>OX422207.1:111575548-113975548 GCA_949130495.1 Sambucus nigra
TCAAAATCTTCTTTGAAGTTAAAGATGGACTTCTGGTCCAATGAAATTCGGAACCATGATAAGTCACCAAATGTATTTCTAACTTCCTAGATGCGAGAGTCCTAAAGGTTAAGAAAGTGCTTAAGGGTGCTTGATCTACTTAAAATAATCTTACAGAGTATTTTTGAGATATAAAATTTAGTCTCTCAAGATCAAGTATTGAGAAGAAGTAATCATACTTAAAAATAACTATAAACTCTAAAATATACAAAGATATACTCAAAGAAGCTTGAAGAAAAACTCTTATGAATAGTAAATTTTAGTAAATATTTCTCTCTCTTAATCTCTTGAAAAAGAAAACAAGCCTTATTTAAATAACCCACAAAGGCTTAAGGGAACAAGCTTCCAAAGGGTACAACTTAGACATGGCTTGCTAGGGGTTATAGAGACTCAAGCACAAAGATTTTGGTAAAAAAATAATTCACACAAAGTTCGAGGCGAAAAAGTGAGAAAGCTCTTACAAAAGATATTCTTAACACGGATGAAGTCAAAATTGGTACCCGAACGAAGCTTCCTTCGTTGTAGTAAAGCTGCATTCACTTAAGCGAAGATCTAGCAAATCATATCACTAATTTGAGTAAAAAAAATTTCATAACAGTTAGCGACCAGTGAAGGGGCTTCGCTCCAACAAAGAGGCTCTTCGATCTAGCAAAGGTCTAGCGAGTAAGTCACGAACTTAACCAAAAAAGATGTTCTTAGAACTATAACTAAGTTTTTTAAATACACAGTAAGCACATTTTCAAATAACTTTTATATGAAATATATGTAACAACCCGTCCTTTCGAAAATAATTAAATTCTATAATTGGATGTATATTGGCAATTTGGAGAATTTCTCGAGATAATGATTTTTGGGATTTTCGAGGATTTAATTATTTTTTATGGGCATTGTGATTACTTTTGGGCTTAAATAGGTCGAAGTAATTTAATTATATATCGCCTTGGAGAAAAGTGATAAAAAGGTTAGATTTAATTGGAAAACTCGCATTTAAATTTTATGGGTTAGAATAGTGATTTGTGGTCAAGTACCTCGGATGGGAATTTTGACTGCACCGTGAGTCTTGGAATGGCCGGGATAGTCGAAAAAGAGTGTCCGGTTGTCGAAATTGAGTTTTGGGAAATTTTAGAGTTAAAAGTAACTCGTAATTGGGTAAACGAGTCGTTTTTAGGTTTTAAGGGGTTAAAACACTATTCTCCTTATAAAAGGAGGGAGAGAGGGAGTAAAAGAGAATAGAAGATAGAAAAGAGAAGAGAAGAGAGAAAAAAGAGAGGAGAGAGAGGATGAAGAAAAAAGAGGAGAAAATGGAGATCTCGGGCCAAACTCCGTTGGATTCGACTCGAGGTCGTCGAATTATATTCACGAGGCAAGTGTTTACTTGCTTTATTTATTTTTGAGCATAAATCTCCTATCATAGTTTGGTATAAACAAACCCTAACTATTTTGGGGCGGGTTTTCGTGGATAAAACGGGTTTTTGGGAGTTAAAACAAATAAACCCCAATAATAATTTATTTTGAGGAACTTAGGTTTTGAACCTAAATTAATTGGTGATTTAGGGTTCTAGGACGTTTAGAACCCGTATTATGTGTTTAGTTGTAGTTGGTTGAGGTGGTAGGACGTTAGGTAAGGCGACAAAAGCTTGGGAGAAGCTTTAATGTCCGAAACCTTCTCGAAGAAGATGATGAATAGTAACCCCATAAGCTTGTGGGGTTATTTCGACCAGGAAGAGAATTGGTTTAGCTTTCGGTAAAAACACGAAAGTTGTAGATCTTTTCGATATGGTCGCGTGGGCACCAATCGCATATTTTCCGAATTTTCTGTGAATTGTTATGATTTTTATAAGATGACAGATCCGGGGTGAAATTATCAGCTTGGGAATCAAATCCGAAAAATAAAGGCTAGAATTAATTGTGTAGATGTTTGGGATGATTTTTGGTGTAGTTTAGAAACCCCGATAATGAATTTGGGTTGTTGGATAAGGGACTTGAAGAATTTAGTTTTGGAGACCTGGTGTGACCGGTCGACCGCGCTCCTAAGGCCGGTAGACCGCGTCAAGCAAAAAAAGCCTACTGGTTGGTTTCGTAGGCTTAAATGCAAACCGTGGTCGACCGGGGTCCAGGACCGGTCGACCGGTACCCTGTTTTCAGCCCAAGATTTTGGAGATTGTTATTCATTCTCCTCTTTGAGTTTAAAGCTTAAGGGTTTTCTAAATTAAAGGATTATAGAGGGTTATGTCCTAAAGGACTTGAGGAATTGGGAATATATATATGTACATTCACTTAGAGTGAATTAGTATAATTGGAGATAACGAATAAATCCTTAAGGGATGATTAAGGTAATATCGAAGTGAGGAAATACTTTGGGTTTAGTATCATGCGAATATAAATGCATTATTATGATTCTTTGAGAGAATCTTTTGGAATTATTGGTCATTGCTAGATGAAATTGGCAAATATGGCCATTTATATATTCGAGGAGGAATATAAATATATATATATATATATATATATATATATATATATGATTAAAGTATATATGATATGATGTAAATGATTTTGAAAATATAAAGATGAATGTTTTCAAAATGAAAAAGAAATGATTTTTCATAATTAATAAAATTATGGTTACACATCTCCCTAAATCGCTATCATAAGCGAAGTTGCGTGCATATGGTGATGCCCCCTAGCTAATGAATGCAGGGTGGATATAGTCCTATAGGCCATATGAGTGATTATTATTTACTGCGCTGGTTAGGAGATTCTGGGTGTGGTCTTGACTTTCCCCCACGCATATGGCCACTTCTCGACGTTGGTAGGTTCCCAGGTTGTCTTGTTTGATATGCCCTCAAAGATGATAGCCATTTAGGGGCGCGTCCAGTGGGGAAACCCGGAGGGGCGGTCTTAGATTTGTTAAAGCAATTTATGATAATAAATTGGCTTTAATTTACATTTCCTGGATATGAGAAGGGAAATGGGGTAAATGTTTGGCTTCGGTAACACTTCTCGGATGAAAGAAGGGAAATGGAAGCATGTGATATGATCAAAGCATTTTTATGATATTAAAAATGGCTTTGAATACATTTCCTGGATATGAGAAGGGAAATGGGATGATATAAAACCGAAAAGCATATTTATGATAATAAAACTAGCTTTTAAAAGTATATGATTTGTTAAATCAATTCATGATAATGAATTGGCTTTTATATTTACATTTCCTAAATATAAGAAAGGAAATGGGAAGTTTTGAGAGAAATGAAAATATTGACAAATACTTGATATATGAAACCTCAGTCCGGGAGATATATTCGAATGCTTATGGTAATATGTATATATATGGATGAATCGAGTACCGAGGGTTTAATGGATCCCGACAATCGACCTTGCCGCATAGTAGTGTATCGGGGGGGTTCCTTGTTTGGATTTCGCTTTGCGAGACACCCCACGCACGAATATGGCAATGTGTTGAGACTGGGGAGAAGTTTAATTCTTAGTGCTCGTATAATAAGATATATTATATGTTGTACATATATATATATAGTTGTATATATTATGTACTAAGGGACTGGCGGATCTCGACGATCGACCTTGCCGCGTAGTAGTGCATCGGGGGGTTCCTTGTTTGGATTTCGCTTTGTGAGACACCTCATGCATGAACATGGCTTAGTGTTGAGATTGGGGAGAAGTTTAGCCCTTAGTACATTACTTGGACTATCTACGGTTGATATAGTGGTTGGGTGATAGACTAGTTTAGCAGGGTAGCTTGACTAGGGTGTTTAGAGGGATGCGTTAGGAGTGCACTGTTAGTGGAGAGGTGAGGGGTATCTCATGGGAGTGCGATACCAAATTTAAATATGAGATAAAACATTTTTCTAAAAATAAGGCATTTATGCACTTGCTAAATATTTTCAAAACTCGGGCTCTGACCCGTTTATCTACTTTTCCTTTCTTGCTATATTATATATATATAGGTGTCCAGACACAAGGATGCCTGGATGACACTACCTTCGAGTCAGACGTCCGCTATAGCAGTTGTGGATGCGTGTAGGTTCTCGGTAGACGCTTCTATCCTTGTTATCTAGATAGGAGGTACTGTCTACACATTTGGGTAAATAACCCAATTGCATTTATTTATTCTTTCAGTACAACATTCGATATGGTTGTATATTTTGACCGAGTGTTCAGTTATTTTATTTAATTTCAGTTTTATTTACGCAAAACTGTGTGGATGTTTAAATTTTTGAAGTTGTTAAAAAGAGTAGTTAAGTAAAATTTTGACACCGGCCTAATAGGTTATTAGTAATTAAATGGATTTTCGACAGTGATGCTAAGAATGATCCATATGAGACTCCTATTTTAATTTGATATAAGAGTCCACACATGACTCTTAACGACGTCCGGAGCGGAGATACGTTATAAGATGCAAGGATGTTGGTTTTGTGGAAAAGTCTTATGGTGTGGATGAACCACTATAGACTATGAGCCACTTGATGATGATATATTTATGGAAATATTGTGCTATGAAAAACCACTAAAGTAGTTCTTTCACCATAAGTGGGTGGGTGGAGTAGGACTTAGAGAGATTGATTTGAGGATCATAGTCAAGACTTAATGAAAAGGCAAATTTTGAGGAAATATGTTTTGGGTATTATGTTCGTGACACTTTTACAGAAAGTGGGCACTCTGATTGGTTAGGTTTCCTTCCATATGGGCAGAAGGATAAGATAGTAGAGACGCGTTCATAGGTTAGCGTAGGTAGACTTAGTAAATCCCGCTGGTGTGCCATAGGTCGCTATATCTCAATGAGCGACAACGCGAGGGAGTAGTGTAATGGGAGGGTTCCTTGTTTGGATTTTGCTTTGGCGAGACGTCCCACGCATGAAACTAAGCACATGTCGGGAGTTGAGAGAGGCCTTGGGCACTAGGGATATACTTAGTATTACACTTGTTTCGCGTAGGTAGGATAACGCTTAAACCGTAGTATTTTAGGATGTAAGTTTTATAGAATTAGTGATGCCGAGGTTAGGAGAATTGAATTTCGCGGGTTCGGAGGATCCATAGGTGAGTATTACACTGAGGAAAGGAGACCCTTATTGGAAGAGAGTGTTATTTGTCGAATGTTCACCATGGATGTGCAGATGTGCACAGGTTAGAAAGGTGTAAGGGCACCTTAGTAAGTTGGTTTATTTACCGCCTGAAATAGAATGGGCGTAGTATATAAAGTTGAAATTTATGTCGTTATGCACTCGAATTGATGAGTGCAATGAGACGCTATTGGAGACACTATACAACCGGGGTAGTAGTACGGTGTATGGTTGGGAACCATTGGGATTAGTATCGTTCCCCTTCGAGATATTAGGATTTGGAGCGATCCTAGGATTTGTGGTATAGGTCGTATCTGAATTTCGAGGACGAAATTACGTTGTAAGGGGGGGGGGGGGGAGTATGTAACAACCCGCCCTTTTGGAAACAATTAAATTCCATAATTGGATGTATATTGGCAATTTGGATAATTTCTCGAGATAATGATTTTTGGGATTTTCGAGGATTTAATGATTTTCGATGGGCGTTGTGATTACTTTTGGGCTTAAATAGGTCAAAGTAATTTAATTATATGTCGCCGTGGAGAAAAGTGACAAAAAGGTCAGATTTTAATTGGAAAACCGCATTTAAATTTTATGGGTTAGAATAGTGATTTGCGGTCAAGTACCTCCGATGGGAATTTCGACTGCACCGTGAGTCTCGGAATGGCCGAGATAGTCGGAAAAGAGTGTCCGATTGTCAAAATTGAGTTTCGGGAAATTTTAGAGTTAAAAGTAACTCGTAATTGGGTAAACGAGTCGTTTTTGGATTTTAAGGGGTTAAAACCCTTTTCTCCTTATAAAAGGAGGGAGAGAGGGAGAAAAGAGAAGAGAAGAGAGAAAAGAGAGAGAAAAGAGAGAGGAGGAAGAAAAAAGAGGAGAAAAATGGAGATCTCGGGCCAAACTCCGTCGAATTCGACTCGAGGTCGTCGGATTATATCAACGAGGCAAGTGCTTACTTGCTTTATTTATTTTTTAGTATAAATCTCATATCGTAGTTTGGTATAAACAAACCCTAACTATTTTGGGGTGGGTTTTCGTGGATAAAACGGGTTTTCGGGAGTTAAAACAAATAAACCCCAATAATAATTCATTTTGAGGAACTTAGGTTTTAACCTAAATTAATTGGTGATTTTGGATTCTAGGACGTTTAGAACCCGTATTATCTGTGTAGTTGTAGTTGGTTGAGGTGGTAGGACGTTGGGTAAGGCGACAAAAGCTTGGAAGAAGCTTTAATGGCCGAAACCTTCTCGAAGAAGACGATGAATAGTAACCCCATAATCTTGTGGGGTTATTTCGACCAGGAAAAGAATTGATTTAGCTTTCGGTCAAAACACAATAGTTGTAGATCTTTTCGATACGGTCGCGTGGATACTGACCGCATATTTTTCTGATTTTTCTGCGAATTGTTATGATTTTTATAAGATGACAGATCCGGGGTGAAATTATCAACTCGGAATCAAATCGGAAATCGGGAAAATAAAGGCTTGAATTAATTGTGTAGATGTTTGGGATGATTTTTTGTGTAGTCTAGAAACTCCGATAATGAATTTGGGTTGTTGGATAAGGGACTTGAGGAATTTAGTTTTGGAGACCTGGTGTGACCGGTCGACCGCACCCCTAAGACCGGTCGACCGTGTCAAGGAAAAAGAGCCTACTGATTGGTTTTGTAGGCTTAATTACAAACCGCGGTAGACCAGGGGTCCAGAATCGGTCTACCGGTACCCTATTTCCAGCCCAAGATTTTGGAGATTGTTATTCATTCTCCTCTTTGAGTTTAAAGTTTAAGGGCCTTCTAAATTAAAGTATTATAGAGGGTTATGTCCTAAAGGACTTGAGGAATTGGGAATATATATATATATATATATATATATATATATATATATATATGTACATTCACTTAGAGTGAATTAGTATAATTAGAGATACCCAATAAATCCTTAAAGGATGATTAAGGTAATTATTATTTATCGAAGTGAGGAAATACTTTGGGTTTAGTATCATGCGAATATAAATGCGTGATTATGATTCTTTGAGAGAATATTTTGGGATTATTGGTCATTGCTAGATTGAATTGGCAAATATGGCCATTTATATATTCAAGGAGGAATATATATATATATATATATATATATACTATTTGATTAAAGTATATATGATATGATGTAAAGTATTTTGAAAATATAAAGATGAGTGTTTTCAAAATGAGAAACAAATGATTTTTAATAATTAATAAAATTATGGTTACACACCTCCCTAAATCGCTATCATAAGGGAAGTTGCGTGCGTATGGTGATGCCCCCTAGCTAATGAATGCAGGGTGGATATAGTCCTATAGGTCATATGAGCGATTACTGTTTACTGTGCTGGTTAGGAGATTCCGGGTGTGGTCTTGACTTTCCCGCAGATATATGGCCACTTCCCGACGTTGGTAGGTTCCCATGTTGTCTTGTTTGATAGGCCCTGGAAGATGATAGCCATTTAGGGGCGCGTTCAGTGGGGAAATCCGGAGGGGCGGTCTTAGATTTGTTAAAGCAATTTATGATAATAAATTGGCTTTAATTTATATTTCCTGGATATGAGAAGGGAAATGGGGTAAATATTTGGCTTCGATAACACTTCCCGGATGGAAGAAGGGAAGTGGAAGCATGTGATATGATCAAAGCATTTTTATGATAATGAAAATGGCTTTGAATACATTTCTGGATATGAGAAGGGAAATGGGAGGATATAAAATGAAAAAGCATTTTTATGATAATAAAACTGGCTTTTAAGAGCACATGATTTGTTAAAGCAATTCATGATAATGAATTGGCTTTTATATTTACATTTCCTAGATATAAGAAAGGAAATGGGAAGTTTTGAGAAAAATTAAAGTATTGATAAATACTTGATATATGAACCCTCAGTCTGGGAGATAGATCCGGATGTTTATGGTAATATGTATATATATGGATGAATCGAGTACCGAGGGTCTAATCGATCCCAATGATCGACCTTGCCGCATAGTAGTGTATCGGGGGGGTTCCTTGTTTGGATTTCTCTTTGCGAGACACCCCACGCACGAATATGGCAATGTGTTCAGACTGGGGAGAAGTTTAATCCTTAGTGCTCTTATAATAAGATTTATTATATGTTGTATATATATATATATATATATATATATATATATATATATTCTGTACTAAGGGACTGGCGGATCTCGACGATCGACCTTGCCGCGTAGTAGTGTATCGGGGGGGTTCCTTGTTTGGATTTCGCTTTGCGAGACACCCCACGCACGAACATGGCTTAGTGTCGAGACTGGGAGAATTTTAGCCCTTAGTACATTACTTGGACTATCTAGGGTTGATAGTGGTTGGGTGATAGACTAGTTTAGCAGGGTAGCTTGACTAGGGTGTTTAAAGGGATGCGTTAGGAGTGCACTGTTAGTGGAGAGGTGAGAGGTATCTCATGGGGGTGCGATACCAAATTTAAATATGAGATAAAACCTTTTTCCAAAAATAAGTCATTTATGCACTTGCTAAAATTTTCAAAACTCGGGCTCTGACCCGTTTATCTACTTTTCCTTTCTTGCTATATTATATATATATATATATATATATATATATATATATATATATATATATATATATATATATATATATATAGTCCAGACACAGGGATGCCTGGATGACACTACCTTCGAGTCAGACGTTCGCTGCAGCCGCTGTGGATGCGTGCTGGTTCTCGGTAGATGCTTCTATCCTTGTAATCTAGATAGGAGGTACTGTATACACATTTGGGTAAATAATCCAATTCCATTTATTTATTCTTTCAGTACAGCATTCGATATGGTTGTATATTTTGATCGAGTGTTCAGTTATTTTATTTAATTTCAGTTTCATTTACGCAAAACTGTGTGGATGCTTAAATTTTGAAGTTGTTAAAAAGAGTAGTTAAGTAAAATTTTGACACCGGCCTAATAGGTTATTAGTAATTAAATGGATTTTTGACAGTGATGGTAAGAATGATCCATATGAGACTCCTGTTTTAATTTGATATAGGAGTGATCACCCGATATTTTATTAGGCAGGGTGTCACAGATGGTATCAGAGCATCAGGTTATAGTGTCCTTAGGAATCTGTGCGGACGTACTACGCTTTCAGCGTTGCTCTCGATTTGTTATAGAGCCTCAAGACTAGGATTGTTGATTTCTCTTGTGAGATTTCGTTCTCCTTCCATGTTAGAAGATTATAGTAATCTTTTGCGCGCTCGTTTGAGAATCGTGTGCGGGGCTTGTATGGCGGCAGGAGGCGGTTTGTAGTTGGAGCTTTAAGGTTGAAGCTCGTAGTGGATTTTCCTTTTAATGGAGAAGTTAAGGAGACTAATAAGATAATTGTAAGGAGCAAGGTTAAGGTTAAGTTATTATTATGAGTTTCACCTCAGAAGAAAGAGGTATAGTGGAGTTTCCTTTTAGTGGTTATTTATTATTCTTGGATTAGAGATAGTACTTGTTTTGAGACTTTAAAGAAGTTTTGCAACACGGTGCTTGCACTGTATTCAAGGGAGTGTTTGAGGAAACTTACGATTGAGTATGTTCAATGTTTAACGATTACTCGTAAAGAGGGATAAAATAATTTTTTTGGGCACGCTTAGTTTCATAGATTGTAGGCAGTGATAATGGACTATTTCCTTATGGCGTAACAAATAACATATTGTGGCTGTCATAAAAGGCTACAATAATACTAGATCACGACCTTAAGTTTTGGCCTACTTCTTTTCATATGTGGTCAATCAACAATTTGAACATTTTAGACTAGTGATACATTTTGAGGATATTATGCATCCCTAGCCTTCGACCTCACTGATAACATGTACCTTAAGTATGGTACTCTTGTCTAAATAATTGAAAATGTTTTGATTGTAAAATATAATTACTTTACCCAATGTTAAGAGGGTGCTCATACGAATGTGATTTTTTTAGATTATTGCTAGTAAACCCTTCCATTTGTTAGATTGCATCGTGAATGGTATTGTAGTTTCTGATACGATGATCCTTCAAAATAACAAATAATTTAAAATAACTCATTATCTTAAAATTTGCTGGAGGAGATGGATAATGGGGGAGAATAAATATATAGATGGAAAAAATGGTCATTGTTGCGCCGAATGGGATGCTGCATTTGTTGTAATGTGTCCCTCAAATAATGAAATAATATGGTATAGAACATTATGCCCACCGTTTTCTTGGCACAATAACATTATGAATAAAGGTAAGTTCTTATTCTATTTATGTGCACAATACACACTAAGATAATTTTGTATCTCCTGAAAATGTAAGTGGATAATTTCTAGGGTTTGAAAAATCTGGAACTGGGTTAATCTTAATAATGTGAAATTTTGAATTGGGCAGCCTTTATTTATAGATAGTAAAAGGCTTTGTCTTCAAGAGTCATGACTGTTGAATTAACAGTCTTTATTAATTCCTAAATGGTATGACTATTAATTACCAACAGTATTAAGCCATTTACGAACACGTATAATTAAACCGAATCGGTTTTACATGAACCACCCAAAAAATGATTGCGCCCGAGCCGAACGAATCCCGGCAACCCGCTACCACTACAGACACATGACATGCGAAGTGAGCTACTAGCGCCTCTACAGCCCACCGCCCCTCACTCGCGCGTGCGTACGGTGCGAAGCACCGTATTGGAGCTCTCTTAAATTCTAGATGAAGTAACTCTTCATCATTCATTTGTACTTATTAAGTGAACACTTTCTTTATATTTTTCCAATGTGGGATAAAAGGTTGCCCACTCCTTTTATAGCTTAGTGGGTATCACTTAGCTTTACTCATTTTCCAATGTGGGACACTCTCCCTTTTATATTGGGTTTGTTTCCCACTTTTCTTCACACACTTCCAACGTGGGACAAGCTTTTACTCACTTATTTTAAAAATCTCCAACAATCCCCACCAAGCACAATCTCCATGAACAACCGTAACAAGGGGCCATTCCCACACTTACCATGGATAACTCCCATTACCCAACACTACCAAGTGATATATGTCCAACCACCTAGCCTATGTAATACCCCGTAATTTGATTGATTTTTATTTAAGGGATTAATTGAATTAAATGAGAATTAATTGGGAATTAATCCGGATATAAATACTTGCGAGATGTGAGTTGGTATTTGATTATGATGTTAAAATTGAATATTTCTGAGTATATATGGTAATATATAAGTATTGAAAATATTAAAGTTGTTGCGAGGTAGAAATACGACAATTTGAAAAATTAAGTCGGGCGCGTGTGTCAGTCGCGTCAGGAATTAATGTAATTAAAATAAAAAGTAATTTATATTTTTATCAACCGAATGGTCATTTTGAGTGGGCCAACGTGTCCGGAAGGGTCGAAATAGTCAGAAAACACTAGCCGGGAGTTTAGTTTGGGACCCGGGGTATTTTTAGCCCAAACCGGGATCCTAGAAGGGTATTTTGGTACTTTTAAAAATTAGAGGATTAAAACCCACGAATTTTAGAGGTAATTTAGGTATTATTAAAAGGTCCACTAAGGCCATTATCAGCCAAAAGTGAGAGATTGGGCTACGGAGGTTTTTGAGAGAAGTTAGAAGAGAGGTTAAAGGAAGATTTAAGCCAAACCATCTCCACATCATCATTTTGAAAGGGATTTGTGTCCGGAAAGAAGAGAGAGCCAACCTTGATCATCAACAATGAATCAGAACATCGAATTTAAGGCAAGTGATTTGATATTATTAAGTTCAATGAATATTTCTTCCATGTTTAGTGTAGAAACTGTTTTTGCCTTGAAAGTTTTGAGGAAAACCTAATGACATTGTTATAGAAACTCTAAAGTTCGGTTAGGGATTGCATGTAGAATGACTATGGATGAATTTGGTATCCAAAAACTTAACTTTGATGATTTAAAAATAGATTTATGATGAGTAATTAGGCACAATAAAATTTTGGGTTCATGTTCATAGGGTTTGGGGTAAAATTTGGGGATTAATGATAATTGCATGTTGATTAGGAGGATTTGACCCCAAAAATATGTTAAGAAGCGACCTAAGAGGACTTAGAGTAGTTTAAGAACATTAAAATCTTATTGATATAATCTTAAGATGAATTTAGAGAAGATAAAAATGAAGAAAAATGAGTTGGAAAATTTCTGGGCGTATTCTGCCATCTCATTAGAAGACCTGCCCAGGTCGTTCAAACGACGTCGTTCGAACGAGCATCTAATGACATGACAGTATCCCTTCTAACGATTTTGTTAAAAGACTTCGTTCGAATGACCCTCGTTCGAACAACCTCGTTCGAACGAGATTTTTAAGGAGTTGACAGAATGGCCTTTTTAGGCCTGATTTTATTTCAAACTTCCAGTATTCTTATTTAACTGAGTGATAACCTTCCCTTGTTGACCAGTGGGTATAGTTGTGAGAGTTGAGTACATGGAGTAGTAAAACTTAGAATTTTGTAGTAAACCGGATGACATTTATGGGTTAGGAAATAAGTACCCAAAAATTACGACATGAGAAGGGTTGACAACTTTTAATGTACATTATTCGGGGATTTGTAAATGTGAAACATCTAATGATGGTATAAGAACGTAAGACATACTTCTATTAATATTAATGAGATATCTAAGATCTGTGAATGCTTAGTATATGTGGTTATCTGTGTATAACATACCTACCATACTTTCTATCACGGGAGGTCGGCGTTTAATCAGGGCCATCTAATCTTTGTGTGCCTACGGGGGGATTTAGATTGGTACCTCGAGGACATAGGTCAGAGAAGGACTTATTGATAAGTTAATAAGTCTGTTGATCATGGGAGAATAGGTATGTGCGTGGCCCATGTGATGTGAACTATGTTCACCTCCATTATGTGTGTTTGTTACTCGTCGAAACGATTCCTGAGAGATTCGGAATACGTGGTCCTTATGTACGTGATGTACCAGGATTCAATAGTAGATTATGTGTGCACCGCAACTTAGTCTCGGGTTGCTAGCATTGTATATTTATGATGAGAAAAATATACTATTAATTAAAATGAACTGTCATGTATAAATGTAAGTGTGAATAATAGCAACATTTTTGTAGGGTTAAAAATGGAAAATCCCTAGTCATTAGTATTACTAATTTTGAGAATTAAGAAGAAAAGTAAAACTCTCCGTTTAAATTAAGATGTCGGGAATTGAATAAGAAATCGTATAGTAATGTTAGATTGTGTATTGGACTAGTTAGATATGGGAATAACTACAACGGGTACCGGTACGATAGGAGTGCACAATTAGTTGAGAGGTGAGGAACTCATGTGAGTGCACGCACTATTATGTATTTTATATTCACTGTTTAATGTATTAAACACTTGCTGTATTTTAAACTGTTTTCACAATCGGGCTTTGACCCGTTTGCTTTCAAATCTATTTTCTTGTAAAAACCTTTTAGGTGCCCAGCCACAAGGACACCAAGCGTAGGAGTTCCATTCCAGTGACGTGGTGTAGCTGTTGTGGAAGTTACAGGACCTCGACAGTAGATGCCTCCACTTTCTATCTTGACTCTATTTCAGATTTACTCATTTATAGGGCATGTCGCCCCATTCTTTTAGAGACATCTTATTTATTCAGTTTCATTTCAGTGTTGGATGTAATTAATTTATGATTCCGACTTTATATTCAGTATTTCGGATTATTTTCGAGGAGTGTTCTTCCAGATTCATTTATTCCCTTATCATTGTAATGTGACTGTAATGTGGTTGTGATATCATTATTTCATAATTGAATACTTATTGTATGTTAATTGGATTTAATTAAAATTGACAATCACTTTTTAAATATTAGGTGGCTAGTAATTGTTAAAACACTTTTTGACAGTGATGCTATGAACTGAACCATCTTGACATTTTTAATTAATTTGAATAAAGGAGTAAGTTAAACCATGAATAACTTAATTCCAACTCTCACATACCATTAATTGCCCATATTGTACCAAATTTTGTGAAAAATTATTAGTAGGGACTTTGAATTGAAAATAAAGTCATGATAACTTAGGATTGGTTAACTAGCCATCGCAACCTTTAACTTCTTAAATGCCTCTCCCATTCATACGTCCAATTCCAAGTCATGTCTCTCCAAGTTAACTATGAACATGTAACTTTATTCAAAAATATTGTAATAACCTTTACGTATTAGTTATCCAAACCTAAAAAGTTCCTCAATTTACTAACATATGTAGAAGTTGGCCACTCCGCAATGGTCTGAATTTTCTTCGGCCCCATTGGCACACAACCTTACAAATGAGATGGCCTAATAACATAATTTTTGTTTTAAAAAATTAAGGTTTTATGTATTTAAGTACAAACTTGAATCCTTTTATCTCAATAAATCTAGTCAAATATAGTTAACAAGCTTATCCAAAGTTTGGTTGTAAACTAATATATCATTAAGTAGATCATCGTGAACTTATCAAAATCTTCTTTCAACACATTAATTATCAATCACATAAACTAACTGATTTTTCTGCCTAAGAAAAATGAATTGCAACTTATTTAAAGGATAACTTAGGAAGCTTAAATATATAATATGATAGTTGTCGAGTTTGCCTTATGTAAAATTTAGAAAAATAAAATTGCAACAAAGTGGTCACTAGAGTTTATACAATTCCATATTAGCATATAAGAGCTAAAACTTTCGTCAAAGGGAAATTTTTGCCAAACTTCATAGAAAAATTCTCAAATAGTCCAGAAAAAGAAGCCATATAGCCTAGTCTACTCCTAAAAATGCTCAACGTCGACCTGGGAGGCCAATTTCTTCGCAATCTAAGTGACCAAATTTTTAAATGGAAGTTATTTATGGATAAAGCCTTTGTCGAGCAAGGCCCCAGCATTGAAATAATTTTTATTACTCCTTAATGGGATTTAATTTAGCTTGTAGTCATCCTAATAAGGGAAATCACGTTGGAAGAAAAAGATATTGACATCCACTATGATTCATGCCTCATAGGTAACAAGTTGATCGATGAATATGAAGTCAGAAATCCTAAAAGGTTAACCTACAAAGATCAAGTGAGGATGGTCTCAATGGAATGGATGCCTATAACCAGTAGCATTCCTGTTGACTACCATAATAGCTAAAACTTTTATCCACAGAGATTCATCAGATAATTTGTTGGATGGATCCAATAATTGCCTACCTTCGGAATAAATAGCTCCCAGACGATAATAAGGAATATCACAAGATTAAAGTTAATTTAGATCATTTCTTTATTAATTCAAATTGACATTGTTATCGACGATCATTCAGGGGCTTTATGATCAGATACAATATATTCTTAAATAAATTCACAAAGAAAGCTGCAGAGCTCACACCGAGGACGATCGCTAGCATACCGAGCTATCTCTCAAAGATATTAGTGGTCATTCATACAAAAGGAAGCAATCAAAGTCATCTAAATATGCCCTAAATTCCAACATTTATATTATTAGGAAACTGACGGGAAACTTTATTCCCAAGTTCCTGCCTATTTTCTTAGGGGCATGGATATAGTCGGTATACTATGTGATCGCCAGTTCTTAATCACGAAAACTGACTACTTATCCAAGTGGGTTGAAGCATAACTTTTAACCTACATTAGAGAAAATGGCACTAGGAGGTTTGTTCACATGAACCCATTACTTGATTTGGGATTCTAAGAACCCTTGTGTCACATAATGGAACCCAATTCGCTAATAATCATTTAAGACATTTATGTGTAGAATATGGGATCTGAAACCACTATGCTTTAGTGATCTCTCAAAAATGCAATGGATTGAATGAAATTTCTAACAAGTCTCTCTTTACCAGAAGTAAGAACCGATTAGAGAATGCCAAGGGAAAGAGGGTGGATGCACTCCCCTCTATTCTTTGTGCCTACAAAACTACTGTAAGAAGATCCACGACTAAAACTCCTTATTCTATGGTCTATGGCATGGAGGTCATCATCCTTTTGAATATAGGCCTACCAACACTTGAGTCTGAACTCTATAAGGAAAGCCATAGGGATGAACAAATTGCTTATGAGTTGGACCTAGCAGAAGAAAATAAGGATAAGTCCCTAATAAATCTTACAATAACAAGATGTGCTCTACAAGCGCCACAACAAGAGTGTCAAGGAACGAAAACATTCACTGGGAGACTTGGTACTTATCAAGATTCTACCAGGGAAAGAAATCTATATAAAAAATTGACCCCCGAGTGGGAGGAGTCATATGGAATTTCATCAAGAGGAGGTACTGGATCTTAGCACCTTGACCAGATAAATGTAACACTTATCCCTTGGTTATGGAATGAGATGACCTTGACAAAATAAAGTCATTAAAGAAGTTAGTTTAGCATAGTCTTTAGTAGAACAATTGTTTATTTTTAGTTCAGTAATAAAAGTTTTAATCCATTGGCTTAATTAATAAGAATCCTAATGTTATTCAACTACTCAATGTCAAAAACTCGCCTAAAAATTATGGTACAACCTAGGAATGGGTTGGTCGGCATATAATAGATAAAAATCCACCTAAGAATGGGTGATGTGACTTAAAATAAGTCAGTCTCGCCTAAATTATTAAAAAAATCCACCTGAAAATGATGATAAAACCTGAAAATGGGTTACTTACCCTAGATTTGGCACAAAGTCACCTAAGGATGGGTTGTACGAATTAAAATAAGTTAGTTTTGTCTAGAATATGCATAAACTCCCTTGAAATGTTTTTAAAACATAAGATCGGGTTGGTCATCCTAGAACAGGTACAAACCCACCTAAGTATGGGTTGTACGACTTAAAGTAAGTTGGTTTGACTTAAAATAAGCAAAAAAAATCACGTTTTCAAATGGTTGTACAACATAAGAATGGGTTGTCTAGCCTAGATTGGCACACATTTACTTAAGAATATATGGTACGACTTATAATAAGTCGTTATTACCTATAATAAGTATATATAACCAATAAGGTCACCCTAGAATGAACCAACTTGATATATTCCATCTTTTTTAAAAAAGCCAAAATTAAAAAAAAATACAAGTATGGAAAGTTGGTCCAATTCAACCTCCAGACATGTTAACAATTAGTCAAACATTTATGTGTAATAATTCCCATTTTCTCACATAAAGGTTGGACATACACAATACATCAAAGATGGGGATTCCTATACAATATATATCATTCTCAGCATCAAACCATATAAAATAATTATTTGTAAACTATGATCGAAATTGAAACTAAATTTAAATAAATATCGAAGGCAATAATAGAATCTAATATCCACATAATATAAATAAATCCCAGCATACTCATAAGTGTCTCGAGCTAGCAAGAAGTAAAATAAACTTCGGGCTTATGCCCATATAATGATCCAAAATAAAAGAACAGAAATATAGTAGCAACCTAATCTAGAATCAATGATTGGAAGTCTGATGCGTAATGTGAGACTGCAAGACTGAACTATCCACAATCTTGTTATCCCCATCTAGGAGCACCCGGGGGGAGAAAACATTTATAATTTTGGGTCAGCCACCTAGAGTGTGCAAGAATTAATTTACTAAATTTATTATGCAAAATTATAGTCAATCCAAAGTGAATACCTCCCATCGTCACTCACATACGTAGCATATCTCGCCCCTCATCTAAAAGCCTTGCTACATATAACGATCCAAGTCCACATACAAATGATGGATAAATGATAATGGAAGTATAAGAATTCATTTAATAGGATAAATGCACTGAAATAGAATTATTTATAATCAAGTGACTATTTCCCAAATCACCCCAAACATACTACACATAAAATGACGACACCAAACATCAAACATACTACATTGTCTTGAGTCAGTGTTTTAAAGTCTACATCATTAGACTTAAGAAATTATTCCATTTATTTTCATTAATTATATATATGACACTAATTCATCTACCAATAGTGTCCCATTACTCCGCTATCGGCAATTCCGAAAGAGTCTCCTATCAAACATGGACAACACAATACACATACAGTTGGGGTGGTACCAACACAGTACACCATTGCACGACCCATACCTAGTGGTGTCATATGGATCCTAGCATCAAAATTCATCTTTAACAAGTGGCGCCGCTACATGGTACCTAAGATATGACATATACTAAGCCTAGCCCACCCATGTCGACGTGTACTAGGTCCCGAACGCACGTACCTTGTTTGGTATGACAGTCCACGAACATAGGTATGTGCAAACAAAATATAGTTACATATTACAATATGTAAAGGTAATTATCCTAATAATTACCCCCTAATTGCCCCGTAGGGATTACCCGTATATATCCTTAGTTAATAATTAACTATCACGTAAATTATCCACATCCTTTTCTTTGTAACACACAATTAACCATCTAGTTAATTTAGCTTCCTTTTATTAATAACATGACGTTTCCATTTTTAATAAATTCCAAGTCTATTCGTACACGGTCCCACTAACTTGTATGAAAACCTAAAAATCCCTCGAATACAACCATGGGCCCCACATCATGTCCTCCAAGAGGTCAAAGACGTTCGATTTAGGGGCAAACTGGTTCACCCCAGGGCTACTGCACAAATTTCCCAGAATTTTTTCAAGAACGGGAATTCCAATATTTCCCCCAAACGCAATTCCAATAGTTTGATCCATAATATAATTACTCAAATAGACCCCCATGACTTTGTTTACCCTCTTAGGATAATTTATTACACATTTAACAATTCATTTAAGTCCCAAATCCCAGGATTTCAAGCTATTGATGTATTCATACCAAATCAGATTTATATTTATAAACCCCTAAGTTTCTACCATATGCATCGGTTGTAATTAATACAAATCTTAGATCTTTAACATCGATGAAAGTCCTCTACAAGTGAATCACCATAACAATTACAAGGGTCCCAAGACATAAGTTTTCTATTATTTAATCCATTATTATGTACCATCCTAAATTTTAGATTTCTTAATTTATTGTCATATTCAAATCCTCTATAAACATGATAATAATATCACCATAAATCCCTACCAAGTACAGAATTTCTACATGGGAGATAAAACACAATGAATTAAGAAATAGTTTGGACAAATAAAGTTAGCAAAAAAGTGCTTGCCTTAATTCTTCGATGATTTCTTGATTGATTTCTTGGATTTCTTCTTGAATCTTTCTCTACCAATTCTCCTGCTAGTGTTCTTGCCTCTCTCTTCCCAAAATGTGTTTTAGGATTATTGTATACAAATGAGAGGGAGTTAAAACTCCTAATTAATATAATTAAGACTCAATTCCGGAGTTGGGCCTTAGGCCTAATTTTTATACCCCTAAATGGACCCGAATACACACATCAACTAGTCTAATAACCACCTAAGTCACACACACACACACACACACACACACACACATACATATATATATATTTACATTTCCTAGATATAAGAAAGGAAATGGGAAGTTTTGAGAAAAAATAAAGTATTGATAAATACTTGATATATGAACCCTCGGTCTGGGAGATAGATCCTGATGTTTATGGTAATATGTATATGTATGGATGAATCGAGTACCGAGGGTCTAATCGATCCCAACGATCGACCTTGCCGCATAGTAGTGTATTGGGGGGGTTCCTTGTTTGGATTTCTTTTTGCGAGACACCCCACGCACGAATATGGCAATGTGTTGAGGCTGGGGAGAAGTTTAATCCTTAGTGCTCTTATAATAAGATTTATTATATGTTGTATATATATACACACACACACACAATATTGCTCTAGTGCATACCAGTCCTCATTTTAAGAGTGCAGAAAGAACATGTGTCACCTGACGGTGAGCCCATAAGAGAGAGAGAGAGAGAGAGAGAGAGAGTGCCTTTAATTTAGCCTATAATTTTTAGGCTCGCCGCTAGGTCAAACATGTCTGGTCTGCACTCTTAAAATGCGGACTGGTATGCACAAGATCAATATTGTTAGGCCCTCTGACTGCTACCTCCTCTCATCTTACCCTGTGGGTTTGACGTCTCATCTCCCTATCTCTTTTCACTTTTGTTTCTCTGAAAATCCTTGTGATCATGGCAGTGTAGAAGGGCAGCATTCACCATCAGATTATATATATTGAATGTCGGGTTCCTTAAAAGTACCTTCCTGATATGCCATGATGACCCTGCTATAAACCTATCCCTTTCCCTCTATTTTGTGTTCACCTCCTCCTTTGTAAAGTAAGAAAGAGTAGTGAACTCATCCTCATATTCAACCACTGTGCGACCCTCCTATATGAGGTCTATGAACTAACTCCTCATCTCTGACTGCATTACCTGAGTGAAATACTTCCCCTCGAATTTCTCCCATAATTCGTCTACAGTTAAACTATCCCTCTATGCAACTGAAGTAAGGCCGAAAAAATGGACTCAAAAAGTATCACCCACCCATTTCTACCCGCAATGGTTGAGAATGGGAAAGATCATGTTTATTTTAAGAATGTAGCATATGGATCGTTAAAAAATGGCCGGTTATTTGCAGGTTTAGGAAGGTTAATAAATGACTCATTGTCCTTCCTACTTATATAAACTAAGGATTTGCAATTAAAAATTTTGAATGAGAAAATGGGTTGGCAGTTAATACGACCCAAATCTGACCAGCAATAACCATTAACCCGTTATTAACCCGCCCATATATGTCCCTAACCAATTACTGACCCAACCAAATTCCCCCACACCCGCCCATTTTCCGATTCTAAGCGGAAGTAATTGACTCCCACCACTGGAGTGTTGCCCTCACAAGTCGAAATGAGGCCAACATATGCCTCTGATATGGAGTACACTCCACCATCCATAAGTGTTGTTGAATATCCTTTTTCCACCTACTTACCACTAAGATGTTTGGACTGTCCACAAACTCTGGAGGTTGTCCCTTTGTGAAGGCCTCCCTATATCTATCCTAAATTAACCCCGGCGTCTGTGCTGGTAATGCCATATGTTGTTGTGGTGGTGGTGGCTTCTGCTTTGCCTTTGGTGGTGGGAAGTGCTGGAGCATCGTTGCCATCGCAGTAAAGACCTCCTAGGTCACAATTCTAGAAAATTTGTTGGGGCAATAATGGGTTGGTCCGGTGTGGCCGTTGGCTTCTTCTATGGCTCTAATGAGCCACTTCTTCTGGAGCTAGTGAGGCTATGCGCCTAGGTCTACCCCTCCTTCCATTTTCCATCTGAAAGAAAACCAGGTTCGAATTAGTATAAATCACAAAAATACAATGAATCCTAATTATAGGCTCTATATATCAAAGAACGCAAGGCGGAACATAATGAACGCAACACAATTCCTAAGGACACTAGAACCTGGATGTTTTGGTACCAACTATAACAACCCCCATTTTCTCACATAAAGGTTAGCCAGATACAATACACCAAACATGGGTATTGCTATACAATATATAACATTCTTAGAATCTAACCATAGAAAATATTTATTTATAAAAAATGATTGAAATTGAAATTAAATTTAAATTAATATCTAATGCAATAATAGAATCTAACATACACATAATATAAATAAATCCCAACATACTTATAAGTGTATCGATTTAGCAAGAAGTATAATAAACTTTGGGCTTATGCCCATACAATGATCCAAAATAAAAGAATTGAAATATAGTAGCAACTTAATCTTGAATCAATGATCGAAAGTCTGATGCGCAATGTGAGACTGCAAGGCTACTGTCCACAGTCTTGCTATCCCCATCTAGGAGCACTCGGGGGGAGAAAACATTTATAATTTTAGGTCAGTGTGCTAAAGTGTGCAAGAGTTAACTTACTAAATTTATTGTGCAAAAGTACAGATAGTTCAAAGTGAATACTTTCCATCACCACTCGCATACGTAAAATGTCTCACCCCCTCATCTAAAAGCAGTGCTACATATATAACCATCCAAGTACCAATATAGATGATGGATAAATAGTAATGGAAGTATAAGAATGCATTTAATAGGATAAATGCACTAGAATAAAATTATTTACTATCAAGTGACTGTTACTCAAATTACCCCAGACATACTACCCATAAAATGATGACATCAAACATCATGCATACTACGTAGTATTGGATCTGTGTTTTATAGTCTACATCATTAGACTTAAGAAATTCTTCCATTCATTTTCATTAATTATATAGTTGTACTTATATATACGACACTAAGTCATCTACTAGTAGTGTCACATTCATATTATATCGATAAGTCTGGAGGAGTCGCGTATCTACCACGCATAACACAATACACATCCAATTGAACCGGTACTTATGCAGTACGCTATTGCACGGCTCATACCTAGCGGTGTCACATGGATCCCGGCATCAACACTCATCTTTAATAAGTGGCCCTCCTACGAGATATCTAAGATGTAGCCTACACTATGCCTAGCCCACTAGTGCTGATGTGTGCTACGGTTTCGAATGTGCATACCCTGATCGATAGGACAATCCAAGAATATAGGTATGTCCACATAAAAATATAGTTACATATTACAATATGTAAACATAATTATCCTAATAATTACCCCTAGCTACCCCATAGGTATTACCTGTACGTATCCTTAGTTAATAATTAACCATCACGTAAATTATCAACTTCCTTTTCTTTATAACATAATTAACCATCGAGTTAATTTATCTTTCCTTTTATTAGAAGCATTATGTTTTCATTTTTAATAAATTCCATGATTATCCATACACGGCCCCACCAACTCATATGAACACCTAAAGCTCCTCAAGATACAACAATGGGCCCACGTTATGTCCCCCCAGAGGCCGAATCGGTTTGGTTAAGGGGCAAACCAGTTCGCCCCTGGGCGACTGCACAACTTCCCCATAACTTTTTCAAGAACGGGAATTCCAATTTTCCCCCCAAACATAACTCCAACAGTTGATCCTTAATAAAATTACTCAAACATGCCCCCATGACTTTGTTTACCCTCTTAGAATAATTTATTACGTGTTTTAACATCGGATTCAAGTCCTAAATCCCAGGATTTCAAGCTGTTGATGTGTTCATACCAAATTAAATGTATATCTATAAATCCCATAAGTTTCCACCATATGTAAGGTTTCTAATTAACATAAATATCAGATCTTTAACATGGATTCAAGTTATCTACATGTGAATCAACATAACAATTACAAGGGTTACAAGACATGATTTTTCCATCATTTAAACCCTTTTTACTTACCATCCGAAATTATGGGTTTCTTAATCTACTATCGTATTCAAATCCTCTATAAACATGATCATAATATCACAATAAACCCCTACAAAGTACATAGTTTCTACGTGGGAGATAAAACACAACGAATTAAGAAATAGTTTGGATTAACAGAGTTAGCAAGAAAATTATTGCCTTAATTCTTGGATAATTTCTTGATTAATATCACTAGTGTTCTTTCCTCTCTTTTTCAAAAATGTGTTTTAGGGTTCTTGGATACGAATGACAGAGAGTTATTAGACTCTTAATTAATATAATTAAGACTCAAATCTCGAGTGGGACTTAGGCCTAAATTTTGGACTCCCAAATGGACCCAAATATACACATCAATTAGTCTAATAACCTCCTAACTCATATATATGTATATATATATATATATATATATATATATATATATATAGAGAGAGAGAGAGAGAGAGACACACACACACACACTCCAGGACAATTTCTAAAGGTTTAAAATACCTCAACGGGCCCATAAAGACTCCTGAAGCGCATCCCAAATATTTTTATTTAACACTTGGATTTTTTAATTGTGTCAAAAATCATATATCAATTATTCAATGAACATTCAATTTATTTTTTACCGAAATTATTTAGCATCCAAATTCAAACTCACATAACATGAAATAATAATTAATTAACGAATTTTGTTTTATTTTTGAAATATGGGGTACTACATTATATTAGGTAGCCATGACCCTAAAATTGATGATGTTAAAGATGTCTGGTTATTTTCATTATCTAGTTAAATAATAATGTTAATTTCCAATTTAACATGTTAATGCATCAATTTCAGCAGGTCGAATTATAAGTTTGAGAGGTTGATCAATTGTGATATTAGTTAGCCAAAACTTATTAATAACAATGCTAACTTAACAAATTAATCAACTGATGGAAGTCGGTCACAGGCCTACCTTTACACATAAAATCATACTCGTATTATATTGCTAATAAGGACAATCCATGCATAAAAGGATATGAATGGCAACAAATACGAACAAAAATAAACTTGTTCATGAATCGATAATGAATGATCAGAGGCATACATTGAAAGTGACAGAATATATACAAAAAATTCCCTTAGGCATTACAACTACATAAGAAAACACACGACGACCTAAACCTGGACCTCGATATTAACCTCCTTTGGTCCCCACTAAGAGTGGTCTGCCCAACTTGGCCCTCATCTTGGCATTCTCAATTTTGGCATTATAGGCGACCATTTGATCAAACTCTTAGTCAGATACCAAAAATGTTTCTCCCTCTCCCATTACATACTTGGGGAGTAGGATATTCTTTAGATAATCCCCATCAAATTTGGAAATGTTTCCATCTTTAGGATCGACTACCCAACCCTTGTTAAAGTCCATGAACTCAAAATAATTCGGTTGGGAAGCCATGTCTTTAACACTAGCATCGTAGCCCTCATTGAAGTAAGAAATGACCACTTATTCATTCTTATTCTTATCCTCCTATAATATAATGGCAAGGAGGTATCTAAGTCCTCCTCTACTTGATCATGATGAAAATAAATCAAATTCGTTGCTTCAAAATCACTTGAGAAGATGTGGTGGGTGAATGACTCACACCTATGTGCTGCCCTCTAGTATAGGTGTCTATCATAGGAAGTTGTTTTAGGATGTTGGAATCACTAACTATAGTGTTTTTTGTAGAAGCAACATGAGGAAATGTTGTAAAGTTCTTGGTTACTGATATCCTAAGTTCTTAGCAAAAACGTATGTGTGTGTCTCTCCAAGAGAATATAAAACTCGATGGGTTTCTTTGGCTCCAAAGTATCTTCAATTCGAGTAATTTCACCTAGTTGTCCTTTGGATTCTTCCTATTATGTTTATTTGAATAAAACAGTGTCCCATTATAATTGCTCCAATATAAGTCCTAAAAACAAGTAGTGAATAATATATTACTAGGAGTGCTGGCCATTATAGGCACCTTACGATTCTTATAATATAAGCTCGCATTATAGATATGCCTAGAAAATAAACAAACATATTTGTTTGTGTACTTGTGAGACTTGGGAATCCATTCAACTAGACTACGAGAGCTATCTCAAACCTTGAAATGATAGGTCCTGGACCCATCATTAAATTAAAGGTTATAATAGTACCTAATCTCATTTAGGGCCACATTTGTCCCATAAATTTAGTTGATGACTATCGTCCCCATGACGAGACAGAAAAATATTTTGTTAACTTGAAGGGTCATAACTCCATGATGGTGGTGTGCCTCAATAGTAAAGGATTAAATGGGAATAGAACACCCCCTCCCATCATTACCAGGGTATACATGATGATGTGGCTAGGATTAAGGTTGTAAAGTTCCTCTTCCTTAAGGAAAACCCTAATATAAAAATCATTGGGGAAATTTTATTTCTATCAAAAGTCCCTCATCTTGTCATTTAAGGAGACCTCGAACTTATTCATTCTCTTACACATTGGAATAAGAAGAAATTTTAGAAAAAATTATGTAAATAAAAAGGTTTGGGAGTATATCTTTGTAAATAAAGAAGGAAAGGGGGGAAATTTTCCCCTTTTGTTACTTCAACATTAGAATGGATATGAATTGACAACTCTATTGGAAAGATAGAATCCCTCTTATTGTCCCTAGGCCATGCTCTTTATATACAATGATGGCATGGAGAAGCATTAGTTACTGCTCACGTAAGACTAAGCCTAGGGATTACATGCAAAGATAGAAATGACTATGCTTCCACTTATTATAAGAGGGACACGTTCCAGCTTTAAAGCACTTCAAACCAAAATTATATGCATTTAAATAATAAATAACGTCATATGTTTGACTTAGCCTGAATACCAGTCCCCTTAATTATGGAAAAAATTTAAGGGAAATAGACCCCACTTGTCCCACAAAGAAAAATACGTGGCACACATTATAAGGAATATGCCATGACTCTTCCAACATACTTTGATAAATGCCAATGAATTTATATTCTAGATCAATCATATCAGAGACGACGATGTAGAATACAACTGAACTCAATATCTTTAGTGTTTTACATATATAGGACTCAATGTTTGTATATATATAAGACCCCCACTATGAGGAGAGCCCATGTTTAAAGTTAATCATAACTCTTATAAACTTGATTTTTCACTCTCAACTAGCAACCCTATCACTCCAAAAAAATTTAAATAGTAAAGATGCTCCCCCTCTTTCCTTGTGGATATAGTAAAGGATGGCTTGCTGAACCACTTATATCTTGTATAACTTTACTTTTATACATAGCACTCTAGGCATAATTTGGTAAATGTCAATATTGTAGATTTGATTCCCCTACATTAACTCAAACATACGGATGTATTTTAGAGAACATGTACACTAAACGTGACTAGTTCTTGAAAATCTAATGAAATGTTTAATTTATTAGTATATAGTTTTATGTTGTAATTAATACATATAACCCTTGGCTTGTCACATCATAGAGATATTATAAGTGTGGAAATAGTAATCTTAAATTGATAAAAGCTTTGCACATTTCACTTTAAAGTGTATTCACTATTGGGACTATCCTTGTGCATATGACTATTGGTGTATGGACAAATAACTAATCCATCACTCTCAGGAAGGATAGAATACCCGATGTATTCAGGTAAGGATTTATTCTTAATAAGTCTGTGTCCAAGGCAAAACCATAATTAGAAAGTGAGTTTCCAATTTTTATCGATATGGAATAATCAATTGGATTTGAATTCATATGATCAAGTTATGAGATTGATAGTAATAATTAACTCCATGTATAATTATTTCAAGATATTGGATATGATGAGTAGATTAGAGTGTTTGGCAACCGATAATTGAAAGGTTTGTGGCGATCATTCCCACTTAGGAGAAATCGTAATATGGGACTTCTTAGACATCTCTTATGATTTTGATCTATTCAGTTGAGATTTTGATTTATACTAATTGGAATAATTATTCTTATTTCGATTAGTTAATTCACATGGTGATTTAATTAAAATCACGCTTAGCCTAAGGGTGAAACTAATTAGTCACACGTAATATGGGGGTTACGACAAGAATGAAAGCTACAGGATTTTTGTGTATTACAAGAAAAATTAGGGACTTTATATGTAGGTAGGGTTGATATGGGTGAATTATTAAATACCATATCAAGATGATTGCATTTATAATACTAACAAACTTGGGTTGTATTTTTAATTTTTTAAGTATAGGTAATTCTTATGGATAAGGGTCTTAGAGAGTCTAAATCCTAAGTGTGAAAAGTGATAAGCACCCAAAAGTGTACATTGTATGCCCCGAATAGACAATTCTTAGTTGTTAATTATCGACAATTTGGGTCTTATGTGCATAAATGTTCAATGTGCATGTTTGATTGCGTTTGTGGTTCAAAAAGCATTATTTCAAGGCAAATGTGAATCAAATGGAGCTAATTTCCTGATCCCGTACCAAACTCGAACATAAACCTATCCCAAACCATTACTCTAAGCCCGTGTGTGTTTAGTTTTTGCCCTTTTATATTTTTTTTAGATTTTTAGTTAGAGTCATTTTTTTAGATTTTATTTTAGATTTATTTAGAATTTTTAGGTTTTATTTACTATTTTTATATTTTATTTTTATTATTATATTTTTATTTTATTTTTATTTTTATTAGTTTTTATTTTTATTTTATTAGGATTAGTTTTTTTAGGATTTCATTTTTTTTTAGATTTATTAGATTTTACATTTTTTTAGGATTTTAGTTTTTAGTTTTATTAGATTTCTATTTCTTTTTAGTTTCATTTTTTTTATTGAGTCTTTATTTTATTTATAGATTAGGATTTTATTTTTTTAGATTTTAATTTTTAATTTTGTTAGTTTTTTTAGTTAGTTAGTCTATATTTGTTTTAAGGGTCACAAACTAACACATACACACCCTACTTCCATACAAACTCATACACACAAAACTCTACATCACACTCACACCCACCTACCATATACTCACATGCAATTAAACATCTCCCTAACCCTCACCTAACTACCATACACCCTCTCACACACTAACCCCCTCACCTTCATCTTTAACCTCCCACCTCTCTCTCTCTCATCTTTCCACCATAACCACACACTCCCACCATCTCTCACTCTTTCTCCTCTCTCCAAACACCCATTAACAACCAACAAAACCCAACATCATCCACCACCACAAACACCAAGCCCAAAACTACAAAACCCATCAGACCCCCGTCTCACCGGTAGCCCAAACCCTTAACCTATCCTCACTCCGGCGAGTTAAACCCCCGTCTCCGCATCTCCGGCGGACCTATCCAGCTACCGGAGTAACCCGTTTCCAACCCGTGCTCCCCTGTTCAAACCACAAACCACCACGACCTTGTCTGCCCTTGCTCCGGCCAAACTCGAAACACCATCTCCAACTCGTGTCCCAAATCAAAACCAAAGACCCATTTCTCCAAATAAAAGCCACAACCTGTTAACAAACCAACAATAAAAACCAAAGCCAAAATATCAAAACTCACATGTTTTAAACCCATTTAACCCCAATTCCTATTTTACCCCCAACTACCTCTCTTAACCCATTTTCCATCATACCCCCAAAACCTCACAACCCCCATGCACCCATGTGCTCCCAAATGCACATTTAACCAAATCAGATTTTATCACCTCACAACACACATGCACTTATGTGTGTCACCTAAAATACCCTCCTACACCATAACTAGATGCACACCCCTATCATATTTACCCAATTTACCCCTAACCTCCATGTGCACCATATAAATTGAAGACTCATATAAATTGAAGACTTAGACCATTTTCATGAGAATCTCAAATTTAGTTTTTAAGCTTTGTGTGATAAAAATCTCTTTATCCCTCTATGTTGAGTATTTGTATTTTTAGCAAATATCTAAATATAGAGGTGTGTAGTAAAATTTATCTGTAGGATGAATTCCACTCCACCCATCTATAACGATTTTTTGCATTTTTAGCAATTATTTCATAATAGATTGATGTAGTTGAATTTATCCATTATGAGGAGGGCTTTTTATATCAATTTTATAGAGAGAAACACCATTTTTTAGTTTAGTTTTTTTAGGTTAGAATTTATTTTATTTTACTTTTTTTAGGTTAGTGTGAAAAATAAATTAGTGAGAATCCATTTTTGAATGTAATTGTTGATGTAATTTTGGTTTGATCACACAAATTAGAGGGATGTAACTAAAATTTGTGGTGCAGTCCTATTCCTTGATTGTTCTCACATTTATTTACCTCACTTTATCTTTTTTTTTAGTGTTCGAACTTATTTTTTTCATTTTAGTAAATATTTAGCTAGTTGTTATCGTCTGTCATTTAGTTAGTTTAGTTTAAATCCTCATCTCACAAAATTTGTTTTAATATTGGAAAAGCTAAAAAAAATTAGAAAAAGTAAAAAGCCCAAAAATAAAATAAAATTGAATTACAATTGAGTTTGTCTCTAGCTTACCCCCTTGAAGTGGATTGATACCCTTACTTACCTCTACACTTTAGATTGTTATATTTTGTAGGTAATTGAGGTTTTAATTAGATGACTTTCAAGCAACGACAATTATACCGAAAAGTTCCTTTATCAAATGGAATAGGATATATATATATATATATATATCACATGGGCATGTCATGGGTGTTATAGAGGCACATAATCACATATTTTAGTTCTTCTAACATCCTTATATGGGAAGAAAAAATTGTTGTTTTTATTCGTATATGGATACTATCAGAGAGGCTTAACAGTTAAGGGGTTTGTTAAGATCGAGACATCCTATATCCATGATTATTTATGACGGATTCAAGATTCAAGTTCAGAGGTTTGCAAAAAGATTATAATAAAGGTAATTAGATGGAATTTTCTAATATATCATTTGTGTCGTTACATGTGGGGATAGGCGTTGCTAAAAGGTTATAACTGTAAAAAACTTCAGTTGCATAATCATATTGTAATCTTAATATTAGATCTAAACTCTTAATTTCTCCACCAAGTCACATGTACACGATTTATGCTTATGTTGATTCCTACCAATGGTGCCAAAGATGTTAAAGTTAACACGTTAACCTTATAAAAATCTAGGTTCAGTAAATCAAATGCGAGGATGACAGATGTTCATGCTTCGATCTTGATTAACCTATGGCCATGAGGGGCAAAAGGACAATTTCTTGTATTAACTGGGTGGAGCATATTTGAAGATTCATTTGACATCCAACTATTGCTTGGGTGATAGTTACCCATAATGGCTTTATATAATAACCTTACAATGTATATGGTTACACTTAGGCTCCAAATGCATTTCTCGGTTGACAGGCTGTGACACCCCGACTAATTAAATACCGGATAGCTACTCCTTTATTCAAATTAATTCAAAATGTCAAGTTGGTTCAGTTCATATCATCACTGTCAAATTTTTTTTTAACAATTACTAGCCACCTAATATTTAAAAAGTGAGTTGTCAATTTTAATTAAATCCGATTAACATACAATAAGTATTCAATTATGAAATAATGATATCACAACCACATTACAGTCACATTACAATGATAAAGGAATAAATGAATCTGGAAGAACACTCCTTAAAAATAATCCGAAATACTGAATACAAAGTCGGAATCATAAATTAATTACATCCAACACTGAAATGAAACTGAATAAATAAGATGTCTCTAAAAGAAATGGGGCGACATGCCCTACAGATGAGTAAATCTGAAATAGAGTCAAGATAGAAAGTGAAGGCGTCTACTGTCGAGGTTCTGTAACTTCCACAGTAGCTACAGCACGTCACCGGAATGGAACTCCTACGCTTGGAGTCCTTGTGGCTGGGCACCTAAAAGGTTTTTACAAGAAAATAGATTTGAAAGAAAAACGGGTCAGAGCCCGATTGTGAAAACAGTTTAAAATACAGCAAGTGTTTAATACCATTAAACAGTGAATATAAAATACATGATAGTGTGTGCACTCACATGAGTTCCTCACCTCTCAACTAATTGTGCACTCCTATCGTACCCGTACCCGTTCTAGTTATTCCCATATCTAACTAGTCCAATACACAATCTAACATTACTATACGATTTCCGATTCCATTCCTGACATCTTAATTTAAACAGAGAGTTTTACTTTTCTTCTTAGTTCTCAAAATTAGTAATACTAATCACTAGGGATTTTCCATTTTTAACTCTACAAAAAAGTTGCTATTATTCACACTTACATTTATACATGACAGTTCATTTCAATTAATAGTATATTTTTTTCATCATAAATATACAATACTGGCACCCCGAGACTAAGCTGCGGTGCACACATACTCTACTATCAAATCCCGGTACATCACGTACATAAGGACCACGTATTTCGAATCTCTCAGGAATCGTTTCGACAAGTAACAAACACACATAATGGAGGAGAACATAGTTCACATCACATGGGTCATGCACATACCTACGCTCCCATGATCAGCAGACTTATTAACTTATCAATAAGTCCTTCTTTGACCTATTTCCTTGAGGTACTAATCTAAATCCCCTGTAGACACATAGAGATTAGATGGCCCTGATCGAACGCCGACCTCCCGTGATAGCAAGTATGGTATGTATGTTATACACAGATAACCGCATATACAAAGCATTCAAACATCTTAGATATATAATAATATTAATAGAAGTATGTCTTACGTTCTTATACCGTCATTAGATGTTGCACGTTTACAAATCCCCGAATAATGTACATTAAAAGTTGTCAACCCTTCTCATGTCATAATTTTTGGGTACTTATTTCCTAACCCATAAAAGTCATCCAGTTTACTACAAAATTCTAAGTTTTAATCCTCCACGTACTCAACTCTCACAACTATACCCATTGGTCAACAAGGGAAGGTTATCACTCAGTTAAATAAGTCTACTGGAAGTTTGAAATAAAATCAGGCCTAAAAAGGCCATTCTATCAACTCGTTAGAAATATCGTTCGAATGAGGGTCGTTCGAACAAAGTATTTGAACGAACTCGTTAGAAGGGATACTATCATCTCGTTAGAAGCTCCTTCGAACGAGGTCGTTCGAACGACCTGGGCAGGTCTTCTAACGAGATGGCAGAATATGCCCAGAAATTTTCCAACTCGTTTTTCTTCATTTTTCTCTTTCTAAATTCATCCTAAGATCATCCCGATAACAGTTTAATGTTCTTAAACTACTCTAAGTCCTCTTAGGTCGCTTCTTAACATATTTTTGGGGTCAAATCCTCCTAATCAACATGCAATTATCATTAATCCCCAAATTTTACCCCACACCCTATGAACATGAACCCAGAATTTTATTGTGCCTAATTACTCATCATAAATCTGTTTTTAAATCATCAAAGTTAAGTTTTTGGATACCAAATTCGTCCATAGTCATTCTACATGCAATCCCTAACCGAACTTTAGAGTTTCTATAACAATTTCATTAGGTTTTCTTCAAAACATTCAAGGGAAAAGCAGTTTCTACACTAAACATGGAAGAAATATTCATTGAACTTAATAATATCAAATCACTTGCCTTAAATTCGATGTTCTGATTCATTGTTGATGATCAAGGTTGGCTCTCTCTTCTTTCCGGACACAAATCCCTTTCAAAATGATGGTGTGGAGATGGTTTGGCTTAGATCTTCCTTTAACCTCTCTTCTAACTTCTCTCAAAAACCTCCGTAACCCACTCTCTCACCTTTGGATGATAATGGCCTTAGTGACCCTTTTAATAATATCTAAATTACCTCTAAAATTCGTGGGTTTTAATCACCTAATTTTTAAAATTACCAAAATAACCTTCTAGGTTGCCGGTTTGGCCTAAAAATGCCCCGGGACCAAAATTAAACTCCCGGCTAGTGTTTTCTAACTATATCGACCCTTTCGGACACGTTGGCGTACTCAAAATGACCATTCGGTTGATAAAAATATAAATTAATTTTTAATTTAATTACATTCATTCCTAACGTGACTGACGCGCGCGTCCCGACTTAATTTTCCAAATTGTTGTATTTCTGCCTCGCAACAACTTTAATATTTTCAATACTCACATATTACCATATATACTCAAAAATATTCTATTTTAACATCATAATAAAATACCAACTCACATCTCGCTAGTATTTATATCCGGATTAATTTTCAATTAATTCTCATTTAATTCAATTAATCCCTTAAATAAAAATCAATAAAATTATGGGGTATTACATACTTCCCCCTCCCCCCCCCGATAACAGAATTTCGTCCCGAAATTCAGAACTAATGAATACCTGGTAAAAATAGCTCTGGATAACATTCGCGCATCTCATCTTCGCGCTCCCATGTGGACTCCTCGGCATTATGATACTGCCACTGCACACGTACTGAGGGTACTATCTTCGACCTCAGTTTCCTCTCGCTGTGGTCCAGAATAGTAATTGGCCCCTCCTCGTAGGAACTATCAGGATAAAGATCGATGTCCTCTAAAATAATGTGATTATGGGCCAAATCGTCCCTAAGATATTTCCTTAGCGAGGAAATATGGAACACATCATGAATTATATGCAAGTGCTCTGGTAACCTAAGTCTATACGCAACTGGCCCAATCCTCTCGATGATGGGAAATGGCCCCACGTATCTTGGTGTCAGTTTCCCCTTCTTCCCAAAATGCATAATCCCCTTCATAGGAGATACTCTGAGTAACACATGGCCCCCCACCTTGAATTCTCTAAAGAACCTTTTGGCATCAGCATAGCTCTTCTGTCGGTCCTGTGCTACTTGAATACGGCTCCGTATCATATCTATCCATGTCGAAGTGTCCTGAATCACTTCTGGCCCAAGGAGTTTGTTATCCACCACCTCTAACCAACATGTTGGGGAATGACAAGGTCTACCATAAAGTGCCTCGAATGGAGCCATTCCAATGGTGAACTTGTAGGAGTTATTATAAGCAAACTCCACCAGTGGAAGGTACTATTCCCAACCACCTCCAAAGTCCAAAATGCACATACGCAACATGTCCTCCAACATCTTATTTGTCCGCTCTGTTTGCCTATCAGTCTGCGGGTGATATGTCGTACTCAGCCGCAACTCCGTACCCATGGACTTATAGAAACTCTCCTAAAATCATGAAACAAATATCTTGTCTCGGTCAGACAGATATTTAGAGGCATCCCGTGAAGTCTCACTATCTCTGCAATGAAAATCTGGGCATACTGTCCCGTAGTGTAGTCTGTCCTCACGGACAGAAAATGAGAAACTTTGGTCAACCTATCCATAATTACCCATATGAAGTCGTGACCCCTCTGTAACGTAGGTAACCCCATGATAAAGTGCATGGATATTCTCTCCCATATCCACATCAGAAGCTCTATCGACTGTAGAAGTCCTATCGGTTTCTGATGGTCCACCTTTACTAGTTGACAAGTGGCGCATTTAGAAACGAACACGGTGATATCTCTCTTCATCCAGCTCCATCAGTAATGTCGTCGCATGTATTGATACATCTTATCCCCCACCAGGGTGTACTGCGAATCGTGAGTCGTACGACTCTGTCATTACCTCGTGTCGCAAGTCTTCCCCTTTCGGAACGACCAGTCTCCCATTGAAGCGTAATCCCCCGTCTGAACTAACAGTATAGGACTCGACTCCCTCTGCTAGTAATCGAACTATCTTCTCCTAACAGAACGAGACATTTTCCTGGGCCTTTATCACTTTCGTAAGAATCTGAGGTGTAACAGTCATCACAGACATGAATGATCAGGCCACTGCATCCTGGTGTCCCAACTCCTTCCACTTAGATTTCCACACCTCGGTCACCTCATCTATTGGCCTACATCTCAACGTGTCTACTACCACGTTAGCCTTCCATGGGTGATATTGGATATCAAACTGATAATCCTTCACAAACTCAATCCACCGACATTGACGCATATTCAGTTCCTTTTGCGTGAAAAGGTATTGTAAAGACTTGTGGTCTGTGAACAACTGAAATTTCTCCCCCAGAAGATAGTGTCTCCAAATCCGAAGAGTGAATACGACTGCCGCTAACTCCAAGTCGTGGGTGGGGTAATTCTTCTCGTGAGGCTTAAGCTTACGGGAAGCATAAGCTATGGTCTGACTCTCCTGTTGTAGCACACCTCCAAGTCCTTGTAAGGACGCATCGGTGTAGACTAGATACTCAACTCCCGGTCTGGGCAATGCTAACATAGGCGCTGAGGTCAACTTGTCCTTCAACTCATCGAATGCCAACTGACAAGCATCGCTCCAGATGAATAGCACACCTTTGCGAGTCAGATGTGTCAAAGGACCCACTATCTTTGAGAAACCCCGAATAAACCTTCTGTAGTATCCTGCTAGGCCCAAGAAACTACGGATCTCAATCGGTATGATGGGATATACTCACTCCCTCACCGTGGATACCTTCCCTGTATCAACAGATATCCTCCGGTCTGAAATGATATGCCCCAAAAACTGAACCTCCTTCAGCCAAAACCCACATTTTTCGTACTTTACATAAAGATCGTTCTAACGCGGTGTCTGAAAAACCTGCCTCAAATGTTCAGCGTGCTCCTCTTCTGTCTGGGAGTAAACCAGGGTGTCATCACTAAAGACAATGAAGAACTGGTCTAGGAACTCCCTGAATACCCTATTCATCAAGTCCATAAACACGGCTGGGGCATTGGTCAAGCCAAAGGCATAACCCAAAACTCGTAGGAACCATATCTCGTCAAGAAAGCAGTCTTCGAGAAGTCCTGTTCCCTGATATGCAACTGATGGTATCCCGATCGCAAGTCAATCTTTGAGAAGAAGGAAGCTCCTCTCAGCTGGTCGAATAAGTCATCGATTCGGGGCAACGGATACTTATTCCGTATTTTGACTTTATTCAACTCTTGGTAATCTACACACAACCTCAACGATCCATCCCTCTTCTTTATGAACAGCACAGGGGCACCCCACGGCGAAGTACTCCTTCGAATAAATCCCTGACCCAACAACTGCTCTATCTGAACCCTTAGTTCTCTCATTTCTGGTGGAGCCATACAGTAAGGTGCGCGGGCAATTGGTCGAGTGCCCGACGTCAAATCGATAACAAAATATATCTCTCGACTAGGAGATAATCCAGGTATATCCTGAAATACATCTGTAAACTCCCTAACAACTGGAATCGAATCGAGTGGTAATACCACTTCCTTAGAGGTCTCCTCCTCTATATAGTACAAGTGAGCGGACGATCCTCCCTCAGGGCGAGGCATCGCCACTAAAAACATCTCCTACCCGGGAATGGAAAAAATAGTACTCCTACTGAAACAATCAATCATGGCTCGGTACGCAACTAGCCAATCCATACCAACAATCGCATCGTACTCAGTCATTTATAATACTAACATATCAGCAGGTAAAGTAAATCTCCCGATCTCTATACCCACACCTCTACAAATAAGATAAATCATGGAACCCCTAATCAATGGTGAATCTACGCAAGTAATAATTCTCTCTCCCGTGTCTAATAATCCCAAAGTGCGTGCAAATCTCGTGGCAATGAAACAGTGTGTGCCCCCCCTATCAAATAAAATACGCCCATGGTCCCCTGAATAGAGAACATACCCTCAATAGCAAGTGGATCCTATGGGACTGGGCCATGCTGGAGTTGATAAACTCTCCCATACTGAAGTTGTCCCTACTGGAATGGGACTGTTGCGATGGGTGGCAAAGATGACATCTGTGGTGGTGCTGGGAGGGCGGTGGGAAACATATGTCTCTGGGGCTCATGTCGAGCATCCTACTGCTGCTTCTATGGGGCCTTTCCCCTATCAGGACACTCTTGGCGCTTGTGGCCAATATTTTCATAAGTGAAACATTTCCCCGAAAAGTTCCCCCCTCTCTGACCTTGCTGCCCACAGCCCTGTTGGCCGTTGCCATTCCTCCCCTGGTCGTGCTGGCCCTGATGAAACTGCTGTTGTTGGCCATGCTGGTCGTGCTGTCCCTAATGGCCGTGCTTATCTTTCTTGCCCTGACGAAAACCTCCCTGAACATTTCTGAAACCCCCAGATCTGAACCTCTTAAAATACGACTGTTGGGAACCCTGATCTCCCTGCCTATGCTGACCTTAAGCAGATTGTGCCCCGCTGGCACCATTTTCCCCTATCCTGCCCTACTGTCTGGACTATCCTGATCTCTTACTCTCTCACATGTGGAAGCGATGGTCTTGGCAGTGAAGTAGTGCTGCATTAACCACATTAGAATAAGTGGCCAACGAGAGATTACCCAACAAGTGCTGACGGATCCTCCAAGTCAACCCATCCATAAACTTCTGAATCTTTTTCTCCTCGATTGGAATTTCATCGGGAACGATGTTTAAGAGATTGGAATTTCATGGTGATGGACTCCCACCATTGCAACGCTGATCCTACTAGCTTAAGAGTAGCCAGTATCTGTTTCTGTACATCCGTGCACTCGTACATCCTCAAGTGCCTTTGGATGTCCTTCTTCCACTGACTGGACACAACGACGCCGGAGCTATCTACAAACTCTGGAGGGTGTGCTTTCTGAAAATCATCATGAACACGTTCCCAAGAAGACGGGAATGCACGAGACTGAACTGGCGCTACCACCGGCGCCTAACGCGGTGCCTGCTGCACAAATGTTAGAGCGGCATTCACCGCTTGGGCTACAATAGCGGCAACCTCTGCGACATTCATGGAGCCCTGAACTGGTGCAGGTTGTGGCTCGGGCTGAGCATCCCTGGGAACTCGTTGTGCACGTCGTGGAGGCATCTGAAATGACAGTAAAGTCTTAGAAGTTCGCAGTTATTATCTCAAAATAGTTGAAGAGAGAAACATACATAATAGAGTACAACAATCCGAAAATATAGGGCTCTATATCAAAGAAAGCTATGCGAAAACATAACAAGTCGTACAAATCCTAAGGAAACTAGAACCTGATGCTCTGATACCACCTATGACACCCCGACTAATTAAATACCGGGTAGCTATTAAGAAATGATTGGGAAATCACTTATGGTGTCATATCCTTTTCTCGAATGATAATTGCTATTAGTTTCTTTAAGACCCTATAAATTATATCTCTACCCATAAAGATAAATATATTTTATATTGCAACTCTACTATACGATTCAATTTAAACCGGCTATTGAAAATTAATTAGTTAGTATGCTGAGTCGGAGGCCTGATATGTATGGTTACTAGAACATTTTAGGTTCAATGTTTATGCTCGCAATTACAAACAAGTCTTCATGTGATATTTTGCAACAAATCATGTAACAAATGAAGTTTCATTCTATCACTAGTTGAATTTTGAGAAAAAGTGGGAAGGTATAAAGTGAAGATTTTTTATTGAAGGTGGATTTTTGTATATAAAGGGAACCAAATTATTCGCTCCAAAGACTATTGGCCTATGTTAGTTTCTCCTAAATGAGGCACATAGTGTCATGTCAATAGGGCATTCGAGACAATACCGAACTCCTTTACCTTTTGAAGCATTTACTAATTTGGGATGGAACCTAACTGGCACGACTAAAAAAATGTCTCTCTAACGCGTGTGATTATGATTTAAGTATAAAAAATGTCTCTCTAACGCGTGTGATTACGGTTTAAGTATAAATCGGTCCCTCAAGTAATAATCGGATAAATTGAGTGACGAATTCAGGGAATAGGATACAAAACGTAATGATGAATATGAAGAATTATTAACCCTACGATTGACTCAGAGAAAGAAGGAAAAGATGATGATTTGTTACTTTCCTATCAATTAATGCAATTTAATTAAATTAGTAAATAAAATACGTATGCAAGAATAACAAAACGAGTTTTAAATGAATATGGGAAGATGGAGTTAGGGCACACTCCCACGAATTATCGGTGATTATGTAGAACATAAAATCTTGAGAAACCTAATTCTCAACTTAAAGAAACATTAAATACTTTCTAAGCATTCGACATAGGCGGATTTTACTCCTCAGAATATCAAATAAAAAATTGTATATGTTGAGGATGATAATTTCTCAAAATTCGAATTGCACCCTTAAACATTCCGGTTACCTAGGGCAAACGGAATTAAAAGACCCACAACCTTTATTTTGATAAATTTCAAACCTTTGAAATGTTAACTAGATTCTATTCACTTTTAAATCCATTCGTAATACCTAGGTTGGGTTCATATACCCCAACCCGCAAAAAAATTAGCTAGACATAGCTATGTGGGAAATCACCAAAAATCTATCATTGTATGGATTGGAAATCATGATGAAACTATTACTAAAAATGCATGGAAGTTTAGAATCCCAGAAAAATAAATAAAATCGTGCAAAGATGAAGAACATGCAAGAATAAGATAGATAAAAAAAACTTGATATGAAAAACTTTGCAAATTGATCCAATATTGTAGAACTTTAGTGCATGAATGAAAACTAGGGTTCTTGCCTTCTCCTCTCCTTGATTCAAAGATAAAAACTAGATAAAAATATCTAGAATACTAATTGAATAATAACACCAAATTTTCTCAAGAGTTTTAATCTTGTATAACTCTATTTTTTAAATGAGAAAAAATTATTTTGCTCAGATCTCGACGAATTGATTCGGTATGTCCCTTATAAATGGGTGAACTGGTTCGGTATTCCAGCAGTGAGGAAAATTTTTTAATCAACAGTAAATCGATTTGCTCAAAAACTAAACCGGTTCGGACCTTTAAAAATCTATCTTTGATTCCTTGAATTCTTCTAATTTTCATTTCTTTATATCTTCTTAACCGGGACTCGAGTTTGGATGTCGTTTCTTCCTATGTGCTCGTGAGATCAAGGTCTTTGACTTATCTTAGGGTACATTTTTTATATGCTTGCTGAACACGTTCAATCTCAGCACGACATGTTGCCCAAAGTTCCTCTTGTATAGCTTCAAACATCATTGGAGGAATGGTAGCAATGGGAAAGGCCTTAATGGGGGTGGAGGATTTAGAAGAACCACCACTTTTGGTGGTGGATTTATTTTTCTTGGGTTGAGAGGTTCCATCGCTAGGATCACCTTCGGTAGAGGGGTTAGTCTCTTTTGGGGTTGTAATTTTCTTTGTCTTAGGTCTAGTAGTAACAACCAATGGGCTGTATGGAGGTAACTCACTAGGAAGATCCTTAGGAGTGTTTCTAAGATGAAACTCCATTACTATCATAGAGTTTCCCTTGAGGCCCAATTCTAAGGCAAGGAAATTGAGAATAGGAGGGTAGACAAGAGAACCATGGATGAACTAATGGATTTGGGCCAGTTTTGTTAGCTAATATTTCATCACATAATGGGAGGTCACGTCCCCCTTCCTCATAAGGTGAGGTATGGCAATTCGGCCACTAACCGCCGAGCAAACAAAGGAAAAAACTAAAGTAGTATAGTAAGAACATGTCTCATAAAAGGTGGACTTGGGATGAGACTCCTAGAAGACAGGATGATGAGCCCTTTGGTTATAACCAAACTGGCTACTGCAACGGTTGGGATTGCATGGATCTAAAGTATTACCCCACTCTATATGTGATGGAAAGTAACTAGGAGTCAGAAAAATTATCACAACATATGAAAGATCTTCATTAATAAGCTCCTTTAAAGTGTCTTGGACCATTCTGGCTTCATGGGGAAAGAATGACAAAGTGTGGGCAAATGAGTCCTCAATATACATCCTCATAATGAAATATCTAGGCTTATAAAAAATGGGAAGGATGTTTTTTTAAATTTATTTCTTGTGCCAGCCGAATAAACGATGGGGCTTGATGGCTTCACGAGCAGGAAATGGTACTTTGGTAGGGGATATCCTGGGGAAACGAGTATATAAGAAACCCATTAAGATTATGGTGTTGGGAAAATTGGCCAAGTTTTAGCGATCAGTAGATCGTTCCATATCCAAGTGGGTCCTATCCAACCAAGTATAGAGGCACCCCAAAGCCATTACTGCCATAAGGAGCTTGAACCCCCTAGACAATCAAATGGAGATGTTAATAAGATCCCGATGAGGCTAATCATTGGGCTTACCAAGTAATATGAAACGAGAAAGACTGATAAGGATATATGAAGGTAACTCTAGAGGTGTACCTTTGCCTTTACCAAAATAAGCAGAGCCCCCTTTATTAGAAGGGGCATCGAAAAAATAGCTGATAAGGGGAGTGAAGGTAGCTTTGTTCAATGATCGTATGCACTTTAGACAGATCTGATCCAACTCTTCCTGTCCCATAGCTTCTTTGATGTCTAAAGACTTATCAGAGTAGGGCGAGGTACTCATGGTCTCAAGTCCAAAAAATTCACAGACGTCTTCCAACGTGATGGTAAACTCTCCCCACACAGCAATGAAAGTGTGGGTCATGATGTTCCAACATGACACCAACACTTAGAGAGCAACGTTAAGATTGGACAAAGTAAACTCCCCAAACTAAGTGTCCCAATGAATCCCAACCTTATCAAGGGAATCATCATAGGTTAATTGCATGTAAGTGTTCCAACCAGTGAAGTGGATTGGGGAGCCTCCAGGATATTCGAAGTCTATTTGAGAGTAAGGGAAGTCACCTCGGTCAAGGCAAAATTGCATAGTTCCCTCTGGGGGGGGGGGGGGGGGGGGGGAACCCCAAGCAGTAGAAGAATCATATTCATCACCAAGTGTTAAAGGGTCACACTTGACATTAGTTGAAAAAGCCTTGCACATAGTTAAAAAATTATCACCTTCGCCAAAGATAGGAGAGCAACGGTAGAACCTCAATTATTCTTGGCATGTTACCATTAAGGTAGAGGCATCTGGTACAGGAGACGGTGCAGTAGCAGTGGTGATGATGAGTGCTGTAGCAGTGGTGGTGGACGGTGTAGTAGTAGCACTTGAAGAAGCCATTGGAATACTGAAAGAGGAAACTTAGGGTAAGGGAGATCGAAGAGGTTGAGAATGGAAAAATAGTGGTCGTGTATGGTGGCAAAGGGAGGAGGAAGGAAACTTTTTGCAAGAAGAAATCTTGGAAAAAAGTTCAATAATGGCGAATTTTTTGTTTCTCTCTTTAAAAGATCTATATATGAAGAAGACAAATGAAACAATGAAAATAAAAAAGTCTAAGTGTTCAAAATATTAGATGTTTGAGATTCAAATGGGTGATTGGGTTTTCCATGAAGCCATGTGCTTAACCGTCACCATGATTACAAATGGACACATAGCACTTTGTGGAGTGCTCTGGCAGTTGAAAAGACAACCTCACATCATTAACGAGGTGACGCTTGGGGGGGGGGGGGGGAGAGAGAGAGAGAAAGAGTTACTTTCAAAAGAAGTGATTATTTGGTGCAAATGTTTGAAATTTGATAGAATCCCAAAAGACTAACAAAAGACGATCCCCTTGTTAAAAGCTTAGACGATGGTAGAACGGATTGAGGTACATTGGGGAGAATTTTTAGTAATGGTGTGAAGTCATATGGAACAAAGGTCAGTCACAGAGAATAGGATCCAACATTCACTCAAAGTTAAAAAAAGGTCACGATGTTCCCTCGCCATAAGCTCATTTATGACAGCTCTGGCTTGGGTACATCGAGGATAATTTTCTTTTTTTGAGAAGTGAGAACGATGACGTCCTGGATTTAGAGAAACTTCGAAGAGAATTTCAACAGAGATGAACATGACCAAACGATTAGAGTCTACTCATAGATAAATTTCACGATATCACCTCACTATAGACCCAAATAATTGAAGAGCTTTGGCTCAGGAACATCGGGGAGATTTTTTTCCTAACAGTCATAGAGCCAATAGTCGCAATGGAGGCACATCAGGGAGAATTTTGACCGTAGTAACAAGTGGTCCATTGGATTGAGAAATTTTCTTACAGAAATTTCTTAAGATCACAACAAATCTCTACGCAAAGGGGCAAATGTTGGGGGGCTTGAAGGTAATCACCGAATTAGAGAGATCTTACTTGATTAAGAGAAGAGACTCAAGAGAAGGAAGAAATATGAGGGCAACGAAGAAGCTCAACGAGGAGACTTTCCGAGAGATCTCATCTTTATCTTTCATTTTTACGTAGTCAAACTCGTATCTTTTTAATTACATTGATTTTAAGCTGTAACGATTGTAATATTGAGTGTGAGGTCAAATGGTACACGTTGGAGATCAGGCCTGTCAGGGCTTGGGAGATATTACATGCTCTATCGAATGACTTCGTCATGAGAACTTTAGAGGGACTTGGTTTGGAGGATTGAGAAGTGAGGCATTGTTAAGGCTTGTCTCAAACATTTTAGATACACTTTATAAAACACCGAGATACCATTTTCCATGGGAGTTTGTGCAGAATAACCTCGAGTTCCATCGTGTACTGAGCTTTGAGCCAAATAACCCTCTACAAAATGGCACATCTACTTTAAGTAATGTCAATAGTCATCTATCCACTGTCCAATCCGAAATTGAGTAAACCACTATAGTATTGGAGCCGTCAAACGATTTGGTGATCCACCACTATTGTGACAGTCCTCTGATGCACAGTTGGTAGCCAAAATACATATACTGACATATAATGATTCTGACGTAAGGGATACTGACCCATCAGACATTTAATGCTTTTGATTTAAAGTGTGAGAGGAATGTCTTTAACATTAATGAGGACTGAGATATCTCGGGAAGGGTGTGGGGCTATTTATTGGCCTCAACCACTTATGAGAAGAAAGAGTTCTTTCTAAAGAGAGAAAACACATTGAGAGAAAATAAGTTATTATAAACCATAGTTTATCCACCCACCATTAACATTTGTTGTCAAGATTTTATTATCTAACTAGGGAGATATTGGAGGTTGTTGGTGTGTTGAATGCTTGCCAAGGTGTATCTAGGGTGCTTACTTACCTCTCCCTTTGAACAAGATATTTCTGAAGTTCTTTTATTATTATTTGAGTTATACACAAGAGATTTATGTGTCCAATTTGAGTGTTTATTGTATAAAATACTGTGTGTTCATTTGTGATAAGTTGAGTATATTTGGGTTACTATTTTATCACCATATCTATAGGGGTTACACCTCTATTTATATTGTCATACTTCTAGCCTTCAAGGGGACTACCCTCTTACAAAATCCATAAAAGGGTAAATGGATGAAGGGGAGTTACCTTTATTCTGGTGTGGTGGGAGATTTTCTAGAGAGCCCTTATTCATCCACCATCGGTTTCAGTTTTTGAAAAGGGGAAGGTTAGGGGGATTATTAGGCGAGTAGGATTAACCATCATGTTGAGACACCGCTTTCATTAGAAAAGGTGATTAATTTGAAGATTGTGTTTTTGTGGGTGGAGCAAGATCATTCTATTATAATTGGCTATCTTGGCCAAAGGGTAGTCATTAATAGGTGCCGACAGATTTAGACTCTTCGTGAGGTGTCTTATATCCTTATGCATTAGACTCAGGGGAAGCTAGGGAATGGGATATAAAGGTAGGGGATAGGATGGATAGTTGGGTAGTGGAGATAATATGAGGGTTCAGTAATCATTTTGGGGTTTTTTAAGAAGGAAATTAAAGGTAAGAATTTGATTTATTTAGAAAGGTATATAGAATAAGGGGTGGGGAGGGGTAAATACGGAGGTTTGGGAAATTCTTCTTTCAAGGAAGGAGGAGTTTAACGGGGAGGTAGTTAAGGAAATTGGAGCGGTCAATCAATCAGAAGGGGAGGAAAGGGTATAAGGGTGGTAGGGTATGAAAAGGGATGTATAATTAAGTCAATGATAATTTATTGCAGTGTGAGAGGTCTTGATTTTGAGAAAAAAAAAGTGGGGAGTAGATCATTATCTTTGCAAAAAACTAGATGTGTTGTTCTTGCACGAGGCGGAGATTGTATCAGGAGTAGGGATTTGTCTTGATGTGTGAGGAGCGAAAACTAAGTGGGCTATTATTGTATTACCATGTGGGGGAATTAGGAAGGATGATCATCATGTGAAATTCTAGAGTAGTGGACAAGGTGGATAACACTTAAGGAAATTACTCGATATCCTATTTGTTTAGGTGCATAGAGAAAGACTTTATTTGGTGTTTTTAGGGGTATATGGGCCAAAAAGGATGCTGGGAACTTTGGGAGAAGTAGGGGATGCTAAGGGAGTGTGGGGACTTTGGTGGTGTGTAGGGGACACTTCAATGTCGTTTGTTTTGGCACATAGATAATTTGAGATGGTAGGCATAAGAGACAATTGAGGAAGTTTTCATATATTATAAATGATATAAAATTAGTTGATTTACCTCTTGAAGGATCCTCTTTAGAAATATGTACTCACTATCCCTATTAAGGTTGATTCATTTTCTAGCATCATTAGATTATGATGAGAGGTTCTTAAGGATCATGTCGTCCTATGTAGTGAAATCAATGAATGATCATGTCCCTATTATTTTGGAGTGTGGTAAGATAATAAGTGGAGGATACCGTTAACATTTCAGAACATATGGCTTATAAAAGTACATTTTGTAGATATAGTGAGGTATTGTTGGAAGTGTTATTAGGTGGAAGGAAACGCGAGGTACATGTTGGCTAAGAAGTTGTCCTTAATTAAAAATGATCTCAAAGCGTAGAATATAGAGTGTTATATCAACATATGACAATGCATCGAGAGAGCTCTAGAGGACATCTAGGAGATAAACATTAAGGAGGGGTTTTGTATGTTATTTAGGGGGGAGTGGGATATGCAGGAAGGGATAAAATGGGAGGTGGAAAGGATGCTGTGTCAGGAGGAGATTAGTTTTAGGGAAAAATAGAGGTAATTTTGGTTGAGGTAAAGGGATAAGAACAATTTTTTTTAACCGATTCACTAACTTACACCACAAATTCAACCACATTGGAAAGATTGTGGTAGGAGGCTAGGATTACATAAAAGAAGGGGAAACTGAGCAAATATATTACCATTTTTATGAGGAATTGTACGTAGAGGATGATTAATGGACACCTTATTTTAACGGGTTTGTGTTTTGAACTGTCTCAAGGGAAGATTATGGGATGTTAGAATTATCGTTCCTATAATTTTTTTTTGCGGGGGATGGGAGGAGGTTGTTAAGGAACTAGTTCCTGATGGTTTTTACGACATTTTTTTAGCAGGTTTAGGAGGTAGCACGATAGAATTTCATGTCATTTTCTAGGGAGTTCCATGAGAGGGGTTGCTTTTAACAAATATTTAATGAAACTTTCATCACCACGATTTCAGATAAAAGAGGGGGACTAGACACAACATACTTTTGACTAAAAATTTTGGTGTTGAGTATGCACAAGCTTAAGTCACAAAATGCTTTTTTGGAGGGAGACATAGTATAAATGCATTGATGGTGATGAATGAGTGTGAGGAGGCTAAATTGAGAGGTGGGGAGGCATAGATTATCTGGAAGTTGTACATCGAGAAGAAAAATGACCACATGAAATAACAGTTCGCTCTTTAATTGTTGAGGAGGATGGGGCTCGTTTAGAGATATTGTATATGGATGGAGAGTTGAATTTACTTAGTCAGATTATCCGTGTTAGTGAACATATCTCCAAAGGGTTTTTCCCCAACTTATAAGGTTCTTTGTTAGGGCAATACACTTTATCTATTTATCTTTATATCAGTTATCTAAGCTTTGAGTAGACTTTTAGCTTGAGGAATAGAGGCAAGTGTGATTAGTGGCTTCTAGGTTAGGGACACGAGGCACTTTATTATGAAGGTGTCACATTTGTTGTTTGCTGATGATATAATTATTAAATTTGGAGGGTAGGGAGTGAAAATATAGAGATTTAAGATTATTTTTATGTGTTTTAAATCTATTTCAGGGCTACATATTAATGCGGGCTAATGTGAGATGATTATGGTGGCTAGGGGGGTTAAAGGTGGACTATATGGTGGACATTATTGGTTGAAGAGTGGGATATCTTCCTTATAATTATCTTAGACTACCTTTTGGGCCATGGTTCAAGTCCAAGTCAATTTTGGGTTCCGATGATAGAAAGGGTTTAAGTAGATTGGTGAGGTGTAAGAAGGGATTTCGTAAAGGGGTTAGATTGAATCTCATAAAGAATACATTATTTAGTCTCCCCACAAAATATTTTTTTGATACCACTTCTCCCAATTCACAATAAGCTAGAGAAAATTATAAGAGATTTATTTATGAAAGGTAACTAGTACACTTTCAATCATAGTTTAGTGATCTGGCAAAAGGTGTGAAAACTGTTGGTGGAGGGGACGGGGTGAGGAATTTGGACAGCTTCAACATGAAATTATTGGGGAAATTATTGTGGTGAATTTTCGATAAAGAGGAATAGCCTATAGACAAAGGTGGTGGTGGAAAGGTTCGAGTATGGTTATATGATTGGGGTTTAGAGGTGTGACATTTTCCTCACAAGGTGGTTGTGCGGAAGCATATTTCTTCCGGGTGGGTGGAATTTTTTGTCATATATGTTTTAGTTTGGGTAGTCAGGAAATGGTGAAATTTTGGATAAATCTATGGGGTGGGTTAAAATATTTGGCATAGAGTTTTCCTGAGCCTTTACGTATAGAGAGTGACAAAGATGAGTTTGTGGGAGACCATATTATGAGGGAAGGGATAAAGGGTGCAGAACCAAACTTCCTAGGGAGGATTGTTAGGGACTAAGAAATTGAGGATATTTTCCTATGCCTAAGAGGAGTGGAGATTCCACGAGGGGTAAACGTAGAGCACGGTGGTGGAAAAGTAATAAAGTAGTGTTCTCAGTTGAAGCCTTTTACACGAAGTTTATTGGAGGAGGTGTAGATCAATTTTCATTGAGAGGCGTACAAAAAGCAAAGGTGTTAATGATATTTGTCGTCTTTCCCTAGATAACGGTTAGAGACTTTATCTTGACGCCATATGGTTTGTACTGGAGAATATGGAGTACGACAAATAGGTTTTAGATGTGCAAAATCGAGGAAGATTCGGTTAATCATTTGCTCATTCACTATTAGGCAGCTAATATAAGTTGTGTGATATGATATTCTCTCTTTCCACGATGTTTTGGGTGTGTCAGATGTAGTAGTAGAGAGGGATGGAAAAATGGCAATTCTCGCCCCCCCCCCCCCCCCGGGGGGGGGGGGCAGATAGGGGGTTACTGTAACTATGATAAAGGCCCCTTTATGCTTTTTTTACAATGATTATGAGTGTTAGAAATATGAGGTGCATTGATAGGGCTAAGGTACTTGTCGAAAGCCTTATTCCATATAGTTGAACCATTTGTATTTGTGGTCGAAGGAGGAAAATTTGGTGTCGACTTCTCATTTTGTAATTTTTTTGGAGGATTTTCAGTAGTAGCATTACTTTACAAGTTTAGGGAGGATTTTCTTCTTTCTCCCATTTTTCTTGTATACTCCATGTATAGGAGTTCCCCCTCCCCCCCCCCCCCCCAACTAGGCGAGTGATTTTAATATCATTATTCTATACATATATATATATATATATATATATATATACACACATATATATATATGTCTAGTTTTTCAGACGTAGGAGACTTAGAGGAGATTGTATATGTCCTTTGTATTTTGAGAGCAATAATATAAGGTTGGGATGCTTTCATTTAAACATGTTTGTACATCACTTTATGTTATGAGAAGAGTTGACCCTAATTTTTCGGGGGCCCTAGAAGAACTCCAAAAGGGGCCCCTCTATATATATTCAGAAGAAATTAATAATAATAAAACCTTTCAAATTTGATAAAATGTGCTCATCTCACTTTTTTTATGAAAAGTATAAGTTATGTCTTCAAAGGATGTTCATTGATGCAAAAGTATCAATTAGATAAAATTTGTTCTTCTGTATTTGTATTTCTTATTATTTAACTTTATTAAAATGCTTATTAATTGACCTTACATTTTTATGTTTCATGACATAAGGGATATTTTTTTGTAGACACATTGGAAATTTGAAAAGCAAGCAAGAAAATAAAAGAAAAAAGTTAATCATACAAGATATGTTTGTAATAAACAAATCATTAGTCATATAAAATTTATATAATTGATTTTATTAAAAACAACAACATAAACATGTAAAATATATAATAAACATAGACTTACAATTTCCCACGTGGTTGAATGCTTAATTTTTCTCTAGAAATTGAAAACACAACCTCTAGAAATTGAAACCCCAGCCTCTTGAAATTGGAATCCTATCCTCTTTAAAGTTGAAACCTTAGCCTTTTGAATTAGAGAGTGATAGATAAGGAGGGGATATATATATATATATATATATATATATATATATATATATATATATATATATATATATATATATATATATATGGAGAGGTTCACAAGTTGTAAGGACACAAATTTCCAATTGAGTCCATATATAGTTTTGGCTTAATTCCGGACAAAAACATTTATTCATAGGATAGTATTTATTGTAATATTCTCAAGCCTATGAAGTGTTTGTTGAAGACGTAGCGGCAAAGAGTATAAAGCATCATCAACATGCCGTAGTTTATGTGCCTCGTTTGTACGTCATCAACTTAGGTTCCATGCTCCCAAGGTATGAATGTATTTATATGTATATAGGAGCTTGGAACAATATTTATTTGGGTGTTAGGTTTAATAAAAGCCATGTTTATTTCAGAAATAATTTAAAAAGAACTTTATATTAATATATATAAATGTTTCTGGGCCAAAATAGAATTTAACAAAAATTTCTGAAACTCGTTCGAAATTTCGTTCGAACGAGATTTTTCGTTCGAACCAAACTTCGTTCAAACGAGACTGCTCTCTAACCTAACTGGTCAGTCGTTAGATAAGTCGTTCGAACGACTTTCTCGTTCTAACGAGGTATCTAACGAGGTTCTAACGAGCCCAGGCTGGTCGCTCGTTAGAAACCTCGTTCGAACGACAGTCAAAGTCGTTCGAACGAGAATGCCAGGCGGGAACAGTTTTGAGCAGTTTTTTGGCAGTTTTCTCCCATGATCCCCACTTGTTTTTCAACCAACTTTTTCCAGCCTTATGAGGGACGGGAAACACATTTTTCCTTCTAACTTTTCCATTCCATATCCATCTCTTAGAGAGAGTTTGAGAGCAAATTTATTTATGGAAAATGTTCAAGTTTTGAGTGTTAATTTTTAATGGAAAATTCATACACACTCTAGTTTACACCCATTGTTGTTTATTCCAAGTTCTATATATACGTATCCTTACTTGGAGTTTTTGGCACCGGTTTTCTCTACCGAATTCAAGAGACGTTTCGGGTTTGCTTCTACACCCCATCACAAAGAAGACCTTTGTTGAGATTCTACCCGTTTGGAGAAAGGCTCCATGTTCGGGTGACGGTGACCGTTTAAAGTCCCATCGGTGAATTCCGAGACCACGGTGGAGGTCCGTTGGTTATCCGCTAATTGGAGGTTGATACAAGAAGGAGCATCACGACTTGAGAGGGTTCGAGTTTAGGAAGTAAGTCTTTTGTCTTGTATTTGTAATACCGTTTTTAGTGGATTTGAGGCTAGGGCCGTCCCGAGGTTTTTTCCCGTTAGTGGGTTTTTCCTCGTATATCGCGGTGTAGTGTGACCTTGTTTATTTTATCTTGCACAAAATTTAGAACGCATGCTTAGGTTTAATTTCAAGATAAAATTGGGTTTAATTCTCACACTCATTTAATTTGGGACGTAAATTAAATATTGGATAAATTTGGTTTATTCAAGTCACTTGCTTTAATATGGTTTCGCCTAACTTTGGATATAATTGTTAATCATGACTTAGGCAAATTCTAGGACTTGAATCATGTATGTTTTAATTTGTTTCTTATGATATTAAAACCCAGCCTCCTTGTTTTGTGGAACCATCACTTGTATTCAACGCTTCCGCATTCATTGATTTAAAAAGGAAATTAATTACTATTTTTAATTTGTGAGATTATTATTTCAAACCCGGGGATTCTCCAACTTCCGCCGCTCTTACACAAGTGGACCAAAAGAATGGACTTTTTAATGGACTTAACAAAAAAGACTAATAAGTCTCGGTTATTGGGTGCCGCTGGCGCGGACCCATTACACCAAGGAATTAAAATTAGTGGGTTATTAGTCTTTTTTGTTAAGTCCATTAAAAAGTCCATTCTTTTGGTCCACTTGTGATCCTCTTCCTATATATATATATGCAGACTCTCATACATACCAAGTTCACAGACTTGTTGGAGCAAACCTATTTTAATAAAATCTTAAAAAAAAATTTTGAGTTGAATATTTTTATATGGTATTTAAACATTTCAAGGGACGAACCATACAAAAAAATCAGTTCAAAATAACTTTTCTTATTATTTTTAAAAGATCGGTCAAACTTTCACAATTTTGATCGATTTTTAAAGATAGTAAACACATTTATTTTGAACTTATTTTTTTTATGGGGGTTCCTTGAAATGTTTAAATACCATACAAAAAAATTAAACTCAAAAATATTTTTTTACTATTTAAAAAAATGGTATGTAAACTTGGTATGTATGAGAACATGATTCTCTCTCTCTAGAAAGAGGGAAAGAGAGAGGGGGGGGAGGGGAGGGATGAGAGTGGAGAGTAAAGGATTTATGTTATTTTGCTTGGGTTTGGGCCTTTGGTTTTGGGCTGTTATTTTGAGTGAGCCTTTTTTAATTCGATCTTTTAATTTTTTTTGGCCTATTGTAAGTGAATCCATTTTTTTTTATTTTTATTTTGAGTTTGTTTTAAATGGACCAAGTGTTTGTTAAATTCTTTTGCCTTTTTTAAGTCATTAAACTAATTTTTTTTTGTCTATAATATTTTTATACCTATCTTTTTATTTTTTTGTATTTGAGGGCCCTGCCTAGTTGGGCTCCAAAACGACAACCTAGTGGGGCAATAGTGAGGGCCGACACTGGTCGTGTGTGTGTGCTGATTTGCTTGGTGCAACTGCCAAAAAGTAATTACCCTAAGATATTAATCATTATTGTTAATATTTGCTCCTTCCTGTCCTGTCTGCCACATGTGATTTAATTCTAAATCAGGCCTAGCAAGTTGATGATATATTAATCTCAATTCTTCTAATATATGTAAAATAAAGAAATATGTTGATAAATTCTTAGATTTTTTAGAAATTAGTAATAAGGACAAGTTATAAGTTCACTTATATTATAATTATTAATATTGATACATGAATTTAAATATAATTATATTTATTAATGTAAATACAATTACACTCTTTAATGTGGATAGAATTATAATTATAATTGTAGCTAAGTAACTGTAACTGTTTTTTTACAAGTAAATATTCAATAGAAAACTCGTCGAAGGGCGGAATCCCGATACATGAAGTACTATTACGTGTAATCATATTTGTATTAATAAGTATTAATAAGTATAATTGTATCGTTTAGACTTATCGTTAATTAATTAAATGTTTATGAATTTAAAATATCACAAAGATTATCATTTTGAATGATCATGTATAAATGGACTTTTAAGTAATTGATTAGCTAATGGACCTTAAAACTAAAAGTTAAATAAATTAGTGTTTCAAACCAGCGATCTGGAGACTTATTTTGAAATTTCACAGACAACATATTGAGACTTCTACGATTTTTAATGGAGAATAATTGTAGTAAGAAATGCTGGTTAACTGTCAAATGCATCAGTATCTATCTTTCACTGTCCTTGGCTGTTAAACGTGATGTCATTGCCGATGAAAGTTAAGCCAACAAATAAGACGTAGTGGTTGATGGCTGCAGAAATGATTTAATTTAGTGTGTGGGTACTACTGAGACAGTCTTAATGGTGGATTGAGTTTGGTTCCCAGTTCGATTTTTTACACTGTCAAAATAATGTTTGATCAGCGGATACTACGAACTGTGAACGTGGATTAATCGAGGTGCGCTTAACGCTGATCCGGACATCAGGTGATATGATACAAAAAAAAAAATGTTAAGTAAAACCTTGTGGGTAAGGGTCATAAATGTTGAGAATAACAAGACTTGAAAACTCAGCGGTTAGTCATTTCTTGACAGAAATTCAAAATTAACAAATTTCGTTTACAAAGATGATAAATAAGTCGACTTAATTTCAAACATAAATAATTTAAAAATAATATAAATAAGTTTTTATTAAATATATTGTACAAGGAAAGCATCAAAATTCGTTCAATCCTGATATGTTAGATAATATTTTACTTAATTATTTGTTGCAAGTATAAAGAATTTTTTTTACCTTACAGAGGGGCTATACGTGATATGCTTCGTTGAGTGATATGACATATGCTATGATTAACGAGTCATATGTGTCCAAGCACAATACAACTGATGGGTGTCAAGTTATTTGACACATTATGTCCCATAAGGGTTGGCTAATATCTGGCACTGTCCCAAAATTATATGACCAAAATATGTTGAGCATGATCAAATAGCGACTGGTTCTTGTATATATATTTGACAACTCAACATGGCCAAGTCACGTCAAAAACCTTAAGAGGTTTGAGTTTATATTTTTCAAATTAATCTTCTTTAGAAAGAGCAACGCTCATGCATTTTTAGTCATAGATATTCATTTATTTTACATGATATTACATGGATAACTTCTTATAAAATAGGATACATCATAACTAAAACATAATTCCTTAAATTGGGCATAACGGTTGGGAAAACTTGACACCATGATACCTATATACAAACAAGAGTCTTTAAGAAGATTCGAGCTAACAAGTCCAAGCGTCATTTTAGAAGAAATCATGGGTTAAACTAGTATTAATTGTACAACACCTTGGTATAGACCAATTGGATGATAGGATTGAGCCACGTTTGAGCGTGGACCTTTGGACACGTTGTTATCGTTGAAACGGTAAAGATATGATGAAATTGTCACAGATTTTCTTGACGCCATTGGTATTATTTTTTGTGTTTTGTTTAGGGTTGTTAGGCTATTAAATGTTGAAAAAGGTTCAAACAGATATTTGGTGTTCTCTGCTTCTATACTATTCACGTGTAATAAACGTAAAACAATTATTTATTTTATATATATATAGAAACGCTTACCATTGTTGATTGATTAACTGTTTATTTTTGGGTCTTCCAGTTTGTTTAATTGTTTAATATTATTTTTGCAATTGTTTAAACAAGTGCTTAACGATGTTTAGAGATCAACTGTCGCAATCACGTGTTATGGAGAGAGGAAAAACAACCTTATTATTGATGGCTTCAAATCCTGAAAATAAGATCAAACTTTAATCTTTTTTTGTTCTTTGTTGATGTTGGTGTGTGTAATATTATATTGTGCAGCTTTTTAATAAAAATATAACCTTGACTCATATGATGTTTCCAGAATATAACCTCAACTCGTTCACCTCTAATGTGACACGTAATACAGTATATAAATTGAACTGATACAAGGTAGCTCTAGTCTTTGGGTTATCAGAGGAAGGGAAATATTTGATTGAAGATGGTGAATCACCTTAATCTATTTAGAAAAATGGATGAGTTTGTGAGGGTTTGTATGTTCAGCTACAAAATTATGTATCCCACCTCGATATTCCTCCCATCAAACTAGACCTTAGTTTCCCATTGTGATATTATTTAAACCAAGCATGTGGATGAATTATATTGACATGACTTGGTATGTTGGACCTAGATGCACTGGCACGAAATGGGTACCAACATGAATCTATTAGAGATAGTGTCCCTAACAAGCACTAAATCGATCTCTTCTAATCCACCCCAAATTTATTATTGTTACTCTCCCTTCAGATTTTATTACAGGTAAATTTCAAGCAGGTTTTGAGAAGATAACCTTTTAAACTCGTCCTTCTACACATTTGAAAATACCATTCCCACTTAAGAGTGTTAGGTAGGATGAATCTAGAATAACCAAGGTAATTTAGGCTTTGGGAGATTTGATATAGTTTAAGTGTTATTCAAAATTACTCTCCGTGAAAATTATGCCTATAGATCCCTTTACTATTCCAAGTACTAGAGCGCCAATTTAAAATGCCCCCTTTCTCTCTAAAGTCAAAATATGCAGAGCTGATATCGAGGCACCCTGAAGGGATAGAGACCAAGATAATCTTGCCACACTCATTAGGAAAGCATTTTTGAGTTTCAATATGTAGCTAAATTTTACTAATTTTAGTAGAGGGAAGGTTCCACCTATCATTGATAATAATATTATTCACATTATTGATAATAATATTATTCATATTATTCACATTATTCACATCATTTTGATACTTTTAAGTAACAAGGTTAACATGATACGTGAACCATTACTCACAATTCTATTATTAGTAATCTATTAGTTCTCTCTTCTTTTTGAGATTGATCTCCATATCCAAAAGGCATCAGAAGGAATCCACATTTCCCCGGCTGTTTTCCTATAATCTTTTTATTCCTTATCAAGCAAATTGTGATACCCTCTATATCTATAAATAGATTGATTAGATCTAAAAATAAATAACACATGAAGCAAAACAATCAAGTACCATCCTAAGTATTTCTGAAATAAAATAAACCAACATAATAAAGTAGGAATAAATCAATAAACTCTGGTGCCAAAATCCAACTGTAAATAAACTCCATCACCAAAAATACAAACTGTATCATCACAATAAAACTTAGTAATAAAGTAATACTACTTACTCCAATATGAATAAACTAAATACAGTAAGGCCCCGTTTGGTTGTCCCAAAATTATAAATTGGATCATTAATAAATTGATTCATTTACAAATTGATCCATTAATAGTGTTTGATTTCATTAATGAAATGATTCATTAATTGCTCCATTTTAGCTCATGTACAAAATCTGAAATTGGATCATTTCACAAAAAAGTTGAAATGAATCCATTTGAAATAGGAGTCACATAAAGTGCATGTCCCATCTCCCTCTTCCTCTCCCCCTCCTCCTCTTCCTCTCTTTCCCTCCCCTTCTCTCTCTTGATTTTTTTATATCATTTTTTCATAGAACCTTAACATCAATTTCAAATTACCAAACATTGTGTAAAATTGGATTTAACTCATTTTAAATTCACTCATTTACAATTCAATAATTCACAATGAACCAATTTACATAATCAAATAATTTGAGCAACCAAACTGGGCCTAATTCGACTCTGAATACTCGGAAGGAAATGCAGGAAATAAAAGTGAGCACACATGCTCGACACATATAGCATATGAAGAAGTTGTATGGGAAGCAAATTGTGAGCACACATGCTCGACACATATAGCACACGAGTGATTTCCGAAGGCAATAGGGATAAGCCTTCATAAAAATATGAAGGCTTATCCCTATTGCCTTCGGAAATCACTCGTGTATACTAGACATAGTTATAGGTCGTACCGTACCTATAACCTTAAAGCATCAATAATGGATAAGTCACTATGCCTTCCCATTATTTGCATAGGCCTCTATATCCATGACCATACAAAGATCACCCCCGCTTATTCCCCCTCCGGATATAAGTACGTTAGCGGTAGGACCCGGGGTAAAATGATCAAAGTAAGCCTGCCACTATAACGAGGTTATTAGCGTGATCGAAATTGTACACGCCACATAAAGAATCCCTCCGAGTACGTCCCATATGAGCACTCATACATGGTATGCTTGCACATAAAAATAATAATTCAATCTAACCATAGATTACTAAAACAATATCCAACTTCTTGTATTAATTATCCTCAATTAAATATGAATTTAAAAGACAAACTCACCCAATCTCGTTCTAACGGATTCATACATGTTGTTCGAACGACATCCCAAGTTGTTCAAATGAAACCCCGAATGTCGTTGTAATAAAATCCCACTTCGTTTTAATGAAAAAAACTACATCTCATTCTAACGAGATCCCTTTCTCTTTCTAATAAGATTGACGTAGAGTCATCTTCTCGAAAACACCCAAAACGACTATTAACACCCAAAATCCTAAGTACGAAGCCTCTAATCAATCCGAAAACCATCATCCTTTAGATATAAGTTGTAATACATCAATACTAACCTATATTTATAAGTTTTAAATGATTATATAATGGATTCAAGTGTTAATTACAGATTTTTGAACTTTAGACCAAGTTCATGTTTATAAGAGTGTAACTCAAATTTGAATCAATTCTCGAATTAAACAAGGGGCTTTCATTAAACTAGAAGAAAAATACCTTTTATGACATTTTTAAAAATAACATCATGATGGTTTAAACTATACTTAATAAAAAAAGTCATAAAAGATTAATTGACATCGATAAACCTGACTATTTTACTATAATAATCATATATGTAACTATGTTTTCCGACTCTTTTCAAACCATTACACACCAAAAATTAAAACTCCATACCTTTTATGAATAGTTTTAATATTACTCTCCGCTAAATCTCTGCGCGTTGATAAGCGAGGGAAATATAGAAATCCCAAATTCGCACCTTAAACTCGTTTGACTCATTTCTCACTCCTTCCTCTCTCTCTCCAGCCAACCCACGTAGGTAGCGATCCTTCACTGGAGTTTCTCGCCTCTAGTAGTCATCCACCACTATCCGGCTGCAATCGTTTTTTTCGGCAAGTACCCCTCTTTTCTGGTGGGGTAATCTCTTATCTCTCTCTCTCTCTCTCTCTCTCTATATATATATATATATATATATATATATATATATATATATATATATATATATATATATATATATATATATATATATATATATATACACACACATTAAGTTTTCACATCATTTTCTTAAAATAGTAAAAAAATTAATTTTGAGCTAATTTTTTTTGTGATATTTAAACATTTTAAGGAACCCATATAAAAAGATTCATCTCAAAAATATTTTTTTTGCTATTTTAAAAAAATGGGTCAAACTTTCACTATTTTTTAGCACTTAAAAATCTATAAAAGTTTGACCGGTTTTTTAAAAATAGCAAAAAAAAACCTTTTTTTAGTTGAATTTTTTAAAAATCAGTCTGTTGAAATGTTTAAATATCACGTAAAAAAAATTAACTAAAAAATATTTTTTTAATATTTTAAAAAATTGGTGTGCGCCAGCACGTGTGCAAACTTAGTGTGCACATGAGTCTCTCTCTCTCTCTCTCTCTCTCTCTCTCTCTCTCTCTCTGTATATATATATATATATATATATATATATATATATATACACACACACACACACATTTCTTTTTGTTAACAGTTGTAAATATTATGTGTGTTTTTTAAAAGTTGACATAAATAAGATTTCATTTATCTCAGTTTTAAGAAAATTTATGTCATGGCTTTATTATATATTAATTTTGGAAATTTTAAAACCTGACCTAAATAATTTTTTATGTCAGTTGTTAATTGGCATAAGTGGCTATTTTTATCATACTGTGAAAATTTTAGTGTATGCGATATGAATTTAAGTTTAAGTTGTTTAATTTAAGTTTAAGTTGTATTGAATAATTTAAATAATTTATGAATTATTACGACAACCGGGAGCTCGAAGAAGACATTGTCACTTCTCACGGGTTACTTTTATGCCCCATGGAGTGTTCGTGCCACTTAACGCCCAATTTTAACCCCAAAACGAGACTATAGTAGTTAATTTCAACAACCGAGAGCCCAGTGAGAGCACAATCACTTCCCACAGGTGATTTTTGTGCCCCATGAGGTGTTTGTGCCACTCTCGAACCACTCAGTCACTGTTTTGAATTTTAATGTCCACTTTTAACTACAAAAAGAGCCTATACTACTTAATTTTAGTAATCGGGAGCCTGAAGAGGACGCAGTCACTTCCCACATGTTACTTTTATGCTCCATGGGGTGTCCGTGCCTCTTAACATAAAAACTAAAACAACAACATGGCACTATAAGAAACATAACAACTATTTTCTTCTATAGTGTAACCCCATCACCAATGAATAATTCTCATTATGACTAAAACAACAACATGAAAATAAGAAAATGAGGCATATAACATTGAGAACATTAATTCTTCATATACTACCTCCTAATGAACCAAATGGTGGTTCACATTAACCGAACAAATCTCCACAAAGCCAAAGAAAGTAGTTATACCAAAGAACAAACCAATTGTACTAAATGATCATCCCATGGCATAATAACGATCCAAACATCAACCCTTCGGATAGCAAACTCAAAAAGAAATATATACAACAAATACAATTCATCAAATAGGCAACATAAAAGTAGACACCAGTCATTATTTAAATTTTTTTAACAAATGATTTTTAAATTTTTATAATTTGTTTCAACTACATACATATGGAGTCTGCCATAATTTTGTTGGGTTTATTTATTTTTTATTTTTTTCTATGTGGGTAAGCAATACAATATATTTCTAAACTCAATTGGGGGAGTTTTTTTATTTTTTTATTTTGATAGTCGTTTTCATGTCGAAAATTTATTATTGTTTTATATATGTATCATAAAAAACGTTGGGTAATTTGATGTATGTGTGTATCATACAAATCTATTAAATTTTTTATGTATATCATAAAAAATGTTTTATAATTTTTTGTATTGCAAGCATTTCGTTTCTTTAGTATATAATTTGTTGGTTTATGCTTAGATTACATACGTAATAAGATATGTTAACTACTTGGAATTATTTGTCTCGATTGACCGTTATTTAAAACTTAGTAATGGGTGTAATACATACTCTTACTCGCGCATCGCACAGATTACTACTATAACTAAGGTAAAATGTTGGTGTGATCCTCCTTATGAATTTTTCTTCAAGTTGGCCGTTGATGCTTTTACAATGCCCACTTAAAACTTTAAATAATGACTGGTGCCTACTTTTACGTTACCTCTTTGATGAATATTTATGTGTTATATATATTTCTTTTTTAGTTTGTTATCCGAAGGGTTGATGTTTGGATCGTTATTATGCCATGGGATGATCATTTAGTACAATTGATTTGTTCTTTAGTATAACTAATTTCTTTTGGCTTTATGGAGATTTCTACGGTTAATGTGAACTGCCATTTTCTAATTGGGAGGTGGTATATGAAGAATTGATGTTCTCAATGTTATATGCTTCATTTGCTTAGTGTCATGTTGTTGATTTAGTCTTAATGTGAATGATTCATTAGTGATGTGGTTACACTACAGAAGAAACGAGTTGTTATGTTTCTTATAGTGCCACGTTGTTGTTTTAGTTTTTATGTTAAGAGGCACGGACACCCCATGGGGCATAAAAGTAACATGTGGTGATTGCGTCCTCTTCGGGCTCCCGATTGCTAAAATTAACTAGTATAGGCTCGTTTTCTAGTTAAAAGTGGACATTAAGGGGCAAAAGCTCAAAATAGGGATCAAGTGGTCCGAGAGTGGCACAGACATCCCATGGGGCATAAAAATCACCTATGGGAAGTGATCGTGCTCTCACTGGGCTCCTGGTTGCTGAAGTTAACTAGTACATGCTCGTTTTAGGGTTAAAATTGGGCATTAAGTGGCAAAAGCTCAAAATAGGGATCAAGTGGTCCGAGAGTGGCACAGACATCCCATGGGGCATAAAAATCACCTATGGGAAGTGATCGTGCTCTCACTGGGCTCCTGGTTGTTGAAGTTAACTAGTACATGCTCGTTTTAGGGTTAAAATTGGGCATTAAGTGGCATGGATACTCCACGGGGCATAAAAGTAACCCGTGACAAGTGATAACGTCCTCTCCGAGCTCCCGATTGTCGTAATAATTCATAATTTATTCACATTATTCAACATAATCTAAACATAAATTGAACAACTTAAATTTAAATTCATGTTGCATACACTAAAATTGTCACATTACGACAAAAATAGCCACTTATGCCAATTAAAAACTGACATAAAAAATTATTTATATCAATTTTTAAAATTTCCAAAATTGATATATAAAGCCATGACATAAATGTTCTTAAAACTGAGATAAAAGAAATCTAGTTTATGTCAATTTTTAAAAAAGACATATAATATCTGCAACTGTTAACTTCTATTTATCACATTTGTGATTAACAAATGTACATTTATCACAGTTTTAAACAATTCATGTGTGTTTTTTTACAACTGACAATAATGTTTAAATGTAAATATAAAAAAATGCCCAGCATACAAACCTATATACTTTATTGGTTCAAAATTAACATACATTTACTGCAAATATTTTCTATTTAAAATTGAAAATATTGATAGTAAAAAACTTGTAATATCGCCAACTTGCTTATATCAAAATATCCATAACCAAAGACTAGTGATGATTCTAGTACGAAATATACATCTAGCTACATCATAATATACAAAAACTAAATAAAATCTACAATCCCAAAAATACCTTAGCTAACAAATCTTGAGGATGACAAAAGTTGTTAATACAATGTGAGGAGGCCCTTTTGTGTATGTGCTTTGGGCAAAGACAATTTTTTAAAACTTTTCTCAATTTTATTTAGCACCAATTTTGTGAACCAATTTTAATCAACCCAATTTTATCTTCTTAATCCTAAACATGATCTAGTGAGATTAAGCAGATAAAGTAAAGAAAGTTCACAAGACACGCCGATGTACGAGGAAACCACTAAGGGAAAAAACCTTGGATGACCCAAGCTAGACAATCACTATGATATATAAATTACAAAGGAAGAATACATTCTTACTCAATGACTCAATCCCCATAAGACTTGAATCCTCTTCCTCTCTTCAACCGCTTCTCTACAGTGTAATATAGGAGTCCACCCACATAAAGTCCATAACACACGAGTCCACGCATACCTCGGTAGCCACCGTTACAGCCACATCAATCGTCAATCAGCAAGTATGGAGTCCACCGCACGAAATAAGTATGTTCAATAAGGAAGAACAAAACCAATGGTCCAAACATAAGATCTCTATGACATATGGATATGTAAACTTGAATCTTGAAAGAAGGAAGGATGTTTTTGCTTTGGAAAACTTTGGCAAATAATTGCGGAAAATGTATTTCATTCTCTTCAGTTTTGCACACCCATTTTCTGAGTCAATGACGCCTTAAATGGTAAAAACAATATTTGAGGCAGTGCATCGTTTGAACGAAAACAACATGTCGCTTCAACGAAAAAGCATCTCGTGAGAACGAGAATGACATGTCGTTTGAACCACATCACAATGTCATTTGAACAACCCGTAAAGTTGTTTGACCCATGATAAGAGCAAGATAAAGTTTATACAACTCTAAATTTCTATTTAACTATGAAAAAACATTTTAAGCATAGTTGAAGCCATTGGGGTTTGCAAAAACTCGTAAAATTTGCTCATAAGGAGCGCCATCTGGGCAGGTCCTAACCCCGCGCTCGTGGAAGGTTGTGTAGCCCCTGGGATGCCTATCGTTGTTGGAGCCAGCGGTACCTCTACTCGAGGAGACCCATCTCTTAGAACCTCCTGCTCCCTCGCAGCCTGTTCTTCATTATGTTGTATGTCATCGAAATTGAGCCTTCTGGTAGCATTATCCTGCGCCATACTTCTTCTCTAGAAGGATGCCTCCCCAGCGGAGTCGCCAAATGTAAGAGGGTACTTTAGATTATATATGGAGGCGTAACCCCTATTGAGTATGGTAATCACAAGTTAATTGGCAAAAGCTTTGGATTAATGATAGAACACATAAACATGAACCCAATGAGGATAGACTCAACTTAAACTCACAAAACTCTCGTGTATAACTCAAGTCATAATAATGGACTTTAAAAGTGGCTTAGCTAGAGGGAGAGGGAAGTAAGCACCCTAGATACACCCTGGCGGGCAGGTAGAAACACACAAAACACCCTCAAGAATCTCTGTCAAGTATTAAAAGCTTCGTAATAAATGACAATGGTGAGTCAGTGAACTCTTTAGTTTGCAATAACTCTTTTCAATTCTCAAAAGGATCTCCTTTCTCAGAGATGGTTGGGGTCCTTAAATAGCTCCCCACACCACCCCCGAGGCAACTCAGTCATTTAAGACTATGAAAGACGTCCCTCACACTTTATGTCACAGCATTAAATGCATGATGCACTAGTTGTCTCCACGTCATAAACATTAAATGCCAAGACATGCCTTTTGCCTAACCACTGTGTGTCAGGGGGCTGTTGTCGCAGAGGTGGCTTACCAACTGCCTGACAGCCCCAAATACCACGGTGGTTTACTCAAGTGCAGGTCGGACATTGTTTAGCTGGCTAGTGACATCACCTATAATAGATGTGACATTAAGTAGAGGGCTACTTGGTTTATGACTCAACGCCCGACGGAACTCCAAGCTGCTCCGCTTGAGGTTCCACGGCCAGGGTCCTTCGGTGTTTTACCAGGTGTATCTAAGATGGTCAGGACAAGCCCCAACGGTGCCTTACTTCTCAATCCTCCAAACCAGGTCCCTCTAAAGTTCCCACAGTGAGGTCATTCGATAGAGCATGAAAGCTCTCCCAGGCCCTGCCAAGCCTGGTCTCTCGCAAGTACCGTTTGACCTCATACAAACTCTTTTGTTATTATCGTTACGTCATTAAAACCATTAAATCTTACAGAAATCAATAATGAAAATACAATGTGACTAAAACAACAAGCTAAAATACGAGCTGCCGCGCCAAACTGCCTTGCTGAGTTGCCACGCTTGAGCTGCCTCGGTTGCTTAATCTCGAACACTGTTGCTAATTGGGAATTTATCCCTAATCTCGGGGTTACCTTCAAGTCCTCTCTACATTTGCCCCCTCGTGATGAGATTTGTTGGGACAAGAAATGTCTGCACGAAATGACTCAACTTGATGGATTTTTCTTTGTGTAACCATTGGAACATCTTCTTCGTTGGGGCCTTGTTATATAAGTCTGACAAAAAGATTGGCGCCAAAAACTCAAGCTTGCTGAAGAAGGCAACGCTTCCTGTTCTCTATGCGTCATTTCATTAATGACGTGCGCTATCTTTTCAACTATCACAGCACTTCCCGAAGTGCCACGTGTTCATGTGAAATGATTACAGGCGGCCGTGCACGTGCGAGGGTGGGGAAATCTAAACGCCAAACTCGAAAGTCTCAACAGCCATATTCAAAATACTTTGAACCTTAAACACGTGGGCCTCAGGGGTCTCTTTCCACTTCTTCCTTCTTCTTTGCTTATTTCCTTACTTCGTTATTATCTTCTTCATCAGACTGTCGCTTCTTTTTTTACAAAGAGAGAGAGAGAGAGACTCCATTGTTGCAAGAGCTATACCACCGTTTTTGATCGTCCATCTCCATTGTTGCTCTCAATCCCTTTTCTCTCGAAGCTTTCTTTGTTACAGCTTCACTGTTTGTCATGGCGTCTTCAAGCAACCCCACCATTTCCGCCACCAGTGTTCCGTCTGCCACCACCACTGCTGCCTCCGCCCTGGGTGCTACTCGCCAAGAACAGCTGAAATTTTACCGTCGCTCTCCCATTTTTGGGGAGGGTGATGGCTTTGCTGTTGACTGTAAGGCTGTCTGCTTTTCCTCCAAGTTTGACGCCCTCTTGTTGGGTGATGAGGACGAAGAGGTGTCTAAGTGGGGATTTCTGCCCCCAGAAGGAACTCTCAGATTTCGCTTAGAGCGAGACTTCCCATGATCCCATATTGATTTTGAAGCACTCGGGGGGTCCCCCACACACTTTGATGCCTGGAACTCTCACATGCAGAGTTCTTATGTTGATGTCCTTGCTAAGATCGGCCTTCAACGGGCTAGATGGTTTGGTGAGTTTACTCTATCAAAGAACAACGCTGCCCTGCCTATCCTGGTCTCTCGCTGGAACGTGGATACTCATACGTTCATTGCTGCCTGGGGTGAGTTTACTATAACTCTGGAGGACGTGTGCGAGCTCCTGGGCCTCGATGCAATAGGCTATGAGCCCTACACCGATGAGGCTCTCGATGCTCGGGAGATCGCAGATCGTTTGGAGTTGGATCGCATATGCCGAAGCTGCATCGGTTCTTCCAACAAAGCTACTTTCTCTCCCTTGATCAATTACTTCTTCAAGGGTGCTGGTGAAGGCAGTTCCTCATCAACTACACCTAGTCAAGGTACGCCGTTGGAGCTTCCCGCTTACATACTTGTGATTCTTTCCCGCTTCTTTTTGACGGGCAAGCCCAACGACCAGCCCCGAAGGGACCTTATCAACCTGTCCCTTCGCTTAGATCGAGGCATAAAGCTTCCCCTGGCTGCAATTGCCTTGGGATCCCTGTACACTTGGTTGGATAGGGCCTTATTTGACATGGAACGCTCCATTGGCCGTTATAACTTAGCCAATTTTGCCAACAGTGTGCTTCTGACTAGCTTTCTCTACTTCCGCTTTCCTGCCATAGAGGCCAAGCCCAACAGTCCTCCTTTGGCTGAAACAATTTTGCCTCCTCGGTCCTTCATTTATCATAAGAGACAAAGACGAAAGGATTTGATTTTCGTGATTGATCGTTTTGAGAGCTTCGTTATGAGGCCCTATCAAGAAGAGGCCTTTTTCCATACCTGTAAATTTTTTCATCATGATGCCAGAGTGATACGGGACCCTTCTCCCGACATTGAGGACCCCTCGCTGGCCGTGGTTCTTCTTCTTTCTCCTGGATATCTTCCCTCTTACACCGAGTGGGGATACTCGAGTGAGCATTATAACCCCAACCGATGCAGCCGTCAGTTTGGATTTGATCAGGGGGTGCCACGTCCAGTTTTCCAATCATCAAACCCCAAAGTTTCCTTTGGCGAGGCATGCTCGTTGTTTTCTTCGACTACTGCGTGGGGGATATCCTCAACAATGGCTGGGCGTGTCACCATTCCCAGTATTACTAGGCATGGGGATGTGACCCCTTTGTTTGCCACCAAGTATTGGCCAAGACAACTAGCTGAAATTGCTATGTTTATTGAGGGAGAACCTGTATACCCTCCCGTTTCTTCATTCTCTGCCTTAGAGTTGGGGCTAAAAGGCAACTTTGTGCTTGGGATAGAATTCCCCTTAAGTTCAACCCACAAAGCACCTCCTACCGAGCTTCCCCCACTTTGCCCCATGGTTCCAGTTACAACACCAAGACCGAGGACTCTTGCTGTTTCGAAGAAAGTTGCCCCCTCTACTGCAGCTACTACCCACGAGGGGGCTTCTCCACCACCTGCCAAGAGGGCAAAAACGGCCCAGAGTGGGTCATCCAAGTCGAAGTTCCAGAAGCCCAAGACGCCTGTAGCGGCTCTTCCCATAGCCTCCGTTCCACCTCCCATGCCTGTCGAGGATGCTGAGCGTGTAAGGAGGGAGGCCCAAGCAGAGCTAGACCGAATAAATGTCGAGTATCAATGGCATGCAGTCGTTGTCCCTTTCTCCATTGCTTTCCCCACGGTGGTGGTGGATCCTTCATAGCCAATGGCTAGGAAGAGGAAGAGTTCCAGGGCTCCTCAAGGGGTCAGTATTAGTGCAGCTGGCTCGAGGAAGAAGACTCTGGGCACCAAGTCCCAGAAGAAACGGACTCCTGAGGTACACTCGACCCCTGAGGTGAAATCCACCCCTGCCCCCTCAGTTGCTGCTACTCCTCCCTCTTCGCCCGTGGCCGTGTCTTCTCGTTCTCCTTCTGAATCGGAGGTATGTATGCCTGATTTAGTTATTATTTCCCTTTTGCTTAAGGAGGACTATCTTTACTTATACATATATTTTCCCTTCTCTTTTTTTTGACAATTGTGGTGCAGGGAGCTGAAATAGAAAGACCAGACCCTTCCAGTACTCCCGTGAGCCCTTTTGTGGGGGGACGATTCGGTGCATCTCGTACCGATGTGACTCCTCCCCGTCCCCCCATGACAGGGCTTACGTATTCTCGCCGTGGAGTCAGCCAACGTGCGAGGGAAGTCACTGTGGGAGGTGATGCCGTTGATCCTGCGAGTGATTCCTCGCCTGAAGTGGTAACCCTGCCAGAAGTGGCACATCCCGAGATAACACCCTTGGTCCCTTCTGATTTACAGGCCTCGCCTGAGGTTCCTCTGCCCGTCGTTCCTATTGAGGAGAGTGGACCCGAGGTATGGTTTCCTCTTTAATTTGTTTTGTTATTGTGCTTGGTCCCATTCTGTTCTTATTTGGCCTGCTGAACACTGAGGTGTTTTTGTGCACCCCAGGTTGAAATGTCCCCGCTGTTGGCAAGCGTTCTTCTTCCAACGACGCTGATGAGACCTCTAACTGCGATTCCCCTTTTCAGTATCATAACTGAGGTAAGTAGCAAGTAGGGGTATTCTTCATGTTTTTTTTCTCTCTGTGCTCATTCTTCTTTTTTAACATTTGGCTTTGTGCACAGTTTTCTCCCGATCTTGCACCAACTCCTGCAGTGAAGGCCCAGGTTGGTGTGTTTACCGCTTCTCCTAATGTGGCTTTGTTTGAGGGCTCCGTGTCTTCCCGTGATGAACCCAATATGCTGGCCCTCGTGCCCTATATGGGTGATCATGTTTTGACAAGCGTGGAGGATTCTGCGTCCAGGGACCCCGTTATGGCTTCTGGGGTAATAATCTCTCCCCCAACGGTTCCTGTCCCTGTGGCTGCCTCATATGCTCCCGTTGTGACTGAGGTATATTTTCCTTGCTATCTTTTGTTAAGATTTTCCATAATTTTCATCTTATGATTTTTCATAAGATTGTTGTTAAGCTCCCCCTTATAACGGTGACTTAGCAACGAAAACACTTGTTAAGTTTTTTCATAAACTCCACCTTATAACGGTGACTTAACAACGAAAACACTTGTTAAGTTTTTTTCACAAACTCCACCTTATAACGGTGACTTAACAACGAAAACACTCGTTAAGATTTTTTCATAAACTCCACCTTATAACGGTGACTTAACAACGAAAACACTTGTTAAGTTTTTTTCACAAACTCCACCTTATAATGGTGACTTAACAACGAAAACACTCGTTAAGATTTTTTCATAAACTCCACCTTATAATGGTGACTTAACAACGAAAGCGCTTGTTAAGATTTTTCCATAAACTCCACCTTATAACGGTGACTTAACAACGAAAACACTTGTTAAGTTTTTTTTTCACAAACTCCACCTTATAATGGTGACTTAACAACGAAAGCGCTAGTTAATATTTTTCCATAAACTCCACCTTATAATAGTGACTTAACAACGAAAACACTTGTTAAGATTTTTTCACAAACTCCACCTTATAACGGTGACTTAACAACGAAAACACTTGTTAAGTTTTTATTCATAATTCCATTATTTGGGCTTTTCTTTTCAAGTTGCTCGGGAAGATTCACCCCCAGTCCTCTCACCTGTAGGCTCGCCCTTCCGAGAACCTGATGCTTCGGAAAATTCTATTCATGATGATCAAGGTTCTACGACCGGTGCTGCAGCCGAGAGCGAGTCTGGGTGTGAGCTACCACTTCCCGACCTGGCTCCCCATGCGTTCTGCCTCATGGTGCTTCGGCAGTATCCTCAAATGCCTATCAACCATCGCTTGGTGATCGAGCAACTGGTGAATCGTCATCCTGAGACCTTCACACCAGATTGCCTGTGCTCCAATATTCATGTGATGAGTCACAGACTTCAAGGCATGGCGATCGTTGTTGCTGAAATTGTCGGTACCCCTACTGCAAGTGTTACCAGATCCCTTCTTAACCAATTTCTGGGTTTTCTGAAGGAGTTGGGACGTGATGGTTTCCGTTTTGACTGTCTTATAACGTATCTGAAGACCTTGAAAAATCAGCAACTGATCGTCTAGAGGGAGGTGTTACGAAAGCACCAGGAGGACCAGCAAGCTGAGGAAGCTAGGTTGGTCGCATTGGCACCTCTTTTGGAAGCAGTGGATCAAGAGGTGAAGGATGCCGAAGAAGCTTTGTGCCTGGACAAACTGAAGCGTGAGAGACTCCTGATCGAACGTACGTAAGTGTAGACGAGGCTGGAGGTTTCCATTAACGTCCAACAGTCTTTCACAGCAGCTTCTTCGGGCCTGCCTGGAGATTTTTTCTCTTCCCCAGATTTATCTTTTCTTTTAGAGTAGTTACTTCTTGTATACAGATCCTTTACTGCTTTTACCTATGTAATTCTTGGGCAATAGCTCCAAAAGAAATTTTGTAATGCTCTATTGTTTATGAATGAAGAACATATACTTTTCAATCCTTCGCGTGTTGTGACTGCTGTTGTGTGCTATAAAGTTTTGTGTTTCTGCAATTCTTCCATTATTCTAAAAAAAAATGTCACCCAAAACTTGTATTTTATAGCAATATATAGTCATATCATCAGTTCAAACTTGATTGTTTTACACATGATAAACCTTCAGCCACTTATTGTTAATCTTAAATGGCTTGTCTTCTTCTATCTTCGAAATTAAGTAATAACCTGAGTCATGCGCTTCCTTTACAACGTAAGGTCCCTCCCAGTTAGCTGCGAACTTTGGTAGAGGAAGCCCCCTGATGTGTTTCACTGCTGCTTTCAACAGGAGGTCTCCTTCCACGAACTTCCTTGGTCTCACCAAGTTGTCATATGCCCTGAAGAGTTGTTTCGTATATATTTGAAAGTGTTGCATCGAGTTATCTCTGTGTTCATCCAACGCTTCCAACTGTACATGTCTTCTGTGAGGGAGCATGCTACTTCTCAAGGCATAACGAGCAGAAGTAACTTCCAATTCTACTGGGAGGATTGCATCAGCACCATAGACAAGAGAGAAAGGCGTGTATCCTATGGGTTTTCTCTTGGTTGTTCGATAGGCCCACAAGACAGCTGGTATCTTGTCATCCCACGTCCCTGGAAAGTCTTCCATCATCTTGGCTAAAATATTAATCAGGGTTTTGTTAGTTGCTTCGGCCTGACCATTTCCCTTTGGGTATGCCACTGTTTAAGTGTGATGAACAATGGAGTATTTGTCCGTGAGCATTGTTACTTCAGAATTGACGAAGGGCGTCCCATTATCCGAGAGAATTACTTTTGGGATCCCAAAACGGTAAATGATGTATTCTCTGATGAAGTTGCTCACCACCCCAGTCGTTGTCCGTTTGAGTGGTATTGCCTCGGCCCATTTTGTGAAACATTCTGTTGCTACTAGTATCCATATCTTGCCTCTCGAAGAGGGGTGGATTGCCCCCACTAGGTCGAACGACCAAGTATGGAATGGATAGGGCGTTGATAGGGAGTTCAAATCTGCTGATGGGGGCATGGATCATATTCCCATGCAGTTGGCAAGCCTTGCACTTTCGAACAAACTCAGCAGAGTCTTTCTCCATTGTTGGCCAATAATACCCCAGTGTCATCAACTGATCATACAGCTTGGCACCTCCTATATGTGCTGGATCGTGCGCTTGTTTGAGGACCTCCACTGCTTCTTCCCTTGTGACACATCGCAAGGGCCTGTTAAAGTACCCCTTTCGATAAAGCTGCCCTTCCTAGACGTAGAACCTTGGAGCCCTTCGCCTCAGGCCCATTGCATCTATTTTCTCCGTTGGGACAACTCCCTCCTGAATGAAGTCGATGTAGGGTTGCCTCCAGTCCGTTTGAGCTTCAATAAAAATGTCACTCAGCTGCTTAGAAGAATAGTTGACACTTATTGCATTTCCGTTGTAGCTCTGTCGCATCTTGCTTCATTCTAGGCCAGAAATACCCCTCCCTTTGAATTCTCCTGTATAGAGGTATAGAGGTCGTTTCGCAGTGTTCGTTATGCGTTTTCTTCAATATTTTCTCGGCCTCCTCTGGGCTAACGCATCTTGACAGCCATCCTCCTGTATTTCTGAAATAGAGATTGCCCTGGCATGTAAAATATTGGGCCAACTCTCTTAGCCCCATCGCCCCCTCGCCGGACTCCAGTTGTTTCTTAATATCCCTTCTCCAGCCCACTTCTTCCTCCATTGGTAATATTGACTGTACTACCGAAGGGGCTGTTCTTCGTTGGATCACAACTGTAGTCTCATTGGTTTTCATTATCATCTTCTGGGCAATAGTGGCATAGGCGTCGGGATGACGATTCATCATTTTAGGATATCTCCTGATCTTGGTCCGATGGAACTGGTTGAGGAGCCTTTGAATGATTGCTCTATAGGGCGCCAGGCTCATGTGTTTTAACGCATATTCTCCGTTTACCTGCTGAATTACCAAGTTCGAGTCGCCCTTAATGCAGAGTGAACGGATTCCCCTCCGAAGAGCCTCTAGAAGCCCTAGTACCAACGCCTCGTACTCTGCCTCATTATTAGATCAAGGGAAATCTAGTTTGTAGGAAAGGCAAATCTCTTCCATCCCTTTTGAAAGAACGACCCCTGCTCCCCCCTTCTTTTCTGCCGAAGATCCGTCGAACTGCATCGTCCATTCCTCCTCAGTTGCATCCAGGTAATTGGCTTGCAGATCATCTCCTGAAATGTCTTCCCTAGGTGGCTCAAAGGTTCCTGAAGGGAAGATATCCAATAAGTCAGCGTACGCCTGGCTTTTGATCGTGCGAGGGACCATGCATTTTAAGTCATATTCAAAGAGAATGAGGAACCATCTATCTTCCCTACCAATCAATATAGTCTTTGCGAGAAAATACCTAATTGGGTCACATCTAGTTACAATATGAATGGTAAAAGACAGCATATAGTGCCTCAGTTTTTGGGCTACAAAGACCAGGGCTAAACAATGCCTTTCTAAGCTAGTATATCTAATTTCTGGCCCATGTATAATTCTGCTGAGGTAGTAAACAGGCCGCTCTTGCCCGTCTACTTCTTGTACCAGCAGAGCTCCGACGGACCTCGTGGTGGATGTGAGGTATAGCTGCAACGGGGCTCCCGCCTGGGGAGGAACCATGATTTGGGGTGATACGAGCAGCTTTTTCAGCCCAACGAGGGACTTCTGGTGAACCTCTTCCCATCTGAATTTCGTGTTCCTTCGTAGCAGCTGCATCAGTGGGTGTGTTATTTCGGCCAATCCAGGCACAAATCTCCTAAGGTATGAGACTTTACCGAGAAAACTTTTCAGCTCCTTCGCCGTTCTTGGACACGGCATTTCCAGGATTGCCCGCTGTTTGTCCTGGTCTATCTGTACCCCTTGCCGATTAACCACGAAGCCTAAAAACTTACCGCTTGTTACCCCGAAGACACACTTCAACGGGTTCATCCTTAACTTGTACCTCCTGCACCGAGCAAACACCTTCCTTAAATCATTCATATGGGACTCTTCCTTCTTCGATTTGATGACCAAGTCGTCCACGTAGAATTCCACAAATTTGTGGAAGAAGTCATGAAAAATGGCCATCATCGTTCTTTGGTACGTCGCTCCGGCGTTCTTGAGTCCGAACGGCATTACCTTGTACATGAAGTTTCCCAACGGAGTTCTGAACGCCGTTTTCTCTGCATCAGAGGGGTCCATCTTGATCTGGTTGTATCCCACATACCCATCCATGAAGCTATACATCTCATGACCAGTCGAGGCGTCTATCAAGCTGTCGATGGAGGGTAGGGGAAACTCATCCTTAGGGAAAGCCTTATTCAAGTCTTTGAAATCCACGCAGATCCTTATTTGGTTTTTGTCTTTCTTCCCTACTGGCACAATGCTAGATAGCTAGAGGGGATGTTGTATAGGCCTGATAAACCCTGCTGCTAATAAGTGTTGGACCTCTTCTTTGATCTTTAAATCTATTTCAGGCTTGTACGTTATTGTTGCCTGCTTTACTGGAATAGCCGAAGGGATCACGTTCAACTTGTGGCAGCTCACTTCCTCATCCAGCCCTTCCATTTCAGTGTACTTCCATGCAAAGACATCTATGAACTCCCGAATTAGGTCAACCAAGGCTTCTCGTTTCTCCTTAACAAGATCCTTCGAGATGAAGATAGGCCTTGGGTCTTCCCCTTCTTCTGCTAGGTTTAGTTGCTCCAACTCTTGTGCCTGGGGCCTTGGTTGGTCTGTCATGTAGTCTGGTTCTTCGGCGACATCTTCTACGAACTCTTGTATGCTAGAGTTGTCTATCACCATACACTGCCCCTGTTGATCCACTAAAAAGCACTCATATATCGGGTCAACCTCATTGTCAGTCTTCTCGGCTGCCCGTTCACACCATTACAAGCGGTACACCACTTTTCCCTCTCCAGTGACAATCTTCTTGCATTGCCTGCTGGTGGTTGTTGCTACGGCTTTTCTCTTCCTTTCTCTGGAAGCTTCAGCGATCCTTTCCCCTGAAAAACAACTTAACACACTCTGTCGTTGGGCCTCATGCTCGCCCGGGTCTATCCTAGGTCTCATCTTTTCTTTGAGCTGCTTCGGAATGTTCTGGGGTCGAGGGACCACACGATACGCTTCCTCGCTCCTCTTCCCCTCTCCATTCTCATTTAAAGGTCCCGTTCTTTCTCTAATCGAGGGGACCCATGCTCCCTCCATTCTCCTCGTTAGAACTCGCACGTCCTCTTCGAGCTCTGTATAAAAGGCTTCATCCACCAAGTGTGCTTCTTTGATAGCGAAAGGCCTCTTAGTTGCCCTAATAGTCACTTCTGTCCCCTTGATATTCGCCTTAGCACATTGATGGTAAGTTGAGGGAACTAACCCTTGGTTTTGCATCCATACTCTCCCTACTAATAAATGATAGGAAGTTGCGCTTTCTATTACATGGAATTTGATATGGGAACTCAGATTTCCCATCACTATCCCCACGTTTACATACCCAATGGATTTGGAAGATTGATTATTGTAGCCCGAGATTACCAAGGGCATGGCAACCAACCTTTCTTCCGGAATATTATCCGCGTGGAAGGAGTTGATTGGCATAATGTTGATGGAAGCACCCCCGTCCATAAGAGTCCTGGCAAAGCTAACCCCGTTAATACTGGCCGTTACATACAGGGGCCTATTATGGGGGAACCTTACAGCTCTATTCGCATCGCTGAACGTTACCTCTGATAGGAGCTTCTTTACCAGCCTAGACATGGGTCCCCTCCACCTTAGCGAGGGGACCGCATTTCTTCTTGCAATATCCAAGATCGCCTGCATTATCTCCATTCTGCTCTCTTTTGGGATTCCCACTTGGTCGAAGAACCAAGTGAATTTTGGAGATTTTGAAACTGCGCTATATTCTATGACTGGGTCCGTTCCCTCGCCCTCAACGCTGTAGGCGTCTTCTACGTCCCTAGCACTTGCTTCATCATAAGCCAGAACTACGTTAGCCATTCCCCTAGTGCAATGCTCCAGTGCTTTATCGAACTCCATTGTTGCCCCTCCCTCCTCCCGCTCTGCCTCCTTATCGTAGGCCATTACAACATTGGCCCCATGTGCCAGGAGTGGGTTATTGTTAACGTTCTGCGGGGGGATTTGTAATGTTCCCGCCTTCATGTACTTGTCGATGATTCTTCGCAACGTGAAGTAACTTTATGTTGGATGCTGGACCTTTCGATGAACCTGATAATATTTGGGATTGGCCCTAGTTGCCGCGTCGGGCTCTTCTATCGGGACACCCTTTGGTTCGTAAACCGTTCCGCCTTAGACCATTGAGTTATAGCAACTCACAACCTCCTCCACCGTACAGGGTAACGGTGGCGGGTCTTCTCTATCTCTTCCGAACTTTTTTTTGTTGTCCTTCCACTGGGCCTTGCCCTATCTTCCCTCTCGATATATCCCACCCGTGGGGCCTGAGACCTTCCCCCGATGGGTTGTATCGGCTGTCTGAACACCATGGGAGCTACTATCGGGCTAGGCCGCACCACCAAAGATATATTTCTTGCGGATTTTAAGAATGCTGAAAATGTTCCCTCGCGTGTCTCATTGATCAGGTAACAGATATACTCAGGAAGTAATCCCTCAGCGCAAATTTGTAGTAACCTGTCCTCCTTAGCTTCTTCCCTCACGTCGAGGGACCTTTCCCTAAACCTTCGGATATAGGCCACTACCTCTTCTCCTGGCCTTTGCCTCTCCCTGCCAAGTTGGGTGAGGGTGAACTCATCTTCTGCCAAGAAGAACTTTCGAATAAACAATACATGCATCTCCTCCCACGTGGAGACACTATTGGAAGGCAGATGAGAGTACCAAGTGTATGCATTATCAGTCAGGGATTTGAAAAACTCCCTCAGCCTAAGCTTTTTGTCATTGCAGTGCGCCCCCAAGTGTTCAACGAAACGCTTAATGTGCTCCTTCGGGTTCCCGCCCTTTCCTGAGTATTTTTCAAAGGTAGGGGGAATATAGTCCTTCGGGTAGGGTTCGTCATTGTACTCCTGGAGGTAAGGTGTCCGGAAGTCATCGTAGATCGCTGCCACCTCTCCCACAGCCTGCGAGGAAGAGTACATGAACTTTAGCATCTCCTTCTGCATCTCTTTTCTCATCTCTTCCAATGGCGAGGCTACTGGGGCCACCTGCAACGGGGCCGACGGTTGAGCGCTCGTTGCAACCGGAGCGAACGTTATCGGTTGTGCCGTTGAAACTCCTGAGCCGCCCACAGTTGGGTTCACAACAGAGGGTACACTTGCTGGGACCGCTCATATAATGCCTGCCCCTAGTGGGGCCCCTAGGGCCACTCCTGGTGTTACGAAGGCATTAGTCTCCAATCCTCCCAGCATAGTTGAAGATACTGGGGTTTGCAAAAACTCATAAAATTTGCTCATGAGGAGCGCCATCTGGGAAGGTCCTAACCCCGCGCTCGTGGAAGGTTGTGTAGCCCCTGGGACGCCTATCGTTGTTGGAGCCAGCGGTACCTCTACTCGAGGAGCCCCATCTCTTAGGACCTCCTGCTCCCTCGCAGCCTGTTCTTCATTATGCTGTATGTCATCGAAATTGAGTCTTCTGGTAGCATTATCCTGCGCCATACTTCTTCTCTAGAAGGATGCCACCCCAGTAGAGTCGCCAAATGTAAGAGGGTACTTTAGATTATATATGGAGGCGTAACCCCTATTGAGTATGGTAATCACAAGTTAATTGGCCAAAGCTTTGGATTAATGATAAAACACATAAACATGAACCCAATGTGGATAGACTCAACTTAAACTCACAAAACTCTCGTGTATAACTCAGGTCATAATAATGGACTTTAGAATGGCTTAGCTAGAGGGAGAGGGAAGTAAGCATCCTAGATACACCCTGGCGGGCAGGTAGAAACACACAAAACACCCTCAAGAATCTCTGTCAAGTATTAAAAGCTTCGTAATAAATGACAATGGTGAGTCAGTGAACTCTTTAGTTTGCAATAACTCTTTTCAATTCTCAAAAGGATCTCCTTTCTCAGAGATGGTTGGGGTCCTTAAATAGCTCCCCACACCACCCCCGAGGCAACTCAGTCATTTAAGACTATGAAAGACGTCCCTCACACTTTATGTCACAGCATTAAATGCCTGATGCACTAGTTGTCTCCACGTCATAAACATTAAATGCCAAGGCATGCCTTTTGCCTAACCACTGTGTGTCAGGGGGCTGTTGTCGCAGAGGTGGCTTACCAACTGCCTGACAGCCCCAAATACCACGGTGGTTTACTCAAGTGCAGGTCTGACATTGTTTAGCTGGCTAGTGACATCACTAATAATAGATGTGACATTAAGTAGAGGGCTACTTGGTTTATGACTCAACGCCCGACGGAACTCCAAGCTGCTCCGCTTGAGGTTCCACGGACAGGGTCCTTCGGTGTTTTACCAGGTGTATCTAAGATGGTCAGGACAAGCCCCAACGGTGCCTTACTTCTCAATCCTCCAAACCAGGTCCCTCTAAAGTTCCCACAGTGAGGTCATTCGATAGAGCATGAAAGCTCTCCCAGGCCCTGCCAAGCCTGGTCTCTCGCAAGTACCGTTTGACCTCATACAAACTCTTTTGTTATTATCGTTACGTCATTAAAACCGTTAAAGCTTACAGAAATCAATAATGAAAATACAATGTGACTAAAACAACAAGCTAAAATACGAGCTGCCGCGCCAAACTGCCTTGCTGAGTTGCCACGCTTGAGCTGCCTCGGTTGCTTAATCTCGAACACTGTTGCTAATTGGGAATTTGTCCCTAATCTCGGGGTTACCTTCAAGCCCCCTCTACATTTACATCCTTGGAAAAATATTCCAAGAATCCATAAACCATTATGCATTCATACCTGAGAGAATCTCAAAAATTCATATGAAGACGTGAAACGTGCATAAAAGATGTGGCGTGATCTATCTTTAAAGATTGTACTCTAAGTCTTTAATACAATGTCATAGGCTTAAGGGAATCGTGACACATAAAATCTAACGTATGACTCAAAGTTGTTTTTGTCTTGAATAATGCCAAAACATACAAATTGACACTATTTGGAAATTTGTCCTTACAAATTTCTCCCTTTGGCTATTTTGGGACCAAACCAAAAATAATGAAATTCTAAGACGGGCCGTCAAGTCGAATGACTTATGTCCTATCCCATAAACCCAAAAATAAAAATACAGGACATAAACTTCAATATGTAGGACTGACAAGCATGAGCTGTCTAAATGTGTTGTAGCTAAAAAAATCTGAAACCGTGAAGAATCACTACACACATGAAATAAAAAAATAGCAAATGAAGTATGGAGGAATAAAATATATAAAGAATATGATCAACTCTCAACATATCAAATCTCAAATCTCACCCTACATCACATATCTATCTCTCCCCTTTTTTGCCTTGAATAAACAACTAGTGGGATAAATAAACATAGAAACACATATCATATGAGTATAATATGTGAAGCATAACTAGATAACTATGAGTAACCAACTAATAAAGATCAGAATATGCTAAACCATAACTAGTAAGCAATCAAATAAATGAAACATGTGACTAAAGAGAATCATCCAATAATGCAGTGTAATAATCAATAATTGAAAAGCCCAAGTCAACTACAAACAAACTGTCCAGAAGTACCATATCACTATAACAGTATAATATGTATAAAAAAGGTACTCAAAAAGAGCAAACATTTTGAAATACCGAACAGGTCATTCGAATGACTAAGGGATGTCTTTCGAATGACTGGAAGATCTCGCTCGAGGTAAAGAAAATCTCCCTACTAACGACGCAAAATAGTAAGCCCTCGCGCGAAGCTCTTTTGAAGGTACCCATCTAATGACCTTGTAATGAAAAAACACTGTATGTCGAAACCATCTCATGTAGACCTTGTTTGATCCACTCATTGAACGACATGAAAAAGTTGTTCAAATGACATAAAGAAGTTGTTCTAACGACATAAAAAATCCTTAATTCCAACCCATAAAGCAATGTAAAATCAACCCAGAAAAATGAACATCTGATATAAACAATTGACATTATGAAAATAGTAAAAATACTAACTCAAAAGCAATTATGAGTTACACGTTAACATAATATCAATGCGTCTAAACATGAAATGCAATGAATGGGTGTTGCTAACACAAATGAATCATAATTCAAACACAAAGATACGTTCAAGAATCTCTATTTAACCGCTAAATGCCATCGAACTACAATTTTACCGCATATAACAATTAAAAGTTGGACTTAATGAACTAAACAAACATCGTGCACACAAGTCTAGAATTTTGACGATTCTACCAAACAGTAGCGTCATGACATGACTTGTTCAACCTAGAACTTATTGTGCAAACCCGTTGATATTCATCTAAACTCCCTCAAACATAAATGATATTTCTTTTATATTTCAGCTTTTCTTTTGAAGACAGTACAAGAAGAAAAAAACATAGGCATCATATGATGTAGGTTGCTAATAATTACAAATGTGTCGCTAATCAGTATTGGTAACAAAATCCCTTGTGTTGCCAGCATGTTGCCCAAAGTCTGTATGGGAAAGTATTTGGTAACAAAATAAATTATATTGCCAAAATTATACTTTTAACAACACGCAAATGTGTTGCCAAATGTAATTTCTTTATTTTCAAACTTTTTAATAACAAATATTATTTATGTTGCCAAAGGTAATATAGGCCGACTGTTAGTAACAAAATTTTTGTGTCGCCAAAAGTATATATTTCGCATTACAGCTTCTTTTGTTGCCAAAGGTCATATAAGCCAACTTTCGGCAACAAAATATTTGTGTCGCCAAAAAGTATATATTTCGCACCACAACTTCTTTTGTTGCCGATACATATACTTTTGACATCATAACTTTTTTTATACCAAATGTATACCTTTCAACAACAAAATTGACTTTGTCGCCAAAAAATCACAGAAGATATAAAATGAATATGGACAACAAAAAAAGTTTGTTGTCATAACTACTCAATTTTTTGCTATTATTTTTCATACAATAATCTTTTTTTGCTATTGTGTTTCATGCAATAATAATTAAACATGATTTAAAGTCCTCACATCATATATATTTATAATCCAAAATTATATTGCCCATCGATCAAACTCATACATATATATCATGAACAATAACACATTCTCCCAATTCAAGTATAAAGTACAAAATAAAGTCAACCCAAAATACTATTGCATCAATTGATGTCCAAAAAATTACATCAAATGGCAATCCATCCTATTACATCAAATGATGTCCAAGAAGCTATCCGCATCAAGAAATCACAACTCCAAGCTCCTACGAAAATAACTACTCCAAGTTTATCCATCATCATTTTGCACAAAACACAAAATAAATTATTATCAATCTGACTTTAAAAAATAATAAAAATTTATGACATTATAACAGTTAAAACTTGAAATTTATATGCAACCAAATGTACATAAAAAACTATAGAATGTTAATTTTTTTATCACAACGGTTATCATAAAGTTATACCATTTCACACCTGTTATACCATTTCAAATTGTTATCATAAAGTTATACCATTTCAACTGTTATCATAAAGTCATACAATTTCAAATACTTGTTATCAACTGTTATGAATCAATTGATTCATAACAAGCTATACTATACTATTAGCAACTGTGATCAACAATTATGAATCAATATTGATTCATATTGTATATTTCGAATTGTTATCAACTGTTATACCATAACAAAAATTCCAACTGTTATACCATACTATATTTTGAACCAAACAGTTATCAAGTGAGTATCAAAACAATTCCAACTTAAATTAAATACTAACTGAAATTCCAACTGGTTAAGGGTAGGACATGTTTAGTTCAGGGTCTGAACTCAGGTTGGTGGTTCGTGGCTAACGGGGTCTCGTCGGCATTTGAGGTGGTGGCTGGACAGGGTCAGTGGAATGGAAATCAGGTGGTTACTCGGGTTAGGCTCATCGGGTTTCGTTTAGGCCAACATAGTCACTACCAGAGGTGATGAACAGAGTTAGTCTGCCGGAGTTTTGTTTTGAACTTCCACCTTCACTTTTTGTTCCAATTTTTAGTTACCTATAATGTTTTGTTTTTGTCTTTACTTTGAACCATGAAGTGGAAATTCTATACAAATATTTACTACATTCACTTATTAACATAAATAAATGCAATTAAAAAGATGGATAACATAAATTTTCAATGGGGACTACACTACCTAAGAATATTCCGACCTGACTTGCATCCCTTATTACATACCCTATTTACAAACTTAAAGGGGGATTCACTGACATGGAATCCTAAATATATTATCTCTACCCCTGTCTGCAAACCCCTGACCTTCATCCAGCTCATCATCGGCCCAATTAGATCTTGGGTTCAATTGAACTAGTGGCAGTAGGCCTGGGAAATACTCCCACATCCCGCTCAATTCTCTTCTTCCTCTACTCATCCAAATATACTCGTCTCAATTCTCCAAACCTCGACTATTTCAAAAATTGGAAGCCTCAATTATATGTTTTGTTGAAAAGTTTCATCTTACAAATTTTAAGTTCTAAGCATAAGTTTGTTATTGTTAGTTACTAAACCATGCAACCCAAAACCAAATGCCAGTGAGTGGAGGGGACTAGACTTTTATTTATTGAAGATAAATTTGGAAGAAAAGTGGAAAATAAAATATTTGAATTTCCAATACTGTATTCACATATACATTGCAGGATATATATAGAGACTCAACTACAGTTGTAACAAGACCTAAAAACAGCGAACTAATTCCTATAAACTAGATAACAATTATAAGTCCTAGAAGTAGAGAACTACCTAACATATATCAGTCCCTATAAGATAGGTACTAACAACATAAGAAAAAGGTAAATACAATATAAAAAATAAAATAAAATGAAAGTTACATCCAACCAACTCCAACCGGCCCCTAGAACTATAGCCACAACGAGCACAACAACCAACACAAAACAAATATCCATCAATTTTAATCAATCAATTTTAAAATAATAATATAATTTATCTTACATAAAAAATGTACATACATATTTTTCCTTGCACTTTGGATCCACCCAATCTTTCTTTTTTCCACTCCAACAAGATGATTTAAAGAAGTCAGCAATATAGGGTCTCTCACCACCATTTTCTTCAGCCTATTCATAAATGGATAAAATGCGAATATGATTATGCATTGATAAGTAATTAATATTCATAAATGATAAAACTCATCACCTCAATTGACATGGCAGCTACAAATGACCGTGACCCAAAAGTATGGTTCCAACGCAAACTAACACGTGCTAGTTGACGTTTTACTGATAATGCCTAATTAAAAAAAATAAAAAATATATTAAATGGACCTCCAATAATCTAGTTTGCAAGGAATAACTAAATTAAAAATATAATGAACTACAAATTAGTTACCTTGAACTTCTCACCACTCCAAACATCATCTATCATATACTTCCAATCGTCTGGTGTAACCCCATTGTATGGAATCATTTTAGGGTCGACTTCATCCTTCAACAATATCTTATAATATAAGTACATTTTACGCCTCGAGTTAGAGTGTCTCCGCGCACACTTACTATGAATAGCATATCTGATAGACTCATCTGCAACATACTTAATAATATCGAAACTAGCATGCAAATTTCTTTTTAATTAGAAATCAACAGAATATCATTGTGCAAAATGTCCATACCAAAACAACCCTAAATGTGTGTGTGTGTGTGTGTGTGTCGTGTAATGGAAAAACTATGGACAAAAAAAATCTATCCCAAAGAATCAAATATAATTACCAAATCCAGGTGATTACTACATCGAGTGTCCCATAATCAATTTCACTTTAATGAGTCACCCCTCGAAGTGGTGCCGTATTTCAAACCTCAACTCTGATTTGCTATTAGAGAAAATGCATTTACACCCATAGGTGCCTCATAACTTTCCAACACATGCACTTCATGTTTGTCGTGTTCTTTACCATTTTCTCGATCTTCTTTCCACGGGTTAAGTCTCACACTCGTTTTTGGGCGGGAATGGATGTAGAAAAGGAACAATCATAAGGTAATATAATAAACATAAAGTATTACACTGTAAACTACTAATAAAATAATCAAAATGACTTACGTATCATGGAAACATCTGGAACATCGACTTGTATATCTTTAACAACATCATTGACTTGTGTTCTTTGTTGGAGACGCGCCGAGGAGTGACCCGAGTTTTCTGTTTTAATAAAAAAGAAAGACAATTATATATACAAGAAGTAAATTTGAACAATCTGAACCAAAATGAAGTATTTTTACAAAAATGAAAAAAGAAGCAGTTACATGATAATGTACTTTTATTCCAGCGGATTTGGTGAATAATAAATATAGGATTATATGTTATTTTAAATGAATAATTCTAGTTGTTTTATTCCATATACAGTTGATGTATTATTCCCGTAACTTTCAATAAATATGACTTTCTATTATTAATTAGAAGAAAGGATCAAAATGACTTACATATCATGGAAACATCAGGAACATTAGCTTGTATATCTTCAACAACATCATTGACTGGTGTTCTTTGTTGGAGACGCGTCGAGGATTGACCCAAGTTTCTTGTTTTAAAAACAATTTTTTTTTTTTTTGCATAAAAAACAAGTAAATTTGAATAATCTGTACCAAAATATAGTATTTTGGTTTAATATACATAAATGAAATCATTTTTTTTCTATAGATTAAGAAATTGTATTACCGAGCACGAACTCAAGACCATTTTTAATCATTTTAGTACTGTGCATTTAAGGTTTGTTGTTTTCAAAGATTTGCATATCTTAAATAATATTATACTCCTAAAATAAAAAAGGCTGCTTATTCCTGACTAATATTACCATAGGTATAATTAGGACATTGGACTAAGGTAAATTACTATGTTGACTTCTCAACAATTTATTCTGAACTAAACTGATTGTCGGAACCAATGTAATATTTAATTCCCTAATCATAATTATGTTTACAGTTATTTACATCAATATCCAATGTCATTGATTATGCCAACTGTTTAAATACATCAAATCGATTATTTTTAACAATTATGATATAGTTAAGCCATTTCGATCTTCTTAACACATGCTCATTGAACCAACAATACTCAATGGTTGGTCATCACATATGACACATGATAATAATATGTCGCCTATTTTGTACCAACTGAAGAAAAATAATCAGGTGAATTTATTTAACAAGTTTAATTTATAATATTTCGTTGATTTATTCTTAAATTAAGTAGTTGCCAATATTGATTATTTTTATGCAAATTATGACCATGGGAACATCGGGAACCTGGTGTTTATGCTATTGACCATTAAGAATAACATCAACACATTTGCGAAGTATGTAACAGTGATCTATTATTTATCTCCAGGTTTGTAAAATTTCTAACTATGCCAATCTATGCTCAAATTTCCCCCCTCTTTCATGTAAATTGTTCATTGGAACTTTTCAATAACTTAATTCCAATATTCTAGGTTCTCCAATTCATTAGTCTATGGCGCATATTGCTGCATTCAGGATTCTTATACTCAATTTCAATTGTTCTTCGTATTAATTTATTCAATGAAGATGCAGAGCATAACAACATCAGGAATAAGGTATCATTACATAATTACATTCGTGAAAAGATCTATGAAAATGAGGATTTCCTACCTTGACATTAGTCTACAGAGTTATATAGCATACACATAATTGAAATATGATAGGAATAAGGGGCATATCGAGTTTTAAATATGTCAGATTTTTTAGACGAAGGGATGGAATTTAAACGTCACTACATGAATAAATGGGGTAACAAAGATAAAAGGACTCTGTCACAGGGATAATAACATTGCTTAATGACTTGTAACACATAGAATCAGATATAAAGTTTCAACTTTCCTATTGAACTTGGTCAGTAGTAACTAACTTTTCAAGATTAATTTACTTGGAAACTGATCTATAATATTCCATAGTTAGTTGATGTCTTATTCTCGTAACTTTCATTGAATATGAAATGATCAAAATTACTTACTTATCATGGAAAAGTTTGGAACAACGGCTTCTATATCTTCGATAACATTATTGTTTAATGTTCTTTGTCGGAGATGCGTCGCGGAGTCACTTGAGTTTCTTATTTTAATAATAAAATATGCACGGTTATATATGGTTATCAATAAATATGATAATATATATAGATGTATAACAACAAATATGAAGTTCCATAACAAAACTAAACTAGAAAGTTATTTTTGACAAATCAACGAATATAAACAGGTTAAAGTTGGGCGAATCAAAATCGTTGTTTATAAGTAATTACCCGCATTATTGCTCACTAAGGGTACTTATGACATATTGAGTTAGTTTTCAAATGGCTCCTTGAATGAGGTTTATCTCATTGTGTGGGGGTTGGAGAACGATGAAATAATCGTCGTACATGCACCATGTTCGAGACCTGCCAATACAAAATACAATTTAATTAGTTATGCATAAACGATATAGAATTTGTATATGTAATTGTTGATGTAAAAAACTAGATTGCTCTAATTATTCAATCACAGATAAATAAATAAGACAAAGATTTTTAAAGTGGTTCGGCTAGGAATAAAGCCTACGTCCACTGTTATGTTATTGCTGAGTGTTTGTGGAATTCTTGATTACAAGTTCTCTCAAGAAATTCCGGTCCCCTTGAATGAGGATGATACAAGGTATTTATATCCTTTAGGCTGTACATGAAAGGTCCAATACATTAAATGATATACATATGAAAGGGTAATACATTTAATGCAGCGTGTGCGTCAAGAATATAATGAATAGTTGAACAGTTGTCCGTCTGGTAATTAATGATACGGCCGAGATGCAGTTCGGACCGCCTTAGTTGCTCGTTGATCAAGAGTTCCTCGGAGTGCTTAGAGTATCTCGGGATGATAGAGTTCCTCGGGGTGTCCTCCTCGTTGCTCGGAGAGAACATGACTTGGTCGGGGGAAATAAACTTCCTCGTTGTTATTGTTCCATGTAGATTGACACGTGTCTTCTTATTATTGATCCACATCAGCAGATTAAATTTGGTATCAACAGAAGCCCCCAATGCTTCATGCTTGACGGGTTACTTGAAAGGATGGAGTATTTATTCTGCAATGTTGCTCGGTGCTCGTGAAATTCTTGATCTACCTTCTTGATTTGTTCAACATAAAGTTCATTATCTTTTGGACGAAGTATGATGCCGCTTGTAGCTTGTCATAATCTTCAAGTATGTTGATTGGTTTGCTGGCCGACCTACTGCCTCCTATGAGCTAGTGGTGGACTTCGGAACATTTTCATATAACTTCTTCTTCATTATTGGTCGAGACAGTATTAGCAAAGATCTCAGTGCTATAGATGCTGATTTTGACTTCTACCTCTGCTCAGGGACGAACAAGAGGTTCTCGGGGACTAACAAGTGATTCTCAGGGACGAGCAAGTGCTTCTCGGGAATGAGCTAATGCTTCTCGGATAGATCATCTGTGATGAATATCAGAATGTTGAAAGGTCTTAACTTCATAAACTCCCCTTATATTTTAGATGATCCTCCTGCTGGCGAGGAACCTGTTTCAAAAGTAGAAGGAAAAGAAACCAATAGAATAGGAATCTCAATGTAATAGTTAGTATACATTTTCATTCTAAATGTATTTTGTTTTTTATTTTAATGAAAGACTTTCATTTTTGTTCGCAATCTTAATTGCTATTGTCTTGTAAAATACTTTACATCTGTGCATATGCAAAAGATAACAATATTGTGTTGTTCATCGACCAACTTAGTAATAAAAAGTTACGAGTATCAATAATGTTGCTCGATCACTTAATAATAGAGTAATGAGTATAAAAATGTTTAAAATTTTTCCAACCAACCAAGGTTGTTAAATTATGCTCATCGACCAATTATGGTTAGTGAGAGTTTATCCTCGACTAACCATACTTGGTAAATTTTTGTCTTTTTCATAAAATGTGTCCGACCAACCAAGGTCGATAAATTCTCCTCGTCAAACAACTACAGTTATTGGGTTTTTATCCCCGACCAACTATACTTGGTGTATTTTGGAATATTTTATTCTTCAAAGAACTTTTTGTAATAATCTTACCTCCCGACCAACATAAGTTGTAATGTGAGAGTATATTTTTATCTTACCAACCGTAATTGATCATGCTGGTGTACACCTCCTAACCAAAGGAGTAGTGTTTGGCTCCTTAAAGCTTTTGGCTCCTTAGAGCTGTCCTCCTAACCAAAGGAGGTTGGCTCCTTAGAGCACTTTTTGGCTCCTTAGAGCTGTCCTCCTAACCAAAGGAGGTTGGCTCCTTAGAGCACTTTTTTGCTCCTTAGAGCTGTCCTCCTAACCAAAGGAGGTTGGCTCCTTAGAGCACTTTTGGCTACTTATAGCACTTTTTGGCTCCTTAGAGCACTTTTTGGCTCCTTAGAGCACTTTTGGCTACTTATAGCACTTTTTGGCTCCTTAGAGCACTTTTTGGCTACTTATAGCACTTTTTGGCTCCTTAGAGCACTTTTGGTCCATTAGCTCTGACGATATCCTGGCGCTGAATGAACCTTCAAAATGTTTGACTGATGATAATAGGCAGCAAACTCCTCATTTTTAAATTGTGTTCCATGGTCTGTGATGAAGGCATGAGGGAGACCATATCGGCAGATGATGTTCTTCCAAACAAATTGGTACACCTTCCTTCTCGTATGTCATGTTAATAAGTGGCTCAACTTCTATCCACTAAGTAAAATAATCTACTGCGATGAAGAGGTATTTGAATCTTCCTCGAGTCGTCGGCAATGGCCCAACCAAATCAATCCCCACATGGAAAATGGCCAAGGATAAATGATGGATGCCAACAATGTTTGTGAAGTTCTTCGGATGGAGGAAAAGCGTTGGTATTTGTCACATTTCTTGGCATAAGCTATACAATCAGGTCTCATCGTCGGTCAGTAGTATCCCTGCGTCATGACCTTTTGCAAAAGTGTTCGACCTGCTACATGGGTTCCACAGGACCCTTCATGGATCTCTTTAATCAATTCACCTCGGAGGGATGTACACATCTTTGCAAACCTGCCATAATTCCTCGTCGAGCAGCTTTAAACTTCCATTTCTTGGCAGCGAGCTTATCTTCTGAATACCATTATACCGAGCAACTTTAAACTTCCATTTCTTATCAGCGAGCTTATCTTCCGAATACCATTATACCGAGCAGCTTTAAACTTCCATTTCTTGGCAGCGAACTTATCCTCCGAATACCATTAATTAGTACATACCGAGCAGCTTTAAACTTCCATTTCTTGGCAGCGAGCTTATCCTCCGGTAATTGTTCTTCCTTAATATATGCTCTGATAGGATCCATCCAAGATGTTCCTAAATCAAGGGTAATAATATTCATCGTCAGGTCTTCATCTATGCTCCGACTTTCTAATACTTCAATTGATATCGTTCTTCGCAGCTCGGTGCGAGTAGCTGATGCTAATCGGGCCAAAGCGTATGCTCTCACATTCTCCGTTCTTGATATTCTTACCAGTTGGACAGCAACAAACTCTGATACAAACTCCATCACCTTTGCTTGATACTTGATCATCCATTCTCCTTTGGTTGCATATATTCCTATCATTTGATTTACGACCAATTGAGAATCACTGAAGACAATAACCTGATGTGCCTCCATAGTATTTGACAAATTAAGACCTGCAACCATGGCCTCATACTCAACCTCATTATTAGAAGCTTTGAATTAGAAACGTAGGGCGTATTCCATGTCGACCTCGTCTGGGCTGTTCAAAACGATCCCTGCCCCACAGCCTGTAGTGCAAGATGAGCCATCTACATATAGTCTCCATATAGGCAATTTGTCTTCTAATTTCTGGTCTGACAGAGTTCCTCGGTGGAATACTTTTCGCTTTCTTTCATCATGTCCTGATAGTTCTGAATACACCTCTTGAATTTCGATATACCTCCTGAACTTCAATATTCCTCCTGAACTTCAATATACTTCCTGAACTTCAATATACCTCCTGAACTTCAATATTCCTCCTGAACTTCAATATTCCTCCTGAACTTCAATATACCTCCTGAACTTCAATATTCCTCCTGAGAAAGTGATTAGTCGGGGTTGAATTTGATGCTCGACTGCATGATGATATAAGAATGTGCCACCAAATGAACAAATATATCTGTAATAGAAGCCCCCAACTGTGGAATGTGAACTTTGAATGAGATTTATCGACCAATACCAACCGGAGTTGGATTTATCTACCAATCGGAGTTGGATTTTGTCTACCAACCGGGGTTGGATTTTATCTACCAATCGGAGTTGGTGGTAATTGATAATAAATGATGAAGACTTCCTCGGAGCTGACCAACAGATTGTTGGGAATAAGATAATATAAATGCTGGATACCTCCTCGGAGATGACCAACAGATTGTTGGGAATAAGATATAATATAAATGCTGGAGACCTCCTCGGCGCTGACCAACATATTTGTTGGGAATAAAATATAATATAAATGCAGGATACCTCCTCGGCGATGACCAACAGATTGTTGGGAATAAGATATAATATAAATGCAGGATACCTCCTCGGCGATGACCAACAGATTGTTGGGAGTAAGATATAATAATTGCAGGATACCTCCTCGGCGATGACCAACAGATTGTTGGGAATAAGATATAATATAAATGCAGGATACCTCCTCGGCGATGACCAACAGATTGTTGGGAATAAGATATAATAAATGCTGGAGACATCCTTGGAGCTGAATAAGATATAATAAATGCTGGAGACATCCTTGGAGCTGAATAAGATATAATAAATGCTGGAGACATCCTTGGAGCTGAATATATGATTATAAATATTTGTCGAGCTCCATGCTGAAATGAGAATAGAATATGCATCCAAATATATATAAAGAATAATTAAAAATAATAAAGTGCCTCGCCGATCAGTCGAGGTAGAATCATATAATGCCGAACAAGAATAAGATCTTTCAGAACATAAGAGTATGGCCGAGAACGTTGTCAGGCCTGAATATAAATAAGAATTATCCGAACGAATGTTGTAATTCTCTTTAAAGCTGAATAAGTATCTTGTCGAGGCATAATTGCAGAATGCCGAATAAGAATAATATTTTCCAGAACATAAGAATATGGCCGAGAACTTTGTTGGGCCTGCATATAAATAAGAATTACCCCGACCAACTATCCGTTGGGGGTGAAATATAATAACTGTTGTAGCTTTTCCTCAGAGCCGAATATATATAGAGAGAAGAAATTTTTCGAGCTCCATGCTGAGATAAATATAAAATATGAATCCGAACGGATATAGAATAATTTGTGCTTCAGCATTCGTCGGCATTGAATCTTGTGCCTGTAAAAATTAATAATTTTCTCTACCATATGTGTAGGCTGAATTGATTAGTCATGAGAATAATTTACTCATCCAATCAATATATGATATGTATCAGCATAAAAATTTCAAAATATGAAATAATATGTTTTATGCCAAATGTGTGTGAGATGGACAAATGCATCATAATATGTTTTATGCCAAATGTATTATGCCAAATATGATTTGGTATGTATATGCTTGAGAAATAAAAATATTAATTTCAAAATATCAGGGGTGCTTAGCATTTTTTAATACCCCAAGATTCTACTGCTGCCGACAAACGACATGGATGTTGCCGACCAACATTTAAGGATATCTCAAATTATAGAATATATGGTTGGATGACCAGAATATCTCGAATCTTGAGATAAAAAAATAACATTCAATGTAAAATTTAAGCCTTAAGAATGTTAATTAAATGAATAAATATATAACCCACTAGATCGTGTGATTTCGACAAAGAAACCTTGTGATGTGATGAATGAGGGGCCAAAATATTAAATTTGTGCCCAGAGTCTTGATATGGTCATGATTATTTTACTGATCCTCTTTTACAAGAGCTGGGTAATGATTTTTCAGGTGAGAAAAACTTATTTTTTATATTGATCCCTTCCTATTCCCAATTTGGAGAGATAAAAATATGGTGAATGATTAAAGTTATTATCAAATTTATATCAAAAATCAATCAATGAGACTTTATTGACATAGATGGAAGATGAACCAAATTAAGTATATAGTTCATAAAAATGAATACAAAGAGACTTAAACTTGTGAATGCAAAGAGACTCAAACTCGAAGAGAGAGAAAATAGATATGGGTCATGATTTCCATGAGAAGACTTTTCATTGTCTTTAACCTTTTCCCATTCTTTTATTAAAAATATGATGGGAATTTGAATAGACATCAAAGATCTTACAAAATTTATTTCAAAATCAACAATGAAAATGATTAAATCCTATCATCGTCGTATATATTGGTATATGTAATAATTTAAAATATTTATTCCATGATATAAAATTAAAACTTGAGAATCAAGCAAAGCATTATGATTTATGAAATCTACTATTTTTCAGATTTCTAAATAAGGATGAATCTAACAGTTATGATTTAAAAATCATGATATGCAACATTTTGCAGATAAAAATTGGACAATTAATTTATGTATATAAACATAAAAATCACGATTCAATTAAAAGATGTATGTATAATTGATTATACGTAGAGAAAATAAAAACTTAGCTTTTGGTGGAGAACAACGCTTGTAACACGTTCCCACAGACGGCGCCAATCTGTTGATGTAAAAAACTAGATTGCTCTAATTATTCAATCACAGATAAATAAATAAGACAAAGATTTTTAAAGTGGTTCGGCTAGGAATAAAGCCTACGTCCACTGTTATGTTATTGCTGAGTGTTTGTGGAATTCTTGATTACAAGTTCTCTCAAGAAATTCCGGTCCCCTTGAATGAGGATGATACAAGGTATTTATAGCCTTTAGGCTGTACATGAAAGGTCCAATACATTAAATGATATACATATGAAAGGGTAATACATTTAATGCAGCATGTGCGTCAAGAATATAATGAATAGTTGAACAGTTGTCCGTCTGGTAATTAATGATACGGCCGAGATGCAGTTCGGACCGCCTTAGTTGCTCGTTGATCAAGAGTTCCTCGGAGTGCTTAGAGTATCTCGGGATGATAGAGTTCCTCGGGGTTTCCTCCTCGTTGCTCGGAGAGAACATGACTTGGTCGGGGGAAATAAACTTCCTCGTTGTTATTGTGCCATGTAGATTGACACGTGTCTTCTTATTATTGGTCCACATCAGCAGATTAAATTTGGTATCAACAGTAATTTTAAAGTAAAATAGAGGTAATGAACATAAACTTAATTTCAATTAAGATACCCCACATGAATTACCTTCTCCATTTGAGGATTATAATACTCATTATTATCATCACCAACATCATCACCAGTGGACGAACTAAGATCCTCCTCACACTTGGACAATTTGTACTCATCATCATATTGCACATTTACATTAAAATTTTAATTCTCACCAAATATAATCGTGTTAAGCACCAAACCATTCAGTCACATTTGATTCGTCTTAATATTATTCAGTCTTTTTTTCTCACATGCTAACATCATACGACCCGTGTGTCTAGGTTGGAGCCATACCTTTTTCTTTGGGGGCATATTTTTCGACTAAATAGAAAACTAAAATAAAATGAACATAACATTAAACATGAATGATAACATATTTCAAGGAGGTGAATATGGGAACATTTTTCAACTAAATACATAGTAATATAAAAACTACTATATATAGTTAGTATAAGCGACATGTTAATAACATTTTTGCTCCCACAAAATAATTAGTATATAACAGTTAGTAACAGTTAGTATATAAGAGTTTCACCATCCATATGATCAAATTAAGTGAATCTACTACGTATGAACCCGAGGTCCACAATACCATAATTATCAATTACTTCAGCAAATTTTGAGGAATCCCACATTTTACGAATTACACTAGATATAAGATATAACTTGATTAATAAAGTTTGTCCACATATAAAACAAAATAGAAACATAGCATTTAACAGTACATATCGGTATCAATATCATAATCAAAATCCATTTTCTCCCCGTCTTCTTCGTTATCTCCATTCTTTAACATTATTTCATCGCCAACGACGTCATCATCAATGTTTTCCCATATTGGTTGCAGAACCCTATCACGGGGGATAACCTCGAGAACTGCATCATTCCTACGAAATTGAATAGTAGTATCTTCAATGACGACTGGGATAACACCCGTTGTTTTGACTTGTTGGAACACATCACTAGATCCACATAATTATGTTGCCCCAGTATCATCGCCATCCAACCCTGGTACCGGTTCCTCGATCTTGGACTCATTGTATGATTTTCCATTGTGCACCTAACTTTGTATCATTAACATAGAAAACTTGATGCACTTGACTAGGCAAAACAAATGGATCATCTTTATACCACCGACTCTTGACATCAATACTCATGAAATGGGCATTTGTGCGCACTATCTTTTTACTAACGGTGTTGAACCATTCGTATTGAAAAAAAATGACTTTATGCCAGTAAATATATGTCATCTCATAAATTTTGCACAAGTAATCATGTCCTTCATGTTCCCCTTTGGAGACCAACCCACTATTTTGACTCCCACGATGTATATCTCAGTCCCTAATCTGGAATCAAACTTCATTGCAAATGCAACCCAAATACAGATTCACTATCACGCTAGGTCCATTTGCTAATGACCAGAGCTCATCAGTTGCTTTAGGAGACCCTTGCACTCGTAAAAGATTCATCTACATAAACAACATATGAAATTTGTATTAGATTAATGTTAAAGTATTGCAAGCAGATTTATTTATATATCTTACCCATTCTTTAAACCACTTCAGGAATTTTTGGTGTTGAATTTGAGTTATGTCACATCCATTTGGAATTCGAAGTAGACTTTTGTGTTCCCTAATTATAGAGATTTGATTTATTGATAAAAAAGATAATCTAACAAAAAATCCAGTATTATGAATATTATAAATCTGAAACACGTACTCTAGATACGACTCAACCTCGTCAGTTTTATACAACACAAACAACTTAGCCATATTAATCTCTTTTTAAGACACATTAGGATCCCTTCAGATATGTCCGAAAGGATGAACATTGTGGTTAAAAACTGATAACCCTAAGCCATGTTCGCAACCATCACAATTGCATTCTTTTCTGTTAAATAAGGTTTCAACATGGCTCAAGTACATTGAGAAAAAAGTCATATACTCTTTCACAATGTACGTCTCAGTAATGGAACCTTTGGGTCTGGCTCGGTTAGATAAAAATTCTTTCAAAGTTCCAAGAAACATTGAAATTAATAATAGTTAGATGAATCTTACACATTTTATACGTTTTATGAGTTATTGAACTAAATGAATGTTATAAAAATAGCATTTGCTATTCAATCGAAAACATCCATCGATATTGTACTAGTCTAGAAAGTTTGGCCTCACGTGCCGAATGAATCGCCAAATGTACGATTACATCAAAGAATGCCGGGGGAAAAGTCTTCTTCATTTTCCCTTTAATTTCTCCAAATCTGTCCTCACAAGTGTTTTGGAACATAACTCCTCAAACCATTTACCCAACTCAACCAGTGTAGTACAAATATATTTAAGAAGGTATCTATGCATCCAAATGGCAAGAAGTCATTATAACAAGAAATGGTAATCATGACTTTTAAGGCCCGATAATTTTCCATCTTTAGTGGTCACACATCTTGAAATGTTTGCAGCATAGCCATCTGGATACTTAACTGAATTAAAAAAATCATAGACACACTCCCTCTCCTTTGGGGTCAATGTATACATTACGAGAGGCTTGATATAAGACCCATAAGGACGCTTTTGTAAGTGATATTCCTTCCTCATGTCCATGTCTTCTAGATTGAGGTGTGATTTTTTTGTGTCCTTGTTCTTCCCATTCACATTCAATATAGTTATAAGAAAATTATCAGATATATTTTTCTTAATGTGCATCACATCAAGGTTGTGATGAAGATATAGTTTTTCCCAATAAATGAGCTCGTATAAGATGCTTTTCTTTGTCCAGTTCAACTCTGCTAGGTCACGAGGCCTTTTCTTGTTGCTCAGATGCTTTCCAAACTTGACATTTGATAAACAATCCAATTGATTTAGTATTTTTTCCATTGGTAAATCTAAGGATCGAATTTTTTTCTCAGACATACCGTTAAATGTCTTGATCCTTCACCAAGTATGGTCCTCAGTCAGATAACATCGATGGACCAAGAACCAATCTTACTTTACAGTCATTGAGAAAATGTATCATCACTATATGAGGATGTAATACCCCGTAATTTTTACTGATTTTATTTAATGGGATTAATGGGATTAATTACATTAAATTAGAATTAATTAAAAATTAATCTGGATTTAAATACTAGCGAGACGTGAGTTGGTATTTGAATATGATGATAATATTGAGTATTATGATGATAATATTGAGTATTACTGAGTATATATGGTAATATATGACTATGGAAATTATTAAAATTGTCGCGAGTCATAAATACGACAGTTGGAAAAACTAAGCTGGGACGCGTGTTAGTCGCATCAGAAATTAATTTAATTAGATTAAAAAGTAAATTATCATTTTATCAACCGTATGGTCATTTTTAGTGCGCCAACGTGTCCAGAGCGGTGGAGATATCCAGAAAATACTAACCGGGGGTTTAGTTTGGATCCCAAGGCATTTTTAGGACGAACCGGCAAACCGGGAGGGTATTTTAGTCACTTTAAAATTTAAGGAAATAAGACCCACGAATTTTAGGGTTTATTTAATTATTATTGGGAAGGCCATTAGGGCCATTGTCAGCCAAAAAGTAAATAGTGGGCTATGTGAGATAGAGGATAAGTTATAGAAGGTCTTCAAACCATAACCACCACCCACCACCACCACTATAGACGGAATTGTGATCGGAAAGAAGGAAAGAACCAGCCCTTGGACATCATCAATAGATTTGAATATCAACCTTAAGGCAAGTGATTTGATTCCATTATTTTTTAGCGAATACTTCTTCCATGTTAGAGTAGGAATAGTAAATAGCCTTGAAATATGATGAAAACTCATGAATATTGGTGTAGAACTCTAAATCTTGGATAGGAATTGCATGTAGGTTAGTTCTGGACGAAATTCAGTAATCAAAACATAACCCTTAATGAATTAAAAATGTATTAAAGAAGGGAAATATCATGGTTCTTAAAGAAACTAGAAAACTAGGGTTTTATGAAGATTTGATCTATATAAGGCTAATTATTGATGATTTAATGGTTTTGGAATGTTAAAAACAATGTATCTAGGTTGGATAATGACCCTATATACTTAGATTAGAATTTCACATCATAAAATGAAGTTCTGGGACAAATCTGGGACTGAAAAACGAAGCAGCTCGTAGCCTCACCTGGTGTGATCGATCGATCGACATTCATAGGTCTATCGATCGACCACCATCGATCGATCGACACTCCAGGTTGATCGATCGAACTTCCTAAAAATTGTTATATTTTTCCCCTGTTGAATTTTAGCAATTTCGATCCTAGAAAGTTATTGGTGGGGACCTTGTGAACACTTTTAGATTTAAGGAAGACCAGTAGGCGTGTATATGAGACCCGTATTTATTTTTAGAATTAAATTTGGGATTTAGGTTTAAGACCTAATAAGGTTCGACGAGTGATGTACTATTAAAGACTACGATTAAATGAGTTAAATTTATATAGTTGATAATATAAGGTTAGTGGTAGAAATATGGACCTTAAGAGTATTGGATTAAAGCATGGGAATAATAAGAGACTTAGTAATCTTTTGGGTTAGATTTTAAGTACTTGAAACTATGACGTGAGATGTGTCGGTGGACTATATTATATCTTATCCGGAGGTATTAAAATGTACTAATTGGAATAATGGTATAGTGATTGGGAACATACCTTTAATAATATTATAAATTATCTAAGTTGTGTGAATGCTTAGTATATGGATTTATAAGTGTATGACATACCTACCATACTTGCTATCACGGGAGGTTGGATTTCAGAACATGGCCATCTAATCTTTTTGTGCCTACGGGGGGATTTAGATTGGTACCTTAAGGACATAGGGCTGTGAATGACTCATTTGTGAGTTAATAAGTAAGCTGACCATGAGAGCGTAGGTATGTGTGTGACCCATGGGTATGTGAACTATGTTCGCCTCAAATATGTGTGATTTTGCTTATTGAAACGGTTCTTGAGAGATTTAGAACTCGTAGTCCTTATGTACGTGGTGTACCGGGATTCGATAGCAGAGTATGTGTGTGATGATACGAGAAATCAGCCATAAGATGTTCTCATAACAGCAAGTCAAGAGTAAAGTGCGAAATAAACAAGTAAAGCAAGTAAATAGTGAGAAGACACGATATAGAGTGGTTCAGCCTTTAAAATAGGCCTACATCCACTGTGTTGATCCATTCTCATTATATGCGTGGCATTGTACAATATAATCATGCCTAAAGAAGCGTACAAGAATGAGAATAAATGAGAGTACATGGCAATATTGAGGATTTCGGTGTGCCGGAGAGGTGGATGCGATGTAGATGTGTAGCCTCCAAGTCGTATGTTGAGGTTGTGTAGAGAGAATTTGTCCTGTCCCGGGTGCGTGTGGGATCGATCCCTCCTCTCATTTTGAGGTGTAGACCTTTATTTATAAGAGATATGCTCACGTGATATGAGAACGTGACGCATTAAGTATGGAGTTAGGATGGTAAGGGATGCGTCTTGTAAGGCAAACAACCTAAGTGCCGCATACTGGCAAAAGACTAAGGTTTCGCGCCCCTGACTGTGTGGGTCCGCGATGCGTTGATCGTGATCGCATTCCATGATGAGAGGCTATGCCCCGTATGAAGTAGGGTCGCGGCTTATATAAGTAAGGGCCGCGACATGTATGAGGTAGGGCCGCGGATAATATGAGGTAGGTACGCATGTAATCACGTGATGTAATATACTGTCCGCAGCAGGGTGTTATATTTGCATTATCAATAAGCTCCCAAGTCGTAGTGCCAAAAGAATACGATTGGGGCTGTGGCTTAGTTACATTAAGTGCCGCGGTGTTTTTCAAAGCGACGATTCATCTTCTGCGCTCTTTTATATAAATTGTTTCTGGCCCTGGACTTCATTACGTTTCCAAAACTTTGAGAGCATATTGAGAGCGAATTTCTGCATGTCCAACTTTGAGAGCATTCTTTTTCCGGTGACCATTCGAGACTGTGTGTGGCGGTTCTAAGATGGTGTGAGGCTGAGCATCACCGACTTCTTCATTTCCAGGTAACTTTTTCGATCAATCATCCTTTTTAATCAACTTCTTAGCTTATATTTCTTCAATAATCAAACACACAAGCTTATTCATTGCTTGGTATGATTTTAGGGTTTCAATTGAACTGTCATCACCCTAGAATCAAACACACGTAAGAAGAAATAATTCTAATTATTATTTTAATCACCCTAGAATCCCATGTTGAATCTCATAACTAAGGCCTTTGTTGAAGGGTTCTTACTGTTCATGATGTTCTTGATACAAATTCTTCATATTTTGGGTATTGGATCTTAAAAACGGCTAAACAATAGATACTTAACTGTTTGAGAGAGAGGCCGCAGTGTGATAGGATTTCAATAATTCATTTACCTGAGCTGTTTTGTCATTTATATGCGTCATACCTTTCCCGAAGGCCGCGATCTCTTAAATTCTGGGTTTTATCCTCCATGGCACTTTGATGCATATCCCCTTATTCTGCCGCGACGGTGGAGTCTTTTAAGGCTCTGAATCATCACCCTCGTATTTTTGAACAACCTTCGAACCTTTATGAACCAAATACACATCCATGTTAAATAACTGTATTTTCTACTAAAATCTCTAAATCAATTTGAGCCTTTATTCGCGGCAGTAGATGTTCCCCTATTGATATAGGAGGTGGCTGCGGCCAGTAGGGCCAAATGAAGATCCCTTAGGTTCCATTAATAACTACGTTAGGGAAATAACTTTCAACAAATATTCACTATTTATATATAATCCTCTCATGGCTTCTTGATGTCTTTTCCAAACCATACTGGCTGCGGCGCCTAACTGCGAACTCTGCTTTTCAGGTACTATTGCAGCCATATGAGCTTTGACCCAGATGAGTTTCTAAGAGGCTTTTGGGCAAAGCACTTTGGAACCTCTCCTCCTGAACTCACTTTCGTGCCCCCTCTAAGATCAATAGGGCCTTACAAACTAAATGATTGCCCAAACTGCGTGACACTAAACTCAGACTCCGCGGACTCTGCGTCGGGGAAGGATTTTCAATCTGCACCGATGGAAGAAGAAGCCAACTCCAGTAATCATCCATTGGGTGCAGGAGATGATGCCGCGGAAGTTAGAGATAACCCAACTGGTATATCTGGGAGGGCAAAGAGACCCTTAGCTACACTTGATATCCGCAGTGCCATGACCCAAGATAGGGTTGAGCAGGTGGCTGAAGCCTTCGAATTTCCAGAAAATTTGATGTGCTCAGCACCTGTCACGAACCAAAGACCTTGAACAGTTTTGGCCGATGGAGTTTGCTTCCTACTCCATGCCTTTATTTACGGGCTGCAACTTCCTGTTTCTGTCCCCGTCCTCCGCCTTTTTCAGACAATGAAATTGGTTCTAGCCCAGTTAGATCCCAATGGTTAGAGAGCCATTCTTGTTGTGGTTGTCCTTTGGTAGAATCTATTCAAGAGGTACATAACTCCCGTGGAGTTCTTTCACTTCTACCGTCTAAAGGAGAACTCAGTGAAGTTCGCTGGTTACTACTGCTTCTCTGTCCGCGGTAGGGACGAGACCCTTTACACTGGGAGGCCGACCAGTGTGAAGAACTGGAAGGGGAAGTATTTTTACATCTTTGGCAAGGTCTGGGAGATTCACCTCGAGGAGAATGAGAGGGAAAGGTCATATAGAATGTCGCGGTAATGGGGGTCTCCGTCCAAATTAGGTATTAAGACTATAGTCGCGTCCTTTCTTCATATTTTGTATGTTAACTTCCACTAACCTTTAAGTGTTCTTTTTTGCAGTTCTTGACAGTCTGCATTTGAAGAAGCGGTAGGAGAATAGAGTTGTCGAGGCCGCGGCAGTTCCTGCTGAACATAAAAATTTCAGCACACTTGTTACATCAGCGACCATATTCGAAGCAAGATTTTTTCCCAACAAATCCATTCCTCAAGTTATGGGCGCGGAAGGTAATACACTGCGTCATGATTTTTATTTTGCGGTCACTTATGCTCTCAAATTCTGTTTTCAATATTTGTTATTACTCTTTCAGGTGAGGAAGTTGACAGGGAATTGTTGGCCGCGCAACTGGAGGAAATGGACAAGGACGCGGTCATCCTAAATAATACTGCACGGAGCAAAAAAAGAAAAAGGTCTAAAGCCAAGGCACCGATCGCGGCTCTGTCAAATGATTTGGGAACACCGGCTGCGAACTCGACTCCTGCTACGGGGAAATTTGGTGTTGCCGCCCATCTGACATCTGAATTTGATGATGACATTGGGGCCAACCTGGTCACGACAGGTTTGATGACGGACGATGTCCCTTTAGATACAACTTCTCCGCCGCCGCCACCTGTTGTTGTAGTAAATGCAAATTTGGGTCCTCCCCAGTTCTGCGGCGGAGCTAGTCCCGACGGTAGACTGCTGCCCCAATTGAGACAGCCTGACCCAGAGTCTTCATGGGACACTACCGCAAAGGATGCGCGATGAATGAAAATAATTCTTGATGCCGCGGACCTGGACAGGTTGGTGGAGGCATACCATGACAACTTGGAGGACTGTGGTCTCCATGGCCTTCTGAGGGTAAGTGCTATTATTCTTTAATTTTGCTACTAACTTTTTGCATCCCATACTTTACTTCTTACTTGTTTTATTTCGGACCGCGGATATCATGGTGGCCCAGAAGAGGAAGTATGAGTCCCTTTATAAATTAAAAAGGCCGAGAAGAGGGTTCACGCCGCGGACCTTGAGACTGCTCGGACAACATCGTTTGAGGCCAAGAAATAGTCTTCTGCCGCGTACCTTCAGGCGGCCCAAATGAACTTAGAAGAAGTAAATAAGGCCATGGAGGAGGCGGAAGAGAATTTCAAATAGGCCGCGGACTCCCTTAAAACCTACCAGTCCCAGATTGCTGAAGTCGCTCGTATCGCGGAGATTTCAAGCAGTAAGCTCGCTCTTCTTCAGGAGAAGTACGAAGAGATGGAAGCAAAGTCTGCTCAAGAAGCCATAGACCATGCCGTGGCAATAAAGAGGATGGAAGCAGAATATGGCGATGCTCTCCAGATGGCCATAGACCACGTCGTAGAGTCATTCAAAGGCACTAAGGACTTTTTCCTCATCAACAACAGGGCTTACCTCCGCGGTTACCAAGAGCTTCGACAGAGAATCATAAAAAACTTCCCTGAGACCAAGGATTCGGTCCTTGCTTGGAAACTCAGTGATGCAGAGCATCAAGAATGCATTGCTGAGCTTAAGGCCACGACCGAAGAAAAAGAGAGGCTGAGGGCAGACGTAGAAGCAGCAGCCATGGATGGAGAAACTGAGACACCCGCGGATGGCGAGGAGTGTGATGAGCATGATGACGCAGTTTCTTGAACTTGTATTCGTAGTTTCTGAACTGATCATTAATACAGGGCTGTGTCCCTTCTACTACTTTACTTTTGTTGTGGCTGCGGCCTATATGCTTATAATCTTTAACTGATGATATCAAGGCTGTGGCCATATTTTATTAATTATATTGGCTTCACTCTTCTGCACCTTCTTTTTTCCTCATTTCCATGCTTAACTGAATAATCACTGTATGCCTCTTATGGCTCGAATACAATTGCCTTGTTAATGAGTTAATAGAAATACTTTTGCGGCACTATAACATCACATGCAATAACCGCTCTGATTGAACTTCCCTGGCTCCCTAGAATAATTCTAATAAACCTTTATAATTAATTGTTAAAGGTTGCAGCATCACACAAGTCATGGTCGCGACATGTAATCGTTTGCATTCTGCCCCTTGCCCATGCGCCAAAGAGGGGAAGCACTCTTAAATAAGGCAGCAGACTCTTGAATAAGGCCGCGACAGCTTCAATTGTTTCAGACCCATGACCAAAATGGGACATAGAGTAGGCTGTCTTTTCCCATGGCTACCCCTTTAGTCGCTTTAACTGTTTGAAGCTTTTTGAAGGTTGCTTTTAACGTTTGTAACTGAATTAATAGGACTATTGTAGATTTTTGTCCTCTTCATTCGAACATGAGGCTTTGTGCATATACGTGATATTTTCAAGTCTCCTTAGGCTGGGTTATGTTATTAAGCCACCCACAGCTAATATATAAGATACTATCAAGCCTCCACAGGCTGGGTTATGTTATTTAGCCACCCACAGCTAATATACAGGTTACTATCAAGCCTTCTCAGGCTGGGTTACATTATTAAACCACCCACAACTGCTGATATATATAAAGCCATCCCTGGCTAGATATTATAAGCCTCCCAGCTTGATGACGCATCCCGAAAGATAAGGACAGACATTGTAATCCCTCGTTGCTAATGACGCTTCCAAAAGCTAAGAATGGCATTATAAGCCCTCATGGCCAATGACAGCATTCCAAGAGCAGAAAATTGGCATTGTATGCCCCTGTGGCTAATAAAAGCTCCTTGAATCCTAAGATGCTTTCGTGAATATGATCATCATATAATAAGCTATAGTTTCACATCGTGAGCGGAACTTGTGAGATAATTAAGATCGCAATCCCTCCATAGGTGCATCCCGAAATAATAATAACTTGTGAGATAATCTCCTGAGATAATTTGTTATTCCTCCATTGGAATCTGTTTAAGACAAAAGGTCTTTTTGTGAGATGACAAATTATCAAAACAAGAGAGAAATCAAATATGGCAAAATTTGTTAATTCATATATTTATATGGGTATGCTCCAGCTAATGACTTTGTAAGGATAATATAAAGTTTAGTTTAAAACAACGTAAGCATAAGTTGTCTCTGTAAAGTAGGGACAAATGGAATATAAGAGATAAGCATGGAAATTGAGCATGTGGCATGCGAGATGAGGCTGCATCCCCTAATCATCTTTGAGGAACCTCCTTAGAATCCCTTGACCAATTAGCCTTTCAATTTTATCTTTCAGAGCATAGCATTGCTCAGTTTCATGGCTATGGTCTTGATGGAATTTGCACCAAGTAGCTTTGTTCCTCTTGTGGGATGGAGCTCTCAGCTTTTCTGGCCATCTCAGCATCTTGTCCTCTTTGATGAACTCAAAGATATCTTCAATCGGGAAGGTCAACGGAGTGTAGGCCCCTGATTTCTTCTCTGCCTTCTTCACTCTCCTTTTCTGGCTCCTGCTGACTGCTTCTGTGGTCGAATCCTCTTGTACCGCCACGGCAGCAAAGAATGTTGATGCTATTTTCATGGGTGCCCTAGCCACATCAGGAGAGGCCGCGACCTCTAGCATTAGGACCCTCTGAGTTAGGTAATTGACATATGTCTGGAGTGAGGCATGACTGTCGTAAAGGTTGTTAAGGTGATTATACAGTTGCACAATCTCATCTTTGATTTCTGTGCTCTGGCTGGACTCTCCCTCCATTTTTCTGCTTTTGTTAGTCTTTACAAAGTATGTGTAATCTGGGAAAAGACTAACAAAAATGAGTAATCACAGAAACACCAAGTAGGAAATGGGGATGTAGCGTTTTACTACTGCGCTGTTGAAGGGTTCTGCGGCCAGTATATAACACCTAAGTGCACTGCTGAGGCCTTTGTATGACATTCACCAAGGTTGAGCTGAAGACCTCCCAAGTCCATTCCTTGATGTTTTGAAGGTTCTGTAAGTACTGCCCTAGCCCAGGCTAAGGCATGACGGTATTTAAACTACCTTCCGCATCCCTTGCTAGGTAGGGGGAGGGGAGCAACCCCAAAATCGAAACCCAAGAACCAAGTTTTTCTCCCGAAACACGGGGAGAGCATGCCTACTAGGGTCTATCCATGAGAGAATAACCTCTCTGTGCGCATAATGACATAATTGTAATGATAAAACCCCAGATCATAGGCAAAGAATCACAAAAAAGGTGTAAACATAATTCTTCCCTAATCATCCATCTTTTCGGGACTGAAGTCCATCATGCTTTCCAGCATTATCTAGATGAAATGATATCACAAGGGTACGTAAAATAAATCTAAAGTCATCAAATGAAGACCCACGAGCAGATCCGGATATAAGAAATACCCATTTAAGGGTATATAACGGAGCTCAATAACCAGAATCGACCCGTGAGAAGATGATCCACAGGATCCTCAGGGATCGAATAAGGTGTTTGGGAACTCAAATATATATATAGAATCAAGATTGAAATATCTCGTTTCCCACAGACGGCGCCAAATTGATGATACGAGAAATCGGCCATAAGATGTTCTCATACCAGCAAGTCAAGAGTAAAGTACGAAATAAACAAGTAAAGCAAGTAAATAGTGAGAAGACACGATATAGAGTGGTTCAGCCTTTAAAATAGGCCTACATCCACTGTGTTGATCCATTGTCATTATATGCGTGGCATTGTACAATATAATCGTGCCTAAAGAGGCATACAAGAATGAGAATAAAGGAGAGTACATGGCAGTATTGAGGATTCCGGTGTGCCGGAGAGGTAGCTGCGATGTAGATGTATAGCCTCCAAGTCGTATGTTGAGGTTGTGTAGAGAGAATCTGTCCTGTCCCGGGTGCGTGTGGGATCGATCCCTCCTCTCATATTGAGGTGTAGACCTCTATTTATAAGAGATATGCTCACGTGCTATGAGCACGTGATGCATGAAGTCTGGAGTTAGGATGGTAAGGGATCCGACTTGTAAGGAAAACAACCTAAGCGCTGCATAGTGGCAAAAGAATAGGGTTCCACGCCCCTAACTGTGTGGGTCCGTGACGCGTTGATCGTGATCGCACTCCTTGATGAGAGGCTGCGCCCCGTATGAAGTAGGGCCGCGGCTTATATGAGGTAGGGCCGCGGCATGTATGAGGTAGGGCCGCGACTAATATGAGGTAGGTCCGTGGCATGTAATCATGTGATGTAATATACCGTCCGCAGCAGGGTGTTATATTTGTATTATCAATACACCGCAACTTAGCCTAGGGGTGACCTAATTGTATATTTATGTTTAGATTAATATACTTGTAATTATAATAGACTCTTTATTAAAGTGTGAATGTGATTACTTGAGACGTTTGGAGTAACGTTAAAAATGAGAATTTCTTATAATAATATTTATACATTGATCTGAGAAATACAAAAGGTGAGATATACGCAGGTTATATTAGAATGTCTTGAATAAACCTCTATTTTATAATGTGAGGACAGGAAGTGGTACAGGCTAGTTAGTTAACGACATAATTAGTAAGGTTTAGATTTACACGTTAGACGTGCACATTAGCTGAGAGGTGAGAAACTCATGTGAGAGCACGTAACTAACATGTATTTAATATTCACTGTTTAATGCAATTAAACACTTGCTATATTTTAAATTGTTTTCACATCGGGCTCTGACCTGTTTTCTTTCAAATCTATTTTCTTGTGAAAACCTTTTAGGTTCCCAGCCACAGGGAAGCCAAGCTTAGGAGTTCCATTCCTTTGACGTACTGTAGCTGCTGTGGAAGTGACAGTACCTCGATAGTAGACGCCTCCATATTCTACATTAATTCTATTTTAGATTTATTCATCAGTTAGGGCATGTCGCCCCTTTTCTTTAGAGACAACTTTATTATACTTTCAGTTTTCCTTTTAGTTTTGGAGTTAATTAATTAATTGTCAGACTTTGTATTTGGCTTTATTCAGTATTTGGATTATTCAGAGGAGTGTTACTCCAGACTGATTTATTATTCCATTTATATTCTATTGAGGCTGTGATGTGATTATGGTATCATTAGTTAATAATTTAATTGGTTGCATGTTAATTTCATTTAAATAAAATTTGACAACTCACTTTTTAAATATTAGGTGGCTAGTAATTGTTTAAAAATGTTTTCGACAGTGATGCTATGAACTGAACCAACTTGACATTTTGTATTAATTTGAATAAAGGAGTAGCTACCCGATATTTAATTAGTCGAGGTGTCATAGGTGGTATCAGAGCATCAGGTTCTAGCGTCCTTTGGATCTGTACGGCTTGTTATGATTCCGCGTAGCTTCTTTTGATATAAATCCCTATTATTAGGACTGTTGTACTCCTTGATTTAATTTTTTAGACTACGTTCTTCTGCTACAATGTTATGTATGGTCAATGGACTTATATAATTCATTTGAAATTTCAGATGTTGCTCATGAGGGAGGTACAAACCAACACTAATGAGGGAACAAATGCGGGTCAAGACCAACGAGTACCTGAGGTACACCAAGAAAGAATGAAAATCATGGAGATAGCGAATATCGTGGCACAAGCAGTGACTACCGCAATATTACATTACCAAAGTAGAAGTCTGCATCTTGCAGACAAAAAAAGAACGAGAGAAGTTGATCAACATGATGTTACTAAAGTTAACAACAAAGGAAAAATAACGCCATAGCAATAAGTGCCTCAGAGTCGTCGAGGACATAGGGGTAATGGAAATGGCGGGAAGAGCCAAACCCATTAGAACCAACAAAGCCAAGGGAAGAGGGCTACCACCAAGAGGTGTTTTGAATGTGGACGAAATGTCCATACACGTTTGGCCTCCCCAGATTCGGCTAGTGACAAACCTTGTCCCAATCGGGAAGGACAAAATGACATAAAAAGGGAAGGGTTTCGGGGTCAGTGTCATGAGTGCGTAAAACAGGGTCACAGGTGAAGGGGCTGCCCGCAACCAGATAAAGTGCTAGGGCGGTATGCCCAATATAAGGAAGCTTGGATAGTTACCCCAACATCGCAGGCACCACAACAACATCAAGGAGTACAGTATGGACGTGTCTATAATGTCCGATATGCGGTTATGCCATTAATACCACAACTACCACATGCGTTTGGAGGTACAATACTTCATTATTAATTGTATCCTTTAAGATAAAATGGAAATATCGAATAACTTAGATGTGTTACAGTTTATTCCTATGCATTGAGAAACGTAAGTGTAAAATGCATTCTTACCCTGTTATGTTTTGAATTAGCTACAACGGCTTGAGTCTTAATACACCATTATAGTGATATTATAGTGTTCATTAGAAATTATAGTAAGTGTCACTTGAGTGGAGGCAAGGCCATATTTATATTTATATATTTTTATATGGTGGCATATAAAGACTTCGTAAAGTACGTCGTCTGGTTATATTTAATTCTGGTGGATAGGGATGTCTATTAAGGAAATTCAGGATTTGTTAAAATGTTTTTGAGCGTGTGGATTATCCCGTAGTTATATTAGAGTCTAACGCCAAGATAATAGGAGGAATGTGTTGAGTGTAGCCTCCCGTGTCATGAGAGGAGGTAAGTTAACTTCTTAGGAACAAGTAATGATAAGGGACACAAGTCATATACCAAAGGCCCCAAATCTCATTAACCAACAATGCTAGTTAGTAGTGTATCGGGGGGGGGGGGGGGGTCCTTGTTTGGATTTCGCTTTGCGAGACATACCATGCATGAAACCTAGTGAACGTCGGTAGATGAGAATAATTGGCCTTTAGTACACGGATTAGTACCCTAGTTGTCATCCGTAAAGAAAACGATTACTTAAGTGCTGTCAAATGTCTTACCTCATGAGTGAATCGAAACGACAAGGAGGATTATAGCTACAATTATTAGGCTGAATGAGACTAACCCTATCGAACCTTTGGAGTTACATGTCCAGACTGGGCAGCATTTGGGTCAAATCTCCATCTGGAGGAGCACCTCGCCTTAGGGTGCTCCCGCGTTATTTGTAAGGATAAAAGGGATAGACATTTACGGTTGTGTGGCGATTACCGGGAGTTGGAAAAAGTCTCGATATGAAATAAGTATCCGTTGTTCAGATCGATAACTTATTCGACCAGTTGAGAGGAACTTCATTCTTCTCAAATATTGACTTGAGATCGGGATACCATCAGTTGCGAATCGGGGAGCAAAACGTCTCGAAGACAACCTTCTTGATGAGATATGGTTCCTACGAGTTTAGGGTTATGCCTTTTGTCCTAACCAACGCCCCATCCATGTGTATGGACTTGATGAATAGGGTGTTCAGTGAGTTCTTATACTAGTTCATCATCGTCTTCATTGATCACATTCTGGTTTATTCCCAGACAAAGGAGGAACATGCCGAGCACTTAAGGCAGGTTTTGCAGACACTGCGTCAGAACGAGTTATATGCAAAGTATGAGAAGTGTGGATTCTGGCTGAAGGAGGTTCAATTTTTAGGGCATATCATTTCCGACAGGGGAATATCTGTTGATCTGGGAAAGGTATCAGCGGTGAGGGAGTGGGGATTGCCCACAACACCGACAAAGACAAATAGTTTCTTGGGCCTAGTAGGATACTACAGGAGGTTTATTCGGGGGTTCTCAAAGATAGAGGGTCCTTTGACACATCTGACTCGTAAGGGTGTGCCATTTATCTAGAGTGATGCCTGCCAGTTAGCATTCGATGAGTTGAAGGACAAGTATCCCTCAACACCAGTGTTAGCAATGCCCAGACCGGTAGTTGAGTATCTAGTCTACACCGATGCGTCCTTACTATGACTTGTGGGTGTACTGAAATAGGAGAGTTAGGCTATAGCTTATACTTCCCATAATCTTAAGCCTCACGAGAAGAATGACCCCACCCACGACTTGGAGTTAACGGCAGCCGTATTTGCTCTTCAGATTTGGAGACATTATCTCCTGGGGGAGAAATTTCATTTATTCACGGACCACAAGTCCCTACAGTACCTCTTCACGCAGAAAGAACTAAATATGCATCAACGTAGGTGGCTTGAGTTCGTAAAGGATTATCAGTTCGATATCCAATACCACCCAGGGAAGGCTAACGTGGTAGAAGATGCGTTGAGCCTTAGGCCAGTAGGTGAAGTGGCCGAAGTTTGGAAAGAAAAGTGGAAGGAATTGGGACACCAGGACGCAGTGGCCCGATCATACATGTCTGTGATGACAGTTATGCCCCAGATCATTATGAGAGTGATACAGGCCCAGGCAGCAGACTCGTTCTGTCAAGAGCAGATAGTATGATTTCTAGCAGAGGGGGTCGAGTCTTATACCATTAGTTCAAACAGGGGCTTACACTTCAATGGAAGACTAGTCGTTCCTGAGGGGAAAGACTTGCGACACGAGGTAATGACAGAGTCGTATGGTTCGCAATTCGCGGTACATCCTGGTGGGGATAAGATGTACCAGGATATGAGGCGACAGTACCGGTGGAGCAGGATGAAGAGAGATATTGCCGAGTTTATTTCTAAATGTGCCACTTTTCAGCTGGTAAAGGTGGACCATCAGAGACCGACCGGACTTCTACAACCATTAGAGGTTCCCATCTGGAAATGGGAGAGAATTTCCATGGACTTCATCACGAGGTTACTTACATCACAGAGGGTTCACGACTCTATATGTGTAATCGTGGATAGGTTGACCAAAGTTGCTCATTTTCTACTAGCCTGGACAGACTACACTGCGGGACAATATGGCCATATTTTCATAGCGGAGATAGTGAGACTCCATGGGGTGCCTCTCAATATTGTGTCTGATCGAGACAAGATATTTATTTCAAAATTTTGGGAGAGTTTCCAGGAAGCCAAGGGTACAGAGTTGCAGCTGAGTACAACATATCACCCGCAGACAGATGGGAAGATCGAGCGAACGAATCAAATGTTGTAAGACATGTTGCGGATGTGCATCCTAGACTTTGGAGTTGGTTGCGAGTAGTACCTTCCACTGGTGGAGTTTTCCTATAATAACTCCTACCAGTTCACAATTGGCATGGCTCCATTCGAGGCGTTATACGATAGACCTTGTCGTTCCCCAACATGTTGGCTAGAGGTGGGGGATAACAAACTCCTTAGACCGAGTGATTCAGAATACTTCGGCGAGGATATAGATGATACGGAGCCGTATTCGAGTAGCTCAGGACCGACAGAAGTGTTATGCCGATGCCAAGATATTCTTCAGATAATTCAAGGTGGGGGACCAGGTTCTACTCAGAGTGTCTCCTATGAAGGGGATTATGCATTTCGGGAAGAAAGGGAAATTGACACCTAGATATGTGGGGCCATTTCCTATTATCGAGAGGACTGGGCCAGTTGCATATAGACTTGGGTTACCGGAACACCTGCATAGGATCCACGACGTGTTACATATTTCCTCACTAAGGAGATATCTTAGGGATGATTTGGCCCATACCCACATTGCTTAGAGGACATCGATCTACAGCCTGATAGTTCCTATGAGGAGGGGCCGATTGCTATTCTGGACCACAGCGAGAGAAAATTGAAGTCGAAGATAGTACCGTTAGTACCTGTTCAGTGGTGACATCATATTGCCAAGGAGTCCAACTGGGAGAGCGAAGATGAGATGCGAAGGCGACATCATAATGCCGAGGAGTCCACCTGGGAGCGCGAAGATGAGATGCGAGAGCGTTATCCAGAGTTATTCTTGCCATGTATACTTTATTTTCTGAATTTCAGGACGAAATTCTGTTATTAGGGGGGAAGTATGTAATACCCCATAATTTTTACTCATTTTATTTAACGGGATTGATTAAATTAAATGAGAATTAATTAAGAATTAATCTGGATTTAAATACTAGCGAGACGTGAGTCGGTATTTGATTATAATGATAATATTGAGTATTATGATGATAATATTGAGTATTAGTTCGTATATATGGTAATATATGACTATGGAAATTATTAAAATCGTCGCGAGTCATAAATACGACAGTTGGAAAAACTAAGTTGGGACGCGTGTCAGTCGCATCAGAAATCAATTTTATTAGATTAAAAAGTAAATTATAATTTTATCAATCGTATGGTCATTTTGAGTGCGCCAACGTGTCTGGAGTGGTCGAAATAGCCATAAAAATTATTCGGGAGTTTAGTTTGGATCCCGAGGCATTTTTAGGACAAACCAGCAAATCGGGAGGGTATTTTAGTCACTTTAAAATTTAAGGAAATAAGACCCACAAATTTTAGGGTTTATTTAATTATTATTATTGGGAAGGCCATGAGGGCCATTATCAACCAAAAAGCAAATAGTGGGCTACGTGAGATAGAGGAGAAGTTAAAGAAGGTCTTCAAATCATAACCACCGCCCACCACCACCACTTTAGACGAAATTGTGATTGAAAAGAAGGAAACAACCAGCCCTTGGACATCATCAACATATCTGAACATCAACCTTAAGGCAAGTGATTTGATTCCATTAATTTTTAGCGAATACTTCTTCCATGTTAGAGTAGGAATAGTAAATAGCCTTGAAAGATAATGAAAACGCATGAATTTTGGTGTAGAACTCTAAATCTTGGATAGGAATTGCATGTAGGTTAGTTCTGGATGAAATTCAGTAATCAAAACATAACCCTTGATGAATTAAAAACGGATTAAAGAAGAGAAATATCATGGTTCTTGAAGAAAATAGAAAACTAGGGTTTTATGAAGATTTGATCTATATAAGGCTAATTATTGACGATTTAATGGTTTTGGAACGTTAACAACAATGTATTTAGGTTGGATAATGACCCTATATACTTAGATTATAATTTCACATAATAAAATGAAGTTTTGGGACAAATCTGGGACCGAAAAATGAAGCACCCCGTAGCCTCACTTGGAGTGATCGATCGATCGACATTCATAGTTCGATCGATCGACCACCATCGATCGATCGACACTCCAGGTCAATCGATCGACCTTCCTAGAAATTGTTATATTTTTCCCCTTGTTGAATTTTAGCAATTTCGACCCTAGAGAGTTATTGGTGGGGACCTTATGAACACTTTTAGATTTAAGGAAGACCAGTAGGCGTGTATATGAGACCCGAATTTATTTTTAGAATTAAATTTAGGATTTAGGTTAAGACCTAATAAGGTTTGACGAGTGAGGTACTATTAAAGACTGCGATTAAATGTGTTAAATTTATATAGTTGATAATATAAGGTTAGTGGCAGAAATATGGACCTTAAGAGTATTGGATTAAAGTGTGGGAATAATAGGAGACTTAGTAATCTTTTGGGTTAGATTTTAAGTACTTGAAACTACGACGTGAGATGTGTTGGTGGACTATATTATATCTTATCCGGAGGTATTAAAATGTACTAATTGGAATAATGGTATAGTGATTGAGAACATACCTTTAATAATATTATAAATTATCTAAGTTGTGTGAATGCTTAGTATAGGGATTTATATATGTATGACATACCTACCATACTTGTTATCACGGGAGGTCAGCTTTCGGAACAGGGCCATCTAATCTTTGTGTGCCGATGGGGGGATTTAGATTGGTACCTTAAGGGCATAGGGCTGTGAATGACTTATTGTGAGTTAATAAGTCAGCTGACCATGGGAACATAGATATGTGCATGACCCATGGGTATGTGAACTATGTTCGCCTCCCATATGTGTGATTTTTCTTATTGAAACGGTTCTTGAGAGATTCGGAACTCGTAGTCCTTATGTACGTGATGTACTGGGATTCGATAGCAGAGTATGTGTGCATCGTAGCTTTGCCTAGGGGTGCTCTAATTGTATATTTATGATGAGATTAATATACTTTTAATTATAACAGACTCTTTATTAAAGTGTGAATGTGATTACTTGAGACATTTGGAGTAAGGTTAAAAATGAGAATTTCCTATAATAATATTTATACATTGATCTGAGAAATACAAAGGTGAGATACACGTAGGTTATATTAGAATGTCTTGAATAAACCCCTATATATTAATGTGAGGACAGAAAGTGGCACAGGCTAGTTAGTTAACGACACAATTAGTTAGGGTTAGATTTATACGTTAGACGTGCACATTAGCTGAGAGTTGAGAAACTCATGTGAGAGCACGTAACTAACATGTATTTAATATTCACTGTTTAATGCAATTAAACACTTGCTATATTTTAAATTGTTTTCACATCGGGCTCTGACCCGTTTGCTTTAAAATCTATTTTCTTGTAAATAACTTTTAGGTGCCCATCCACAGGGACGCCAAGCTTAGGAGTTCCATTCCTTTGATGTGCTGTAGCTGCTGTGGAAGTGACAGGACCTCGATAGTAGACGCCTCCATATTCTACATTGATTCTATTTCAGATTTATTCATCAGTTAGGGATTGTCTCCCCTTTTCTTTAGAGACAACTTTATTATACTTTCAGTATTCCTTTCAGTTTTGGAGTTAATTAATTAATTCTCAGACTTTGTATTTGGTTTTATTTAGTATTTGGATTATTAGAGGAGTGTTACTCCAGACTGATTTATTATTCCATTTATATTCTGTTGTGGCTGTGATGTAATTGTGGTATCATTAGTTTAAAATTTAATTGGTTGCATGTTAATTTCATTTAAATAAAATTTGACAACTCACTTTTTAAATATTAAGTGGATAGTAATTGTTTAAAAATGTTTTCGACAGTGATGTATGAACTGAACCAACTTGACATTTTAATTAATTTGAATAAATGAGTAGCTAACCGGTATTTAATTAGTCGGGGTGTCACAGAGGACAAAGAAGATAACCTTTCATACTCCACCTAGATAAGTTACCGTAGGCAGGAAAATAATTTATCGTCCACAATACATCTTCATGCATCCGAAAAGTTTGTTGACTAGACGCATCATAATTGAGTATAACATTTTTCCATAACTCGTTCAACTCATCAACAACCGGTTGCATGTAAACATCAATTTATTTTACTGAGGAATGAGTCTCGGGGATAAGTAAAGTCATCATGAAAAAGGGATCCTTCATGAAGTTCTAGGGTTCCATGTTATATGGCATTAGTACCATAGTCCACATGCTATAATAGGTGCTCATGTTACCAAAAGGGTTGAATCCATCGGTGGTCAGGCCTAGCCTAACATTAAGGGGATCACCGAAAAACTCGAGATAACATCGATCAAAGTCTTTCCAATCCTCACTATCAACTTGATGCCTCAGTATCCCATCATCCATGCGCTTATCACTGTGCCATCTTATGCCCTTAGCCGTATTTCTTGACATAAACAATCTTTACAACCTAGGTGCCAATGGAAAGTAGTGTATTAGTTTTTGAGTGATCTTATTACCATTTCTATAATTAGGCTTGTATCTAGACTCCCAGCATATCGGAAAATTATCAAGAGAAGCATTCTCCTTCCAAAAGAGAGTGAAATCATGTTGACATGCAAGGATTATCTCATATCTCAAACCTAATTCATATAAGAGCGTTTTGGCTTCATAAATTGACTTCGGAACCAAGTTCCCTACAAGCAGAAGATCCACTACTATCTCCATTAGCATGTCAAATGACTTATTGCTCCATTTGCCCACAACCTTCAAATGAAAAAACTGTAATCATAAATTGCAATAGCGTATATGTTTTTCTACTCGAGTATACCTCACATTAGGCAACCTTTAGTAGTTTTTTTCGATATTTTGCAAATCTTCCGTTTTGGTGTTATCATACATTTTGCTTGTCCCAAAATCCCTTGGATCACACCCCATATAGGTTCCCCGATAATAGTCTTCTACCTATTTAGGAAAATAATCATCCTCGTCTTCATTGTCACTAATTTCAACATCTCTGTCATCTTCAGATTCATCGATTTTAGGTTGCGATATAGATTCCCCTTGATGAACCCAATTCTAATAACTTTCCATTATGCTATATCGTACTAAATGACACATCACAAAATCTTCAGTGTGCTAATAATGATTACAACAATTATTACTCAAGAATTGGATTATACCATTTTTTCTCACTTTGGCCATTACTCTGTCAATAAAAGATTTCGCTCCCTCACGATAGTGGTCACCTACTCTGTGCCTAAGTGTCATCCAACTCTTATCAACCTCTTCCATATTTGTGTATTGATATACTACATAAACAACAAAAGATTGATTAAATTTTACTTAAAAGTTACCATTTTCGCTTGTGTATTTCATACAAAGAAATATAATTTGAACTCTTATCGACCCTCTCCATATTCGCTTATTGAGAGGGTATACACATAATAAATGATCTATTACTTTTACTTCGAAGTTTCAATTTTTTTCCTTGTGTATCTCGTATACTAACAATATAATTTAATTTCAATGTCAACACAAGATACAATATGAATCCTATCTCCTCCATCTACTCTAAAGGGTGAGTGGTCCTATCCCATTCAAGATCGCATATATTTTTATAATAAACTTAGCAGCTCATGCACATTGTTCCAATTTAAGGAAAATGCAACAATATCTCCCCATAGTTCTCTAAGTACACGACATATATTCGCAAGTGTTTGTGCTATTTCAATTTATCAATTGAAATAATAGTCAACACCGCATCAATATAGTATGTACCGAGAGAACATTAAGAGACGAAATAGAACTTTCCCAAAAGTAACAAGTGTAAGCTACTAAGTACATTATTATACATAAACTATGTTGTCCCAAACTATCCAAATGAGACAATTCGAGAGATCTCATTATAGGGATAATGACTCTCGAACGGGTCTAGGGGCTATTGAATGTGTACACATAAGAACTAGAGGTCTAGTATCTATGCCCACTATGGGTAACTTAAGAGGTATATAACTATGTATTATTTTACCTTACTTTTAATTGATGTTTTAAAATTTATATTGCTTACTACATTTATTACCAATTAAAAACTACTACTTAATACACTATTTGCCTTTAACAGTTTAATATTTTATTCTCAAATTCTATAAAACATGCCTGAAGTACATACATACATCCTAAAACTATCAATCAATAGTTCAATGTCATACCTTATTTGCTAGAAATTTGATAAAATCCATAGTTTTCACGTAGTATGCATAACCCATTGTGACTATCACCATTTCTAAGCATTATAAAAAGAAAGACAAAAAATATTAATAAAGCTTAAACATCAATATTTTGTTGAAGTGAACATTAATGTTGGGAATGAGTTCTAATAAAACCTTAAACGCGTATTTTCATTATAGAAAAACTAATAACGAAAAACTATCGGCTAATAAAACTATCAATCAATATTAGTGTTTTCACAAAAATTAAAAACAAAAAAATGTATATCTTAAACCAACCGACCAGATAATATTAATAAATCTCAATCAATATTAAAAAAAACTTAATTAATTTCAATAAATATTCACAATATCCAAACAATATTAACATCACCTTCTTAATTTCAAGACCTAAACTTATCAGCTAATTCAATTTAATTTCTTCACATTATCAACTGAAAAAATCGAAACAATCTAAATTATAAATTAAAAAAATGCTTAATTGGAAACATTAGTCTAAACATCATTCAAATTTCAAACCAGATGAATCAAATTAAAAAAATCGCCGATAATGTTACAAGAAAAAAAATCATTTATTACCCTATTGTGATGATTGGTTTAATATGCTGTCAAACATATATTAAATGATTTTACATAATTCTCTTTTGTGATTATTTAATTAAGTTAATTGGCGCGACTTTAAAAGTATCTCTAGTGCGTTCTTATAATGGCTCAAGTGTAAGTTGGCCGCTTAAGTAATAATCTGAGCAAGTCGGGTATCAAACACAGGGAATAGGACGTAAGATGTGATGACGAATAGGAAATATTAATAATCTTACGTTTGACTCTAGAAAAGAAGGAAAAGATGATTATTTAGATATCTTGTAATTAACTAAAGGAAACTAATTAAAATAATGAATTAACTACGCATGCGATAATAACGAAACAATTAAACAATGTGAGAAAATCAAATTGGAGCACACTCCCCAGCACCATCGGTAAATTCGTTGGGTATAAAAGGTTCAAAATTTATATTAGTAATTTGAAGAAGACATTGAATATTTCAAAGAATTAACTACACGAGGACTTAACTCCTCACAATAATTAATCAATAATAAATTTAACATGAATGATTAGATTGCCAGTGCACGCATTATACTCTCAAATACCTTGGTTACTTACGGCAAATGAGGTTAAGATATCTATAATTCGTGTCTCGATAAAATATCAAACCTTCAAATTATCTCCATATTTTTATTCAATTTTGTACCCAACTCATTACCTAGGTGGGGTTCAATTACCCCAACTCACTAGAAACCTAGTCGGACATGGTGCAATTACTAGAAAATGTGAATTCTACGTTGCATGTAATCAAAGCCATAAGAAAACTAGATCTAAATATGCATAAAAATTTTGGAATCTCATAAAATAAACAAAACGTGCAACGAATACTAACTTAAAGAACAAGGTAGATTAAGACAAAATTTATTCATGAAAACCTTGAGAATTAATCCATGGAAGTATACTTTTGATGGAGAAATTGAAAACTAGGGTTCTTGAGTCGTTTTCCCTCTAATTCTCTATTAAAACATAATTAAAACTATCTCTAGTATCAAATCTCCCTAACTTAGAACGTTGCGCGTCCTAAGTAATGTAAAAGAATAAGATCTTGAGTTAAGGGCGTTTGAAAAACTTTATTAGGATAGAATACCTTTTTCCTAGGCAAGCAGTTGCATTTAGTGTATGCAACAAGCCGTGAAAATCCTAGGTTACATCTCACTCATTTCCCGTAACCGATCAAAACAGAGGAATAGATTTCTTCAACGACTTAATAAAATAATGAAATTAACTTTGAGTTAATTGTAACTCAGATTGATTTAAATGCTCACAAAAATTGATTGGCTTGAATTCTCACAGGGTTAATTAATCTCCACACATTTATTCGTTAAGTAGTTAATTTTCGCTCAATTTCAATCTTTGGTCAATTTCGATTTAGTGCTCTTGATTTTTTTTTCAAATTGGGACTTTAAACAAAACTTCGTGACGTTTTTGAAGATTTTAAATTCTAATTTTTATTTATTTTGAAGAAAAATATTTTTGTCTTTTTAAATTTTTTTTGATTTTTGGATTTTTATATTTTTGAGGATTTTAAAAATTTTGTGATGTTTTAGAAATTTGCACTTGTCACCTCTCCTAACTTAGACTTTTGCATTCTCCTCAATCAAAATGACTAAAATCTAAATAAGAAAAGTAAAGTGTGAAGATAAAATGAACAAATATTAAAATGCAATAAGACATTATATAACATCAACACACGACTAAAAAATACAACAAAAAAATAACCCCATACGCATCGGGGGTGTGACAACCTCTCTCTCCCCTCTAAAAACTCACTCGACCCCATGTACGGGGTCCAATGTTCTCCTCTTCTCCCTCTTCCTCACATCGGAAGCCAAAAGTCAGAACAATTGGGGTCCAGTCCAATAGATCAGGGGGACACCTTGAGGTTCGTGATCACTGAAGTGAATGAGATTCTTGTGATACCCAATCTAATCGCAGCATACTTTTCCTAACTTGGAGACAACATCTCGGTGAAAATTGGAAGGACACACTAAACCTAGATCTCCCTTAACTTTAACTTTAGGAATGGATGGGTCGGGCTCTAAATCGGACAAGACTAGAGTCCTCTCCTCGATCGCATCCGAGGACTCAAGTGGCATGTGTGGATGTTCACAAATAAGGAATTCATCTATCCTATATTTCCAGTCGCTCTCTTATAAGTGACTAAATGAGTCCAATGAAGATTGGACTTCGACAATGAGGCTCTCATCCATCAGCCCGAATTCTTTCTCAAAGTCCTCTAGGATCGTATCTCCTAACTCTTTCTCTCGTTCGATCTCCGAATATTCTTTCACACTCTCATCAAACTATCTCCCCCACTTACGCCTGTGTGCTCAATCTCGCTCTCAATAGTGGTAACTAAACACGCCTCCCCCACTTCTCCCTCAATGTCCGGATTATGGCTCTCACTTGATGTAACAAGACATACCCCTACTCGCTATCTCATGTGATTCCTCTCAACGTGCTCATTTACTATTTATTCCATAAGATCCGCCTCTCATAGTTTTCTCTCATCACCATCATGATTGATGATTTCGAAGATATTTGTTTCGAGTGTTATGTTCCCAAATGTGAGTTGCATTTTCCCATTTCCAGTATTAATCAGTGCATTAGCCATAGCTAAGAATGGGTGACCAAGTATCACAGGAACATGATTACTCAGGAGAGAGGAGGGTTCCTCATCCCAAATGAAAAAATCCAACGGGAAGTAGAAAGTTTCAACTTGGATGATTACCTGCTCAACGATCCCCCAAGGTATCTTCACAGAATGATCTGCTAATTGGAGAGTTCTCTTTGTGGTCTTAAGGCTCCCAAATCTAATTTCTTATAGATGGATAATGGGATAATGTTAACACTTTCCCCTAAATATATTATCGCTCTTTCAATTTGATTCTTCCCCATGATGAACAAAATCGTCGGTGCACTAGAATCTTTAAATTTTTGTGGAAGGTCACTCAACAGTACTGAACTGACGTTCTGTGCTAAGAACACATTTTTGTTTACCTTTAGCCTAGGTTTCATCATGAATAAGTCCTTAAGAAACTTAGCATACACGGGAGTTTTCTTTATCGTCTCGAGGAAAGGTAAATTAATCTTTACTTGCTTGAGAACGTCTAGAACATCGCCACGGGTAGTCTCTTTAGAGTGAGATACTAACCGTTGAGGGTATGGATAAGGAATGGGAGGTTTCACAACCACCTCAGGCCTGACTCTATCTTCATTACCACTCTTACTTAAGGGGATATCTCCGTCCTCTTTTTTACTGGTGGAAATCTCCTTATCATTCTTCTCATCGTGTGGGGGAGGTGACAAGTCAACTACTCTCCCACTATAGAGTGGTTACCATGCTACATTTCTTTTAATTTGCGTTAGAAATAAAGCTAACACTATTTTGACCTTGTGGATGTCTTTGGCCTTGGGCTGGAAACTTTCCTTTCTCTTAGAAACTTGATGATGATTGCAACTTAGTGATGTCGAATTTATTTCGGGAAACATTCGGGCATTTTGTGCATTGGTTGGAGATTGAGCTTGCATAAATTGGTTCAAATTATCCTCGAGATTTCTCCACAGTGGGGTGATATAGGGCTTCGGAGGTGGTACTTTCAAAAGGAGAGCTTGTTAGAAATGCGGGGGAGATGGTGGCGGTGGGACAACCTCTGAATTAGGATTCATCACTTCGTGTGGTTGTCCATAATTGAAACCAGTATAGTCCCTCCACGAAAGGTTGTAAGAATTTTCGTGAGGGGCATTAAAATTACCCTTGAAATCTCCCACCGCCTTCACTTTCTCTTGAGGCATCACTTTGTAGGCTGGTATTATCGGGCATTCCACTGTTGAATGTCCCGTATCACAAATTGCACATACTTTCTCTCTCATTGCTCGAGTGGATCCAGGTGTTTCTCTTATCCGTGATTCGACAATGTCTTCCACTTTTTTTTCAAGATGTCTTATTCGAAGTTTTATCTCAGTTTCTTTATCCAATTGATAGAGTCCGAACTTAGAAGGAGCTGTCGGAATTTTTCAATTCCGGGTTTGGGCATTAGAATTGGATGTGTCCCTCGGTGACATACTTAAGGTGGGCCTCTGCGTAGTTTGCATCTAACCCAAAAAATTCTCCTCACACATAGTCTCAACGAGTTGTTTAGAAGTTATACTTAGCCTGTGGTGGAAGAAAGAGATAAGAAAATACTTCTCAAAACCATGACGTGGGCATGTGTTGACTAACGCATTGAAATGCTCCCAACATCGATCGAATGGCTAATTTTCTTATTGTCTAAATGTTTGAATTTTAGATTTGATGGAAATCTTTCGATGTTGGGGGAAAAATTTCAAAAGAAACTTGTCTTGCATAACCCTCCACAATCCAATTGAGTTCGATGATAAAGGCCATAGCCAAGTCTGGGCTTTATCCTTCAAAGAGAAAGGAAAAAATTTGAGGCGAATGACATCTTGAGTGCACGTTTGATCTCTAAAAGTTTTGCACGCCTATTCGTACTCATGGATGTGGAGGCATGGTTTTTCCGAATCCATACCATGGAATGTGTGAAGAATCTGAATCATCCCATTAAGAAAACGAAATTGTCCCGCATTATACAGAAGTAGAATGAATCCCGAAGTGATGGTTTTCTCGCGATATTAAAGGTCTGTCATAGAGCGATATGACATCTCACCCTCACCCATACCATAACTAGTGTGGTCAGACATCGCGCTCTCTTCAATTGACTCGATATCCTCACTCGACGCCCTAAGAGTGTGATTAGTGATGGAATTACGCGGTGTAGGAGGTGGAAACCAAAATTGTGGAACGCGAGGAGTATGTAGGATATCGGAGTTGTATTCAACTATAGAATAATTCTAGTCGGAGTGGATTTAGGAGTTGGTTGAGGATTTTGCATGAAAGCAGTTGATAGACGCTATATTTTTTTTGTCTTTTTATTTTATTTTTTGATTTTTTTTGGAATTTTTAGTTTTATGATTTTTTTTTTGCCTTTTTTAAGAATTATAGTCAAATTTTGGATTAACCATACCTAACCAAAATGTCTACCTAATCCCCAGCAACGGCGCCAAAAAATTTACGCCACTGTAAAAGCGTCTCTAGTGGGTTCTTATAACAGCTGAAGTGTAAGCCGATCACGTAAGTAATAATCCAAGCAAGTCGAGTATCGAACATAGGGAATATGACGTAAGATCTGACGACGAATAGGGAAGATGAGTAATCTTACGTTTGACTCTTGAAAAGAAGGGAAAGATGATTGTTTTGAGATCTTGTAATTAACCAAATCAAACTAACCAAACTAAAAAATCAACTACGCATGAGATAACAACGAAGTGGTTTAAACAATGTGAGAAAATGGGATTGGAGTACACTCCCCCGCACCATCGGTAAATTTTTTGGCTATAAAAGATTTAAATTTTTTATTAATAATTTAAAGAATACATTAAATCTTTCAAAGAATTAACTATACGAGGACATAACTCCGCACAATAATTAATCAATAATAAATTTAACGTGAAAGATTAGATTGCGTATGTGCACATTATACTCTCAAATACCTCGGTTACCTAGGGCAAACGAGGTTTAGATATCTATAATATGTGTCTCAAAAAAATATCAAACCTGTAACAGCTCGCCTAATTAAATACCGGGTGATCAGTCCTTTATGAAATTAAAAATCAAGGTGAACGGTCTGATTCATTCTTAGCATCACCGTTGAAAACATTTTCCATTTTAATCACCCTAATTAATTAAGCTAAGTGTCAAAACATTTATGATATTATTTTATTTTATTAAATCCGATCGTAAAAACCTTTTAAAGTATAAATCATTTAAGAACAACATAAATACTAAGGATAACAATCATCTAAAAGAAACATGTCGACTAGATTATCCAAACCAAATTAATAACCATAAGTGAAATCATCATGAAATAACTCCCAAATGAGTCTGAATACCGAAAACATAAATATATACAAAATCTCAAATAAGTCTAAACTGAAATAGGAAATCCAGAGACACATGCCCTAGCTATGAAGTATTAAATCAAGAGTCGAATTAAGGAAGAGGTCGTCTAAAGAAAGGGCCTGCAACTCCCACATAAGGTGCATCACCTCCAATCCAAAGAACCTACGTCTGACGCACCTGTGGTTGGGCAGTTGTAATATATATACATATATACACAAGAGAGAGAATATGATAGAAAACGGGTCAGGCCCCGAGTGTAAAAATAGATTTTAAAAAGTGATTTAGCAAGTAATTAAATGCCTACTAATTGATAAGACATCCATGTTAGCACACGACACTCTCTTGAGAATTCTCACCTCTCATCTAATGTGCACGCCTAACGTACTACTAAAAGCCTCATAAGTCTATCTAACTCATTTACCATAAATTTTATCTCGAGGAGTCACAAGGTTATGATTTTAGTTTAGAGATTAAATATCTTAAAGTTTTCTTACGTTACTTATGTGTATCTCCATGCTATTATAAAGTTCCCGAACACTTGCTATAATTTTGGAGCATTTATTCAATATTTATCTATTTACACGCACAGTAGAAGGATTCCATATATACGTATATATATTAATCACTCATATAATATATATACTATCATCACCCCACATAAAATCTATTGTGCTAGCATACTCGCGCTATCAAGTCCCCGTATCTCTCGTATTAAGGGAAATACTACTTCAGAATCACGCTCGAACTATATTAACACAATACACATAAAATGGAGGCCAAGCATAGTTTCAAGTCACTAAGAGGTCAGCACATACCCCTCATGTCTCTTAGGACCGTCTGCCTATCATTCTCAGATAGCCTGTACTAATGAATCCTATGTTCTAGGGTACAAGCCATTATCCCCCATAAAGGTCCCATCGAGATAAGACTGTCCCGGTGAGGCAACCTCCATGATAACATGTAGAGCGGTTATGACTATACACAAATATAATATAGATATATACACATGCACTCGTTCATATATATAAATATTCTCATTTTCCAATTAGGTTTCTCCCACGACCCATAATAATATTTTAACCATATGCAATTCAATTTTACCCAATATTACACATAAAGAACTCATCTCTTTTTGTTCTTAATGAATAATCATTTCTTAATTTCTTCTTGTCCCTCGAAGTATTATCTCTTCCTAAAGGTAAATTCAGTAGGTACACCCTCTGTTACATTCGGGTCTAAGTCATTCATAAATCTCCCAATTCCTTAGTTACAGTACACATGATTTCCAATATGTGTCAAACCCCCGTTAGCCCACGGTTACATCACATATAAAATTATATTCAACGGAATCCACTTAGACTCCACTGGTCCTATACATGACCCATTATGCTCTTTAAACGATATTTAAGGGTTCCTACTCATTTTATCCGAATTTAACAAAAAGAGGAAAAACATGCAGTTTACAGGAGGGGTCGATCGATCGATCGATCAGGTATAGCCCATATTCTGCGATTGTTAACTACGGGTTTCCTTATTCAAACTCAACCAAAACTCCATAATTGTGTCCCAAACTCCTAACCAATTAAACTAATAGTTATACTAACCTACCTACATGATTTCCTACATAAAGCATGTACAAATTTCATCAAAAGTATAGGATTAAAGGCCCAATTCATAATATTTATCAAGAACCCTAGTTTCATTATAATTTCCAATCTTCTAATTCTTTTTCCATATATCTCTCTTATAAACCATAAAATTTTCTTGGGTAATCCTCTACATATGATGAGATTTCTAGAATATACTTATTTCTTCTAAATCAAGTGATTTAAATTCCCTAAATCATCAAGTTCTTCAAATAAACATATACTATTTCATCCTATTCTAACATGATTGAATTATCCACTAGAAATTAGCAAGAAAATTACTTGACTTAAGATAGTAGGTCTGATTCCACGAGTTTGATAGGTATAGGCTTGATCCCCTCGCTCCGATCTATGTTTTGGTGGTGTTGGTGGTGCAATTGGGTTGGTTATTGGCCTTGGATTCTTGTAAAGCTTTTTCCTTCCTTCCTCTCACTGCTGTTCTAACTTATGAGAATGTTAACCCTAGAAGACTCTCCTAATATATAATGTTAATCTCCCAATTTTCTTCGTTTAATTAAGGCCTTATTTGGAAATGACTAAATCGCCCTTCCGAGGTGCCGATTAGGCCTAAAAATGCCCCGAGACCCAAACTAAACCCCTAGGTACACTTTTATGACTATCTTGACCCTTTCGGACATGCTAGCACGCCCGAAATGACCATACAGGCGAATTATAATTTATTCACTTTTTATAATAATAATTTAGTCCCGACACGACACAGGCACGTCCCGACTTAATTTCCATAATTGTCATATTATTCACTTGTGACAATTTTAATAAATTACATTATACATATTACTTTACTCAATAAGTAGTATTCAATAAATTTCTAATAATTACTAACTCTCGTCACGCTAGTAAATATTTAAAATAAATTTTCGAATTAATATTAAATTAATATCTAAATTTTATTTAATAAATCCCCAATTTAGAAGCCATAAAAATACGGGGTATTACATACTTTCTCCCTAATAAAAGAATTTCCCCCTGAAATTCAAAAAATAAGTCATACCTGGTAAAAATAGATCTGGATATTTTTTGCGCATATCAGCCTCGCGCTCTCAAGTGGACTCCTCTACATTATGATGCTCCCGCTGGACCCGTATAAGTGGAACTACCTTTGATCTCAATCTCCCCTCGCTATGGTCTAGGATACCCACTGGTCTCTCCTTATAAGAACTGTCGGGGTGTAAGTCAATCTCCTCTATCGAGATGTGAGTGTGGGCCATATCATCCCTAAGATATCGTCTCAATGACGGAATACGTCGTGAATACGATGCAAGTGATCTGGCAGCCCCAATCTGTATGCCACCGACCCTATCCTCTCAATAATGGGAAATGGTCCTACGTACCTCAAAGCCAACTTCCCTTTCTTCCCGAATCTCATTACTCCTTTCATAGGACACACACACAGTAATACTTGGTCCCCTACGGTAAACTCTTTGAAGGACCGTTTTGCATCGGCGTAGATTTTTTAACTATCCTGGGATAGCCGAATGAGACTCCTGAGTAGCTCAATCCTAGATGATGTCTCCTTAATCACCTCTGGTTCGATAAACTTGTTGTCCCCCACGTCTAGCCAACAAACAGTAGAACGACAAGGTTTGTCATACAAAGCCTCAAATGGGGCCATGTCGATCATGAACTGATAGGAGTTATTATAAGCGAACTCCACTAGTGGAAGATACGACTCCTGAAATCCTCCAAAATCAAGGACACACATGCATAACATATCCTCCAGCATATGATTGGTACACTTTGTCTGTCTGTGGGTGATAAGCTGAACTCAATCTCAACTCTGTATTCACGGCCTCCTGAAAGCTCTCCCATAAACGCGACACAAGAATCTTATCTCTATCAGACACAATATCTACGGGTACCCCATATAGCCTAACTATCTTGGAAATAAATAACTGTGCATACTGTCCCGTGGTGTAGTCTGTTCGTACCGAAAGAAAGTGAGCTACCTTGATCAATCGATCCACTATAACCCATATGGAATCTTGACCCCGCTGTGATGTAGGCAACCCAGTAATGAAGTCCACGGAAATACTTTCCCATTTCCACGTAGGTATTTCCAACGACTGAAGTAACCCTAGTGGTCTCTGGTGGTCCACATTTACCATCTGATAAGTAGAACATTTGGACACGAACTCTGCAATGTCCCTCTTTATCCCACTCCACAAGTACTGTCGCCTTGTAACACCCCGTGTGCCCGAAGAGACATGCGGCGTGCTATTACAATAAAACTAACCTAAATCCATCAAAACCAAGTATATAGCATCTAAATTTCCACAATAATATAAATCCACTAATCTCAATTCTCAAATTTAAATACAATAATTGTCTCTCGAAATAATACAACTATCTATCTCGAAATTAGAATAAATCACCAAATGCTCTATATAACAAAAATAAATAAAAATATTCTCTCTCGAATATTTTTTCCAAAATATCCAAGCTAAAAATCAATATCCAATCAATCCATAGCGCCCAAATCCACGCTAACCTTCCACTAAAAGAAAATATGGGAAAGTACACAATACGACAGAAAAGATACTTAACAAATATATTAGAGGTGAATAAAACGTAACAATACGAGTACGAATATTCAAATTAATCTCATAAGCATTTACCAATAAATTTCTCAACAACACATCAATGGGTCACCAGGCCACACCCCGTCCGCATATGCTTTATTAAGACATAGCCTGGGAAGCAGGAATTTTGGCAGGTGCCCAACATCCGTGCCATATTAAAATCTCATGACAATGTGCTCAATAATAATATAATGATGCCACATGAATCAAAACAATTCAACAATTATTTCTACAGATTTCAAAGAATTTAACAATTCAAATATGAGTTTAATTAAACATGAAATCAACGGAATAACTCTCGAGAGATTTAAAGGGCATATTTTGTAAAACCTCATACCTCACAATCATCACATGAATCGTCTAATAAATTCAGCCTCAAAATCTAATCGCACCATCACTTTCCTCTCACAAAAATAATTAAATCATATTCTATCCCCAACACGAGATAACCCCAAATATTTCTACTTTAATCAGATCCAAAATTATTCGAATCGCCAATCTGACTTTAGATTTGGATTCTAAATGAAAAATTGAGTCAGGTATGTGTTTTGAGTTTTTCTCAAATATCATTCGAATGCACTCAAAAAGAAGATCTAAACATTCTAAATTGTCTCTTCTCATTCCACTCGTTTTTGCCTCTATGAATTTCCTTTTTTGCCTCTCTTTTTCATCTCCCTTTCCTTATAATCACCCATAATATTCCTTATATAGTCCCTCTCTCAAACCCTAGCTTGGAGCCTAAGCTAACGAATATTACTATATTGCCCTTTAATTCAAAATTATCAACTTTACATATTTAAACCATTATAAAATGTCCAAAAATAATTTAAATTTAAATGTTTTATTCGTTTTTGAACAAAAATAAATTATTTTTTCCCCAATTATTAAAATAATAATATTACCAAAATCTAGTATAATATTCATAAATAACCCTCAAAATAACGGGGTATTACACACCTCATATCATGGTACATCTTATCCCCTCCAGGATGTACCACAAATCTAGACCCGTGCGACCGTGTCATCACTGCATAACGTAAATTATCTCCCTCTGGAACCACCAATATCCCATTAAACCTCAAAACCCCATCAGAACTCACTGAATAGGATTCAGCACCCTCATCTAGAAGCCGTACAATCTGATCCTGACAAAAAGTATATGCTTCTTGTGCCCGTATCACCCTCGTAATAATCTCGGGTGTGACTGACATAACAGATATAAAGGAACGGGCTACTGCGTCCTAGTGTCCCAACTCTTTCCACGTTGATCTCCATACTTCTACTACGTCACCTATTGGTCTATGGCTTAACGCATCAGTAACGACGTTACCCTTACCCAGATGGTACTGTATCTCTAACTGGAAGTCTTTCACAAACTCCAGCCACCTGCGCTGACGCATGTTCAACTCTCTCCAAGTGAACAAGTATTGCATCGAATTGTGATCTATGAACAAGTGAAACTTCTCCCCTAATAAATAATGTCTCCAAATCTGCAATGCAAATATGATCGCTGCTAACTCCAGGTCGTGGGTGGGGTAACTCCTTTCGTGAGGCTTAAGGTTACGGGAGGAAAAAGCTATAGCCTGATCCTCCTACTGAAGTACTCCCCCGAGTCCCTGTAGAGAGGCGTCAGTATACACCAGGTATTGCACTCTCGGCCTGGGTAAAGCAAGAACTGGCTCCGAAGTCAACTTATCTTTTAGCTCTTCAAAAGCCAATTGACAAGCATCATCCCATACATATGGTACTCCCTTGTGAGTCAAATTCGCCAATGGACCCGCTATCTTTGAAAAGAATCGAATGAAATGCCTGTAGTACTGGGATAACCCCAAGAAACTACGCACTTATGTGGGTGTCGTGGGCTGTCCCCACTCCCTCACCGCCGAAACTTTGCTCGAGTCAACCGATATCCCTAATTCCGACAAAATGTGCCTAAAAAACTGCACGTCCTGTAACCAGAATCCGCACTTCTCATACTTAGCATACAGTTGATGCTCTCAAAGAGTCTGAAGAACCTGTCTCAAGTGATTGGCATGCTCCTCCTCAGTTCATGAATAAATCATGATGTCATCTATGAAGACGATGACAAATTGATCTAATAACTCTCTGAATAGTCAGTTCATCAAGTCCATGAATACGGTGGGGGCATTTATCAGCCCAAACGGAATGATTTTGAACTCATAAGACCCATATCTGGTCAAGAAAGCAGTCTTCAACACATCCTGCTCCCTAATACTTAGCTGATGGTATCCCGATCTCAAATCTATCTTCAAAAAGAAGGCTGCTCCTCTCAACTGGTCGAACAGGTCATCGATTCAGAGCAATGTGTACTTATTATGTATCGTGACATTGTTTAACTCTCTATAGTCCATGCACAACCTTAGTGAACCATCTATCTTCTTCACAAACAACACTGGAGCTCCCCAAGGCGAGGTGCTCCTACAAATGAATCCCTATCCTAACAACTGCTCTATCTAATCCCGTAACTCTCTCATTTTTGCTGGATCCATACGGTATGGTTCACATGCTATCGACCGAGTGCCTAGCCTCAAGTTAATGATAAAATCTATCTCTCGACTGGGAGGTAGCCTGGTATCTCCTGGAATACATCCAAAAACTCACGAACAACTAGAATAAAATCTAGGGGAATAATAATTTCCTTAGTGGTATCCTCCTCTATGTAATACAAATGGGTGGAAGATCCTCCCTCCCGGGGAGGCATCGCCACCAAAAACATCTCCTGACCCGAAATGGCAAAGATAATACTCCTACCTAAATAATCTATCATGGCTCTGTACGCAGCGAGCCAATACATGCCAATAATAGTGTCGTGCTCATGCATATCTAAAACTAGCATGTTCGCAGGTAAAATTTAGCTACAATCTCTATACCTAGACCCCAACATATAAAGAAAATCAAAGACCCATTCCCTAATGGTGAGTTTACACATGTCATTGTACTCTCTGCCATATCTATACCCAAAGGCCCGTGCAAAGTGAGTATCTATAAAACAGTGCGACACCCCAGTGTCAAATAAGACTCGACCCATAGTGCCATATATAGGAAAAGTACCCTCAATCGCGGATGGCGTGTAAGGTGTTGCGACCTGGTGGACGTTATAGACACGTCTATACTGCAATTACCCCTACTGAACTGGTTTATGCTCGGATGGCTGGTAGGGCTGACATCTGTGCTGGCACTAGGAGCGCGACTAGAAAAAGTGGCCTCTACGGCTCATTACAAGCACCTTGTTGCTGTGGGGCCCTATCCCCCTTTGGGAAATCCTGGCACTTATGGACATTCTTTCCACATCCAAAACACATGCCCCTAAAGTTTCCTCCCTTCTGACCCTACTGATTACGACCCTGTTGGCCATTACCACCCCGCCACTGGCCCTGCTAAAAATGTTGTTGGCCCTGCTGACCCTGCTTCTGACGGTGTTGGCCCTATTGGCGATGCTGACTGGACTGGCCCTGTCTAAATCCCCCAAATCCCTGTCTGGAATCACCAGATCAGAATCGCTTAGCAGGGTCCCCTGATGGGAGCTTTTCTAACTGTGACGGGTCTACCCTGGGGCTGCTGGTACCCCACCAGTACTACTGCCCATATCCTGCCTTACTGGATGGACTCCCCTGCTCGCTTTATCCCTTGCTGATGGAAGCGATGATCTTGGCAGTGCAACAGAGTGGCGTTGGGTACGTCAGTGTAAGTACCCAATGATAGATTACCTATCAGGTGCTGACGAATCCTCCATGCAAATCCATCTAGAAATAAAAATATCTTATTATCCTTAGTGGGGCCTCATCCGGCACTATAGTGAGAAGTCTCACGAATTCCTCCTCATATTCAGCAATGGTCATACTCTCCTACTTAAGATTTAGTAACCTCCACCTCATCTCAGTCTGCACGACAGATGGGAAATATTTGCGGTCAAACAACACCCAAAATGACTAAATCGATATGTTGTCCCTCTCCTCCAAGGTGGTGGTGGACTGCCACCACTACAAAGATGCCCCCACTAGCTTGAAGGAGGACAGTAACTTTATCTTCACGTCAGCGCACTCATACATGCGTAGATGCCTCAAGATATCGTTCTTTCATTGGTCGAAGATCAAAATTTCCAAACTACCTGAGAACTCCGTGGGATGCGCCTTCTGAAAGGAATCCCTAACTCGCTCCCATGCAGTGGGAAGCTGTGCTGGAACCGACACTACTGCCTGAACCTGGGGTGGAGCCGACTGTACCACAGTTAATGAGGTATTCACAGCCTGAGTAATAATGTCGGCTATTTCTGTTGCATTCATAATTTTCTGAGTCAGAGCTGCTGGCTACTCGGGCTGGGCATTCCTGTCTCGAGGTGCTCATCTCGGAGGCATCTGAAATGAGAAGGAAGTTTATTAGTCTATAATAATTATTAAATCCCAAATAGCTGAAGACGTAAGCGTAAATACAAGAATACAACAGTCCTAAAAATAGGGCTCTATATCAAAGATGCTAAGATGAAAGCGAAATAAGCTGTATAGATCCTAAATGACACTAGAACCTGATGCTCTGACACCACCTGTAACACCCCGCCTAATTAAATACCGAGTGATCAGTCATTTATCAAATTAAAAATCAAGATCAATGGTGTGGTTCATTCTTAGCATCACTGTTGAAAATAATTTCCGTTTTAATCACCCTAATTCATTAAGCTAAGTGTCAAAACATTTATGATATTATTTGATTTTATTAAATCCCATCGTAAAAACCTTTTTAAGTATAAATCAGTTAAGAACAACATAAATACTAAGGATAACAATCATCTAAAAGAAACATGCCGACTAGATTATCCAAACCAAATTAATAACCATAAGTGAAATCATCATGACATGAAATAACTCCCAAATGAGTCTGAATAATGAAAATATAAATAGATAAAAAATATCTAATAAATCTAAACTGAAATAAGAAATCGGGCGACACATGCCCTAGCTATGCAGTATTAAATCAAGAGCCGAATCAAGGAAGATGTCGTCTAAAGCAAGGGCCTGGAACTCCCACATAAGTTGCAGCACGTCCAATCCAAAGAACCTACGCCTGACGCCCCTGTGGCTGGGCACGTGTAATATATATACATATATACATAAGAGATAGAAAATGAAAGAAAATGGGTTAGAGCCCGAGTGTAAAACTAGCTTTTTAAAAGTGATTTATCAAGTAATTAAATGATTACTAATTGATAAGACATCCATGTTTGCACATGAAACTCTCTTGAGAATTCTTACCTCTCATCTAGTGTGCACGCCTAACGTACTACTAAAAGCCTCATAAGTCTATCTAACTCATTCCCCATAAATTTTATCTTAAGGAGTCATAAGGTTATGATTTTAGTTTAGAGATTAAATCTCTTAAAGTTTTCTTACGTTACTTATGTGTATCTCAATGCTATTATAAAGTTCCTAAACACTTGCTATAATTTTGGAGCATTTATTCAATATTTATCTACTTACACGCACAGTACAAGGATTCCATATATACATAAATATATATTAATCACACATATAATATATATACTATCAGCACCCCACATAAAATCTATGGTGCTGGCATACTCTGCTATCAAATCCTCGTATTTTTCGTACAAAGGGAAGTACTAGTTCGGAATCACTCTCGAACTGTATTAACACAATACACACAAAATGGAGGACAAGCATAGTTCCAAGTCACTAACAGGTCAGCACATACCCCTCACATCTCTTAGAACCTCTTGACTATCATTCTAAGATAGTCTATACCAAGGAATCCTATGTTCTAGGGTATAAGTCACTATCCCCAATAAATGTCCCATCGAGATAAGAATGTCCCGGCGCGGCAACCTCCGTGATAGCAAGTAGCGCTGGTATAATTATACAAAAATATAATATAGATATATACACATTCACTTAGTCATATATATATAAATATTCTCATTTTCCAATTAGGTTCGCCCACGACCCATAATAATATTTTAACCATACGTAATACAATTTTACCCAATATTACGCATAAAGAACTCATCTCGTTTTGTTCTTAATTAATAATCATTTCGTAATTTCTTCTCGTCCCTCGAAGTATTATCTCTTCCTAAAGGTAAATTCAGTAGGTACACCCTCTCTTACATTCTGGTCTAAGTCATTCACGAATCTCCCAAATCCCTAGTTACCGTACACATGATTTCCAATATGTGTCAAACCCCCGTTAGCCCACGGTTACATCCCATATAAAATTATATTCAACGAAATCCACTTAGACTCTACTGGTCCTCTACATGACCCATTATGCCCTTTAAATGATATTTAAGGTTTCCTATGCATTTTATACGAATTTAACAAAAAGTGGAAAAACATGTAGTTTCCAGGAGGGGTCAATAGATCGATGAAATCGACCGACATTCTTGGGTTGATCGATTAGGTATAGCCCATATTCTGCGATTGTTAACTACGGGTTTCCTTATTGAAACTCAACCAAAACTCCATAATTGAGTCCTAAACTCCTATAAGATTAAACTAATAGTTATATTAACCTACCTACATGATTTCCTACGTAAAGCATGTATGAATTTCATCAAAAGTATAGGGTTAAAGGACCAATTCATAATATTTATCAAGAACCCTAGTGTCCTTTTAATTTCAAATCTTCTAATTCTTTTTTCATATTTCTCTCTACTAAACCATTACAATTTCTTAGGTAATCCTCTACATATAATGAGATTTACAGAATATACTTACTTCTTCTAAAGCATGTGATTTAAATTCCCTAAATCATCAAATTCTTCAAATAAACGTATACTATTTAATCCTATTCTAACATGATTGAATTATCCACTAGAAAACGAAAAACATTACTTGCCTTAAGATAGTAGGTGTGACTCCACGAGTTTTATAGGTATAGGCTTGATCCCCTCGCTCTGATCTATGTTTTGGTGGTGGTGGTGGTGCAATTGGGTTGGTTCTTGAAAATATTTTTCCTTCTTTCCTCTCACTGCCATTCGAACTTTTGAGAATGTCAACCCTAGAAGACTCTCCTGATCTCTGATATTAATTTCCCAATTTTCGTTGTTTAGTTAAGGCCTAATTTGGAAATGACTAAATCACCCTTCCGGGGTGTCGGTTAGGCCTAAAAATGTCCCGAGACCCAAACTAAACCCCCGAGTATACTTTCCTGACTATCTCAATCCTTCCAGACACGTTGGCGCACTCGAAATGACCATATGGGCGACTTATAATTTATTCACTTTTATAATAATAATTTAGTTCCGACACGACACAGGCGCGTCTCGACTTAATTTCCATAATTGTCATAGTATTCACTCATGACAATTTTAATAAATTCCATTTTATATATTACTTTACTTAGTAAGTAACATTCAACAAATTTCCAATAATTACTAACTCTCGTCACGCTAGTAAATATTTAAAATAAATTTCCGAATTAATATTAAATTAATATCTGAATTTAAATTTAATAAATCCCCAATTTAGAAGCCATAAAAATACGGGGTATTAGACAACCTTCAAATTATCTCCATATATTTATTCAATTTTATACCCAACTCATTACCTAGATTGGGTTCAAGTACCCCAACTCTCGAAATCCTAGCCGAACATGGTGTAATTACTAGAAGATGCGAATTCTATGTTGCATGTAATCAAAGCCATAAGAAAACTAGATCTAAATATGCATGAAAAGCTTGGAATCTCAAAAAATAAACAAAACATGCAACGAATAATAACTTCAAGAACAAGGTAGATAAATACGAACTTTATTGATGATAACCTTAAGAATTAATCCATGAAAGTATACTTTGGATGAAGGAATTGAAAACTAGGATTCTTGAGTCTTTATCCCTCTAATTATCTATTAAAAACTAATTAAAACTATCTCTAAATCAAGCTATAACATTCCATGGCCATTTTTGGAAGGGTCCAACCCTAATACAACTCTAAAACAAAACGAAAAATAAAGAATTTTTTCTTGTTAGGTACCCAAAACCGATTTGGAGGTACATGCAAACCGGTTTAGGGTACGAAAAGGTTTGGAATACGGTTTGGTTTTTCGTATTGCCTTGGTTGCCTATTTTCTTTTGAGTTTTGAATTTATTCTCAATCTTTAAACTTGCATAACTTCTTTACCGTAGCTCGGATTGGGGTGCCGTTTTTTCCAGTATTCTTGTAACTTCAAGATATTCAACTTTCTTAGTCTTCCCACTTCCAGACAAAGGATATAAAAGTATGAAAATTCCCTTTAACTCCCCGTTTCTTTTTTTCTTTCACTGTTTTGCGTTCTCTTTCGCAGTAACTTGCATGGAATACCTGTAAAACACATGAGAGATACACAAAACAAGATATAGTCAGCAAGGATGGTTAGTAGCATATTAATGAGATAAATCCAAGTTAATTACAATGCACCAAATCATAAAAAACCGAAATAAATGGGATAAATATGAAGATTTTATGCCTAATCATTAGCCTAAGTTAAATTAAAGAAAAAATGAAGACCCGAGAGAGAGAGATTCGTATTACCAGTAATTTTGAGCCGGAGAAGATGGAGACCAGAGAGAGACGAGCTATAGCAGGTCAGAGATTACGACGGAGAGTGTTTGAGATGGAGACCGGTGAGAAATTGACAGAGATAGATTGAGATGGAGACCCGATACATGGACGGACAAAGATTGATGGATAAAGAGGATCATGTATAAGTTATACAACATAGGTGAAGTGGATATCGTGGGCAGGTAAGGTTTGGAAAACATAAGAGAGAGGGATAGTGTAGTATAAGTTAAAACAATTTTGGCAAAAAACATATAAATAAAAGACAAACTATTTTTGGAATCATAATTTACATTGTTGCCAAAAGTTATTTATTTTTCTCCACACACTCTTATGTTCCCAAAAGTGAAGTGATGTTTGTCAACATCAAACTTTGATGCCAAAAGTTAAATACCCCCCCTATTTTGCTAGCTTCCCGATTAAAATTTTAACCTTTGGCAACAAGCTTTGTTTTTTGTTGCCAAAAGTAAAATGTAGAATCATATTTTGGCAACATAAACAAGATTTCATCTCCAAAAAGGTATTTTTGGCCACAAAGTAGCTTATTTAGCTAAATATTGTTGCTAATGTAGCAATTACTAGTATAGAGATCTATTTTCTCTTTTTAAGAGATTTCCTATTAGCCCCTTTTTGGCAACATATGATCTTTTTAATGCCTTAATTTTTTTGGTATCTTTTAAACAGTGTGTTTCACGACGAGTTCACATACCTCTCGCAACCCTTTTCTTGTGCACGCTCATCATTTTTTCAATAAGCAACTAGTATCCTCACAGGCAACAATTATTACATACACAACTCCCCCTAAGTCTATTATGCGCATAGATGAAAAAATTGAGAGGAGAACATCTCCCCATGTAAACGAATAGAAGATCGGATACCATTTTGAGAAGTCCCTTTTGTGTGTGCGCTTTAGGAAAAGACAATCTTTTCAAAATTTTCTCAATTTTATTATGCACTAAATATGAGAACTAATTTCACTAACATGATTTTATCTTATTAACCCTAAAACATGCATTTAGATGATTCAAAGCACTAAGTAGATAAAGCATGTGAGGAAAACACAATTTCAGGAAAAAAAAACAAAGTGAAAAACCTTTTATTTCACCAACATTTTTGGAAATCGCAACTTACAAATACAATTACAGAAATCATCCCAACAATCCTCCCTCAGGTGACCATCTTCTTCAGTAATGTATTCCTACAAGAATTAACAATGGTCGTAGTCGTCAATAATGATTTCCTCGAGAACAATAAGATTAGTAGTAGATACTCCTTCTCTATAAGGTCAGTAGTGAAGACTCATTCTTCACAAAAGTAACTTCAACATAGAAGTGCTTTAGGTTTTAAAGAAGATTCACAAAAGTATTTGGGATTGATTTGGTGAATTAAAAAAGTGTTTTGGCCCTAAAAAGTGAAGACTATTTTGCAGTTGCTCTGTAGTTTTCATAAATGAAAAGTCTTAAAGAAAAATCTTCAAGAAACAGGTTTTTATAGGCGAACAAAAATTTTGAGGCGATGAAAAGTCTTTTGGAAATGATCTTGATTCCATTTGACCGATATTGACAACTTGTTAAAAGTGCCTTAAAATGGCCCTTTCAAATGAGCTTTAAAAAATAAAACAGTATGGCTTTGTTTGATCCGTATGAGAAGCAACCTATAAAATGACCTATCAAATGGCATTGACATGTCATTTAAATGACAGTGTCAAGTCATTAGAACGACTTAAATGAGATTTTAAAATTCCGTCTATAGTAAACTCAGAAAATATTTTTAAGTTTAAAAACGATTCGTTTAATATAAAAATGTTTTAAAAAAAATCTAAGTCACATAAAATTAAATCCATACGAAAATTATGTCTCGTCGTAGAAACTTTTTAAAGATGCTTGATATTCGGATCTATATTCTTGAACTTGGAAACTTGAATGCCTTAACGGATGAAATGGGATACACCATACTCAATGTAAACTAGTTACTAGGGACATTATGGAAAATATGTCCATACACATCAAACTCAAACATGAATGAGAAGTCGAACATTCAAATAAGCTCGTGCATGTGTGCAATGGCATATACATAGTCGAATCTAAATGCAAGTTAACTTCAAAATAACCCCATTAAACAAATTGTTAAAATCAATCTATGCATCCAAAATTATGACCAAATGTACTAGCCACATGGAATTATGTAGTGAAAGGGGTTCCAACACACCACAATGTCATATCATAAGTATAAACTCAAGACACAAATACTAAAATCTTGTTGCATTTTTCTAACAATTTTTGACCCGAACGCAAAATCTTTTTGTCTCTTCCAAATATATATGAAACCAATTTTTTTTTTGTATTTTTCTTATAAGACTTAATAAAGAAAAATAAAATACAAATGATAAACATGTATTAACACTAGAAAAGATATACCATGAAGCAAAACAAACGTATGACAAATATAACACAATCATCCATAAGATCTATCATGGGAAGAATCACGTGCAATGAAGTCTAATTCCTAAATCATCTAAGTCCAATTTCCTAACCCAAGTGGGTGTGTAATGACGTTTGTGGGTTTTATGAATTGAAATGCCTTTATTCTTAAACTTTCTAGGAGAATTCTTAAGGTCATAGCAATATCGCCTAAGGTGACTCTTCCTACCGCAATGAGTGCAAGTGTATATATGGCAGAGAAAGCTACCTAAATGTGGACCTCTCATAACGTTCCTAGTTGGATCTCTCACACGTGTGGTGTTAGATTTGGAAATGAGAGTAATATGATCATCGAAGCCAATTCCACACTCATCATCTTTAATTTGGATGGTGCCTAACATCTTGTCCAACTTTTCTGACCAAGCCTCCAAATCAATCTTAACCTTACTCTAATCTCTCAATCTCTCCTCAAGATCACCTATCATAGATCGAGAAAACGTTTGGACTCCTCAAGCTCTAGAATTCCTTCTTCATAGCCTTCATCAAACTGTGAAGACTATCTCTCTTGCCCTCAACTTATTCTAGTTTCTCCCAAAGAGTATTCTCCCATGCCCTATGTCCCTCAATCATCACAGCATTATTTTCTATGGCATGTTCTTTCAACCCTGCTTGTAACTTCAAGTTTTCCTTCTTTACCTTCATTATTTCCTCATACTATTCATGAAAGGCAACTTACTACTCACCCTCCTCTACATCTTCAACAGCATTCTCTTCACCCTCAGTCGCTTGGGGTTCACTCATAACGGCCTCAGAAGTGTCACTCACATGAGAAGATTTATCGTCGTCGCTGATATGGAAAACCATGAACGCGGTGTACTTGCGCTCAATGGTGGAACCCTATCCCTATTAAAAATCACTATCACTAAGGGTGTCATTAAATGAAATTGGTTTTTTCCCTCCTTCTTAAGTCTAGCGGGGAACTCCTCTACCCTATGGACATAACCCTCACAACCATAACGACTATCCAAATCATCCCTGTTATCATTCTCACTTTGGTTCTTAGGGACAAGATAATCCTTGTTGTTCTTAAATTTCTCTAGTCTTTTTGCGTCTTTCGATTGCTTTTGTAACGTAGGAAACTTCTTGAACTTCTTTGCCAATATGGCCACATCTTCCAAATTTGTGTCGGATTCATCATTCGAAACTTTAGGTTCCTTCTTTCGATCTTTCAAAATAACATCCTTTTTTTTCTTCGGAACTTTCTTGGAGGTAAACATGTCAAGGTCATAAGTTTGTAGGTCACTTACAATCTCTTCTAGTTTCGTTGAGTTAAGAAAACCCAAAGTGCTTTAAATGGTCATCTTTTGATCAAATCTAGTGGAAAACGACCTTAAGATTTTCTTTATGACTCGATTGTTGGGTATCTTCTCTTCTAAGTTAAATGAGGAGTTGACAAAATCAGAATTCCTAGCGTAAAACTCATCAAACATCTCACTCTCTGACATCTTAATCGTCTCAAACTGGGTGGTGAGGTTTTGGAGTTTAGATGCCCTAACAGTGCTAGTCCCCTCGTGGGTAAGTGCAAGTACATCCCAAGCCTCTTTAGACGTCTTACACATCATAATACGACTATACTCTTCCGAGGTGATAGACGAGGAAATAAAATTTAAGCCATTATAATTATATTATGCAAGATTGTGTGAAGCATCGATCCATGACTCGACAGGTTTTAAATGAGTGGTCTATCCCTCTTCGTGACTAGTGGAGTCAACCCCCTTTCCACCGCTAACCAAACACGCTCATTTATGTCCTTAAGTGCAATATTCATTTGGATTTTCCAGTAAGACTAATTCGACCCATTAAACATAGGTGTTCTAAATACATCAAACATTTCGAAATTCATACCTAAAGACACACGGGATCAGTCACACGATAAAATATTGTTCTAGCTCTGACACCAATTTGAGGAGGCCCATTTGTGTATGTGCTTTAGGCAAAGACAATTTTGTCAAAATTTTCACAATTTTATTTAACACCAATTTTGCGAACCAATTTTCAGTAAGCCAATTATATCTTCCTAATCCCAAACATGCATCTAGTGAGATTAAGTAGACAAAGGAAAGAAAGTCCACAAGACACACCGATGTAGGAGGAAACCACTAAGAGAAAAAGCCTCTATGACTCAATGACTCGATCCCCACAAGCCTTGATGCCTCTTCTTCTCTTAAACTAATCCTTCACAGTGCAACGTAGGAATCCATCCACGCAAGGTACACATCGCACGAGTTCACACGTACCTCAGTATCTAACGATACATCCATAACAACCGTCAATCAGCAAGTACAGAGTCCACCGCACAAAACCAATTTGTTCAATAAAGAAGAACAAATCCAATTGTGAAAACAAAATATCTCTATGACATATGGGATATGTAAAATCGGATATTGAAACAAAGAAGGATATTTTTCTTTGGAAAACTTTGGTAAACAATTTTAGAAAATGCATTTCTTTCTGTTTAGTTCTCTACAATAGTTTTTCTGAGTCAAGGACGCCTTAAATTGTAAGACACAATTTTGGAGGCAATGCGTCATTTGAACGAAAATAATATGTCATTTGAATCGAACAAAGCATCTCGTTAGGATGAAAATGACATGTCATTTGAACCACATCGCAATGCCATTTGAATGACTAGTAAAGTCATTTGAATCATGATAGGATCAAGATAAAGTTCATACGATTATAAACTCGATTTAACTCAGAAAACATTGTAAAATCTGTTTTAACTAAAATAACATCACTAGAAAAATATTTCAACAATCCATAAACAATTATGCATTCATACCTGAGAGAAACTCAAAAATCCATGTGAAGATGTGAAATGTGCCCCCCAAAATGCGACGTGTTCTATCTTTGAAGCTTGGCCACTACGTCTTCAACACAACGCCATAGGCTTAAGGAAATCGTAACACAAAAAATATATCCTATGACTCATAGTGGTTTGTTTCTGGAATAACGCCAAAACATACAATTTGATACTATTTAGAAATTTTTCCTTACATAATGCGAAGCTCAATCCAATAGATTTTCTCTTGGTAACTATCTACTGAACTGAATAGCTAACTGCATAACAAATACAAAAATAGGCGAAACACAACCAAATATTGTCCACAAAAGTTTCATCAAAACACAACCAAATATACTCTCTGAAATTTTGAGCATAGTACATCGTGTATAGTCCTGGAAATGTACCTAATATATATAATCCATAATGAATTCATGGAATTCGATTCGAACTTGATTTATATCGATTAACGTGTACGTCTCTTTGTTGAGATATATTCTAATCTAAAATATTGAAGTAACCAAATAGTGATTATAATTATTATTGAAGTATAAAAAATAGTAGAAGGTTAAATAAAGTTTTTTGGGGAAAAAGAGGGAAAAACTGGTAATTACCTTTGTTTCAAAAGACATGGATGGATCATCTATGAAATATCTCTTGAAGTTCAACACAAAAAATCCACAGTGAACAGAGTTCTTTGTTTGCATTGGGCATTAGTTATGATAAGTCACAAAATATCATTAACAAATAAATAATTAAAATAAGAAATTAAAAGTTTAATTCAGCACTAACGGCCGACACTTGATGTGTGTATGACACATTTTACCTTTATGTAGTTCTAAGATGTATTCGACCTTTTTCCATTGATGTTCGACGTGTTAATCCCACTACTTGTAAAAGAAAATTCAATATTTCTTATTAAGATTTATAAATGCTAATTTATAATAACAACAATTAATTCATGTAAAAGGAAGTTTCAATGAGAATTTATTGACGTTGTGATATATAACCTATTTTAATCGGTAGGTATTGAATTCAATGAATCCAACCAATCAAGTGTCGTCATGGAGAGATCAATAGCAATCAACACCTAATGGAACCTATAAAATAAATTTTATCATGATTATACAGTACATAACATAACAAATATGTGTTTATTCTGTGACACCCCACTCAATGAAATATCGGGTGATCAATCCTATATCAAATTAAAACAGGAATCTCATCTGGTTCATTCTTAGCATCACTGTCAAAAACTTTTTAAAACTTACTAACCACCTAGTATTCAAAAGCTAATGTCAAAATTTTAAACGTTTTATTTAACAACAACAACCATATAAATATCAATACGAACCATTCACACAAACCATGAATCTAAAGCAATACTCAATAAATCAATAAATGACCGGCCGAATAAACCATCGGTAGAAAACCAACATCCACTAATATAATCCAACAAAGAATAGTAACCAGTCCAAAGTCTGACTGAAATGAAAATGTTTGGGGAACACATGCCCGAAATAAATACCAAGTTGTATCCTACTCTAGGAATGAAATGACCGAAGCGTCTATGTCCAAACCCTGCAACATCCACACCTATTGCAGCCACGCATCCCTGGAACAGATCTTCAAGTTTGACATCCCTGTGGCTGGATACCTAAAAGGTTTTGAAAATATTTGCAAGTACGGGTCAGAGCCCAAAGTCCTTCTGAAAATATTTTGCAAGTTAATTAAAATGCAACAATTAAAATGTATGAATGCTCTTCATATTTAAGTTAGTGTCGCACTCCCTTGATATATATCTCACCCCTCCTCTAAAGTGCACACCTAACGCTTTCTTCCTGACCCTCCTAGTTACACCACCCCGTCTAACTAGCCTTGTCATAAAACTCCTTGAACTCTACTCTAACCTGAGTAATTTGTATCTTTACTTCGTAAGTTATTTATCGTATTAACTTACTTAATAAGTTCATAAAAGTCATATAACATTCACGAGTTATATAAGTAATACAAATTCTCTTCATGTATTGAATTACCCGTATATAATTATCTACTCCATTATATACGTAGAACTATATTCCACAATTATTCATATGTTGAATATCAATAAAACCGCACTTAAAATCCATATAACATTCACTAGTTATATAAGTAATACAAATTCTCTTCATGTATTTAATTACCCATATATAATTATATACTCCATTACATACGTAGAACCATATTCCACAATCACACATATGTTGAATATAATTAAAACCATCCTTTCGAGTAATACCTCATCAGATGCATTCTCTAAAGTGATATCTTCCCAGGTTTACTCATTCCCACCTGAATTTCTGAGACAGCTGGCCACCGCCGAATCAGAACATGGAAATATAAATGTATTGGAGGCGGTCATATTCCCCCGAGTGTGAAGACAATCATCTCAATGCCCACCTCTATTTGGACGCTATGACCTGGGGATATACTCGCCCTGCTCCTCAAGCTAGGGGATTCACCCACATCGCACAACCTCCCACGATAGCAGTGGAGCATATAAATCTAATAAATACCAAGCCACCGGTATTTATGAGCATACAATATATATGGATACTATCACACTACCGTGTATATATATATATAAAATTTAATCCCAACTTTACCCTGTACAAAGTACGTAACACTAGCCAACATCTTCTCGAGTCTATGGTCCAACTCTAATTTAATTAATTTACCCATTAATTAAGTTAATATCTCCTCGAGTCTATGGTCCGACTCTAATTTAATTAATATGCCCATTAATTAACTTAATATCTCCCCGAGTTTATGGTCTGACTCTAATTTAATTAATATGCCCATTAATTAACTTATTATCTCCCCGATTCTGGGGTCGAACTCTAATTTAATTAATATACTCATTAATTAATTTAATATTTTCCTGATGTCACACAACCAATGTACCCGGACTTGCTCACCTGGACCGAATTTCCATCTCTTAGAACGTACTACTCAAAATTCCATTATAAAGAGAACGCTCCTAATTAAATAATATTTAAGAATTTATTATATCATCATATAATAAATTATTCCAACTATAAGCTGTAATTAATTAACCTTATTCTATTATCATGGCATCACTCAACCAAAATATCCGGACACCCCCATGTTCCATAATACAATATCCCAAAATCTGAGATTTTCAATTTACTGAATCTGCCCAGATTTTTAAAATGCCATTTTGGGGCATTTTAGGGCCGTTTTGGAAAAAGCCAATCCCAATAACTTGATTCGTAACTTCCCCAAATCAAAACCCAATTTGTATTAACCCAATGCAAAAATAATTTGTATAACACCTACTATGATATGAATTGAATATCACCAATTTACATTGAAGCAATTTAACCACTTGCCTTATAAATTCGTAGTGTCTGATTATCCTTTGGTGTAGACATCGTTGTGTGATGAAGAACACCTTCCTTGTTCTTCCTCTTTGGCTCTCAAGAGTTCTCCCTCTTCGTCCCTTATGTTATAAAATTTCTCCCAAATGAGTTATGGTTGCCCAAAACTCCAAAACTTAGGTTTTTATCTCCAAATCCCATTTTTAATCCTATGGCCCTAATTAAAATGGCCCAAATACCCCTGAGTGGGTTCGGTTATACCCAAAAATATCCCGTGACCCATTTACCTCCCCCGGGTACACTTCTTCAACTATCTCGGCCCATCTGGACTCAACCGTGTACTAAGAATTGACATCCGAATTAATTTATAAAAAGTCCCTATCTCACACGCAACTTAGTCTACATCCGACATCCGACTGAGATAAATAAATGTCACATCACTTATACACGGTATGACGTAAATTAAATATTTCTATTCGCTTAGTAATTTAATTTTCATAAATATTAACCATTTTCTCTCCGATTAATATTTAAATAAATGTTAACATAACTAATTCAATTAAACTACGACACACAAGTAATTTAAAATTTTCCCGAATTAATTATATAATAAATGCACATAAATACGGGGTGTTACATACTCTAACCCTTACAAAGGAATTTTGTCCCCAAAATTTGGTCATAACTGCGGCGAATAAGTCTGGATACTGCTCTCACATATCCTACTCCCGCTCCCACGTATTCTCGTCAATTCTGTTATGACCCCACTCCACTACACTCTAGCTGGTAGTACTTCCTTAGACTGGAGCTTGCGTTCACATAGGTACTAGTCTCTCCTCATATGAGGTGTCATATTGGAATTCATTCTCCTCGAGTGGAGCATGCCCAAAAATCCCTATCATTCCTCCTGTATCTATCCAGCTATGACGTGGGACACATCATGTATCCACTGAAGATGTTCTAGAAAACCCAGTCTATAAGCCACCGGTCCTACCCTCTCAAAGATAGGGAAAGGACCCACATACCTCGATGCTAGCTTGCCTTTCTTGTTAAACTTCACCACTCCTTTCATAAAGGAAACACCTGAACCAATACCTGGTCACAAATCTTTAACTCCATGGCCCCTGACAACACAGTGCCCAAAAGATGAGCCTATATTCCACCGACTCCACTATCTCTATGTTAGGAAATTCCCCTCCTTACGTCCCTGAACTATACGAAAGGTTACAACTTACTCAATTCCCACTACTGGACCATAACCCATTTTGGGTCCTAGCAGCTTGTTATTTCCCCACCTCTTATAAACTAAAGGCGGATAATGAAACATTTCCCATAAAGTCTCCCAAGGTGTCACGCGGATACTAAACTGTTACGAGGCATCACACATAACTCTACTTGTGGTAATTAATACTCCCGAATTACCCAAAAAATCTGGAATGCACAATCCTCGCTTCCCGTCTACCCATCAACTTATGGGAGACACGTTCAACCCAATATGTAACTCTGTTGTGACACCCCTCCTAATAAAATACCGGGTGATCAGCCCTATACCAAATTAAAATAGGAATCCCAGTTGGATCATCCTTAGCATCACTGTTGAAAACTTTTTTAAAACTTACTAACCACCTAGTATTCCAAAAACTGATGCCAATTTTAACTTTTTAATTAAACAAAACAGTACATGCATAAATAGAATATAAACCATTCACACATCTGAATGAAAATAAACTGAATTATAATTACACAACTTGCCGAATAAATCACCGGCCACCAAAGAAATAATCCAATACAAATATTCAACACCTGAATAAATTACACCTGGAAACTGTACCGAGAAGCCTGGGCGACAGGCCCTAAATATAACTGAAACTGATACAAGATTCCTACTCTAGGAATGAATGAATGATGCGTTTAATCCAAACTCCTGCTAGCATCCACATATGCCGCAGCTCCGTGTTCCTTGAATAGAATATCAATCCCGGCGTCCCTGTTGCTGGACACCTAAAAGGTTATGAAAATAGTTTTATAGCAAGGGTTAGAACCCAAAACATTTTGAAAATATTTAGCAAGTGAATTAACTGTAGTAATTTAAAATGCATGAATGCGCTTCATATTTAAGTTAGTGTCGCACTCCCTTATGGACATTCTCACCCCTCCACTATTGTGCACACCTACCGGTTATCTTAACCCCACCTAGTTGTGCTACCCCGTCCAACTAGTCCCGGTATAACCTTCCCTTGCCATACTACTCTAACCCGAGTATAATGATTCTTGAATTATAAGTTATCTCACAATTAACTTAATTAATTCCTCTTAAATAGTAGCATATAACCATGTCACAAGTTATATAAAGTAAATACATCACACACTGTATTATTACCCGTATATAATATTTACTACCATTATATATGTACATTTACCACAGCATCCACACATATAACATACGTATATCCATCCCTTCGAGTATACCCTCGCCGGATGATTCCCTCTAAAATTCTATCTCACTAGGTGTGCTCACAAAACCTAGTTCCCCAATTTGGAATCGCTCACCAACTCGGGCCAAAATATAAACGTCGTGGAGGCCGTCATATTCCTTCCCTGAAATTGAGATACATCCCTCACCCATATATAACGGACGCTATGACCTCGGGATATACTCGCCCTACTCCTCATGCTAGGGGATTTACCCACATCGCGCAACCTCCCTTGATAGCATTAGAGTATATAAATTGAATAAATATCTAGTCGCTGATATTTAATATCACACACAATATATACACGTATATATATACTATCACCACACCGTATATATATAATATAAACCCAGGCTATACCGTGTACTCAAAATCCCGTACACTGCCTGTAATTTAATATCACAAACAATATATGAACACGTATATATATACTATCACTACACCATATATATATAATATAAACCCCATCTTTATCGTGCACTAAAAATCCCGCACACTACTTGTAATTTCCTGAGTCTGTGGCCCGACTGAACGTAATTAATTTTCTCACTTAATAATTTATCATCCTCGCGAGTCTATGGTCCGACTCTAATATAATTAATTCACGCCTCAATTAATATAATACTTTCCCCGAGTCTGTTGTCCGACTCTAATTAAATTAATTAAAACACTCATTAATTTAATACCTCCCCGAGTCTACAATCCGACTCTAATTAAATTAATTAACACACTTATTAATTTAATACATCCCCGAGTCTACAATCCGACTCTAATTAAATTAATTAGCACACTTATTAATTTAATACCTCCCCGAGTCTACAATCCGACTCTAATTAAATTAATTAACACACCCATTAATTTAATACCCACCCGAGTCTGCAATCCGACTCTTATTTAATTAATTTACACGTTAATTAATCAACACAAATCCGAGTCTGTGGTTCCGACTATAATATAATTAATTTATACCAAACTCCGGGTCTACAACCCGACCCTAAACTAATTAATTACAACATCAATTAATTTAATACTTTTTCGAGTCTACTCTCCGACTCTACCTTCATTAATTATCACATTCATTAATTTAATAACTTGGTGTCACCCAACCATTATCCCCGGACTCACTTACTTAGCCCGTAACTTAATATTTCTCGAGTCTTTGTTCCTATCACAAGGGAACACACAATAGGCATTCACAAACCAAGTAATCCTATAAAACAATAGGTATTTACACAACCCAATTCTTCATGCTTGTAAGTAATATATTTCTCTCTAATATTCACCGTACTTGTTTGCTTAACGAATTTATTTCACTTTCGTATTAATTCAAGTATTCACACAACTATAAGGGTCCTAGTTACCCCTTGTTAGATCAATTCAGTAGTTACCCTTGTTAACTCACTCACCTAACGAATTTAAGTTCGCTCACGCTTTTTCGTAATTATATTCTTATCATCTCGAATTAGAGTACGTCACAATCAAGCCTATGAATCTCCACTTTACCTCTCTCACAAAATTAAAATTCAACACTCAATTATAGACATACGTCAATATCATTATTCCATCAAGGTCCCAAACACTTCCCCGATAAAATTTTAGACACTTGAGGCTTAAAAATAAAAATCTCAAATTTTCTGGCAGATTAAACACCCTCTAGTAAAATTTCGATTTCTCCCTCTATAGAATTCCAATTGACCTGATTCCAAGTTAATTGGATATCTAATAGAAATACCTTTCCAGTAATGTATGGTTCACACTCTAATTCAAAGTAGAATTCAAATCGTACACGTTTAAAGTCACGTCAAAATTCTGGCAGATTACTATGTTGACAAATCAAACACCCTGTAGTAAAATGTCGATTACTCCCTCTACAGAACTCCGATTGACCTGATTACAAGTTCATTGGATAGAAAAGAGAAATACCTTTCCAGGAATGTATGGTTCACACTCTAATTCGAATTACAACTCAAATGGGATACGTTTAAAGTTGTGTAAAAAATTCTGGCAGGTTCACATCTTTTGTTCATCAATTAAACCCTAAGTCATTCAAGATTCATGTTCTTCATCCAAGAACTCATAAAGATTCCATGTTAATAATAAAATATATTCAAATTTCATTTTATCTTTACATAGGGATATATAATACACCTATTTCTTACTTTGAATCTCATTCAATAGCTCTATGAACAAAACCCCCATTTTTGTACCCATTTATCCCCAAAACGAATTTTGGTTTACACATCACTATGATATGAATTGATTATCATCAATTTAGAAATCACAAAAGTTAACCACTTGCCTGTAAGTGTCCGTAGTGTCTGATCCGTTGGCATAGTCCCTCAATTTGGCTCCAAAATCCCCAAATTGGCTTTTGCTAAGCCTTCCCCCAATTTTTTCTCAAGCCCTAGGCTTAGAATTGTGTTGGGTGCTGATTTCCTAATTCCTCACTTAGGTTAAAACCCTCAATCCCGTTTTTCACCTAATGGGCTTAATTAAAGTGGCCCAACTCACCCCGTGTGGGCCCGGCTATGCTAAAAAATACCCCGAGACTCAATTACTACCTCCGGGTACTCTTTTCTGACTATCTCGACCCATCCGGACTCAAACGCGCACTCAGAATTGGCATCCGAATTAATTTATAAAAATCCTTATCTCACACCCAATTTAGTCTATACCGACTCCCGATTGGGATAAGTGCATACCTCGTCATTAATACCGAAAATGACGTAATTAAATTATTACTATTCACTTAGTAAATAAATTTCCCTAAACATTAACCATTCACTCCCCGATTAATATTTAAATATATATATTGCCCTAATTAATTCAATTAAAAGTACAACACACAAGTAATTTAAAATTCCCGAATTAATTAAATATTAAATGTACAAAAATACGGGTGTTACATCTGTCCCTATCGCCTCCTGACACTTTTTACCAGAGGTGGGACTGAAAGATCTCACCCAAATTCTCAACAATATTGAACGACACCTTGTTCTGTTTCATTCCTTCCCATTAATTGTAAAGTTGGGCATACTACTCGATAGTATAACCCATTTCGAGACAACAATTCATGTTCAGGTCAATACATTCAATAACCCGATGGAAACCTTGATCCCTCCACGATTTTTACCAACCTAAGCATTAATTAAATCTCTATAACCATAAAATTTAAAAAACATCTTGGTTGATACCCTCAAATCAATCTTTTTCCCATTCATAAATGGTCTATCCGGAGAAAAATTCACTATGTCTCACTCAACACCAATTCCCATGCTCAAGAACTATATTCCTTATGCAGTTTTCGTCAGATAGGAATCTACGCCTTGTCTATGCGTAAGACCACTCTAAGCATATAACTAAGTGATACGCTTTTCTATTTTCCCCGAAATGCGACTTCTTTCTTGCCTTAAGATATTTTGTTACATGCGCCTCCACCGTCTTTACACTCCTTACGGTGGAGATAGTTCACCTTGATACGCATATAGTGGAATTGTTTCCTCTTTCCAACGGATTTCAGTTCACTGCATTTTCCCACTTTTTTTTTCAGACTGCCCTGCAGGAATCCATTCAATATCTTCATTCACATATCCATTTATTTAAGACGACTCTGAAATCACACTAACTAGGGCTCCCATACACCCTAAATCCCATGCGTATTTTCATAACATCACAAATGTCACATACGCAATATTTTTCTTTCAAGGTTATCCCACAGATCACATTATATCATATAACTACATTCAATATTTCCGTAAATCGCAATTTAATCTTCTCGATGTTGCCCCGCCCATTAACTTACAGTACAAAAGTTTTCTCAGTCCTTCTTTCGCAGCACTACCCTACTATACTAGCCTTATAGTGTAATAACTTTCACCTCAAAGTGTAACTCCACATGTTCAAAAATCACCCTTTAAACTGGTGTCCTAGCATCATATAACGTCTTTCCACTACTGACGTTTATTAAGGCTTATGCGTATAAAATTTTGCAACAAAGCCCCAAAAAAACTTTTCTCAATGCATTAAACACTAGCATTGTCGTTCATTAATTTTCGTAGACTCGAGCATATAACCGAGACACCCAAAATTCTATTCCTATACTCAAAGGTCTAATTGTTGACTCCCGCGTCTTTAAAGGAGTTATATAATGCCACTCTCACTCTATCACTAAGTCCTCAGTGCTAAGTCACTAGCGAGCTAAATCTCTTTGCTCCATGGTCAATTCGCCATGCCCCGAATCACATTAGTAAAAATCCCTATGCACTGGGAAATAATATACTAGACAACTCTACCCTCTCAAGTCAATTTTATAAACTATTTCGGTGATCCCAACCTTCTTTCGGGTGGAACCTCACAAAGAATATACATCCTACCCTGGAATAGCCAACACGACAGTCTTGCTGTAACCGCCCACTATCGCACTCGTCGCTAACCAATATGTACCTAGGATAAAATCATGCTCGCATAGCACTTATCAAAATGAGTTAACCTTATAAAATTTACCCTCTCAGTGTTCACACCTACTCCCCTACATGTAAAATAAAAGAGAGCCTCGTTACTCCGCGGTAAATATATACTTAATAGTAACACTACGATATACCCACTAAAATCGTCTCCCTTGCGAATATAATGTTAAGAAGAATACTGTGACCACTCATGTCATAAAGTTCACCCCACCTATTCGAGGATAAAACTCATACTTCCACTCTCCTATACACCAGTGGCACAAATGGTTCCTGGACATAATATTTTCATCCAACTGAACTAAAACTTCATAATTGTTGTCCCTACTAGGAATCCCACTCTTATCCCCCGATTCACTGTGGACATAATCAATTGTTATGGTCCCACTTTCCACATATAAGACACTTCTTTGTGTCAATCCCCTGCCTCTGGCCCCAATGGCCATGTCGGGGTTGTCCCTCTCGCATACTTTGTAGTCTTGCCCCAAATTGTTACCCTCGTGGTCCTTTTGGCTTTGCTAGCCCTATAGGACTCGTTGCTGGCCTCGATGACCCGGATTAAATCCACCGCTAAACAGTAAGAATTTAACTGATATAAATCATATAGATGGGTTCCTTTACTGGGTATTCCCTTGTGGTGCCTCACTAGCATTGCTAAATATGATCTTTATTTTGGTCAAATACTCTACCTCTCTTGTCTTCCTTCTCACAGAAGTATTGATATCAAATCAAAAACATAGTACCTTAATGACTATATCCCCAGTCATCCTAGTCGGAGTTTTCCATCCACGCTTGTGTATTTCCCACGATTCCATTATTAACTCATGGACCCCTTATTGACCTCTTTATCCACCTTGTTGGGTATGAAGTTTGTTTCATAATTCAACTTTCCCTTATGTCCGGCCAGTGTCCGACCCTTCTAAAGTAAGTACTGAAATCTCCTTTTCCCATCGGTTCAAATGGATGATGCAAAAAATTTGTGATCAAACTACACCCTAACTTTCTTATTATTTATGCTATTTCTCCATGGTTGTGGTGACTGACTCCTACCAGTGCAACACTGCCCCACTGGGTAAAAAATTCATTAACAATTTAGTCGTGGGTGCCACCGTACACCACCCTACACAATTGTCTTTGGGTTATTTTCTCCCATTGGCTTATCGCGATGCTCTTATACTCGAATCCTTATAGATAGCCCTTCTCAAAGGGTCTTTCCACACTTTCCCCACCCTTTGCTGACTATGCTGGGTGAGACTCAAATTGTACCACCGTTATCTACAATAGTGCTTTGGGAGACTATCGCTCCGGGGTGATTATTCTATCCCCACTGGACTGAACAACAATCAAGGTGATTCCTATCAAGATCACCATTTCCAGAATACCCTATGTCTTATGTTGAGCCTCTCCTCCTGCAATTCTCCTATGGCCCTCATTGGTCATCCCAAAGAATGTTCGGTATACAAAGCCTAACCGAACTCGTGTATGAATAACCTAACTATAATTGATAGCTGGAGAACGTAACTCTCATACGTAGAGGAATACAACAATCCTATCATAAGGCTATACATCAAAGAACGCTAAGTTAAAACGTGGAAATCCGTACAGATCCTAAGGAAACTAGAACCTGATGCTCTGATACCATCTGTGTCACTCTGCTCAATGAAATACCGGGTGATCAATCCTATATCAAATTAAAACAGAAATCTCATCTGGTTCATTCTTAGCATCACTGTCAAAAACTTTTTAAAACTTACTACCCACCTAGTATTGAATAACTAATGTCAAAATTTTAAACTTTTAATTTAACAACAACGACCATATAAATATCAATACAAACCATTCACACAAACCATGAATCTAAAGCATGAATAAACCATCGGTAGAAAACCAACATCCACTAAAATAATCCAACAAAGAATAGTAACCAGTAAAAATTCTGACTGAAATGAAAATAGTTGGGGCAACATGCCCGAAATACCAAGCTGCATCCTACTCTAGGAATGAAATGACCGAAGCGTCTATATCCAAATCCTGTAACATCCACACCTACTGCAACTACGCATCCCTGGAACAGATCTTCAAGTTTGGCATCCCTGTGGATGGATACCTAAAAGGTTTTGAAAATATTTTGCAAGTATGGGTCAGAGCCCAAAGTTCTTTTGAAAATATTTTGCAAGTGAATTAAAATACAACAATTAAAATGTATGAATGCTCTTCATATTTAAGTTAGTGTCGCACTCCCTTGAGATACATCTCACCCCTCCTCTAAAGTGCACACCTAATGCTTTCTTCCTAACCCTCCTAGTTACACCACCCCATCTAACTAGCCTTGTCATAAAACTCCTTGAACTCTAATCTAACCCGAGTAATTTGTATCTTTACTTCGTAAGTTATTTATCGCATTAACTTAATTAATCAGTTCGTAAAAGTCATGTAACATTCACTAGTTATATAAGTAATACAAATTCTCTTCATGTATTTAATTACCCGTATATAATTATCTACTCCATTATATACGTAGAACTATATTCCACAATTATTCATATGTTGAATATAAATAAAACCGCACATAAAATCCATATAACATTCACTAGTTAGATAAGTAATACAAATTCTCTTCATATATTTAATTACCCATATATAATTATGTACTCCATTATATACGTAGAATCATATTCCACAATCACACATATGTTGAATATAATTAAAATCGTCCTTTCGAGTAATACCTCATCAGATTCATTCTCTAAAGTGTTATCTTCCCAGGTCTACTCACTCCCACCTAGATTTCTGAGACAGCTTGCCACCGACGAATCAGAACATGTAAATATAAACGTATTGGAGGCGGTCATATTCCCCCGAGTGTGAAGGCAATCATCTCAATGCCGACCTCTATTTGGACGCTATGTCTTGGGGATATACTCGCCCTACTCCTCAAGCTAGGGGATTCACCCACATCCCGCAACCTCCCCCAATTGCACTAGAGCATATAATTCTAAATAAATACCTAGCCACTAGTATTTATGAGCACCCAATATATATATATATACTATCACACTACCATATATATATATATATATATATATATATACAGTCCTGCTCTTGTGCGGACTAGTTCGCATTTTAAGAATGCGGACCGGACATGTGTCACCTGGCGGTGAGCCCAGAAAAGAGAGAGAGTGTGCCTATAATTTAGGCAATAATTTCTAGGCGTACCGTTAGGTGACACATGTCCGGTCCACATTCTTAAAATGAGGAATAGTCCGTACAAGAGAAGGACTATATATATATAGTCCTTCTCTTGTACGGACTAGTCCGCATTTTAAGAATGCGGACCGAACATGTGCCACCTGGCGGTGAGCCCAGAAAAGAGAGAGAGTGTGCCTATAATTTAGGCGATAATTTATAGGTGCACCGTTAGGTGACACATGTACGGTCCGCATTCTTAAAATGCGGACTAGTCCGCACAAGAGCATTATTATATATATATATATATATATATATATATATATATATATATATATATATAAATAAAATTTAATCCCGGCTTTACCGTATACAAAGTTCGTAACACTAGCCAACATCTTCTCGAGTCTATGGTCCGACTCTAATTTAATTAATTTACCCATTAATTAAGTTAATATCTCCCCGAGTCTATGGTCAGACTCTAATTTAATTAATATGCCCATTAATTAACTTAATATCTCCCCAAGTTTATTGTCCGACTCTAATTTAATTAATATGCCCATTAATTAACTTATTATCTCCCTGAGTCTATGGTCCAACTCTAATTTAATTAATATACTCATTAATTAATTTAATATCTCCCTAGCGTCACACAACCAATGTACCCGGACTTGCTCACCTGGCCCGAATTTCTATCTCTTAGAACGTACTCCTGAAAATTCCGTTATAAAGAGAACGCTAATAATTAAATAATATTTAACAATTTATTATATCATCCTATAATAAATTATTCTAGCTATAAGCTTTAATTAATTAACCTTAATCTATTATCATGGCATCACTCAACCAAACTATCCGGACACCTCCTTGTTCCATAATACAATATCCCCAAATCTGAGGATTTCAATTTACTCAATCTGCCCAGATTTTTAAAATGCCATTTTGGGGCATTTTGGGATCATTTTGGAAAAGGCGTACTAGAGAACGAAAGTTAGAAAACGTCATTTTCTAGACGGTAGCGCAGACAGAATCATCATTAAAAGCTTATGTGAAGCTTTTTACCCCGAATTATCCACTACAATCCTTACGAATCAAAACCTGTCCCAATAACTTGATTCGTAACTTCCCCAAACCAAAACCCAATTTGTATTAACCCAATGCAAAAATTATTTGTATAACACCTACTATGATTTGAATTGAATATCACCAATTTACATTGAAGCAATTTAATCACTTGCCTTATAAATTCGTAGTGTCTGATTATCCTTTGGTGTAGAGATCGTTGTGTGATGAAGAACACCTTCCTTGTTCTTCCTCTTTGGCTCTCAAGAGTCCTCCCTCTTTGTCCCTTATGTTCTCAAATTTCTCCCAAATGAGTTATGGTTGCCCACAACTCCAAAACTTAGGTTTTTATCTCCAAATCCCGTTTTTAATCTTATGGCCCTAATTAAAATGGCCCAAATACCCCCGAATGAGCTCGATTATACCCAAAAACATCCCATGGCTCATTTACCACCACCGGGTACACTTTTCCAACTATCTCGGCCCATCTGGACTCAAATGTGTACTCAAAATTGACATCCGAATTAATTTATAAAAATTCCCTATCTCACACCCAACTTAGTCTACATCCGACTTCCGATTGAGATAAATAAATATCACATCACTTATATACGTTATGACGTAAATAAATTATTTCTATTCACTTAGTAATTTAATTTTCGTAAATATTAACCATTTTCTCTCCGATTAATATTTAAATAAATATTAACATAACTAATTCAATTAAACTATGACACACAAGTAATTTAAAATTTTCTCGAATTAATTAAATAATAAATGCACAGAAATACGGGGTGTTACATATTCTTAGAAGAATAATTTATGCAACTAGACTTATATATCATGGAGATTGTAAGACTTGAAAAATATTTTTTTTTTTTTTTTGCATTTTGCAATATTCTTCCAATAAGTCGAGTTAAACCAAATTTCAATGTACCATTAAATGATGCTGGATTGAAGATTTAAATATTTCTGGAGAGCATTTGAACTTATCATACAAATATTTGGGAAAGAAGTAAATAAATTAATCTTTAAGCATTAACTCTTAATATAACAAAATTAAGTTAAGTTATACCTCATGTATGCAACAATGCACGTGACATCTAAAGACTTCAATGCACACAAATCCAATAAATATTTCTTTAAAAGAAAGAATTGATCATTATCTTCTCTGAACATCTCTTTCTCCATTGGAATCGTTAATCGATTTGTCTAAATGGTCGTTAAAATATGGGTGGTGGCAGAAATCAAAGCACACCCATCCTCATCGTTCTCCCCGCATTAGTTTTTACCTTCATCGACCTTTTCATTCTCCCCGCATTAATTTTTTTACCAACTTTAATTTAATTCTACATTGGATCATGTGAAATATTCTATTAAGAGGTTTAATTCATAACAACACACACACACACACACACACACACACACACACACACATATATATATATATATATATATAGTAATTAATGAATGAATTAAAAAAGACTTTACCTCAATTCCTACAATGCTAACTCTTTGGGACAAGCAACATATGATCCAATATTGTATTTCACAAAATACATTTCATCCAGAATAAGTACTCGGATGATGGCACTAGAAGATATAAATTTAATAAAAGAGACCCGAATATTGTTTTCTCCCAAAGATGTATTATTAATTTTCTCATTTAGTCTAGATCAAACATTGTTTGGCAAATTAATCCTAGACCTCTTTTTGTCACATTGTCAGATTTCATTTTTAAGGTTATGGTAGAGATAAACATCACAGATGAAAATTAAGACTGCCTCTGGTCACTATACAAAGATCTGTGTAGAGGCAAAATATAATTTTTAAGGTTGTTCACTAAAGTTGATCATTAAGAGGGAGGTGCGCTTAAACCTTGGAGACCTTGTCTGACATTAACTTGAGAATTTTATTTGGACTGGGAAGCTGTTTATATGTATTAAAATGCATATGGATGGGTATTCACTCTTAATTTTATAATATATCAAGTCTCTTCAGTGTTTCTTGATATGGTTACTCTTTAACTTTATAATGCCAAACTAGCGTATATATGCATATCATTGAAAAACTTTTATGTCTACTATTTATAAAAAAATTGTACATAATTATGAATTAATAAATAATTACAGAATTAAAATCAGAATTATAAATGAAACACTTACTTGAATTTGCTGAAATAATAAAAAGAATTAAAGATAAATCCGAGCCCTGTTATGAACAGTTTCCTTAAGACAATTTATTCCCTCCAATGTGCTCCGAGGTTGATGAATACTGTCTCCCAAGATAGAACGGATTTTCCAATTAATTATGTAGCACAACAATAATTAATTGCAGCGAACTCAAATTCTGTGTTCCATACTCAACAACAATGCAACAGATGCTATGCAGAAAAAGAATTTTCTGAAGAGAATATGACAGGAAATTTCAGGAAGGAAAATGGCAGCAATTCTGGAGGAGGGAAAATATCGTTGTTTAAAAACGGAGGGAGGCATCTGTATTTATAGCAAAGTAGATGACTGTTGGCAAAATAACTGCCAAAACAGTTAAACGAAATTAACTGTTGACTGTTGGCAATAACTGCCAACAGTTTATGAATTAATTAATTAATTTCATAATTAATTAATAATTAAAGTCCAGAAAGTTAAATAAAATTCGGCCAAAAAATGTAGGAGATTTTTATAATCCCGAGCCCGAACCGAACCGAGCCAAGCCGAGCCGGCCGGACGGACGGACGCGCGCGTGTGGACTTTTGACCGAAAGTCAACCCGTGCATAGCTTAGGTCATCTCCCCTTCAAAGAGTTGGGATACCCCCAAGGCATCCAAGCCTTAGTCCATACTTGGGGTGTTACTAACTCATCAAAATTCCACTACTCTTCCAATGTGGGACAAGAGTTAAAACACACCCAATTCATTAACTTTCATTGCTTTGTGAGTCACTTTGGGGACATATTTATCATTCATAACTTATTGAAATTGGACATATGAATATACTACGTTAATCTCCTTGCGGAGGTGAACGCGTTCGTATATGGTCCCACAATTTTCGTAGTGTGGGTCCCACCTAAATTTGAGCTCAAAGTTGCTCAAAATTATGTCCAGAAAATTCTGGACAGCTTTCTTAAAACCCATTTAAGTCCAATTTTTTCCAACAATCCCCCACATGAATGATATATCGCTATAAATAAAACAAAACAGATGCTAATGCAGATGCAGACACAAGTTGAGTAAAACTGAAGACTTATTGCATCAGGAGAAGTAGCCTAGTGGCCTTGAACTTTCCTTAGTGATATACTATCGGATTTACTTGGTTAATCAGTAGACTTCACGTCCTTGAACCGTCAACCATTTTTGTAAACCTAGACAACAGTATTCACACAACAATTCTTCAACACAGTTGGTTCTCACGTTTGTGTTCATTTTGTCCGGGAACACCACTTGGTTCTGCAAGTATGTTAGAGAATATGCCTTTCATTATTCTCATAGAAGTGGCCCCCTTCTTACTCACGTAGGTGACTTCCATAAAGAGTATTCTGCAATACCCCACTTAGACGTACTAAGATATAGATGACATTAAAAGCATAACTTATCCTAATTTCACGGCAAATGTGCACTGTCTCATCTTTGGAATGGATAGGATGATATATCCTCCAGTGCTTACTGAATACAACGTGGTTCGGTTTGCCCATTGAACCTAGATCTTGGGATCTCCAGTCAGCTAGGTTGGGTTGCCACTATATTGATTCTTATTTATTTATAGGCTTTAGACCCATTCCTCTCGATGATCTTTCAACTTGCTCTCGGTTTAAACCTTTCGTTAGTGGATCCGATATATTATCTTTTGACTTTACATAGTCAATTGTGATAATTCCGTTTGAGAGAAGTTGTCTAACGGTATTGTGTCTATGACGAATATGTCGTGACTTTCCGTTATACATGTGATTTTGTGCCCTTCCAATCGCATTGGCTATCGCAATGTATACATATTGTGGGCACAGGTTTAGACCAATTTGGAACATCCTCTAAGAAATTTCGAAGCCATTCAGCTTCTACTCCAGCTTTGTCTAGTGCAATGAATTCAGATTCCATTGTCGATCTAGCAATGAACGTTTGTTTTGAGGATTTCCAAGATACAGCTGCACTTCCGAGGGTAAACACATACCCACTCGTAGACTTAGAGTCTTTTGTATCAGATATCCAATTTGCATCGCAATGTCCTTCAAGAACAGCTGTATATTTTGAGTAATGCAATCCATACTTTTGAGTATATTTTAAATAACCCAAAACTCTCAATATTGCTTTCCAGTGATCTCTTCCTGGATTACTCGTAAATCGACTTAGCTTACTTATTGAGTATGCTATGTCCGGTCGCGTACAGTTCATGATATAAATTAAACTGCCGATAATACGAGAATATTCTAGTTGAGATATGCTTTCACCATTATTTCTTGCTAGATGTAAATTTACATCTACAGGTGTCTTGGTAGGACTAATATCATACTTCTTGAATTTTTCAAGTACTTTCTCAATGTAATGAGATTGAGATAATATAAGTCTATCCGATGTTCTAGAAATTTTAATTCCTAATATAACATCGGCGATTCCCATATCTTTCATGTCAAATCTACTACTCAGCATTTGTTTTGTAGTTTTGACAATTTCCAAGTTACTACCCATGATAAGAATATCATCAATATATAGGCAGACAATGACATATCCATTTTGAATGTATTTAAAGTAAACACATTTATCGCATTCATTGATTTTGAAACCATTTGATAACATTGCATTATCATATTTTTCATGCCATTGCTTAGGTGCTTGTTTTAATCCATATAGTGATTTAACAAGCTTACATACTTTTCCTTCTTGTCCGGGAGCTTTGAACCCTTCAGGTTGCTCCATATAAATTTCATCATCTAGTTCACCGTTTAAGAATGCAGTTTTTACATCCATTTGATGTATTTCAAGTCCATTAATAGCAGCTATTGCTATTAACATCCGAATGGACGTTATTCTTGTTACCGGTGAATATGTGTCGAAGTAATCCAACCCTTCCTTTTGCCTATAGCCTTTAGCTACAAGTCTAGCTTTATATTTATCAATTGATCCATCGGCCTTCAATTTCTTTTTGAAGATCCATTTATAACCTAATGGTTTTGAACCTGGTGGAAGATCCACTAGTTCCCATGTATGATTTTGTAATATGGATTCAATTTCACTATTAATTTCTTCTTTCCAATTTGAAGCATCGGGTAAGGATATAGCTTCTTTATACGATTGAGGTTCATTTTCTAACAAATATGTTAGAAAATACGGACCAAAAGAAGTCGAGGTTTTTGCTCTTTTACTACGTCTTGGTTCATCCTCTATTGATTCAATAGGTTGATGAGTACCACTTGTAGTAGCTTGATTTGTCCTTTTAGGAGGACCAGATTCTCGGGTCATGTTATACGGGAATTCATTTTCAAAAAATGAAGCATCCCTCGATTCAATAACCGTATTTACATGAATGTCCGAAATCTCAGATTTACAAACTAGAAATCGATATGCACTGCTATTAGTAGCATAACCGATGAATACACAATCCACGGTTTTTGGCCCTATTCTTATCTTTTTAGGTTTAGGAACCATCACTTTGGCTAAGCACCCCCACACTTGTAAATATTTATAGGAAGGTTTTCGACCTTTCAATAATTCATAAGGTGTCTTGTGAGTCTTTTTGTGAGGTAGTTTATTGAGAATGTAATTAGCAGAAAGTAAGGCTTCCCCCCACAAATTTTGTGGAGCTCCTGAACTTAATAACATTGAGTTCATCATTTCTTTCAAAGTACGGTTTTTGCGTTCAGCAACACCATTCGATTGAGGAGAATAAGGAGCGGTTGTTTGATGAATAATCCCATTTTCAGAACAAAATTCCTCAAATGGATATTCATATTCACCTCCTCTATCACTTCTAATAGCCTTTATCATTTTGCTTAATTGATTCTCAACTTCATTTTTATATTGTTTAAATACATTAATAGCCTCATCTTTACTATGTAACAAATATACATAGAAATATTTTGTGCAATCGTCAATAAAAGTAATAAAATACTTTTTCCCACCTCTAGTTTGAACAAATTTTAAATCACAAATATCGGTGTGAATTAAATCTAAAGGTTCAGTTATCCTTTCAATAGAATGGAAAGGTAATCTAGCTAATTTAGATTCCACACAAATTTAACATTTATGATTTTTATCAATATTGAATTTTGGAAAAAATTCCAAGTTAATTAATCTACGCAATGTATCAAAATTAACATGTCACAATCTAGCATGCCAAATATTAGATGACTCAATCAAGTAAGAAGAACTAGCAACTTCATTCATTGAAACAAATGTTTTAGGGGTTACAGTAAGAACATTCAGTTTAAAGAGCCCCTCATTTAGGTAGCCCTTTTCCTACGTACATGTCATTTTTAGACAACACAAAGCGATCAGACACAAACACAAGCTTGAAACCATTCTTAGTAAGGAGAGATCCAGAAATCAGATTCTTTCGGATATCTGGCACGTGAAGAACATTGTTGAGAGTAAGTTCCTTTCCAGAAGTCATTTTCAAAGAAATCTTTCCTTGTCCCACCAATTTAGAAGTGGAACAATTTCCCATAAAAAGGTTCTCCTCATTTTCCAAAGGCTTATAGGTGGAGAACATCCATTTGTTTGCACAAATGTGTCGTGTGGCTCCAGTGTCCACCCACCATTCCTTGGTATTTACAACCAAGTTACATTTAGAGACAACGGCAGAAAGATTCATATCCGCCAAATCATTGGTGATATTCTCACCCTCAGTCACATTTGCTTGAGAATTATTTTTATTTTGCTTCTTAGGCTTACGACACTCACTTGAGCGGTGTCCCGGTTTACCACAATTGTAGCATTTGCCTTTGAACGTTTTCTTGTTATGTTTGGAAGTGCCTTCCCCATCATACTTTCGTTTGTTCTTCTTAGGACCTTCAACGACATGGACCTTTGTTTACATCGGATTCTTCCCACTTTTCTTTTGAGACTCACGATTGTTTTCTTCGATTCTTAGCCGGACAACCAACTCCTCCACATTCATCTCCTTACACTTGTGCTTGAGATAGTTTTTGAACAAAGTCCAAGAAGGTGGCAACTTTTCAACAATTGCAGCAACTTGGAAAGTTTCACTAATTGACATTCCTTCAGCATGAATGTCGTGGAGAATCACTTGGAGTTCTTGCACTTGCGAGATTACAGATTTAGAATCAACCATTTTGAAGTCCAGAAAACGCCCAACGATAAATTTCTTCATCCCAGCATCTTCAGTTTTATACTTCTTTTCCAAAGAATTCCATAATTCCTTGGAAGTTTTGATAGTGCAATAGACATGGTACAAAGTCTTGTCCAAGTATGCCAAAATATAATTTCGGCAAAGGTAGTCCGAGTGCTTCCAAGCATCGACATCAGCAACCTTTTCAGCGTCATCTCCCTCTTGAATAGAGGGGAAATCTTCATATACAAACCTGCCCAGTTGGCAGGTAGTGAGATAGAAGTACATTTGTTCTTGCCAACGTTTGAAGTCAGCCCCAATGAACTTTTCAGGTTTCTCCCCGTGTGGCATAGATACGGGTGCAGTCACACTTGTGTTGGTGACAATCAGTTTTGTAGGAGTAGTGTTCGTGCTTTGTGATTCCATTTCTGTTACAAAAACAGAATTTTTATCAATGATAAAATTCATATATAATGAATTAATCAAAATAGAATACAAAATTCTGTGCAACAATTTCCTCAAAATATAATTCACAATAAATGAATTCCAAAAGAATTCCAATTAAAATTCAGAATTAAAGTATAATATAAACAAAATTCCGTACAAAACAGAATTAAATTATAAAATCTGTGTCACACTAATTTTTAATAATAAAAAGAATTCCGTACAAAACAGAATTATAATTTAAGATTAAAAAAAAATTTAGATAAACAGATTTTAACAAGAGTACACAAATAAAATTTTATTTTTCTAAAAACTGAATATAAAAACAGTATAGAAATTAATTTCTATATCAAAACTGTTTTACTAATTTCTACAATAAAGCAGTAAATTAATTCATTTTATTCTGTCAAAACAGATTTATTTCCAACAAATAAATTTCTGTAAAAAAAAATTATGTACACTAAAAACAGTAGAACAATAAATTGCCTTAAGATTGTTATGTCTACTATTTATAAAAACAATTGTACAGAATTATGAAGTAATAATTAATTACAGAATTAAAAACAGAATTATAAATGAAACACTTACTTGAATTTGCAGAAATAATAAAAAGAATTAAAGATAAATCCGAGCCCTGTTATGAATAGTTTCCTTAAGACAATTTATTCCCTCCAATGTGCTCCGAGGTTGATGAATATTGTCTCCCAAGATAGAACGGATTTTACAATTAATTATGTAGCACAACAATAATTAATTGCAGCGAACTCAAATTCTGTGTTCCATACTCAACAACAATGCAACAGATGCTATGCAGAAAAAGAATTTTCTGAAGAGAATATGAGAGGAAATTTCAGGAAGGAAAATGGCAGCAATTCTGGAGGAGGGAAAATATCGTTGTTTAAAAACGGAGGGAGGCATCTGTATTTATAGCAAAGTAGATGACTGTTGGCAAATAACTGCCAAAACAGTTAAACGAAATTAACTGTTGACTGTTGGCAATAACTGCCAATAGTTTATTAATTAATTAATTAATTTCATAATTAATTAATAATTAAAGCCCAGAAAGTTAAATAAAATTCATCCCAAAAATGTAGGAGATTTTTATAAGCCCGAGCCCGAACCGAACCGAACCGAACCGAACCGAACCGAGCCGAGCCGAGCCGGACGGCCGGACGGACGCGCGCGTGTGGACTTTTGACCGAAAGTCAACCCGTGCATAGCTTAGGTCATCTCTCCTTCAAAGAGTTGGGACACCTCCAAGGCATCCAAGCCTTAGTCCATACTTGGGGTGTTATTAACTCATCAAATTTCCACTACTCTTCCAATGTGGGACAAGAGTTAAAACACACCCAATTCATTAACTTTCATTGCTTTGTGAGTCACTTTGGGGACATATTTATCATTCATAACTTATTGAAATTGGACATATGAATATACTACGTTAATCTCCTTGCGGAGGTGAACGCGTTCGTATATGGTCCCACAATTTTCGTAGTGTGGGTCCCACCTAAATTTGAGCTCAAAGTTGCTCAAAATTATGTCCAGAAAATTCTGGACAGCTTTCTTAAAACCCATTTAAGTCCAATTTTTTCCAACAATCCCCCACATGAATGATATATCGCTATAAATAAAACAAAACAGATGCTAATGCAGATGCAGACACAAGTTGAGTAAAACTGAAGACTTATTGCATCAGGAGAAGTAGCCTAGTGGCCTTGAACTTTCCTTAGTGATATACTATCGGATTTACTTAGTTAATCAGTAGACTTCACGTCCTTGAACCGTCAACCGTTTTTGTAAACCTAGACAATAGTATTCACACAACAATTCTTCAACACAGTTGGTTCTCACGTTTGTGTTCATTTTGGCCGTGAACACCACTTGGTTCCGCAAGTATTTTAGAGAATATGCCTTTCATTATTCTCATAGAAGTGGCCCCCTTCTTACTCACGTAGGTGACTTCCATAAAGAGTATTCTGCAATACCCCACTTAGATGTACTAAGATATAGATGACATTAAAAGCATTACTTATCCTAATTTCGCGGCAGATGTGCACTGTCTCATCTTTGGAATGGATAGGATGATATATCCTCCAGTGCTTACTGAATACAACGTAGTTCGGTTTGCCCATTGAACCTAGATCTTGGGATCTCCAGTCATCTAGGTTGGGTTGCCACTATATTGATTCTTATTTATTTATAGGCTTTAGACCCATTCCTCTCGATGATCTTTCAACTTGCTCTCGGTTTAAACCTTTCGTTAGTTGATCCGATATATTATCTTTTGACTTTACATAGTCAATTGTGATAATTCTGTTTGAGAGAAGTTGTCTAACGGTATTGTGTCTACGACGAATATGTCGTGACTTTCCGTTATACATGTGATTTTGTGCCCTTCCAATCGCTGATTGGCTATCGCAATGTATACATATTGCGGGAACAAGTTTAGACCAATTTGGAACATCCTCTAAGAAATTTCGAAGCCATTCAGCTTCTTCTCCATCTTTGTCTAGTGCAATGAATTCAGATTCCATTGTCGATCTAGAAATGCACGTTTGTTTTGAGGATTTCCAAGATACGGCTGCACCTCCGAGGGTAAACACATACCCACTCGTAGACTTAGAGTCTTTTGTATCAGATATCCAATTTGCATCGCAATGTCCTTCAAGAACAGCTGGATATTTTGAGTAATGCAATCCATAGTTTTGAGTATATTTTAAATAACCCAAAACTCTCAATATTGCTTTCCAGTGATCTCTTCCTGGATTACTCGTAAATCGACTTAGCTTACTTATTGAGTATGCTATATCCGGTCGCGTACAGTTCATGATATACATTAAACTACCGATAATACGAGAATATTCTAGTTGAGATATTCTTTCACCATTATTTATTGCTAGATGTAAATTTACATCTACAGGTGTCTTGGTAGGACTAATATCATACTTCTTGAATTTTTCAAGTACTTTCTCAATGTAATGAGATTGAAATAATATAAGTCCATCCGATGTTCTAGAAATTTTAATTCCTAATATAACATCGGCGATTCCCATATCTTTCATGTCAAATCTACTACTCAACATTTGTTTTGTAGTTTTGACAATTTCCAAGTTACTACCCATGATAAGAATATCATCAACATATAGGCATACAATGACATATCCATTTTGAATGTATTTAAAGTAAACACATTTATCGCATTCATTGATTTTGAAACCATTTGATAACATTGCATTATCATATTTTTCATGCCATTGATTAGGTCCTTGTTTTAATCCATATAGTGATTTAACAAGCTTACATACTTTTCCTTCTTGTCCGGGAGCTTTGAACCCTTCAGGTTGCTCCATATAAATTTCCTCATCTAGTTCACCGTTTAAGAATGCAGTTTTTACATCCATTTGATGTATTTCAAGTCCATTAATAGCAGTTATTGCTATTAACATCCGAATGGACGTTATTCTTGTTACCGGTGAATATGTGTCGAAGTAATCCAACCCTTCCTTTTGCCTATAGCCTTTAGCTACAAGTCTAGCTTTATATTTATCAATTGATCCATCGGCCTTCAATTTCTTTTTTAAGATCCATTTATAACCTAACGGTTTTGAACCTGGTGGAAGATCCACTAGTTCCCATGTATGATTTTGTAATATGGATTCAATTTCACTATTAATTGCTTCTTTGCAATCGGAAGCATCGGGTAAGGATATAGCTTCTTTATACGATTGAGGTTCATTTTCTAACAATATATGCTAGAAAATCTGGACCAAAAGAAGTCGAGGTTTTTGCTCTTTTACTACGTCTTGGTTCATCCTCTATTGATTCAATAGGTTGATGAGTACCACTTGTAGTAGCTTGATTTGTCCTTTTAGGAGGACCAGATTCTCGGGTCATGTTATACGGGAATTCATTTTCCAAAAATGAAGCATCCCTCGATTCAATAACCGTATTTACATGAATGTCCGAAATCTCAGATTTACAAACTAGAAATCGATATGCACTGCTATTAGTAGCATAACCGATGAATACACAATCCACGGTTTTTGGCCCTATTCTTATCTTTTTAGGTTTAGGAACCATCACTTTGGCTAAGCACCCCCACACTTGTAAATATTTATAGGAAGGTTTTTGACCTTTCCATAATTCATAAGGTGTCTTGTGCGTCTTTTTGTGAGGTACATTATTGAGAATGTAATTAGCAGAAAGTAAGGCTTCCCCCCACAAATTTTGTGGAGCTCCTGAACTTAATAACATTGAGTTAATCATTTCTTTTAAAGTACGGTTTTTGCGTTCAGCAACACCATTCGATTGAGGAGAATAAGGAGCGGTTGTTTGATGAATAATCCCATTTTCAGAACAAAATTCCTCAAATGGATATTCATATTCACCTCCTCTATCACTTCTAATAGCCTTTATCGTTTTGCTTAATTGATTCTCAACTTCATTTTTATATTGTTTAAATACATTAATAGCCTCATCTTTATTATGTAACAAATATACATAGCAATATTTTGTGCAATCGTCAATAAAAGTAATAAAATACTTTTTCCCACCTCTAGTTTGAACAAATTTTAAATCACAAATATCGGTGTGAATTAAATCTAAAGGTTCAGTTATCCTTTCAATAGAATGGAAAGGTAATCTAGCTAATTTAGATTCCACACAAATTTAACATTTATGATTTTTATCAATATTGAATTTTGGAAAAAATTCCAAGTTAATTAATCTACGCAATGTATCAAAATTAACATGTCACAATCTAGCATGCCAAATATTAGATGACTCAATCAAGTAAGAAGAACTAGCAACTTCATTCATTGAAACAGATGTTTTAGGGGTTACAGTAAGAACATTCAGTTTAAAGAGCCCCTCATTTAGGTAGCCCTTTTCCTACATACATGTCATTTTTAGACAACACAAAGCGATCAGACACAAACACAAGCTTGAAACCATTCTTAGTCAGGAGAGATCCAGAAATCAGATTCTTTCGGATATCTGGCACGTGAAGAACATTGTTGAGAGTAAGTTCCTTTCCAGAAGTCATTTTCAAAGAAATCTTTCCTTGTCCCACCAATTTAGAAGTGGAACAATTTCCCATAAAAAGGTTCTCCTCATTTTCCAAAGGCTTATAGGTGGAGAACATCCATTTGTTTGCACAAATGTGTCGTGTGGCTCCAGTGTCCACCCACCATTCCTTGGTATTTACAACCAAGTTACATTTAGAGACAACGGCAGAAAGATTCATATCCGCCAAATCATTGGTGATATTCTCACCCTCAGTCACATTTGCTTGAGAATTATTTTTATTTTGCTTCTTAGGCTTACGACACTCACTTGAGCGGTGTCCCGGTTTACCACAATTGTAGCATTTGCCTTTGAACGTTTTCTTGTTATGTTTGGAAGTGCCTTCCCCATCATACTTTCGTTTGTTCTTCTTAGGACCTTCAACGACATGGACCTTTGTTTACATCGGATTCTTCCCACTTTTCTTTTGAGACTCACGATTGTTTTCTTCGATTCTTAGCCGGACAACCAACTCCTCCACATTCATCTCCTTACGCTTGTGCTTGAGATAGTTTTTGAACAAAGTCCAAGAAGGTGGCAACTTTTCAACAATTGCAGCAACTTGGAAAGTTTCACTAATTGACATTCCTTCAGCATGAATGTCGTGGAGAATCACTTGGAGTTCTTGCACTTGCGAGATTACAGATTTAGAATCAACCATTTTGAAGTCCAGAAAACGCCCAACGATAAATTTCTTCATCCCAGCATCTTCAGTTTTATACTTCTTTTCCAAAGAATTCCATAATTCCTTGGAAGTTTTGATAGTGCAATAGACATGGTACAAAGTCTTGTCCAAGTATGCCAAAATATAATTTCGGCAAAGGTAGTCCGAGTGCTTCCAAGCATCGACAGCAGCAACCTTTTCAGCGTCATCTCCCTCTTGAATAGAGGGGAAATCTTCATATACAAACCTGCCCAGTTGGCAGGTAGTGAGATAGAAGTACATTTGTTCTTGCCAACGTTTGAAGTCAGCCCCAATGAACTTTTCAGGTTTCTCCCCGTGTGGCATAGATACGAGTGCAGTCACACTTGTGTTGGTGACAATCAGTTTTGTAGGAGTAGTGTTCGTACTTTGTGATTCCATTTCTGTTACAAAAACAAAATTTTTATCAATGATAAAATTCATATATAATGAATTAATCAAAATAGAATACAAAATTCTGTGCAACAATTTCCTCCAAATATAATTCACAATAAATAAATTCCAAAAGAATTCCAATTAAAATTAAGAATTAAAGTATAATATAAACAGAATTCCGTACAAAACAGAATTAAATTATAAAATCTGTGTCACACTAATTTTTAATAATAAAAAGAATTCCGTACAAAACAGAATTATAATTTAAGATTAAAAAAAAATTTAGATAAACAAATTTTAACAAGAGTACAGAAATAAAATTTTATTTTACTAAAAACTGAATATCAAAACAGTATAGAAATTAATTTCTATATCAAAACTGTTTTACTAATTTCTACAATAAAGCAGTAAATTAATTCATTTTATTCTGTCAAAACAGATTTATTTCCAACAAATAAATTTCTGTAAAAAAAATTTTGTACACTAAAAACAGTAGAACAATAAATTGTCTTAAGATTGTTATGTCTACTATTTATAAAAACAATTGTACAGAATTATGAATTAATAAATAATTACAAAATTAAAAATAGAATTATAAATGAAACACTTACTTGAATTTGCAGAAATAATAAAAAGAATTAAAGATAAATCCGAGCCCTGTTATGAACAGTTTCCTTAAGAAAATTTATTCCCTCCAATGTGCTCCGAGGTTGATGAATATTGTCTCCCAAGATAGAACGGATTTTCCAATTAATTATGTAGCACAACAATAATTAATTGCAGCGAACTCAAATTCTGTGTTCCATACTCAACAACAATGCAACAAATGCTATGCAGAAAAAGAATTTTCTGAAGAGAATATGACAGGAAATTTCAGGAAGGAAAATGGCAGGAATTCTGGAGGAGGGAAAATATCGTTGTTTAAAAACGGAGGGAGGCATCTGTATTTATAGCAAAGTAGATGACTGTTGGCAAAATAACTGCCAAAACAGTTAAACGAAATTAACTGTTGACTGTTGGCAATAACTGCCAACAGTTTATTAATTAATTAATTAATTTCGTAATTAATTAATAATTAAAGCCCAGAAAGTTAAATAAAATTCGGCCAAAAAATGTAAGAGATTTTTATAAGCCCGAGCCCGAGCCGAGCCGGCCGGACGGACGCGCTCGTGTGGACTTTTGACCGAAAGTCAACCCGTGCATAGCTTACGCCATCTCCCCTTCAAAGAGTTGGGATACCCCCAAGGCATCCAAGCCTTAGTCCATACTTGGGGTGTTATTAACTCATCAAATCTCCACTACTCTTCCAATGTGGGACAAGAGTTTAAACACACCCAATTCATTAACTTTCATTGCTTTGTGAGTCACTTTGGGGACATATTTATCATTCATAACTTATTGAAATTGGACATATGAATATACTACGTTAATCTCCTTGCGGAGGTGAACGCGTTCGTATATGGTCCCACAATTTCGTAGTGTGGGTCCCACCTAAATTTGAGCTCAAAGTTGCTCAAAATTCTGTCCAGAAAATTCTGGACAGCTTTCTTAAAACCCATTTAAGTCCAATTTTTTCCAACAATTCCGTGAGTCTTATATTGCTTCATCACATACTTAGTGGAGTGGTCTGCAACTCGCCATTATGATTTGAAATTCAACTTCTCTGGACGAGGTGGTGTTTGAAATTCTGGGAGTGACTTTGTTTTCATAAGATTCATCCACCAAAACTCACGAGTGTGCCAAGGCTACTCAGTCATACAATAAACAAGGAGTTTAAATAAACACCAAAATAACATTGTATTTTCTTTTTTTCTTTTCTACACTCAACTCTGAATATTTTGAATCACTATTGCTTGCACACTAACTTCGAATAAAAGTATGGTATTCAAATGATTTATTCAATTCAAATTGTTCAATTCACTCTCAACATTGATTCTAAACAAAATCTTCAAAATAATTATCTCACTATTTAAACTGCTATTAAATTACTGTAGTTCTATTCAAACTAAATGGTATTCTTCACGATATATACCAACAAAAAAAGAAGAATCTAAAAATGGGGAATAAGAAAATGTCCACCTGAATGAACAATAATGTTCTCAGATGTACTTGTTTGACACCATTGATGGAACACTACAGTGTTGATCTGTCATTAAAAGTAAAAAAATAAATTTTGTATAAGCTTTGTTATTTAATAAGAGGAATTCAAAAAACATGTATATAGAAATAGTACATGTACCTATTATTAGTTGTCTTCTATACAAGTATCATTTTGGTTGCATAAACATAATGGATTATATGGTTATGAATCTAAAACCATTAATAAATTCACCAAACTGAGGAAGAACTTACCCAAGGATGTAAATATCATATGGTTGTTTCATACAAAGCCAGTCATCGATCTCAAGATCCTCATATGGAAGTCTTCCAACAGCATTCCAACTTCCAATGGTCACCCTACAGAGAAACAGGTACTAATTTATATGGCCCTATATTACCAAAAAAAGGATAATAACTCAATGATGAAGAATTATAATTAGTATATAAAAAAGAAAATTACAAAAGGAATGATTATGAAAAACTCTAAATATCATAGTTTTCATTGTGAAATTTATATATTATAAATCGTAAAAATTTATATTACTTAACTGGAAAGAAAGGTCATTGAATTAAGTCAATACAGAGCACTAGCGCATCTGTCCGGGGTCTGTTAAATGCTGAAGCACCAATGTGGGCCAACTTAGAGGAGATGGTTGTGGAGATTCAATGAGAAGCTCTCATGGTTCTCGTAACTCTAGAAGCTATTGTGGAACATCTGAGTAAGCTTTTAGTTGATCAAAGTGTTCTTCACCTATTTGAGAAGAGTTATCATATACCATTCCCATAAGAACGTCAGTTTGAGACTTGGGTTGACAAGCTATTGATGCATAGTGCTCCCTAAACTGGAATACACACACACACACACACACACACACACACACACACACACACACACACACATATATATATATATGTTATACTCATTTCTCTAAAGAGGGAATCTCTATATCTAGAACGTGAAATACCGGGTGGCCAGTCCCATACCAAATTAAAATAGAATATACAGTTGGCTCATTCTTAGCATCACCGTCGAAAACGTTTACAAGTCACCCAATACCCAATTAAGCTGGTGTTAAAAACTTTCCAAATTTTAATTCAACAAAAACATTATTAGTTTAAGAATAGTACAACACATTTAAATCTACAACACTGATAACCGAACAGATAACACAATACAATTTAAATGTAATTGGAATAAACATTCCCAAATAATATTATTCCATTACAGTAATCCCAACAATAACAAATGTATTAAAATTGAAAAATGTTACTAAAGCCGTTTATTAAAAATAAACTATTTAAGAAACTCTTTTCGTAAAAAACCAAACTATTTGAACACAAGATGTGTTTAATAAATCAGTATGTACGAGATCTATTCAAGAATTGAATAACAGATTTATAAAGTAGTTTAAAAATCTTAAACTCAGCACAACCAAGTGTGAGATGAGGAGATGTAGAAAGATTATGTTCACGATGTTTTTTACGTGGTAAAAGCTCACCAATTGAGGAAACATCCACGACTCCCTCTACGGAGTAAAATGAAAAATCCACTAAAACAAATATATGAGTTACAAACTATATAACTAACATGCAAACAGCTCAGTCCTATATAAGTTTAGGAATGTACCCTCTAGTGTCCTTAAGCTTCTCTACAGTTCTGATTGTAGATGTAGTTCTCCCAGTTTGTTAACTTCTGATTTGTTCCAGCACTTTACGTCGACTCTTTGTTCTCAAGATCTTATTACCAACACTTTTCGTGTTGTAGGGTGAAAGTGTTTGTGAAGGTGATTTCTAACACATGAATACACACACACACACTTATTAAGTACAAATAGTCCTAACAAAATACAATAACACTATATGATGTGATCTTTTCTATTTCTTTCTTCTTACAAAACTTTTCACCTTATTTGACCTTTAAATCATTCCCAGAATCCATGGATACCTTGCTAGGAAGACAGACAAGGTCTTAATCAATGTCAGAATTTAGAGAAACTTTCGAGATTGAAAACCTCCAAGTGAGATTCCAAACTAGGTCAAAGGTTTAGTTTTACAAGAACTAGAAACAAAAAACATTTATTGTTGATTTCAAAGTAAGCAAACGTTTTAAAGAAAATAATCAAAAATATATTTCTCAAGATGAGAAATAAAATGAAACTAAGTGTAATGTAACATTAATAACTCAGATATGAAATTTCTATGAAATCAAAAAGTAGATCAGAGTAAAACGTTTAAGTTGAAAACAAGATCAAGTGAACACGAGGTTACAACAACAAAAACAATCTCAACTCAAACTCTCAAACTCTCAAGAACACTCAGATAAGTGTTTTGGATATGGAGGTATTTGAATAAGTGTTTGAGTTTTGATGAAAGAGGTTTGACGAATAGGGTTAGGGTTTCTAACTCTCTCTCATCTCTCTCTATATTTCTCTCTTCTCTCTCTACTCTCTCAATTTCTCAGAGGAAATGAAAATGGCAAAAGTCTTCGAAGTCTGAGAGAAGGGTCCCTTTTATAGGGTGAGGAGAAGGTTCGAGAGGAAGGCTCAAAACCAAGGGCCTGGATTAAGTCAAGCCAAATTGACTTAGATCGTAGGGTTCTAATAAGGCGGTGATAAAACAAATCCTGATTGGTCTAAAGAGTTGTACTGTGATTCACCAAGATAACATGCAGATCGTTGATAGCTAATGATCCAAGGGCTAGGAACACACGCTGTTTTAACTCAGTAAAGAAGCACAACTTCAGCCAATCAGACGAGGACAGGTGTTGATCAATAACAGGAGAACAAACGCGCGTCCAAAGTTAATTAAAACCACACCCTCAAGTTTACTCCGCTTTCGGATTCTACCCAAGGTAACAATAAGCGAATATAATCAACAACTTATATTTATAAATTAACCCCCGAAACTTTTAAACTAAGTTTTAATTAAGAAAACCTAATTTAAAAACTGTTTAAAAAATCCCAAAAAATTATTAAAATTCCAATTTAGGGATTTAAACACACTCAACATATGTACACACATTATTATGCAGTATGATATGCAATAAATGAATTCTACTGTGTGTGAGTGTTGGCAATAGGTTCTTGATCACTACAAGATAGAGAGATGAAGTAGCAAACAAACTTCTGAGGTTTTTTGGATTCTAGGGAGGACACAATTTTGTCACAATTTCCAAACTAGATGAGCACTTATACAATATAGACTCAAGTGAGCCAAAAGTATAAGGGCTTCAATCTCCCCCTTTGGAAATATGAGACAAAATCTCCTTTGAGTTATCTTGAACTCGTAGGGCAACAAGAAAATAAGAAAAACTTATTCCTATCAAAATTCTATCTACCCAATTCCTAGAAATCAAAAAGTACATAACTCAACTAAGTACATTTGAATACCCTATTAAAACTGTTGAGAGTAACTGTACAATAAGAACCTGCAATAAATCACTAAGATCAAGCTTTTTATCATATGTAAGAATTGAATAGACTCAAATTTCTCTCCCATTTTGTCTCAAATGGACAAAGGGAAAAACTTAGATAAACAGCAAAAAGATTAGTCAGCATAAACCATACCAATAGATTTTCGTAATGAAATGAATCTATTATAATCTAGAGGTTTGGTAAACATATCTGGGAGTTGTAGATCAGTAGGAAGATAATTGATTTCTAATTCCTTAGATTCAACCAATTCGCGTATAAAATGATGTCTTATTTTAATATGCTTTGTTCGCGAGTGTTGAACAAGGTTATTAGAAATATTAATCGCACTTTGATTATCATAATAGAGATGCAATTGGTTTTCTTGAATACCATAATCACTTAGCATTTGTGTAAGCCACATTAATTGAGCACAACAGCTGCCATCGACTATGTATTCAGATTCAGCTGTTGAGAGAGATGTGCAGTTTTGTTTTTTTACTACTCCATCCTACCAAGTTATTACCTATATAATAACATGCTCCTGATGTGCTTTTACTATCATCAGTACACCCAGCCCATTCAGCATCAGTGTACCCAATTATAGTTCTTGGTGTGTCATTAGTGTACCAAAGTCCTAGATTTAGAGTGCCTTTTACATATTTAATGATACGTTTAACAACATTCAAGTGGATCTCTTTAGGGTTACTTTGATATCGAGCACATACACACACATCATACATAATATCAGGACACGAGGCAGTAAGGTATAGTAAAGTGCCTATCATACTACGACACAGAGTATGATCTACAGATGTTCCATTTTCATCTTTAAAAAGTTTTAGCGTAGTACTCATGGGCGTTTTAGCATTTTTAGCACTCTCAAGGCCAAATTTCTTTACTATCTCTAAAGCGTACTTGGATTGCGATACAAATAATGCATCTGTATGTTGTTTGACTTGAAGGCCTAAGAAGAATTGTAGCTCCCCCATAAGGGACATTTGAAATTCCTTATGCATAGTTTCAGAGAAGGATTTGACTTCTGAGGGAGAAGTTGATCCAAATATAATATCGTCCACATAAACTTGAGCAATAGTGATGTGTTTGTCAAAATGTTTGATAAAGAGAGTTTGGTCATTTCCTCCTCTTTTAAAACCTTTATCTAAAAGAAAACTGGAAAGACGCTCATACCAAACTCTAGGAGCTTGTTTAAGGCCGTAAAAAGCCTTTTTCAAACGAAATACATGATTTGTATGTTTAGGGTCAATGAACCCTTTAGGTTGTTCTACATAGGTTTCTTCAGCCAGTATTCCATTAAGGAACGCAGATTTGACATCCATTTGGTACAGTGTAAAGTGCATGTGGCAAGCTATAGCAAAAAGAGGACGAACAAATTCTAAACGAGTAACAGGAGCAAAGGTCTTGTTAAAATCTATTCCTTCTATTTGAGAGTATCCTTGAGCAACTAATCTAGCTTTATTTCTAATTATTATCCCATTTTCATCAGTCTTATTTTTGAAAATCCAACGTGTGCCAACAACCTTTTTGTGATCAGGACATGGAACAAGATACCAAACATCATGAATGACAAATTGTAAAAGTTCTTCCTGCATAGAAGAAATCTAGTGAGAGTCATTCAATGCCTCATTTACATTCTTTGGTTCCACAAGGGAAACAAAACATGCATAATGTGCATAATTTCTGAGTTGGGATCTTGTACGCACTAGCTCACTAGGGTTACCAACTACGTTATTTATGGGATGATCATTAGAAACCCAGTTAGGTACCTCAGGGGTCTCAATAGGTAATGAATTATCCATTGTAGAGGAGTCATTTTCTAAAATATTTGTAGACTCTTCCTCAATAGTAAATTCACCAGTCTTTCTTTCTACAGTAGTGTCACTAACAATTACATTTATGGATTCCATCAAGGTTTTAGTTTGAAGATTGTACACTCGATAAGCTCTACTATTAGGCGAATATCCTAAAAATATGGCTTTATCTCCTCGGCTCTCAAATTTGGACAAGTGTTCCCTATCTTTGCATACATAACAAGTACTGCCAAAGGTTCTAAGGTATTTGAGATTAGGCTTTTTATTGTACCAAAGTTCGTAATGGGTTTGTTTGGAATTCTTTCTAAGATAGACCCTATTTATAATATGACAAGCAGTACGAATGGACTCAACCCAAAAATATTTAGGTAAATTCTTGGCATGTAACATAACACGTGCCATCTCCTGAAGGGTACGATTCTTTCTCTCTGCAATACCATTCTGTTGAGAGGTCTTAGGAGCACTGAACTCGTGTTTATAACCATTATAGTCACAGTATTCTACAATACTAGTGTCTTTGAATTCACCACCTCTATCACTACGAATTCTATTCACTTGAGTATCCTTTTCATTTTCAATCCTAAGAAGAATTTTTAGGAAGATTTGAAATGTTTTAGACTTTTGTTTTAAGAAGGCTACCCAGGTAAATCTAGTGAAGTCATCAACCATAACTAGGATATAAACTGTGTCCACAAAGACTAACAGTTTGGGAGGGACCCATTAGGTCCATATGGATGAGTTCTAAGGGATTAGAGGTAAGAATATCTTTGACTTTCTTATGAGGTGCCTTAACAATTTTACCTTCTTGACAGGAACCACAGATAAGATTGGGTATAATTTTGATTTTAGGAACTCCTCTAACTATTTCCTCAGAGGTCAATCTACTAAGATTATCGTAATTTATATGACCCATTCTGTTATGCCATATCTCATTGTCATCCATTCTGGCAACATTACAGATTTCAGAATTGTTCATGACAGTGTAGCAATTGTCAGGAGTTCTGAATCAAGTAATTATACATTAACCTTTTTCATTTAAAATTTTGTAATTTTTCTTTGAAACGGTAACATTATGATCTGAGTCACAAAATTGCGATATGCTAAGTAGATTTGCCTTAAGACCTTTGACTAGAAGAACATCTTGAAGAATAGGAAGCCCATCTTCTTGGAGAGTTCCTTTGCATATGATTTGAGATGAAACTCCATCACCAAAAATGACTTTACCACCAGCAAAGCTGGTTTTGTTAAAAAGTTTAGTTTCATCACCAGTCATATGCTTAGAACATCCAGAGTCTAAATACCAACCAGATGATGTGTGTCCAGCTTTTAAAGCAGTAACAACAACATTAAACTTCATCTGAGGTAATAGATCATCTTTTCTAACCCAAATTGCCTTAGTTTTCATCTTGCGCTTATTATCTCTTAATTGATAAAATTTGCGAGCTTTGGATTTTTGGTGAAAAACATTTTGCGCATGATTTTGAAATTTGTGAAAGACTTGGGCATTTGGTTTAGGAAAGTGCTTAGGATTCCTTCTAGTAAATGTTCTTTTAGGTTTGGTCTTTCTCTTTCTATAATTAGAATTTCTATCTGGCTGTCTAGGAAGTATATAATTGTTACGGCTCCTCCTAGAACAGTTAAAATTTTGATAGATATGAGGATTATAGGTAGGTTTAACGAGTCTCCTAGCATAACAATCATCAAAAGAGTGACCATATATGTCGCAGTAGGAGCAATAAAGATTGTTCAGAATTGGGGTCTCCTTAGGAAAGTCACTAAACAAAGGTTTTATAGAGTTTTGAGTCGGAACTCTATTCCTAGGCGTGACAGTCTTGAATGCAGACTCACTCTTCCTAATAGAAGGACAGCCGTATTTAGCCTTAGTTGAACTTTCATGCTTAGAGCAACTTGATTCCCCAATGTTAAAACTTTGATTTTTTGAATCAAACTCAGTTTTTAGAGAATGAAAGTCTGGGCATGTTTCAATAGGTCTTTTGCCTCCTGACACAAACTTGATGGTTTCAAAAGATTTTGTTTGTGTTTTCAAATTGGGGAAAAACCATATTCCAGTTCGATCATCAGAATTGGTTTTTGATTCAGCAACAAATTCATCAAAACATTTTGAATTATTTTCAAATTTTGTAAATTTTTTGAAAACAGTTGCTGTCTTTTCTTTAGTTTGCTCCAATTCTAACAATGTCCCTTTGTATTTTTTCCAGAGTTTCATTTGTTTCTTTTAAATTTCTGAGTTTTTCATCAAACATTTTGATTTCGCTTTTATGAGTCAAACATTGGGTAGTATACTCTTCAGCATTTAGTTTTACCATTAGTCTTAGATCTTCTAACTTCTTAGTGAGATATTTCACAATCTTTTCTAGTCTAGTGCTTTTCTTGAGAGTTTTAGCATAAAGTGTGTGAATGTTAGGGAGGTCTTCGTTGTCCGAGTCACTAAGTGTGGTGTGTGGAGTGACCCCTAAAGATTCATTTGTTAAACTCACACACCCATTGATATCGTCATTATCGCTATCCCTTTGACTCACACACCCCGAGGTAGAACATGCAACATTCTCAGTAATCAGAGCATCTAAACCAGCATAAACATGATTCTCAATAGCAGGAGTAGAGTTACCAGAAGCATTCTCATACACAGGCATAAGCACATCATCATTATATATGATCTTAGCAAAGAAGGACATGCAAGGATCAAAGACATCATATGACTCAGGTTCCTCCTTTTCAGAGTCACTTAAATCATCCCATTTTTTGCAAATGTTGGCTCTAGTGTTTTTGTTTTGAGTGTTCAAGTTAACTCTACAGTCTTGTGCAATGTGCCCCAATTTACCATGTCTATAGCATTCAGTCTTCTTAAGGTCTCTATTAGGTCTAGTGTGAGAGTCCTTATGATTTTTGTCATGATTTTTCTCATGACGCCTGTGATTAGAGAAAGTTGGATAATTTGAATTGCCTTGTTTATTTGCCACTTTGTTTCTAAACTTAATAATTTTCTTGAACTGTTTAGTAATTAAGGCAATTTGATTGTCCAAACTCTCTATACTGCATTCCTCATCAGAATCATAAGTGGGGAATATAAGTTCAGGCTTAGTTATCTTAGAAGAGAAGCTAAGATTGGAATTAGTCTGTTTCCTATTGGTTTGAGTCAATTGTTTCTTAAATTCTAGTTCCATTTCCACAGTTCTTAGTTTACTACTGAGTAATTCAGGAGTGAGATTTTGATCAAACATTTCCTCAATATCATATCTTTTGTTATCAAATTTCTGTGGTAATGATCTTAGAATTTTAGATACAATTTCATGTCTGTCATAAGTCACCCCATTAGCATGCAGTTTGGTCACAATATCAGTCAAGTTCATATAAAAGTCATCAAATGACTCAGTCTCAGACATAATTAAGGAGTTATATTGCTGAATAAGCATTTGGGTTTTAGCAGCCCTAACTCTAGTGTCTCCTTCATGAGCAGTGACTAAGGTGTCCCAAGCTTCCTTAGAAGTGGTTCAAGATGAGATTCTTTTGAACTCATGTTCATTTATAGACATAAATATGGCATTCTTTCCTTTATTATTATTTTGAGAAACTTGTTTCTCTTCTTGAGTGAACTCACTTAAAGCTTTCTTAACCCTCTCATTACTTCCTTCGTTGGCTGGTTTAGTAGGAAAAATATAACCATTTTCAACAATGTCCCAGACATCATCTCCCAAAGTTCCTTGAATAAAAGCAATCATCCTTACTTTCCAGTAAGCAAAATTGGTTCAATCAAAGATTGGAGGTCGGGTCAAGTTACCAAATCTTTCATTTTTCTCGTCCATATTTGATTTTCAGAAAACAATTTCAGAAACACAGTATCTCTTTTGAAAGCAGTTTACAAAGCTCTGACACCAATTGAAAAATGTTACTAAAGCCATTTATTAAAAATAAACTATTGAAGTAACTCTGATCTGTTTTTTTAAGAAACTCTTTTCGTAAAAAACCAAACTATTTGAACACAAGATGTGTTTAATAAATCAGTATGTATGAGATCTATTCAAGAATTGAATAACAGATTTATAAAGTAGTTTAAAAATCTTAAACTCAGCACAACCAAGAGTGATATGAGGAGATGTAGAAAGATTATGTTCACGATGTTTTTTACGTGGTAAAACCTCACCAATTGAGGAAACATCCACGACTCCCTCTACGGAGTAAAATGAAAAATCCACTAAAACAAATATATGAGTTACAAACTATATAACTAACATGGAAACAACTCAGTCCAATATAAGTTTAGGAATGTACCCTCTGGTGTCCTTAAACTTCTCTGCAGTTCTGATTGTAGATGTAGTTCTCCCAGTTTGTTAACTTCTGATTTGTTCCAGCACTTTACGTCGACTCTTTGTTCTCAAGATCTTATTACCAACACTTTTCGTGTTGTAGGGTGAAAGTGTTTGTGAATGTGCTTTCTAACACATGCATGCACACACACACACACTTATTAAGTACAAAAAGTCCTAACAAATTACAATAACACTATATGCTGTGATCTTTTCTTTTTCTTTCTTCTAACAAAACATTTCACCTTATTTGACCTTTAAATCATTCCCAGAATCCACGGATACCTTGCTAAGAAGACAGACAAGGTCTTAATCAATCTCAGAATTTAGAGAAACTTTTCGAGATTGAAAACCTCCAAGTGAGATTCCAAACTAGGTCAAAGGTTTAGTTTTACAAGAACTAGAAACAAAAAACATTTATTGTTGATTTCAAAGTAAGCAAACGTTTTAAAGAAAATAATCAACAATATATTTCTCAAGATGAGAAATAAAATAAAACTAAGTGTAATGTAACATTAATAACTCAGATATGAAATTTCTATGAAATCAGAAAGTAGATCTGAGTAAAACGTTTAAGTTGAAAACAAGATCAAGTGAACACGAGGTTACAGCAACAAAAACAATCTCAATTCAAACTCTCAAACTCTCAAGAACACTAAGAGAAGTGTTTTGGATATGGAGGTATTTGAATAAGTGTTTGAGTTTGGATGGAAGAGGTTTGACGAATAGCTCTCTCTTCTCTCTCTGTTTTTCTCTCTTCTCTCTCTGCTCTCTCAATTTCTCAGAGGAAATGAAAATGGCAAAAGTCTTCGAAGTCTGAGAGAAGGGTCCCTTTTATAGGGTGAGGAGAAGGTTCGAGAGGCAGGCTCAAAACCAAGGGCCTGGATTAAGTCAAGCCAAATTGACTTAGATCGTAGGGTTCTAATAAGGCGGTGATAAAACAAATCCTGATTGGTCTAAAGAGTTGTACTGGGATTCACCAAGATAAGATGCAGATAATTGATAGCTAATGATCCAAGGGCTAGGAACACACGCTGTTTTAACTCAGTAAAGAAGAACAACTTCAGTCAATCAAACGAGGACAGGTGTTGGTCAATAACAGGAGAACAAACGCGCGTCCAAAGTTAATTAAAACCACACCCTCAAGTTTACTCCGCTTTTGGATTCTACCCAAGGTAACATTAAGCGAATATAATCAACAACTTATATTTACAAATTAACCCCAGAAACTTTTAAACTAAGTTTTAATTAAGAAAACCTAATTTAAAAACAGTTTAAAAAATCCCAAAAAATTATTAAAATTCCAATTTAGGGATTTAAACACACTCAACATATGTACACACATTATTATGAAGTATGATATGCAATAAATGAATTCTACTGTGTGTGAGTGTTGGCAATAGGTTCTTGATCAATACAAGATAGAGAGATGAAGTAGCAAACCAACTTCTGAGGTTCTTTGGATTCTAGGGAGGACACAATTTTGTCACAATTTCCAAACTAGATGAGCACTTATACAATATAGACTCAAGTGAGTCAAAAGTATAAGGGCTTCAAAAATGACATGAACACAATAGTATATGACTCCGATAGAAAAGATAACTGAATTTGTTTGGGCGACATGCCCTAACTATAAGAATACTATGAATTAAATGAAAATAGGCGTCTAAGAAATACTCCATACCTCCATAACTTGTCATAATCCATTAAGGTTGGCGTCCCTGTTGCTGGACACCTGATATAGAAGGTACAATAGAAAAGAAAAATATGCAAGGAAACGGGTCAGAGCCCGATGTGAAAATGATTTTGAAAATAGAAAGTATTTAACAATTGTAATAAAAAATTTATTATGTACATGTTAGATCCAACTCTCACTTGCTATTCTCACCTCTCAACTAGAGTGCACACTTAACGTTTCCTATTAACCTCCTAGTTAATGGTTCCTATTTACCAATTCCAAAATATGATTCTATTCCCAAATCATAACCCCGAATGTCCCATACCATACGTTATATAATCATTCTTATACATTTCTTATTTATATGAATCATTTCATCATTAACATGAATTAAGCTGTTCAATAAATAGTCATTAACTTACTTCAATTCTTTTCTCAATTCACCGTTATCTACAATTATCACACAGTAGAAATTTTAACCACAATATAATCATTCATTTATTTAATTCATTATATATATATATATATATATATATATATATATATATAATACGGCACCCCGAGTCACAGCTGCGGTGCAATGCATTACTTTGCTATCATGTCCCAATATCGCTGGTCGCCGAATAGGGGAATAAAGGTTCGGTAAGGAATACTCGAACCATAAACATCAACAAACAAATTGGAGGAGAACATATTTATGGTATCCATGAGTCACGTACATAACTACGTTCCCACAGTCAGCGGACATATCAACTCCCCGATAAGTCTTTCATAGACCTATGTTCTTGAGCTACAAATCAAAGATCCCATGGATTCATCAGGATATGACTTCCCTCACGCGCAAACCTCCCCATCGATAGCAAGTAAATAGGTATGTCATACACATAATCATCAATCAATCAAATAGGCATTATCATACCTATATTATACTATCAACAAGGTACTCATATTACCCTTAGATGATTCCCATACGTAGCGTTATATCTCTTTAAATCCCACATATTAAAATATCATAACTTTACTTCTTAATTTAATTATCCTCGAGCCTCACTCAATACTCAAGGTTTAAATAGGTTTTTCCTCAACATATATTTAGTAAGAAGTCACTAATATCCTATTGGTCCATATCATTATATCTCCCTAATTACTACGAATTAAACTCTCCTTTTAATTAGGGTTCAAACCGATAGTTTCAAATCTCTTATAAACACATCTTCTTTCACTTAGGATTAAACCCTCTTATAAACTTAAGGATACCCAGGTGTTATGTTCAATCACCCCCTACTGGTCCTATCTTTAATCCTCATTCATACCAATTAGAATCCAACAATTGAATCTATCAACCGAAATTCCTTTAAATTAATTATCATTATTTTCATCAATTAAATCCCAATCAAATTAATTCAAATCTCATCTAGGGCTTACTGATCTTATATATATCCCATAATATCCAATTAATAATCACCAAAGATCTACCAAAGGTCTGGGATGAAAATCAACATTAAAAAGAAACAACTTTAACAAACCTGGGGAGGTCGATCGATCGAAGGCAGGGGGTCGATCGGTCGATCACTCAAGTAACAGCCCAGTTTTTCTACATTTCTGCAACTACGGGTTTAGCCATTTAGATCATTCAAACCTTCATATTAACATCCAAAATGACTTATGATCCTTACTAAATGATATACCAACATATATAAATTATTTCTAATCATGTAAACATCCTAGAATCATCAAGAGATCGAATTAAAAGTATGTTTATATCCACTTTTTCCCGAAAGGTTATCAACATAATATCTTCAAGAACACATCAATGTTTTTCATAATTTCTTCAACAGATTCATGATTATTTCATGGATTACTAACTACCTACAACATGAGTTTTATTCCTATATATTTTCAGTTTTCGTAAATCCATTTAACAACTCCATTATTTCTTCCAAACATGAAAAATCATCTCTTTTAATAACTATTCTAACATGGACAAAATACAAACTTAGTTTACCATTATCAAACACTTGACTGTAATGAAGGTCTGATCCTTTGGTGTAGTATATCTCAGGTGGTTCTCCCTTCTCCGGTCAACCTCCGGTGGTGGTTGGTGGTGGTGACCCTTGGTCTTTGTTCTTCTCCTTCCCAAGTAAGATTTTCCCTTCCCAAGCAACCTTTCACTCTCTGTAGGAAGATGACTTCTCTATTTTGTGTATAGGAGATGAATAACCCACGTACACTTAATCTTCCAATACTTATAATAGTACAAAATCCTAAATCACTATTCAACCCCTATAAAAATGACCAAATGCCCTTTTGGGTTGTCTATTCATTTCCAAATGACCCGAGACTCAAAATTAACATCCAAATAGACTTTTCTGACTATTTCGAACCTTACGGACGCAACGACGCAGTCGAAATGACTATAAGGTTGATAGAAAATAATTTTCCTTTTTAATTTAACAAATTAGTCCCGACACGTCCCATACTGCGTTCGACTAAAATCCAAATTACCGAACAACCATTATCAATAATCATCACATTCATATATTACCTAAATATCTTTAAGTAATATTCAGAATCATACATTTTAATATCCTCAATTCGGATAAAATGCCAGTGTATTAATTAATAATAAAATCCAATTAATCCATTAATTTAAAATATAACTCATGTTAAAAGTCATCAAAAATCACGGGGTATTACATACTTCCCTCCTTATAATAGAATTTCGTCCCAAAATTCAGGAATATGAATCATACCGGTAAAGTCATATCCGAGTATAAATCTCTCATCGCAAGAAATCTAAGACGTACCGCCCATACAATACATTATCAAAACTCTCTATTGATGTTATATGCCCAACCTCACCATATAGTTTCAAGTGAATCGAATTTAATCTTTACCCAATCTTCCCTATACCATCGACGTAACCAAGTTCGGAAAAATGATCCTTATACTTTCACAATTTTGAAAACTACTACCATTAAACATTCAGGGCGCCCTTACACCCTATCATACCACTTTCATTATAATTTTTTTTACAAAGGTTATAAACTCATATCCCAAAGACCTAACTTATTTTGACTCCCAACGGTTATTAGTTTCCTGCGTGGGGTGTCTCGCAAGCAAAATTCAAACAAGGAACCCCCCCCCCCCCCGATACACTACTACCTAAAGTAGTCGGTCATCGAAACTCCTCAGGTCCTTAGTAAATAGCATATAAAAATCAGGTTTATCGATTTAAACAAAAATTAGGTTTATCGATTTAAAAAATTTAGTTTTATCGATTTCAAATTGAGTCCAGTCATCTACTCTCTTATAGAAGACAAGATGCTGGAAAGTAATAGTACATACGCTCTCATATACCACAAGTCAATGCACGCCGATAGTCACATCATGCTCGGACATGCCTAAAGTAAGTAATCCCATGATAAAAATCAGTCCCACGTGATGAGATGAAAAATATAGGTGTCCCCAACCCCTCGGTGAGTCTACATAAATAATAATGCTATAGGCTAAGTTTAGAAACCCTTTAGCCCACACAATATTAATCGCTACAAACATCAATATATGTCGCATAATTCCTTAGATAGAAAACATACCCTCATTCGCGGGTGGTGGTTATTGATTCGCTGCCTGATGGACATTATATACACGCTCGTACAAACCCTGTTGCGTTAGTGCTGCTGGAATGGGAGGTAGTGCTAGCACCGGAGATGGAGCTGGAAGAGCAACTGGTGGAAACACTGGTACCTGTGGATCCTGTCGAGCATTTTGTTGCTGAGGGAATTTGTCTTTATCAGGACAATCTTGTCGTTTATGGACACACTTGCCAAACATGAAACATTTTCCCACAAACTTTCCACCACTTAGCCCCTGCTGATTCCGACCCTACTGGCCATTACCTCATTTCCCTTGGCTCTGATGAGCCTGTCTTTGGCCCTGATGGACCTATTGTCCTTACCCGATACCTCTATCCTTAAATCGAGAATCTCCAGATCGCAAACGCTTAGCATAATCCCCCGTCTGGGAACCCTGCTCACCTTGATGCTGATGACTCTGCCCTGGCTCAGTCCCACTATAACTGCCCCCAGTAGTCTTGCCTTGCACGTTTGATCCAAACCCCCGCTTAACACCCTGAGCATGAAAGTGGTTATACTGACAGTGAAGTATTGCAGTATTAAGTACATCTGCATACGTACGTAGTGAAAGATTCCCCAATAAATGTTGGCGAATCTTATAGTTCAACCCATCAGCGAACATTAGAATTCTCTTCTCCTTAGTGGGTACCTCTGCTGGTACTAAATTAGTTAATCTCGTAAATTCTTCCTCGTATTCTTCCACCGTCTTCTCTCCCTGCTTCAAATCAAGTAGTTTCCTCCTCATCTCTATCTGGATGGCGGAAGGAAAGTACTTCCCATCAAATCTTATCCAAAAGTCTTGGATAGTCATTGTGTCTCTCTCCTCCATAGTGGTCGTAGCTTCCCACCATTGCAAAGCTACCCATACTAGCTTGAATGTGGCTAGTATTTGACGTTGAACCTCAGTGCATTCGAGCATTCTCATGTGACGTTGGATATCTTTCTTCCATTGGCTAGCATTCACAACATCTTATTCCCCCTGAAACTCAGGTGGGTGCGCCTTCTAAAAGGCATCCCTCGCTCGTTCCCATGCAGTAGGAAACACTTGCCCTTACACGGGTGGCACAATCGGTGCCGGTGCTGGAGCCTACTGAACAACAGTTAGAGCTGCATTGACTTCCTGAGCAATAATTGCAGTAACTTTGGCCGCAGTCATCGTACCCTGAGCTGCGGCGGGCTGAGGTGCACGTCGAGGAGGCATCTGAAACGAGAGAATGCTATCAGTATTTGATATATCAAAACAGCTGAAGAATGTAGGAGTAAATAGAATAGCAATAATCCTACTCATAGGGCTCTACATCAAAGAACGCTAAGCTAAAAACACAATAAGCCGTACAGACCCTAAAGGACACTAGAACCTGATGCTCTGATACCACCTGTAACACCTCACCTAATTAAATAGCGGGTGGCTAGTCCCATACCAAATTAAAACAGAATATACTGTTGGCTCATTCTTAGCATTACTGTCGAAAACGTTTACAAGTCACCTAATACCCAATTAGGCTGGTGTTAAAAACTTTCCAAATTTTAATTCAACAAAAACATTATTAGTTTAAGAATAACACAACACATTTTAATATACAACACTGATAACCGAAAAGATAACACAAACAAATTTAAATGTAATTGGAATAAACATTCCCAAATAATATTAATCCATTACATTAATCCCAACAATAACAAATGTATTAAAATAACACGAACATAATAGTATATGACTCCGATAGAAAAGATAACTGAATTCCTTTGGGCTACATGCCCTAACTATAAGAATACTGTGAATCAAATGAAAATAGGCGTATAAGCAATACTCCATAGCTCCATAGCTTGTCATAATCTGCTAAGGTTGGCGTCCCTATTGTTGGACACCTGATATAGAAGGTACAATAGAAAAGAAAAATATGCAAGGAAACGGGTCAGAGCCCGATGTGAAAATGATTTTGAAAATAACAAGTATTTAACAAGTGCAATAAAGAATTTATTATGTACATGTTAAATCCAACTCTCACTTTCTATTCTCACCTCTCAACTAGAGTGCACACTTAACGTTTCCTATTAACCTCCTAGTTAATGGTTCCTCTTTCCCAATTCCATAATATGATTATATTCCCATATCATAACCCCGAATGTCCCATACCATACGTTATATAATCATTCTTATACATTTCTCATTTATATGACTCATTTCATTATTAACATGAATTAAGCTCTACAATAAATAGTCATTAACTTACTTCAATTCTTTACTCAATTCACCGTTATCTACAATTATCACACTGTAGATATTTTAACCACAATATAACCATTCATTTATTTAATACATTATATATATATGCATATATAATACGACACCTCGAGTCACAGCTGCGATGCAATGCATTACTCTGCTATCATGTCCCAATATTGCTGGTCACCGAATAGGGGACTAAAGGTTCGGTAAGGAATCCTCGAACCATAAACATCAACAAAAAAATTGGAGGCGAACATAGTTCTCCTATCCATGGGTCACGCACATACCTACACTCCCACAGTCAATGGACATATCAACTCCTCGATAAGTCTTTCATCGACCTATGTTCTTGAGCAACAAATCAAAGATCCCATGGATTCATCAGGATATGACTTCCCTTATGCGCAAAGCTCCCCATCGATAGCAAGTAAGCTAGGTATGTCATACACATAATCATCAATCAATAAAATAAGCATTATCATACCTATATTATACTATCAACAAGGTACTCATATTACCCTTAGATGATTCCCATACATAGCATTATATCTCTTTAAATCCCACGTATTAAAATATCATAACTTTACTTCTTAATTTAATTATCCTCGAGCCTCACTCAATACTCAAGGTTCAAATAGGTTTTTCCTCAACATATATTCAGTAAGAAGTCACTAATATCCTACTGGTCCATATCATTATATCTCCCGAATTACTACGAATTAAACTCTCCTTTTAATTACGGTTAAAACCGATAGTTTCAAATCTCTTATAAACACATCTTCTTTCACTTAGGATTAAACCCTCTTCTAAACTTAAGGATACCCAGGTGTTATGTTCAATCACCCCTACTGGTCCTATCTTTAATCCTCATGCATACCAATTAGAATCCAACAATTGAATCTATCAATCGAAATTCCTTTAAATTAATTATCATTGTAGAGGGGGCTTGAAGGTAATATTGAGATTAGGGACAAATCCCCAATTAGCAACAATGTTGGAGATTAAGAAACTGAGGCAGCTAGAGCGTGGCAACTCAGCGAGGCAGCTTGGCGAGTCAGCTCGGCGAGGCAACTCATATTTTTGCTTGTTGTATTAGTCATATTGTATTTCCATTATTGATGACTATAAGCTATAACGGTTGTAATGACGTAACGATAATAACAAAAGAGTTTATGTGAGGTCAAATGGTACTTGCGAGAGACCAGGCTTGGCAGGGCCTGGGAGAGCTTTCATACTCTATCGAATGACCTCACCATGGGAACTTTAGAGGGATTTGGTTTGGAGGATTGAGAAGTAAGGCACCGTTGGGGATTGTCCTGACCATCTTAGATACACCTGGTAAAACACCGAAGGACCCTAGCCGTGGAACCTCAAGCGGAGCAGATTGGAGTTCCAACGGGCATTGAGTTATGAACCAAATAGCCCTCTACTTAATGTCACATCTACTGTAGGTGATGTCACTAGCCAGGCAAACAATGTCAGACATGCACTTGAGTAAACCACCATGGTATTTGGGCTTGTCAGGCAGTTGGTGAGACACCTTTGCGATAACGGCCCCTAACACACGGTGGATAGACAAAAGGCATGTCTTTGAATTTAATGTTTATGACGTGGAGGCAACTAGTACATCAGACATTTAATGTTGTAACATAAAGTATAAGGGATGTCTTTCATAGTTTTAATGACGGAGTTGCCTCGGGGATGGTGTGGGGGGCTATTTAAGGACCCCAATCACCCCTAGGGAGACACATGATATTTTTGAGAACCCTGGAGTTATTACTAGAGATACACATCAGAAAGAGAGATTTATTGCAAGCCAGAGGGTTTATCCCCTCACCGTTGTCATTTATTGTAAAGCTTTTAATACTTGACAGAGATTCCTGATGGTATATGGTGTGTTGTTACCTGCCTACCAAGGTGTATCTAGGGTGATTACTTCTCTCTCCCTATAGCTAAGTTACTTCTAAGGCTCATTACTATTTCCTGAGTTATACACGAGAGTTTTGTGAGTTTAAAACCGAGTTTATCTTCATTGGGTCTGTGTTCGTGTGTCCTATAATTAATCCAAAGCTTTGGCCAGGATTAGCTTATCATTACCATACTCACATAGGGGTTACTCCTCCATCTTATCTAAAGTACCCTCTTACATTTGGCGACTCTGCTAGGGAGGCATTCTCTTAGCTAGGGAGTATGGCGCAAGATAATGCTACTCGAAGACTCAACTTTGATGATATCCAGCGTAATGAAGAACAAGCCACGAGGGAGCAGGAGGCCCTAAGGGACGGGGCTCCTCGAGTAGAGGTACCATCGATTCCGATGATGTCAGATGTTCCTGGGGCGGCACAACCTTCCATGAGTGCGGGGTTAGGACCCTCCCAGATGGCGCTCCTCATGAGCAAATTTTATTAGTTTTTACAAACCCCAGTAGCTTCAACCATGCTGGGAGGATTAGAGGCTAATGCTTTCATAACACCAGGGTTAACTCTAACGTCCCCACCAGGTACAGGCATTGCAGGAGCGCTCCCGACAAGCGTACCCCCTGTTGCGAGTCCAGCAGTGGGAACCTCAGGAGTCTCAACGATACCGCCGGTGACGTTCATTTTAGTTGCAACGGGTGCTCAGCCCATGGCCCCGTTGCTATTGGCCCCTACGCCCTTGCCCATGGAAGAAAGGAGAAAAGAGATGCAGAAGGAGATGTTGAAGTTCATGCGGGCTTCCTCACAATCAGCCGGCGAGGTGGATTCAGTTTATGACGACTTCCAAACACCCTACCCTCAAGCGTACAACGATGAGCCTTACCCAAAGGACTATGTTCCCCCTATCTTTGAAAAATATACAGGGAAAGGTGGGAACCCGAAGGAGCACATTAAGCGGTTTGTTGAACACTTGGGAGCACATTGCAATGATAAGAAGCTTAGATTGAGGGAGTTTTCCAAATCCCTAACCGAGAAGGCATACACCTGGTACTCTCACTTAGCTCCCAACAATATTTCTACGTGGGAGGAGATGCACGTATTTTTTGTCTAAAAGTTCTTTTTGGCGGAAGACGAGTTCACCTTGACCCAACTGGGAAGGGATAAGAAAAGTCCAGGGGAAGAAGTGGTAGCCTATGTTCGAAGGTTCAGGGAAAGATCCCTCGATGTGAGGGAGGAGGCCAAAGAGTCCAAGTTATTACAAATTTGCGCTGAGGGACTGCTTCCTGAATACATCTGCCATCTCATCAACGAGACACGCGAGGGGACTTTTGCGGCGTTCTTGAAATCTGCAAGGAACATATCTTTGGTGGTATGACCCAGTCCGGTGGTAGTGCCCATGATGTTCAGGAAACAATACAACCCGCGGGGGGGAGGTCTCAACCCCCGCGGGTAGGGTACGCCGAAGGAGAAGATAGGGGCAAGATACCGAGGAGGGAGAGCAAGAGAAAATTTGGGAAAGATAGAGAAGACCCTACACCGTTGCCCTGCATGATAGAAGATGCTGTGAGTTGTTATAACGCGATGGTCCAAGGGGGAACGGTTTATGAACCAAAAGGCATCCCGATGGAAGAACCTGATACTGCAACGAAGGCGGATCCTAAGTACTGCCAGGTTCATCAAAAGATCCAGCATCCAACCGGGAGCTGCTACAAGCTGTGAAGAATCATCGACAAGTACATGAAGGAGGGGACATTGCAAATACCCCCATAGAACATTAAAAACAACCCACTTCCGGCACACGGGGCTAATTTGGTGATGGCCTATGATGGGGAGGCAGAAAGAGGAGGAGAGTTGACGATGAAGCAGAAGGAGCTCGAAGAAGCTCTGAAACATTTTACCACGGGAATAACTAATGTAGTTTTAGCCTATGATGAAGCAAGCGCTAAGGACGTGGAAGACGTGTATAGCGTTGAAGATGGGGAAACAGATCCAGTCATAGAATGTAGTGCAGTTTCAAAATCCCCAAAATTCTCTTGGTTCTTCGATCAAGTGGGGATCCCGAAGGAGAGAAGGATGGAGATAACTCACGCGATTTTGGACATTGCAAAAAGGAACGCAGTCCCCTCGCTAAGGTGGAGGGGACTCATGGCCAGGATGGTGAAGAAATTCCTGTCAGAAGTAACCTTCAGCGATGCGGATAGAGCTGTGAGGTTCCCTCATAACAGGCCTCTATATGTAACCGCTAGCGTCAACGAGGTTAGCTTTGTAAGGACCCTTATGGATGGGGGTGCTTCCATCAATATTATGCTAATCAACTCCATCCACGCGGTTGGTATTCCAAAAGAAAGGCTGGTCCCCATGCCTTTGGTAATTTCGAGATATGACAATCAATCTTTCAAGTCAGTCGGGTATGTGAATGTTGGGATTGCGATGGGAAACCTGAAGTCCCACATCAAGTTCCATGTGATAGAAAACGCAACTTCCTATCACTTACTAGGTAGGGTGTGGATGCACAACCAAGGTTTAGTTCCTTCGACTTATCATCAATGCGCTAAGGCAAATATCAAGGGAACGAAGGTGACCATTAGGGCTATGAAGAGGCCTTTCTCTATCGAAGAATCACACTTAGTGGATGCGACATTCTATACAGAACTGAAGGAGGATGTTCGGGTCCTGACGAAGAGAATGAAGGTGGCATGGGTTCCCTCAATTAGAGAGAGAATGGGGCCCTTCAATGAGCAGGATAAAGAGGGCGGAAGTAGCGAAGGGGTGAGGACCGAAGAAGCCCATTAGGTGATCCCTCGACTCCAAAAGATCTTGAGGCAGCTCAAAGACAGGATGAGGCCGATGGAGCATAAGGTCCAACGGCAAAGCGTGTTAAGCCACTTTTTGAGAAAAATAATCGCTGAGGCTTCCAGAGAGAAGAAGAGGAAGGTCGTGGCAACAGCTACCAGCAGGCAATGCAAGAAAATTGTCACCGAAGAGGGAAAAGTAGTGTACCGCTTATAACGGTGTGAACTGGCAACCAAAGAGACTAAGGATGAGGTTGACCCGGTTTATGAGTGTTTTTTGGAGGATCGACGGGGGAAGTGTATGGTGATAGACAACTCCAACATACAAGAATTCATAGAAGATGTCCCCAAGGATGAGTTTCCCCTACCCTCCATCGACAGCTTGATAGACGCCACGGCTGGTCATGAGATGTATAGCTTCATAGATGGGTATGTGGAATACAACTAGATCAAGATGGACCCCTCTGATGCAGAGAAAATGGAGTTCAGAACTCCGTTGGGCAACTTCATGTATAAGGTGATGCCGTTTGGACTCAAGAATGCTGGAGCTACGTACCAAAGGACAATGATGGACATTTTTTATGACTTCTTCCATAAATTTGTAGAGTTCTACATAGACGACCTGGTCATCAAATCGAAGAAGGAGGAGTCCCATCTGAAGGATTTAAGGAAGGTGTTTTCTCGATGCAGGAGGTATAAGATGAGGATGAACCCCCTAAAGTGTGTCTTCGGAGTAACAAGCGGGAAGTTTCTAGGCTTCGTGGTTGATCGAAAAGGGGTGCAGATGGACCAGGATAAACAACGAGTAATATTAGAGATGCCATGTCCATGAACGGCGAAAGAACTTAAGAGTTTTCTCGGCAAGGTCTCCTACCTTAGGAGATTTGTGCCTGGATTGGCCGAAATAACACACCCACTGATGCAGCTGTTGCGAAAAAACACGGAATTCAGGTGGGATGAGGTTCACCAAGAGTCTCTTGTCAGGATGAAGAAACTGCTCGTTTCACCGCAAATCATGGTTCCTCCCCAGGCAGGAGTACCGTTACAGCTATACCTCACGTCTACCACGAGGTCCGTTGGAGCGCTACTCGAACAAGAAGTGGACGGGCAAGAACGACCGATTTACTACCTCAACAGAATTATACATGGGCTAGAGATTAGATATAGTAGCTTAGAAAGGCATTGTTTAGACTTAGTCTTTGTAGCACAAAAACTTAGGCATTATATGCTGTCTTTCACAATTCATATTATAACTATATGTGACCCAATTAAGTATTTGCTTGCAAGAACTATATTGATTGGCAGGGTAGCTAGATGGTTCCTTATCCTCTCCGAATATGACCTGAAGTGTGTGACCCCTCACACAATTAAAAGCCAGGCGTATGCTGATCTATTGGCCATCTTCCCTTCAGGAACCTTCGAGTCCCCCAAGGAAGACATTCCAGGAGATGATTTACAGGATAATTACCTCGATAAAACTGATGAGGAATGGACGATGCCGTTCGATGGATCTTCGGTGAAAAAGAAAGGGGGAGCAGGGGTTATTCTTTCGAAAGGGATGGAGGAGATTTGCCTTTCCTACAAGCTAGTTTCCCTTGTTCCAATAATGAAGCAGAATACGAGGCATTGGTACTGGGGATGCTAGAGGCTCTTCGAAGGGGAATTCGTTCACTCTGCATTAAGGGTGACTCGAACTTGGTAATTCATCAAGTAAACGGAGAATATGCGTTGAAACATATGAGCCTAGAGCCATATAGAACTATCATTCAAACGCTTCTCAACCAGTTCCATCGGACCAAGATCAGAAGACATTCCAGAACGATGAACCGCCATCCAGACGCCTATTCCACTATCGCCCAGAAAATGGTCATGAAGACCGATGATACTATCGTGGTGATCTAGCGAAGAATAACTCCTTCGATGGTACAGTCAATACTACCGATGGAGGGGCATACGGACTGGAGAGATTAGGAAGCAACTGGAGTCTGGCGAAGGAGCTATGGGATTAAGAGAGTTGGCACAATACTTTACAAATGAGTTGAATCTTTACTATAGAAATACTGGGGGATGGTTGTCAAGATGCATCAGCCCAGAGGAAGTCGAGCAAAGATTGAGGAAAACGCACGAGGAGCACTGCGAAACGACTGAGATACCTCTATATAGGAGAATTCAAAGAGAGGGGTATTTATGGCCTAAAATGAAGCAAGATGCGATAGAGCTGCAATGAAAGTACGATAAGTGTCAGCTATTCTTTGAGGCAGCTTAGTGCCATTTCATTGAAGCTCAAACGGACTGGAGGCAGCCATACATCGACTTCATTCAAGATGGGGTTGTCCCAATGGAGAAAATGGATGCAATGGGTCTGAGGAGAAGGGCTCCAAGGTTCTATGTTCAGGAGGGGCAGCTTTATCGAAGGGGGTAATTCAACAGGCCATTGCGTTGCGTCACGAAGGAAGAAGCAGCGGAGGTCCTCAAACAAGCGCACGATCCAGCCCACATGGGGGGGCCAAGTTGTATGATCAGTTGATGACATTGGGGTATTATTGGCAAACAATGGAGAAAGACTCTGATGAGTTCGTTCGAAAATGCAAAGCTTGCCAACTTCATGGAAATATGATCCATGCCCCATCGGTAGACTTACACTCTCTGTCAACACCCTATCCATTTCAAACTTGGGCGTTCGAACCAGTGGGGGCAATACACCCTTCTTAGAGAGGCAAGATATGGATACTGGTAGTAACAGAGTGTTTTACAAAATGGGCCGAAGCAATACCACTCAGAAGAGCAACGGCTGGGGTAGTGAGCAACTTCATCAGAGAATACATCATTTGCCATTTTAGGATCCCAAAGGTCATTCTTTCAGACAACGGGACTCCCTTTGTCAATTCTGAAGTAATAATGCTCACAGACAAGTACTCTATTGTTCATCACACCTCAACGGGGGCATACCCAAAGGGAAACGGTCAAGCCGAAGCGACTAACAAAACCTTGGTTAATATTTTGGCCAAGATGATGGAGGACTTTCCAGGGGCATGGGATGACAAGATACCAGCTGTTTTGTCGGCCTATCGAACAATAAAATGGAAACCCACAGGATACACGCCGTTCTCCCTTATTTACGGGGCTGAGGCAATCCTTCCAGTGGAGTTGGAAGTTCCTTTCGCTTGATATGCCTTTCGAAGTAGTATGCTCCCTCAAAACAGACATGTACAGTTGGAAGCGTTGGATGAATATAAAGATAACTCGATGCATCACTTCCAGATGTATTCGAAATAACTCTCCAGGGCATACGATAACTTGGTGAGACCAAGAAAGTTCGTGGAGGGAGACCTCGTATTGAAAGCAACAGTAAAACACATCAGGGGGCTTCCTCTACCAAAGTTTGCATCCAAATGGGAGGGACCTTTCGTTATGAAGGAAACCCATGATTCAGGTTATTATTTAATTTCGAAGTTAGAGGAAGATAAGCCATTTAAGATCAACAATAAATGGCTGAAGGTTTATCATGTGTAAACAATCAAGTTTGAACCGATGTTATAACTGGCTGTTGTTATAAATATACAAGTTTTGGTTACTTTAAACATAACGAAAGAATTACAGAAACATAAAAATTTATAGCATACAAGAACAGTCACAACATATGGATGGATTGAAAAGTATATATTCTTCATTCATAAAAAATAGAGCATTACAAAAAATTTTGGGAGCTATCGCCCAAGAATTACATAGATAAGAGCAGATGGAGGATCTGTATACAAGAGGCAATTAGTCTAAAAGAAATGATAAATCTAAGGAAGAGAAAAAATCTCCAAGAAGATTCGAAGAAGCTGCTGTGAAAGACCGTTGGGCATTAATAGAAACCTTCAGCCTCATTTGCACTTGTGTACATTCGATGAGGAGTCTCTCGCGTTTTAGTTTGATCAGACACAAGGCTTCTTCCGCATCCTTTACCTCATGATCCACTGGTTCCAAAAGGGGCGCCAATGCGACCAACCTAGCTTCCTCAGCTTGCTGGTCCTCCTGGTGCTTTCGTAACACTTCCCTTTGGACAATCAGTTGCTGGTTCTTCAGAGATTTCAAATATGTTATGTGCCAGTTAAAACGGAAACCATCACGCCCCAGCTCCCTCAGAAAACCCAAAAATTGGTTAAGAAGTGATCTAGTAACACTTGCAGTAGGGGTACTGGCAATTTCAGCAATAATGATCGTCATGCCTTGAAGTCTGTGACTCATCACGTGAATATTGAAGCGCAGGAAATCCGGTGTGAAGGTCTCAGGGTGACGATTTACCAGTTGTTTGATCACCAAGCGGCGGTTGACAGGCATTTGAGGAGACTGCCGAAGCACCATTAGGCAGAAAGCGTGAGGAGCCAGGTCAGGAAGAGGGAGTTCGCACCCATATTCGCTCTCTGTTGCAGCACCAGTCGTAGAACCTTGATCATCATGACCAGAGTTTTCCGAAACATCAGATTCCCGGTGAGCTGAGCCCACAGGCGAAAGAACTGGGGGAGAATCTTCTCAAGCAACCTGAGAAGGGATGGAAGCCATAATAAGTTTATGAAAAAATATTAACAAGCATTTCGTTGTTAAGTCACCATTATAAGGGGGAGTTTATGAAAAAAATCTTAACATGCATTTTTCGTTATGAAGTCACCGTTATAAGGTGGATTTTATGGAAGAATCTCAACAAGCGTTTTTTGTTGTTAAGTCACCGTTATAAGGTGGAGTTTATGGAAAAATCTTAACAAGCACTTTCTTTGTTAAGTCACCGTTATAAGGTGGAGTTTATGAAAAAATCTTAACAAGCATTTTCGTTGTTAAGTCATCGTTATAAGGTGGAGTTTATGGAAAAATCTTAACAAGCATTTTCATTGTTAAGTCACCGTTATAAGGTGGGGTTTGAGAAAAAATCTTAACAAAGATTCTCGTTGTTAAGTCACCTTTATAAGGTGAAAAATCACGAGAAATAAAAAAGGAAAAAATATACATACCCCACTCACTACAGGGGTAAGAACGGGTGCCGTTGTGGCAGCTGCAAGGATAGGAACTGTTGGGGATGGAATCATTGCCTCAGAAGTTATAACGGGTTTCCTAGTTACAGAAGCCTCAATGCTCGGCAGGACGCCCTCACCAACATAAGGCACCAATGCCAGCATGCGTGGTTCATCGGGAGAAGATGAGGGGCTCCCAAACAAAGACCCAGCAGGGAGGGGCGCAGAAGCACCAACCCTGGCCTTGATTGCATGAGGATCACCAAGATGAGTGGGTGGTACAAGATCAAGAGAAAACTGTGACATGAGGGCAAGTGTTAGAAAAGAGGAATAAGTACATAAAACATGAAGAAGTATCTCTACGTACTACTCACCTCAGTTATGATGCTGAAAAGGGGAATGGTGGTCAGAGTCCTCATCAGCATCGTTGGAAGAAGAACGTTTGCTAACAACGAGGATATTTCAACCTGGAGCACCAAAAAACATCTCAGGGTTCAGCAACACAAATAAGTAAAAAAGGGTGGAACCGAAAAGATGCTATAAAAAATAAATTATAAAGGAAATCATACCTCGGGCTCACTTTCCTCCATAAGAACGATGGGAAGAGGAACATCAGGTGAAGTACGTAAATTAGAGGGAACTGATAGTGTTATCTCGCATTGCGTTACCTCTGGGGGCGAGGAATCACTCGCAGGCTCAGTGGCATCACCTCCCATAATAACTTCCCTAGCACGTTAGGAGCCTGACCGATGAGATTAAGAGAGCCCCGTCATGGGAGAATGGGGAGGAGTCACATCGGTATGAGATACATCGAAGCATCCGCCCGCAAAAGGGCTCACGGGAGGACTGGGGGGGTTTGGCCTTTCCTTTTAATCCCCTTCACCACAGTTGTCAAAAATATAATAATAAGCAAACTTAGCCTACCTTAAGCAAAAAAGAGAATGAATAAATCAAGTATACATACCTCGGACTCAGGAGGGGAACGAGAAGACAGGACCACAGGCGAAGAAGGAGGAGTAACAATGACAGAAGGGGAAGGAGTGGGATGCACCTCAGGAGTTCGATGCACCTCAAGAGTTCGCATCTTCTGGGACTTGGTACCAAGAGTTTTCTTCCTCGATCCAGCCGCACCAGTACCGACCTCTCGAGGAACCCTTGAGCTCTTTCTCCTTCTAGCCATTGGATCTGTAGGATCAACCACCACTGTGGGAAAAGTAACGGAAGGAGGAACAACTACAGTGTGTCATTGATACTTAGAATTTATTCGATTTATTTCCGCTTGGGCCTCCCTCCTTAAGCGCTCAGTCGTTTCAGCAGGAATGGGAGGTGGAACAGAGGCTATGGGAAAGGATGCCATGGGAGTTTGGGGTTTTTGGGACTTAGAATTTGACTGTGATGTCCCACTCTTGGCCGTTTTTGCCTTCTTGGCAAGTGTCTGAGAAGGCCCCTCGCCGATAGTAGCTTCGGTTGAGGGGGCAGCCTTCTTTGGAGATGCAGGAGTTTGGGGTTTTGGCGTTGCAACTGGGACCATGGGGAAAAATGGGGGAAGCTCGGAGGGAGGTGCTTTGAGGGTTGAACTTAGAGGGAACTCCATCCCAAGTATAGAGTTGCCGTTTATCCCCAACTCTAAGGCAGAAAATGAAGAAATGGGAGGATAAACGGGATCTCCCTCAATAAACTCGGTAATTGCAGCCAGTTGTTTTGGCCAGTATTTTGTAGCAAATCGAGGGGTCACATAACCATTCCTAGTAACACTGGGAATGGTGACTCACCCAGCCATGGCTGAACATATCGCCCATGCAGCGGTTGAAGAAAATAGAGAACACTCCTCGCTGAAGGAGACCTTGGGGTTTGACGATTGAAACACTGGACGTGGATCCCCCTGGTCAAACCCAAACTGGCGGCTGCATCGGTTGGGATTATAGTGCTCACTAGTATATCCCCACTCAGTGTAAGAAGCCAGATATCCGGGGGATAACAAAAGGACCACGGCGAGCGAGGGATACTCAATATCTGGGGTAGGGGCCTGTACCACTCTGGCTTCATGTTGAAAAAATTCACAAGTGTGAAACAAGACTTCCTCCTGATATGGCCTCATGACGAAGTTATCAAAACGGTCAATCGCAGATATTAACTCCTTTCGACTTTGTCTCATGTGATAAATAAAAGACTGTGGAGGCAGAATTGTTTTCCCCGAATGAGGACTGTTGGCTTTGGCCGCTACGGCAGGAAAGCGAAAGTAAATGAAGCTGGTTAGAAGAACGATGTTGGAAAAATTGGCCAAGTTATAACGTCCAGGAGAGCGTTCCATGTCGAATAAAGTTCTATCCATCCAGGTGTAGAGGGATCCCAAGGAAATTACAGCCAGTGGAAGTTTTATGCCTCGGGCCAAACGAAGGGACAGGTTGATAAGGTCCCTTCGGGGCTCATCGTTGGGTTTCCCCGTCAAAAGGAAATGGGAGAGAATCATAATAATATAGGCGGGAAGTTCCGACAGTGTACCTTGACCAGGGGCACTTGTTGAAGAACTGCCTTCATCAGAACCCTTGAAGAAATAATTAGTGAAGGGAGATAAAGTAGCTTTGTTGGACGAACCAATGCAGCTTCAGCATATGCGATCCAACTCCAAACGATCGGCAGTCTCTTGAGCATCAAGAGCCTCATCGGTATAGGGCTCATGAATTGTTGTATCGAGGCCCAAAAGCTCGCACACGTCTTCCAGAGTTATGGTGAACTCACCCCACACAGCAATGAACGTATGAGTAGTCACGTTCCATCAAGAGACTAGGATAGGAAGAGCAGCATTGTTCTTCGAAAGAGTGAACTCACCGAACCACTTAGCCCGTTGCAACCCAAGCTTGGTGAGAATACCCACATAAGAACTTTGCATATGAGAGTTCCAGGAAGTAAAGTGGGCAAGAGAACCCCCTGGCGCTTCGAAGTCAACATGGGAAGTCCCCTCGCTCCAAGCAAAATCATAGAGTCCCCTCTGGAGGAAGAAATCCCCACTCTGAAGAATCATCATCTTCATCACCCAACAGTAAGGCATCAAACATGGAAGAAAAATGCACAGCCTTGCAGGCAACGACAAAGTCATCACCCTCCTCAAAAATAGGAGAGCAATGATAAAACCGCAGCTGTTCCTGGCGGGCAGCATCCAGGGCGGAGGCGGCAGTATTGGTGGAAGACGGAGCACCAGTAGCAGAGATAGAAGGGTTGCTTGAGGTTTCCATGGAAAACGATGATGAAGATAGAAAAAAGCTTTAAGCAAGAGCGGTTTGAAGAACGAGAGTAGAAGACCATAACCACAGGTAGCGGTTTAGAGGATGAGAAGGGAAGAAGGCGAACAGGAGCTTAGCAATAATGGAGTTATTGTAGGGTTTTCTCTCTCTAAAAAGATGGAAGCCTGAAGAAGATAGTAATAAAATAAGAAAAAAATAGAGAGAGAGAGAGAGAGGGTTTTGGATATAGCCGTTTGAAAATTTCGGAGTTGTTGTTTTAGTCTCCCATAATCACACGTGCAAAGTCGCGTGCAATCATTTCTAATGAACACGTCACACATTGGGAAGTGCTTTGACAATTGAGAAGATTGCGCCACGTCGTTTAGGAAGTGACACCTGGGGAACACAAACCATTGCCTTCCTGTGCAAGATTGAGTTTCGGCGCCACAATCCAATGGAATCCCAACGAAAAGTATGTCCCAACGGTTCCAAACAGCTACGATGTTCTTTCGTCTTAAGTTTAGACGATTGTTTAGTTATACCTAGGGTACATCGGGCAGAATTTTACTTTTTCTCCGAAGACTCTAACGCTCGGGTTCTGAATAAAGGAGAGGAGACCTGCATCTTTTCACACAAAGAAAGGTCCATCGATTCGGGGACATTTCGTGCAGATATTTCTTGGTTCCAACAAATCTCTCCACGAGGGGGCAAATGTAGAGGGGGCTTAAAGTTAATATTGAGATTAGGGACAAATCGCCAATTAGCAATAATGTTGGAGATTAAGCAACCGAGGCAGCTACAGCGTGGCAACTCAGCGAGGCAGCTTGGCGCGGTAGCTCATATTTTAGCTTGTTTTATTAGTCATATTGTATTTCAATTATTGATGACTATAAGATATAACGGTTGTAATGACGTAATGATAATAACAAAAGAGTTTGTGTGAGGTCAAACGGTACTTGCGAGAGACCAGGCTTGGCAGGGCCTGGGAGAGCTTTCATGCTCTATCGAATGACCTCACCATGGGAACTTTAGAGGGATTTGGTTTGTAGGATTGAGAAGTAAGGCACCGTTGGGGCTTTTCCCGAACATCTTAGATACATCTGGTAAAACATCGAAAGACCCTAGTCATGGAACCTCAAGCGGAGCAGCTTGGAGTTCCATCGACCGTTGAGTTATGAACCAAATAGCCCTTTACTTAATGTCACATCTACTGTAGGTGATATCACTAGCGAGCCAAACAATGTCAGACATGCACTTGAGTAAACCACCGTGGTATTTGGGCCTGTCAGGCAGTTGGTGAGACACCTTTGCGATAACGGCCCCTGACACACAGTGGATAGACAAAAGGCATGTCTTTGAATTTAATGTTTATGACATGGAGGCAACTAGTACATCAGACATTTAATGTTGTAACATAAAGTATAAGGGATGTCTTTCAGAGTTTTAATGACGGAGTTGCCTCGGGGATGGTGTGGGGGGCTATTTAAGGACCCCAATCACCCCTGGGGAGACACATGATATTTTTGAGAACCCTGGAGTTATTACTAGAGATACACATCAGAAAGAGAGATTTATTGCAAGCCAGAGGGTTTATCCCCTCACCGTTGTCATTTATTTTAAAGCTTTTAATACGTGACAAAGATTCCTGAGGGTATATGGTGTGTTGTTACTTGCCTACCAAAGTGTATCTAGGGTGCTTACTTCTCTCTCCCTCTAGCTAAGTTACTTCTAAGGTTCATTACTATTTCCTGAGTTATACACGAGAGTTTTGTGAGTTTAAAATCGAGTTTATCTTCATTGGGTCCGTCTTCCTGTGTCCTATCATTAATCCAAAGCTTTGGCCAGGATTAGTTTATCATTACCATACTCACATAGGGGCTACACCTCCATCTTATCTAAAGTACCCTCTTACAATCATTATTTTCATCAATTAAATCCCAATCAAATTAATTCAAATCTCATATAGGGCTTACTGATCTTATATAAGTCCCATAATATCCAATTAATAATCATCAAAGATCTACCAAAGGTTTGGGATAAAAATCAACATTAAAAAGAAACAACTTTAACAATCCTGGGGAGGTCGATCGATCGAAGGCAGGGGGTCGATGGATCGATCACTCAGGTAACAACCCAGTTTTTTTGCATTTCTGCAACTACGGGTTTAGCCATTTTAAATCATTCAAACCTTCATATTAACATCCCAAATGACTTATGATCCTTACTACATGATATACCAACATATATAAATGATTTCTAATCATCTAAACATCCTAGAATCATCAAGAGATCGAATTAAAAGCATGTTTATATCCACTTTTTCCAGAAAATTATCAACATAATATCTTCACGAACACATCAATGGTTTTCATAATTTCTTCAACAGATTCATGATTATTTCATGGATTACTAACTACCTACAACATGAGTTTGATTCCTATATATTTTCAGTTTCCGTAAATCCATTTAACAACTCCATTATTTCTTCCAAACATGAAAGATCATCTCTTTTAATAACTATTCTAACATGGACAAAATACAAACTTAGTTTACCATTATCAAACACTTGACTCTAATGAAGGTCTGATCCTTTGGTGTAGTATATCTCATGTTGTTCTCCCTTTTCCGGTCAACCTCCGGTGGTGGTTGGTGGTGGTGACCCTTGGTCTTTGTTCTTCTCCTTCCCAAGTAAGCTTTTCCCTTCCCAAGCAACCTTTCACTCTCTCTAGGAAGATGACTTCTCTATTTTGTGTATAGGAGATGAATAACCCACGTACACTTAATCTTCCAATACTTATAATAGGACAAAATCCTAAATCATTATTCATCCCCCTATAAAAATGACCAAAATGCCCTTTTGGGTTGTCTATTCATTTCCAAATGACCCGAGACTCAAAATTAACATCCAAATAGACTTTTCTGACTATTTCGAACCTTCCGAACGCAACGACGCAGTCGAAATGACTATAAGATTGATAGAAAATAATTTTCCTTTTTAATTTAACATATTAGTCCCGACACGTCACATACCGCGTCCAACTAAAATCCAAATTACCGAACAACAATTATCAATAATCATCACATTAATATATTACCTAAATATCTTTAAGTAATATTTAGAATCATACATTTTAATATCCTCAATTCGGATAAAACGCCAATGAATTAATTAATAATAAAATCCAATTAATCCATTAATTTAAAATATAACTCATTTTAAAAGTCATAAAAAATTACGGGGTATTACATTTAGCAAGTTCTTAAAATTCATACTTTAAAATATCTTATTTCTCATATTTAAACTGGTATCGCTCTCACATGAGATACACCTCACCCCTCTTCTAATAGTGCACAACTATCGCATAACTTTTTAAACAACCTAGTTAAGCTACCCTGCCTAACTAATGTAATTACACATCTTCTAATAATCCTCATCAATTTCTAGTACTAAGGACTAAACTTCTCCCCATTCCCAACATTAAGTTACGTTCGTGCGTGGGGTGTCTCGCGAAGAGAAATCAAAACAAGGAACCCCCTCCCCCCCCCCGATACACTACTACGTGACAATGTTGATCATAGGGATCCATTAAACCTTAAGTACATAGCACATTTATGCCATCCCGTATTTATTAATAGTTCTCATTAGAACCTATGATCCATATTCATATAAATTCGGATATAAATCTACCAAAAGGAGTATATCACTTTATTCATTCTTCTCCTTTTTATACAGGGTTAGGTTATATGATATCTCATCTCATATATATACAATATACTATTCACAACAAGTGTATTAGTTATCTATATAGGTCACTAAACAAGATTTCGGTATACACACATTATTATCTTTATGCGTACACATTAATTTATATATCAATATATAACACTATTTCACCCTGGTTAAGAAACCCCTTGTACCTTTATAAAGTTCCCGAACACTTATAATTAAGTTGAAACATTTATTTTTTACTTATCTACTTATACGCACAGTAGAAAGTTCCCATATAAATATATGTATATATATTAGTCACACGTATAATATATATACTAACGGCACCCCACATAAGATCTATGGTGCTGGCATACTCTGCTATCAAGTCCCCGTATCACACAAACTAAGGGAAATGCTAGTTCGAAATCACTCTCGAACAATATTAACACAAAACACATACAAATGGAGGCGAAGCATTGTTCCAAGTCACTAAGAGGTCAGTACATACCCTTACGTCTCTTGGGACCGTCTGACAATCGATCAGATAGCCTGTACCAAGGAGTCCTATGTTCTAGGGTACAAGTCGATATCCCCCATAAAGGTCCCATGCAGATAAGACTGCCCTGGCGCGATAACCTCCGTGATAGCAAGTAGCGCGGGCATGATTTTTACACATATATAATATAAGGGCATACTAATAGCCCATACAATACATCCCATAGGGAGTATATTTATATCTTGGATATCCTACGTATTTATCAATTTTACCAATTTTAAATATATTATTTTCTGAGCTTTTCTCACCGCACAATGATTATATCAACAACATCGATATATATTATTTAACTCTTCTCAATCTTTTATGGCAATAATATCCAAACTCTTATAGCAATAGCCAATAGCCTCGAATATTCTCATTCGCAATAATATAAGTCGTCGCATAATTAAAATACCCCAATACGTATTCCATTATTTAATATTCAAATCACACCTAAATGTCTCTTTAAGTATTATTCCTCACGAACACCCCTATTTGGGTAAATCTTGGATTTTACTTTCAACTAATCCAAAATACACACCATACTAAAAAAAAAATATTTAGAAGTCCCCACACTATTTTTAGGAACCCCAAATATTTATCTCCAATCAATTTTAGCCTTTTATTTTTCCAATTTCCGATTGCATTTTCGAGTTGGTGATTTAACCCCGGAACTGCCATCTTATAAAAATCATAACAATTCGGAGAAAATTCAGAAAAATACGCGAACATCTCCCACACGACCGTATCGAAAAGATCTACAATTTTCCTGTTTTGACCAAGAGCTGAGTCGGCTGTCTTCCTATCCGAAATAGTCCGGAAGTGACGCTGATCACTATTCACCTTCTTCTCCAAAAATCCAAACCTCCATTAAAACACCTCCAAGATTTTTATCTCCTCTCTCATCATCATTCAACCTCAAATAACCATAAATACACACATTCAAAGGGTTCTAATCATCCTAGAACCCAAATCCAACAATTAATTTCAATTAATTTCAAGTTTCTCAAATTAGGTATAAATCGAGTTATATCCGTTTTAATCTTTCGAAAACCCGTTTGATCCACGAAATTTCAACCCAAAAATCTTTAGTTTTATACCAACTACCATATGAGAAATTAAACACAATAAATCATAAATCAAGTTAAACACTTGCCTCGTGGATTAAATCCGACGACCACGAGTCGAATCCCACGAATTTTGGCCGGAAATTTCTTCTTTTCTTCTCTTTTATTTCTTTCTTCTCTTCTTTCTATTTTATCTCTCTCTCTCTTAGGGCTGATATTTGCGGGAAATGAGGGTTGTCACCTCTTTAGATCTGAAATTGGGTATATACCCAATTGTTAAATGACTCGTGTACTCATTTACGAGTCCCTACTAGTCCAAAAATGCTCAGAAAATACTACCCCCAGGTACTCTATTCTGACTATCTCTGCCATTCTGAACCCAATGGCGGAGTTGAAATCTCCATCCGATTCACTTAACTAAAATTCACTATTTTGACCCAACACGTTCAATACGCGTGTTTTCCAATTTAAAATATTTTTCTTTGTCGCTTTACCCAACTGCGACATGTAATAAAAATAATTTACTCATATACTTATTCTTGAAATATAATCCACGTAAATATTAATCTGTCACTCGAAAACTAATATTTACTATTCAGTTTATAATATTGAATTTATTTTATTTCACTCATTAATCCCAGAATTACTATTCATAATAATTCCTCAAATTACCAAATTAAATTCACAGTGTGATTTAAATACCTTTAAAAGTGCGGGGTATTACATACTTCCCCCCTTACAACAGAATTATCTCCTCGAAATTCGGATATAGCCTGTACCACTACTCTAGGATCGGTATATACATTACGTCCTAGTTTAACCAAATTTAAATATAGCCTAACATAATGGTCTCCCACTATATTCCAGCCATCTCAAGGCGTATGCTCATATATATATAGTCTCCGCATCTCTATATATTTACACAAATCTTGCACCTTTTTATTAAGACGACTTGGCGCAAAATATTTATTGTTAATACCATGTCTACTAGTCTCACACAGTAGAAATATTCACAAATCCATATATATACATATAGGCATATCATCCCTATACATATATATACTAATCCTGCACCGCCGGGTTAACACCCATTAGTGCTCTTAATAATAATATCACATAATAGGCATACACACATCCTATTAAGATTCATAGGCATATTCCCAGCCTAATCATACACTTCTCATACGTATTTTATTCTTATCGCTGCGTATTGTGTAAATATTCAGATTTGTATCTCTCTCGTAATCTCCAAGTTATATTCCATATACCGAATAATTAAAGTATTAACTCTCATATACTCTTCCAGAATTTGGTACTACATATACTCCATCTTTCCTTGGAGTATTCTAACAAAGCAATCATGTGCAAGCCACTCGTCAATACTCATTCGAGTAAGACTCCTCTGTACTTTCTCACAATAATTTGGTATCCTTTTCATTAATAGGTACCTTTCAAATGGCTTTCCACAGCCTTTCAACCCATTTTGAGTGTGCTAGCTCTCGTTTCACATAAATGCTTGAATTATCGTCATTCTCACACGACATTGAATTCGTCATACCATTTTACCTTGTTTATAGTCGCCCTTCAGGCATATATTATACATATTTATTTTGACGTCCTTCCATCTTGGACATTTTTGGGATTTACTAATCAGGGTACCCATACCCCCTATCATCCATGCATATATGCACCACCATTTCAAACATTTTTATATATCACACTCACTCTAAATAATGGGACTCATTTCATTGGCATTGTACTAACACCTGGGTATCCCTTAACCCGAATAATTTGAAATTTAATTCTCCCGATACCTAGAAATTCAATCCTTCTTAAGATTATCCCATCGATCTTCTTGTGGTTATCTCACAACAGTCTTCCTATATCAGTGCCTTATTGCCCTTACATCGTGGCAGTCTTAAGATTAAGGTGTTTCTAATACACGTAATATGAGTACTATTCTAATTATATCCGTAGTGTCCAAGACCGCTCTTGACTTCCGACATTTGCTCGGTTTCATGCGTGGGATGTCTCGCAAAGCGAAATCCAAACAAGAAACCCTCCTGTTACACTCCTCCCTCGCATCGTCGGTAATCGATATATAACGGTCTAAGGAACACCAACGGGACGTTCAAATTCCTATTCGTTAACCTACTAATGTACTTTTACCACAAAAAAAATCCTTCCATGTTGACCAAATGGAAATCCCAACTAATCAGGGAGCCTACTCTCGACAAAAGCATTATTAACATCATACCCAAAATGTATTTCCTCTGAATTTCCCTTTTATTCAAGACCTGGATATACGTCTCAAATCGATTTTCTTCACTTTAAGTCACCCACATACTTGTGGTGAGAGGAAAATTTCAGTGCTTCTTCATAGCACTTATATCTCTATATAATTATACAGCCATTAAACGACTCTCACTCAATAGTGTTTCCTCTACACTAGGTGACTTATCGTCAAAACCAACATCCTTGCATTCTATAACATCTCTCCACTCCCGACGTTCTAAAGTTCGTGCGTGGAGCGTCTCGCAAGCAAAATCCAAACAAGGAACCCCTCCTATACAATACATAACTTTGTCGGTCGTGGAGGTCCACTAGTTCAAATATGCCACTCGGATAATCCCATCTCCCCTATCGACAAAAATGTAGTGAGAACTCTTAATTCTTTCCAGGAGCCACACCACCAAGCGCTTGTACTAATACTAAGTCCTTAGCGTAAACAACAATGAGCTTAAACTCACAGCTCAACAATAAATCATGCTTACCTTAAATTATATCTATAAGGTCCCCATGCACTAAAATCATGGTAATGAAACACGTCCTCATCAAAGTTCCATCTAAGCATATGATAAAGGCGGGCTCATCCAGAATTTATCTTGCATTCCATTATTTAGTGTATATATATATATATATATATATATATATATATATATATATATATATTTCACATCTTATATAAATATATATACATTATACTATACACATCAAGTATATCCATACTTATATATCACACACTATATAAGTATAATAACCAACCATTAGAGCTATAACTCAATGGATGCAGTCTCTCAATGCTATCATCTTCTAGGGAATTACTCACACATCATCCTGGGTACCAGTGGTCGGACTATCACACCAACTTGGTAAAAACCAAATCACAATGAATGGGAAGCAATCATAGTTCCTCCGAGGAAATGAGAACGAAACATACCCACCACGTCTCATTACGGATAAAAATCACACAATATAAAATGGACACTATGACCTGGGGACTATACGCTGCCTGCTCCTCAAGCTAGGGGCCTCACCCAAAATGCATAACTTCCCATGATAGCACTCGAGGGGTATGTTTCATACAAATATACCAATCACATACAGATATATTTAAACATATCATATATATACGTCTCAATATGCTCGTATATATATACAGTATAATCCGGCTAATCGTGTATATCTCTCGTAACATTAGCCCATATTTCCCGAATATACATATTCGATTTAATCCCATAAGTATTCACTTACTTATAATATAAATAAATATTAATCTTATCACAACTAGATCGTATACCAATTACATCTGGCATTCCAATTCAAATTCCAAGAGTCTTTATCCCATTAGACTCTTAACAATCACGAAGTCTCACAACTTTAATTTTTATTATTGCAGATTTTACATCTTGCACTAAAACAACTACATAAGTCCAATTACTAGTGAGACTATCATTCCATTGGAGAAGCCTCTTTCTCCATTATACCTACCTTACTATGGTACTACGTTCACTTAACCATGTCACTCTTTATTCATCGTCAGTCTCTGACCGATTCTTATGTGAATAACCTAGAAACTGCATTCACTTTATTCTTTCTAAATCAAGGGAATTTGCAGTTTAAAACCATCTGTAAGATTAATTTATGAGCAAAATATCATGCTCCTCCAAATATGATGACCTTCGTTCCCACCATTTCACATTGCTCTAACAAGTGAAAAAAAAAAATTCCTCAAATTTTCACATATGGGTATTTCCATACCCAACTCTAAGCCAAATCTTCCGAGCCTTCAACTTCCTAGAAGTGAAATTACACTGTTTCCACCTAGCTCAACTTCAATGCACGGTCCTCATAAAAGACCTCTTAAGCTTTTTCCCCATCTAACTTCACAAGGTAATTCAAGTTTAGCACCATTCTCTACTATAGCGGTGCATAGATAATTATAATTACTATTCTATAGTAGTCATTGCAGCAATCCAAGACAATGCAGCAAGGAAAATTTGACCTTTACGGCGGTCCTCATTTCCAACATCAACTTATATCTCTAACTAATCCCCGCCTCCTGCTGACCTCATAATGGACTTCCATGGTCGCCCTTCGTCGATCAGCACACGAATCCCGAACGAGCGCGCAAAAGATTTACTATAATCTTACATAATAGCAGGAGAACGAAATCTCACAAGAGGATATTAGCAATCCTAATCATAAGGCTCTATATCAAATCAAAAGCAACGCTGAAAGCGTAGTACGTCCGCACAGATTCCTAAGGACACTAGAACCTGATGCTCTAATACCACCTGTGGCACCCCGCCTAATAAAATACCGGGTGATCACTCCTATAAAACATTAAAACAGGAGTCTCATATGGTTCATTCTTAGCATCACTGTCGAATGCCAATTTAATTACTAATATCCTATTAGGCTGGCGTCAAAATTTTAAATTAACAAATATTTTTAACCAAACCATTCAAATAAAACAATTACAACCGTTTACATGCACCAACTGAAATGAAATAAAATAAAATAACCGAACACTCGGTACAATAATACAACCAAATCGAATGCGACACTAAAAGGCGATAAAAGAATAAATGAGTACAGTTGGGCCAAAAGCCTGAATGTTTCTACAATACCTCCTATCTACATCTCAATGATGGAAGCGTCTAATATAAACCTGCTTGCATCCACAGTTGCTGCCGCAAACGTCTGACTCGAAAGAATCATCATCCAGGTGTCCCTGTGTCTGGACACCTATATATATAGATAGATATAGCAAGAAGGAAAATAGATAAATGGGTCAGAGCCCGATTTTTGGAAACATTTTAGCAAGTGCTTAAAATCAATATTTTAAAATATTTTATTTCTCATATTTAAATTGGTATCGCTCTCACATGAGATACACCTCACCCATCTTCTAATAGTGCACAACTATCACATACCTTTTTAAACAACCTAGTTAAGCTATCGATCTTTACTAATGTAATTAGCCATCTTCTAATAATCCTCATCAATTCGAGTACTAAGGACTAAACTTCTCCCCATTCCCAACATTACGTTACGTTCATGCGTGGGGTGTCTCGCGAAGAGAAATCAAAATAAGGAACCCCCCCGATACACTACTACGTGACAATGTTGATCATCGGGATCCATTAAACCTTAAGTACATAGAACATTTATGCCATCCCGTATTTATTAATAGTTCTCATTAGAACCTATAATCCATATTCATATAAATCCGGATATAAATCTACCGGAAGGAGTATATCACTTTATTCATTCTTCTCCTTTTTATACATGGTTAGGTTATATGATATCTCATATCATATATATACAATATACTATTTGCAACAAGTATATTAGTTATCCATATAGGTCACCAAACAATATTTCGGTATACACGCATTATTCTCTTTATGCGTACACATCAATTTATGTATCAATATATGGCACTATTGCACCCTGGTTAAGAAACCCCTTGTACCTTTATAAAGTTTCCGAACACTTATAATTAAGTTGAAACATTTATTTTTTACTTATCTACTTATACGCACAGTAGAAAGTTCCCATATAAATATATGTATATATATTAGTCACACGTATAATATATATACTAACGGCACCCCACATAAGATCTATGGTGCTGTCATACTCTGCTATCAAGTCTCCGTATCACACAAACTAAGGGAAATACTAATTCGGAATCACTCTCGAAGTGTATTAACACAAAACACATACAAAATCGAGACGAAGCATAATTCCAAGTCACTAAGAGGTCAGCACATACCCTCACGTCTCTTAGGACCGTCTGACTATCAATCAGGTAGCCTGTACCAAGGAGTCCTATGTTCTAGGGTACAAGTCAATATCCTCCATAAAGGTCACATCGAGATAAGACTGTCCCGGTGCGATAACCTCTGTGATATCAAGTAGCGCGGATATGATTTTTACACATATATAATATAAGGGCATACTCATAGCCCATACAATACATCCCATACGTAGGATATTTATATCTTGGATATCCTACACATTTATCAATTTTACCACTTTTCAATATATTATTTTCTGAGCTTTTCTCACCGCACAATGAATATATCAACAACATCGATATATATTATTTATCTCTTCTCAATATTTTATGACTATAATCTCCAAAATCTTATAGAGATAGCCAATAACCTCGAATATTCTCATTCGCAATAATATAAGCCGTCACACAATTAAAATATCCCAATACGTATTCCCTTATTTAATATTCAAATCACACCTAAATATCTCTTTAAGTATTATTCCTTACGAACACCCCTATTTGGGTAATCTTAGATTTTACTTTCAACTAATCCAAAATAGACACCTTACTAAAAAAAAATATTTAGAAGTCCCCACACTATTTTTAGGAACCCCAAATATTTATCTCCAATCAATTTTAGCCTTTTATTTTTCCAATTTCCGAGTGCATTTCCGAGTTGGTGATTTCACCCCGGAACTGCCATTTTATAAAAATCATAACAATTCAAAGAAAAATCATAAAAATATGCAATCGGCATCCACGCGACCGTATCGATAATATCTACAACTTTCATGTTTTGACCGAGAGCTGAATAGGGTGTCTTCCTATCCGAAACATTCTGGAAGTGACGCTGGTCACTATTCACCTTCTTCTCCAAAAATCCAAACCTCCATTAAAACACCTCCCAGATTTTTATCTCCTCTCTCATCATCATTCAACCTCAAATAATCATAAATACACACATTCAAAGGGTTCTAATCATCCTAGAACCCAAATCCAATAATTAATTTCAATTAATTTCAAGTTTCTCAAATTAGGTATAAATCGAGTTATATCCGTTTTAATCTTTGGAAAACCCGTTTGATCCACGAAATTTCAACCCAAAAATCTTTAGTTTTATACCAACTACCATATGAGAAATTAAACACACTAAATCATAAAGCAAGTTAAACACTTGCCTCGTGGATTAAATTCGACGACCACGAGTCACTACACCAAAATGGCCAAATTGTCACCTTTCAGCCGACCACCCTTTTCAAGGTCATCGACCGTGACAAAAAACACGCGTTTTGTGTCACGGTCATTGACCTTGACACGACCGTGACAAGAAATTATCACGGTCATTGACCGTGACAAGTCCGTGACAAATTTACTTGTCACAGACTTGTCATGGTCAATGACCGTGACAATTCTTTAAATAATTGTCAAGGCCAATGACCGTGACACGACCGTGACAATGTTAGCAACAAAAACTCTTTCCCCCTTATTTTTTCCCTCCCTCCGTTCCCTCCCTCCCTCTCTCTCTCGACGCTTCTCTCTCTCTCTACTTTCAGGTTTAATTCTCTCTCTCTCTCTCTCTCTCTCTCTCTCTTCCATTTATATATATGTTTGTGTGTATATATATGTGTGTATGTGTGTATATATGTGCGTGTGTGTGTGCGTGTGTGGGGGGTGGAGCAGGGTGGGGGTAGGTGGTGGGGAAGGGTGGGGGTAGGGTGGGGGCAGGGTGGAGGGTAGGGGGTGGGGCATGGTGGGGGTAGGGTGGGGGAGGGGTGGGGGGTAGGGGTGGGGCAGGGTGGGGGTAGGGGGTTAAAAATGTAAATAAATAAGTAATTTTCTATAAATTTCCAAAAATAATATCCAAAAATGTAAATGTAAATAATATCAAAAAATAATATCCAAAAATGTAAATGTAAATAATATCCAAAAATATTGGATAACAATTTATTTTCATTCAAAATAAATAAGTAATTTTCTACAAATTTCATAAAAAAATGAAGGCCGTCTTAATATGTGATTTAAGTGTGAAATAATCACTATACACTTATACTAATGGAGAAAAAACCATATATGACTTTTTTTGTTGACTTTATATGGTGAAATAATCACATGACTTTATATCCATCAAATAAAAGCATGAAAACTAAAAAACTACAATAAGGGTTAAAATGGCATCCGAAATTGCTAAAAGCATGAAAAATAAAATATTTTTTAAGATTTGTGGTGAATAACTAAAATTAAAAAAATATTACTTTAGTCATTAAATTACTTTTTGAATTCGGGCGATGCGCATAAATTTGTAGTAATTGTCTTATAATAAAGATCAATTAGTCTATGTTGTTGAAAAATTTGATCAAATTGGTGAGGCCTTCATATTTTAAAAATGTTGTTTTTATTCCTATTTAACTTTTCTTTCTATACACCCCTAATTATATTTAAATTTTAATAAAATAGGAGTTATAGAAAGAAAAATGGGGTTTCCAAAATCTTACTTTGTCACAATTAATTTATATGCCTCAAAGTTATTTTATCATTCTTAGTTTATATTTGTGATAATACTTTATTAAAAATTTTTATGGGAACTTGTTATACTAGAACTTAGATGAACACTAAGTGATGAAAATAGTCCTTAAAATTGAAAATTAAATAAAGTTTATAAAAGTAAAGATACTGGTAATACATCAAAGATAAATTAATAAGGACTAAATAACAAAACGTGTTCAAGTGTATAACAAGAAAGAAAATGTGGTATTTAGATTGAGTAAAATTCTTAAAGTAATGTTAAGGGAGTAAAAGACCCAAGACAACTGGCCAGTAAGTCACGGACCGAAAAATTTATGACGGGTGATGAAAGCCCGTAAACATGTTGGGATGGGGGTGGGGGTGGGGTGGGGTGTGTGTGTGTGTGTGCAAGTGTGTGCGTGTGTGTGTGGTGGGGGCAGGGGTGGGGGTATGTGGTGTGTGTGTGGTGGGGCAATATTAACAATATATATATACACCTGCATGTTGTTAGAAAGTCTTAAATGTAATTCTCACTTTATTAATGTCAAACCCGACTCTCTTATATGATATGCATATTGTGATAATATTATATCTTTACTAATAACATTTTTTTACAGCAAATGTCTCCTTCAGATATTAAGTCGAAGATGATGATGCTGTTTATGATGATGTCGTCTGGGGTCGGTGGTAGTGGAGGCGAAGAGGGCTCTTCCGCCCCTAGGCTCCCCAAATATGGAAAATTTGGGATTACCGTCGAGAACAAATCGGAGATATTAGCGAGATCCCTCGTTCTGCTAAAGACGGTCATCGGCCTGGGGTTTATGAGTTGGAAGGAGGTGCCATATGAGCTCAAGTTAGCTGTTTGGGCGGCACTACAGGTAATATATTTATAGTTATATTTATATGAATATTTCAATATCAATTTCAATTTCAATTTCAAATTGAATTTCAATTTCAATTTCAATTTCAATTTCGATTTCATATTTATATTTATATTTATATTTATATTTATATTTATATTTATATTTATATTTATATTTATATTTATATTTATATTTATATTTATATTTATATTTATTCACAACTAACATTGTATTTGTTGGACAGGAACAATTCAACTTGGATCCAAAGCTACGCGATCCCGTCTTGGAGCAGATTAGGGAGCAACTCAAGTCGTGGAAAAAAATATGCGGGCACGGTACTTTGGAAAAACACGAGAGTCGATTATCCAATGGCGTGAATCCGTCCCCCCCAAGGATCCGATCTCATTGTCACAATGGCAGAAGTTCATTGACAATGAGATCGAGGATCGACAATTGGCATCTCTCCAATCGGGGAGGGAAAATCAGGCAAAAAAGATGGACGTGCACTACTCCGGCCGGACCTCTTACGCCGAGGTGGAGCATAGGATGCAGGTAAGATTTAATTTTCTATAACTACAGAAATATATTATTCTTCATTATTTTACTTTGCGGGGCCGATACTAATTTTACTTTACTTTATTTTATTTCAGGGGGTATGGAGTGGGCCAAGGGGTAAGCCACATAGGCTCGATACTTATGTGGCTCTTCGGACGAAGAAGGGGAAGGACAAGGAGGTGTCCCCGAGCATCGCGTCCACGATTGTAAGTAATCCGACAGTTTAATTTTTGTTAATTACGTTATAATTTTTTAGTTTACTTATTTTACTAATCATGTGCTTTTTGTCATTTCAGGCAAAGCTTAAGGAAGTGCATGAGTCGCAGTCTGATGCCGACAAGGAATCTTTGTCCATAGACGCACTCAGCCAAGTGCTTGGCTCTAATCGCAAGGGGAGGACAAGGAGGGTGAGCTCGCGGGTGGCCAAATATAGGATCATCGGTTTGGAGACGAGTGACACCGGGTTGGATCGAACGGTGGATTCACACGACGCGAAGCTGTCCCGTTTGGAGGCGACGGTCCAAGATATGTACGCATTCATGAAGCGTACGTTGGGCGGAGACCGTAAATGGAAATGGAAAGGGAAAGGGAAGTAGAAGGAGTTGGAGGAGGAGGTGCGGGAGGACGAGGCGCAGGATGACGAGGATGTGGACCTCGCTGCTTCATCACCGACACGTTCGTACTTCAATGATCCACTTCCCTATTTGGTGCCCCTCAACAGACTAATGACGACACTTGGTTGGCCGAGCGTGTTCATATTGGACGTATTTCATGGCCAGCGGATAGGGCAGGGGTTGAGGGACCCGAATATCGTCCAGGGTGGAATAGTTCATGGATGTGCGCTTCAAGAGATGGAGTCCAGGGTGCTCGTCACGCATGTCATACCCGGGAAGGAGAACTCCCTATTGTGGTTGCGCGAACAATGAGACATGACGTATATTAGTGGGTGCGTCAATTCATATGTCCTGTGGCCTACTCACCTCTTCAATTTTACCCAAGACATGTAGTAACATTATTTTTAAGTTTGTCCATTTTAATTATATTTGGATTATATCGTCATGTATATTATTTCTATTTTGAATATTTGGATTATATCGTCATGAATATATATTTGCATTATCTTTAGTTTGTTTGGATATATGATGTTTGGAACAGGTACAACGTTGCTATAATAGGTAGAAATATACTGCTGGGTAGTGGCAGTGGCCATACTGCACAGCAGATTTTTTTTAAATTCTTCCCAGAATTGTCACAGTCATTGACCGTGACACGCCCGTTCAAAAAGTTGTCACGGACGTGTCACGGTCAATGACCGTGACAATTTTTTTAAAAAGGGTCACGGCTTTGTCACGGTTTATAACCGTGACAAACGTGTCACGGTCATTGACCGCGACACGACCGTGACACAAAACGCGAGTTTTGTGTCAAGGTCAATGATCGTGACACGACCGTGACGAAAAAAGTTGTCTCGCCTCGAAATGTCACGGTCATTGACCTTGACAATTCGGCATATTTGGTGTAGTGAGTCGAATCCCGCGAATTTTGGCTGGAAATTTCTTATTTTCTTCTCTTTTCTTTCTTCTTCTTTCTTCTCTTCTTTATATCTTCTCTCTCTCTCTCTCTCTCTCTCTCTCTCTCTCTCTCTTAGGGCTGATATTTGGGGGAAATGAGGGTTGTCAGCTCTTTAAATCTGAAATTGGGTATATACCCAATTGTTAAATGACTCGTGTACTCATTTACGAGTCCCTACTAGTCCAAAAATGCCCGGAACCCAAATACTACCCCCAAGTACTCTATTTTGACTATCTCGGTCATTCCGAAACCAATGGCGCAGTCGAAATCCCCATCCGAGTCACTTAACTAAAATTCACTATTTTGACCCAGCACGTTCAATACGCGTGTTTTCCAATTTAAAATATTTTTCTTTATCGCTTTACCCAACTGCGACATGTAATAAAAATAATTTACTCATATACTTAGTCTCGAAATATAATCCATGTAAATATTAATTTGTCACTCGAACACTAATATTTACTATTCACTTTATAATATTGAATTTATTTTATTTCACTCATTAATCCTAGAATTACTATTCTTGCTCAAATTACCAAATTAAATTCACAGTATTCCTTATTTCTTTATTATCCAGGCTAGTGTAAGGAAAATTTTCCAATCAAGTCAATTTGTTTTTAATTGTCTTAATTCCCAACAAAACTGTTTGAGTTGTAGGTTAGTCTTTCAGTTTTGATTCCATAAAGCCTATGATGTTTACTATTGAATATATTGCGACAAAGCTTTGTATATGATATATGTGTCGTGTTTAGTGCCTTCATTTTTCTTCACACTTGGTATATCTTAGGTCACACAAGTATAAATGCTTAATGGATTATGAGATTTAGGATATTAATTGAGGATGCATTTTTAAAATGTTTTTTTTTGGGAATTTGAAAAAAATAGTTTTGGAAACGTGATTTTGAAATATTTTCTGAGTTGATTTTGTTTAGAAAAATTCGAGGATGATTTTAAAATTTAAAAATATTGCATTTACCTATTGATTACTGCTTAGGGGCCTTATCAAATTGGTATCATAGATAGAACAATAATTTACTCTGTTTATGATCCCTAGTCTTTAGGCATGAATCCAGGAGGGTTTGAGGTTATTATAACACCTATGTTTGATGGAACTAAGTACACTTAATGGAAAATATGTATGAAGTCAGATCTTAAGGCTATAGATGAGCGAGTGTAGTTAGCTGTTGTTAAGGGGTAGATACCACCAGTCTCAGGAGATGAAGAGATTATACATTTAAAACCCACTGAGTTATGGACTGATGTCGAGAACAAATAATTATAATATAATTCTAAGGGTTTGAATTAAATTTTCTATTTTTTCTCCCTGGAGTAATTCCTCCGTATTATGATATGTGAGATGCTTAAAGAGGATTGGGATATACTCTAACTCACTCATTAAGGAACTAACACTATTAAGGCTTCTAAACTCCAAAACCTCACCACCCAGTTTGAGACGATTAAGATGTTAAAGAGTGAGGCCTTTGATAAGTTTTATGCCAGACTATTTGACATAGTCAACTCGTCATTTAACTTGGGAGAGAAGATACCTGGCAACCAAGTGATAAATAAAATCTTAAGTTCATTTCTTGATAGATTTAATCCAAAGTTAATTGTTTTAAACCTTTTGGGTATACTTGACTCTATGAAATATGAAGAGCTTGTAGTTAACCTATAAACTTATGAGCTTGGCATGTTTACCTCCAAGCACGTGCTAAAGAAAGAAAATAGCCTAGGTTTAAAATCTCTGAAGAAGGAAACAAATGTTTCGGATGATGATTCTAACATCGAGTCCAAAGATGTGGAAATGTTGGCAAAGAAGTTCAAGAAGTTTCTTATGTTCTGAAAGCAATCAAAAGATGAAAAATGTCTTGAGAAGCATAATAACGACAAGGCTGATCGTTTCCTTATGAACTGGAGCGAGAATATTAAGAGGAATGATTTGGATAGATGTTATAGTTGTGAGGGTTATGGCCATAGGGTAGCAGAGTGCCCCACTAGACTAAAGAAGGAAGGAAAAAAGTGCTAGCATTTAACACCACCCTTAGTGATAGTGATCCGAAAGAGGGAGAAGATTCCTCCAATGAGCTCAATTACACTGAATTTATGTCTAGTCATGTCAGTGAAGATGAGAAATCTTCCCATGACACATTCGAGGCCATAGTGAGTTAAACCCAAGTGAAAGGGGGAGAAGTGACTGAGGACGAGGAGAGTGAGGTGCAAGTTGCCTTCTATGAATTATACCCAAAAACGTTGAAGGTGAAGAGGGAAAACTTGGATGTGGAAGATAAGTTAAAAGAATATGTCATAGAAAATAGTAATGATGCATCGATTGAGGATCTTATGGCATGTGAGAAGACTCACTGGGATAAACTAGAGTACGTTGAACCTAAGAGAGATAGTCTTCGTGGTTTGATGAAGGCTAAGAAAAAGGAGATTATACAATTTGAGTAGTCTAGGCATTTACTCAAGTATTGGATAGGTGATATTGAGGAGAAGTTGAGGGATTCGAGTAAAGTTAAGTTTTCTTTGGACGCTAGATTAAAAAAGTTGGATTGGATATTAGGCACTATCCAAATAAAAAATGGTAGGTGTGAAATTGGCTTCAATGATCATGTTGCTCCCATTCCCAAAGGCAAGACCATTCATATGAGAGAGTCGACTAGGAACGTTAGGAAAGGCCAAACTTTAGGTAACACTCCTCACCGTATTTACACTTGTACTCATTGCAGCAGGAAGGGTCAATTAAGACGTTATTTTTAAGCTCTTAAGAATTACTAGGAAGTCTAAGAATAGAGTCATTTCGGTGCCCAAAACCCCTATTCATCATTACACACCTACCTGGGTTAGGAAATTAGATCTTGAGGATTTAGGTATTAGACTTGGTGATTGTCGTTTACTTGCACAAGGTTCTCATCATGTTAGATCTTATGGTTGAGCGTGTTCACCGTGTTTGTCATACTCTAGTTGTGTCTTATTGTTTTATCTTTTCTAGGGTTATACCATGTATATTTTGTATTTTTATCGTTTTCCATATTGAGTAGCATGGGTAAAAAGTTGATCATGCATCAACTGGTTAACCTTCTCCTGATCGAGCGCGAGCACTCCCTCTTCAATAGACCAAAGGTAGGAGGGATTTTCGACCACTGACATCCTTTGGTGGCCCTTCTAAGAGTTATGTGTGCCACCCTTATTAAACGACATCACAGTAATTGAAGAAGAATGTGTCTTATCTTTCTTATTATTATCTCGAACTGGATATTTTGATACAGAAATGGGGGCAGAAGGACCCTTAAGCTCACTCCTCTTAGGAACCTTAGCTTTAGGGAAATGTGTGTCGTGTTTTCCTCATCTACCAGTAAAAATCTTCTCTTGGGATCCATTATTTCATCCTCAGCGACGAGGATATACTCAACATTCAGAGATTCAAAAGAGGAGGAGGTAAAAGATTCCTCTCGTGTTGGAGGTAGAGGACTATCAGGAATTATGTATACTGGGCAAACAGTGAAGCTACTTGTAGAGATATTATACCCAATAAGAAAGAGGAAGACCTTGGGTGTTCACCAACTAGAATAAGTGTCCTCCTAAGTCCCCAAACCTTGATCAACACCTACCTTTTGAAGTGTGTGTGTGAGAGAGATGGTTCCTTCTTCTTTGATTGAGATGGATAAAAGAAAGAAAAATTTATCACTAGTGATATATTAAATAAGGGCCAGAGCAAAAGAAATAAAATTTAACCAATGTCACTTTCGCTCTCAGGGCCCAGAAACATATCATACTAGTCGCCCTCTAAAAGAGATGGGTTTTGCTGATTTCTAGTGACGAAAACCTGATTAAAATAATCCTTATTAGAGTTAGCAAGGTTGAGAAGTAATACTTTATTCTCTTTATTCGCCCTTAGATATAAAACCCCATCAGTTTTTTGAGACCAATAATAGTAGTATCAGATCTCTGATATCCCTATTTTGGTCCCATACAACTCATTTATTCTATTGACTCCGTTGACAAGCCATGATATGTTTGGGGCATATTAAGCGGGAGCCACCTCGAAGAACTTAAAAAACTCTTAAAATAGTTGATTTTTGGGAAATGATATTTCCCCCTCAGCCACTGAGAGGGTATGGATCCAATGTTCTCCCTTAACGGTAGTACAATTTTCAGGCACCAAGGAACACTCAATTATTACCCAAGAAGGAATTGAGTGTATCTTCTAAAGCTCTCCTACAGTCCTCTCACTAATAGAACAAACAATTTTGAAGAAGAAAATAAATACTCAACAAAAACAGAGATGATTAGAAGAAGTTACAAAGCTTTAGGTAGTTGCAAGAAAAATAGCTAGAGAGAAAGAGAGCTTACATTCAAAGTGTGCAGACTAAGGCTCCAAATGTTCTTTTTTGAATGAAAGGAAGTGTGAAAATGATGGTATAGAGTTTTTGATTAAACATAGAGAAAAATTCTAAGAGTCTAATCATATGGAAGAGATAACAAGATCATCAATGCGACTGGTGTTTCATTCTTAAACTTTGGACCAACGTACCCCTCATACTTATTGATTAATTCTGAAGCATACCCCCATAGAAATCCAACACTAAATTATCATTGGCTGATCAAACCATTCGGGACAACCAAATTTACATGACACTCTAGCTTGCTAATGCCAAAGAGTCTTGGGGGAAATTGTGTGGTGCAAACCATAGTGGCCTAATTCACCGCGACACAAGTGGGACCAACCCCAAAACAAGAGGCATATCACCCAAGTCAAGATTAACGTCACAAGGGATAAGTGTGGAGAGCTCAATCTGATTATTTAGAATATCAAAGGAGATTCACAAAAATCAAGAAATGTGACAACCCACAGCTGGGAGAAGTTAAACATAACTCAACGACGTTTATGGCTATATATAGTACACTCACCCCAGGACAAATGGGAAATTAATTATTTATTTACAAATTATAAAAAAAATAATATACATAGAGAAACACCTCTGTGTACGTAGGCAGTTTTGAACCATGTAAAATGCTTTTATTGTGTGATTATTTTGTTCCTTATTTGGTTCCAAGTTGCTTAGATTCATTTATTATGATTATTTACACTCACAATTACTAAGCCAAATTAAAATATATCATTTCTTATATTAAATTAATTTTAAAATCCAATAAAGTAATAAAATTCATGTTGAAACGAAAGAGTAAATTAAGTCCAAACTTATGAGGTTCCCTATTCGATCCATATAATAATAAAATTCATTAAGATCAATTTTTTTTTTCATATTTTGTACACAATTCATGAATGTATATAGATATCAACCGAATAATGTTTAATCAAATCGTACTAGGAGATTCCGTATACATCATGATCATGTTAGATTTAACACGTAATTGGTATCAACTGAAGTATGAATCATAAATAGTATTGTTAATTTAATCACAAAGTGTAAGATTCTAACAACTATCCCCACAGTATTTTTCTTAAACTTCTATTATTATAATGAGTTAAATCCCCCAAAACATAACATGGATGCACAGTGATTACAAATAAAGGTAACAAACATGTAGCGATCAATTAGCTTCTTAATTTTTCTCTAGACTTATTAAAAGGAGTAGGTCATATGTTGGTAGGCCCATGCATCATGTAAATTGTTAGTCTAAACATGTAAAAGATCTTATGCTGGTATGATAATACAAGATTTATATTGCCAATGTATATTTGTGAAAGTGTATATCCTAGAATGTATATACATCAAGTGGATGTACAATAGGTATTCATAAGTACTAAGTCTGCCACATGCTTTAAATTTTAATTAACTCAAGAATGCTATACCAGTAACCTTTTTTCATTTAAATGATACAATTATTTCCAGTAGAAAGAAAGATGCAATCATTTATAAAGACAATGTCCCATATCCACAATGCTTAACATAACTTTTAGATATTATAGTCGATTGGGACCCACTATCAACAAATGCCTAAAACACAAACATAAACAAAATATTCATATCAACTACAATAGTAGGAGTGAGAAACACAAGAAATTGAATAAAGAACTACCTTACTATATGTAAGGACATAATTTTATATTTAAATGTTCGGGGTAGAATCTAGGAATTTTCTGCTTGTCCTAGATCATTGTATGTATATCTGATACCACTTCATTCGGCACGTCAACATGATCATCCACGATGGCCTTGATTCGAATCCATGCCTCCACCATCTTCACACTTGCATCATGCTACATGTGACGTGCTGCTCAACCATTCCCACCACTCCACTACGCATTATTGGTAAAATTATTTATTGGAGTTGTTTATATTCGCATAAATATTTTGGAATTTTTTAGAAAATATTTTTTCAAGTCTGAATTATTTTTTTATCAAAAGCATAAATTTTTCTAAGTGTAGAAGCGGACTGCCTTGGTCGACGAGCTCATTTTAACGACATAGCACTGTCATTCAAGCGACATAGACATGTCGCACAATCTCGTTCGAGCGACACCTTTCCTTCGTTCAAGCGACATGCCTATCTTGTTGAACCGCCACGACCGCCTTGATTTTCGTATAAATATCTGAGTTCATTATACACATTTTCCCAAGTATTTTTCGCACACGAATATTTTGTTTTACATCCCATAAAACAGACTTCATGTTTTAAGATTTCATGCCTTCTTTATTCACATAAACACTCCCATATATGTACGTGAATCTTTAAACCTTTAAGAGGATCGTTTTTAAACATCTGGAGTAATTTGTGGAGAAGCCGTCTCTTCTTCATTGCTGTCCACCTGGAGTTCTTGCAGAAAATTCCATCCGACAACATCAGAACCGACACCTGAGGGTATTTCGTATGTCACTCTTGTTTTCATTGTAATCCGTGTAATCCGTTCATTACAAATTATAGTGAAAATAAAAGGTTTTGCCCCTTTGGGGGATTTTTTCTCACTTGTGTGTTTTGTTTGTGATTGACTGTTCTTCCATGATCATATTGATTTCAATAACACCTATATGCATGTTTTAGGATTTAATTGAAAAAGCTGAGTTTAATTAAATAATTTATGTGTTTGAATGCACGGGCACTCTTCAAATTGGTATCAGAGAGGGTTACGCTAATTTATTGCGTGATCCTAATTTTTCAAGGATTTTTTTATACAATTTGACTTCTCACGTCGTCAAATTAGTATCAGACTAGGTTGCAATAATTTATCGTGTATTCTTATTTTCTGCAAAATCATGTGATATTGATTTTTTTTTTAAAATCAGTTTTGTGAAAAATCACATTTTTTTCGATGGAGCACTTATGTAATCGGATGCCCCCCTTTGATGACACGAGTTAGAGTTTTGATGATATAAATCATTTGAATTTGACGTTTTCTAAACGAATTGTTTTTTTGGAAAAGAAAAATCTCGTTTTAAATCCGTGATGGATCTTTTGCAAACGGTTCAAAATCAAAGAGATTTTTATCTTGAGAGACTTGTTTCTTTGGATCGAGACTTTAATGATTTAAAATTATCCAAAAAGGAGAGTGACGATAGAGTCCTTTTTATAGAAAAAGAATTGGAGGACTTTAAAAATTCTTGTGTTCTCGTTTGTGTCGTCGAGGATAAAAAATTAATCGATGATTTTACGGCTCATGAAAAGACTCTAAGGGATATGTTTGTTTTAATTGAGGGGCAGCGTGATAAACTGTTAAGTTTAATTGAAAATTTGAAAAAGAAATCCCTGTCTTTGGAAGAGTCTAATTCTTTGCTTGAATAAAATATTTTGAAGATGAAAAATGATCTAAACGATTCAAGTAGGCTTGATAGTGATGGTAATGGATGATCTTGTTCTCATGCTTCTAGTGATAAACTCGAAACCATTATTTGTTTTAGAGGGTCAATTAATCCCAAGGACGTTAGAAAAGATCACACTTTAGGTAACATTCCTCCTGTTTACACATTCTCATATTGTGGTAGCAAAGATCACCTTAGGCATTTTTGTTTTAATCTTGGAAAAAGTCCTAGGAAGTTTATGTCTAGTGTTCCCTTGGTTCCTAAATCCCCTACATGACGTTTCACATCTATTTGGGTTTGGAAATAACTTTTAAAGGAACTAAATTTTAGACAAGTTGATTCCTGTTTGCTTGCACATGATTCGTCTCTTGCCATATCATATAGATGACTGTGTTTGCATGTTTGTCGTACGCTAGTTTTTTATTTCATGATCTTTACGTTTACTAGCATTATGACATGTAATTTTTGTATAAATTTTTGCTTTTGAAAAATACAAAAAGATTTTATTTTGACAATTTTTTTGAGAAAATCTAAAAAGAGTTTTGTATTTTGATTACACCTTTTATGGATGAGTATTTAAGATAGCCGAGTCACAAATTTCATTCCATTTATCCACGTGACTCTTTGATAGTGATTTGATACGCTACATCATTGCATCCATGTTCTTTACATTGTTTGGAGTCTTTGAGATGTGATTAGTGATATCTTTCTACATGTTTGACTCATTATCACCTTTATTGCACACATGAACGACTTTATTTGATTATTCCACTTCTCTATCACATATTGGCTAGAGTGTTTCTATCTCAATTCTGTCTATACAACGAACCATATGCGATAAAACTTGACAAGATTGGAATGCATGTAAATACCGTTTGGTGAGATTTGTGTGTTTTGTTTAAAAATCGATGAAGGGCTACGAAAAGTTCTTATCTATCCTTTACGATTAAGCCACCATATAAATTGGACATCAAAAATTGAGGAATTTTATTATCCGGGGTCCAAAGATGTTATAAGAGCCCGAAAAAATTTAAAGGCAATAAAAAGCAAGACATGCCAAACATGGGCCATTAGGTTTCCCCATCAATTCTCTAATGTTTGAGAATTCAGATCACCTCTTTTCAAAATATAAATCTGAGGGAGTTTGGTTGGAGAATTTGAACGGGTTTGCACTTCTTAGAAAGTCCTGAAAAAGCATTATATCGTTTTGCACGTTATTGGTGTGGAAATCACTTTGAGCTTTGATTTGTTGATTTGATTGAATCAATGTCTCATATTTTCATTTTTTTACACATAAGGAAGATGTTGAGTTTATTCGTTAGGAGTATCCGATATTCATCGTGAATTTGATCACACCCCTACATTTCCGCTATCATCAACTTGGTTGATTTTGTGTTTATTCATGGTGTGATTCTTTGTTGTATATTTTGAGTGAAAATATTTGAAAAATTCAAAAATAGAAAGTTCATTACCTGGTGACATTTTCCACATTTATGCTTCTTATATCTGTCTATTTGGGGACATCATAAAAAGGGGGAGAATGAATTATGAGAGAATTTTTTGTTGATTTTGCTTAAGCATAATTGATCTTTGATTTTTGCGTATCGTTATATTTCAAACTGTTGCGTGTCATGTGTATCTGCTTTATCTCATGTGTGTAGGTACAAAGTTGATAATTATTGGATTGCACACCCTGATGAAAAAGCTTTGAGAATTTCTAAAGAGCTGAAGATTTGAAGATGTTGAAGTTTAATTGATGACATGTCATTTAGTATTCTCAGTTTGAGGGTTTAATGGGTATATTATCTTTTACGTCATTTGATTGCATAATTAGGATTTTTTTTTGTATGCACCGGCATAGACATAGGAGGAGCTTTGTGAGGACATAATTTTATAAATGTCCAGGGTAGAATCTAGGAATTTTTTGTTTGTTCTAGATCATAGTATGTGTATCTGATATCGCTTCATTCGGTACGTCAACACGATCATCCACAACGACCTTGATTCGAATTCATGCCTCCACTATCTTCACACGTGCATCATGTTACATGCGACGTGCTACTCAACCATTCGCACTACTCCACTACGCATTATTGGTAAAATTATTTATCGGAGTTGTTTATATTCGCATAAATATTTGGGAATTTTTTAGAAAATATTTTTTGAAGTCTGAATTATTTTTTATCAAAAGATTTTTTTTTTCTAAATGTAGAAGCGGACTTCCTTGGTCGACCAGCTCGTTCAAACCACATAGCACTGTCGTTCGAGCGACATAGATATGTCGCGCGATCTCGTTTGAGCGACACCTGTCCTTCATTCGAGCGACATGCCTATCTCATTCGAAAGATGCCGTTGCCTCGATTTTCGTATAAATATCTGAATTCATTCTACACGTTTTCCTAAGTATTTTTCCCACATGAATATTGCGTTTTATAGCCCAAAAAATATACTTCATGTTTTAAGGTTTCATGCCTTCTTTATTAACATAAATACTCCCATATATGTATATGAATCTTTAAACCTTTAAGAGGATCATTTTTACTCATCTGGAGTAATTTGTGGAGAAGCCATCTCTTCTTCATTGCAGCCCACCAGGAGTTCTTGCGGGAGATTCCAACTGATGATATCGGAACCGACACCTAAGGGTATTTCGTATGTCACTCTTATTTTCATTGTAATCCGTTCATTATAAATTATAGTGAAAATAAAAGGTTTTTCCCCTTTGGGGGATTTTTCCTCACTTGTGTGTTTTGTTTATGATTGACTGTTCCTCCATGATCATATTGATTTCAATCACACCTAGATGCTTGTTTTAGGATTTAATTGAAAAAACTAAGTTTAATTAAATAATTTATTTATTTGAACGCACACGCACTCTTCACTATATATCTATATAATACGGGACAATGGTGTTTTACTATTGATCTTATGTTTATGTTTATCAAAGTAATCAAAAGGTCTACATTTTTTCACGTGTACAATCTAATGGTTGCTAGGAAACCAAAATGGGTCTCACAACACACGCATTTCTCCCATTCTCACATAGCCCTCACAAAACAAACTCTAACAAATTCACTCTCATAGCTTCATGTCGGCACCTCCCTCAGCTACCCGTTGCCTCCCTCTCCTTCACCACCATCCGAGCTCCAAAGCTTCTTCATCTGATCTATGTTGTCACCCTAACCTCCTATTGAATTCAGCACACTACCACGTTCTATCCTTCATTAGAATCTCTACTTTCTCGCCCCTCTTATGTTTAACCTAAAATCGCTCAGGTATACGGTTTCCCCTCTTGCCTTTGAGAGTATTTTCTAGGTAATTTTGAAACTTCAAAGCCCTATTTATGTGTGAATCAATGTTTTTCACTTAAAAGCCCTATTTATGTGCGATTTTCTCCAGATTTATTATTTATTTTAATTTTTTGTTGATTTATGATGAGTATTTATTTCGTTGATGATTTTTTGTCAGTATACTGTTTCCCCTCTTTCCTTTGAGAGTATTTTCCAAGGTAATTTTAAGACTTCAAATCCCTATTTATGTATGAATCAATGCTTTTCACTTCAAAGCCCTATTTATGTGCGAATTTCTCCAGATCTGTTGTTGATTTTAATTTGTTGTTGATTTATGATGAATATTTTTTTTGTCAGGTATACGGCTTCCCCTCTTGCCTTTGAGAGTATTTTCCAAGGTAATTTTGAGACTTCAAAGCCCTATTTATGTGTGAATCAATGTTTTTCACTTCAAAGCCATATTTATGTGCGAATTTCTCTAGATCTGTTGTTGATTTTAATTTGTTGTTGATTTATGATGAGTATTTATTTTTTTGATTATTTTTTGTTAATCATTTTGTGTCTAAAGTTACAGAATAGGGGTTGCGGTGGTGCAATTTTGTCATAAAACTGATTTCTGTGTTGATTTGATCTTTGATCTTACAGAATAGGGGTTGTGTGGTGAGATTCACACACATAATATGGGTTCTTGGGCCATTCTTACAACTCCTTCCTGTTCACTATTATTTTATCATTATGGAATCTTTCTTTCTGAGCTTGTATCTGTATAGTTGTATTTTTTTTATCATTATTAAATCTAGGGATTCTATTTGTGGAGGTCTATAGTTTCGAGTTCTAGTTTGTACGTTAATTTCTCAGATTTGTATGGTAGTTTGTATTTCCTATTTTCATATTTGTATAGTAATTTTCAAATTTGTACAATTTTATTTCATCAATGTCGCGTATCCGAGTCCATTTCATGAATGATGTGAATGCCTCAGATGCGAATTCTTAACTTCATTCCGATAGTTATGTTCCTTGTCTTTTCCATGTTCGAGTCTTTAAATAGATCTGTATGGTAATTTTGAGTATCATTTTCAGATTCCATCTCAAATAGTTAAGTTTTATTTACTGGAATTATGTATTATAGTGATATTTTTGTTTCAATTACTTGAATTTTATATTAGAATGATAGTTTTGTTTAAGCATCTTTTGTAGTAATAATTCTCTGATTCTACCAATGATCCCACTATTCTTTATTCGCCAAAAGTAGAGTGTAGTGTATGTGCAATATTCGATGTTCATTATTCCAACAGATGTTTCATTACTCGCCAATCCAAAACCTAGACTTACCGAATTTGTTACTCAAACAGCTAAATGTGATTGATTTAGGGAGTCTTGCGATTGTTTAGACAACAACGTGTTCCTTAGAGCATTTAACTGATGTGTATATGTGACATTAATTTTTAGTGGGATTTCACATTTGGTTCATAGATCACAATGTTTTGTCAACTCACTCCCATTTTTGTTTTGCAAATCAGGTACCATACATGGGAATGTTGTTGATCAGGTACCACTTTTTGAAAGTGCCATGCACATCCATCATATTAGCATTTTTACAGTAGAAGCATAGTAGCACGTCATAGTAGGATTTTCGCATTGTACGCAGAAGCAGCAACTGTAGGAACAAGGAAGCAGCAGCAGCAGCTACAGGTTATGCATAAGTACTCACACGTATAGGGTAAATACTTTGTTTTTTGCTTATTCAAGTTGTGTAGGGGTATTAAATCTGTTTGGATTCTTTGGAACGTTGTGAAACTCCCGTATTTTATAAGTTTACAATGGCATTCATACATGAAATTCAAATAATTTTTTGGGGTTCACTTTCATCCATTTTAGAACTTGATTTTCTGTTTGATGACTCTATGGTGCACCGTGCTTTTAATAGGAGAACAAAATGTATGTGTTGTTGTTTGCATGTTTAGTTGGGTTGAGTTTGCAATTTTTAATATCCCATAGACATAGCTAATGATATTGAACGCACCAATTCAGTTGATTTACCAAGTTGGGAGTGAGTTTTGAGGTCTCATAAGAGGGGTGAATAATTTAACTTGGCATTTTTAACCATTTGAATGACTCAAAGATGTTCTCAAATTTCCTTAAATGATCCTCTATTTTTTTATCTGTTTGGTAATGTAGTATCTAATAGATGTTTGAAAGTTCCTCTATTTTTTATCAATCTAATATATTTTCGATACACTTTGAAATTTGTTCTTTTTAGAAATATCGAGTTATCGTTATGACCACGCCAACGATTTGAAGCTGTTGAAGGGTATGGACTCTTCTTTCTCTCCTTTTGTTTTAATGACTTATATATGATATTAATAATTATTTTGTTTCCTTGTTATTTCTTCTGTTTTTTGCTATTTGAACCTCTAGATATTCCTTGACATTGTAGTTTCAACACTTGCTTCCCAAAGCTCAAGTTATTTAGGGGAAATGCACGATTGTATATACTATTTTTCTCCTTTTCTTAATTATTGAATGAATATACACACTATATATTACATGGGTTTTGTTTACATCATATAGAAGTTCAATGTGATAGCAAATTCAGAACAAATATTTGGAGTTTTGTCAAAATTTGGACTTCCTACATACATGATTTTACATTGTAGAATTGTTATTTTTCCCATATTTTGGGGATATATGATGTCTGGTATTGTACAATGTAACTAAATATATTGGAAATATATTGTATTATATAAATTTTGGAACCAACTTATGGCAGTTTGAGGATAATTGTCTCTTTAGGCTGCCGTATGTTTGTCGTCCGAGTTTCAAAAGTAATTTTTGCTTACAACATGTTGTTTGTACACTATGCGTTTGAAGTAGATAAAAAATAGTCTTTTCTCTTGGATATTTCAAATTTATCTTTGTTTTGTCTATCTGTGTCATTCTGTCCCTAGAGGTTTTCAAATTAAGACCCTTTAAAATGCTATTATTCCTGTTTTCAGCATATGTATTTTTGCTTAGGTGATATTTAGGTTGTTTTCAAATGCCATTTTCAACGATTGATCTATATCCTATACTACTGCTATGGTTATTGACACCAAAATAGCAAGCTTGTGGTTATTGACACCATAATACCTAAAATAGATGTATGTTTATGGTTATTGCTAGCTTATTCTTCATTGCAAAAATGTTGTTTATTATTTAATCATTTCTGCAACTATATTGTTATGTTATGGTTTTGAAATTTCATTCCTATTTGAATTATTTCTCTCGCATCATGTCCTTTTTTCTTTTTCATTGTTTCTTCTTAGCAATTTGAGGTCGAATAAGCTGCAAGATGTCATTCCACCCTTGTGTAGTTACTGAGTAGCAAGCACTATTTCTTGAGTTTGCTGTCTTGGCCATTCATATATTAAACATGTTGCATATGAATCATTATCACTTTTCATTTGAATTTGGTTTATGTAGTTTCATGTGAATATCTAAAATATTATAAAACACATTACAACATTTATATCTACACCCTCACTAACTACTATGCGTGTTAAACTATTTATTTCTTGCACTCCTCGCCTTCTCATATAACCCCAAGAGTCATAACCAATCTACTGCTACAAAAATGTTTGTGTGTCTCTATCCTCACTATCTTTCTATCCATTTTTATTTTCTTTTTCTTCTAAAAATATTTAGAACACATCTATTTTTTTTCACTTTCTTTCTTATGCAGGGGATAGTGCATACATAGACTATTGATGGCGCCTCATTACTTTTGACAAAGTAGGTGAATATACTTGCTTCCTAAATCCATTATCTCTATTCCATTTGTAGAGCTATTTTTTCCGTTTATGACTATTTTTTACTCCGTAAAATTATCTCAATTAATTATGTTTTGTGCCATTTAGTATCTCAAAGTAAATCTGTTTATTCTTACATTTTATGTGAAGGTATTTTCAATTTTTTTTATTATTGTTGAATGGTATAATTTGAAAGAATATGGAATCATATTACTTTTTTTCGATCTATTGGATCTTGAGATTGTCAAATAACTTCATACAGTCAGTTGAGAAGTTAAATGGTTTAAGTTGAAGAAATATCATTAGAATAGTAAAAAAATTAAGAAGATGGATGGTTTTAAAATGGTCTAATTTTCTCCCGATTTATTTCTCAACACCGTGTCTAGCCCCCAACATTTAATTTCCCAGCCTTACAAAATTACCTTTTGTAACATGTGAATTGTGACCAGATACCAATAATGAAAAATTTTGATTTATGATATTGATATAAAACTTGCGATTAAGTTTATGGAGATACGAGCTTATTGATTTTTTTTTCATTGTTTCCACTAAAAGAAACGCCATGGAATTGTGTCACCTGCTCAATTTTGGGGATAGGATGTCTGATCTTATTCAAAAACTCATTTCTAAGGGCAAAGCAGTTCTGGATGTTTATTTTATTTTTGAATGTGGGATCACTGATAAATTCCCACCAATACCCATATTAAAAGCATATGTTAAGGAGTCGAAGCAAGTTGATGAGCTTCTTGAAAGTGGGAAGCCCTCTCAGTTATAGAATGAAAATATCATGAAAGAAATCACTGATTTGAATTTAGTTATCAAATGCATTGAGAAACATAATATTGAATCGGAGTATCCAAATAATAACATCGTGAAGCATGTTTAAAAGATGGAGAAGTTAAGGGAAGACATGAAACAACCCGCACCAGCCAGTACCACCAACCATCATCAGCAGTAAAAGTTACTGAATTTCATCTTTCCATGTCGGCCCTATACCTAGGCAAACTCCAATCTCGAATATGGATCCCACTACTCTGGATACAATCTTTATCATACATACAATCTTCTTAATATGATAGGCAAGTTGCTTATGGTGAATATAATTTTCCACCTCAATACCATCCATCTTACTATCCTCAGTAGTCTGTTGCTGTTACTTTTGGTAATCATGGGTAGATAGATATCTTTAGCTTTTGCCTTATACACAAGAACCAGTTATCACAATCCATATTTTTCGGTCTATTGGTTTTGCAATGAAAAGTAGGATTCTTATTGTGCCTAAAAAACGTTTGTGGAGATACAATTTTGTTCATTCATAATTGGTTCTGTTTGATTTTATCGCAGGGAACAACATCTACTGTACATCTGCTATGTTACATCTTCTATACATATGTTATACATTTGCTATACATCTGATTTATCCGCAATACATTAAAGGATATGTTCTGATTTTGATTTTGTTTTGTTCTTTTGCATAATTCAGCTCACTGCATCCTAATCATTATCTACACTATTTTTCTCTCAATGCTGCGAAATCTTTTATATATTAAGAGAGTTCATTTTCACTTAAATGTATTGAATAGTATTATTTTATATTCGTGATTTTGGTTCGTACATCGAGTCGTAAGTTCTTCATTCGATTATGTTAAATGCATTAGTTTGTACACGAGTTTTACTTATATGTTACGTTTTTTTCGGACTACTTTAAATGAATGTATTTGTTGTTTTGTATTAATGCTGAACTTTGAGGACTACAATGTTAGTACAAATGAAAATGTACTGAAAAATTTTGCATTTGATCAAAGAGTATTACAGTCTTTTTATGCAAACAGAAATAGCAACCCACTAACTTATCCCACTCAAGCAGCACTAACTGCACTAACCCACTAACTTATCCAGCACTAACTGCACTAACTGCACTAACTGAAATAAACATAAGCAACTACTTTAATTTCTAACATTCCATCCCTTAAACTGATTTCTGTTGAACTAGTTTAAGTAGATTACATAGACTTGAATCCATCTTCTTTGAACACTTTAGCTGAACACATTCCCAGCATAGCTCTCAGCTTCTCAAATAAAGGCTGTTTCAATGGTTTTGTGAAGATGTCAGCAATCTGCTCACCACTCTTGCAATATTCCAACTCTATAACTCCATCTTGGCACAGGTCTCTTAGAAAATGGAATCTAACATCGATGTGTTTGCTTCTGCCATGCATAAAAGGATTTCTAGACAACTTAATGGCTGAAATATTGTCACAATAAATAACTGAAGTACCTTGCTGTTCTTCTCCCAAGAAATCCAGCATTTTCTTCATCCAGACTGCTTGACAAGCACTTGCAGTGGCTGCTACAAACTCAGCTTCTGTAGTGGATAATGTAACAATTTTTTTCTTCTTTGACTGCCAAGAAATAGCTCCTCCACTCAGTAAGAACACATAACCAGACGTGCTCTTTCTATCATCAATATCTCCAGCATAATCACTGTCTGTGTAGCCTTTCAGTCCAACTTCTCCTTTCTTGTAAAACACTCCATAATCTAAGGTCCCTTTCACATACCTCAGAATCCTTCTAGTTGCATTGAGATGCATCTCAGTTAAGTTTTCCATGTATCTGCTTATTAAGCTCACAGCGTGCATCAAATCAGGTCTAGTAGAGGTTAGATACATTAGGCTTCCTACTAACTGCTTGAAATAGGTTTTGTCCACAGCTTTGCCATTCGGATCCTTTTTTAACTTCACTCCAATCTCTGTTGGTGTAGCAAAAGGTTTGCTGTCCTCCATCTTGAACCTTTCTAGAACCTCCTGAGCATATTTCTTCTGGCAGATGAATTTGCCATGAGTCATTTTCTTGACTTCTATTCCAAGAAAATATTTCATCATCCCTAAGTCACTCATCTCAAACTCTTTCATCATTGACAACTTAAATTCATTCAACAAGTCAACATTATTTCCAGTATAAATGAGATCATCAACATATAAACATACTATAATCAGTTTAAATCCATCTCCAACCTTAGCATAAAGTGTATGTTCATGTGGGCACTTTTGAAATCCCATTTTTGCAAAATGAGAATCGATTCTACTGTACCAGGCTCTTGGGGCTTGTTTCAGGCCATAAAGTGCTTTCTTCAACTTGTAAACCTTCTTTTCTTTTCCTTTCTTCATATAGCCTGTTGGTTGCTCCACAAAAACTTGTTCCTCTAGGTCTCCATGCAAGAAAGCAGACTTCACATCTAGTTGAAAGATAGGCCAAGAATTCTGCGCAGCTAGGGAGACCACCATTCTGATTGTGTCACGCCTTGCTACTGGTGAAAACACCTCTTTGAAATCAATTCCTTACTTTTGTTTATATCCCTTCACCACCAATCTTGCTTTGTACTTGTCAACTTCACCTTTTTCATTTAGCTTGGTTTTATAAATCCATTTAACACCAATGGATTTCTGTCCCTCAGACAAATCGGTGAGCTCCCATGTCTTGTTCTTCTCAATGGACTTAATTTCATTGTCCATAGCTATCCTCCACTTTCTATTTTTTGCAGCTTCCTTAAATGTAATCGGATATGTGTCCACAAATAATGCATAATTGACATTATCAACACCACATTCACCATAATTTGCCTCATAATCTATCATCCAAGCTGGCCTTTTTCTTATGTTGGGATCTCGAAGATTGTATCTTGAGTCTTGACCTGCTGCTTCATCACCTTGTGCTTTATTATGAACATCTTCCTCAATTTATTCTCCCCGTGCATCCTCATCTACATTCATTTCTTCATCCATAGGAATCTGCTTCTGCAGAGAGCTGCTGCCTTCATTATGTGCATCCCAATTCCATGTGCTATCTTCTTTGAAAATAACATCTCTACTCACCACAATCTTCTTTGTCACGGGATTGTACAGTTTGTAGGCCTTTGAGGATTCACTTACTCCAAGAAACACACACATCTCACTTTTGTCATCAAGCTTCTTTCTCTTTTAGTATGGGATATGTGCATATGCTATGCACCCAAAAACTTTGAAGTGATTGACCGATGGCTTCCTTTTACTCCAAGCTTCTTGAGGAGTCATATTCTTAACAGAAAAAGTAGGACTTCTGTTGAGAATATGAACTGACCATAAGACAGCTTTAGGCCAAAATAACTTTGGTACTTTTCCAGTTGCAAGCATGCTTCTCACCATATCTAAAATGGTTATGTTCTTCCTTTCAGACACGCCATTTTGCTGAGGAGTGTAAGTTGTTGTTAGTTGCCTTCTGATTCCCTTCTCATCACAAAATTCGTTGAACTCATTGGAGCAAAACTCTCCTCCTCTATCAGTTCTCAAAGCTTTAATTTTCTTCCCAGTTTCAGTCTCAACAAGAGCTACAAAATTCTTGAATGTACTAAAAGCTTCTAATTTTTCTTACAAGAAATAAATCCAAGTCTTTCTGCTAAAGTCATCAATAAAAGAAATGAAGTACCTCTTGTTGCCATTTGACTTTGGTGAAATTGGTCCACATAAGTCTGAGTGCACCAACTCCAAGACTTCTCGAGCCCTTACTTATTTTCCAGAGGGAAATGTTTCTCTCTTGTGCTTGCCAATCGTACATTCATCACATACTTGTGAAATATGGGCTAACTCAGGTAGTCCATTAACCATATTCTTCTTGTATAGAGTTCTTAAACCACTGAAGTTCAAATTTCTGTACCTTTTATGCCATCTCCATGAATCATCATCATCTTTCTTGGCCATCAAGCAACTGTGTACAATTTTGATCTTCATGGGAAAGAGTATATTATGTGTCATCTTCACTACTGCAATTGACCCCATTTTTGGATCATATGTTTCACATTCTCCATTCTTCATTGTGATGGTGTAGCCCTTTTCTTGCAGCTGTCCAGTACTCAGCAAGTTTGCCTTCAAATCAGGTATGTAGAAAACATTTGCAATGGTTTTTACAAAATCATTTCTTGTTCTGATCTTCACATCTCCTATTCCCATCACTTCTACACTTGACTCATTTCCAAACTTCACTACTGATTTGAAGCTCTCATTCAAATTCACAAAAGATGACTTGTGGCCACTCATGTGATTGCTACATCCAGAATCAACATACCAAATTTCTGAATCCATGTCTTCCATAGCATGAAATTCCATCAGCAGTGTTTCTTCTTCTTTCTTCTCAGCAAAGTTGGACTTCTCTCCCTTCTCTTTGTCCAATTTCGTGTAACATTCATTCTTGAAGTGCCAAACATTTCCTCACCTGTAGCACTCCACCTTAGACTTGTCAAATTTCCCTTTTCCTTTGCCATGATGGTCCTTATCTTTCTTAGATGATCTACTACTATCTCTGCCGCCACCTGCATGATGATTGCCTCTTCCACCTTTTCCACGGCCTCTACCGCCTCTTCCTCTAGAGCTAGAGCCTTCATCATGTGTAGACACCTTTAAAGCCTGCATTTCATCCACTGCAAGTCTCCAATTAAGTCTTTGCTCATGCACAAGTAGAGAACTTTGCAATTCATCAATGGTCATCTCTTCCGTATCATTTGATTCTTCCACTGAAAAAACCACATAGTCGAATTTTTGTGTTAAAGATCGTAAGATCTTCTCCACCACAGCTCCATCTTCTAGTTGATCACCATGAATCCTCATCTTGTTGACAATTCCCATAACTCTGCCAATATAGTCATTGATAGTGTCTCCATTTTGCATTTGGAGAACTTCAAAATCCCTCTTCAAAGCTTGAAGCTGTGCACGCTTCACCTTTGAACTTCCTTGGTATTTCTTTTTCATCAAATCCCAAATCCGTTTGGCTGTATCCTTCTTGAGAATTGTCTCCAAAATTTCCCTATCTATTGATTGAAATAGATAGTTCTTGACCTTCAGGTCCTTCAGCTTCAACGCAGCTAGCCTTGCTATCTGAGCAACCGTCATTTCCTCTTCTGGTTCTGGTTCTGCATACCCGGTTTCCACAAGATCAAAATATTCCTTCGATCTCAAGAAATTTTCCATCAAAAGACTCCAATGATCATAGTGACCATCAAACTTTGGAATCGCAGGTTGAACAAAGTTATCTGTACTCTTCTCAGTTACCATTTATGCTGCTGCAAGATGATCTTTCTCCCTTTTCAATCAGGCCCAGTGGTGGCTCTGATACCAGATGTTAGTACAAATGAAAATGTACTGAAAAATTCTGCATTTGATCAAAGAGTATTACAGTCTTTTTATACAAACAGAAATAGCAACCCACTAACTGCACTAACCCACTAACTTATCCCCTCAAGGAGCATTAACTTCACTAACCCACTAACTTATCCAGCACTAATTGCACTACTGCACTAACTGCACTAACTGAAACAAACATAAACAACTACTTTAATTTCTAACATACAATGCATATCAATGATGTTGTAGATGAAATCAGTTATGGACCTCAATTACAAAACACCTTAGTTTTTCAATGAAATCAGTGAGTTTTAATGTTGCAAATCCAATAGCTTTGTAGTATCCAGATGCAAATGCATGTTCCAGTAGAGCCATTTTCATTGTATCCTAATTATTATTCATTAAATGTTCACAGTTTAGATTAGTTCTTATGCACGTGACCTTTATTTTGGGATATGTAACCTTAAAATCATAGTATATGTTCTACGAGAGTGAGGATATGGGATCATCTCTTGTAAATTTTATATGAGATCAATTTTGTGAGTGTTTCTTCTCAGTTTAAGTTTTATCTAAATAGTATGTGGAGTGTTACAGTCATATATACGTTGCAAAAAAAACGTAAGTAGTGTTACAGCCATGTATATGTTGAAAACAAAGCGTATGTAGTGCTTTCTCTTCAATTTAATTTGTAATTTGATGTATTATATATTACTTTGTGTATAGTGTTAGCATCTTTCAGTTTTCAACGAGTTGTCGTTAGTATAAAGCGAATTGACTCGCTAAATGATACGATTAGAGAACGAATAGGTACAGATCCAAGACTGTAACGTGTGAGAAGCCTCAATGATGAAAAAACTATAAAAAAATGGAGCCAGCAATCACAATTGAATCAACAGAACCAGCTATCACAGCTCACACGTTTTAATTTCATATCCTACGCACAACAACTGCTCCTATTTTTAGGACTTTTTCCCCCTTTCTTTATTTCAATATTATATTAGACATTAGACTATAATCTAATTAAAACTTTTTTCCCTTTCTTTAATTTCAAGCAGATTCGTATGTGGCGGTAGGATTTAAGGGATGGAACGGTAATGGGCCTTGAAGAATTTTCATGTTCTATCACAACTGTAATCCTCTTCAAACTGAAAAAAAGGAAAAATGATAATTGGCTTTGTATTAAATGTTAATATTTTTGGGGGTATTTTTAATTTTAAACTATTTCAAAAATATTTAACTCCATATCTCCTTTTAACTTATTTTTGTGTTCAACCTTCTCTTTCTACTTCGTATTGGAACCAATCTAAAGAACTGATAAAAATTGAATGTATCTATAGGTGACGCATCTCCATTTTTTGGGGGTTCGATAATCTCATAATAGTACCGATTCGGGTAGAACGGACTGCATTAATCAGTCAGAACAGTATCGATCCTATCCAAGGACTGCATTAACACCTGTATGAAAGGCATGTACGGATAATTTCCCATATTCTCCTCTGTGTACATCGTTGAGGCCATTTTAATCACTTTTAATTAGCAAATAACAAATGTGTATGGTAGTTAATTAGTCAATCAGGTACAAAGCTCATTATTCTTGATTTTAATAATAATCTTAGAAATTGTCATCTTTTGAAGAATGCTAAGCTCGTGGGATATGTTTCGGAACATGGGAATATTTATGTGAATGATAGTAGGGGTACACAAATTAACTTCTAATATTGGATTTTGAAGAATTCTTAATAGTAGTATAACTATGATTGAACGGGAAGAAAAGGCAGCTACATAACACTTGCCTAAGAGAATATTGTTTGAAGCCCTTCCCAATATATTTATCTTGTTATTTATTTTGTTATAAAAAGTATTGGTTAATAACTTGCAGCTCCCAAGTTATTAAGGAACCTAAGAAGACGAACTTTTGTTTTGTTTTTAACCAACCTTTGTAAAAGGAAGAACATAATCAGGGTTGGATGTGTTCGTCCTATGAGGTACTCTAAAATAGTTTCCATCTGAATTGGTTGTGCGTTCATCCTATGAGGACTTAATGGTTGCATTCATCCTATGAACTGGTTTAGTTTTTTTGTCCCGCAAACTTACAGTCTCATGAGTTTTATTTCTATACAAATTTTCTTAGGCTTTGATTTAATTTTTATTTGTTGGTATAATGATATGATTTGCCTGCAATTTCATGTAGTTGTTTTTGAATGAGTTCAATTCTTTGTAAATGTATACAAACTGAAACCTATATATTTTTCTATGAAGCACGAGTGTGGCGGGGTGCATGGTTGGTTTGCAATGATTCGAAAAAACAAGGCACGGGTGTGGGTGTATGAGTCAATAGGCCATTATCAAACTTTCTGTGTGACAAATTGACCAAGTGAGAATTCAAATTTCTATAGCTGTAAGATTACTGTCATGTCTTGGTATTTGAATTGAATACATGGTTATCTTGAAAATTTTGGGATCTTAGACCTATTGAGAATCAAATATCTCCACAAATTGGGAGCTTGGGATCTTTATTATGATCTAATATATATGAAGTTACATAAATATATATGTAGATGTTCTAAATATTAGGATAATTTATTTTTAGATTCATATGTGGTAATTTGATGATTTTTGGTATTTTTTCAGCACAAGGCATTTGGAAACCGACCAAACATAATAGTGCGCGTGCCATGCATAGCATCTACAAGCATGGCTTGGGCTTCTTAATCATATGCTCGAGCTCTAGATGTTGTGTCACGCAGAATCGCACTTTATCCTTAGGCTCAAGAAGTATGAGAATGATGCAAAATGTTGAAATTTATTAGGTGAATCTTTCAGTCTCAAATACATGACGTGTTTTCTACTTATAGGGATGTGTTTTTGACTTATAGGGATTTATTTATGTGATGTGAAAAATATGTTTAATCTAAGATTTTGTTTATATTATGTTCCGGATAGACTTTTAGTAGTGTTTTCGATTTTTTTTTGGTCTTTAACATAAGTGAATAGTCCTATAAACGATGGATCTTTTGCCCCAAATTTCTAAAATTGCGTACATTTTTATTATTATTATTATTATTATTATTATTATTATTATTATTATTATTATAATATTAACTATTTTACAAAGCAGTTTAGTCAATTCAATACTTTGAAAGTATTTGTTGTGCCATCACCAAAGTTGACCACGATTGATACTGTAATACAAAACTTTTATGATTTGACCACGATTGATATTTTGAAAAAAATTCGTCCTGCCTTTAGTGCTTGGACTTTCCTTAGACTTAGGTCCGTAACTTATAACCCCACTTTCGGCAGGACCATTTTTAACAAGCAGTTTATTGAGTTCATCCTTTCAACTATTATTTTTGTGAATTATTTTTGGGCTCTTTGAATATTGTTGGAAGTTTTGTTATCCCGATAGTCCAATAAACAAGGGAGACTATGTCCATTTTTTAAAAAAATTGACATTTTATTTATTTGAGGTACAATGTGAATTGCTTTGATTAATATTGTATATTTCATTAATTGTGTTAATTTGATGATTTTGTTTGTGCGATGTTTAAATTTGTATTTGATGTCTAGAATGTCTATGTGAGGTATAAGATGGACTATTACTATATTTATTGTGGACTATTTTTATTTCTTAACAAGGGTGGATAGTCCTATAAGTAAAGAATTTTTTCCCCAAAATTTCTAAATTGTTTCCAGATTTGTTTTGTAAAAAATTAACTCAAATTGTTTACACATTCAATACTTTAGATTGCACTATATTTTGTCGGGGAACGAAATTTTTGCCATTCTGCAATTTCTTACTTTGAAATTTTGTTGCCGTTTTATGATTACCTAATTTGAAGTTTTTTGTCGTTTTGCGATTACATATTTTGGAAAATTTTCGTTGTGCCTTCAGGCACGGGCATATAATAGTATATATATAAGGAGGAATGGTGTTTTCACTATTCATAAGATGGGAAGACACTTCACGGTTCAGATCGAAGCCAATAAGGCAAGAATCCAAGGGTTGAGATCACTTCCCCCATTACACTAATTTGACAAACCCTATCCATCGTTCTCATTCTCTCACTTTCTCATTTCATCTTTCCCCCGAACCCTAGCCCTCTTTGTCCTCACTATCTCCCTCTCATGCCGCCACCTACCCCTCCTATCCACACCGCCTCCACCTCCTTCTCCTCCTCCTCTGCTCTACGCCCCGCACTCACCCTACACCCTCACTTTCATCCTCCTCCTCACACGCTTCTTCCCTCACTACATATTGATTTCCAGTATTATGTGTTTAGGCTTTTAATTCTTAGTGTGGGGTTTCAATTTTTAGATCTAACGTGTCTTTTTTGCTGTGCAGATCTAATTTTTGGGTTCTCATTCTAACGTTGGTTTGATTCTTAAATGTTGGGGTTTCAAATTTAAGATTATATATGTTAGGGTTTCCATTGTGAGATCAGATATGAAGTTTTTAGATCAACTTTGTTTCAATTTTGATTATACCTATCATAAAATCTTTATATTTTTTTCCACACACTAGGTGTTTAATGGTTATCTAACATAGGTTTTACATCTCTTTTTTGTTTATGTTAGTTTCCATATTGAATCTTTAAGTGTTAAAGGTCATGGGATACGCACACTCCAAATTCAAGTTTTTGATCGTTAGGTATTATTTTTTTGCTTTCACTTGCCTCCAAAGTGTTTGAAAAAAATTCCTAATTCGATGTTTTACTATATATTTCCTTGCCATTTCTTTTCATGGAAGTAATTTTTTTTACAAGAATCAAATTATTTGTACCAATAATAAGGCGAAATAATAATCTATTCAGTGAGATATCAGGGGGTAGCCTATCAGAGTGTAAGATTTTTTAATTTAAAAAATTAGTTATTGGGTCTGTTAAAAGTGTGACTAAGAACACCCTAGTTTTTCTTTACATACTAATATTTTGTAGCACATCACTCATGTTTATATTAACTTTTAAAAATGCTATTTGGTTACATATGACTACTTTATTACATAGTGCTATCATTATCATTTTATATAACTTTGTTACCCAATACCTACCCAGTTGTTAGCCAAGTTTACTTTATTGATGATTTTACTTTTCATAGATGTTATGTGCATGCAAGATGTTCGATTAAATGTCTATTCAATTTCTCTTTCTTCAGTGATGTTTTAGCTTAGAAACTTTATCCATTGTATTTCATATTGACTCTTGTTTTTGTTGGTTTTAGACGAATTTTAATTTCACATTTGTATGCTTTTGATTTCAAATTTAGGGGTTTTAATTTCACATTTCGTTTTATCTTTGTACGGATCTTTATCGACACCATCATTTCAAATATGTTCATTCCATTACCGACTCCAGCAATTTCATTTTCTCTTGATCTTTTTATTTAGCTTTCACTATATCCTAATTTCATGTTTTAGCTATTGTTGTTGATTTTAGATCAAACTAAATTGAGTTCAAATTTTTGAGAAAATAGGGGAACATACTGAGATGCTTTCAGCTGACCTGAAGAAAGAAGTCATCTCTAGGAAAACATTAATACTAGAATTAAAAAACTTCATCTTTTGAGGTTCGAACTCGAGCTGTGACTTTGTAGAATTATATATTTTCAAGTGAAGATATACTTGAGCATGATTCGAAGTTGCTAATGAATTATATATGCAAACATTCTCACAACCTTGCAGTTTTTGGTTATTTTGTTTCGTATAAAAGAATTTTCTTTATGTAAAATGTGTTTCAAGTGAAAAAACTTTCTTTTCTCTATAGTTTCCTTTATAAAATGTGTTTTAGTTGATGCTTTGTATTTTAAAGAGTTTGAATGTGTTTCTATAATTAATTCCCCATTCAGGGTTATACGGAGTAACAAAATGCTAGTTAGTGGGGAGGATGACGAGCTGAAGTCAACACTTTTGCCACCTTCTATGTAAGTCAATTCTTGATTAAAACATTAATTTAAAATAAAAATGATATGTTCATAAGGAAATGTAATTAGTTGAATTGTTTGATTTTTTCTATTAATATCCAAAAGTTGATTTTTCTATTTATTGTTGGTTGATAATGTAATGTAATGCCCCATGTACTTTTCATTATTGATGGTTCAGTAAATAGAATATAATATGCTCCATATACTGCTGAATCCTCCATTGTTTGAATGCTCGGGGATTCTTTCAGCAACATCATTATTGATTGTTTTCTTTTCATGTCATGTAATGTTGTTAAATTCCATGGCTTCAGATTGTGTTGTTCATTAGTGATCACGTTATCATCTTAAAAGGTAGTCTACACATGAACATTTGCAATTATAATAGGTAATCAAAACATGTTTGCATCTTGATTGCTTGTGTTCATCCCATGAGGTATTAACCTTTTTACGGTCTTAATGGTATGCGCTTATTGACTATTAACAATTCAGTTAATTTGTCCAGCAATTATTGAGCATGAAAATGGCCAAATTTACCTAATGCTTATGTATTGAAAGCATGGTATGCCTCTCTTATAAAGGTAAATATCAGTTCATTTCTTTATTATATTAGATAGAGAGCATGTTTTTTTTTGTTGTCGTTAGAAATTTCCTATTTTTTCGGACAGTTATCATCCAAAAATTAAAATTTCAAATCCTAAACCTTTGTTCCCTTCTCAAACATGATTATCTAATTTTGTTAAAAAACATATACTCTGTGATTACTTAAAAAAATCCATTTCTAGGTGGTTTCTTTACTTCTAAGGTTGTATTATGCAGATAGGACAGATGGTGTGAAAAATATGAATTTGAATGCTTGACAGAAAAAGTGTGTGAGTAGATTGAAATGAGGCCCCTGTAATATATCTCAAAAATAATATTTTATTAGTGGGCTTAATTTCGCAAACTAAATCAATAAAAATATGTTTTTTCAGTAAAATATTTACACATTTTTTAAGACAAGATTCATATATATTTTTTGTTTGTTTGGTTCAGCAATGTCATATCTGAATATTTGAACTAAATGTTGATCACCTCTTTATTTTTATTTTCGATTGATTATTTACAACATGTGTTTTATTTTTTTATCCCATGTGATGATCCTAAATTTGTACATGAATGTAATTTCATATTATGCATCCAAATAAGGAGGTGTAATTAGAATTTCAACTTGAAGGCATTGTTAGAGAATAACTGCCATCCCTATTCTTACGGAACAAACCAAGACTAGACTCTTTCATTTTCATTAGACTAGATACATTGATTCTCCATGATATCGGGCTTCTATTAACATCTTTCTATGTTGCACACTTCTATATAAACATTATAGTGTAGGAGAAATGCCAAAGCAAGGTGTTTCTAAGATTATCAGCAACCCTCCTATTATATGTAGGATAGAAACTTCAGAATATCCAAAAAAAGTAAAAAAATGCAGAGAAATAAGTTAAGCGAAAGCTGGATATATTGAGAATGAACCATGTTACATATTTATAGTTGATTACAACCCTTAAATGTGACACCCCGACTAATTAAATACCGGGTAGCTACTCCTTTATAAAATTAATTCAAAATGCCAAGTTGGCTCAGTTAATAGCATCACTGTCGAAAACATTTTTTTATTATTTCTAACCACCTAGTATTTAAAAAGCAAGTTGCCAAATTTTAATTTAAGTCTGATTAACATGCAAAAAGTGTAAAATGAAGAAATAGATAACACCATTCACCATGCTGAAGAAAAATGAATAACCATCACAATAGAAATAAATAGAGTCTGGAGGAAACCCCTCACTACAATCCCATACTGAAATAAATAACTGAAACTGAAATACTACATGCTAAAGTCTGAAAACTGAAATGTAAAAGATGCTCTAAATAGGAATGGGCAACATGCCCTACAACTGATAGATAGATCGTGGCTCTGGAATCCAAAAGATAGAAGCGTCTATGAGCAAATCCCTGTAGCTTCCACAAACAGCTACAGCTCGTCACCTGAAGGAGTACCTATGCTTGGTGTCCTTGTGGCTGGGCACCTAAAATGGTTTTACAAAGAAAAAGATATTTGAAAAGAAAACGGGTCAGAGCCCGAATGTGTTATATTTTAAAAACCTGCAAGTGCTTTAAAAACATTTAAAACATTAAATGCAAAGTACATGTTACGACGTGCACTCACATTATATTCTCACCTCTCGTCTAACTGTGCACTCCTAACGCAAATACCCATCTATAACTACCCTTACCATTAGCTAAGTGACAACGTATCTAGCTAGACTGCCAAAGGTTCTACCCATAATACTTGGTTCCATTAACATAATAACGCTCTTAATTAAATAGGGTTTAACGTAAACTCAGTTACTAATTATGCCATTGATATAAATATCAGTTAACTCATTATATAACTCGAAACAACACCGTAATATATTTACAACATTAACATGAGGATTCCCATTTATTTAAATTATATTATTCACATCATAAATATACGATACAAGCACCCCGCAATCTAAGCTATGGTACACACATACTCTGCTATCCATCCCGGTATATCACGTACATAAGGATCACATATTCCGAATCTCTCAGGAATAGTTCAGACAACACAAATCACAAATAGTGGAGGCGAACACAGTCACCATCACATGGGTCACGCACATACCTACGCTCCCATGATCATGCAGACTTATTAATATCACAATAAGTCCTTCTATGACCAATGTTCATCAACGTACCAGTCTATATCCCCCCCGTAGGCACACAAGGATTAGAGGGTCGTAAGCGAACGAAACCTCCCGTGATAGCAAGTATGGTAGGTATGTCATACACACAATCCATATACCAATACTAAGTAAACACACATCTTAGTAATATCATATTTTAATCGTAGTACATATCGCATTCTTGTACTAACTACAATTATCACAACTTATTTTATTCCGGTTCATAATTATACGTGCCATAATTTATCCTCACATTGTAGTAGACACTCACGTCTCAACCCAAACGGTTCATTGAATATAACTCTAGTGTATGATTTACTCATCTCAATAACCCAACAGTCCCAAATCAATCACTAAATCGTCAAAGGAATACTAAATCTACCCTTGAACTAGTTCCCGGTACTCCAAAAGTCAAAACAGTCCAAAAAGGACCAAACTGTCAACTCGTTAGAAGTCTCGTTCGAACGAGGCTTCGAACGAGTTTGGACTGTCAGGTCGTTAGAAGTCTCGTTCGAACGAGGCTGTTCGAACGAGATCCCAGTTCGTTCGAACGAACTGACCCTTCTAACGATATCTCGTTCGAACGAGATATCGAACGAAATCCCCACTCGTTAGTAGCGACTGGTCAACTCGCTAGAAGCTCGTTCGAACGAGTTCGTTCGAACGACCTGGGGGTTGCTTCTAACGAGAGGCCAGTTTCGGCCCAGAATTTCCCAAAAATCGTTTTTCACCATTTTTACTCCTCAAATCACCTCTAAAATTTATCCCAACGATTGTTTTAAAGTCTCTAAACAATTCTAAACATAGTATAACCACATCCTATCACGTTTGTATGGATTTCCTCACCCAAATCATCAATCAATTTACAATTATTTAAACTTTTCCCCAATTCATTTATGAACATGAACCCTAAAATTTGGAATCTTCAATTCATCCAATAAAATCCATTTTTCTTTCACCCAAATCATGTATTAACATCAGATTAAGCATTCACCTATCCTTCTACATGCAATCCTTCTCAAATTCCTCAAGTTTTATCATCTAGACTACATGGGTTTTCATATTTCATCAAGAACAACCATAAATCTGAATTTTCTAACATGGAAAAGACATTCTCAGTAATTAAATGGAAATAAAGTCACTTGCCTTGTTTGTCTCTGAATTTGGTGTGGATTCGGTGTAGAATTTCTGCAGAATTCCTCTCTCTCTCTCCTTCTCCAAGCTTTCTTCTTCAAAAAGCTATGGTGGCTAGGGTTTGCTTTGGGGGGAACTTATGAAAACCTAATTTAATAAACCTCCGTAGCTTGTTGGGTTATTAAAGGTTGGTTGGGTCAATCCCTTATCAGATTACAACTCTCAATTTTCTTCACTTTTAATTACCCAAAAATACCAAATTACTAAAATACCCTTTATGGTGCCGGGATGGCCTAAAAATACCCCGGGACCCAAACTATACCCCCGGCTAATGTTTTCTGACTATCTCGACCCTTCCGGACGCGTTGGCGCACTCAAAACGACCATACGGATTATAGATTTTAAATTCACTTTTATTATCAAAATATTTTACCTTGACGCGGCGGTCCCACGCGTCTCAACAAAATTTCTAAAATGTCGTATATAAATCCCACGACAAATTTTATAATACCAAGTACATATATAATCATATATGCACATAATCAAATACCAATACGCATCTCATTAGTATTTATAACCCAAATTAATTTCCAATTAATACGCATTTAATTAATTAATCCCAAAAATAAATATAGCCAAAAGTACGGGGTATTACATACTTCCCCCCTAATAACTGAATTTCGTCCCGAAATTCGAAACTAGAAAGTACCTGCCAAAAATAGCTCTGGATAACGTTCGTGCATCTCATCCTCGCGCTCCCATGTGGACTCCTCAACATTGTGATGTCGCCACTGAACACGCACTAACGGGACTATCTTTGACCGCAGTTTCCTCTCGCTTCGGTCCAAAATAGCAATTGGCCCCTCCTCGTAGGAGCTATCCGACTAGAGATCGATGTCCTCCACAGCAATGTGAGAATGAGCCAAATCATCTCTAAGGTATTTCCTCAGCGAGGAAATATGGAACACGTCGTGAATCCGATGCAAATGCTCCGGTAACCCGAGTCTATACGCAACCGGTCCGATCCGCTCAATAATAGGAAACGGCCCCACATACCTTGGTGCTAACTTCCCCTTCTTCCCGAATCGCACAATCCCCTTCATCGGAGATACCCTGAGCAAAACCTGGTCCCCCACTTGGAACTCTCTGAAAAATCTCTTCGCGTCAGCGTAACTCTTCTCCCGGTCTTGAGCTACCCGAATGCGACTCCGAATCAACTCAATCCTTGCCAAAGTATCCTGAATCACTTCCGGCCCAAGTAGTTTGTTGTCCCCCACCTCCAACCAACATGCTGGGGAACGACAAGGCCTATTGTACAATGCCTCAAACGGAGCCATGCCAATCGTGAACTGATAGGAGTTGTTGTAAGCAAACTCCACCAGTGGGAGGTACTGCTCCCATCCACCCCCGAAGTCAATAATGCACATGCGTAGCATGTCCTCCAACATCTGATTGGTGCTCTCTGTCTGCCCATCGGTCTGCGGATGATAAGCCGTACTCAACCGCAATTCCGCGCCCATTGCCTCCTGGAAACTCTCCCAAAACCTCTAAACAAATATCTTATCTCTGTCAGACACGATATTTAGGGGCACACCGTGAAGTCTCACAATCTCTGAAATGAAGAGCTGGGCATACTGTCCCGTAGTGTAATCAGTCCTAACGGGTAAAAAGTGAGCGACCTTGGACAACCTGTCCACAATTACCCAAACGGAGTCGTGACCCCTCTGCGACGTAGGCAATCCCGTGACAAAATCCATGGATATGCTCTCCCACATCCACACCGGAACCTCCAACGGCTGTAGCAATCCTGCTGGTCTCTGATGATCCACTTTTACAAGCTAACAAGTGGCGCATTTCGAGACAAACTCAGCGATATCTCTCTTCATACCGCTCCACCAATACTGGCGTCTCATGTCTTTGTATATTTTGTCCCCTCCGGGATGTACCGCGAACCGTGAGCCGTATGACTCTGCCATAACATCGTGTCACAATTCTTCCCCTTCCGGAACTACCAATCTCCCATTGAAGTGCAATCCCCCGTCTGAGCTAACGGTATAGGACTCGGCTCCCTCTGCTAGCAATCGAACTATCTGCTCCTGACAGAACGAGTCATTAGCCTGTGCCCGTACTACCTTCGTGACAATCTGCGGTGTAACAGTCATCAGAGACATGAAAGATCGGGCCACTGCATCCTGGTGTCCCAATTCCTTCCACTTTGCCTTCCACACCTCTGCCACCTCATCTGTTGGCCTACGGCTCAACGCGTCTGCTACCACTTTAGCCTTACCCGGGTGGTACTGGATGTCGAACTGGTAGTCCTTCACAAATTCAAGCCACCTACGCTGCCGCATATTCAATTCCTTCTGCGTGAACAGGTACTGTAGTGACTTGTGGTCCGTGAACAGTTGAAATTTCTCCCCCAAGAGATAGTGCCTCCAAATTCGTAAGGCAAATACCACTGCTGCCAACTCCAAGTCATGTGTGGGGTAATTCTTCTCATGAGGCTTAAGCTTACGGGAAGCATAAGCTATGGCCTGCCTCTCCTGCTGCAACACACCTCCCAGTCCTTGCAAAGACGCATCGGTGTAAACCAAATACTCAACTCCCGGTCTCGGCAATGCTAACACAGGTGCTGAAGTCAATTTGTCCTTCAACTCATCGAATGCCAACTGACAGGCATCACTCCAAATGAACGGCACACCTTTACGAGTAAGATGTGTCAAAGGACCTGCTATCTCCGAGAAACCCCGAATAAACCTCCTGTAGTATCCTGCTAAACCCAAGAAACTACGAATCTCCGTTGGTGTCGTGGGCTGTCCCCACTCCCTCACCGCTGACACCTTCCCCGGATCAACAGATATTCCCTGATCGGAAATAATATGACCCAAGAACTGGACTTCCTTCAACCAGAACCCGCACTTCTCGTATTTTGCATACAACTCGTTCTGACGAAGTGTCTGCAAAACCTGCCTCAAATGCTCGGCGTGCTCCTCCTCTGTCTGAGAGTAAACCAGAATGTCATCAATGAAGACAATGACACACTGATCTAGGAAATCCCTGAACACTCTGTTCATCAAGTCCATAAACACTGCTGGAGCGTTGGTCAAACCGAAAGGCATAACCCGAAACTCATAAGAACCATATCTCGACAAGAACGCAATCTTCGAGATATCCTCCTCCCTGATACGCAACTGATGGTATCCCGACCTCAAGTCAATCTTCGAGAAGAAAGAAGCTCCTCTCAACTGGTCGAATAAGTCATCGATTCGAGGCAACGGATACTTATTCCGTATCGTGACCATATTCAACTCTCGGTAGTCCACGCACAATCTCAGTGAACCGTCCCTCTTCTTCACAAATAAAACTGGAGCGCCCCAAGGTGAGGTACTCCTGCGAATAAAGCCTTGCCCTAACAGCTGCTCTATCTGATCCCGTAACTCTCGCATCTCAGCTGGAGCCATACGGTACGGTGCACGTGCTATAGGTCTCGTACCCGGTAGAAAATCAATAACGAAATCTATCTCTCGACTGGGTGGTAAGCCTGGTATCTTCTGAAACACATCTGAATACTCCCTGACAACCCGGATCGAATCTAAAGGAATCACAACCTCCTTAGAGGTATCCTCCTCTATGTAATACAGATGAGTGGTCGATCCTCCCTCTGGGCGAGGCATCGCCACTATAAACATCTCTTGCCCTGGAATGGCAAAAACAATGCTCCCGCTGAAGCAATCAATCATGGCCCTATATGCTACGATCCAATCCATACCGATGATCACATCGTGAACGTGCATGTCTAACACTAACATGTCTGCAGGCAATACCAAACCACCGATCTCTACCCCCACTCCCCGGCATATAAAGAAAATAAGTGACCCACTCCCTAATGGTGAGTCGACACACATCACTGTGCTCTCTGCCGTAGCTAACAATCCTAAAGCTTTCGCGAAGTGCGTAGCTATGAAATAATGTGTAGCACCCGTATCAAATAACACCCGACCCATAGTGCCATGGATAGGAAACGTACCCTCGATCGCGGGCGGTGCCTGTGGAACTGCAACCTGGTGAACGTTGTAGACACGTCCATACTGTAGCTGCCCCTGCTGAGCTGGGACTGCTGGAATGGGTGGCAAAGCTGCCATCTGTGGCGGTGCAGGAAGAGCGGCGGGAAACATAGGTCTCTGTGGCTCCTGGCGAGCACCCTGCTGCTGCTGCAGTGGGGCCCTGCCCCTATCAGGACAATCCTGCTTCTTATGACCAGTCTTGCCACAAGTAAAGAACTTCCCTGGGAAGTTCCCTCCCCTCTGCCCCTGCTGTCCCCGGCCCTGCTGGCCGTTACCATTCCTCCCTTGGCCATGCTGGCCCTGATGAAACTGCTGCCCATTCTGCCCCTGCTGGCCCTGATGGCCGTTTGGACCCTGATGGCCCTGACGGAAACCTCCCTGTCCCTGCCTGTAGTTCCCTGATCGGAACCTCTTATTGTCCCCCTGCTGGGTACCCTGCTCAGTCTGTCTCTGCCCCTGACCGGTCTGTGCCCCGCTGGCACCATGTCCTCCAGTCCTGCCCTGATGGTTAGACTCCCCCGACCGCTTGCCCTCGGCCATATGAAAACGGTGGTCCTGGCAGTGTAATAATGCAGCGTTAACCACATCAGAATACGTGGCCAACGATAGGTTCCCAAGCAGATGCTGACCGATTCTCCAATTCAACCCATCAGTGAACTACTCTATCTTCTTCTTCTCTGTTGGAATCTCGTCTGGAACGATATTCAACAGGTTAGTGAACTCGGCCTCATACTCGGCCACTGTCTTGCCCTCCTGCTTCAAACTCATCAGCTTCCTCCTCATCTCTGTATGAACTGCGGATGGAAAGTATTTGCGGTCGAACCGCACCCAGAACTCCTTAATCGTGAGGGTATCCTTCTCCTCCGCGGGGGTGATAGACTCCCACCACTGTAGTGCAGATCCCACTAGCTTGAAAGTAGCTAGCACCTGTTTCTGAACGTCTGTGCACTCATGCATCCTCAAGTGCCTCTTCATGTCTTTCCTCCATTGGCTCGAGACAACCACATCTGAGCTACCTGCAAACTCTGGCGGATGCGCTTTCTGAAAAGTGTCACGTACACGCTCCCAAGCAGACGAGAATGCATTAACCTGTACTGGCGCGGCAACCGGCGCCTGAGGCGGTGCCTGCTGAATCACGGCAATCGCGGCATTTACCGCTTGGGCTACTATAGCAGCAACCTCAGCGGCGTTCAACATACCCTGAACTGGAGCGGGCTGGGGTTCGGGCGTTGCATTCCTGGGAACTCGTCGTGCACGTCGTGGAGGCATCTGAAATAAGAACAAAGTTTATAAGTTCGCAGTTTATAAACTTAATATAGCTGAAGAACGAAGCATACACAAAAGAGTACAACAGTCCTAAAATATAGGGCTCTATATCAAAGAAAACGTAGCGAAAACATAATAGCCGTACAGATCCTAAAGGACACTAGAACCTGATGCTCTGATACCACCTGTGACACCCCGACTAATTAAATACCGGGTAGCTACTCCTTTATAAAATTAATTCAAAATGCCAAGTTGGCTCAGTTAATAGCATCACTGTCGAAAACATTTTTTTATTATTTCTAACCACCTAGTATTTAAAAAGCAAGTTGCCAAATTTTAATTTAAGTCTGATTAACATGCAACAAGTGTAAAATGAAGAAATAGATAACACCATTCACCATGCTGAAGAAAAATGAATAACCATCACAATAGAAATAAATAAAGTCTGGAGGAAACCCCTCACTACAATCCCATACTGAAATAAATAACTGAAACTGAAATACTACATGCTAAAGTCTGAAAACTGAAATGTAAAAGATGCTCTAAATAGGAATGGGCAACATGCCCTACAACTGATAGATAGATCATGGCTCTGGAATCCAAAAGATAGAAGCGTCTATGAGCAAATCCCTGTAGCTTCCACAAACAGCTACAGCTCGTCACCTGAAGGAGTACCTATGCTTGGTGTCCTTGTGGCTGGGCACCTAAAATGGTTTTACAAAGAAAAAGAGATTTGAAAAGCAAACGGGTCAGAGCCCGAATGTGTTATATTTTAAAAACCTGCAAGTGCTTTAAAAACATTTAAAACATTAAATGCAAAGTACATGTTAGGACGTGCACTCACATTATATTCTCACCTCTCGTCTAACTGTGCACTCCTAACGCAAATACCCATCTATAACTACCCTTACCATTAGCTAAGTGACAACGTATCTAGCTAGACTGCCAAAGGTTCTACCCATAATACTTGGTTCCATTAACATAATAACGCTCTTAATTAAATAGGGTTTAACGTAAACTCAGTTACTAATTATGCCATTGATATAAATATCAGTTAACTCATTATATAACTCGAAACAACACCGTAATATATTTACAACATTAACATGAGGATTCCCATTTATTTAAATTATATTATTCACATCATAAATATACGATACAAGCACCCCGCAATCTAAGCTATGGTGCACACATACTCTGCTATCCATCCCGGTACATCACGTACATAAGGATCACATATTCCGAATCTCTCAGGAATAGTTCAGACAACACAAATCACAAATAGTGGAGGCGAACACAGTCACCATCACATGGGTCACGCACATACCTACGCTCCCATGATCATGCAGACTTATTAATATCACAATAAGTCCTTCTATGACCTATGTTCATCAAGGTACCAGTCTATATCCCCCCCGTAGGCACACAAAGATTAGAGGGTCCTAAGCGAACGAAACCTCCCGTGATAGCAAGTATGGTAGGTATGTCATACACACAATCCATATACCAATACTAAGTAAACACACATCTTAGTAATATCATATTTTAATCGTAGTACATATCGCATTCTTGTACTAACTACAATTATCACAACTTATTTTATTCCGGTTCATAATTATACGTGCCATAATTTATCCTCACATTGTAGTAGACACTCACGTCTCAACCCAAACAGTTCATTGAATATAACTCTAGTGTATGATTTACTCATCTCAATAACCCAACAGTCCCAAATCAATCACTAAATCGTCAAAGGAATACTAACTCTACCCTTGAACTAGTTCCCGGTACTCCAAAAGTCAAAACAGTCCAAAAAGGACCAAACTGTCAACTCGTTAGAAGTCTCGTTCGAACGAGGCTTCGAACGAGTTTGGACTGTCAGGTCGTTAGAAGTCTCGTTCGAACGAGGCTGTTCGAACGAGATCCCAGTTCGTTCGAACGAACTGACCCTTCTAACGATATCTCGTTCGAACGAGATATCGAATGAAATCCCCACTCGTTAGTAGCGACTGGTCAACTCGTTAGAAGCTCGTTCGAACGAGTTCGTTCGAACGACCTGGGGGTTGCTTCTAACGAGAGGCCAGTTTCGGCCCAGAATTTCCCAAAAATCGTTTTTCACCATTTTTAGTCCTCAAATCACCTCTCAAATTTATCCCAACGATTGTTTTAAAGTCTCTAAACAATTCTAAACATAGTATAACCACATCCTATCACGTTTGTATGGATTTCCTCACCCAAATCATCAATCAATTTACAATTATTTAAACTTTTCCCCAATTCATTTATGAACATGAACCCTAAAATTTGGAACCTTCAATTCATTTAATAAAATCCGTTTTTATTTCACCCAAATCATGTATTAACATCAGATTAAGCATTTACCTATCCTTCTACATGCAATCCTTCTCAAATTCCTCAAGTTTTATCATCTAGACTACATGGGTTTTCATATTTCATCAAGAACAACCATAAATCTGAATTTTCTAACATGGAAAAGACATTCTCAGTAATTAAATGGAAATAAAGTCACTTGCCTTGTTTGTCTCTGAATTTGGTGTGGATTCGGTGTATAATTTCTGCAGAATTCCTCTCTCTCTCTCTCCTTCTCCAAGCTTTCTTCTTCAAAAAGCTATGGTGGCTAGGGTTTTCTTTGGGGGGAACTTATGAAAACCTAATTTAATAAACCTCCGTAGCTTGTTGGGTTAATAAAGGTTGGTTGGGTCAATCCCTTATCAGATTACAACTCTCAATTTTCGTCACTTTTAATTACCCAAAAATACCAAATTACTAAAATACCCTTTATGGTGCCGGGATGGCCTAAAAATACCCCGGGACCCAAACTATACCCCCGGCTAGTGTTTTCTAACTATCTCGACCCTTCCGGACGCGTTGGCGCACTCAAAACGACCATACGGATTATAGATTTTAAATTCACTTTTATTATCAAAATATTTTACCTTGACGCGGCGGTCCCACGCGTCTCAACAAAATTTCTAAAATGTCGTATATAAATCCCACGACAAATTTTATAATACGAAGTACATATATAATCATATATGCACATAATCAAATACCAATACGCGTCTCATTAGTATTTATAACCCGGATTAATTTCCAATTAATACGCATTTAATTAATTAATTCCAAAAATAAATATAGCCAAAAGTACGGGGTATTACATTAAATGACTTGAGAAAAGTAATCTACTGTTGCTAAAATATCTCCTAAACGAATGGAAATAACTACCAACACTTATCAACAAAGAATGTTAAAAAAGAAACTTGATACTAAAAATTTGGACTCGGTCAACATAAAATAAAAGAAACCGTGAGTTTGAGTTTAAACTCTAATAAGTTCCTTTAAATTCAAACTTCGCAATTATAAATTCCCATCTGCTGCTTCAACCTGTAGAAAATTTGAGTATCCATTTAGTAGGCTATCTCTGATATTGGATTTGATTGCTTGATGTTATTTACAATGTTATAATAATAGCATAATATACAAACTATTATGAATATACTTCTGTAATAATAACATATTAAGAGCAACATTTAAAGTTGCCAAGAAGGAAGTGGAAAAAATATATATTTGAGAGCACTCAAAAATCTTTTTCTATCTCAAACCATACCCGTTATGGCACAAGGCCAAGGCCCGGACCTATGATCTTATTTTAGAACCACACTGTGATAAGCAACAACATACAAGACCAAATAGCTTAACAAGTCAATAGATATCATAATTTTATTAAAGAAATAAAAATGTACGTAAATATCACAAATAAATACATATTATCTTTATAATTATGAACCTTTCCAGCTTTAATCAATATATAGTGGTGTGAAAGCTATGCTTCACTCTCGCCTATTCACCCGATAGAGATTTCATTTCTAAAAATTTCGTAGTTAGGTTGCAAGTTATTGAATTCTTAAGTTGAAAATTATTCATATTTTGATTTGCATTGTACGAAATTGTTTTTAAGTTTTACAGCCAGGTTTGATGCGATAAAGTTCAAGGTTCGCTGCAATCATAAATGTTGCAAGAGCACCCCCTGTTCTTCATCTCTTCATCTATTCTCTCTCTCTGTCTTCGACAAGTTATAATTGTGTCAATTACTAATGCTATAAACTCATGTAGCAATTGGAATGTCATCTTTTGCAGCAGATAAACACAGATCCTTTCAACCCTGTGATTCCCATGGTATGAGAGCCTTTGGAATATTAATTTAATTCCACTCTACTATGACGTTCTATGTGGTTCTTATACTAAGATGTTTTTTCTTTCACTCAGTAAGGCTCAAGATCAAGTTTTTCTGGGTCCCAGATCTTTTTATTGAGATTGCAAGTACTACAACAATTAGTTCTCTCAAAGTATGTTATTCTGAATATGACAGCTTTTATAGAAGTATCTTGAAAGAGAATTCCTTCACATATAATTCATAGTTCTTGTACTGATCTTGCTTGAATTTTCTACAGAGGAAAGTTATGGATGCAGTGACTGCTATACGTAGTAGTGGCCTACCTGTTGGGGCACTTATTCAGGGGAAGAAAATTAGAGATGATAATAAAACGCTCCATTGATGGCAAAAAGTACCTTATTGTGATAGATACATTGGATCAAGTAACAAGAAAGAAGCAATCTCTACTTACCAATACTAGGAATATAGTGACAAGGAGCAACCCACTAAGGAATATACAAATAGAAAGTATGTACCTAAAGTGATTATCAATCAGAGAGAAGTTAGTTACATGAAAGACAATGCAGGGGGTGTTTGTTGATGCATGGGGTGTGTCATGTGCTTAGACACAAAAAAACATATGGTGTTTGTTGATGATTTTTTTCATCTCCTTTTGGTATAGTTGTGATACCAAACCTAATCGACCCATATTCAAGCACATTCCATAATTTTCCTAAACAATTTAAATTGTTCACTTTAAATTGTGTAGTAAAAATAACTTTTGACTTAATTATACAAGATTAAATACTTTGGAATTCTTCCTCATTTAGATTTGAAAGTTTTCATGTTGAATGCCTTGGTTCAGCTTTGATGTCATCGTATCGTAAGCCCAAGTACTAATGTTGGGGGTAAATTTATATTTGTGCCTTCAAGCACGGGAATAACCTAGTGTGTATATATAAAACCCTTAACCTCTACATAAATAATACCTTTGGACTGCCCCACGCAAGATAAATAGGGGGACGATGTACCAGAGCCACCTTAACACACACACACCATTTTATATTTAGTATCCTTTGGGTTGTTTCGAACCCTCGAACATTCTTCGAAAGAACTAAATTACTAAATATCTAAATTTTAAAATTTTAAAATAAACTCAAGCGCCTTCAATAAAGTCCTTTCAATTCTTCAAGAAGATCAAAAGAGGAAACAATCTTCTAGACAATTATATAAAAGACAATAAGAGTCCAAAAGATGTAACAATATTTTGAAAGCAATAGAAGAAACATACAACATATGCTGGTAGATTCACTACGGTTAAGAAAATCAGAAAATCATGAAATCAAACCATATTCATTGCTAATATTAATAAAATCGAAGAAAACCCCTAGTGTCAAATCAAGCGCAAGTTCACAAAAACAAATCCCAAAATCTGATTTATAAAAACCCTAATAATTATAAAACATTAGTAAATAAAAAGAGAACCTATTAGAGAAAATTTACAAATATAAACCCTAGAAAAGTTGTAGAATGAACCATATGTAGTTTGATTTCTTACATGCGCGGGCTTCTATGGAAACTGGATCAAAATGGAACTTGAGAGCGGAGGATGGATAAACACAAACCTCCACTGCCGTCGGGACTTGATTGAAAACACAAATGGGCATTGGAGTGTGGATCTATAGAGCCACGGGTGTTTGGGAGATAGAGAATGATAGATGACAGAGAGAGTGAGAGATTTGGGGAGTGAGAGAGTTGAGGAAAATCAATGAAAAATATCCCTCTTTTTTCTTTCGTTCGATATTTTCCACTCAATTTTTCAGTGCAATGGGAATGAGCGCGCTTCTTTTTTTCACTTATCTCAGTTTTGGAATTGACACGGATAAAAAATGTAAATTAAGTTTCTAAAAAATGTGTCATAAATAATTTTTTCTATACAAATTTTATTATAACTGAGATAAAAAGTAATCATTAGATTAAAACTCCCATAATATAAACATTTATGTTATTCAAACTTTGATTAACATGACTTGATTTTGAAATTGACATAAATGACTGTTTTACTTTTAGTGTCAACAAATGACCGACAAACTTAAAATAACTTAAATAAACAAAATATTACAACTAGTTATCAAATTAAACATTTTTTATCGCCTAATCTTAAGCAACAAATAAATTGGCCAAGTGATAGAATAATTCTGATACTATTTCAACAAGGGCCCTTCTCTGCTATCAATGTGCACAAGATCTTCTCCTCAATTGGTTCATAAGTTATGAATAGTCTTTAAGCCTCACCCATCTATAAAGACCAATTGTGAACAAGAGTTTCAACATTCGAGGAAATGAGTGTACATTGGGCAATAGTCATGCTATTGTCCAGTCCCTTTTACAGTACTTCTCACCTTAGTCATCGTGAGTGGATGACGATGATCTAGGGATAGTGGAAGAATGAGGCATTTGGTAGGGGATGTAACACCCCGTAGTTTTAATGGTTTTTATAAATGGATTATTTGTAAATCAAATTGGGATTAATTAAATTATATTGGAATAATCAATTCAGGATAATAAATATTAATTAGAGAGATAAGGATTAATATTTATTTATTGAATATTACTTAGTGAGCTAGTAATAATAATGATATGAGAATATTATAATTATCGCGAGTGAAAAAATATGACAGTAACAGTAATTTAGTCGGGATGTACATGTGAGTCGTGTCGGGACATAATTTGAGAAATAAATTGTAACTTTATTTTTTGTATTTGAAATGGTTATTTTTAGTACCCCAAAGTGTTCGAAATGGTTGAGATAGTCAGAAAAGTGTACCCGGGGTTTAGTTTGGGTCCTGGGGAAATTTTAGGCCAAATCGGCACCGTATAGGGATATTTTAGTCATTTGTATTTTTGAGGAAGGAAGACCAAAGAATTGCTGAGGTGAAAATCATATTGGGAATGGTAGAAGTTAGGGTTACGTGAATGAAACTTGGAGAGGTTATCAAGGGAGGAAGAAGGAGAGCCCTGAGAGAGAATCCCAATGCCATAAAACACTACTCTTGCGCCACCAACACCACCATTGCGTAGATCAAAAGGAGGGGATCACAACCATACCAATTTTCTGCAGAGAATCAGACCTCCATAGAAAGGCAAGTATTTACCTTGATTAATTCATCTAGTATATATCATTCATGTTAGAATAGATGTTCGTTATATTAAATCCAAGAGTTTTGATGATAAAATTGAATAATTAAATCATGATTTGGGTTGAATTAAGGTTAAGATTGAGTCCTTTATGTAGCATGATGAAATTGGATGATATTATGATAATATAACATGAAGAAATCTGGGTTTCTAGATTTTTTTGATTAAAAAAGATGAACTAGGGTTTTTAAGAGATAATCTTGAAATAATTTGGTTTTGGAGTAACTTCGATGATTTAATGATTCTTCTAAGTTAGAAATTATTTAAATATGTTGGTATAACATTTAATATGATTACTTGGGAGTTTGGAATTGATTAATGGAGGTTTGGATTTTTATAAATGGTAAAACCCGTAACAGTTCAAGGGTAGAAGACGAGACCTGCTACCGGCGAATCAACTCGGCTCCGGGGGAGAATCGATTTGGCTACCCAGTATTTTGACAACTTTTTTCCGTTTTAACTAGAACTTGTGGGAAACGACCGAATTAACTTTAGGGATGAATTTTAATAATAAAGATAACTAAATTTAAAATATTAATGCACTAAGATTGACCTTGAGGTTCAATCATGTGAGAAGGAATTTAAAGATAAGGACTAATAAAGTATAATCATGGGATAAAACCTAGTTTGGGGAATTTTGTAGGACTTCGAGAGGCCGAGGAGAACAATTACTTAGACCAATAGGAGATGAGTGAGTTACCTACTGGAAAATGTCAAAGAATATGGCACACTTTGAGTGGTGAGGAATACTCGAGAATATGCAGCGATAAGTATAGTTAATAATTAGTCATATGTTGGATATTGAGGGTGTATATTTATATATACTATGTATGGGATGTATAATATAGGCCGGGAGTATGCCTATTGTATGATTCTTATGTGTATGACATACTTACATGGCTTGCTATCAGGTGGAGGTTTCGCATCGTTTACGGTCTTATCCCGACGAGCTCATTGAGGGGATTTTAGAGTTGTACCCAGAACATAGGACCGTGGACACGTGCTATCTGAGAGTGTGATAGTTTCAATGGTTGAATCAGAGCGTAGATATGTGCATGACCTATTTGGCCGGGGACTATGTTCTCCTCCAACATATGTGATTTGTATTTATGGTTCGAGTGAGATACATAGCCAACTCTCCTTTATGCAGTGCATGATTTACAAGGACATGATAACAGAGTATGCATGCACTACAGGTCTCTACGTAAGGGTGCTATAGTAATATATATATATTTAGAATGACATGTATATATATTCTTGTTATTTAATTCTACTGTTTGTTCTTAGTAGATACGAAAGATAGTGATATCTAAATGTATATAAGTGTTCAAGAATTTAATATTATATGAGAAATTTATAAATGTCCAATATATATAGAACATAAACTGTTGTTGTATGGGTGAGACGAGTGAGTACCCAAAGTTAGTAGATGAAGTAAAATATTTAATTTGAACTAGTTTGGCGAGGTAGAATATGTAGGACATGTTAGGAGTATACGTTAGGCATGCACACTAGTTGAGAAGTGAGGATCTCAAGTGAGAGCCGCGAACCTAACATGCATATAATATATGCTAATTATACATTTTAAATACTTACTGAATTTTTAATATTTTACTAGGGCTCTGACCCGTTTTCCAAATTTATTTCTTTTTATAAAAACCATTTTTAGTTGCCCATCCACAGGGAGGCCCAGCTTAGGAGTTCATTTCCATTTTCCATTGATGTAATTGTTGTGTTCGATTGCAGGTCCTAGTTTGATAGACGCCTCCATTTTCTTGCAAATCTGATGCCCTCATTACTTTATCTCAGTCGGGCATGTTTATCATTTTCCATTCATAGTTATTCCAGGGACATTGTACTTCTTTTATTATTCAGTTATGGATTTAGTTTTTATGGATTATTGTATTAGAGTTTTAGAACAGGGTGTTTACTCCTGTCATATTTTATTTGATTCAGTATTTCATTATATGTGGTGTTAATTAATTTAGTATGGCTAATGGGATATTAAAATGTTTAATTTTTTCTAATCATTGCATGTTAATAATAAAGATAAAATTTGACACCAACCTTTCAAATACTAGGTTGTTAGTAAATATGAAAAAAAAATTCGACAGTGATGCTAAGAATGAACCAATCTGAATATTCTATTTTAACTTAATAAAGCCCTGATTACCAAGTATTTAATTAATATGGGTGTCAAAAATGGTATCAGAGCATTAGGTTTTGGAGTCCTTAGGATCTATGCGGATTATTTCGTTACGGCTTAGCATCCTTTGATATAGAGACTTATTATAGGGTTGTTGTATTCCTCTATGTATGCGACTTACGTTCTTTCACTATTAAGAATAGCGTTGTGATTCATAATCCGAGTTCGGTTGGAATTGGTAAATCGAACAATATCGGACGACCAAGCCATTAGAAGGACTACATGACGAAAGACACAATGAATGCCATGGAATATTCTGGTAATTGTGATTGCGATATAAGTCAACATAATTATTGTTCTGGTAGATGACGATAGGATAATCACTTGGGGGCAGTAACTTTCCCAAACATTGTCATAGATAACGGTGCTATAAACTCAGAGTCACCCAGTGTAGTAGGTAGGGGGAGAGGAGGATGGACTTTTTCGAAGAGTCATCTATGAGAATTTTAGGAAAAGAGGAAGTGTGATGGGCTAATGGAAGGACACAATCTAAAGACGATTATGTAAGGTGGAGTACAATGACACCCATAATTAATTTTGTGCAAAATATTTAGCTATTTGGATCAGCATAGGGTGGTGAGAGTCAGTCACCACATATAGAGGAGCATATATGAAATAAAATAAGGAATTTTGGTGCGATTTGACTGTAAGATCTTCCATCTACTATTCAGACAGAGATGCGAATGGACTTTCGGCATGAGTAGAATACACAAACGTGGATGGGAAATCATGCTAGGGTGACTAGTGCCGATGTCGTCAAGGGCATAAGTTTACAAATTACCATAAGTTTACAAATTACTTTAATGCTTCCATAAGGACGGAGCCAATAAGGTTGGATAATCTAGCCGAAGATCAAGACTGAATTAAACCGTGCTAGTGAAACACCACAGGAGAGTATACCTAGTATGGGACCCCTTTAAATGATGCAGATCAATGAAATTTCTATCGAGTGAGGGTGGATTCAATTAGGGACATCAAGTCCATCAATGAGGTCCAGAGGGCAAGTGGAATCAAAGGAACAAAGGGAGTAGAAATAGAGGCTAAGACTACCCAGTCTGAGGGAAGGATACCCCTACATGGACAGTGGGTCCAGTGACAAGGGGAGGACATGTGAAGGTGTTCTAAGGGTGGAGAGTAGTACCACCTATATTAAACTTATCCACAATAGGAAAGTGAGGCCAGTTGGACTGGGAAGGTAAATGGGAACGTTACCAGTGGGGCACAATAGCAGCAGGAGCGAGAGTTTCAGCAAGAGAATTGGCTAAGAGATTTAGGACCAGAGGTTACCAACTCGAGGTATGATGGGTTCAGGAAGGAACAGTGGAGTCCTCAGCAGTAGAAGCATATCGTTCCATAGAGTCAGTAGGACTAAGGTAATAATGGAGAAGGCCAACAGGGCCATTATCAGAGGCAGAGAGATTTTTGGGACAATGTCTCACTATTGGGTGTATAGGCCATAAAAGAAAGGATTTCCCAAAGATACGTGGGGGGACATGATGAGATCCTAGATGTACAATCATTGCAACAGATCATGGGTCAGTTCTAGTGCGAGAGTTACATTCAGGTGCCCGACGATCAGGCAAGGCAAATGGAAAAAGGAGTTAATATTTTTTTGTTTCATCCTTACGAGTACGGAATTAATTTGGGTGACATGAATGCGTCACAACGTATGATTGTTAACACTACAATTAGAATAAGAGTCTAGTTTAGTGGGTGCGTTGTCAATATCAGCCTTATGATGAATATATTTACTGTTTGTTAGAGGGACATTTCGGTGTTGCTTGTAGGGAGAGTGGGTGTGTACACTAGGAGGAAATTTATATTGTGTGGTTACTTTTTCTACTTTTGAGAGTTACGAAAGTAAAATTTATTATGGCCATTTTATTTAGAAGATACTGAAGGTTTGAGCGGTATTAGGGTTTATAATAAGGCTATCATGTTTGTTATTCCAGGGTGAGATATATTATTTTACGAGGCATCACCTGAAAGAGGTTTGGGCCTATCTATATAGATTATATTGTACTTCGGTGAGCATGTTGTCTTGTTATATTTCATCCCGGTGTGTAGGGACTTCTGACTATTGTCATTCAGGGTGCTTTGCATGTAATCTTGACCAGAGAGATATAGCTCGTTGTTTATATAACGCTGAGAACTTGTGATAGTAAGAGCGTCGTGATGTATGTATTCTTTAGTGGAATGAGAGTGGACAAGTAGAATTTTTATGTCAACAGACGGGACTTTGGTTGTATATGTTATGAACCGAGGGCCTAAGTGATCTTGACGATCAACAAGGTTAAGAAGTAGTGTATTAGGGGGGGTTCCTTGTTTGGATTTCACATTGCGAGACATACCACACATGAAACTTAGTAGACGTTAGAGGTTGATAGAAGTTTGGTCCTTAGGACTCGGGTTTAGTACCCTAGTCATTGTACATATATGTGATTATAACTGGGAGTTGATAGTTATATTACCATTTAAGGACGGTAAAATTGAATAATGTTGGTTTGAAAACAAGTGTAGAATGTTATACCCCGAGTATATAGATGGGGCAACCTAGAGAATAATTAAGTTGCGATTAGTAGGTTGGTCGAGTATAACCTCACTTTATAGTCATGCCAAGTACGCGAGAATTAATTTAACACCAGTCTATTACGTTTAGTGGAATTGTGCAGAAATGCATGGGGATAGGGTATATGGGCATCCTAGTTAGTTGATATTTTCAGTATCATTCATGATGAGTAGACATAGAAATTTATCCAATAAACATAGACGCATGAGAAAATTAGAAATTGAAAAAAAATGGGAAAAAGATAATGTAGTGACATTGAGAGTGAGGCGAGTCACTAGGAACCGAAGAGTGGACAAAAATGAGTGATTATAGTGTTGAAACGTACACGAAATCTACATTTTAGATTTTTGGGGATAATCAGGAGTTAGTCTATGAAGAAGATTAATATGATGAGAGTTACGTCAGAACTAACTGAAGACATAAAAGTCTGACGTGAATAGTCGGGTATGATTGCAGAGATCTTCCATGAACGGATTGATCACTAGTTCAAAGGGTAGAGTATAGGCCATTGGACTAAAGAGTACCATTATGAATGGGTACTGAGAACAACGTAATGTTACAAACTTTAGAAAGATGTGGAACTATATGTACAATATGAGCAAATGAATAAAGGAGAAATTGAATAGGGGGTTATTGGAGTTTCCTCCAGTAGGGGAAATTCTTCAGCCGTGGGTAGAGAGGCTGATAATAGTGCCAAAAATGGAAAAAAAATTCAGAGTGTTGTGTAGGCACCAGGGTAAATTGGTAGAGTAATGATGAAATATATAGATGTGTGATGACTAAGGAAAATTAGTTATGATATAGGACGGTAGGGGAAGACCATTGGACTAAAGGACATCGTTAGTAGAGATATAGATGGTAGAGAAGAAAGACATAACTGGGATAGTGGTATTAGATTGGGTGCCACTGGAGGTTGTGTTCGATAGGGATAAAAATTTTGTGTCTCAATTTTAGGAGAGTGTCCTAGAGGACATGGGTACGGAGTTGCGATTGAGTACAACCTATAACCCGCAGATGGACGGGCAGACAAAGCGGACGAATCAGATGTTAGGGAATATGTTACAAATGTGTATCCTTGATTTTAGCGGATGTTGGAAGCAGTAACCTCCCACTGGTGCAGTTTGCATATAATGACTAATATCAATTTATAGTTGGCATAGCGCCATTCGAGGCGTTATACAATAGACCTTGTCATTCATTTCTTGTTGGATAGAGGTGGGGAACAACCGTCTTCTTAGGCCAGAGTTGATTAAAGATTACTTTGACTAGGATTGAGATGATTCAGAGACGTATACCATTAGCTCAGGATAGACAGAAAATAGAGTTATGCTGAGTGATTCGTTCGGGAGTTTAATGCGGGGGACCAAGTATTATTGTGAGTATCTCCCATAAAGGGGATAATGAGAGTTGGGAATAAAGGGAAGATGGCATCGAGGTACGTGGGGACATTTCCTATCAACGAGAGGATTGGACCGGTGGCATATAAACTTGGGTTGCCGTATCACTTGTGCCGTATTAATGATGTGTTCCACATTTCTTCACTAAGGCGATATCTCCGGGATGAGTTGTCTCACACTCACGTTGCGTTAGAGGAGATTGACTGACAGCCTGATAGTTCATATTAGGAGATACTGGTGTCTATCTTAGACAATAGTGAGAGGAGATTGAGGTCGAAGGTAGTGCGGCTTGTATATGTTCAGTGGGTGCATCATAATGATGATGAGTCTACTTGGAAGGGTGAGGATGAGATACACGAGAGATACCCAAAGTTGTTCATACCAGGTATTTTCTTTTGTCAAATTTTGGGATAAAATTTCGTTATAAGGGGAGAGTATGTAATACTCCATATTTTTAATGATTTTTATAATGGTTGTAAATTAAATTGCAATTAATTAAATTATATTGGAATAATTAATCTGATATAATAAATATTAATTAGCGAGATAGGGATTAATATTAATTTATTTAATATTACATAAAGAATGAGTAACAATAATGATATAAAAATATTATAATTGTGGCAAGTGAAAAAATACAAGAGTTACAGTAATTTAGTCGGGACGCGCGTGTCAATCATGTCAGAACATAATTTGAGAAATAAATCATAACATTAGATTTTGTATTTCAAATGGTCATTACGAATGCATCAAAGTTTTCAGAATGGTCTAGTTAGTCAGAAAAGTGTACCCGATGGGGTTTAGTTTGGGTCCCGGGGCAATTATAGGCCAAACTGGTACCATGGAGGGGTATTTTAGTCATTTGTATTTTTGAGGAAGGAAGACCCACGAATTTAAAAGGTGTAAATAAGATTGGCAATGGGATAAGTTAAGGTTACATGAATCAAACTTGGAGAGGTTATCAAGGGAGGAAGAAGGAGAACCCTGAGAGAGAGTCCCAGGCCATAAAACACTACTATTGCACCACAAACACCACCATTGCGTAGATCGGAAAAGGGGGATCACAGCCATATCAATTTTCTATAGAGAATCAGACCTCCATAGAGAGGCAAGTATTTATCTTGCTTAATTCATGTAGGATATAACATTCATGTTAGAATAGGATGTTCATTATATTAAATCCATGAATTTTGATGATTAAATTGAATATTTAAATCATGATTTGGGTGGAATTAAGGTGAAGATTGAATCTTGTATGTAGCATGATGAAATTGGCTGAGATTATGATAATATAACATGAAGAAATTTGGGTTTGTAGAGGTTATTAATTAAATAAGTTGAACTAGGGTTTTTAAGAGATAATCTTGAAATGATCTGATTTGTGGATGAAGTTTGATGATTTAATGATTCTTCTACGTTAGAAATTGTTTAAATATGTTAGTATAACATTTAATATGATCACTTGGGAGTTGGGGATTGTATAATGGAGGTTTGGAAGTTTATAATTGGTGTAACCCATAACAGTTCAAGGGTAGAAGACGAGACCTTCTACCGGCGAATTGATTCGGCTTCCCAGTATTTTGACATCTTTTTCTCATTTTAACTAGAACTCATGGAAAATGACCGAATTAACTTTAGAGATGAATTTTAAGAATAAATAGAATTAAATTTAAAATATCAGTACGCCGAGAGTGACCTCGAGGTTCAGTCACGTGAGAAGGAATTTAAGGATAAAGACTAATTAAGTATAATCGTGGTATAAAACCTAGTTTGGAGAATTTTGTAGTACCTCAAGAGGTCGGGGAGAACAATGAAAAACTAGTAAGAGATGAGTGACTTACCTACTGAAAAATGTTAAAGAATATTTAGCACACTTCGAGTGGTGAGGAATACTCGAGAATATGCGATGATAAGTATAATTAATAATTAGTCATACTTGAGATATTCGGGGGATATATATACTATGTATGGGATGTATAATATAGGTCGGAAGTATGACTATAAAAAGGATACAAATATATAGGTTTTGTGTATACCTATTGTATAATTCTTATGTGTATGACATATCTACGATGCTTTCTATTGGGTGGAGGTTTCACGTCGTGGATGGTCATATCCCAACGAGCCCATTGGGGGGATTTTAGACTTGTACCCAAAATATAGGAACTTGGACACGTTGTATCTATGAGTATGATAGTTTCGACAGTTGAATGGGAGCATAGGTATGTGCGTGACCCATTTGGCTGGGGACTATGTTCGCCTCTAATATATGTGATTTGTATTTATGGTTCTAGAGAGATATATAACCAACTATCCTTTATACAGTACGTGATGTATTAGGACATGATAGTAGAGTATGCATACACCGCAAGTCCCAGCCTAAGAGCAGGGGCGGACCCACCCCATCCCGAAGGGGTGCGGCCGCACCCATAAGAATTCCAAAAATTCCTGCTGAGTATGGTATAAAAAAAAGTTCTGGACCCATGTGTAAGTTTTGAATATAAGGGGTTAGCAGGAAATAAAGGTTTTGGGCCAAATATATAAATATAATAAAGTGAAAAGAACTTAAATGTAACCTAATCTATTCTCACCTCTCTTTCAGCCGCCCTTCCCTTCTCTGAGTCTCCCTCTCCCCTCCTCTCCCTCCCCTTCTCTCATCTCCCCTGCCTGTCGCCGGCCAAGCACAGCAGCAGGACTCCTCCTGCCGCCTCCAGCCACTGCCCCCCTGCCTGCGCCCGGGCTGCTCTCCTCAGTGGCGGCCCCTCTTCCTTCCTAAGTTCCTTTTTGGGTATGTTTTTATGATGTTCTGAAATTTTTAGTTATTAGTTAATTGTTTTTAGTTATTGTTGCTGAAAGTTTTGAGTATGCTTAAATTTTTAGTAGTCCCATTCCTTTTGAGTATGCTGAAATTTCTAGTTATTGAACTTATTGTTGCTGAAATTAGTTGTTATTTGTTGCTGAAATTTTTAGTTAATTGTTATTTGTTGCTGAAATTTTTAGAAATTGTTGCTGAAATTAGTTGTTAATTTTTAGTTGTTATTGTTGCTGAAATTAGTTATTTTTTTGAGTATGCTGAAATTAGTTGCAGAATTTTTTTTGTTATTGTTGCTATGGTGAAATTTTAGTTTAGTGGTTATTGAAATTTTAATTAGTTGTTAGTATGCTAAAAATAATTTGTCCCCAAAATTAGCATGCTGAAATTTTAATTTGTCCTCAAAATTAGTCGTTGTTGTTGAAGTTTGTATTAAACTTTAATTTTAATTAGTAGTTGTTAAAAAATGTTGATTTATTATGTAGGGGCAAAATATTAGTGAATATTAATCACTAGTTTTTAGGGGTTAAAAATTGCAAAATAAGTCAAACTAACCCAAAAAAATTCCCCTCGGAAGCTCCCGCCCCCGAACCCCTGGCATTTGTTAAAAAAATCCCGCACCCACTGTCCAAAAATCCTGGATCCGCCACTGCCTAAGAGTGCTATAGAAGTATATATATAATTAGAGTGACATGCATATATAAATACTAGTAATTTGATTATTCTATTTGTGCTTACTAGATGAGAAAGATACTGATATCTAAATATATATAAGTGTGCGAGAATTTAATATTATATGAGAAATTTATAAATATCTAATAGACATAGAACATAAACTGTTGTTTTAAGGGTGACACAAGTGAGTATCAAAAGTTAGTAGATGAAGTAATATATTTAATTCGAACTAGTTGGGTGGGGAAGCACATCTAGGACCAATTAGGAATGTACGTTATGCGCGCACACTAGTTGAGTGGGGGGGACATCAAGTGAGAGCCGTGAACCTAACATGCATATAATATCTGCTAATTATGCATTTTAAATACTTGCTGAATTTTTAATTATTTTTATTCGGGCTCTGATCCATTTTCCAAATCTATTTCTTTTTGTAAAAATCATTTTTAAGTGCCCAACAACAATGATGCCCAACTTAGGAGTTCATTTCCATTTACCATTGTTGCAATTGCTTTGGTCAATTGCAGGTCCTAGTTTGATAGACGCCTTCACTTGCTTGCAGATCTGATGCACTCATTAATTTATCCGAGTCGAGCATGTTGCCCATTTTCCATTTGTAGTTGTTCCGAGGACATTGTACTTATTTTATTATTCAGTTGTGGATTTAGTTTTTATGGATTATTGTATTAGAGTTTGAGGCTAGGGTATTTACTCCCGCCATATTTTATTCGATTTAGTATTTCATTATTTGTAGTGTTGATTGATTTAGTATGGTGAATGTGATATAAAATTGTTTGACTATTTTAAATAATTGCATGTTAATAATAAAGATAAAATTTGACACCATCTTTTCAAATACTCGGTGCTTAATAAATATTAAAAAGTTTTTCGATATTGATACTAAGAATGAACCAATCTGGATCTTCTATTTTTAATTTAATAACAGCTTAGTCACCAGGTATTTAATTAAGCAGGGTGTTATAAGGGAATGTGGAAAGAGGAGGCACTGGGAGGGAAATGTTATAGGAGGCAACATTTGGGAGGAAAAAACTTGAGACGGAGGATAGGGGAAACCTTGAGAAGGAGGGTATGGGTAATATTGGAGAGGAATCTGAAATCTAAAACCTTGAGTCATTAAGAACACAAGGCACCCAATTTCACTCGTTAACACTCCCAGGTTACTCTTAGTCTCTTGTACATCCCCATATGTATTGGATTAACATCCCTCTTGTCTCTAGATACGAATCCTCATTGAAGAGATATCATCCACAAGAGGTGTAGTGTGTTGTGATTTGGTTTCAACATATGTGATCCAACACTCCTCGTCCTCACTCTTTTGTCCTTTCCAAAGGTTCAGGTCAAGTAATCATATTTAATGTCATCGTAAGTCTCGAAGCGTACAGATTGATAATGTCTTTGATTAATTTATACACATGAAATTATATTTAGTGTTATGATTTTAACCTTATTATATATATATATATATATATATATATATATATATATATATATATATATATATATATATATATATATATATATATATATATATATATATTTGTTATGCTCACAAAAGTCAGAGCCATGTGTGGTGGGATTTATTATCTTTGTCCGTCGGGCATGCACATAAAAGTTCTCTTAATTAGGTGTTTTACGGGTATCTGGACTGCCCTTTGTACTTACTGACCATTCACTCATCAAATATTCATATGATTTAGACCTCAACTCGTGGACATCAACCTTTTTCACTTGGTTTTTGTTTATTTTTCTCCCTATGGACCATCTTTTTGTCAATCGTCTCATTTTGTAAAAAATGGTTCCACTGATCGGCTGACATGTGCACATTCGGAGGGACTATGTATTTCATAGAGAAAATGTCAAAGATTGATGCCCCTCCAGGAAATGTCTCTGTCGAAGGTTCCTCCGATATGTTCAACAACTTTGATAATGAACCTTTTGTTTTAAATGTTCGTAGAATAAAAAAATCTTACAAAGTTGTTTAAAAATATCATCCTTGATGGCTTGATCACCTTCATTTCAATTATCTGCTACCGCAAATCCCACGACATGTTCCCAAGCGATAAACACTCAGATTTAAATATCTATACATCATTTTTAGTTCCAATAGGATTATTTCCAAGAAAGGAGAACCCAATGGGCTTCTTGTCATTTGCTCGGGAGGTGTCGATAGAAGGGGGTTGGAGTGTTGGATTAACAGGCATTTTTTACCGATTCGCTGATGGTGGCAGAGTGAATCATTGGAGGAGAAGAGTATTACTCACTCACCGGTGATGAGAATCCTGGTTGGGGTGCAGGTGATGAGAATCTAGGAGGATTCTTATCATTATTTGGCATCTCCATTGTCGTTCGTCATTATCTATAATAAAAAATAATTAGGGACAAATTCATTATAGTAAAATGTTTACAACTAACTAATAATGTTTACGACTATATATAGGTATATACCTTCAGATAACAAGACTTGAAAATATGTTCAATGCCTCTGATCTCCTTCAATTTGGTATTACTTTTAAAAAATTTATGGATATTTGTACGTGGACACTTAGGAGGAAGCGTATTTATGATTGTCGACGCCCAACTCTAGATGTGAAATGAGGTGGGTTAGTGTCAGGTTGACAGTCAACTGTAAAATTTTACGTCTAATATTAATGATGGATTCTCTAGATAAAAGAAGAAACACAAATAAAAAATAATATAGGTAAAATTAGAATTGGTACGTGGAATTTAGGAACACTAACTGATAAGTGTAAAGAACTTATTGATACTTTAAATCGGAGAAAAATCAACATAGCATGTCTACAAGAAACTATATGGAATGGATAAAAGTCTAGAGAGATAAGAGAAGGTTATAAATTATTTTATTTGGGAGGAAACGATAATAAAATAAATGGGGTAGGTATTGTTATTGATAACTATATGAAAGATAAATAGGTGGATGTGAAAAGATGGGGAGATAGATTAATGAATAATGATGAAACTATATTGAATGTTATAAGTTCTTATGGAACCTAAGGAGCTTTAGATGGAATGTAAAGAAATTATTTTAGGAATTGCTAGATGAAATATTACAACAAATTCCTACATATGAAAAAATATTTTTAAGAGGTGAATTAAATGGACATGTAGGAGTAGAATGAGACGGTTATCCGAGGATACATGGAGGTTGTGATTTTGGTGAGAGAAATGAAGGAGATGAGGCTACCCTATAATTTTCTAAGGCCTACGAACTTGCAATAGCAGCCCAGTTTTTTTTAAAAAGGGAAGAACATTTAATAACATTTAAAAGTGGTGAGAATAAAAATCAAATAAATTATTACTTACTTATAAGAAGAGACAGAAACACATGCAAAGATAATAAGGTAATACCAGATGAAAGCTTAATAAGTCAACATCGCTTATTAGTAATACATTTAGCCGTTAAAAGTATTATGTACCGAAAAGAGAAAATAGGTTATCAAAATATAAAATGGAAGCAGTTAAAATGACACAAAGAAATATAATTCAGGCATAAGTTCTTGTCACACATGAAGTGGAATTGATGCGATAATATTAACAATATTTGGTCAACAACAAAGAATAATATTGAGAAAATAGCCAAAAAGAATGTAGGTGAGGCTAAAGGGAAAAAGTTCATTAAAAATAAAACTTGGTGGTGGAATGAGGAAGTGAAACAGATAATACAAAAGAAGCGAATAAGTTTTAAAGAATGGTAAAAGAGTAAAAATTAAGAATACTTAGAAAGGTATAAAAAATTAAAAAGTGAAGTAAAAACTATTATTAGAAATGCGCAACATAATTGACTAGATAATCTTCATACTAAATTAGTTGCCAAGGAAGGTGAAAAGATGATACATAAATTGGAATAGAATAGAGATAGATTTACAAGGGATATGGGTCTAGTTAAGTGTAATAAATACATAAATGAAAATATATTAATTAATGATAAAAAATTGTAGATTGATGGGAAGATTATTTTTAAGGATCATTGAATTAATAATATCCTAAAAACTATGTCCAGAATATAGATACAAATATAAGGATAGTGTGTCCGAATACTGAAAAGGATGTTGATTTACTAATAAAAAATGGGGAGGAATGAAGAGGTTGGCTTGGATAGAATACCCATAGAGGTGTGAAGAACCCGTAGAAGACTAGGGATAGAGTTGTTAACATGTTTATTTAATAAAAATTTAAAATAAGGAAATATGCCAGGTGAATGGAGGAAAAGCACCATAATACCTTTATGTAAAAATAAAGGGGATGTATAAAACTGTGGTAAATATTGAGGAATAAAACTGATGAATCACACAATGAAATTGTGGGAAACGATTATAGAACAAAGGTTAAGAAATGAGTCAACTATTGCGGGCAATCAATTTAGATTTAGATCCGGCAGATCCACCACATAAGCTATTTACTTATTAAGACAATTAATGGAGAAATGTAGAAGTAACAATAAAAATTTACACATGGTCTTTATTGACTTAGAGAATTCATATGATGGATCACCTATATATATAATATGGTGGAGATTAAGAAGAAGAAGAAGAAGACTCCCTATGAGTTATATTAAAGTTATTGACGATATGTATGAAAATACAAAGACTGGAGTAAGAACTATTTATGGAGAAACTAATAATTTTATGATTAAAGTCGGTCAACATCAAGGATCAAATTTAAGTCCTTAATTATTTACCATAGTATTAGATGAGATTACTAAAGACATACGAAAAGATGTCACATAGTGTTGTTATTAGCAGATGACATAGTTTTAACACACTTCAAAAGAGGCCTTAGCGATAAAAGTAAATACTTAGAGAAATTCCTTAGAGTCTAAGGGATTGAAAATTAGTAGAAATACAACGGAATTTATGGCATGTAAGTTTAATAACGAGGCATCTGATAGCTTAATGTTAAAGATTGAAGACAAAGTGAAAAATCAAACTTGTAAGGACAAAAATTCCAATTGAGTCCATTTTATATATTTGGCTTATTCTTGGAACAAAACTTTGTTGAGTCATTGAGAGATTTTGTATTGTCACGATTCCCATAGAATCTATGACGTGTTTGATTAAAATACGTAGCAGCCAAGCTTCAAAGATATATCATGCCGAGTTTTATTGGTGCACGTTTCACATCTTCACGGCATTCCATGATACTCCCAAGTATGAATGCATTATGTTTTGGAGTTCAGAAAGAGTTGTAAAGGATGGAAATTTATTTTTAAATGTTTGAGAATGTTTATAATGATTTTAAAATGATTTATCTTCATTTATTCTGACATAATTACTGTTTAAAGTCTTGTGATTTCTCACCTTCGATTTCGAGACCTCAAACGACATGTGATGTCATTCGAACGACATCTCGTAGTTGTTAGAACGACATACACATCTAGTTCGAACATCCTTTTGACTTAGTTTTAATATTTTAAGGCAGTGTTTGTTCAAACATTTGATAGGTGTACAAAACCATATTCCAGAAAAGAACTCATACATTTTCTGCATAAGTTTTCTAAGATTTTCAAAGATCAAAACCATCCTTAGAGTTTAAAAGATCCGATCATTCATTTTCTATTTCTATGGAGATCTTATTTGCACCATATGCATTTGTTAATCCTTGTTGAACAAAAGGTTTCATTGGGTTTTACGGTGAAGAAACAGAGGAGTCCACGTTCCTAATTGTGGACAGTTGCCAAAGATAAATTGGTTGACATCGAGGCATTCGTGGATGCCCATGCTGTGGACAGGTATCGTAAAAAGGACTTCTGTGTAGTCACTGTTGATGAGCGGTTGAAATGAACAAGAGCATCAAGGCTTATGGGGGTCGAGTCATTGTGTAAGTCTGTTTTTCTTCCTTTGTAAACTCCGTATCATAGTGATTGTCTGGCTTGTGATGTCCAAATTTTTTCCCTTATTGGTTTCCTCGAACATGTGGTGTTGTGAACTTATTTATTTTACTTCCTTTATCACCTAGTTGCATGTTTAGGATTAAATAAGACAAAATTGGACATAATTGAAAGTGGTTCACAAACTTGGTGCACTTAAACTTGAAAAAGGTTTTTTAAAAGAAAAATTATTTTGACATCCTTAAAGCACATTTGAAAAAAAAAATGGGCCTAAAAATTGGTATCAGAGCTAAAAAGATTTTTTTTGGTGTGTTGATCCCTTATGACTTTAAGGATGAATTTCGAAGGTTATGATATTTTTAGAACTCCTATTTTTTATCGGGAAAATTATGCTTATTGGAAGATGCAAATGAGAAGAGCTTTAAAATATATTAATGAGCTTGTTTGGTTAGCGATTGAAAAAGGTTAGACACCACCGGTCACACGAGAGGGAGAGGCCACTAATTTAAAACCCATTGATTCATGAATCGAAAATGAACATAGACTTGGAATTTACGATTTTAAAGGTCTTCACGTTATTTCCTAACATGTCACACCGGAAGATTATAATCAAATCATGACGTGTGAAACCTCAAAAGAGGCTTGGTATATTCTTGCATTTAATCACGAGGGTACTAACACGATTATGGCATCTAAACTTTAAAATATCACTACATAGTTTGAGACGATTAAGATGTTAAAGAGTGGGTCGTTTGATGAGTTTTACGCTAGACTGTCCAATATTGTCAACTCGTCGTTTAACTTGGGAGAGAAAATACCCGACAACCGAGTCATAAAGAAAATCTTAAGGTCATTGCCTAGTATATTTGATCCCAAAGTGACTATTTTAAGCTCATTGGGTATGCTTGATTCAAAGAAACTAGAAGAGCTTATATCTAACGTACAAACTTATGATTTTGACATGTTTACCTCCAAGCAAGTGCCAAAGAAAGAAAAGGGCATCGCTTTGGAAGCCGAAAAGGAGGAGACTAAAGTTTTGGATGATGATTTCAATTCCTATTTTGAGGATGTATCCTTGTTGGAAAAAAAGTTTAAAAATTTTATCAAGTTCCAAAAGCAATCTAAAGATGCCAAAAGACTTGAGAAATTCAAGATCAAGAAGGTCGATTCCTACCTTAAAAATAAGAGTGAGAATGTTAAGAGGGATGATTCAGATAAGTATTTTGGTTGTGAGGGTTATGGCCACAAGGTAAGTGAGTGTCCCACTAGAATTAAGAAGGAGGGAAAGAAACCAATATCATATAATGCCACCTTAAGTGATAGTGAACCGAAAGAGGGAGAGAGTTCCCCCATTGAGCACAACTTTGTAGTGTTTATGGCATTTCATGTGAGCAACAACGTTAAATATTCTGATAAAGATACTCATGTGATTGACACTTCATAGGCCATTGAGTGTGAATCCCTAGTGAGTGAGGGTGAAGCTAGTTAGGAAGATGATATTATTGTAGGAGAGTTACAAGTTGCCTAATGATTTATATGAGGAAGAGGTAAAGGTGAAAAAGGAAAACTTGAAGTTGAATGTTAAGTTGAATGAGCATGCCTGAAAAATAATGATTCTTTGATTGAGGATCTTATGGCACGGGAGGAGACTCTTAAGGAGAAACTAGAATACGTAGTGAAAGAGAGAGACAGTCTTCGTGGTTGGATGTAGGCTTTGAAGAAGGAGATTATAGAGTTTGAGGAGTCTAGGAATTTTCTTGAGTCTAGGATTAGTGAGATTTAGGAGAGATTGGAAGACTCGAGTAAGGTGAAGTTTGATTTGGAGGCTAGGTCGGAAAAGTTGTATAGGATTTCCAGTACCATCCAAATCAATGAAGATTAGTGTGATATAGGCTTCGATGATCGTATTGCACTCATTACCAAAGAAAATACCAATTGTGTGAGAGATTCGATTAGGAATGTTAAGAGAGTTTCACATTTAGGTCACATTCCTCGTCGTGTTTACACTTGTTCTGATTGCAGTAGGAAGGGTCACTTTTGGCGTTATTGTTATAAGCTTAAAAATGCTCATAGGAAGTTTAAGAATAAGGCGATTTCGGTTTCCAAAACCCTCATGCGTTGTTACACACCTACTTGGGTTAGGAAATCAGGCTTAGAGGCTGTAGGAATTAAACTTCATGGATCTTATTTGGTTGCACTTGATTCTTCCCATGCTAAATCTAAAGGGCGATTGTGTTGCCATGTTTGTCGCACGCTGTCATTTTCTTCATGATATATATCTTGCTATTGTTATGACATGTGTATCTCTTTGTATTATATTTTTTTTATTTGAAAATATACAAAAAGGGTTTTGGTTTGTATATTTTCGAGAAAATAGAAAAAGATTTTATTTTTTTGAGTCAAAAATATGTTTTGAAAATACACAAAAAGATTTTCGATTTTCTTGTGTCGTGAGTTTTCATGTTTGATGTGGAATATTGGTGTGCTTGGACCCCCATCATTTCATTATCCGCATGGTGAGGAAATTTGGTCATAATTATAGATTATTAGAATGATCTTAACCATTGATTAATGGGGTTGGTTCGAAGTTGATTTGCATTTGGATTCGACTTTGTATATATGCCATCGTTACACACATGGATGAGTTTATATGAATGCTTGACTTCTCATGCGTATTTGAGTTTAGTGAGACGTTCTTATCTCAATTATGTCATCTATGCATAATAAGACTCAGGAGGAGGTGTGCATGTAAGAACCATTTGCCGTGAGGATTTAGAATGCTTAAATTAAAAATTGATGAGTGTTCACAGGAAAGGGATGCAAGAGTGCAATTAAATCATCGTGAAAGTCACCGTTCAAAAGAGCCAAGAAAAAAATTAAGGCAATAAAAAGAATCATATGCCCAAATAAGGGCAATAGGATTTCTCTAAGTCGAGAAAAATAGAAATCTCAAAAGAAATAGAATAAGAATATATGAATATATGAGGGAGTTTGGATGGAATTTAAATGGGTTTACACCAAGATTCCTTATGTTAAAAAAATCGTGTCATGACGGTATTGTTTATATAATCGTCAAAATTTTGGACTTGTGTGCATGTTGTTCATTTTATTCATTAAGATCAATATATTAATTCTCACATATGGCTAAAACTATGTTTGATGACATTTAGCTATAAATTAGAGCTTCTTGATCATCGATATGTTCAAATTGTGATTCATTATTGTAGTTCACACCCATTCATTACATATCCAAGTTTCAGCACATTGATATTATGTTAGCATAAAACTCACATTATTTTTTCTTATTTTATTTCTCTGTTTCGAGTTTGTTTTGCTATTGTTTCATATCTCCAGTACCTGTTTTCATGAAATTTTTTCACTGGGAAAAACTATAACCTTTTTGGTACTGGAATACAAAGTTTGTTGATGTCATTTAAACGACATATGGACTTCATTCGAATGGCATGTCCAAGTCGTTCGAATCTATTTGAAGTCTGCTTCAAATAACACATTTTTCAAGGTGATAATTTGTCAAACATGGTCATTTTTAGGGGCGTTTGAAGGATGATTCAAACGACACCATTCGGTTTTAGTTCATTTCTAAACTCGTTCAAATGACTTTCCATTGTCATTCAAACAACATGTCTTAGTCATTAAAATGACATGCCTTGATTTTTTTAGCCCTATTTCAGCTCTAGTACCTGCTTCAAATATTTGCACATATCATTCTATTTTGGTACTTCTGGGTTCACTTGGACCATATACGTGCAATCGATATTGATTATTCGTGTGTTGATTCTTATACTGCATTGATTCATTTGGTAACATCTTTGCTTAGATTGATGATTCATTCTATGTGACTATTTTCTACCTTCGATTTGGTATCTTCTGATTATTTTTAGCTGGCGTTTCATATTTATCTAGATATTCGTAGATTGATTATTTCATTATATATATTTGGTGATTTGTTTATCTTTTCACTTATTATCTATTCGAGATAAAATGGGGAGAGATGTATGTGATGTAGGCGGAGTACTGAGCACATTTGCTTGGCTTTACATATTGGCATCATGATCATATGTTCATACTTCATTGGTATCATTTTGTATTGCACATATTGGTATTGCTCACATGTTTAACAAATGATTTTTATACGATTTCTTCCTCCATACATCAGTGGGTATTTGTTTATTTCATGTGTGTTGGTATTCTTCAGCGATGCGAGATTTCAGGACTACATCACATTCAGACAGCTAATGCTTGTTGGACCTGCATATACCAGTCCCTATCCTGTATTTTTTATTTGGGGTTTTATAGGATGGGATTAGATGTCATACGGCTTGATAGCCTGGTTAAGGTATTTCACTGTTTGGGTTTTATCCTGTAATAGTCAAAGGGGGAGATTTGTAAGGACAAAATTTCCACTTTAGTCCATTTGTATGTATTTGACTTATTCTCTTAACAAAACTTGGTTGATTCATCGATAAAATTTGGATTGCCACAATTCACATATAGTCTATGACGTGTTTGATTAGAAGTCGTAGAGGCCAAGCTTCAAAGAAAGATCATACCGTGTTTTATTGGTACGTGTTTCACATCTTCATTGTATTTCGAGATACTCTTGGGTATGAATGCATTAAATTTATGGAGTTTGAAAAGAGTTTTAAAGGATGGATTTTTTTTATAAATGTTTTAAAATATTTATAATTATTTGAAAAGGTTTTATCTTCGTTTATCATGAGATGATTACTGTTTAGAGTCATGCGATTTCTCACCTTGGGTTTCGAGACATCAAACGACATGTGATATCGTTCAAATGGTATCTCGCAGTCATTACAACGACATATACATCTCATTCGAATGACCTTCCGACTTAGTTTTAATGTTTTAAGGCGATGTTTGCTCAAAATTTCGATAGGTGTGAAGAACCATATTCCAGAAAAGAACTCATACATTTTCTGCATAAGTTTTCTAAGGTTTTCAAAGATCAAAACCATCCTTAGAGTTTAAAATATTTGAGCTTTCATATTCTATTATATGAATCCTTATTGAACAAAAGGTTTTGTTGGTTTTTGCGTTGAAGAAATGGAGGAGTTTGTGTTGCTATTCGTAGACGGTTGCCAAAGCTACATCGATGGACATCGAGGCATTTGTGGACGCATGTGTTGTGGACAGGTATCGTAGAAGGAATTTTGCGTGGGCACTGTGGAGGAGCAGTTAAAGTGAATAAGAGAATCAAGGATTATAAGGATTGAGTCGATGAGTAAGTGTGACTGTCTTCCTTTGTAAACTCTACATCATAGTGATTGTTTGGCTTGGGCCATCAAAGGTTTTTTCCCGTAATGGTTTCCTCATACATCCGACGCTGCGAACTTATTTATTTTACTTGCTTTAATCACCTAGATGCATGTTTAGGATTAAACAAGCTAAAATTGTAATAAATTGAAGGTGGTTTAGAAACTTTTTGCCTGTTAAAATTGGAAAAACGTTTTAAAAAGAAAAATTGTTTTGACATCCTTAAAGCACATTTTAAATAAAAAGGGGCGTACAAACCTAATAAATTTTGTTATTTAGGCTGAGTGATACAGAGTAATTGGGATATTAATGAGGATATGACGAGTAAAATAACAACTGGTTGGATAAAATATAGACAAGTGAGTGGGGTGTTATGCGATAAGAGGATGACTAATAAATTAAAAGGAAATTTTTATAGAACACTTGTTAGGCCAACGAACCTGTATGGAGTGGAATGTTTGGATTTAAAGATAAAATATGAGAAAAGTATCCATGTTATTGAGATGTGGATGATTCGATGGATGATATGAATCACTAGGAAGGACAAGATTAAAAACTATTATGTGAGAGATAAGTTGTGAGTAACTCACATTAATGATAAATTAAGAGAAATTAGACTTAGATGGTACGAACATGTACTGCATAGACTAATAGAAGCATTTATAATAAGGGGAAAATAATTGAAAATAGAGGGTAAAAGATAAAGGGGATGTTTAAGCTATCTTGTTAAGAAATTATTAGAAGATATCTTAAAGAATTAAATTTGAATGATAATATATTAGAATGGAAAAGGAGAATCCATATTGACGACCCCATGTGATGGGATTAAGGCAAGGATGATGATCATGATGTATAAATGTGCATGATATGAACTCGGAATCCACCATCTTTATCAACTTATTGGAAAGATTCAATTTAACATGCATATGTCGCGAGCCATCACAATGTTGAATTTTTGTGTATTTATATCCACAATGGGTGAATTTTTTTTTTCTACCTTCTCTAATAGTGTAAATAATGCCAGGGCTATGTTGGCATTATGGTGGCATAATATGTTCTATACTACCTCATCCCATCTTTTTGATAGGCAAAACATAATATGATCGAACAGGTACTCTTGCGAGTGACAAACTCTATGATTTTCGAAGTTGTTAAAGTGTTAAATCTTCTTATTCTCATACTTGTAAATATGAGTACTCTGTATATGGTGCGCACTAATAAAAGATATATGAGTGTAGTCCAATTGCAGCTTTTTGTATTCTTTTTTCTAGTGATTATCAACATGCCACATTTTTCTCGAGAAAAATAAAAGAGGGTATGAATATGAGACCTATAAGTAATGGCTCTAATTAATCATAAACTGCTTATTATTTTTCAATCGATTCAATTTAAGTTCATCTTATTTTATTTAATCCAAAAATTGTTATGCGTCTTACTACCTTTTTTCATTTACCCTACCAATATATGCAAATCCAAATTGATTTTATTTTATTTAAATTAATCCTAAAATTACTATTTGTCCACCAAATGTGCAACCCCTTCCACCAATTTGTGTTCACCTAAATAACAACCACTTAAGGAGGGGGTAAATATGACCACAATAGTCCACTAAATAGTATTATCCATATTATTCATCCGCACAATGTCAACAAGTCTTAATTAAGTTTATTTTATTTAAATTAATCCTAAGACTTCTTTATGTCCACCAAATGTGCACGTTATACATGTGCAATTGTGTTATGTAAAAGAAGCACCTAGAAAGATTGTATGTTATGTTAGTCAAGAAAATATATGTACATGTTGAATTATACATGTTATACTTGAATACATAGTTATAAGAGTCAACTAAAGATATGTAAATGTTGAATTATTCGTGCTATAGACGTATACGTAGTTATAACAGTCAACTAAACAATAACAAGACTATGTTACGTAGAAGAAAAGATAAGTAAAGCTGCCAGAATAAAGAACGTTATACATGTGCAATTGTGTTATGTAAAAGAAGCACCTAGAAAGAACGTATGTTATCTTAGTCAAGAAAATATATGTACAAGTTGAATTATACATGTTATACTTGAATACATAGTTATAAGAGTCAACTAAAGATATGTAATTGTTGAATTATTCGTGCTATAGACGTATACATAGTTATAATAGTCAACCAAACAGTAACAAGACTATGTTACATAGAAGAAAAGATAAGTAAAGCTGCCTGAATAAAGAAAGAACCTATAGTCAGTTGAACTTCAATTATTGTTCTCCAATTGCGTGCGCATATGAAATGAGGAGAAAGCATGTGTAAGTATATATATCTATAAAATAAAGTAGGAAAGTTATGTATGCGATAAGACTGATCGATGATGTCATCAATATGAGTCTTTCATGTACCACCTATTTTGCCCTTGAAACATTTGAATTCCCTTTCTTTTTTCTCACACAAATTTAATTTTCACTCTTGCTCAAAATTCCAAAAAAAGGCTAAAATTTGGTAAAAACCAACTTTCCTCTCATTTACTCCCGTCCCTCATTCTTACACTTTGGCAACAAACCAAAAAAAACCCTTCAACCGCTGACACCCTTCTCTCTTCACCCCGTTGCCAGCCTCAACTTCACAGCTCCTCAGCTGAGCTTCGTTTGAGGTCATAGATGGAAGGCTCGATCACTTCAACTATTGGGTTTTCTCTATTTCCAGATTTGGTGAGAAAATACCCTCTTTCTGTGAAATAAAATGGTCCAGAGATATTGCAAGGAAAACCAAAGTTTCATATTTTCCATTTTATTTTATTGTTCTGAGATAGTTATCTTTGGTGGATATTGTAAGGAAAACTTAAGCTGACAACGAATATGGGTTTCTTTGGGGTTTCATTTTTGCAATTTGGGTTTTTATGGTTGAAATAATGTGTTTTTATTGTTGTTTAAAGAAATCTCACCTTTGATTTACCACATCAGGTCTCAAATCAGGTATAACCTTTTTTTTGTAAATCGACGAGTTTTTAATTATTTTTTTTTGTGAGGGATAAGGTTGATAGCGTATGGAGATATTTATGGGTTTTTACACTCTTTAAATTACCAAATCATGTTTTTATTGGATTTTTCTAATTTATGTTTTTATAGTGCAAATAATGTGTTTTTATTGTTGTTTGCAGATATCTCACCCTTAATTCATCACATTACAGTTCAAATCAAGTATACCAATCTTTTGTTTTTTAAATCGAAGAGTTTTCCAAATGTTTAATATTTTGGTTGCTATATACCCATTTTTTGTTCTCTAGGGTTTATCATTGTGTTTGTATTGGTATTTCAAGGGTTTGGATTTTTGGTATTTCAAAGGTTTATCATTGTATTTGTTTTGGTTTCTCAGGTCGGAAGAAGTCCGAGGTCGGAAGAAGCGAAGCACAATGTTCGAAATGGGGCACACACATCTCTCTCTTGGGATTTTGGTTTTGGATTTATATCTCAGGGTATCTAAATCGTGTTTGTCATCCATTTGTGTAATTCCAATCCTATTGTTGTGCTCTGTTTTAGTTGACATATTTGATTTTAGGCCATTTGTGTAATTACAATCATATTATGTTTAGGTGTGTTATTAAGTTTAATATTTTAACTCACTGAATACCAAATGTTTGATTAAATGTCTATTAACCACTCTATGTCTGAAGCATCACAATCAGAAGTTATAAGTGAGCTTGATTAATTATTGTAAACATATAATTTGTAATTTAATAGTGAAATTACCTACTTTATGTAATGAAGTAGTGATTATGTGTGAGAAATGTTTGCGTCATATTTTGTTAACTCGATGTAGAAAGTGATAATGGAACCACATGAACCTTACTCTGATCCACACGGGATTACATGGCACATCTCAATTAATGCCTTTATCTAAATGGCAACACTACAGATCATGAATGCTTTAAAGATATGTATAATTAGAATTTTTTCCCAAGTGGATCCTTAGACAATGTTTTTAGAATCCTTTTAATGTTTGTTCAAGATGTTTATCTTTGTGACCATTCCATTTATTCTTTCAGGCTATGAGGGAGAATAGTGTGATCACAATGGAAACTCTAGAGCTAATCGCAAGATGATGAACATAATTACTTATTTACTTCGCATATTATCCTGCTTTCCTGATAATATATTTACGTATTGATATTGACTTTGCGTATGATTTACTGACTATAAGTCTATCATTCTTTGGTCTTATAGGTTATTTTATTCATTAAAACTCAAATTAATTTTCATTAATATAAATTTCTTTTATTAGTTGTTTTGCAGATCTCACACTTGGATACACCACACCACAGTTAAAATTTGGTTCAAAAAAGGTACTATCTCTCTATCTAGGTTTCAAACTATAGTTTCAACGGGGGGATGGGGTTAAATTATCCTTTGTTCATTTTTATAAACAAAAACGTTGGCTATTAAATTCTTAACTGAGAATGGCCCTTCTACATTCACTACTATATCTTTTTTATCGCTATGTGAAGAATATATTAAGAATATAGCTATATTTATCTACTTAGTATAAATTACATCTTTCCAAGTTCTGATGTTATGCCAATGAGGCTTCCTACCTTTTTTGGAATACGAAATAGACTCAACTATAGCTCTTCTTAGTTGTATTTGTGCCAAGCTTCCTTAAAGAAATCAAAAAACTTTTCACACATGTACTTTTGGTGAATATTTGCACCCTGATGTTGTAATTTCTCAGGGTGAACACAAAAAGTTGCCTTCCTGTAAGATTTCCTCACGTCAACGGTTGTTATAACACAAGTTAAAAGAATTGGCTCCCAACCGCTACCTGGACCAAAAATATATTGCAATGTTGAAAGCAAAGCACAAAGCTTACCTTCTTTCCTACTTGACCATCTCTTGACTTCAACATCCAGAGTTTCTGTTAATCTATTTCCTATCTTTGAGGAAGAAGATGGCCCATATTCTGCTCTGCCAGAGCTTTTGTTGCATGCTTAGTGCATATTCTGCTCTGCCATACCTTATGTTATGCTTGGTCTCCTCTCTGTATTGATGTATATCAGTGCATTTGATGCACTACATTTATGTATAACAATGCATTTGATGTATCGTAGTGTTAATTAACAAGAGGAGATGAATACCAATCCATATTGTGTACACATAATGCTCTATATAATTAACTTTACATGGTAAACTTCAAGTTATATGTACATAAGCCTTCTTCTTGATTTCAAATGACTTCATTCCAAATTTCAAATGATTTCAAAACTGTTTATATCGGTTACTTCCTTCCATACAATATCAGTTACTTTTTTTTTCATGGAAGTCACATAAGCATATGAATAAATATTAAAGCAATTATATCATCTATCTGGTCCTCATTGGAAAACAATTTATCTTCTAACTAGCCGAATAGCATGGGATTTAGCGAACTTGTTAACACCATAACATTTATTATTTGAGCACAACTGCAACATAAGAAGAAACCACAATAAAGAACCAATGCACAAAGCTCATGGCATGCCAATTGAACATGAAACTAAAATACATAAGCCTTTTTCCACCATCCGTTAGCCGCATCTCAGCTGTAGTACTGATCAAGGGTCTTTTCTGGTGTGCAGTGGAGAAGTTCGCAGGGGAAGATTCGAAGTAGTGTCCATACTAAATCAAGTGACTGGAAAATGTTGCAGGTGTCATAGGCTCCTTGGGCAATGAATTTCCTCTCAAATTTGTCCAGGAACTCCAAATATAACAGGTCTTCTGAAGAAAGTGCTTCTTCTCCAACCACAGCTTTCATGGCCTGGACATCTTTCCCAATGGAATAGTTCACATATATCTTATTAGAAACATCAAAATGATCCCTAAGAGTCATGCCCTCACCGATGGCACTCTTCATTAAACCAGATAAAGATTGAAGCACATTAATTAGTGGGTATATCTGTCGATTTTGGAGTTGTCTATCAATATATATATTTGTCCTTCGGTAATATAACCCATAAGATAACAAGTGGGATGTGTGATATCATCATTAGGCATAGTCAAGATGGGAATTTGTGTGATGGATCATGTCCGTCCTTTAATTTCTTCCAACACGCTCATAGATTGTTGCCATATTAGTATACATGTACCCGAGATACCCACGCCTTCCAGGCACTTCCTCTCGAGCAGTAGATACTTCACGAAGAGCATCAGCGTAAGAACTCATATCTATTAAGATAACAAGAACATTCTTTCCACATTAATATGCTAAATACTCTGCAGTAGTCAGAGCAATCCGAGGAGTAATAATACATTCGATTGTAGGGTCATTGGCTAGATTTAGAAAAAGGTTACCTCTCTCCATTCAACCATTTTCCTCAAAATCACGCTTAAAAAATTGTGTCGTCTCCATGATTACTCCCATAGCAGTAAACACAATGGAAAAATTTTCCTCCTCACCACCCTAAAGAAGATTTTCAGCTTTCTCCAATCTCTTAACCAAGACAGCCTGACGAAAAATCTGGGCAGATATTTCATTGTGAGGAAGACCAGTGGCAGAAAATAAAGGAATTTTCCATCCTCTAGAAATTGAGTTCATGATATCAATTGTTGACATCCCTGTCTATATCATCTCTTTAGTATAGGTTCTCTCACTAGGATTAATAGAACTACCAGATATATCCAAGGAAGCCTCGGGAAAAATTGGAAGACCATTATCAATTGGTTTCCCAGAGCCATTAAATATGCGCCCAAGCATATCCATTGAGACATGGGTTTTTAAAACCCCTCCTGTCAACTCCAAAGTTGTGTATTTATTGTCAATTCCACATGTTCCTTCGAAAACCTGAACAACATCTTTCTCCCCATCAACTTCCAAGACTTGACCACATCGAGTTGTTGTGTCCCCTAAACGAATGTTGCGTATGCTTGGAAATGCCCAGTTGCTGGTCAGGATGGTGCATCAGATGTTGACAGGAATAGCTGGTAAAACACGTTTATTTTAATAGGTATTTGACTTTAATAGTTTAATAGATTGGAGTTTTTTTTAACTGAAATCATACGGGTCATAACTGAAATCATGTAATAGTATACCTAAACTCTAATATGATTTCATCTCATATTTTACGAAATTGTGCGTTAATTATATTACACAAGATATTATGAGGTACACGATGTACAAATATATCTTTTGCAATGAAAATCTCTGGACTCCTGTTGTGTTAAATATGCTCTATATTATTTAAGATTCTAGAAATTAAAATATGCATTAAAATACCACCCCTCCTTTACCACTAGCACTGCCTACGTAATATAATTCTCCATTCTATCCCAAGGTATATTTCTCCACTCTATCAACAGCCATGGTATAATTCTCCACTCCATCAAACTCAATAAGACCCGCTTTCGCTTACAAATATACTAATATATATATGTACATGTAATTTGGAGTATTATGATTTTGTTTACTATTTTGATGTCTAAAGGTGGTCCTGCTAACTCCTATGGCACTGCTATCATCGTGGCCTGTCTCGGTGGAAGTGGAAAAGCATGTTTGATTTCCACAACAACCGCTAATACTTTTCCCACCTATGTTTCGTCGGTTTTATTGTCAACAAAACTGATGGACGATATTTACCTCGATCGAATCACTATGTTATGAGTATCGATACTTTCTCAAGTTTTCGGTGTCTCTAAAATACATGGAATTGATCTTTTAGTCTTTAAATTAGTTTTCCAGGCGTTTTAGATTGTTGATTCAGAGTATGTTTGGACTGGTGATAGTATTTCTATATGTATCTTCAAAATCACTATGTTAGATGTATGTATTTTCAAAATTACTGTGTGAGACACTAAATTCTCTATTTTGAGTTTAAGAAAATAAAAAGACGATAAAGTTTACTAAGGTCCAAACAAAGTGTAAGAGTTCAACTATTTTTTAAGGAACTATGAATCACAAATAAGTTAGATAATATTATCTGCAGCGGAGACATCTGACCACACCTATGAAACTAGGTATGCAACGGAGCTATCTGAGTTATGCAGCGGAGGTACCTAAGTTACGCAGCAGAGTTATACATAAAAAAATGTGCAACAGAGTTGTGCAACTCTGTGCAGCGGAGTTATAGAGTTGTGTAATGGAGTTTAACCACCAGCAAGACTGAACCTCAACCTTCGTATTTTTGGTGGATTGAACATATGAGATCCATCCCAAGTATGTCTGTGATATATTTCTTTATTTTTTCTATTTTTTTAGTAACATGTCATATTAATAGATTGACTCGGTAGTGGCATATATTGCAGGATCTAAAGTAGTGGTACCTATTGGTAAGTGATGAATACTTGGTTCGAGGTAGGTCCGCAAGTTATGTTTATTAATATGTCAAAATTTATGCCGTAAATCATGGTTCACAGGACTCAAGACGCATTAGAAAAGAGAGTAAGATTTCACCTTTATTTTGTATTGATCGAAGTTAAAATCTTTTGAAATTTGAAATGACTGCCCAATTATGCTTTGGGACACTTCTCTATGCTCTATAATTTAGAATCTCATTAGAAGAGTTCTCTGTCTATTAGTACTTACAGATTTCACTTGAAAAACTCATGCTCATATATATGTTTGTGTGTGTACTATGTTTGGTTAGTGAGAAAAGGTGGGAAAGAGGAAGACTTTTTTTATATGGTTGGGTGGTGAGAAAATATGGAATCTCATTTTTTGTTCTTAACTTCCAATCCAGTAATACTGAGTATATTTATTTTATTTAATTTTACTGAGTATTGTTCTTAACTTCCAATCGGTGCGTATTCTAATACATTCTATTGATTTCATTTTATTTGTCTTTGGAGTATATTTACAAATGTTGACACGTATGCTATTTTTTCCGTTATAGGGTGTGCCCGGAATCATTTTCCCTATTATAACTTCTGAAGGAGTTAGACAAATGTTCTTCCCTGTAATGATCGCAGCATATTACAGGGCTCCTCCGGTTATATAAGAAGAAGATGAAACTATTTCTTTTTATGAAGATAAATAATTTTTATCTTACCTTTATTTGTTTTCTCTTATATAAGATGACCATGGTTTGAATTTTGCAATTTGATGGTGACCTGGTTAGGGATACAATTCATCTACAAAATTAAGTTTGCGTATTACAAGATAATATTATTTACATTTTGATGTATTTATGTTTTCTTCATGAATTTATTACTGTTTTATTTATTTATTGATACATTGGTTGTATTTCGTCAAGTTGATTTAAATTGATTATGATGTTTATATGAGGTTCAAAATGGACTATTACTATTGTTGTTGGAGTTTTTTTATTTATTTCTTAAGCAGGGTGGATAGTCCAATAAAAAAAGGAAATTCTGTCCAAATTTTCTAAATTGTTTATACATTTGTGTTGTAAAAAATATGTATGATTTAAATTTACTTGATTCTATACTTTAAAAAATTACACTTATAATATATAAAACATTTATTATTTACATTATACACGACTATATAATTTTCAAAATTATTAGCGTACCTTCAGGCACGGGCATACCCTAGTGTATATACACATACACACACACACACACACACACACACACATCCATATTATCTGTGTGTGTATATGTGTTATTCATGTGCGTATACGTGTATGTGCTATACATGTGGACGTATATGTGAGAATTTTTCATGTCTTTAGTCTGTATATGTGTTATACAAATCAATTAATCACATGTATATTGTGTAAATATATTGATTTAATCAAAATGATCAAAAATGAAAAAAAAAATAATCGAATTTCCAAAAACAAAACATAAATACAGTGTGTAACCATACAAAGATCGAATAAAGATTAAAAATTAATGTCACATTATAAAATCCTATATAAAAACATACATGTAATAAAATGCAATTTATTCAGTATGAGATAAACATTTTAGTCTCACACACACATTGAGCTACAATAAATTTCCTGAGAATTAATTGATTATGACTTGAATTGTAAAACTCTGTTTTTAAGGCTTGATTGCAAATATTTTTTCATGAAATTAATTATTTTAAATGTAAGATATGCTCCTCCTATTCCTTAATTTTTAATGTTTTAATCCTGCCCCTTAAAATTGGATTCCTAAAAAAATTGGAAAATAAAACAAACATTTGTACTACAGCATTCGTCTCCTTTAATAGACAACATTACGAAATCGGCATTTCAATCACACACACACGAACACACACACACACACACACACACACACACACACATTTTACTCACTCACACACATTTACAAATACATATAAACACATATACATACACATACATGTATATACAAAAATTATATATTTTAACCAAACACAAAAATACCAGTCCATGTTTACATAATGAGAGGTAGAGGGTACGTGAGAGAGAGAGAGAGAGAGAGAGAGAGAGAGAGGTGGTGGCACGTGGAGAGAGAGGTGGTGGAGGTGTGGAGGAGGGAGAGGTTCCAGGGAGGATAGAGAGAGAGAGAGAGATTGAAATAGAAAAAGAGATTGGGGGTGTTTATATGTAAATGATGTGGTCATGGTCCAGTACTATAACCCTAGGACATAACCATTTATTTTCTTACATGTCACGAACCTAGTCATGGTCTAGGACCATGACCGGTTTGGAGATGGGTAAAAAATAAATGGTTATGTCATGGGGGGACCATGACTAGCTCGCATAACAATTTCAAAATTGTCACGGCCCATGACATTGACCCATGTCAACTGAAACCCTAACATTTATCACGCCTATGGTTACGGTCCACGATCGTGAGCCATTTTGGCAAGATTTTTGTCTCCCATTTGGTCTCGGGTCTGGTCATGGACCAAGGTAGTGACCCTTGTTATCAGGGTATATGGCCATGACCACAACCATTTAATGTCATCCTTTTTCTTGGTTATGAGCTTTGTTTTGTGCTTGTGACCACCGGGTCACGATCTTAGGTGATGACCCACTTGCAATGACCATTCTCAGTTTGTAGTGTAGTGTTTGATAAGGATAACTTGGAGCATAGCCATTGAAACTAAATCAAATCCTATGACCTGATTGTAGGGGTTATTACCTCTTAGGACGTTTTAGTAATTATATTTAAAATATGGGGATTATATTCCAGTTGTCTGCACTCGACACTCTATAAAAACATGGCGTGTCAGAAATAAGGAACATGGTTATTTTAGACATGTTTAGATAAATGATGAGATATTCATTGCCGAATTATTTTAGGGTTATGGACCAGATATTATGGTCATCCTGGACCCGAAGGAGGGGCGCTGATGCTCCTCGACGTGCGCTCATTGTAATGGGTAAAATGATACAAATGGACGTCATCGGTGATTTGAGATGTGTGAATGTGTGGATATTAGACTCCCTCATCCTATTTTACTCAAAACAGGAAATGTAAGTATCCATATTCGAAGAGGTCGCCTAAAAATATAATAAATGCTTGTGAAACCAGATGAGATATTACATCGAAGACTATGTTATGGAGTGGGAAGATGTTCAGTTCACCATATATCAACCATAATCAAATTTTGGGCCCGTGAACACTCCTACGGGTCACGGTCCAAACCCGTGACAATATTAAGCATGACAAATTTGGGGGTGACGATCTAAACCCGTTACCCATAGGGGAGAACGTGGATTACGGTCCAAATCCCTGACCACCATATCATGGGAGTCTCGGTCTAAAACTATGACGGTTATGGGAGAATACGAGTCACGGTCCAAAGCCATGACGACCATATCAGAGGGAGTCATGGTCCAAAATTGTGACCCAAAGGGAAAAATATGGGTCACAGTCCAAAATTGTGACCACCATACCACGGGAGGTCACGATCCAAAATCATGATCCCTAGTGTGTTTTTAACTAAAAAAATATATTCCATTACGACTTTGGAATTTGACCAAATAAAAAATTAAAAAAAAAATTATTTTTTGTATCCCATAAAAGCCTGTACATTTTTCAAACATATTTACATTTACAAAAATAAATATTTAGGCAATATGTGATAAAAGTTAACTAACACATGCTTGTGTGAATATATAATAATACAACATAAGTTAACTAATGCATGTTTGCAAGGATATGCAATACAATACAATGCATGCTTGCATGAATATGTACACCATAAAAATGCAACGTATATTTGCGTGAATATATATAAGACAAATAAAAATACAAAGAATGCTTGCGGGAAAATGTTCTTTCTCCATTGAGTCCTTTAAACAAAACTTCAAGATGCCCCAAGTGGTAAGTAACAAATGACTTGAATCTAAAAAATAAATTTGGAATGCCTACATGACCAAAAATAGCATCAAAGGCCACGTAGTTCGTAAGATGAACAAGGTTGGGGTCTTACGAATAATTAAAATCTTGGGTGTACCTTTATATTTATGAAAGTATATGTCACATGTGTTGACAGAGTAGAACACTTTGAGAACAATCTAAATTTAAAATTATGGTATCGGCCCCTTTTTTCGGATTTTTTATTTACGAAAATATATCTGAATTCATATATGATAATAGCAAGTGTGGAGTCCGATAATTACGCGGTCAAATTTAAAAAACCTAAGTAGAAATATTTTCATGTTTTGGTCATATTCTTGAACTCGGAGTTTCGAGACTAAGCAGACAGTTACTACGTGTTACGTTGGTCCTGTGCGAAGTTTCCATGCCTTTTGTGGGGCCGTTTGGGGGTTGTTTTGAGTTGTCGCCCTTTAATGGCATGTTTTCAAGCCTAAGTATAACTATTTGCAAATTTTGGTCATATTTTTGAACTGGGAGTCCCGTGACTTCTCGTTCAGTTGCTACATATTGCGTTGGTCCCATACGACCTGTTCGTGCCTCTTGCAAGGCCATTTGGAGGTTGCTTTGCATTTTTCCCTTTAACGACATGTTTCTAAGCCTAAATCTAAATATTTTAAATTTTCGGTCATATTATCAAATCGGGAGTCTCTTGACCATGTGGTGAGTTACTACTTCTTACATTTGTCCCGTGTTAGGTGTTTGCGCCTCTTTTCGGGTCGTTTTAAGGTTGTTTTGCATTTTCTCCCTTTAATGACATATTTTAAGGCCTAAGCCTAACTATTATCATGTTTTGGTCATATTCTCGAACTAAGAGTCCTATAACTATGCGGTCAGTTGCTACGTGTTAAGTTGGTGCTATACGAGGTGTTCGTGCCTCTTGCGAGACTATTTGGGAGTTATTTTGTATTTTGGCCTTTTAGCGGCATGTTTTCAATACTAAGACTAACCATTTTCAATTTTTGGTCATATTCTCTAATCGGTATTCTCGTAACTATGTGGTCAGTTGCTACATGTTACGTTGGTCCCATGCGAGGTTTCATGCCTTTTATAAGGTCGTTTAGGGTTATTTTGCTTTTTCGCCTTTTAACGACATGTTTTCAAGTCTAATTCTAACTATTTGAAAGTTTTGGTCATATTCTTGAATCGGGAGTCCCATGATTATGAAGTCAGCTACTATGTGTTACGTTGATTCAATGAGAGGTGTTTGTGCCTCTTGTGGGGCCGTTGATGGGATTTTTTTAATTTTTGCTCTTTAATGGCATGTTTTCAGGCCTCGGTCTAACTATTTTCCAGTTTTGGTCATATTCTTTGATCGAGAGTGAAGTGACTATGTGGTCAGTTTCTACGTGTTACGTTGGTCCCGTGCGAGGTCTTTGTGCCTCTTGCAAGGCCATTTAGGGGTTGCTATACATTTTTCCCTTTAACGACATGTTTTCAAACCTATGTCTAACTATTTGCAAGTTTTGATCATATTCTAAAATCGATATTATGTGACTACACGATCAATTTCTACATGTTTCGTTGATTCCGTGCGAGGGGTCTGCGCCTCTAGCGGGGCCCTTTTGGGGTTTTTTTGTAGTTTTTTCCTTTAACAGAATGTTTGCAGGCCTAAGCCTAACTATTTGCAAGTTTTAGTCATATTCTCGATCTAGGAGGCTTGTGACTAAGCGACTAGGTTCCACGTGTTATGTCAGTCTCATGTGATGTGTTTGTGCCTCTTACGGAGGCATTTGGGGGTTATTTTTTATTTTCTCCCTTTGACGGTATGTTTTCAATACTAAGTCTAACTATTTGCATATTTTGGTCATATTCTCGAATTGGGAGCCCCATGCCTACGTGGTTAATTGCTACGTGTTACGTTGTTCTGTGTGAGGTGTTCCCACCCCTTGTAGGACCATTTGGGGTCTTTTTTTATATTTTTTTCCCTCTAATGGTATGTTTTCTATTCTAAGTGTAACTATTTACAAATTTTGGTCATATTCTCGTACCAGAAGTCTTATGATTATGCGGTCTGTTGCTACGTATTATGTTTGTCCCATGAAAGGTGTTTGTAAAAAATGAGCACTTAATTAACCATTATATAGGAATAAAACTTTTAAAAAATTATGCATATGTAGTATATAAAAATGCATGTTAAAGTAAAGAATACCTGGTTCCTGCAATAGTTTAGGCTCGCTTTGTTTGCACAACAATGTCTCCCTCTAGTCGTCTATTGTATTTATCTTAAGCCCTACTTTCTAGAACGAGGTACAGTTTAAAGTCCTCATTAATGCGAGCGAGTTTCTCTCTAAGGTGTTCGACCTTTAACTTGCATGTTTTCAAATCAACTTCCATTGTGATCCTTTCCAACAAAATTTCCTCCTATCCCTTTTCCATGGCATCGTATTTTATTTTCATGATTGATTCTCGACTTAGCATATTTTTTCTACATTTTCGAACTTGGACATGCGAAAGGCTGATCAGACTGGAGAAATGAGCTCTTGGATAGTTCTCACCGAGGTGGATATCCGATCACCCTTTCGTATATTCGATGTCGGTTATGTCAAAAAAATTCTAATGAATCAAGAATCAATCATGAAAACCATATACAAAGCCATGCAAAAGAAACACGGGGAAATTTTTCTAGAAAACCATGAGATGGAAGTTGATTTGAAAAGGTGAAAGCTTGAGGTCAAACACCTTATAGATAAAGTCACCCACGTTAACATGGATAACTAATTGTACCTCATACGAGAAAATAGGTCTCAAGATAAATACATTTTTAAATAAAACCAAGCATCCCATGTGAGGTTGTTGTGCCCCTAAACAGTCATACATCAAACTAAATATTCAAAATTCAAACTAAACATTGATACATCAAACCAAACATTCATAAATCAAACTAATATGATACAATTGGGATACAAATCAGATTGTCAAGGGTGAATATAACAGGATACAAATAGGACTGCCAATGGTGAAATAATGTTTTGATATTCAATGTTTATCTAAATCAAATAACATATCCTTCAAATTAGGGTTTTCATCAAGCGCAAAATAGAACACCTTAGGAGCCTTTAATGCATTTGCTTCATTAGTCATACCCTCTGGTGCATGCACCACAATAGATTAAGTGTCATGGTTTATGCACTTCGAGTCGAGTACCTTCTTTGCGTTATGAAAAGCATAAATAAAAGGATCGTCGACTTTGCGATCTTTTCTCTTTGTCTTTGATAAATCTACCATGATAAGTTTGGAAGCAAAATCAACTTTACAAGCATTCGTAGTTCCCTCAACCTTTACCGAGTTAAAATAGAATACGATTAATGTGAGATTTAAATAATCAAGCTCCAAGATTTGTTGGAAAATCCCATAATATATTAGCACCGTATCTTCTAGATTTTTATCACTTTTTCTAGCAATACGGGTAGTCAAGGAAAAAATTGAATTTCTATTATTTTACGTTAAAATCTTTTCCTCAAATAGATTTGCAGTGAAAATAAAATTGTTGGTGCAGAATTTATAAAATCATGCAAAAGAGTTTTATAAATTTGCAAATCACCTCTTTTTAGAATCTCTATTCATTAATAAAATATATTTAGACACCACACATGATTAAAAAACCGCACACATACGAGGTGGAAATTACCTCTTTCGATATCCATAACCCAAAATCATTCGTAGTGTAACTTCTACTATGATTTCGGAAAAATTTCTTCTTGTACTTACTAAGGTGAATTATACAGTTTAGATCATAATATATAAATTACATAAAATCAAATAAAAGTAAATCAGTTCATTATGAATCTATTGAATGTCTCCAATATTCAACATCATCTTGCGATTCGAAGACATAAGGAGTTACTTTCTTGTATTGCAGATTAGTGACTCTCATCTCATCGGGGTTCCCAAAAGTCAATTCATCCTCAAACTTTTCTGGTTACTCGATCACTCGTTTTCCATAAGAACTGAACCTCCTCAGATTTTGTTCCGGTACATCTTCCTAAGTGTATAAGGACGATTCCAAAGTTGCGTATTCTTTAGAAATTAATCCTCAATATTTTAAGGTGTTCATAATACCTAATGGGACCACACAAAAAAGCCTCATCACATAAATTCGCAACTAGGTGGATATTGATATCGAAGAACAACGAAGGAAAATATTTCTTTAATACACAAATGAACACGACTAAAGTTTATTTCGTGGCTCTAATGTGCTTTATGCTTACCACTTTTGCATAAAGTTTTGTAAAGCACAAACTGATTTTCATAATTTCTCGATGAAGATCTTTGTTTTCAAAGAAGCAATGCATTAATACTAGAAGGATTAATTGAGTGATGACATGTCAGTCATGAGACTTCCACTATTTCAGGTAATTTGTTTGGAAGCTTAATATCCTGTGCAAATTAGAGAAATAAGAAGTTGGAGTCATCAAGTTGAATAATGTGTCTAAGAGGATTTTTTTCTCACTAGTAGTCAAAGTGAAAGCATGCCGGGGGATAGAAATTCTTCTTGGTTCCCCCACTTGTTCTCTAAACATTTTAATGACTAGACGTTGGTAGGTCACTCATGTGTTCTACAATCAAGATCATTTTTTAGCCACAATTTCTTCTTTATTTTCATATCATGTTGATCACGATGCGCCCGCTCTCCATCTTTTGAATGGGATCTACCCACATATGTTCCTATTATATGTTTAACATTCTTCTACGTGTGCATCAAGTCAATTTGATGCCTTACACGATGATATTTCTAATATGACAAGTCAAAAAATATTAATTGTCTGGACCATGCCTTCATTTTACTCGGGTCGTTCTAATCCCACTAGATTTACGCTTTAGGTTTACAAACTGAGGGTGTTTGCCTCAATACGTATTCCCCACACTCGTACGCTTCGCCTTCTACTCAATCTTCTAACCAAAAAATTGAGCAAGTTCCATCATACGCTTGTGATCGACATATAAGAAGTTAGACTTGTCGAATCCAAAAGGGTGATTGGTTGGTATAAATCTATGATGACCCATATATATCATCTTATACTTATGAGTTAGCCAATTGAATTCAATTTCCTCCCTAAATATGGGACTTCCATAATAATTATGAACATTATAACTAAACAAGATCCTATAAGCAGGAAAGTCATGGATCACGCACATCACCATTGTTTTCAGTGTGAACTCTTGACCCTTTTAAAAATTAAATGACGTCATGCCTTTATCCCCACACTACTTAATTTTTTTTATTAATGGGGATACAAATATATAAATATCATCACTGGGATCCTTCGACTGGGTTATCAATAAAGATAACAATATGACTCATTTCTCATTCATAGTGTCGGAGGGAGACATAAAGGCACCATGATAACTCGCCAATAACTCTGATTAGCAATTAAATTACTGAAATGGTTAAACCCATCGATTTGTAATGAAAGGCATACATTGCATGGTTCCTTTACAAATATATGGTGTTGTGCAATTGAAATTTTCCAGATGATTGAATCAAACCGATGATGCATGAGATTCCCAGCCACCACGCATTGTGCATTACATATCATTGCCTTTGCTATCCACGGTACAGTGAAAAACCCATTTAATCGGGGTCGAAGAGGAAAATACTTCAAAATATTTTGTGGGACTTACGAGCACTTATGATATTTTGAATACTTGACTTTTTGATTCTCAAAAGGCATATCTAGGCTCACTATATACATGACACTCATCTTTTTGTTCGTGCTCGTTGCATTACAATAAACGATCATACATGCATGCATGAATATGTTTATACTTCAAACTCAAACCCTCCAATATCTTCTTCATGCTATGATAAGTGTCTAGTAACATGTTCTCTGTTGGGAGAATATATTTAACCCATTAAAGAATTCTGATTACACTATTACCCGACTAACTAAATTGAGACTTCAAATTACGCAAACTGATTATGGCATACAATACCGAGTGATCATCTTCTTAATTTTTATACAAAGGTCTATTTGCATCGGCTTTCAATCGTATATATTCCGGATATTTAGGTAATTCAACATCAACTTATTCATTGACTTGGTCATAATACACATTATTCGTATCCATAGGATGGTGTTTTTGATCGTAGCGGACTCCGTAAGAATCATCAATTAGGTCGACCAAAGGACGATGTTCTGGTGAATCATTCCCCTCTTTCAGTAGGTGGGGTTCCGTTAGGTGATCATGTACTGATAATTCTTTCGGAACATATGGTACATTTTTTTCCCGTAAAATGTCCATATCATATAGTCTTTCATCATATCCCATATTAGTAAATGCAATTTAATGTCTTTTAACGACTTAAATTTTTCGTTTTTACAACGGTTGCGCGAACAATGAATCTTATCAATATTAAGATTTTTATTTGCATATTTAATAAATTCCCTAACGCCCTTCACATGATTATTAGATACGTTATGACTCTCCCCCATTCACTCTTTGTATTTTCAGAAAGCCATTAAGTAGTATTTAAAGTTTAAAATAAATTCAAAACAAATTAATTGAACTTGATCGAAAATAAATATTACAAGAAAATTAATTCAAAGCAAATTCATTCAAATGAAACAGATATTACAACCACATTCATTAAAATTTTACAAATTTGTTCAAAAATGAAACATTTTTCAACGCGTAGACTTCACCAGTAAACTAACTGGAAAAGTCATTAAACAACTCCCATGACTTGAGAACAATGACCCTTACCAGTGGTCAAGGTATGCGGGATCATCTTCACAACCAGAGTATATTTTATCAACCAAGATTTGAGCTTCACCCATCACCAAAGGACGATTGTGGGCATGTGTTCTGATAATTATGGAAATGACAATGCACGTGCCAATAATCCTATTATCGGTTAAGTTACATATATAATACGTCTCACCAAAATCAGTGTTCATGGATGCCGATGATGCATGTAATATTCTATATGTAGGCATTTGCGTGGGGAATGTTTTGGGAGGAGCATTTGGGAGGGAAATATTCCAACATGAGGCATTTGTGAAGGGAATGTTCAGGTGGGATAGAGGAATTTTTTAGGCATATGAGGGGGTGATCCTTTTGTTTACTTAAGAGTTGGATCACCCCATAGATTTCCTTCATCAGGAGTTCCATGTCCTTTCGATGATTCGATACTTCTCCTTATGTCTTGTTACCTTCTTCCAACCCCCACTTGACCTCTCATTGAAGGGATCTCATCTAATAAAGTTGCATTTTGTTGTTATCTAATACTTGGCATATGTGAGCCCACACTTCTTATCCCCCCTTATGGTCCCTCCCAAATACCTTAGTTAGGGCATCTGATTTAATGTCATTGTGGATGCACTCAGACTGACTGTTGTACATGCCCTCTATCATTTCCTGTAACATAACATTATATTTAAGACTACGATTTTAATAATAACAATATTATAACGTGTATACAAAAATAAAAAAATATTATAACGTGTATATATATGATTACTAAATTCAAACTTACCAAAGTCGGTACCACTTTAGCTGGGAATTTACTGGTCCCTTTTTCCCGTCGGGAATGCAATTACATGTTAGCCCCGATTAGAGTCATTACCTTCTTTCGGAGTCACTTTGGTTTGTTCCTCCCATTCACCCTTAATAATATCATAAAATTTTATCATGGGTCTATGGGAATTAACCTTTTTATCTTTTAGCTTATATCTTACTATCTCATTCAGTTTTCCCTCCTTAGCCTAATTCTCCAACAATTCGTTCCATTGTTCAATGGGCATTTCAATATTTTGGAGAACTTTGCCTAACAAGCCCAAAATATCAAAATTCGTTGTTTTCTTGGGAAAAAAATATTCTGAAGGTTGTTTTGATGTTTTTTCAAAGCATCAGCTACTTTGGAAAGCACTTTTGGATTCTACCTGGTTGGGAATGAAAATTTCTTATTAAGTTTCTCCCAAATTTCATCCTTTAAGGCAAAATCAACCTTTTTATAGTAGTCTGATCCCCCGATGCCAATAATTATCTTTTCGAATAACAGACAGAGGTTTTTAAAAGTCCAAATGTATCTTTTATCATTGGTTGGATTATCCCTTCCAATGGAGAACCCAATGCACTTCTTAGGGGTAACTTGGGATAGCTTAGTAGGAGCACTTGGGGATGTCGAATTATTAGGGGTTTCTTACGTTTGATGACTTGTATATGGATTAGAATGAAACTACAAGAGGAGAGTATTGATATCATGGAGTAGATTAGAATTGATCTTATGGTTTAGGATAGCCTCCAGTTGGCGGTGTTCCACTATTTTGTTGATTATTATCGTTTCTGAAAAACTATTACTAAAGCCGTTTAATACAAGATTAAAATATTTAAGTAACTCCGAACTGTTTTTTGAAGAAACTCTTTTCTAGAAATCAAATCAGTTTTTAATCACGACATGTGTTTAAAAATTTGCACGAGATCAGTTCAAGATTTTCTAACTAGTTTTGAAAAACAAAACTAAAATAGTTTTAAATTCAGCACACCAATCAGAATGAGATGAGGAGATGTATAAAGATTAATGATAAGATATTTTTAACGTGGTAAAACTTAACCCAACTGAGCAAACATCCACAACTCCCTCTACAGAGTTAAAAGAAAAAATCCACTAAAACAAAATATAACAGTTACAAACTATATAACACATATGCACACAAATCAGACCTATACAAGTTTAGGAATGTACCCACTGGTATCCTTATAACTTTTTTGCAGTTCTGATTGTTGATGTTGTTCTCCTAGTTTTCTAACTTCACTTTGTTCCAGTCTTTACGTCGATTCTTGTTTCAAGATCTTATTACCAACAATTTCAGTGTTGTAGTGTGTAAGTGTTTGTGATGGTAATCTAACACATGCATGCACACACTCACGCTTATTTTTTGAAATAGACCTATATGCTGTGATTTTCAGTTTCTCTCTTCTTAGGAAACTTGAAGCTTGTTTGACCTTTAAGATTAACCTAGAATCCACAACTATCTTGCTCAGAAGACGTTTCAAGATCTTAATCAATTTCAGGGTTTTAAAAATATTTTTGAAATTGAAAATCACCAAGTGTGATTCCAACTCGGTCAAAGGTCTTGTTTCAAAATAACTAGAAACATAAAATGTTATTGTTGATTTTGATTATGAAAACATTTACAGAAAGCAATCAACAACAAATTTCTCAAGATGAGAAAAAATAATTGCAGATCTAGGTGTAATGTAACATAAAATGCTCAGATCTAAAATTTCTATGTAACAGAAACGCAGATCTAGATTAATTCTTAAGTTGGACACAGGCTCTTAAACGAAGAGGCTACAACAAGAAACCACTAACAAACCACTCTTAAAACTCTCAAACACTCAAGGTTGTGTTTGGGATAAAAATGGTTTTGATAAACGAATTAGGGTTTGAAAAAGGTTTGGAGGAATTTGGGGTTAGGGTATTTAACTATGGTTTCTCTCTCTCTTCTCTCTTCTCTATCTTCTCTATTCTCTCTCTAAAATGACGAAGTGGCAAAAGTCTTCTAATGGCTGAGGGTTACCTTCCTTATATAGGGGGCTGAGAAGGATCGAGAATGTATAGGAAAATAGAGGGTTGAGATTAAGTCAAGTAACCTTGAATTCCATCCAACAGTTAAAGGTAAGTAGTTGGTTGTGAGGCTTGCGACTAGATGAGAGATGTTCGCAAGGATTGGGACAAGGACGCATGCAGATCGTCGATTAACTCAATCCAACGGGTAATAAAACACGCTGGTTTACTCTCTCAAAAGAAACACACATACATCCAATAGGGAAGCAATAGGTGTAAGGTAAATACCGGATATCAAACGCACATCTAAACTTAATTACAAAGACACCCTGACTTCTCTAGTGATTTCGGTTCCTACCCAAGGGAACATTTTAGGGAAAAAACTAATAACCATTATTTATATAAAGAATCCAAAACTTTTTAATCCCATTTTTAATTAAGAGAAAATTGTTTTAAAATCTTTATAAATTCCCAAAAAAATATAAAAAATTGTTTTAAGGGAAATTAACACACGCAACACACATACAAACAATTTAAACAATATGTGACCAATGTATGCAGTTCTAAAGTGTGTGAATGACAGTGAATATACCTTGATCAATCAATTAAGAGGAATGACTTGTATTGAAGAGTCTGAGGCTCTTTGGTATCAAGGATGGGGACTCAATTTTGTCTCTATTTCCAATCTAGATGAGCACTTATACAATGTAGACTCAAATGAGTCAAGAGTATAAGGTGCTTCTATCTCCCCCTTTGGAAATATGAGACAAAATCTCCTTTGAGTCAACTTGGACTCGTAGAGAAACAAAAAGAAAAGGAAAAACCTATTCCTATTTAAAAATTCTATCTACCCATTTCCTAGAACAGAAAATTACATAACTCAACTAATTACAATTTAGTACCCTATTACAACTGTTAAAAATAACAGAACATAATCCTGCAAAGAACCACTAAGATCAAGATCTTTAGAATATGTACAAAAAATAAATGAATTTTCATAAGACTCAAATTTCTCCCCCATTTTGTCTCAAATGGACAAAGGGAAAAATTATGTAAATCCAAGACTTTAATCAGCACACACCATTCCAATTGATTTAAGAAAAGAAATGAATCTGTTGTAATCCAAAGATTTGGTGAACATATCTGCGAGTTGCAAATCAATAGGAAGATAATTGATTTCTAATTCCTTAGTCTCAACTAATTCGCGAATAAAGTGTTGTCTTATTTTTATGTATTTTGTTCGTGAGTGTTGAACAAGATTTTTAGAGATATTGATCGCGCTTTGATTATCACAGTAGGGAAATAATTGTTCCTCTTTAATACCATAATCACTTAGCATTTGCTTAAGCCAAAGTAATTGAGCACAACAACTGCCAGCGGCCATATATTCATATTCTGTAGTTGATAAGGAAATGTAGTTTTGTTTCTTACTACTCCAACCTACCGAATTATTACCAATATAATAACATGCGCCTGATGTGCTCTTGCTATCGTCAGTACACCCTGCCCAATCAGCATCAGTGTATCCTATTATAGTTCTAGGAGTATCATTGGTGTACCATAGTCACAAGTTTACAGTGCCTTTAATGTATTTTATGATTCATTTGATACACGTTAAATGGCTCTCTTTAGGATTGTTTTGATAACGGGCACACACGCAAACAACGTATATAATATCAGGACGCGAGGTAGTATGATATAGTAAGGTTCCAATCATACTACAATAAAGGGTTGGATCTGTATATTTCCCAGTTTCATCTTTAGACAGTTTGACCGTAGTACTCATGGGAGTTTTAACATCTTTTGCACTCTCAAGGATGAATTTTTTAATAACATCTAATGCGTATTTGGATTGCGAAAAGAATAATCCTTCTAAATTTTGTTTGACTTGATGTCCTAAGAAAAATTGCAACTCCCCCATGAGAGACATTTGAAATTCTTTATGCATAATTTCAGAAAAAGATTTAACTTCATTTGGGGAGGTTGATCCAAAGCTGATATCATCAACATATACTTGAGCTATAATTATATGTTTGTCAAAATGTTTGACAAAAAGGGTTCAATCATTTCCTCCTATCTTAAAACCTTTGTCTAAGAGAAAGTTGGAAAGGTGCTCATACCAGGCTATTGGGCCTTGGTTTAGGCCATACAATGCGTTTTTAAGACGAAAGACATGATTTGGATATTTAGGGTGAATGAACCCTTTTGGTTGTTCTACATAGGTCTCCTCAGTCAAAATTTCATTAAGGAAGGCATATTTGACATCCATTTGATAAAGCGTAAAATGTAAGTAGCAAGCTATGGCAAAGAGAAGACGAATAGATTCTAATCGAGTAACAGGAGCAAAAGTCTCGTTTGAATTTATTCCTATAATTTGAGAGTATCTTTGAGAAACTAATATGTATTTGTTTCTAATGACTATCCCACTTTCATCGGATTTATTTTTAAATATCCAATGTGTTCCAATAACCTTTTTGTGATCAGGCCTAGGTATAAGATAGCAAACATCATGAATTACGAATTGAAGAAGTTCTTCCTGCATTGTAGAAATCCAATGAGGATCATTCAATGCATCATTAACATTCTTTGGTTCCACAAGGAAAACAAAACATACATAATGAGCAAAGGTTATTGGAACAGGTTCACTAGGGTTACCAATAACATTATCTATGGGATGGTATTTAGCAACCCAATTAGGTTCTTCAGGTGTCTCAATTGGTAAAGAATCATCTATTTCTGGAGAGTCATTTTCTAAAACATTTTCAGACTTTACCACAATAGTTGGTTCTCCAGTCTTACTCTCTATATTAGTGTCAATTACAATAACGTTTATGGATTCCATTAAGGTCTTAGTGTGAACATTATAGACACGATATGCTCTACTGTTAGGAGAATATCCTAGAAAAAGGGCTTTATCTCCACGAGTCTCAAATTTGGATAAGTGTTCTCTATCTTTGCAGACATAACACGTACTACCAAAGGTTCTAAGATACTTAAGATTGGGCTTTTTCCCATACCAAAGTTCGTAAGGAGTTTGTTTAGAATTTTTCTAAGATAGACCCTATTAATAATGTGACACGCAGTACGAATAGATTCTACCCAAAAATACTTAGGTAAGGATTTTGCATGAATCATAACACGTGCCATCTCTTGAAGGGTACGATTCTTTCTCTCAAAAATACCATTTTGTTGAGGAGTCTTAGGAGTACTAAATTCATGTTTGTAACCATTATAGTCACAGTACTCTATAATCCAAGTATCAATGAATTATCCACCTCTATCACTACGAATCCTATTTACCTGAGAGTCTTTCTCATTTTCAATTCGAAGTAAAATCTTCAAAAAAGTTTAGAGTGTGTCAGACTTTTATTTTAAGAAAGCTACCCAAGTAAATCTGGTGAAGTTATCAACTATAACAATAATATAACTCTGTACACAGAGACTAACAGTTCGAGAAGGACCCATAATGTCCATATAGATGAGCTCCACAGGTTTAGAGGTAAGGATATCTTTGACTTTCTTATGAGGGGCCTTAATAATTTTTCTTTCTTGACATGATCCACAGACAATATTATAAATAGGTTTGATCTTAGGAATACTTATAATTATTTCTTGAGATGACAGTCTACTAAGGTTTTCGTAATTTATATGACCCATACGATTATGCCATATCTCATTGACATCCATTCTGGCAATGCTATAGACCTCAGCATTATTTCGAACAGTATAACAATTGTCCGGAGTCCTAAATCCTGTAATAATGCACTCACCTTTTTCATTTAAAATTTTACAATTATTCTTTGAAAATGTGACAATATGATTTGAGTTACAAAATTGCGATATACTGAGTAGGTTTCCCTTAAGACCTTTTACTAGAAGAACATTTTCAAGTAAGGGTAATCCTTCTTCTTGGAGAGTTCCTTTACCAATGATTTGAGATGATACACCATCACCAAAAATAACTTTTCCTCCGGCAAAGCTTGTTTTATTTAACAATTTGGTATCATCCTCAGTCATGTGCTTTGAACATCCAGAGTCTAAACACCAACCAGATGGAGTGTGTTCAGCTTTTAAAGCAGTAATAACAATATTACACTTCATCTCAGATAATAACTCATCTTTTCTAACCCCCAAAGCTCTTGTTTTCATTTTGTGCTTATTTGCTCTCAATTGATAAAATTTACGAGCATTGGATTTCTGTTGAAAAATATTTTGCGCATGAGGTCGAATTTTATTAAAAGTATGAGCATTTGGTTTAGAAAAGTGTCTCATAATCCTTCTTAGAAATGATCTTTTAGGTTTAGTCTCTCTCCTTCTATAGTTAGAGTTTTTGTCTAGTTATCTAGGAAGAACATAATTATTATGGCTTCTCCTAGAATAATTAAAGTTTTGGTACACAGGAGTAATAGAGGCAGGGTTGACTACACGTCTAGAGTGGCATCCTTCAAAGGAATGACCATATATATCACAGTAAGAGCAAAAAAATTTGCTCAAAGTTGGTATCTCCTTAGGAAAGTCTTTAAACATAGGCTTCATGACATTTTGGTTTTGAACTTTATGTCTAGGGAGTACAGTTTGAAAGACAGAATCAATCTTCCTTATTAGGGGCAGACATATTTAGTCTTAGGTTGAATTTCACACTTAGAGTAACTTGATTCCCCAATATCAAACTTAGATTGGTTTTTGTCAAACTCATTTTGTAGAGAATGAAAGTCTAGACAAGTTTCTACAGGTCTTTTACCTCCTGACACAAACTTAATTGGTTCAAAGATTTTAGCTTGAGTCTTCAAATTAGGGAAAAATCCTATTCTAGTTCGATCATCAAAATTGGTTTTGGAATCAACAACAAATTCATCAAAATAGTTCGAGTTATTTTCAAATTTAGCAAATTTTTTGAAAATTGTTGCTGTCTTTTCTTTGGATTGTTCCAATTCTAATAATGTCCCTTTATATTTTTTCTCTAGAGTTTCATTTTCTTCAATTTTCAATCAAAAGTTTTAACTTCGTTTTCATGAGTTAGACATTGGGTAGTATACTCTTCAGCGTTAAGTTTAACCATCAGACTTAGTTCTTCTAATTTCTTAGTGAGATCTTTCACTATCTTTTCTAGTCTAGTGCTTTTCTTGAGGGTTTTCGCATACAGAGTGTGAATGTAAGGGAGATCTTCAGTGTCCGAATCACTAAGTGACGTGTGTGAATTGACCCCTAAGGAATCATTTCTTGAACTCACGCACCCATGGACATCGTCATTATCACATTCCCTTTGACTCACACACCCCGTAGTAGAACTAGCAATATTCTCAGAAATTAAAGCATCTAAACCAGTAGCAGCATGATTCATAACAACATAAGTAGAGTTACTAGAGTTAGTAGAATCATTATATATTATCTTAACAAAGAAAGACATGTAAGGATCAAAACCATCAGAAGATTCAGGTTCATCATTATCAGAGTCACTTGAATCATCCCATGTTTTGCAAATGTTGTCCCTAGTATGTTTATTAGCAGTGTTCAGTTTCACTCTACAGTCTTGTGCTATGTGTCCTAATTTTCCACATCTAAAACATTAAATGTTCTTAATGTTTTTATTGGCTCTCATGTCCTTGTGATGTTTGTCTTGACCTTTCTCATGAGGTTTGTAGTTAGACTGATTTGGATAATTTGGCTTGCCTTATTTATTTTGCCAATTTATTTTTAAATTTGATAATTTTCTTAAATTTTTTCGACATTAAGGAAATTTGATTATCCAAACTATCTATATCACATTCCTCATCGGAATCATTAGTGGGAATAGTAAACTCAGGTTTCATCAACTTAGTGGAAAAACTCAAGTTGGAACTAGCTGTTTCCTATGGGACCAGGTCATTTGTTTCTTAAATTCTAATTCCATTTCCACAGTTCGTAGTTTACTACTGAGTAATTCAGGAGTGATATTTTGATCACACATTTCCTCAATAGCATATCTTTTGTTATCAAATTTCTGTGGCAATGATCTCGGAATTTTAGATACAATTTCATGTCTTTCATATGTTATCCCATTAGCATGCAGTTTAGTCACAATGTCACTTAATTTCATGTAAAAATCATCAAAGGATTCAGAATCTGATTTAATTAGGGAGTTATACTGCTAGACAAGCATTTGAGTTTTTGCAGCCTTAACTCTGGTGTCACCTTCATGTGCAGTGATCAGTGTATCCCAAGCTTCCTTAGAAGTAGCACAAGATGAGATCCTTTTGAACTCATGTTCATTTATGGACATAAAAATGGCATTATTGCCTTCGTTTTTGTTTCGAGAATTTTGCTTCTCTTCTTATGTGAAGTCACTTAATTCTTTCTTAATCCTCTCATTACTTCCTTTAGTGGCTGGTTTAGTAGGATAAGTGTAACCAGTTTCAACAATATCCCAGATATCATCTCCCAAAGTTCCTTGTATGAAAGCAACCATGCTTACCTTCCAGTAAGCAAAGTTGTTTCCATCAAAGAGTGGGGGTCTGGTCAAGTTACCAAATCTTTCATTTTTCTCGTTCATTGTTTTGATTTTAAGAAAACAATTTCAGAAACACAAGATCTTTTAAAAGATTTCCAAATCTCTAATACCAATTGAAAAACTGTTACTAAAGCTGTTTAATACAAGATTAAACTATTTAAGTAGCTTCGAACAGTTTTTTAAAGAAACTCTTTTCTAGAAATCAAATCAGTTTTTAATCACAAGACATGTTTAAAAATTTGCATGAGATCAATTCAAGATTTTCTAACTAGTTTTGAAAAACAAAACTAAAATATTTTAAGTTCAGTACACTAATTAGAATAAGATGAGGAGATGTAGAAAGATTAATGATAAGATATTTTTAACGTGGTAAAACCTCACGCAACTGAGAAAACATCCACGACTCCCTCTACAGAGTAAAAAAATTTCACTAAAATAAAATATAACAGTTACAAACTATATAACACACATGCGCATAAATCAGACCTATACAAGTTTAGGAATGTACCCACTGGTGTCCTTATAACTTTTCTGCAGTTCTGATTGTTGATGTTGTTCTCCCAGTTTGCTGACTTCACATTGTTTCTGTCTTTGCGTAGACTCTTGTTTCAATATCTTATTACCAACACTTTTAGTGTTGTAGTGTGTGCATGCAAGATAGCTGCCGATTCTTGGTTAATCTTAAAGGTCAAACGAGGTTCAAGTTTCCTAAGAAGAGAGAAACTGAAAATCACAGCATATAGATCCGCTTTGTAATTTGCTAGGTCTCTTTGTAAAAATAAGCGTGAGTGTGTGCATTCATGTGTTAGATCACCATCACAAACACTTACACACTACAACACTGAAATTGTTGGTAATAAGATCTTGAAACAAGAGTCGACGTAAAGACTGGAAGAAAGTGAAGTTAGCAAACTGGGAGAATAATATCAACAATCAGAACTGCAGAAAAGTTATAAGGACACCAATGGGTACATTCCTAAATTTGTATAGGTATAATTTTTGTGCATGTGTGTTATATAGTTTGTAACTGTTATATTTTGTTTTAGTGGATTTTTTTAACTCCGTACAGGAAGTCGTGGATGTTTCCTCAGTTGGGTGAGGTTTTACCACGTTAAAAATATCTTGTCATTAATCTTTTTACATCTCCTCATCTCATTCTGATTAGTGTGCTGAATTTAAAACTATTTTAGTTTTGTTTTTCAAAACTAGTTACCAAATCTTGAACTGATCTCGTGCAAATTTTTGGACACATCCTGTGATTAAAAACTGATTTGATTTCTAGAAAAGAGTTTCTTCAAAAAATATTTCAGAGTTACTTAAATAGTTTAATCTTGTATTAAAAAGATTTAGTAACAGTTTTTCAGTTTCTCTTCAACATTTCCTACAATTTAAATAACAATTAGCAATGTATTTAAGAAAATACAATTTATGACTATATATATATATATATATATATATATATATATATATATATATATTTATGTGTGTGTGTGTGTGTATGTATATATCTATGTATGTATGTATATACCTTTTCGAAAATTTTTAAAACATGTTCGATATGTTTTATTTTCATCCCATGAGTATTAGTTTTTAAAATTCTGTGAAATTTTACACATAGCCAACTAGGCAAAAGCATGTATATGATTGACGTATAAAGGTCTGTGACATGAACATGGAATCCTTTCTTCTTCAACTTATTTGCAAGCTCATTTTTAATACGCATATGTCGCGAGACGTCACAATCTGGGTAAATTCTTCCTTGACGGAAATGTATCCACAAAGGATGAATACTTTTCTCCATTTTCTACTTATGTCATCAATGTTGGGATTATGCAGGCGAAATATATTTTCTACTATCTCATCCTAGCATTCTCGCAGTGAAAACATAATACGATCGATTAGGTAGTCTTACGAGAGATCAACTTTGCAATTTGTAAGGTAATTCAGTTGTTCAGTTTTCTTATTATTACACTTCAAAATTGAAGTTCACTCTATATGGAGCGTACTAATGAAAGATGTTTTAGTGCGATCAAATTTCACCCTCTTATACTATTATTTTCAGTGATACTATTATAACTCACTTTTCTTGAGATAATACATAGAAGCGTGTTAATATAAGTGTCAAGGGTGGAGACATAACAAGTTATGTGTCTAATTAATTCTAAAGAAATTGTGATTTTCCATAAGATCAATAAGATACAATAGTTTATGTTCATTTTAATTTAATTAAACCTAAAATTACTATTTTCCTACCAATTGTGCTAGCCCTTCCACTAATTTGCATTCACCCAAACAGTAACCATTTGATGAAGGGGTGAACACATCCACAACGATTTAACCAAATGACTCTATTTTAAATATTTAGTCATTAAGATAGGGTAGTCGTTAAGAGAAGTAGTTAGTTAAAGGTTTATTATGAAAAATTAATAAAGTGAGCATTTTAAGTATATGCCATTTGTGTCAAGCCATGATCATTCAACACAAGACACATAACCCTTAACCCAACAATCCAAAACAAGTTTATCCCGTGCTCCTTCTAAATCATCTAATTGATTGATTTTCCACACAAGTTTATCATGTTCAGCATTACTAGCCTAACAATTTATATATCAACATTACTAACCTAACAATTTCCAACTCCGATATAATTGAACATTACTAGCCTAATAATTTATGAATAACCATTACTAACATAACAATTTTCAACATTATTAACAATTTATATATCAAACCACATTAATCATTTCTCTAATCTATTAAGATTACAACTATCATGTAAAATGGAATGAATCCACAAAGTCAAGCATTGAGTAATTAATAAGAAAATGCAAATTTAGTGTAAGGAACACACATTGATGTTAAAATTTTCTTTAATATAAGAAACACAAAGTCAAATTAAATACAAAACAACAAAAATACAAACCCACATTGACATTTTCCTTAATTCATCAAATTTTGTATACACTATCACATAATCCACCCTGGTTTGGTCCAGTGGTAAGGGGCGACTCGAAATGGCCATCGGTCAGGAGTTCAAACCCCCCAAGAAGATACCAACTAGAATTTTAGCGGGGCATGTGGTGGGGTGGCTTTGGCACATCGTCCCCCCTATTTATCTCGCATGGGGGATTCCAAAGGGCTCGTTCGTGTGGAGGTTCAAGGTTATAAAAAAATTATACACTTTCACCCAAACCCACATAGTTGAACTGTCTACAGACACGCACACACACTAAAACACACATACACACAAACGCACACTGAAACACACCCCCACTGAATCACACACACACATACACTGAAACCCTATCTTTCATACACACACATACATTAAAACACATACAATAAACACATAAACGTAACAAATGGAGGAAAAAGGTACCTGTGTTGAGAGAGTAAGGTAGATGGATGGAAATGGAGGAGAAAGAAAGGTAGATGGTAAAAAATAGAGGAGAGAGGACGGGAGACTGTCGTCAACAATTGGGGGGAGAGGGAGATAGATATATGATTTTTGGTATAAGGGTGAAATAAAATATTGGGTTTATGATTACTTTTTATATCCAATGGGATCAAGATCCAAAACTGTGATCCATTATGTGACTCATTAATGAATTAAACTTGGTCACGGTTTGAGGTCGTGACCCCAGACATGACCAATTGGAAACATGAGAAATGGACACGATTTTGGACCATGACCATTCACTGTTACCATTTTGAAATAGATTTGAGGAGTCGTGGTTCTAAACCATGGCCAATATGCATTAATATTGTCATAAGTGGGTCATGGTTGTAGGTCGTGACCATTTTTGTGACGAAAACTGTGGAAATTTTAGTGCCATAATGGGTCATGGGGAGTCATGATTTTGGACTGTGATCCCTTGGTCACGACTTCTAATCATGACCTTCAATGTTCACTGTATATGGTCATGGGCGGGTCACAATTTTAGACTGTGACCACCAGCGTGACCAAATGAGTGGGAAAAATGGTGCCATAATGCATCGTGGTTGAGTCACGATTTTGGACCATGACCCCTTTGGTCACGGTTCCTGATCGTGACCACAACAATAATGGGGTCACCCTAAACCCTAGTCACTTATTTGGTCACGATAAATAACTAGGGGTCATGATTTTGGACCGTGACCCATTTATTATTTCTATTTACATTTTTTGGTGTAATGGTTAGGCACCTGCCACTATTTTAGTATCTCATGGGATATAAAGTGTTCTCCTTATCCTCAATGTAGGAACATGTGTTTATGTGTAAAATGTGCCATGTGTGCATGGTAAAATATATTAGATATATGCATAAATGTGTAAGTGTGTGAAAGAATATGAGGAGTTAAGTCATCATATCCATATCATGGGAAGGACGGGAATGAATCCTCCTAAAAAGATAAGTCAACTAATCATGACTTTAATTCTAAGAGAATGTGTGAAAGTGCATAAAATACAAATAATGGCTCGAAATCGTAACATCACCATAGAAAAGGTGAATATGAATATATGGCTACTAAAAAGATATAAATATGAGAAAACTAACTAAATGGGTAGAACATGCTAACTAGATGAGTAAAATGCTAATATATTTAGAGTAAACTAGACAAAATGATTATGGCAGGACTTGAATTCCAAAATGACTTCGGGATGCCTGAATATTAACAAATAGAATCAAAGTTCACGTAGTTCGTAAGAAGTACAAGGCTGGGTTCTAACCCATAATCCCAATCTAGAGTATATATCTTTATTTATGAAAAATTGAGTTTAATATGATGCAAATGTAGAAAAGTGTGATGTCACTATAAATTGGGAATTATGGTGTAAACTTATTTTTTGGGTTTTTCGTTTTATAAAAATAGACTTGAGTATATATAGGAAATAAAAAAGTTAGGATTCGTGTGAAATTGAGTAAAAACTGAAAATCTAACAAGAACACTAAGATATGCAAAATGACATTTATTCGCTTAATAAAATGGAAAGACATTTGGACCTTCAAGAACTTTTAGATTATATTTTGAGAATTTTGGTGGTCTAAATTTTGATGGTGGATGATGGTGATGGAGTGGTAGTTGAATTTGGGTCTAGGTGATGTAGGGGAATGTAAGAGAGAATGTGTTGAAAGTGATGCAATCTAAATTTGAAATGATCGTCGCATTAAAATCGAGCTTATTGGCAAATGAGGTTGGTGTTTCCTCATATCGATAAATTATAAATAAAGGGAATTAAAAGTATGACCACCCAAGTTGGAAAAGTATCGGCCTTGCTTTCCATTAGGGACGTGAGACAGCCTACTCAGGTGAAGCTCGCCATGCTAGCTGGCTGGTGAGGTCTTATGCCTACTAGCAGCATAAATGTTTTTTTCACCACAAACTGAATATCGTAAATCCGATTTGTGAACTGACGTAATCATGGGAAAGATTACTAAAATCTCTATGATTTTATTTTATAGGAATCCCAAGATCGAAAGTTGACCACAGTCAGGCTTGAAGAGGGCATAGTTATGATTCGATCAGGGTTTTAAGTAGGACTGGGGGTACAAAATCGAAGGGACTTTGTTTGTCCCTATGGGAGAGTGAAGGTGTTAGAATAAGGTCTCTACAAAGATACATGCTTATTTACAGAACTTAACTCCTTAAAAAATTATCTCAATGATTCCCATGAAACTGCAATACTAGTCTAGGATATGTTCAAATTTGGTTTTGCCCATATTGTCTCTTTATAGGTTATCGAAAAGGAACTGAATGTTGTATATTTGATAATTCTAAGGACAATAATCTCATTGTAAGTACTAATTATTGGAACTTAGAAAAACATTATATAATAGAATACAAAACTAAGAGTAATTTGATCTTATAAGATCTGAGAGGTGATATGCCCAAGTGTAACCTCATCTCTCCTCCAATCTCAAGCTGACATTTCAGAACATACTTCTTATAAGGGATCCACCTCATCTTGTCCGTAGGCTGAGGCCTTCCTACAACCCAGGTCATATGTGAATGATCTCGTCTGGTAATCCTGTAGCCCGATACTTATCAAGGACACATGTACGCATCAAACTCATCTTGGCTAGATACCATCATCATTCGAGACCACTATTATATCTCTGCTTGTACAACCACATCATTGGAAGTGTCATACTCGTCCATGCCGACACCCCCCAAAACATGATACATTTGACACTTGGTAGAGCGCGTGGAATGGAGCACACGTAGGAGAGTGCGCATGGGCTGTGAGCCCTACGTGGATAAAGTCATTGCAGTAACATCTTCCTCACCTATGAGGGATATTTCATCATCATAATCTACTCATGAGAACGACAGGAAGCTACTCATTATTGGATGCCTAACACTATACATTCCTTATGTGAGACCACTCCAACAATATAAATACTTTCCTTCTTCTACCTTCGGAAGGACCTAAATTTGAAACCCTACTGAAACCCTGCTGAAATTATAGGGCAGAGAGAAAAAGTTCAGTGACCTGTAATACGAGGCCATTTGATCTATATCATTGTGAAATTTACTCACTCACTCACACACACACACATACACACAGAGTGGGGTAGGGCTAAATAAGCTGAACTACTTACATTCATGTGTTGATTCCTCTTATCCTCATCTCCTTTAAAATTTACATATGTGTTTACATTCCATTGTTGCAATGGATTGAGATTAAATATTTACACTGACTTGGTTATATCATTTATGGTATTATCAATCTGGCATCGTCTGTGGTAAGTGAGTTCATCATCTTCTTCCTCTCACTTGTAACTATTCTATACCAGATTCTCTTGTAGTGGTTTAACCCACACTTGGATAGGCATGAACCACCATTGAAAGAGCTCTGGTTTGAGTTCAAACTTTCTTACAGTTCACTTATCTCTCTTATGGTACATATCTTTATCTTTTTAATCACCGAAATTCACTAGCATCATACTTTCCACCAGGATGAGGTCCTAGTTCCAATGAAGCAACCCCACAATCTGAGATGGCAAACATCGCAGTAGCACCGAGCTCATTGGTATACAGTTAAGCTAAGATACAAGAGAAGTTAGCTACCTTCAGCCATAATTTCATACCCAGACCCACTGGCGCGATGACAGAGATGATAACTCCGGCCGCCAGAGAAGGTGTACATTAGGAGACAGGGAGACCACCCCTAGCCCCACAGAAGTATGCACAGACTCAGTAAAGGCAGAGAGACATCGTAAACCCAAGGAGTCTACGCCTGGGGAGGCAGGGTCAAGAATATGAAGGTAACGAGTATGATGACGATGAAGTCGAGTGCTCCGAACCATACAAAATTTTAGGAAATACTATGCGCGCTATTCAGCCTAGTAGAGGAAATACAACGAGGCTGAGCCGAGAGGGGCATTCTCATCCTTCAATATTTGATAGGCTTAGTAGGTGTTCTGCATTTGGCAGACTTGGCCAGTCAATGATCTCCGAGATCGACTTTCTACATCTCACATCAGGGAAAGATCCACGAGAAATATAGGTTATGCTGACAGACAACCCCCTATGGTTGAGAGTAACATCAACATAAAGTTAATAGTCATCAAAGAACAGTCGATTGAGAACCTGTCCAATGCCAGGCCGAGAGAGAAGTGGCTGTCAAGAGTGCTACTTAGGCCGAGGGGGAAAATGCTATAGTGCTTATTGTCGATAAACCCTGGAATAACTCTATTTAGATATTAGAAGATAAGATTGGAGATTTGATGAAGAGTCGAGACCCTATGCAGAGGGGTTATAATAAAGGATCATCATTTATTGCATAGATTGTGAGCTACCCTACTCCGGCTAAATTTAATCCTTTAGTGGTGATACGAGATATGATGGGAGTACCAATCCAGTTCACCATGTTGATATGTATTAATCTGCTACCAGATAACTTCTCGGTCTTAGACGAGATGAGGTTTAGAGAATCTTTAAGCACCCTGACATGTACTGCACATGTCTGGTATACTTTTCTCTTGATAAACTCAATTGATAACTTCAAAAAGCTGGCAGAGAAGTTCATTCATAACTTCTGCTTTGGGGTAATGCCGAGAAAGTAGACCACTCACTTATTTTATGTAAAGCAAGTGAAGTACGAGTCTCTATGGGACTATAGATCCCGCTTCAACATAGATAAACTAAATGTGGAAGACTATGAAAATAGCATAGCTATGACTGCCTTGTTGGGTGGTCTGCAGAAAGCAAACTCTTATAGAGGTTGGTCAAGGATTCTATAATTCCCATGGGTGAAAACCTGGCTATGAACGAGAGGGTTGTGAATGCGGAGGAGGCCATGGAATCCAAGGGAGAAGATGAGAAGGGATCCAATGTGTGTAACTCCCAAAAATCTAAAGGCAAAGGAGATAAGAAGAGGTCAGTGGATGACAAGTTTGATAACTACACGCCGTTGACAATCATCCCTGAAATGATCCTGAATGAGATTAAGAATGATAGGTCCTTAAGGTGGCTAGAGAATATCAAAGGCCATTCTCATGAGAGGGATAAAAGAAAATTGTTTTAATTTCACAAAGATCGTTGAAATACTATTGATAGATGTTCCGCTCTGAAGGACGAGATTGAAAAGATGTTAAAGTAAGAAAAACTAAGAAAGTATGTGGATAGAGGTGGTTCAAAGGGTGGCCGAGATGACACCATAAAGAGAATAAATGATAAGTGTATACCAACACCCCAAAAAATAAAGACGATGATGCTTTAGATGATAATTACAAAGCCGACCTAGATTTGCCTATTCCTATCACTGATCCTAAAGGTCGTCTACATACAATCTCTCTGGGGGTAAAAATGATTAGTGTAGTACTTTCAGGTAGTGTAAATGATATTGATGATAGGAAATCTCACGTGGTAGAAGTCAAGTCTCTCCCAAGACCCGAAGGGGTTCACTTGGCAATTCTTCACTTGAATTTGGGTAAGAGAACAAATGTCAATATGAACAATGTGATAGTTGTCTTTTCAAGGTTGGATTGCAAGGGGATCCTAAACCCACATGATGACCCTCTGGTGATTACCACCAGAGTACATGGATATGAGGTCCCTAGGATATTGGTTGATGGTGGCAGTTCAGCCGCTGTGATGTTATGGGATTGTTACAAGGGCATAGGATTGAGCAAAAAAGAGACTTATCACATATCACCAACCTATAATTGGTTTTCGTGGAGAAAAATCACGACCTCTTGTAATCTACGAAATGTATGTCATAATGGGGAAAACTTGGCCGAAATGTCTCATATGAAAGATCAGTTTCTTTTTTATGGATGAGAAAGTCCATTCGGCATATAACATCATTATGGGACAAGTATCCCTCAAAGAGTTTGAGGTCGTGCCTTCAACAAATCACCAAATGATAAAATTCTCGACTACTTATGGAGTAGGGAAATTTCAGGGTGATCGGGTTGAGGCACGTGAATGCTACTTTAATTCGGCCGAGGATAGAGAGGCAAATAAGAGGGCCACCACTACTTACAACATAGACACTCTCAACCCCTGAGATGATACAAAATTAAAAAAGGGGTAAAACCGTCGAGGAGGTAGAATCCATCGTCCTCAATGAGGTGTAATACCCCGTATTTTTATGGCTTTTAAATTGGGGGTTTATTAAATTTAATTGAGTTATTAATTTAATATTAATCCATAAATTTATTTTAAATATTTACTAGCGTGCCGAGAGTTAGTAATCGTTGGTAACTTTTTGAATATTACTTAATCAGCAAAGTAATATGTATAATTTAATTCTTCAAAAATTGTCACGATTGAATAATATGACAATGATGGAAATTAAGTCGGGATGCGCCTGTGTCGTGTTGGGACTAAATTATTAGTATAAAAAGTGAATAAATTATAAGTCATCTATATGGTCATTTCGAGTGGCCCCTATGTCCGGAAGGGTCGAGATAGTCAGAAAAGTGTACCCGGGGGTTTAGTTTGGGTCTCGGGACATTTTCAGGCCTAACCTGTAACCCGAGAGGGCATTTTAGCAATTTTCCTTTTTAAGGCTTAATTATGGACGAAAAGTAAAGGGATATATCTGATGGTAGTTAGAGTCTTCGAGGATTAGAATTGGTCGAGTTGCAGAGAGGCTAAGGAAAGGAGAAGGGAGAAGACTCTAACGGGGAGAACCACCCTACCTTCACCACCTTTGCCATCTTTCACCACCAATGCATAGATCGAGAAATGAGGGACGCAATCATACCCGTCAACACTTGATAATCAGACCTTCATATCTGAGGCAAGTATCTATCTTGCTACTTTTATAATTAGTATTTCACCCATGTTAGAACAAGATTGATAAATATAGGTTTTTTGGATGAATTTGATGATTTTGAAAATTTAAATCACATGCTTTAGAGGATATAAGTATATTCTGGAAATCTCAACATATGTAGAGGATTACCCACGAAATTGTAATGGTTTAGAAGTGAGAAATATGGAAAAAGAATTAGAAGGTTGGGAATTTTAAGAAACAAGGGTTCTTAATAATTATAATGAATTATCCCTTTAATCCAATATCATTGATGAATTCGTACATGCTTCATGTAGGAAATCATGTATATAACTTGTTTGGGGGTTTGGGAATTATTAACGGTATTTTGGAGAATTTTCTTGGATGAAACCTGTAGTTCAGATTAAGAGTTTTCTGGGCAAGAACTGCTTGATCGATCGATCGACTCAAGAATGTCGATCGATCGACTGATCAATCGATTGACCCCTTTCATCGATCGATCGACCCCTCCAGGAAACTACATGTTTTTCCTCTTTTTAATTAATTCGGACAAAATAAGTAGGAACCCTTGAATATCATTTAAGGAGTATAATGGGTCATGAAGAGGACCAATAGGGTCTAAGTAGAATCCGTTGAATGTAATTTTATATGGGATGTAATTGTGGGTTAACGGGGGTTTCACACATATTGGAAATTGTGCATACGTTAACTAAGGAATTGAGAGATTCATGAATGACGTAGACCAGTATATTAAAGAGGGTGTACCTACTGAATTGATAGTTAGGAAGAGAGAATACTTTGAGGGACGAAACGAAATTATGAAATGATTATAATTGAGAATAAAAAGAGATAAATCATTTATGCGTAATAATTGGGTAAAATGGTACTACCTACGGTTAGTAATATTATTATGCGTCGTGGGCGAACCTAATTGGAAAATGTGAATATTTTTTATATGACCGCATGATTGTGTGCATATACAAAATATTATATTTGTGCTTAATCATACCCACGCTACTTGCTATCACGGAGGTTCCCGTGCCGGGACAGTTTTATCTCGATGAGACCTTTATAGGGGATATTGACTTGTACCCAAGAACATTGGATTCCTTTGTATATGCTATCTGATAATGATAGTCAGACGGTCCAAAGAGACGTGACGGGTACGTGATGACCTCTTAGTGACTTGGAACTATGCTTCGCCTCCATTTTGTGTGTATTGTGTTAATACAGTTTAAGAGCGATTCCGAAGTCGTATTTCCCTTAGTATGAGAGATACGGGGACTTGATAGCAGAGTATGCTAGCACCATAGATTTTATGTGGGGTGCCGATAGTATATATATTATATGAGTGATTAATATATAAACGTATATATGGAATTCTTCTATTGTGCGTATAAGTAGATAAACATTGAATAATTACTCCAAAATTATAGTAAGTGCTCGGGAATTTTATAACTGTATTAAGGAATACATAAGTGACGTGAGTAATCATTTAGAGATGGATCTCTGAACTAAAATCATAGTCTTGTGACTTCTCGAAATAGAATTTATGGGAGACGAGTTAGAGGGACTTATGAGGCATTTAGCAGTATGGTAGGCGTGCACACTAGATGAGAGGTGGTAATGCTCAAGAGAGTGTCATGTACTAACATGGTTGTTATATTAGCTAGTAAGCATTTTATATACTTGCTAAACTATTTTTAAACTTTTTTACACTCGGGCTCTGAACCGTTTCCTGTTATTTTCCCTTCTCTTGTATATATATATATATATATATATATACAGGTGCTCAGCCATTGGGGCGTCAGGAGTAGATTAATTTGACTAGACGTGATGCAGCTTATGTGGGAGTTATAGGTCCTTGCAGTAGACGACTTCATCGTTGTCTTCTCAATATTTCATGTAGTTCTCATTAGATAGGGCATATGTCGCCCATTTCCAATTTTCATCTAGTACAGAGATTTGTACTCTTTATTTATGTTTGTATTCATTTTAGTTGGGATTACTTATAATTATTACTTTGTCGTACGATTTGGGATATTTTATTTGGATTGATTTATCTAGCATGTTCTTTCTTTTGGGTAGTTTGGTTTTAATACTATCCTTTGTATTCGTGAAAATGGTTTCTTAGTTAATAATAACAATCAGACTTAATTTATAAAATCAAATGTTTTATCACTTAGCTTAATTATTTATTAGGTGATTAATAAAGAAAATTGTTTTTCGACAGTGATGCTAAGAATGAACCAACCAGACACTTTGATTTAATTTAATAAAGGAATAATCACACTGTATTTAATTAAGATGGGTATTAAATGAGGACAAGTAAAAAAAACTATCCAATTCGACCAGGCCCTAAAGAGAAAGATCAGAGAAAAATTGATTAAGTTACTGAGGAAGAGATAAAGAATTTTTCTTGGAGTCACGGAGATATTCTAGGAATTAATTCGTAGGTCCTCTGCCACAAATTGAACATGGCCAATGGAGCTAAGCCCGTCAGAAAATGGCGGAATGTGTATTCTAGAGATAATCATGAAGTTATTAGAGATGAGGTGAAGAAGTTGGAGAAAGTCGATTTAATCGAGAGTTATTTACCCAGAATGGTTAGACAATATTATCATTCGCCGAAGCCCAAGAACAAATGGAGATTGTGTGCTGATTTCACAGGCCTAAACAAGGCATGCCCTAAAGATAGCTTCCTTCTATCGAGAATAGATCAAATGGTCTATGCCACGACTTGGAATGAACCGATGATCTTTAGAAAGCCTTTTTCATCATGGAAAAATGAACATACTGCTAGAAGGTAAGTCCCTTTGGCCTCAAGAATGCCGAGGCTACATACAAAAAGCTAGTAAATAAAATGTTCAAGGATTAGATAGGTGATACCATGGAGGCGTACTATGATGACATGTTTTCCAAGATCCTCAAGGTCGAGGCGCATGTGGCTGACTTGGAGTGCACTTTAACCACGATAGATAAATATCGTATGAAGTTGAATCCTTTAAAAGTGTCTCTTCGGAGTCGGAGGTGCTAAGTTTTTGGGTTTTATTCTCAAACAACAGGGGATAGAAGATAACCCAAAGAAAATAAATGCTTTGATGGATACGAAAACTCCTAAGACAATGTATAAAGTACAAAGGTTGACCGAACGAGTGGAAATATTGAATAAGTTCGTATCCAGGGCAATGGAAAAGTGTCTTCCCTTCTTTATAGTGTTGACAAAGGCCTTCGAGTGGAGAGGGAAGTGTTAGAAGTCCTTTGAAGAGTTTACGGTCTACCTCGGCTCCCCACTCTTATGTTTAAGGCATATTCAAGGGGGAAAATTGTATTTGTACTTATCCGTGTCAGAGTCGACCCTCAGCACATCAATTATAAGAGATGACGAGGGTGTCGAGAAGCCAGTCTACTTCAATAGAAAATATCTTATTAGTGTCGAGCAAAGATATCCAAAAATGGAGGAATTAACTTATGATCTCATATATGCATCTAGGAAGATGAAATCCTACTCTCAGGCTCATACCATGGTCGTCCTGATAGACTCTCCTCTTAGGCAGATCATATATAAACTCGAGAAATCGGGTAGGTTGGTGGCCTGGTCTATAGAGTTGGGAGAATTCGATATTATTTATCAGTTGAGAATGATCATCAAGGGGAAGGCTTTAGTTAATTTTGTAGCAGATTTCACAGGGGATAAAGCCGATACAAAGGATATTGTTGATCCACTAAATGATCCTGAAAGAGCATGTCCCTCCTCGACAAAGGCTGAAACGAGAACGACCAGGACAATGGTGGCTGAGAATGAAGAAAAAATATTTGTATTCTAGAATAGGGAATTAGAAAAGTGAAACTTCATTGACAAAGGTACTGTGTGGATCCTCTTTATTAATGGTTCTTCTTGTGAGGCAAGGAGTAGAGTTGGCCCGATAGTGTCGACTCCAGACATAACTAATATAGAGTACGCTTTGAGATTCAAGTTTGAAGCATCCAATAATAAATCTGAGTATGAGGCCCTTTTTATCGATATCTCCCTCGCTAAAACACTAAATGTAGGCCAGTTGTTAGTTCACAATGATTCCAAACTGGTAGTAAACCAAATCCTAGGAGTGTACGAGGCTAAGGATGAAATGATAGACAAGTATCTATCCAAGGTAAAATCAATGCTGAAGAACTTCAATGAGATAAATATCAAGAGGATCCCACAATTGGACAATGGCCAAGCTGATGCGTTAGAGATATTAGCGTCAGTAATTTAAACCAATATAATAATGTCGGTGTTTGTCAACATTTTACATCGCCGAACCATCTAAGAAGAAGACAACACGGTTGAGTTCTTCTTAAGACTTGAGATATGATAATCTTGGCTGGATCCTCTCATCCGATATATAAAAGATAGTAAATTATTAAACTCAAAGTTGGAAAGAAAGAAGATAAGGTACAATGCAGTTAAGTTCTCAGTCATTGGGAATGTTTTATACAAGAAATGATTTTTCCTACTTATCCTCGGGTATGTCCATTCAAAAGAGGTGGAATATATCCTAAACGATATACACGAATGTCCTTAATCTATTCATATAGGGTGAAGATCTTTGGCGAAGAGAGTGATCACCCAGGGATGTGTCCAGTTATGTCAAGAGATGTGACAAGGGTCAGAGATTTTGCAACATCCCTCACCAACCTTAGAAACCTCTATCTTCTATTACCTCTCCCTGGCCATTTTCTATTTAGGAAATTAATTTTGTAGGACCCTGGCCTAGGGCAACTTAAAACTACAGATACCTCATAATGACGATTGACTATTTATCAAAATTGGTTGAAGCAGAGGCCATGATCACTAAGACTGAGACGAAGACATTCAATTTTATTGGGAGGAACATCATTTATAAATATGTTCTACCTCATACCATCATCGTAAACAACGAAAAGTAGTTTAAAAACTCATCTTTGGAGGCCTATTATAAGAGTGTAGGCATCAAGCAGTTTTACTTAGCTCTAGGCCGACCTCAGGCAAACGATCAAATTGAATGGGATCAAGAACAAATTGGAAGACCCCAAGGGTATTTGTATTAATGAAGTGCATACTATCCTCTATGCCTACAAGTTGATAAAAAGAACTCGAACAGGAGAGACCCTTTGCATGCTTGCCTACCACTCAGCACTAGTGAACCCGACAGAAATTGGTCTACCAAGCCATAGGGTTCAGACCTATGGCCCAGAAGCAAATACTGAAGAAAGGAGCTTAGATATGGACCTCATTGAAGAGAGGAAAGAAGACACAGATGTTAGACAAGCAACATGTCAACAAAGAACTGCCAAATTTTACAACAAAAGAGTGAAGGCTAGGCCTTTAGCAGTAGGAGACTTAGTTTTGAACAAGGCTTAGGAAAAGTTGAATAAACTTCATCCTAATTGGCATGGTCCCTATAGGGTAACAAAAGAGGTAGTTACTGACATGTATCGACTAGAAAATTTGGAGGGAAATACATTATCCAACCCTTTCAATACTGATCATCTAAAGAACTGTTATCAATAGGACATTGTATAAGTTTCTTCTATCACTATTTCATTGTACGAGAAGAAACAGTTATGAATGAAAAACTACAAGTGTTCTCTCATATTCTTGTTATATTAATAATTCAAATTGTATGTTTCAACTCATCCTAAGAAAAATAAAATCACTTATGTGTTAAAGTAGCATTAACTTACTCTCAGTGACATGACAATTCGAACGGGTATAACCCCTTCCATGTATTGTCAATAACACCAAGAGGGGGGAACAACGTAATAATATCATCATTAATTTGGTGAAAAACTCTTGACCAAGACGACAGTGTTGAGCGATATTTCTTGTCCATACACTCTTAAAACAGTGGGAGGGGACTTATGATTAAACACCATGATTTGGTGAATTCAAATTCAAAAATGATTTCATTATGGTTTCCCTTAACCTCATTAATTTGGTGAAAAACTCTCTCGACCGAGACGACAATATAGCACGAGATGTCTCATCCATACACTCTTTTAATAATGATAGGGGACTTGTGATTAAACAACATAATTTGGTGAATAAAAATTCAAAAATCATTTCATTATGGTTTACCTTAACATCATTAATTGGGTGAAAAACTCTCTCGGTCGAGACGACAGTGTAGGACAAGATGTCTCTTCTATACACTCCCAAACTGACAAGAAGGGACTTCTAATTAAACACCATAATTTATTGAATTCAAATTTGAAAAATCATTTACTTGGTTATAATTATCAAGTCTAAGGGCGAGACGAAAAGCGAGAAGAACATTATTAACTAGTGATATAAAATTAGAAACCATTCCATTATGGTTACTTGTCAAACATCAATAATTGTTTTCCAAACAAACAAATAGTGCAGAGCTAAAGATAAAAAAATACGACATAGTAAGAAGAGGTGACATAAACAAATAATTCAAGCATTTGTCATTTAGAGACTTAATAAAATTCTTCCAACTAAAAGGTGTTTATGGAGTATACAGATAAAAGTAAATCATCAGAAACCACAAAATTATTCAGATGTTACATCGGAAAAAGGGCATATATGGACACAAGACGCTGCCCAGAAAAATTAAATACATCAAATTGTCTCCTAAGGAGGCAGGACATCATTGTTAGCTAGGATTTGAGTACCAGCCTCATTCTCATTATCGTAGCCAGCCACGTTAGCTTGCACCTGCTAAAATGTCTCGATCGCAGTCTACTCGGTGACCTCTGCAGGGGTTGTCTCAATGTTTTCCACATCGGCCAAAATCATGCCAGGCATGTCATCGATGAAGTCCAGACCCTCAAATAGCGTAGTCGTAAGAGTACCAACCTCAACCTATTTCACGTCTGGACAGTGAAAGGTCGCCTTCAAATTCCTCTGAGGCATTGAAATCAGTCACGAAGTGGGTCTTAGTAGCATATAAATCAGCCTGAATAGCTACATCAATTTTAGTCTTCCTCTTCTCACCTAACTCTTTTATGACATTGACATGCTCATTTTTTAGTTTGGTGATCTCATCGGAGCGCTCTCGGTTGGTTGTCTCAAGCTTTGCTCCATCCTATCAGCATCTCTTCCATTCTGAATTAAAGGAATCTTCTTCTCAACCCAGTCCCCCATATGATAGAAGGCAAGTAGAGACTATAAAAATATGAAGAATCAGGTTCGAACAAGACAAACACTTGGAAAACTAAAAACTGCCAAAGTTTAAGAAATCACATGGACGACCCTATAAAGGCCGAATTCAGTGAGAAATGATGAGTTCATAGAGCAAAGAATACACTTCTCATCATCGGATATCAGGAGGATATGGAGTCAATTGACTTCTTAGCACTTCCAATCAAACTCTCATCATTGAGCTTCAACTGGGCGAGATGAGTGGTGAGGGCGTCATTAGTAGAGATATGTATCACATTGTTGATCCCTTTATTCGGATGAATTTGTTTTTATTAACGATGGATAACAATGTCCTCTACTTGCTCCTTCCTTTTTCTTGTGTCATCGGCTTGGCTAGGACCTCCAATATTTGTCTTTTTTGGCTAGCCACTCAGGACTGTTTGTTTCTTACCAAATTTATTAACCATGTTTGCAAGACTGGGGGGGGGGGGGGGCACTATTTTCCAAATTTCCTCGCGAACATCGCATGGATGATCTGCAAAGTTTAACATTAGAAGTGTTAAAGCCGAAACTATAACTAAATACAAGGTTACAATATAAAATGAAAAATAAACATACGGATCTCGTTAAGAGGACCAATATCAAGTCCCGTCTTGGCAAGGATGTCAGGGGTCCTAAGGTATTCATATTTAATAAGACCACCACCCTCACCTTGGACTCTAAGCATCTTGATCTTCTCTTGGTCATCTAGGCTCAAGCCTGGGTCAATCTTTATAACCATGGACACTTTGACCCATTTCTGGGGGACCCTCGGCTCGAAGGAAGAACAAACGTGGTTTGTGGGACACTCCCATGCACCAGATATAAATAAATACCTCATCTTCCAATCATGATTGGATGTTTGGTTGATGAAGATAACTTTGTTTATCGACTTAGTGGCCACAAAGTGGTAGTAACCTGGTCGAGCTCTTATGCAAGAAACATTGTAGAATACCTTGAACACACTAGCTGGAAGCTCGGTGTCATGACAAAACTTCTAGAGCAGAATATAGCCGAGTAAAATTCTCTAACCATTCGAAGAAATCTAAGCAGGAGATAAAGTGTAAATTGGCAAGGATGGCACGTATGACAGGATGTATAAGAAGATAAAAGTCGAATTTGAATATCTACTCATATACCGCAACCTCACCTGGTCGGTCGCTAAAATCTCTTTCAGACTCGTCGGGAACCCTCATCGTGATATTAGAATTTATTTAGCACACGTGCCTCCAATATAATAGGTCAACATGACTAATAGAGTTATGAAATGTCTGAGCATAATTGGTATCCAATGGTTCCTTAGCCTCGTCTCCTGAGTTGATAACATCAGTGGTTGGTACCCCATCCCCCTTAATCATAGCCGAGACGGGGATAGCTATTTGAATTAAGGGATGCATAACCATAACTCTCGGCTCCTCAAGGACTGAGTCATTACTCGTCAGACTGAGAGATCGCAGTGTCATTCGTACGGGAGTCATTGGAAAGTAACATTACCTTATCAGAGTTAGTGGATCCCATCTTAGTAGTACGAAACACAGGCACCCTCATGGCATGGGAAAAATAGTCATCTTTGGCCAGGACCCTAGACGAAGAAGTATTGTAGCCATCCGAAGATGAGATGCCAATAAAATCACCACTCATCAATGAGATCGCAGTCATCGTATCTCCACTTATTACAACCGGTGGGGGATAAGTCATAGAAGGATCCTCTCCTCTCTATACGATGGGAGGATGGATGACAACAAGAGGAATTGGGAATAATGGACACAAAGTAAATGCCTCAGCCAGGCGTCTACCCTCAGCGTTCACCTCATGCTAACGAATCTTACAGAAGAGCCTCTCCCTAACGAATCTCACATCTTGTATAGTTTTCTTAACATCCATAGGATGAGTTTCATCTTTCAAACAGAACTAATAAAAAAGGCACAAACTATTTTTTGTTTTGACCAAATTTGACTTAAAATCAAACAAAGGAAATTGAATCATTTTCACAAGGAACTCTCAAGAATAGGGGAATGAACGAAATAGAAGATGGTGACTCGAGATCACCAGAATACTCAATTCTTGATGATTAGTGGCTTAAAACCACCAAATACTAAGCCAAAACACCTCCTACTACCTAGAAACCCCACAAATCGGTTTGTCCCTAAACTGCTGGATACCTCATCGAAAAACACTGAGAATGTCGAAAATATATGAGTGCAAGAAATATACCCAAATCCTAAATGAAATGAGAACTCAAATGCAAGGAAATTAAGTATCTAGAGGAGAAGAAACTTCTGGGAAGAAAGGAGGACTCAAAAAACCTTTAGAATAGTGAGCATAAAAAGTTCTTATTGGAAGCGTTAATGGCAGTTTACAAAAATGCTTGGGAAGAAATAGATTTTGTAAGAAGGAAAGAGAAAATGAAAAAAATATGGTTTAAATATCACTCAAATGATTACGCATAATTTTCAAGCCTGTCATCATTAGGGCATAGAAATCAAAGCATCACAACTGTCAGTCACGCTTGGGGAAGATGCTACCCAATGGAAGTTCTGACATGTTTCCTCTCAACCCTATTGAACTAGAGGCTAGCCGCCATATGTAAATTTAATGAATATCACCGGTTCATACTTGAAAATTAATGGACAATTCAATAGGTAAAGAGGGCTATCTCTTATACCTTTTACCCTCAGACGCTTTTACCCCTGAGTATCCTATCTAAATAGTATAGTAAGGGAAAGGGGTTGTTGATGTGCCCAAGTGTGTCCTCTTCTCTCCGTGGGGCTCAAGTCGACACTTAGGAACATACATCATACAAGGGTCCACCTTATCTCGTCCATAAGACAAGGCCTTCCTATCATCCAGGTCACATGTGAATGATCTCGTCTCATACTCTTATACGCCGAGACTTATCAAGGACACATGTACACATCAGACTCGTCTCGACCAGATACCATCATCAGCCGAGACCACTATTGTATCTCTGCTTATACGTATGCATCATTAGAGGTGTCATACTCGTCCATGCTGACACCCCCACAACAGGATACATTTGACACTTAGAAGAGCGCATGGAATAAAGCACGTGTAGGAGAGTGCACGTGGGCTACGAGCCCCTCATGGATAAAAAAATTAGAACAGCATCTCCCTCACGTGCGAGGGATATTTTATCATCATAATCTACTATTGAGAACGACATGTGGTACTCGTTATTAGATTCCACATACTACACATGTCTGGGGCATGCATGTGGTGCACACTGCACTACCCTAATAATATAAATAGTTGCTTTCTTCTACCTGAAGAAGGACCTAAATTCGAAACTCTACTGAAACCCTAATGAAATTACAGGGTAGAGATATAAAGTTAAGTGACCTGTTATATAAGACCATTAGAGCCATATCATAGTGAAATTCACTCGCACACACACATAGTGGAGTAAGCCTAAATAGGTTGAACCACTTACATTCACGTGTTAATTCTTCTTATCCTCATCTCCTTCTAAATTTACATATTTGTTTACACTCCATTATTGTATTGGATTGAGCTTACATATTTACATTGACTTGGTGATACAATTTCTAGTATTATAAAGAGGGAAATACCAAGTAATTTCTTCTGAAATATTCATACAAGATGAAATATAACCTGATATGAATAATACATTACCTATTAATCGGGATAGATGTTTCATCTATCCAATACAAAAAGTGGAGACAGGTCATAGTGGGAGAGGCATGCAGTAACCTGATATGTTACAATATTTGGGTGAACACTGTAATGAGATCCTAGGTTAGCTAAAATTGGAATTGAGGAAATACAAAGAGGAGCTTGAAAAACAAATACTCTAAGCTTTGGATTAAGTCAATGAATATTGAGATGTATTCAATATATCTAAATCATTTGGGATCTTTTAGACTTGTTGGGTGGGACAAAGCACATCGGGTGGTGCAAGTGGATCTATAAGAAGAAAATAGGGGTAAGTGGGAACATGGAAACCTTAAATTCAATGTTTGCTGAAAAGGATTTACTACGAAAGGGGGTATTGACAATGAAGAAACCTTCTCGTAGGTAAGCATGATAAATTTTATCTCGATTATTTTATCACTTATAGTTGATCTCGATTGTGAAATTTGGAAAATGGATGACAAGTCTACGTTTTATAATGGTAGTTTTGAATAGTGCATCAATATGGTACAACCCGAGGGATTAACATAAATTAGCCATGAAAGAAATGTGTGCAATCCTAACAGATCCATTTATGGAATTAGGAAAGCACCATAGTCTTGTAACATTCAATTTGATCAGATAATTAAATCTTTATGTTTGGATTAATGCACAGATGAAACTTTTGTGTATTAGAGAAGGACGAAAATATAGTGGTATTTCTATTACTTTATGCATATAATATACCCATAATCATGAATGGTTTGGGTGTGTTATATAGAATAAGAGGGTGGGTGCCTAGTCAGTTCGATATGACGGACGTTGATGCCAAAAATTATTCATCTACGTCAACCAATTAGAAATGGGCACTTGTCCCATTGCGTGGCAATAATCATAGTCATTAATTACTTGGTCATCTCAAAAGATAGTTGATAGGCCAGCAGTCTGAACAACCCGATGAATATAATCCATCGTTGTAGATAAAGAGTCACAATGTGAAAAACAACCAAGAGTCATCCCACACATGCCCAAGGCTATCAACAGTTACATTCATTATGTACGGGTGTAAATGCTTAAATGTATAATGGCATTCCAAACCTTGATCACTAGGTCATTTTAAATACAATGTATTCCATTCATAAAAGAATAAGGAGATAAATGTACATGGTCATTCTTCTAACAAAAATACCTAGTTTTCTGTAATCAGCAACATCAAATACTATCACAGTGGACTTAGGCTTTTCCTATAACTGAACCACTAAAAAATCTACGTGTCTCATTTGTTTTTCTCTCATTATTTTATCTGTGATTATAAAATTGGAATCATATAAGTCACTACCAATTTTAGGCATCAAAATATTGGCGTCGTCTGTAGGAATCGTATTATCTACCATCATTATCCACTAAAATACATTCATTTGACTTCTTGGAAAGATTCAACATGATGAATGACATTCCTGAAAGTAGTAATGCTACAGGAGGCAACATTCCACCTACCCCAACAAACCTCAATGGAGTTCTGCTCGATCTTGCTAAAGGGCAAGAACCGATGCAGGAAACTATAAGGCAATTGGCTCAATCCACTACAAGAAAACTAATTTTTTCGGCACTCTTTTGTCGGTATTATTTAAAAATGCTGAGAATTTTCTTTTTACCAGCATTTTTTTATAAATATTGAAAATTCACATCATTTATATTGATGTGCCGCATAAATAGAGCATTTTTTAATTAATGTAGGAATAAATGTGGTATTTTTTAAGCATTTAATAACAAATGCCACTAAAATTGGGGGAAAAATGCCACTTTTCTATTTTGGAGGGTGTTTGTATTGTGTTAAAAAAAACATACCCACGTTCCAAGCTAAAACCTCTAATAGTCTCTCCCATCATGCCTCTTCCTCCGGACGAATAACCAAAATTCTAATCCTTCCCAAAACTCTTTCCCCTCAATTAGTTTGACCTAATAATCCTAAATCCTTCCCAAAAATAGATATGTTCCAAGCTAAAACCTTAATAGTCTCTACCTTTGTTCTTTAAAGAATCGGATCGGTTCATGTTAGGTAAGTTGCATTTTTTATATTTCGGTATATTTTATTGTTTTGGTATATCAAAACCCATCTTGGACCTCTCTTGGATCATTGTTGTTCTTTTTTTTAATCTAATTCGGTCACTACGATTGGTTTTGATTATTCTCTTATTTTTTATTATTTAAAAATTAACCTATTTTGATGCCCGGTACATATAAAATGAATCCAAAACACAAATTAATTGGTATGTGTGTGATTTTGAGATTTTTTTATACCCCATTCCTTAATTGATGTGTGTTTGCGCAAGAGATTTTTTTGTGAGTTTTCTACAGAATTTTTTTGTTTAGTTTGTAAAGAATAGCATTTGGGTAGTTCCAAATCAATCTATATATTTCATATGCTTAGATATAATCTCCTGATAAATAATTGCTATTGTTTGAGTGTATTTGTGTTTGAACCTTTGTTGGCTTATTTTAGATTAGTTTTTCGGTAAATGGCTTGAATATCATTCAATCCGTTTTTTTTTTTGTTATCGATCAAAATTAGTCAATTCACTACTATTTTGGTTCAAGTTGGTGAAATTTATACTTATTTTTAATGACCAATTTTATGGAATTTTTGTAGTTTTTATGAAATATCTAGAATTGTTGCTTTGAATGTTGAGAATGTCAAAGTACAAAATATGTAGGAAAATTGAATTCATTGTTATATTAATATTATTGCTTAGAGTGGTCTTGTTTCTTGGTCATTACTTTTTTTTTCTTTTTTTATATAATTACATGAAGTATAGACAAGATAATATGTATCCACGACCGAGCATATTTAGTTGTTAATCTATTTTTGGTAACTACCAATTTTTTTCACTCTTTCATTTATTTCAATTAACCTATTATTGGTCCTATACAATAGGGGCTTATATACATCTAAGTTTCTTCATTTTATATCACTAAAGATTGGTAGTTTTCATATAAGGCCATATCCAAATGGTGTTATAATTAAAGTCTTACTATTTGTAAATTTACATAGTTTTGAAGGAGCATATTAATGATTTATGGTTTAACATTTTGCTTATTTATTATATTTTTCTACGAATTTTTCGTAATGAATCTAACAAAAATTTTGTGATAGTGTGAGGTAATAAAAAATATTTTCAAATGGATAGCCATAAGAGTTGGATGGAATTGTCAAGAGTTTCTCAGCCTTATATTAAAGGAGTTAATGGGTTTCTTGATTTTGCATTTGCCAATAAATATTCTGAGCTAGTGATCAAGTTTCCATGTAAGAAATGTCGAAATACCATTACCCATGAAAGATAAGTTGTTTATGAGCATCTCATCGTACATGGGTTTGTTAAGAATTACACTAGGTGGATTTATTACATAAAAGGTGCTCCATACACAAAGGGAATTAGTGGAACGGATGAAGTACGTGACTCGAATACAAGAGATGATATGTGTGGACTACTACATGATATATTCGGAAATCGAAGTGAAGAGGGTATGCGATGTAACGACCCGTGTGAGGACCAGGATGGGATGGATGAAAATGCATCAGTATTTTCCAAGTTGTTAAAAGATGGGGAATGTGAGTTGTACCCTTCTTGCAAATCTTTCTCATCACTTTCATTTATTGTTCGGCTATTTCATATGAAAACACTTATAAGTGGAGCCACAAGTCGTTTACAACATTTCTTCAATTCTTAAAAGAGGCACTTTCGGAGGGTGAGAAACTGCCACGTTCGTACTTTGACTATAAAAAAATTCATGCATGTCCAAATGATTGTATGTTATATTGGAAATAGAAAAAAGATAGTGAGGATTTCATAGTATGTCATACATAAAGATGGAAGCAATTTTCGGGTGAGTCTAATGATGAAGAAGCTACGGCTCAAAAAATTCCGACAAAGGTTGTTAGGTACTTTCCACTGAAACCAAGGCTTTAGAGATTATTTATGTCATTGAAAACATCCTCCCTCATGAGATGGAATGTAGAGGAACGTGATGACGACGACAAATTAAGACACCCCACTAATTCAAAATCATGGGAAACCTTTGATCAACAAAATCCAAAATTTTAGAGTGACTCGCCTAATGTTAGGATCGGGCTAGCAGCCGATGGCTTCAACGTTTTTTAAACAATGAGCATTTCTCATAGCTCGTGGCCCATTTTTTGATGATATACAACTTTCCTTCGTGGAGTTGTATGAAACAACCTTATCTGATATTGTCTACATTGATTGAAGGTCCACGTGGCCCAGTAAATAATATTGATGTTTACTTATAGCCTCTCATAGATGAGTTGAAGTAATTGCGATGGCATACTTACGACGCATAGACAGAAAAAACGTTTTGTATGCGTGTAATGTTAATGTGGATAATTAGTGACTTTCCTGCATATGAAAACTTGTTAGGTTGGATTACAAAAGGGATATTAGCTTGTCCTTGTTGCAACAAGAACACTCGTTCACAATGGTTGAATAATGGGAAGAAATTTTTCTATATGGGCCATCGTTGGTGGTTGGATCACAACCATATATTCAGAAATGATAACATTTCTTTTGATGGGAAAGTTAAAAGAGCAGTCAAGCCCACTAAAGTATCTGAGGATGATATCTTGGAGCAATTGGAGGTAATGGAAAGAAATATTGACAAGGGTCACTCATCGACGACGAAAAAGAGTAAAATGAGTAGCGACGGATAAGGGAATGGTGATAGTTCTCTAAATTGGAAGAAAAAAAGCATATTCTTTCAGCCGACATACTGGAAGGATCACTTGATTCGTCATAATCTTGATGTTATGCATGTAGATTAAAATGTGTGCGATGACATACTTTGGACATTGTTAAATGTCGATGGAAAATCAAAAGATAATATAAAGGCTCGTCAAGACCTTGAGAACATGGGTATTCGAAAAGCATTGCACCCTAAGAGCTTGCCAAATAACAAAGTATATTTGCCACCATCATACTTCAGAATGAGTAAAAGTGATAAAGATATATTTTGTAAGGTTTTAAAGAATATCAAAGTCCCAAATGGTTATGCATCTAATATTTCACGTCGTGTAAACATTAAAGAGCGAAATATTTCTAGAGGTAAGATCCACGATAATCATATCATAATGCAATAACTATTCCCGTTAGCAGTACGAAAATCATTGCCTACGAATGTAGCAAGGTCTTTGATTGAATTATGTAATTTCTATCGGCAAATCTATTCAAAGACAATGAACTTCAAAGACTATGAATATTTTCAAGATCATGTTGTTGTTACACTTTTTCATTTTGAGAAAATCTCCCCCCCACCCCACCCCACCCAATTTTTTCGATACTATGGAGCATTTGACAATCTATTTAGCCGAAGGGGCAATGATTTCTGGACCAGTAGAGTTTCGATGGATGTATCCCATCGAGAGGTACGTTTTGTATATGCATTATGTTTGTCTCACCTAAATTAATGAATATGAGTGCTACATTAATTTTTTTACAATGAAGAACATGTTTTATTCACACTAAAATAATATGTTCCTAACCGAAGTCATCAAGAAGGTTAAATTGCTGAAGGATACCTAGCAGAGGAATGCACGACATTATGTGCGAGGTACCTGGGTGATGTTGAGAGTAAGTTAAATCGACCTTTACAAAATGATGAAGACGATGATAACTCAAATTCAATAGGTCATACATTAGGTAAAGGAGTAGCATTTATTATTGATGACACTTCGTTTTCACAAGCACATTCGTACGTGTTATTCGACTCCGTCGTGGTGAAGCCTTTTCGCGAGTAAGATAACATTTGAATGAATTTTAAACTTTATGTAATTAAATATCACTCTACGTTATTCAATTTATAGATACATGTTTTACAGTAAACATATAACAATGAAAAAACAGGAGAGACTGGAAGTGGTTGATTATGAAGAAAAAAGCCATCACCGCCTTGATGAGTGGAATATTTCTAGAAAAGTTGTATTATGCATTAGCAAAAGATACTCCCCAAACCATGGCAGAGCTCATGGCTAAAGTTGGGAAAATCATGAATGCCGAGGAAGTAATGGCAGCAAAGCAAAGTCCTGCTATCAAGCCTGAAAAGAAGGAGCATGAATAGAAGAAAGAGGATAAGCCTAAAAAGTACAAAGCATACACTCCACTGACAATTAGTATTCACCATGTCGTTGAGGAAATTAGGCATAATAAAGATTTAAAATTTCCTGATAAGCTAAGGGTACCCCTCAATAGGAGAGGAAAATCTAAATATTATTAATTCCAAAAGGATCATGGACATATGACAGATAATTTTATAGCTTTAAAGAACGAAATTGAATCCCTTATTCACCGAGGAAAGAGGAACAAATTTATGGATCGGCGTGAACGCCGAAAAACAGGAGGAATGTCAAATTCTCCCTATAAATCTAGAAATGATAAGAAGCGAGGCCATGAAGATGGTTATGATGAATGTCCATACCTTTCGAAGATGCCCAAACAACCATAAATGGAGGTAGCTATGATAAGTTTTGGTTATTTTAATTTCTATGTCATCACAGGTGGATATGCAGGAGGAGGAGTTCAGACTACTGAGAGGAAAGCTTATTTGAATGAAGCACAAGCCTGCTCCTATATACAACGCATCAATTTGAATCATGATGATTGAACCATGAAAGTAAACAAAGGTAAACTTTTCATTGGCTTTTCCAAAAATGATCTCTCCAGAGTACTGTATCCTCATGATGACCCGCTGATCATCAAATTTAGAATCTAGGAGGCCATCTTTGCAAGGGTTCAAATGGACAATCGAAGTTAATTTGATATCATGTTCTATCCCCATTTCCAGATCTTCGAATTGAAGCTTAGTTAACTAGAACTATACCACATACATTTGATTGAATTTTCAGGGGAAAAAGTTTATCCCCTAAGGACAGTCAAATTGGAGATGTTATTTGGTACTTAGCCAGCAAGCTACACTGAGAAGATTCATGTCTTTATCATGTATAAAAATATTCATTCAGCTTACATTGTGATCCTCCGTAGGGTAGGACTAATGCAATTCTATGTTGTACTATCCATTGTCCAACAATGTTTAAAGTTCCCAACTCATTTTGGGATCGATGTAGTAAATGGTGACCAGAAGGTGGCCAGAGATTGCTATTACTCTTTAGCCGAGCTAGAAGATTTAGTCGATTTGAAGAAAAAGAACACCACTTACCAAGTTGACACTATGGATCCCTGTGATGAAACATAATTAGTCAAAGGGAAAATAGTAGAAGCCACTGAAAGCATAAACTTGGATAATGAAAAACAAGAATGAACCATCCAAATTGGCTCAACATTAGCCCCACTCCTCAAACAAAAATTGGTTGCGTTCCGAGGGGAGCGAAAGAATGCATTTGCTTAGAGTCATGAAGATATACCTGGGATTGATACCAACTTCCTCTGTCAAGAGATCAACATTAATAAGGACACCAACCCGATTAAGAAAATGAGTCGGGTGTTCAGTCTTGAAAAGAACCAGTCCATTCAAGAAGAAGTATAAAAACTATAAAAAAAATATTCATTAAAGATGTCAAATATCCAACATGGTTGGCAAATGTTGTGATGGTCAAAAAGAAAAATGATAAGTGACCAATTTGCGTATATTTCACTGATCTTAATAAGACTTTATCAAAGGACTACTTTCCTTTGCCTAGAATTGATCAGTTAGTAGATGCCATAGAAGAACATGAGTTGTTAAGTTTCATGGATGCCTATTCTGGATATAACCAGATAAAAATGAAACCGAAGGACAAACAAATCACTTTTTTTATTACCAACCGATGTACTTATTACTACACTGTGATGCCTTTCGGACTTAAAAACACTGGAGAAATGTACCAGAGATTTGTCAATAAGGTGTTTGAAGAACATATTAGGCGGAATATGGAGGTGTACATGGACAACATGATGACTAAAATAAGGAAAGCTTCAGATCATATCAAACACCTCAATTAGATTTTTGACCAACTGGAAATGCATCAAATGAAATTAAATCTAACCAAGTGCATGTTCGGTGTGAAAGAAGGAATGTTCCTTGGCTATATAGTAAACCAGAAAGGAATTGAAGATAACCCTACAAAAATCAAAGCTCTGATTGAAATGCAATCTCCAACTTGCAAAAAAGATGTCCAAAAACTTACCGATAGAGTAGTTTCCCTCAACCGATTTGTTTTCAGAGGAATAGATAGATGTCTACCATTCTTTAAGGTGCTCATAAAGACCTTTGAGTGGGATAAGGAGTGCGAAGAAGAATTTAAAGAGTTAAAGGAGTACCTGGGGTCTTCGCCATTGTTGTCCTAACCAATGTTGGGAGAAAAATTATACTTGTATTTAGCTATTTCTTAATTTGCAGTTAGCTCGACATAAGTTAGGCTGGATAATGGGATCTAAAAACTGGTATACTACCTTACCAAAGCATTTAGGGGTAATGAAATTAGGTATCCACACTTGAGAAAACTTGTTTTAGGACTTATTGAAGCCTCTAGGCGAATGAAGACTTATTTTGAAGTGAACACCATAGTAGTGTACACTAATCTAACTCTTGGGCAAGATTTCACAAACTTGAAAAATCAGGCAGGTTGATGTACAGGGTAGTAGAATGGGGAGAATATGACATCATCTACGAGCCAGGATCATCAATAAAAGATCAAGCTTTGGTAGATTTTATTGCAGAATTTACATATCCAGAGGTTATCGACCAACCGAACTTTCCTTTAGAGAAAACTTCTCTGGAAGAGAGCTCAACTCAAAAGAAAGACAAAGTCATAGTCGATTAGCCAGAATCATACTGTTGATACCAAATTTAATCTGCTGATGTTGACCCATCACTTGAAGACGCGTGTCAACCGATGTGGCAATTATAAATATATCTACCGATCAATCCACTACAATCGAGCTACTCAAGTGCCCTCAGCAACCCATAGGCCCCTAACAACTCATGGGCCCCGAGCAACTCATGCATACCGAGCAACTAAAGCGGTCCGAGCAACTCAGGGGCCCAAGTAACTTAGCGTACAGAACAAGAAAATCAAAGAGACGACTATGCATTAAATGCTCATTACTATCGTACAGATGTACATGTCTACTAGATAACAACGCATTGTCCTTTCACATTTACAGTCTCAAGGTTATAAATACATTGTAACCTCCTCATTAGATGGGGACTCGAAATTTCTTGGTAAATCTATTATCGAGAATTCCAAGAAAACAGTCAACAATAATAAAAACAGTGGATGTAGGCCATTCTTACAAGGTTGAACCACTTTAAAAATATTTTTGTCTTATTTATTTTATTTGTGATTGATAAATTAGTGATAATCTAATTTTTTACATCAACAGATTGGCGCTGTCTGTGGGAAATCGACTTTACTTATCTTTTTTCACCAAAATAATTCATCATCAATGGCTGATAATCTGGAATCCAGTAATCAAAATGCTAGGATCCCTCCAAATTCATCCATTCCCCCAAATCTGTCAGATTTGGCTGGCATAATGGCTAGTTTAGCCCAAGGACAAACGTTCATGCAAGAAACCATGCAATAACTTATACAAACTGTTCAAGGAGGAGTGCATGCTCAATCAGGACAACGAAGTGTTCAGAGAAATACTCGTTTACCCTCTTCGCAAATTAGGAGACCATTATTCCCTGAGGAATCTCGATCCAGACGCACCAATTCATATCAAACTAAGAGATCTAACGATCCTTCTTATCAGCCTGGTCAAACTTCCTCAGTACGAGCTACAGATACTTAATAAAATGTCACTTTATCTCCAGAAAGGACCATTGCTCTTGAAAGGTTAAGTAGAGTCTCTCCTTTTGATCGTTTGGGACCTAGGAGGAATAAATGTCCCCCTAGAATTGTTTCGAGGAACTCTCAATGACCATCTGATCTAAGAGAAGGCTCTGCCGAATCACGACCAACTGCTCGTAATGAAATATCCCAAGAGGCTAATTTAATGCGATCTGTCGCTCTATAAAGAACTTTTGTCCAAGGGACACCATTTGTACAGGAAATTGTGGATTTTCCCTCACCATCAAAATTCAAATCTCATGTAGTAACTCCTAAGTATGATGGAAAAACTGATCCCGTCCTTCATATAGAACAATACCAGGCTGCTACTGACTTTTACGCAGTTCCAGACGAGATGAGATGTAGAGCATTCTCAGTAACACTTACTGGATCAGCTCAGATATGGTACAATAACCTTCCTCGAGGGAAGATTCAACTTTCCTTAAACTGGCAGAGCTATTTATAGGGAACATCTGTTTTGGAGAAAAACCAGTCAAACGAGTAGCGCATTTGCTAATTGTTAGACAGAAGATAGGTAAAAGCACCAGGGATTATATTACTCGTTTTAATAATGAGAAGCTCGAGGTAATTGATTATGAGGAGAAGACAACAATTACTTCTCTGATGAGTGGGTTATTGCCAAATAAATTGTACTACACTTTAGCTAAAGATCCACCCAGAACCATGGAGGAACGGATGGCAAAAGTAGCCAAAATCATGAATGCCGAGGAAGCTATTGCTGCGAAGAAGAATGCAGACAATAGGGAGGTCAAAGTTAAAGATGGTAAAACTAAAAAGAAGGATCAGAAGAATAATGGTGGAAACAAGCCGTCGAAATCAAAGCAAGCATTGGAACAGTTAAAGAAATTTGGAAACTATACTCCCTTAAAAGTAGATATAAACCACATTCTGGAAGAGATCAAGAACAGCGAGGAGCTAAACTGGACAGAAAAAATGAAGGCGGATCCTCACAAGAGGAATAAATCCAAATATTGCGAGTTCCATAAAGACCATGGTCACATGACCAAAAACTGCATAGCTCTCCAGAATGAAATTAAAGAGCTCATCAGGCGGGGAAAATTGACCAAGTATGTTGATCGCCGAAATGGTGGAAAGGTCAACGACCGAACAAGGCAGAGGTCTAGATCTCCTCGATGAATAAAAGAAGACAAGAAGAGAAGTCATGAAGAAGACCCAGCAGATGACCAAGATGATCCCAATCTCCCCAAAAGACCAAAGCAGCCAGAACGTGAGGTATTTTCAATCCATTTTGGATCATTTGAATGTAATGTAATTACAGGTGAAGATGCAGGAGGTGGTGATATGACTACAGAGAGGAAAGCTTACCTCAATGAGGCTCAAGCTTGCTCGTACATTCAGCGAATAAATCTGACTGATGATGATCGCCCGAGGAAGGTGAATAAAGACAAGCTGGTCATTGGTTTCTCCAAGAATGAACTGGCAGGTGTATTATATCCTCATGATGACCCAGTGGTGATCAAAATGAGAATGAAGGAAGTGGTGATTTTACGAGTACTGGTGGATAATGGTAGCTCGACAAACATCATGTTTTATTCATGATTTGACAGTTTGAATCTGAAGATAGCCCAGTTTGAGCCATATCATAGGCCCCTCCTTGGTTTTACTAACAAGAAATTTTTTCCACTTGGGACGATCAAGTTGGATATGATTATCAGTACATGGCCTGCTTATCGAACAGAAAGAGTACGATTTTTTGTAATGGATAAAAATATCCAATCAGCTTACAATATCATCATGGTAAGGGTAGGTTTGAAGAAGTTCGAAGCATTACCATCTACTGTACATCAATGTATAAAATTCCTAACCAACTTTGGAGTAGGAGTGGTGAAAGGCGACCAAAAAATAACTCGGGAATGCTACTATTCATCTGCTGAGCAGGAGGAGCTTGAAGAATCCAGGAAGAAGACTATTACTTATCAGGTGGATGAAGTAAAAGACGCGGAGATTGAAACTTTAGACCCTAGAGATGAGTCTCAGCTCGTTAAAGGCCAGGTCGTGGAGGCTACTGAAATATTATTCTAGACGATGAGCATCCAGAACGAATAAATCAAATTAGTGCTTCACTGGATGCATCGATAAGGCAAGAACTAATAGCATTTCTAAGGTGTAAAAAGAAAACTTTTGAATGGAGTCATGAAGACATGCCAGGGATAGATCCAAATTTCTTGTGTCATGAGCTCAATGTGAATAAGGAAATCAAGCCAGTAAAGAAGCGAAGAAGAGTGTTCAGTCCTGAAAAGAACCAAGCTATACAGGAAGAAGTAGAGAAACTACAAAAATCCTCTTTGGCTAGCAAATGTAGTAATGGTGAAGAAGAAAAACAACAAGTGGAGGATGTGTCTGGACTTCACTGATCTTAATAAAGTCTGCCCAAAAGATCATTTTCCTTTGCCTCGAATCGATCAGTTGGTAGATGCTACCTCGGGGCATAAATTGTTGAGTTTCATGGATGCTTATTCTGGGTACAACCAGAATAAAATGAAGCCTGGGGATAGGGAGAGTACCTCTTTTATAACCCCAAGGGGAACTTATTTCTATAATGATATGACTTTTGGACTTAAAAATGCAGGTGCAACATATCAGTGGCTGATGAACAAGGTGTTTGCGGAGTAAATCAGTCATAATATGGAGGTTTATGTTGGCAATATGCTGACGAAGAGCAAGTAATATGATGATCATCTAGTTGACTTAGGTCAGACCTTTGATCAACTAGAGAAATATCAAATGAAGTTGAATCCCACTAAATGCATATTCGGAGTACGAGAAGGCATGTTTCTCGGATTTATTGTTAATCAACGAGGAATTGAGGTGAACCTTAAAAAGATCAAAGCTCTATTGAAGCTACGATCTCCAATGACGAAGAAGGAAGTACAAAGTCTCACAGGACGAGTTGCAACACTTAATAGGTTTGTGTCACGAGCAACTGACAGACACCTACCATTCTTTAAAACACTCCAAAAAACTTTTGAATGGAATGAAGAATGCAAGGAGGATTTTCAAGAATTAAAGAAATATTTGGGGACACCTCCATTGTTGTCCAGACCAGTGATGGGAGAAAAACTATACTTATACCTGGTAGTTTCAGCAAATACGGTGAGCTCGACATTGATAAGATTAGAGGATGGAGTGCAAAAACCAATCTATTACACTAACAAGGCTTTCTGAGGAGCAGAGATCAAATATCCAAGGTTGGAGAAATTGGCACTGGCACTAATCGAAGCAAGCAGAAGGATGAGGCCATACATCCAAGCCCATACTATAGTGGTGTATACAGATATGCCATTAAGACAATCTCTACATAAACCAGAGAAATCAGGAAGATTGATGTACTGGGCAGTAGAACTAGGTGAATATGATATAATTCATGAACCTAGATCGTCGCTCAAAGGGTAGGCATTAGCGGACTTTATTGCAGATTTTACTCAAGAAGACACCTCCGAAGAGGAGAAGTTGAATACCGACCATCTTGTGGATGTTACAGGATCATCAAACTTAAACCCCGACCAACCTACATCGAGGGACGCGCAAGAGAGGATGATCAACGAGCAATGAGAAATGTTGAAGGAGGACAAAAGGAAGCACCAGATATTCCATCGAGGAACTCTCTCTGATCAAAAATTTGATGATGAAGTACCTATATGGAATTTATATGTGGATGGCTCTTCTTGCACTACAGGCAGTGGAGCAGCGATTGTTTTAAACAGCCTGGATGAAATTGATGTGGAGTATGCTCTGCGCTTTCAATTTAAGGCTTCTAATAATGAGGCTAAATATGAAGCTATGATCGTGGGTCTCAATTTGGCAATAACCATGAAGGTAGAGCAGGTCCTTGTATTCAGTGACTCACAGTTAATCGTAAATCAAATTTTAGGGGTGTATGAAGCAAAAGGAGAATTAATGATCAGTTATCATGCAAAAGCAATGGAGGTTATATCTAGCTTTATTGCAATTCAGTTGATCAGAATACGAAGACTGGAGAATACAAGAGCAGACGCATTAGCTTGGTTAGCATCAGCCACACGCATCGAGCTACGAAGAACAATCCCAATAGAAATCCTGGTTGATTGGAGTATAGACGAGGATTTGACGTTGAATTTTATTTCCCTCAACTTGGGACCATCTTGGATAGACCCCATCAGGGCCTATATTGAAGAGGGGGCTTTGCCAATTGATAAACTTACAGCCAAAAAACTGAAGTGTAAAGATGCTCGTTATGTATTGACAAATGGAATATTATATATAAGAGGAATCATAGCAGGGCTACAAAGATGTGTCCACCCCTCCGAAGTAAAAGATTTGATCAAAGAGGTTCATGAAGGATCTTGTGGAGCTCATGTGGCAGGTCAGACACTTTTACGAAGAATAACAACGCATGGGTATTACTAGCCGACAATGAGAGCTGATTGTGTAGCTTATGCCAAGAAGTGTGATAAATGTCAACGTTTCTCTTTTATCCGAAGAACTCCCCAAGCATTGTTAACACCCATCACGTCCCCTTGGCCATTTGCCATGTGGGAGATAGACTTGTTCGAGCCACTTCCAACGACCAAGAGAAGATTTAAATACCTTGTAGTTGTTGTGGATTATTTTACAAAATGGGTGGAAGCTGAGCCTATCATTGATATGACATACGACAAAGTCTATCAATTCATTTGGAAGAATATCATCTACATATATGGTCTCCCCTATGCATTCATTACCGACCAAGGATCCCATTTTAATAATAAGGAGTTTGCTTCGTATTGTCATCAATCTAGTGTGTTGAAGATCCACTCTGCACCAGGCCATCCCCAAAGAAAATGGAAAACTGAAGTGACAAACAAAATGTTGCTGAACGGTTTCAAAAAATAACTAAATGATGCAAAAGGAAACTAGATTAACGAGCTACATTCTGTGCTATGGGCTTATCGTACCACCCCACGAACAGTAATAGGAGAATCTCCATACATGCTAGCGTTTGGGAGTGAGGATGTCATACCTGCTGAATTAGGTCTACCCACGCATAGGGTGCTTAATTTCAATTCTCTTGTCAGTTATTTGATGAGAAGATTAAACCTGGATATGCTCGAAGAAGTTAGAGAGGAAGCAGCAATCAGGAACGCAGCATATCAACAACAAACAGCTTTGTTCTCTAACAAAAGAGTGAAAAAGTGTGATTTGAACGAAGGGGATTATGTGCTGAAGAAAGTAATACGAAAGAATAACAAATTATAAGCCAATTGGCATGGACCTTACAGAGTAAGAGGAGTTGTTCGTCTAGGGACATACAGGATCGAAACATTGGAAGGAGAAGAATTCAAGAATGCATGGAATGTAGAGCATCTGTGCAAGTATTATCAGTAATTGAAATTCTTATGTAATTCAGTTGCTTCAGTATGAATAAAGTATTGAATGTTTTACCCAATTTCTCTCTTTTGTTGAAATTTTTCAATCTCCTCCAACTCCGGTTGGTCAGGAATCAATCTCCTCCAACTCCGGTTGGTCGGGAATCAATCTCCTCCAACTCCGGTTGGTCGGGAACAAATTACCACCAACTCAGGTTGGTCAGCCAATTAATTACCACCAACTCCGGTTGGTCGGCAAATCAATCACCTCGAACTCCGATTGGTCGAGAATCACTATCCTCCAACTTTGGTTGGTCGGGAACTAATTACCTCCAACTCCGATTGGTCGGCAAATCAATCTCCTCCAACTCCGATTGGTCGGGAACAAATTACCTCCAACTCCGGTTGGTCGACAAATCAATCTCCTCCAACTCCGATTGGTTGGGAATCAATCTCCTCTAACTCCGATTAGTCGTGAATCAATCTCCTCCAACTCTGGTTGGTCAGGAACAAATTACCTCCAACTCCGGTTGGTCAGTAAATCAATCTCCTCCAACTCCGATTGGTCGGGAAGAAATTACCACCAACTCAGGTTAGTCGGCAAAAAATTACCATTAACTCAGGTTGATCGGCAAATCAATTACCACCAACTTCGGTTGGTCGGCAAATCAATTACCACCAACTTCGGTTGGTCGGTAAGTCAATTATAATCAACTTCGGTTGGTTAAATTAAGCAGAAACATAGGACGCAAATCATTTCATTGCTTAGGACCAAAAAGTGTCTAGTCACTATAATCAAATAATAGATAGGACAAGTTCTATTATCTAAAAATAAAACAGAATGTACATATCAAAATATGCACAAACAAAGACATTCTGCAAATTTATTTAGGAGAAAATGAAATGGCAAAAGATTAAAAATTTCTTCATTCAAATCAAGTAGAATTACATATGTTGTGCAAAGTACACTACAGAAAAATCCTATTCTATTATCTTTTTCCCTTATGCCTTTGAAACATGTTCTACTCCAGCAGGAGGATCATCTAAGGCATAAGGAGAATTTAAAAAATTTACATCTCTCAGCATTCTAATATTCATTACAGATGGCCGATCAAGTAAACGTTATGGGAAAGATATCTCAAAGTTGGAATGAAGAATGTAATCACCGAGATACTTAGAGATCAAGCATAGGGGAATTGCACGAGTAGGAATCCAACTAAAATCGAGCTTAAATGGAGGCACGGGAAAATTGAGCACTCCAGGCTCATAATAATCCCATAAGTAATGACCCTGCTCCAATTGAAGCACACACATGACATTCAACCATCCCTGCTTGTACCTTTCGTTATTTGACTGCCGGATCCGAGCATCAAGATGATAAAGAGCTGCATTGTATCAAGCCATCCAAAACTCTATGGGTTGTTTATGAAATTGGTAAGTTAATCTCTTTAGCTGCTCATGGAGATTCTTCACCAGAAGTTATTTATTTTCCAAGTTAGAGCTCTCGATAGAGAGTTGTTCGCTGAGGTTCAGGATTTTCTTGTACATCTCTTCCAAAGCTTGATTCTTTGCCACCAGCTGAAATGCCTGATTCTCCAAGGCTGCTTGAGTTATTGATTCTTTAATGGAAACCCGAACAACCCTTGCTCGTCCCTGATAATAAGATCTTGCTCGTCCACAAGTAGAGGTGGAGGGTCCATCTCTTTTCAAAGTTTCCAACTCATCTCACAAGTTGGCATTTTCTACCTCCAATAAAGAGAAACCCGCATCATTAACAGGGATCAAGGCTCCCGAGGAAGATGCAGCAGATTTCAATTGTTTTACCTCTTCCTGCAAGGCGATGTTCTCTTGTTCCTACAACTTAGAAATATGTATGTGCTCTTCAACTTCAAGCTTTAGAACACTTTCTTTCTTCTCATAAGCAGAGATAAATTTTCCATACCCTTTGTCAGCACTCAATTGCTGATATTTTTTCTCCTATCCTTGGTGCAAAAGGGTAGAAGATTCTTTATATTACTGCTGGAGTTCCTCGATAGTTCCTTGAAGATCCTCAATCATCTCGTAGTAAGCCACATTATTGGCAACTACGCGATCAAGCAAACAGTTCAGGTATTGGTAAGATTCTACTGCTCGTTCAGAAGCATCTGAACCAAGGATGTCAAGTATCTACGCCTCATTTAGATCAGCATAACTATCTTTAAAATAGTCATTACATTTCTTCATTAATTATGTGTCATGAGATGATAAGAGCTCCATCCTGGCCGTAAACTAACAAAGAGAAGAAATAAAAAGAATCAATAAGGGTGCAGACAGAACAAGTAAAAGAGAAAGCCAAGACAAATAACCAAAGTTTGAATTTTTATTTCATCATAAGGGGAATATACAAAATCTGAGATTACAAGTTATAGAATAACAAACTAAATACTCGAGCAACTCTACACCTTCTCTTTGTTTCCTATAATTTTCTTAGAAGGTTTTGAGGAAGATGTGTGTTGCTCGGAAGGCAGGAATAGCTTCTCAGTAGAAGTACTAGCTGGTTGGGGTTGCTTGGAAAGATGAGAAAAAGGAACAGTAAGGAACTAATCTCCAGTCATCATTGAAGATTCGTCTGAGGCAGCTTCATCCTCTTCTTCTTCTCCAGGAGAGGGAGGAGGGCCATGAGTGTATTGCTGGAACAATTCAGAATTCTCAGCACTTTCATCTCTTTCAATGTAGCCACCCATCCATCCCTAAAGAATTTGACACCTGCGTACTCCATTTGAGAGGACATGGAGGCTAGGACCTTGTTCCATCCCTTGTCCCAACTAGTGCTGAAAGACTTTTTAACTTCCTTCTTCCTTTTTTCCTTCTTCGAGGAGGTCCTTTCCCTAAGGAGCTCCTCGACAACTTTTAATTTCTCCTCCACCTCTTTCGCAGACTTGAGTTTAACTTCCAGCTCCTTATTGTTTTGTTCAAAGATTTTTTTGCTCTACTCAGACTCCATCAACTTCTTCTTTAAATCCTTGGAGGCATTCAGAGCTTGATTTCTTTCTTGCTCAATGGACTGGAATTGCTTCTCCCAAGAAACTTTATCTTCCTCATATTTCTGACAAGAATCTTTCAGGGATTGATTAAGCCTAATAAAAGCTTCCTCTACACCTCCCAAGGAGCTTGAAGCCTTGATAGCTTCATCCTTCTTCAAGATGTTGTTGAAACACGTCACCAACTAAAAAAAGAAATAAGATTAGGTCAATATATGAACATAATATTAGAAAGTGAGTGATTCAAATTAACAAAACTTACTGAGGCGATGTGTTGAGCAGCAAGGGTAGTAATTATCTCACGAGAAAATGAGTCTTCAATGCCTTGGACTTCTAGGACAGTCCAGGATCTCACTAAACTCATATCAAAGCTCGGATCCACAAAAATTGGAACATCACCTCCAACATTTGAAGGTTGAGAAACATATTCAGTAGGTCTCTCAGAAGAACTTTTCTTTAACCTCCCCAGAGGAGAACCAATATTTTCAACTAAATACGTTGTCTTGGTTGGTGATATGACAATAACCTCACTTGGAGGAGAGATGGCAACAACCTTTCTCGGAGCCACAGGTGGCTTCTCAGTAACTTTCTTGGTAGCATCAGGAAAGGGTTCTTCTGGGACATCTTGTTTACTTTTTTTTGCCTCTCTAGCAGTAGAGGCAGACTTGTCAAAAAAGGCAGGAGCTCTTCTCCTCTTCATCAGATTACCGATAGGAATACTTGACGCAGAAGAAGAACCTTATACACTAGTCTTAGAGGTTGGTACTTGGTCAAGAGTAACCACCACTGAACGAGGACGAGCACTGAAAGAAGAAGTATAGATCTTATACTGCAACAAGTAGGAAGCAGATCTAATATGTTCTTCAGTAACAGATTGGTGCAAATCCCAGATAAGTTTCAAATGCTTTAAATTAACATCAGCTTCTTTTGGAGGTTTTCTTTTACTGTCAACTGTAACAAATAAAAGCAAATGTCAGGGATACTTTTTATCAAACACAAAGAAAATAAGATTTCAAAAAATAAAAATAACCTATTCCATTGCCATAAGGGGGACACCTAGGACCTTGATATACATCATCTCCACTTAATGGAGCGTTTTGCAAATTTTTCATAACAACCCCATTTTCAAAATAATCCCTATTGGCATCTGGAAGATTAACAACTAAAGCCCTATTCAAAAACCTAGCTTTTAAATAGAATGTGGAATCACTGACAACCCATCTATAGCAGTACATAATATCAGGAACCCCTAAATGGGTTCCATGGAGTTGATTCAATCTATGTACACCATTAACTATCCTCCAGGTGTTTGGAGCTATTTTTTCAGGAACAACATCAAAATATTGACAGAATTCCAAACATAAGGGATTTGGAGGAAAAGAAAAGCCACATTTGGCCACAAAGAGACTTGGGAACCAATGTCCCTCAGCCAAAGAAAAATAATCAGAAGGTTCAGGAAGTTCCTCCCGAATAACCCACGAAGGGATTGAAAATTCAGATCGAAATTTGTCTAGTGACTCAACAAGATAAACCATGATGAACAATGAAAATAAAAGAAAGGGAAAAAAATCTTATAGAGAAAATAGATGAGGTGACAAGGAACGACGGAAAGAACGAAGGCACAAGATAGAGAGAAAATGAAGAGTTCAAAGGATACAGATTTGAAAAGTGAAAAATGATAGGATTTATGCCGCGCTTAAATACTTTACCTCGGGAATAGAAAAAAGAAATGATTACAAAGGAGGACATTTGCGTACCCAGCGACTAAAAGAAGAAAAGGAGCACAAATATCGAAGCGTTCATGAAAATTTAAAATATTTATGAGGCCTGATACTATGCACTCAAAAAGGAGTTAGGTACAACGAATGCTTTCCTAAAAACCATAAAAACCAATAATCTATGCAGTTTTCAAGCAGAATGTTCCATACTTTTCTTCAACATCAAGCTATGAAACATTGGGGGATTCTGTTGATACCAAATTTAATCTGCTGACGTGGACCCATCATTTGAAGACGCGTGTCAATCGACGTGGCAATTAGAAATATATCTACCGATCAATCCACTGCCACCGAGCTACTCAAGCGCCTCGAGCAACTCATAGGCCCCGAGTAACTCATGCATACCGAGCAACTAAAGCGTTCCGAGCAACTCAGGCATCCCGAGTAACTTAGCGTGCAAGAAAATCAAAGAGACGACTGTGCATTAAATGCTCATTATTATCGTACAGATGTACATGTCTACTAGATAACAACGCATTGTCGTTTCACATTTACAGCCTCAAGGCTATAAATACATTGTAACCTCCTCATTAGATGGGGAATCGAAATTTCTTGGTAAATCTATTATCGAGAATTCCAAGAAAACAGTCAGCAATAACAAAAACAGTGGACGTAGACCATTCTTACAAGGATGAACCACTTTAAAAATCTTTTTGTCTTAATTATTTTATCTGTGATTGATAAATTCAAGATAATCTATTTTTTTACATCAACTGTTGAGGCTGTAAATACATTGTAACCTCCTCATTAGATGGGGACTTGGAATTTCTTGGTAAATCTATTATCGATAATTCCAAGAAAATAGTCAGCAATAACAAAAACAGTGGACGTAGGTCATTCTTACAAGGCTGAACCACTTTAAATATCTTTTTGTCTTATTTATTTTATCTGTGATTGATAAATTAGAGATAATCCAATTTTTTACATCAACACATCCATTACATAAGAAATTTCCTAGAATTATGCAGAAGAGAGTAAAAAGATATTCCTCTATTGAATTCTATCTACATAAAGCTTTAGTAGTGAAATTCCATTATGGAACTTATATGTGGATGGATCTTCATGTGAAGATGGTAGTGGAGATGGTATTATACTTAATACTTCTGAGAATATTTATGTGTAATATGCCCTCAAGTTTCAATTTCAAGCTTCAAATAATGAGGCTCAGTACAAGGCTTTAATCGACGGACTTGAGTTGGCCCAATCATTAGGCGCCGAGTAAGTATTGGCACACAGTGATTCCTAGTTGATTGTCAACCACGTACTTCATATATATGAAGTCAAAGACTATTTAAAGGTGAGATATCTGGCTTGGGTAATGGAAGTCATTTCTAAAATTTTGATTGTACAGATAAGGAGAATAATAAGGATAGAAAATTCTCGAGATGATGCACTTGCTCGACTAGCTTCATCAACAAGATTAGAACTTAGGAGGAGCATTCCAGTAGAAATATTGGCAAACAGGAGCAAAGATGAGGATTCAATGATCAATTTGATTGTTGTAGATTGGGGACCATCCTGGATGGATCCAATTAGAGCTTACGTTAAAAAAGAAACCTTACCAACTGATCTAAAAGACGTAAGAAGGCTTCGGTACAAAGCAGCTAGATACGTGTTAGAAAGAGGACTTCTATACATAATGGGATACACTATTTCCTTACTATGTTGTGTCCATCCATTGGAAGTTGCCGACTTAATCAAGGAAGTGCATGAAGGTTCTTTTATAGCTCATTCAACTGGTCAATCATTAGTCTAGAGAATTACCATACAAGGGTACTACTGTTTAATTACAAAGGAAGATTGTAGGTCCTTAGCAACAAAATGCGATAAGTGCCAGAGGTTTTCTGCACTTCATAAAGCACCAAGAGCTGCTTTAACGTCGATCACTTCTCCTTAGCCATTTTTAATTTAAGGAATTGACTTATTCGTCCCCTTACCGACCACTAAAAGATGATTCAAGTACCTAATAGTAGCTATTGATTATTTCATGAAGTGGGTGGAAGTAAATCCATTAATAGAGATGCCCTATGAGAAGTTATATCAATTTATCTAGAAAAACATCATATGTAGGTATGGAATGCATTATGCCTTCATTACTGACCATAGAATCCAATTCAATAACGATGAATTAAAGACATATTGTGTTCAATCCAAGATCCAAAAACCTCACTCTGCCCCGGGACATCCACAAAGCAATGGTCAAATAGAAGTGATAAATATAACCCTGCTTAATGGATTGAAGAAGAGACTTGATGCTTCCGAGGGTAACTAGATTAATGAATTTCACTCTATTCTTTGGGCTTATAGAACCACACCGAGGAAAACAACTGGAGAAACACCCTATATACTTGTATTTGGGACAGAGGCCATGGTACTAACCGAGATAGGTATACCAAATCATAGAGTGTTAAACTTTGGTTCTCCCAAGAGTAATCTAATGAGATGATTGGCTTGGACATTGTGGACGAAGTCCGAGAAGATGCCGCCCTAAGAAATGTTGCGTATCAACGAAGGACTCCTCGCTTTTACAATAAAAGTTTCAAGCTGAAAAACGTAAAAGAAGGTGACTACATCCTCAAGAAAGTCATCCAAAAAGGTAATAAGCTTGAGTCAAATTAGCATGGTTTATATTGCATTTTAGAAGTAGTCCGACTAGGAACGTTTTGACTATAGACACTTGAGGGGGAATAATTCAAGAACCCTTGGAACGCCGAGCAACTCCGAAAATACTATCAGTGAATAAATGCATTTTTTATTTCTTTTTGCTTTATGTTCCACAAAATTTCATTTCAAGTTAAATAAAATATCTTGATTTTAGTTTATAATTTTTTTGTCTTTTTTTCAGACTACGACAATATACATCCCCAAAAACACACTTGTTGATGAACAGACAGTAACAACTACATAAATCAAATACTTAATCAGGTTGAAATTATGAAATTCAAGCGGCACCAACATCTTAATAAGCAGTTCGAGATGCACCAACAGCTTAATAAGCAAGCGTGTCTTACTCGACCAAGTTATTTCTTCATGTATGACTTTGTATTAACATGTCACGAATAAAAAGTTAGTAAAACTTCATGTATTAACACAAGAAACTTTACCCGAACAAGTTAAACACATGAATATATGCATATATTCCTAACACACTTGGTCGCCAATGATAATTACTCCATGTATGGCTTCGTCTTTGACAAGTTAATTACAAGAAGCTTGTAAAATTTCATGTATACACAAAAGAAGTTTTACCCAACTGGTTTAAATGTAGAAAGACATGTATACATCCCTAAATACAGGAATACACACATTTATTCCTCAAAGACTTGGTCACCACTGATAACTAATGTTTCAATTTAGATCAATAAAATTATTTACACTTTTATCTAAGTGCATTAGTAAAATCTAAGGCCCTACAATCACGTTTCATAACTCATCATCAAGAAAGTTACTTAGTTGACTAACTGATTAACTAATCATAAGTTGACAACAAATACATATATTTTTTTAAATACTAAAGGTATTACATTCAAGATCAACACAAGTACAAAAAATGAAGAATTATTCAGCTAGACATTTCCCTTATGCTTTGGTCAATTCAGAAGATGTCTATTGCACTCTCTCCATCCCAACAAGAGGATTATTGAGGGTATAGAGGGAATTTATGTAATTCAAATCTCCCAGCATTTGCCTATTGCTGCTGCTCGGCCTGTTGATCAAATAAGAAGGATAAATTATTTCATCCACATCATGAAGGTTATAAAACATTGGGAAATGGCATCAGGAGCGATTCAAGTTATGTCCAACTTGAATGAAGGATTGTCACAATCTAACAATCCAAGATAATTCCAATAGCATAACTCACTATTTTGGTCATATATTAGTAAGGTAAGCAAGTTAGTCCATCCCCATCTATAACCCTTGCAATGACTTTTTGCAAGATGATCTCCCACATGGCTTAGGGCCTCATCGTAACCTTACATCCATATCTCCCTGGGCTACTTTTGAAAGTGAAAGGTCAATCTTTCCACCTAATGTTAAAGTTTCCTCAGAACATCATTCTTGACTTTTAATTGTGCATCTTGATTGGCAATAGCTTTATCCTTATCTTCTAGTTGAACAGACAGGTTGATAATGGCCTGATTCATTGCTTTTAACTGGAAAGCTTGGTCGGCTAGAGTTTTCCTAGTTCTTTCCTCATCAACTGTTGGTCGGGCAACCACACTTTGTCTGGAAGTTTTTATAAGTCTAGTTTTCTACAAGGCTTTAAGTTCTTTAACTAATCTGGCATTCTCAGCTTCCAGGAATGAAACACCCTCATCAGGACCAGTGGTAGATAATTTCTTCTAAATATCAAGTTCATTCCTTAAGGCATTATTCTCCCTCTACGGCATAACAATAATTCCTTGGTCGTTCTCCATATCTTTCTTAAAAGATAATTCTTTCTTGTTTAAATAAGAAGTAACATCCTAAATCTTTTTCTTAAAGCCCCATCCTTCACTTAAATCTTTATACTTAGCTTCATAATCAACATGCAATAAAACTTTGGACTGATTATGGTCTTCTGAAGTTGTTCTATCATTTCATAATAGGCAGAATTATCAATTATAACCATGTTCCATAAATAATAAAGATGACTATAAGACCCTTTTACTTGCTTGGATACATCAAGGCCTAGAAATTCGACTAAATCATCTTTAGATAGGGTAATATGGCCATCTTCTTCAAGGTTTTTACTACACTTGAGTAGGTCAAATTCAGTAGAAACTATTGCTTTCTTCCTCGCACAAAAGTATAATTCACAAGGGTAAGAATACAAAGACTACAAAGATGTTGATCAAGTAAAAGATTTCAAGGAGTATAATTTCATAACAACCGAGAAATGTGAAAAGGAAAATACACAAGTTGGATAAAAATAAAGTCTTTTCATTAATAAATGAAGGGATGTTACAAAATAATGAACCCAGTATAAGAAAAAAAAGACAATAGCGGACAAAGAAAATAGACAATAAGGAGCTAAACCTTCTCCTTATCCTTAGCATTAACTTTTGAAGGAAGATGAACAGGAAGGATAGATCCACAAGTTGGTTCCACAATAGACTCAACATGTTATAGGGAAGACTCCCCTTATCCTTCTTCATCATAAAACTCCTCCAAAAAATTAGGAGGAGTTAGTGGGTCATGTCTCTAGAATAACTCAAAGTTATCAACAGTGCCAACTTCATGGAGTGGCTATGGCTAGCCATTATTAAAAGATTTATTCTTGGCATACTCAATCTGGGATGAAGCAGCTAGTAGTTCCCTCTCTCAACCTTTATCAAAAGTAGTGTCCTTGATACTCTTATTTTTTTCCTTTTCTACCACAAGATCAGTCGTCAAACCTTAAACCTTCTCCTCGGGAGATGAGAACTTATTTTCAGCCACCTTATCCCCATCCTCTACACCCGTTAGACTGCTCTCAGCAGTCTTGAATTTCTCGTCAGTAATGGAGGCTCATTTATTGGCATTATTTAGTTCTTCTCCCCAAGTATTTTGCTTTGTCTCCAAACCTTATCGACTAGCTTCCAAAGACTTCCACATCCCCCTCAAAGGCTTCTTAAACCTCTTGAAGAAGAACACAGTTGATCGTCCTTCTCCATCATCTGAGTTAAGTCCACCATAAACTGCCAAAGTAAAAAGTAGTAAGTCAGGGAAAAAGGAATAAGGCAGTAAATGTGAGCAAGAGACGAAAAATAGTTACTAATGCCAATGTTTGACAAGCTCTCTTTGTCAGCCTAAAATGGGACATAGAAACCGCAGCTTCCTTATTAGTAGGAAGAGTTCTAGGCTGATCATATTAATGGCCAAACAATGATTAAAAACTATTGAGGATGACCCAACAACTTCTAAGTCAGATTGAATCTTTTTGAACAACTCATGTTGGTCGGCAGAAGTAGTCTTGGTTAATTTCTCAGGGAGTCCTATCTTTATTCTCTTCAAGTGACCCCTGCCAGCCGCACCGTCCTCAATATTTCTAACTTGAGGGACTTTCTCAGCAAATTTAGACCCTTTTTCATTCACTTTGGACTTCTGGGTATCAACGGTTTTGGCAATCTTGGCAGTAGGAGACAAAGGTCCCTACATCAAATTAGGAAGTTTTTCTTACCCATAATAGCTACTGGGGAACTAGAGGTTACAAAAATATCTAAAGATTTAAACGAAGAAGATGTTCCAAGGTCCTTCTCAACTCTAGAAACTCCTTAGCCGAAGAGGTAGGAATTAGTTCTTGTTCCAAATTAATGGAAATTGAAGGTGCTGCAAGAGTTATCCTAGCAATAAAATAAGTAACAGAGCTTCTGTATTGTAATAAGCAGGAGGTTTCTCTGGGATTCTCATCCCCAATTCTTTGATGAATGCTCCACATAAATTTAAGCTCTTGAACATTGATTTCCTCTTTCCTTAGGACACTTTTTCTTTCTCTCAACTGTATAAAACAGGACAATAAATATCATTCAACATATCATCAAATAGTTGGTCAGCAAGAAAGAAAAAACATATATATGAAGTTCAACAATATATGCCATGTTATTCCTGAGGACACATGGGCCCATAATACACTTCTTCTATTTAAAGAGGAGCATGATGCCAGTTCTTCGCTATTACCCATAGTCGAAGTAATCCTTATTGGAGTCTAGTAAGTTAACTATTAAGACTCCATTGACAAACCTAGTTTTTAGGTAATAGGTGTTGTCACTAGTAACCCACTCGTAGTAAAATATCAACCCAGGGATACGAATATGGGTTCTGTATATTTGGTTAAGCATTTGAATCCCATGTACTATTCTCCACGTATTGGGGGCTACCCTAGCAGGCCTAATGTCAAATTATTGACAAAACTCAAGAAAGAAATGAGTGGGGGGAAAGGTAATACCACACTCATCTATAAATTTGAAGGAGCTCCAATGGCCCTTTAGTAATTATAAAACATCAACTGGAGGAACATGCATTTCTAATTCTACCCAATCAGGGATATTTCTTTCCTGCCTAAATTCATCTAAAGATTCCCCATGAACAATGTACACTATGATTACATTAAAGAAAGAAATCAAAGGAAAAGGAAGTAGAAATCTTACAGATAGAGTAGCGACAAAACCCAAGAGTGAAATGGGGCAAAAATAAAGATTGAGGATGAAAGAGAGTTCAAAAGTTTTAAAATTTATGGTACAGAAATCAGCCAAATCTCGTATGTTATAGCTTGCATAGAAAATAATACAGTTAATGATTAATTGTATAAACGATTGACATTCTGACGGCTACACAGCTCCAAAGATGAGAAATTATTCATATGCCCTTTGGCGGTTCACTAAATTTTAAATTATTCATGAAATTTCCATCATGTTATTAAATGATGAAAATTTATTACAAGTCCAATAAGTCGGCAGCTGACCAAAAACACGAAAGACTGTCGAGCAACTCTGCATGACTCATAATTCATCCTTTCAACAAAATATCAAGACTGAAGTATTGGGGTCTTCTATTGATACCAAAAATTATCCATCTATGTGGACCAATTCGAAATGAACATATTTCTCATTGTGTGGCAACATTCATGGTCATCAATTACTTGGTCAGCTCAAAACATAGTTGATCAGCCAGCAGTCCGACCAACCTAAAGAATACAAGCCATCGTTGTAGATAAATAGTCATGATGTGGAAAGCATCCAAGAGTCATCCCACATGTGCCCAAGTTTATCCACAGTCACATTCATTATGTACGGGTGTAAATGCTTAAATGTATAGAGGCATTCTAACCCTTGATCTCCGGATCACTATAAATACAATGTGTTTCTTTCAAAAAAGAAAAAGGAGAGAAAATTACAAGTTCATTCTTCTAGCAAGAATACCTAGTTTTCTGTAATCAGCAACATCAAAAATATCACAAAGGACGTAGGCGTTTTCTATAGCTGAACCACTTAAAAATCCGCGTGTCTCATTTATTTTTCTCTCATTATTTTATATGTGATTATAAAATTGGAATCATATAAATCACTGCCAGTTTTATACATCAACAAGGGACATAGGAGAAGAAGTCACATCCTTGGGATTAAAATTTTATAGGATAGTAAAAATAGTATGTTGGTCTTATACCAAACCACTTATATTGATGATGTTCTCATAAAATTTATCATATCGGATTTTGAGAAAGGATTTATTCCTTTCAATCATGGAATCACTATGTCTAAGGATTAGCATAATAAGACACCAAATCACATCTAGAGGATGATGAATATACCATATACTTGGTGGTATGCAACCTTATGTATGTTATGTTATGTACAAGATCGAATTATTGGGTTTTTGTAGGCATGATCAATAGATTATAGTCTAATCAGTGAGGAGCACTGGACTATAATGAATCACATTCTTAAGTACTTGAACATGACTAGATATTACATGTTGGTTTACTCAGTAGACGACCTTGAATCTTTAGGGTGCACAATCTCATATTTTAGTAGAATAAGGATTTCAAGAAACCGACATCATGATATGTGTTTATCTTAGTAGGTGGATCCATAAGTTAGAAGAGTATAAAGAAATCATGTATTGATGAGTTCACCATGGATGCCAAATATGTTGCTCATTCGGAGGAAATAAATAAGGTTTTTTGGATCTGAAACTTCCTAACTGGTTTGGGTATGGTTCTTTAAGTGAATTCAACTATTACAATTTACAAGGAAAATAGAGGATCAATTTTTAACCCAAAAGATCCAAAGACTCATAAGGGCGATAAGGACATTAAGCACAAATATTACTTTATGTGAGAGGTCATACAAATAGGTGACATCAACGTGGCTAAGATTTCATTTTAGGATAACATGCATGATCCTTTTACAAGTAGCTTATTGACTAAGGCTTTTGATATTCATGTAAAGGTAATTAATGTTATATGCATAGGCACATATGTTTATGACTAAGTGGGAGATTGGTGGGTTGTTCTTAAAACCATGTATTGTGTTTATTTATTAATAAGGCACGTGAGGTTCATTTCTAAATGAGACTTATTTGAATGTCTTATATATTTTTTTAAACCTATTGTATAAATGTTGGTCAGATGGACTTAGTGGGAATTCTAACGAGTTGGGCCTAGCATGATCACTAAAGATAAGAATTTTGGTCCTAGTTCAATTGAATAGTTCAAAGTTTAGAAAGGGATTTGACATCCTATTGATAAAGTTGCAAGTAAAATCTTAGTAGTCTATACTTACTATGGGAACCTATCTAATGGCTCTGGAACTTGTCTATTAGTTCAAAAAGGAATTGTGTTGGTACATCAAAAATGTATTGAATAGGACATGTGTGGTATTCAAGTCTAAGTACTCACTAGATTAGACTTTTACAAACTTACAATATTTATAAAGGGTGCATATATTCTCAATCCCGGTGATTAGGATTGGAATGGCCACACAATTATTAATTTTATTATTATAAGTGCAACTCAATTTATTGGGTCTAAATCTCTTAAAGTTGAAAATTTATTAAGTGGTCATGTTTCATACTATATTCAGGAGGAATACATTTGAGAGATATCCTGGATTGTGATACCCCCTTGATAAACTTATAAGTTTTAGCATGACCGGTAAACCTAATCAGTTGATTATTTTATGATCTGATACAATATCACAAAGTGGAAAATCGAATTTCATTAACTAGATATTGTATGCTTTTTGTGAGTAATCGTAATATATACCATCTAACCTTGCAAACAATACCTCATTATTCAAGCAATCTTAATATAATTAAATTAGAGTTCATTTTTAATTATTTAATGGAATTAATTACAATTAAATGAAAAAGAAACTATATCACGGGATCTAATATGAGATTCCTCTGTTTTGAGCCCATTTTAATTATTAGTCTTGGGTCTCTAATATAGTTCATTACCCAAATAATACGACCAAACTATATGAAAATCCTGATTGCCCTAAGTCCACTTTAAGTACGTATATATATGGGTTTAAGAAAGAGGTATAAGTTGCATAATCCCATCTAAGGGTTAGAGAGTGACAAAAGAATAGACTATTTACGTTTTTGTAAAAGAGTGAGGAGATATAAAGTGATTTATCTCACAAATTATTCAGTTTTCGTTTTTGTAAATTCTCACACATAAGCTTTACTTTGGGGGAGATCATATACTATAATGTTCAAGGCATTCAGGATATTCTAGCAAGGTTTTGGAGGAGGAATAAAATTACTCTCATTATCTTCTAACTCAAATATTTCTCCTCATTCAGATCACCTACATGATCTATAAATGTATTGTGATTTGAACCCTAGGTTTGAGCTTTAAACCTAGTTTTTATTCTTCTTTTAGTGTTGAAAAAACCTGGGTGTCCCTTACGTGTGTTTGAAACCAAACCAATTTTTAATGTGCACCAAACCAAGTTGTGAAAACAAAATTCTTACTTTAAACCATTTTTATCTTGATTAATCCTAAACATGCATCTAGTGATTAAAGAAAGTAAATTAAAGTAAAGAATACTCATAACTCCGGATGTACGAGGAAAAAAACCAAGATAGGAAAACAACCTCACACGGCCCAAGACAGACAATCACTATGAACAATGGTTTTACAAAGACAGATTAGCCATACTCAATGACTCGATCCCCACGGGTCTTGACGTTCCTTCTGATCTTCTATCATTCTTCAATAGTGCCCACGTAGAAATTTTATCTTCCACGATACCTGTCCACAACACCCGACTCCACGAATGTCTCGGTGTCCACCGATTGGCTTTGATTTATCTACGATGTCGAACGAGAAGTCCTTCTGTTTTCTTCACCGCAAAATCCTGATGTTCAATGGTAGAACAAACTTTCTTGGTGAAGCAAGATTACGCAAACATATAACAATGATAACTCGGATCTTTGCTAACTCTAAGGATGGTTTAAGCTTTTTAAACCTTAGAAAACATGTAATAAACTCGTATTGGATGGTATACTATTTTTCTATAATGCACACTTACGAAACTCTAACACAAACACGCTTTAAATAATAATTATGTGCCGCCTCAAAAAGAGTGTCATTCGAGCGACAATGCCACGTCGTTCGTGTGACATACCTATCTCGTTTGAACGAGATTGGTTATCGTTTGAGCGAGCTAGAGTGTCAGTTTGACTTTTTTACTTTTAGTTCAAATCGTCTATTTTAAAGGATATCCAAATAAGTCAAACTTTATTTCGATTTTATCAGAATAAAAACGTAGTGTAAACCATTTAAAACACTATAAAATAGTTTTCCTTATAAAAACTACATCCTTATATTTTATAAAAACAATTATGAGAACCATTAATTATACGCATTCATACTTGAGTGATCTCAGAATGTAATTAATTTGAAGACGAATAAACTTGCACCAATTAAACTTCGACATGATTATTTCTTTGAAGCTTTGTCACAACGTCTTCAATTTTCTTCAATACGTCATAGACCAAGTGGGATCGTGACAAAAAAAATCTCCCTATGGCATATTACAAATATAGTTTTGTTCACAGAATTAAGTCAAAACAATACAGGGACTCAATTGGAAATTTATGTCCTCTTAAATCTCCCCCTTTGACTATCCCGGGACAAAACTTAACCAGTGAAATGCCTAAACCGGGACGTCAAGTTGTATGATGCCTAAATCCCATCCCATAAACCCAAAAATCAAAAAATACAGGACAAATACTTGTATATTTAGCACCGACAAGCATGAACGGTCTGAATGTGATGTTTATGCATACCTACACACATGAACCAAACAAACAAATACCAAGTGAAGTATGGAGGAACAAATGAAACCAATATATATACAAATGATACCAAACGACAATAGATACCAATATGAATAATCTCTTAAACCATCATTTATTAAACAGTTGAGAAACAAAATGATACCAAATTTAAACTATCAATTTGAAATAACAAGTTGTACAATATACAATCCAAGATATGCTCACATCTCCCCCTACATCACATACATCTCTCACCCTTTTTGTCTCGAATAGAAAATCCGGTGAAAAGATAAAACAATCAAAGTATCTAGCATGAGAATATACTAATTTAAATCAATTTGAGAATTGAAAACGCTAGATAACCATGAAACAACTAGCTAAATATGATCAAAAGATGACAAATTTGTAGCTAGTGAACCAATGAATCACACAAAGAATATATCAAACTAATCAGGTGTGATAAACGAACTATATGAAAAGAAAAAAAAACTAATTTAGAACCAATAAAACCTGAATATAAACCAGTCAGTCTAGAAACACTTCCAGCAGTACCAAAAATATCATAATATAAACCAGTGGACTGCAAACCAATCAAAAGCAATAATCAGCGTGTCATTCGAATGAGTCAGGGACGTCGCTCAAACGAGATGAGGATGTCGCTCGAACGAAGTACAAATGTCGTTCGCGCGACATAGAGATGTCGTTTGAATGACTTCTCGTAACCTACCACACTTTCACATTTTCCCAGAAATATCTAATATTTTTACCCAGTGAAAAAATTTCCAGGAAAAAATCAGTGGAAGGGCCTGACAGCAGAAAAACAGTGTTAAAACAATAGAGTTTTAACATAAAATGCAAAAACTCATAAACTAAAAATGTGAGTTACATGCAAACATAGTACTGATGTGCTTAAACATGGGCATGGAATGAATGCGCATGAAACTATAACAAATGTGTCAGAATTCCAACACATCGAAACGACCAAGAAGCTCTAATTGATAGAGATAAATCATCAAACTTTATCATATTCATATGACAATAAAAAGTGTAAGATTAATGAACTAAACATAATACGTACACACAAATCCAGAATTTTGACGATTCTACAAATAATAGCGTCAAATTACAATGTTTCAACATTAGGATTAGTTGTGCAAACCCGTTTAAATTGTCTCCAACTAAAATCCCTCATAAATATATACTTTTTCTGGTTCTTTTGAGGTTTGTAACGTTCTCAACTTAGAGAAAATCGTATTGTCCGTTTTTCATATTGTTTTTTTCTTTTGGGCTCTTTTAAACGGTGGCTTTCACGACGAGTTAATTTTGAACTCTCGCAGCCCTATCCCGTGAATCACTCATCATTTTTTCAATTAGGTACCAATTCAAATCCTCACGGTAAACGATTTTTACATGCACACTTCTCCTTAAGTCTACTTACGCATAGATGACAAGATTGAGATAATAACGCCTCACTAAATTCAAATATGCAAGAGAAATCAAACATCCATATAAACTCATGCATGTGTGCAATGTTGGCATATATACAAAGTCGAATCAAACTGCATATCAACTTCGAAACAACCCTATATAAACAATGGTTAAGATCATTCTAAGTATCGACAATAATGATCAAATGTCCTAGCCACATGGATAATGAAACGATGGGGGGCTAGGGTCCAAGCACACTAATATGCCACATCAAACATGTAAACTCAAAAACAAAAACCAAAAATCTTTTTGGCTTTTCATATTTTGACTCAAATAAAAGAAAAAGCTTTTTGTTTTTTCAAACGTTTTATCAAAAACAACATCTTTTTTTATTTTCAAAAATTTTCTAAAAATCGAAATATTTGTGTATTTTTCAATAGGACTCAAACAAATGAGAACTATAATTCAAAATGATACACATGTCATAATACTGTCAATGAATATATCATTAAGCAAACTGGTATATGAAAAACACGACAACATTATCATCCTTTAGATTTAGCATGGTAAGAATCAAGTGCACCCAAACGAGAATCATGAAGTTTAATTCCTAAAGCCAAAAAATCCGATTTCCTAACCCAAGTAGGTGTAAAACGATGCGAGGGGGTTTGGGGAACCGGGACAACTTTATTCCTAAAATTCCTAGGAGCTTGTCTAAGGTCGTAAAAATAACTCCTAAGGTGACCTTTCCTACCACAAAACGTGTAAGTGTAGCGATGGTGGGAATGATTACCTATATGTGGACCTTTTCTAGCCTTCCTAGTGTTTCTCACATGTGCGGGGGGAATGAGAACAACTCTCTCATAAAAACCTATACCTCCCCTATCTCCCTTAATTTGGATGGTGTCTAGGATCTTATCTAACTTCTCCGGCCTAGCCTCACTACACCATAATGGCTATTTTGCAACTAATAGACTATTTAATCTGTAAGTGTTTATAACACTTATAAAATTTATAACGGTTTTGGGCACTTACAAAGATTGTAAGTGTTCAAAACCTTAATAAAGTTTGTGATTTTATTAGTGCCAAGACTAAAAGTGTTGCAGTCTCCCAAAAAAGTGTCGAGAGACAATTTATATCCATCATTATTTCCCTCCTAAAAGTTTTCCTCCCCCCGTCACCAAAATTTTCCCTCACTCGTTTACTAAAAACACACCAAAAATCCACCAAAATCTTCCTTGCAGCCACAATCGAAGACTCCAAAATCGTAAAACCTTCGATTTAGGGATTCTATGGTATGGATTTTTTTTCTCCGATATTGTTTCTTTATTTTCGATATTGTTCTCTGATATTCTCAATTTCCGATTTAGGGCTTTGTTATGTCTAGATGTTTTGATGTGCGATGTGTGATGTCTAGATGTTTTGATATTCTATATTGTTCTCTGATAATGTTGTTTTAATGTGCGATGTTTGTGTTTTTCCATTTTTCGCTTCTTCAATCAAAAACCCATGACTAAATCTCTGGTTTTATTTTTTTTTCAATCTGCAGATAAACCACAAATTGGTCACAATTACAAACAAATATATATATATATATATATATATATATATATATATATATACATATCGGAGCCGTTCAGGAGCGGACTCAAAGAACGGGTCTACTAACAGACCACCCCCCAAACGATGTAGTTTTGGGAGTGAAATTACAAGAAAACCCTCACTTCACCTGGTTTTCATGTAATTTCACCTCCAAAACCACATCGTTTGGGGGTGGTTCGTTAGTAGACCCATTGTTTAGGTCCACTCCTAATCGTCATATATATATATATATATATATATATATATATATATATATATATATATATATATATATATATATATATATATGTGTGTGTGTGTGTGTGTGTGTGTGTGTGTGTGTGTGTGTGTGTGTGTGGTAGACAGATTGTAGGTTGAGTTCGTTACGAGGATGCTTAGTATTAGTAGGGAATCTAGCGTAACTCAATCGTGTGAGCAAGAAGATGTTTTAGAAGTTCTCAAGAGACAATGAAAGTGACAGATACATATACATATTACATAGTCATGTTTTTTCTCTTACTTTTTATTTTGGTTTTATTTTATTCTCTTTCTATTTTTAGTTGTATCTAATCATTTTGTTTATGGTTTTACAAACCAATACACACTGAAGAAATTATTATTGTGAGATTAAATTATTCGAAAAAATGATATTTTATCTATTATGTGTGTGTGTCTCTCTATATATATAAAATATTTGATAGAGTGAAAATTATATAAAAATATGGAAAAATTTAAGGTCTTTTTAGCGCAATCACTTTTTTGTATGAGAAAATTTTGTCTGTAAACCATAAGAATGGACTATCTGTAAACCATAAGAATGGACTATCTATTTCATTTTAATTAATTTTAATCTAGGCAGACTTATCTTGCCATCAAGTCAACCTTGTGACTTGTTGTGCTTCGAGGTACTAAGCTTTCCCGCATAACTCAAAATTATTTTTGAATTTTGAGTTTAATTTCACCTTAATTAATGGTTTCTGATTACAAGGTAGGTATTTGACTGTGCAGTTGTGTATGGTTAATCATCAAGCTTTTAGAGTTTCTTATATCAGTTTTGTTGATAGGAATGATGTCAGGACCGTTGGATCGTTTCACGCGGCTTGTGAGTTCGATTGTTTTGTTTTGACTACTTAAATTTAATGTTTTTAATTTTAATTTTGTAGTCAATCTACTGAGCTTCCGTTTACATATGTTAAACTATGGTTTACTATATGCGTCTCTATATTGATTATTGGGCATGGTCTGAGTTTCTGTAAAATGACATTTCTTCATAATGGTCTTATATTGAAACTCACCCCCAACTCCCTCTTTGATCCTCCACATACTTCTCTTTTTTTTAGTATACACCTACTTCTCATCTTACTTATTGTGTTAAATCCAATGTTACTTGGACTGTGGATAGTATTGGTGCATGGTAAGGATACAAATACATAGTACGTATTGTCCTTGGTACTCGATGTGTTGGGGTCTGCTTAACTAAGACACAATTTTGTCTTGCGCTTCACTTGAACTATTATTTTTGTCATTTGTGTACCATGCAAATTTCATGTGTATTTATAGAGTACATACAAATGCATATCTACTAATTTTTTATTTATTAAAATATTACACCTAGTATTAGAGTACTAGTTTTTTCATATATCCATTATCTCTTATCCTACAACAAATTTAAAAACACATGTGTCCTTAAAATATGTCTCCAAACCATGACTTATCTTGTACTTAAAAGATAAGTACAAGTATAAAATTTAATGAAAAAATCAAAGCTTTTACCCATAAGGTATATCTTGTACCTTATCGGTTTAATTGTTCATATGCTTTGATTACCTTTATTCACCTTGGTGTGTCATATACTTGTAGTTTCATATCTTAAAGAAAGTTTTTTACTTGATTAGGTATATCACGTCTTTATGAGTGATAATATGGTTTGGTGTATAATTCCTTTAATTTAGTCTTAATTGACCTGAGGCATGATATTATTTATTCGTTTCTGTAGAGTATGTGGTGTAATTTTTACTTTGATATTGGAATTGAAATTTCATGTATGTTGATATCATGTTTTTACATTTGGGATATTATACTTTAGTCTTTTGATACTTATTTACCTTTTCTGCACATTTGCAAAAGTTATTTTGCAAATGTATCCAATGATGTATTTTCCCTTTTAGTTGTAATTAGTTTAAAGTCATGGCCATTTTGATCTACATATTTATCTTTTTTTCCCTTCTTTTTTTGTTTGCTAAGCTTGATGTCTACATTCATGACTATTTGTTGAAAATAAAGTTACATGCTTCTGCTGAGGCTTTCATGACTGAAGGGAAGGTTGCTACTGACCTAGTAGGTAATGTTCTCAGCTGATCACATAATGGCTTGGTTCTTATTTGTGTTTTATAGTAGGTTGTATTTAGTTATAAGTATCTTTGAAAGCTATGAATAAGCTTTGTCAGATGGGAACTTTTCTCTTCAATTGTTGTTCATACAACCTTCTATGTTGCTATATTGTCTCTCATCACTGGTATTGAATTAACTGCTATGCTGGTTGTAAAAATATAGGTATTGAATGTGTTTGGTCTTCAGTTGTTTCTTATTTAATCTCCTAAAAGTTTTAGCCTCTTTGGGACTTACAAGATGGTTAAACTATCTACATTGGTTATCTAACATATCATATAGATATTATCATATTTAAAAGTTTAAGCCTCCTTCAGAATGTTTGATTTGGATAAATGTTCCTAACTCAAAAACCCCAAACTGATTCTGGTAGTGAAATCTAAAAATTGTATCAACTTAGAATGCAGATTGTGTGGAGGAAATTTATGCTCAGGTTGTTCTTGGATATGCACTTTTTGAGGATGGAAGAAACACTAGAGTATATTATCCCTTGGAAGAGTTTCATTCAGATGTGTCGGGGAGAAGCTTCCACAATGACCGCTTCATACAGAGGATGAGACTGGGTGAATAATGGACTAGAGCATGATTCTCTTAGGAAACTTGCTAAATATGTCGTTGAGAGACTTTCCCTGTGTTGTGGTATATCGAGAGCTAATTCAAAATAATTCAACCCTGATGCACCAATCACAGTTGAATATATATATGGTGGGCCCTTAAATAAAACCTCCAGTGTAGATTCTGATGAGCTTTCCCACAGAAATTGTCCATTTCATTGGCTTGATGAAACCAATAGTGAAGATCAGCATAAAGAAATCCCAGTTTTGAACTATGCTGAGACTTAAGAGGATACTGATTTGTAACTAAATAGAAAATTCAAGGAAGCTGAGGAGTGGGCTGTCTTTTTATCGAAAGAGCTTTCCCAGGACAGTTTTCTTCAAGATGATGTGTTCAGTGTATCAGGATTGATTAAAATAATTAGAAACTTAACAAAGGACACTACACCAAATCTGCCCATTTGTCAAGGTCATTGACCTTGACAAATTCACCTTGTCAAGGTCAATGACCGTGACATTTCGGGGCGAGATAACTTTTTTGTCACGGTCGTGTCAAGGTCAATGACCGTGACACGTTTGTCACGGTTTATAACCATGACAAAGCCGTGACCCCTCTTGCCCAGAATTGTCATGGTCAATGACCGTGACACGTCCGTGACAACTTTTGTCACGGACTTGTCACGGTCAATGACCGTGACAATTCTGGGCAGAATTTAAAAAAAATCTGCTGGGTAGTATGGCCACCGCCACTGCCCAGTAGTATATTTGTACCTGTTATAGCAACGTTGTACCTGTTCCAAACATCATATATCCAACACAAACTAAAGATAATGCAAATATATATTCATGACGATATAATCCAAATATTCAAAGTAAAAACAATATACATGACGATATAATCCAAATATAATTAAAATGGACAAACTTAAAAATAATGTTACTACATGTCTTGGATAAAACTGAGGAGGTGAGTAGGCCATACGACATACGAATTGACGCACCCACTAATATACGTCGTGCCGCATTGTTCGCACAACCACAATAGGGAGTTCTCCTTCCCGGGTATGACATGCATGACGAGCACCCTGGACTCCATCTCTTGAAGCACACGTCCATGGACTATTCCACCCTCGACGATATTCGGGTCCCTCAACCCCCGCCCTATCCGCTGGCCATCAAATACGTCCAATATGAACATGCTCGGCCAACCAATTGTCGACAATGGTCTGTTGGAGGGCGTCAAATAGGGAAGTGGATCGTCGAAGTTTGAACGTGTCGGTGATGAAGCTGCGAGGTCCACATCCTCGTCATCCTGCGCCTCGTCCTCCCGCACCTCCTCCTCCACCGCCTTCCCCTTCCCTTTCCCTTTCCCTTTACGGTCTCCACCCAACGTACGCTTCATGAATGCGTACATATCTTGGACCGTCGCCTCCAAATGGGACAGCTTCGCGTCGTGTGAATCCACCGTTCGAGACAACCCGGTGTCGCTCGTCTCCAATCCGATGTTCCAAGATTTGGCCACCCACGAGCTCACTCCCCTTGTCCTCCCTTTGTGATCTGAGCCAAGCACTTGGCTGAGTGCGTCTGTGGACAAAGATGCCTTGTCGGCATCAGACTGCGACTCATGCACTTCCTTAAGCTTTGCCTGAAACGACAAAAAGAACATGATTAGTAAAATAAGTAAACTAAAAAATTATAACGTAATTAACAATAATTAAACTGCCGGATTACTTACAATCATGGCCGCAATGCTCTGGGACACCTCCTTGTCCTTCCCCTTCTTCGTTCGAAGAGCCACATAAGTATCGAGCCTATGTGGCTTACCCCCGGCCCACTCCCTACCCCCTGAAATAAAATAGAGTAAAGTAAAATTAGTATCGGCCCCGTAAAGTAAAATAATATCTAATAATATATTTCTGTAGTTATAGATAAATTAAATCTTACCTACATCCTATGCTCCACCTCAGCGTAAGAGGTCCGGCCGGAGTAGTGCACGTCCGTCTTTTTAGCCCGATTTTCCCTCCCCGATTGGCGAGATGCCAATTGTCGATCCTCGATCCCATTGTCAATGAACTTTTGCCATTGTGCCAATGAGATCATCTCCTTGGGCGGGACGGATCCGCGCCATTGTAAAATGAACTCTCGTGTTTTTCCAAAGTACCGTGTCCGCATATTTTTCTTCCACGTCTTGTGTTGCTCCCTCAACTGCTCCAAGACGGAATCGCGTAGCTTTGGATCCAAGTTGAATTGTTCCTGTCCAACAAATACAATGTTAGTTGCGAATAAATATAAATATAAATTGAAATTGAAATATTCATATAAATATTACCTGTAGTGCCGCCCAAACAGCTAACTTGAGCTCATACGGCACCTCCTTCCAACTCATAAACCCCGGGCCGATGACCGTCTTTAGCAGCTCGAGGGATCTTGCTAAAAGCTCCGACTTGTTTTCGACGGTAATCCCAAATTTTTCATATTTGGGGAGCCTAGCGGCGGAGGAGCCCTCGTCGCCTCCGCTACCACCGAACCCAGACGATATCATCATAAATAGCATCATCATCTTCGCCTTAACATCTGAAGGAGACATTTTTGCTGTAAAAAAATGTTATTAGTACAGATAAAAAAAATGTTAATAGTACACATTTCGTATTACCTAATTGAATTAATTGAATTAATAGTATAGATAAAAAAATGTTCCATCTATATTATAACGTATGTGTAAGTTCCGTCAATACCATTTCGTTTAAATTTTGTAATATTATGTTTTTTCCAAATATTTAAAGAGTTATTAAATGGGTGCCCCACCCCCACGCCCACCCACCGCCACACACACGCACACCTACGCACACACACACACACACACACCCCACCCCTACCCACCCCACCCCCACCCCCTCCCCCACCACGACCGTGACAACTACATATATTGTTTATCAATAAAATTATGACATGAGATAATTATAATTGTAGCCTAAATTTCATTATCACAGGTTTTACCTAATTGAATTAATTTCATGAATAAAATTATTATCCAATATTTTTGAATGAAATATTGATTTTGAATGAAAATATCAATTATTATCCAATTATTATCCAACTATTATCAATTATTTATTTTGAATGTAAATAATATTCAAAACCCCACCCACCCCCACCCCCACCCCCTCCCGATGTTTATTATCCAATTATTATCCAACTATTATCAATTATTTATAAAATTGATGTCTACTTTTAGTGTTGTGTATATATGTTAGTTGATGCCATTATATTTTTACCCTAATTAGATTCTAAGGTTATCTCAATTTATATTTTAAGTTCGTATCCATTTGTGATGTTCAAGTAGTTTGAAATGTTGGAATTATATACTATTACTTTGACCGTTAGTTTGTGCACCAACTAAATTGAACATCACACACACACACACCCCCACCCCCTGCCCCCCTCCACCACCCCCTCCCCCACCACACACACATACACCCCATAACACCCCAACCCCTTCAAGTCTAAGGATGTTCTTGATTAAACATGGGAAATCTCATATCGTTTGCAAAAAGTTCATAGATTCTTAATCCCTAGGGTTATGGATATTAAATTTCTTTCAAAATTATTTCTTCGATTGCGATGGGTGAAGTTCAATTATATGTTAGAACAATAGATCCTCGCAAGTTGGTCAATCATTGTGTGAATAGGTATGAGATCATAATTTGGAGGAATTCACGTCCAAGAAATAATTTGGATTGTGATACCCCTTGATAGACTTATATGTTTTGTTTACCCGACCGATGAACTATTTTATAATCCTATAGAATTAAGTTTTAGAATCAAGGAATTGATCAGATATTCATTAAAATCGGTTAGTGGAAAATTTATTTAACTAAGAGGGTATCGAAAACATAACGTGGGGAATCATTATATACTGTAATCAACATTAATAATAAGAACACATTCTTTCGAGTGATTTATAAATAATTAAATTTGAGTGCAATCATGATTAATTAGTGGAATGAATCGTGATTAAATAAATAAAGGATATAAATTAGACGGTTATAAATTGGGATTTCCTAGTATTTACTTTGAATCCAGTTTATTTATTTATCTTTGGTCCCTAGTATAGTCATTGCCCAAGTAGTAGGAGCGAAACTCTATAAAACCCTAGTTTAGCTAAAGTCCATGAATTATCCCTCCCCCACCACACACCACCACGCACACACACACACACACCCCACCACACCCCCTGCCCCCCTCCACCACCCCCTCCCCCACCACACACCACACACACACACACACCCCACCCCACCCCCTTCCCCCTCCACCACCCCCTCCACCACCACACACCACCACACACACACACACACCCCACCCCACCCCACCCCCTGCCCCCCTCCACCACCCCCTCCCACAAAACACACCACCACACACACACACACACCGCACCCCACCCCACCCCACCCCCTGCCCCCTCCCCCACCCCCTCCCCCACCACACACCACCACACATACACACACACCCCACCCCACCCCACCCCCTGCCCCCTCCACCACCCCCTCCCCCCCTCCACCACCCTCTCCCCTAAAACACATCACCACACACACACACACACACCGCACCCCACCCCACCCCCTACCCCCCTCACCACCCCCTCCCCCACCCCGCCCCACCCCGCCCCATCCCCCACACACGCACACACATACACACATATATATATACACATACACACATAAATATACACACAAATATATATATAAATGGAAGAGAGAGAGAGAGAGAGAGAGAGAGAGAGAGAAATTGGACCTGAAAGTAGAGAGAGAGAGAGAGAGAGAGAGAGAGAGAGTCGAGAGAGAGAGAGAGAGAGAGGGGGAGGGAACGGTGGGAGGGAAAAAAGAAGGGGGAAAGGGTTTTTGCTGAAAAAGTTGTCACGGTCATGTCAAGGTCATGGACCGTGACAAGTAAATTTGTCACGGCCTTGTCACGGTCAATGACCGTGACAATTAGTTGTCACGGTCGTGTCAAGGTCAATGACCGTGACATAAAACGCGTGTTTTTTTGTCACGGTCAATGACCTTGACAAGGCTGGCCGGCTGAAAGGTGACAATTTGCCCATTTTGGTGTAGTGGGAGATGATTAAAATGGTTGTTGAGGTGTCAATGGTCCTGCAGGATTGAATCGCTGAGAGGTCTTCTGACTCGGAAGAACTCAGGCTAGCAAAGTATGAACTTGACTCACGGACCCAGAGGCTAGAGAGAGATAAGGATGAGTTACAGTTGTCATTGGAGGAGTTAGAAGATCAAAAAATGGTCTCTCATGCTCAAAAAATACCAGACATAAGAGAAAAGTCTTCACGAGAGGGTAAGAGAGCTCGAGGAGCAGAATGTTTCACACCAAAGGGATATCCTCTATTAGTGAGAGGGAAATGGATAGTAGAAGCAAGATTACGTATTCATAGAAACTTCTCAAGGAACTTAATGCAAGAGTGGAAGAAGCCAGTGATGAGAACCGAAATCTGCCGTAAAATCTTTCTGAGTTACATGAAAGTTATGGAGCAACAAAAGAAGATCAGGAGTTTCTTCGAAGGAATTACGAGGAAAATGATAAAGAGTGCAAGAAGTTGTACAAATCTATTACTCGATTGCAAAGGTCCTACAGTGAATAAGAGATGGAAATTGATGGATTGCGTGAAGGACTTAGTGAGGAAGTTAGGAAGAAGATTCCACCTGAAAAACTTTGATAACTAACTGGGGAAGTTGCAAATAGAGCAATTGAGGTTGACTGGAGTTGAACAAGCTTTGAGGAAGGAGGCGAAAACTTACAAACATGAAGTAGATTCTCTTCGGCGTGAGAATATAAACCTTTTACATCATTCAAAAGTCGGTGAAAAGGAGGGAAGATCAACTTTTAAGTTAGAACAGGAATTGTGGGACCGTGTCTGTTGCTTGCAAAATCAAGGGTTGTCTTTCCTTAATGAGAGCACCCAGCTTAGTTTCAACCTACTAAAATACATCAAAGTAAAAGTGAGCCGAACTTCAGAGACTAAGAAGGGTACTGAAGTCACGAAGAATGAATTAGATGAACAATTTGTTGTTGAATCGGATATGAAACTTTCGAGTTTGAAACAGGGATCTGAAAACCTAACTAGGAGTTTACGAAATATATCTGTGGTGCTGCAAGAGAAGTCCAATTTTGAATCTCCCTCACATAGCTTGGGAGATGGGTCTAGCCAGCTGAATGATCAAAGCTCAGAGGACATAATACACTCAGAGTTTAAGGTATAAACTTTACTAACGAGTTTATTACCAGAAAAACTGCATTCAAAAGAGATGGACTTAGAGAAACTTCAAGCTAAATTGGTGGCAGCTGCTAGAGGAAATGCTATTCTCAGATGTGAAGTGCAAGATGCAATTGATTCCCTTTCCTGTGTCACCCGCAAGACGAAAGACTTTGAAATTAAGATGATCAAGAAGGATGAGAACATAAATCGGCTTCAAAATGACCTGTAAGAATGTACCAAGGATTTGTCTATTATGAGGGTAATACTAGCAAAAGTATTCGAGGAGAGAGATTATATGTGGGAGGAGGTGAAACAATACAGTGAGAAGACTATATTGTTGAATTCTGAAGTTGATGTACTAAATAAGAGGATAGAGGCCCTCGATGAGGACATACTCCTTAAACAAGGTTAAATCACTATTTTGAAAGACACCCTAGCTAAACCTTTTAATCTTCTCGTGAATCGAGATTCTACCCGAGAACTCATGTTGTTATGATATATATGGGAATTTTGATTTTTGGTTTTCTCAATGTTAATACTTTTACACTTCTGGGATTGTGTTTATCTATTAGTTTATATACCTTGATTTTAATCTATGCTTATTAGAGTTTCTCATTATTGAAAAAAAAAGAATTTCCTTTACTCAGATTTGTTGGTTATGTTCTGTCTAATATGTTTTGCTTGTATACTATGCATGTTTATGATCATTTTCCAAGTTTCACTGTCTTTTGTTCCATTTCTTTGGAGACAATTCGTTACCCTCTTTTTATAATGAATCTACTGCAATATATTCAATACATACCCCCAGCATCCTATGCGTAGTACATATATGTATGATTATTATAATTTTATCCAATTCAATGCACCCTTATTTATCAACCTCATTTTCCTATTGTACATATCAAGAAATAGTCAGGTTGTCAGGCAAACTTGTAGATAAGAGGTAATTCATTGTATATATTGGAAATTGTAGACAAGCAGCTGGAATCAAAGGTTAAAGAAATGATCTTGGAAGGAGAGGATCAAAAGAATCTCGAGCCATTCCAGAACCCGAAGCCAATGCCGAACTAGCCCTATCTATGCAGGTAATATTTGTCACTTCACGAGCGGCAAACCGTCTTGCATGTATTGTCCATATCCTTCTTTTTCTCATCATTTCAAGTTTTCTAAAACATTATGTGATCAGGCCAATCTCTGAATTGTGACATTAAATGAAGACAATAGGCACTAGAATCAATTTTAATATAAACTTCGGGAGAAAAAATCAAATGTCCCTATTATGAAGCGTGGAAATTTTCAGTCCCTGGATCTAGTAAGTTGGGTTCTATTGTAATTTATGCTTTTTATCTACAATTATAAATTAATTTAGACTTTATCCTTATTTATCACCCGTGACTTATAGTGTATATTACAAAGAACAAATGGTTTGAAATATTTTTTCATTTTGATATATAACTTTCATTGATTTATTTAGATTTACCATGACCTATGACTTCAGTTTTGGAACCTTATTAAGCTTTTAGCACATCCATCTGTTGCTCCTTCTATGTTTGGAGGTGGCTTGCTTGGATGTGTAATGCACGATTGCACCCATTACTATTTTTATCACGGGAAGCCATGTAATGGAGTTTCTCACAATCTAAAGGTATTTATTTACTGCAAAGTATTGCTTCTTTGTTTTTTTATTGAATGCGATATGAATTAACATATTTGTACCTCTCTGATTTAGTCATCCGTATTTATTGATTTACAAGAGCACTTCTTGTTTAGCAAGGCACCACAGTGAAAATAAATATATGAATAAAGACCCTTAATTTTCCAAACTAACTATGATGCAAAATAAAGGATTATAACTGGAGGTGTAGAGAGGAGTTTTCATATAAAAAAGTGATGGACATATTTAGACAATACTTTATGCATAGGGCACTACTGATGAGTTGTTTCTCACATGGTACGACTACCCACCGTGGTGGTGAGGGTCGAACCTCACTATGGCCAATTTTACACCTCTTTAGGCCTTGATTAAAATGGGGAAGGCTAACCCCAAGTTCTGTAGCCCATCTTTCTTTGTTTAAGAAGAAAATAACTCTAGTTGGGAATTATTTCCTACGTGGGAGTTGATTTAGGTTGAGGTTAGGATTTTATATGTGAACTGACTAAATATTTATGCTTGGCATTAGTTTATCATTTTTTTGTTCGTTTTCCAAAAACCAATGTGCAGTTATCATTGTACACAATTGTAGTGTAATTTGCTATACTATTTTTTTTATTAGTAACATAAATTAATCAGTTATTTGTTGTACTAGTTTTGATTTGCTGATTTTGTTTTAATGTTTTTTTTGTAGTTGTCATGGGGAGTTGTGAGTGGGTCTACAAGGGTCGATTGGGTCGTACAAGAAGACCGATGGAACGAATATAACTTAAAAAGAGAGACACGGTGGTGGTAGAATTAATAGAGATGACATCAGAGACTGTGGAATTGGGTAATGATGACGTTACTGAAATGACATGTTTCTGTTTTTATTTAATGTAACGTTAATAAGTTTTGATTATTTTAGTTAGTGCATTTTGTAAGGACTTAGTAATAATGATTATTATTACATTGATGAATTTGTAGTACAAATGCAAAGTTTTGATTCTTGTCAAGAATTTGCTTCTATTTTTTTATTGTATTCCACTTCTTTTTATCAATTTGAGGATGGTTACATTTGGTGGATATTTGCTTTAATATTTTAATTTATGTAATTGTTCATAACACTTAATAAAGGAACATTTGTTTTCCTTACATATTAATATTTGTAAGTGTTTTAAACCGTTACAAAAAAATTATATATTTTCATTTGCAAGTGTTTATAACAGTTGTAAATTAAAAATGCTTGCTGAATTTTGCAAGTGTTCTGAACAGTTGCAAATGAAATTTTTGCAAGTGCTTAAAACACTTACAAAAGTTTAATTTGCAAGTGTTTATAACACTAGCAATTTTTTTTGTAACGGTTATAAACAACGGACATGTGTTCCCAATAAACACTTACAAATGATGTTTGCAACGGTTTTGAACACTTGCAAATTTTTTGCAACGCGCCAAATTTGTAAGTGTTTTAAACACTTGCAAATGCCATTTGTAAGTGTTTAAAACACTTACAAATCGCCTGTTTTGGTGTAGTACCTCATAATCAAACTTAACTCTAGACGAGTCTCTTAATCTCTCCTCCAACTCATGAATCCAAGATTCTAGCAAATGCCTACACTCCTCAAACTCTAAAATCTCATTTTTAAGGACTCCATCTAACCACGGAGATTTAATTCTCTCTTTCTCCACAAACTCTAGTTTCTCCCTAAACTTCTTCTCTCGTTCCGTAAGATCCTCAATCATACTGTCATTATTTTCTATGGTACGCTCATTCAACTTAGCTTGCAATTTAGAGTTATACTTTATCACCTTCACTGTTTCGGCATACAACTCATTAAATGCATTTTGCAACTCTTTCACATCTACCTCCTCCTCGTCACTCTCTTCACCCTCACTAACATGGGATTCACTCAAAACGTCATCGAAAGTATCATGCACATGAGACTCGTCGTCGCTCACGTGACATGCCATGAACGCAACAAAGTTACGATCAATGGGTGTACTCTCTCCCTCTTCCGGATCACTATCACTTAAGATGGCACTATAGAGAATGGGTTGCTTTCCCTCTTTCTTAAGTCTAGTGGGACACTCCTTAACTTTGTGAGAGTACCCCTCATACCCAAAACACTTATTCGACTCATCTCTCTTAGGCTTCTCAAACTTATCCTTAGAGGTGGGATCTACTTTGTTGTTCTTGAAATTTTCAAATTTCTTGGCATCTTTCGATTGCTTTTGAAACTTAATAAATTTTTTAATTCACTTCTCATTCTCATCTTCCAATAAGTGTAATTAGTGCCATTAAAAATAGGAGTTCGTGAAAGTTCGTTACATCCGAAACTCATCTTTGAAAACACACGAGATCAAGAAATAAATAAAATATGTTTTCTAGTTCTGATACCAATTTGAAAAAACCTGGGTGTCCCTTACGTGTGTTTCAAACCAAACCAATTTTTAATCTGCACCAAACTTAATAAACTTAATAGATTTCCTCCTTCCGGGTTTTCAAAGCAATACCCTTTTTCTTTGTTAGGAACTTTCTTGGAGGTAATCAGGTCGTTTTCATAGGTTTGTAAGCCACCTAAAAAACCTGGGTCACTTTTGCGTCAAACCTACTAGGTAACGACCTAAGGATTTTCTTAATGACACGGTTGTCGGGAATTTTCTCACCTAGGTTAAACGACGAGGTGACAATATTGGACAACCTATCATAAAACTCATCAAAAGTCTCAATCTCTAACATCTTAATGGCCTCAAACTGTGTACTGAGATTTTGAAGTTTCGATGCCCTAACTGTGCTAGTGCTCTCGTGAGTAAGTGCCAAAATATCCCAAGCCTCTTTTGATGTTTCACAAGTCATAATTCAATTACACTCTTCCAGTTTGACATGTGAAGAAATAACGTGCAAACCCTTAGAGTTATATTGTGAAAGTCTATGTTTAGCTTCGGTTCATGACTCAATAGGCTTTAAACTAGTGACCTCACCTACAATAGTGACATGGGGTGTCCAACCTTTCTTAACTGCTAGCCACACACGCTCATCAATTGATTTTAATGCACTTCTCATTCTTATCTTCCAATAAGTGTAATTAGTGCCATTAAAAATAGGAGTTCGTGAAAGTTCGTTACATCCGAAACTCATCTTTGAAAACACACGAGATCAAGAAACAAATAAAATATGTTTTCTAGTTCTGATACCAATTTGAAAAAACCTGGGTGTCCCTTACGTGTGTTTCAAACCAAACCAAACCAATTTTTAATCTGCACCAAACCAAGTTGTGAAACCCAAATTCTTACTTCAAACAAGTTTTATCTTGATTAATCCTAAACATGCATCTAGTGATTAAAGCAAGTAAAGTAAAGTAAAGAATACTCACAACGCCGGATGTACGAGGAAAAAACCCAAAATGGAAAAACAACCTCGGACAACCCAAGCCAAACAATCACTATGAACAATTGTTTTACAAAGACATATTAGCTTTACTCAATGACTCGATCCCCACGGGTCTTGACGCTCCTTCTGATCATCTATCGTTCTTTAATAGTGCCAACGCATAAATTCCATCTTCCACGATATGTATCCATAACACTCGACTCCACGAATGTTTAGGTGTCCACCGATTGGCTTTGATTCGTCTACGATGTCGAATAAGAAGTTCTTCTCTTTTCTTCACCACAAAACCCTGATGTTCAATGGCAGAATAAACCTTCTTGGTCCAGCAAGATCATGTAAACATATAACAATGATAACTCGAATCTTTACAAACTCTACGGATGTGTTTAAGCTTTTTAAACCTTAGAAAACATGTGCTAAACTCGTACTGGATGGTATACTATTTTTCCAGAATACAAACTTACGAAAATCTGACGCAAACACGCTTTAAATAATAATTAAGCGGCACCTCGAAAAGAGTGTCGTTCGAACGACAATTCCACGTCGTTCGCGCTACATACCTATCTCGTTTGAACGATATTGGTTGTCATTTGAGCAAGCTGGCACGTCAGTTTGACTTTTGGACTTTTAGTTCAAAACGTCTCTTTTAAAGGATATCCAAATAAGTCAAACTCTATTTCGAGTTTATCAGAATAAAAACGTAGTGTAAACCATTTAAAACAATATAAAACATTTTAAAACATTTTTCTTTATAAACATTACATCCTTACATTTTATAAAAACAATTCCGAGAACCATTAATTATACGCATTCATACCTGAGTGATCTCGGAATGCAATTAGTTTGAAGACGAAAAAACTTGCACAAATTAAACTTAGGCATGATTATTTCTTTGAAACTTTGTCGCAACATCTTCAATTTTCTTCAATACGTCATAGACCAAGTGGGATCGTGACAAAATAAAATCTCCCTATGACATATTACAAACACAGTTTTGTTCACGGAATTAAGTCAAAATAATATAGGGACTCAGTTGGAAATTTATGTCCTTACAAGTTCACAATCAATCAAAATTCACTGGACAATTTTTTTTAATTATATCAATTTCAAATAGCCCGCACATTCATCTCAGTGTTTTGTCAACCATAAGGACCTTAGTTTCCATAGTTCTTTCGGATATGCTAGGGTATTCCAAGACCTCCATTTGAATACTTCACTTCAGATCATAATCAACGACTAAGGCTAAAGTTATCAAGGTGTCTGTATGACTTTTATTTCCTTGAGAAAACTATTGGATGCATGCCTTTTGAAACTGAGCGGCAAACACTTAAAGGGACGCATATAAAAAAAGCTCAAGATAACTTTTTTTTGCTATTTCAAAAAACTTGATCAAACTTTCGCAACTTTTAGCTGATATTTTTTATATGGGTCCCCTGAAATATTTAAATGTTATTGAAAAAATAAGGCCGAAAAATATTTTTTTTCTATTTAAAAAAAATAAGGATGTATACTTGGTATGTACTGGAGTCTGTCTGTATACATATCGATTTTTTTAAAATAGTAAAAACAATCGGTTGAAATGTTCGTAATATAAAACAATTAAGTCGAAAAATATTTTTTTAGTGTTTTAAAAAAATAGTATGTATGGGGCTGAATTTTTTTATATGATGTTTAAACATTTCAGGGACCCGTATAATAAAATTCATCTCAGATTTTGTTTTTTGTTATTTTAAAAAAATGGGTTAAACTCTCGCAGCTTTTAAAGAACTTTTAAAAGCTACAAAATTTTGATTATTCTTTTTAAAATAGCAAAGAAAATTATTTTGTGGTGATTTTTTTACATGGATCCCTAAAATATTTAAATACTAATAAAAAACTCAACTCAAAAATAATTTTTTTAAAAATTAAAAATGTGGTTTACATCAACACTATGTATAATTGGTATGTATGGTTTTCAAGAACATATATATATATATCCATGAGGGAGAGATAATCGAAGAAACGAGGTAGGTATTGTTGTTAATCACTATATGAAAGATAAATTGGTTGATGTTAAAAGATGCGTGAGAGATTAATGAATGTTCAGATTGTCTTAGGTAAAATAATTTTTATTGTTATAAGTTCTTATGTGCCCTAATGAGCTTTAGATGGAAATGTAAAGAAATTATATTGGAAATTACTAGATGAAATATTATAACAAAATCATGAGTATGAAAACATATTTTTAGGAGGCGACTTAAATGGATATGTAGGAGTAGAACAGTACGGTTATCCAAGGATACACGGAGGTTCTGGTTTTGTTGAGAGAAATGAAGGAGAAGAGGTTATCTAAGAATTTGATAAGGCCTAGTAACTAGCGATAACAAACACATTAAAAACAAAGTGTAGGTCCCCTTTTTATATGTGCTTTAGGTGATAATAATTTTTTCAAAAAGAAAATTTTTCCAATTTTCATATGTACCAATTTTGTGAACCAATTTTACTTAGCCCAATTTTATCTTGTTATTCCTAAACATGTATCTAGTGTGATTAAGACAGTAAAATGAATCAAGTCAACAAAACACATAATGCCGATGTACGAGGAAACCACTAAGGAAAAAAATCAAGGACGACCAGAGCGAGACAATCCCTATGATGCGATTTTACAAAGTACAGACAGTAGACTTACTCAACGACTACATACCCCACAAGTATTGATGCTTTTTTATGCTTTAATCACTCATCCACAGTGCAACGCATGAGTCCATCTATGCCAAGTCAACAACACACAAGTCCACGTATGTCTCGGTATCCACCGAATAGCTATGGAAATCGCCTACGATTCAGAACATGGAGTCCACCGCTTCTGCATCAGAAAACTCAACAAAACAATGTTCAATAGAGATGAAAAAACTCCAAATGGTGCTAAACAAATTTCTCTATAGCATATGTATATGAAATATCGGATCTTGACACACAAAGGTTATTTTTAACGTGAAAAACCTTTGTAAACAAGTGAAGAAAAATGAAGGGGTTATGTTATGTAATTTTAGTTCTCCACACCTCGAAATTCTAAGAAAAGGTTGCCTTAAATAAAAAACATTAAGTTGGTGCGTCGTCAGAACGATATTGGATTGTCGTTAGAACGACTTACACAGCTTGTTCGAACGAGATATGCATGTTGTTAGAACGACCTACTGATGTCATTGGAACGACAGTTAATGTCGTTTGATCCTTCTAAACACAAGGGAAAGATATACACATCTCTAAAATGTATTTATCTCAGAATAAACGAAGTTAATACATTTTAAAATCAGTTTTTATTCAAATAACATCCTTAAAACGTTTTTCGAGTCCCATAAGCATTATGCGTTCATACCAGAGAGTATCTCGAAATGCATTACGATACGAAGACGTGAAATTTGCAGCAATAAACACGACATGATCTATCTTGAAGCTTGGCTACTACGTCTCTAAAATAACGTCATAGACTATGTGGGAATCGTGACAAGATAAAATCTATCTATGACTCAAATCGCTTTTTCATCGGAATAATGCCAATAGATACAAATTGACACTATTTGGAAATTTGTCCTTACAAATGTCCCCCTTTGGCTATTCTGTGACAAAACCAAAACAGTGAAATTCCTAATTCAGGTCATCAAGCCAAAAGACCTAAATCCCATCCCATAAACCCAAAAAGATTATACTAAATACGAACTACTAAACAAATGTCAGACTGGCAACATGAACTGTCTCCATGTGATGTAGTCGCAAAATCTCCAATCTCTGACTAATCAATACACACACGAAACAAACAAATATCATGTGAAGTATGGAGGTACAAATGATATAAAACCTTATGATACCAAGTTTTACAATAAACCATCTATTAAACATGTGACTTGCAAAACATATGATATAAATTTGCATACACATCCTTCAATATACCAATATGTAAACAGTATGAGCAAACAAAAAATCCACATACATCAAATACTATCTCTCGCCTTTGAATAGACAAACAGAGAAAAATATAAACAAATAAGATGATATCTATCATAAGAATGATCATCTGAAGCATACATAGATAAATGATGAAGCCAACTAATAATAATCACAATGTACCAAATCATATATTCAAATAGTCAAAAATATGAATCATTAATATCAGGACTGATATCACTAAGAAAATCAATGCAGTATAAGAATCAACCATAAATAATCAGTATCGACTACATGAAAATTGTCCAAAAAAGTCAAGATGCACCAAAATAGTGTAATATCAACATATATACGAAGCAGGTACAAAATAGACCAAGGAGTCGAAAAGAAAAATTAGGTCGATCGAACAACAAAGCCATGTGCTTTGAACGATATAAATATTTTGTATAATCAGACGAAGAAACAACCCAAACTAGAATGACGTCGCGCGAAGCATCTAGGAAACGACCGATCTCGCAACCTATCTAACGACCATACCTGACACTTTTAATATCTCGTTTTTAGTCTCGTTAGATCCAGTCTTCGAATGACATGGATATGTCATTTGAATGACTTAAAAAAATTTGTATTCCAGCTCTAAAAATGTTTAGGATTTGCCAATTGAAATGTTTTTTTTTTCTGAAAACAACGACTGGAAATACGAAATAGTAGCAAAATAGACTCAAAAACAAAAATAATTGAAGTATGAGTTACATGCTAACATAGTATCAATGTGCTCAAACAAGGATACGGAATGAATGGACGTGAACTACAACAAATGAATCATAACTTAAACACATCGAAATGATCAAGAAGCTCTACTTGATAGCTAAATATCATCAAACTAAGTTTTAACCATATGTGATAGTTAATATATTGAGATAAATGAACTAAACAAACATCGTGCACACAAATCCAAAATTTTAACAATTCTACAAACAATAGCTTCATGACACGATTTTTCAACATTAGGATTCGTGGTGCAGACATGTTGATAATTTTTAGTCTAAAAACCCTAATTTATTCATATTTTGTTTTCTAGTTCTTTTGAGGTTTTTAGTTTCTCACTTTATGAAAATCCTATTGGCCCATTTTTGGCATATGTTTCTTTTTATTGCCTTAATTATTTCTCTTGCTCTTTTAAATGGTGGCTTTCACGATGAGTTTATTATACTCTCATAGCCCTTTCTCGTGCACACTCATTACTTTTTCAATTAAACAACATATATCCTCACGGGCAATGGTTCTTACATGCACACCTCCTCCTAAGTCTAATTACGCATAGATGATAAAATTAAAAGAAGAACGTCTCACCAAACACAAATATGCATGAAAAGTCAAACATTCATGTAAGTTCGTGCATGTGTGTGCGATGGAATATATACAAAGTCGAATTCAATTGCAAATCAACTTCAAAATAACCCCATTAATCAATGGTTAAGATCATTCTAAGAATTTATAATTATGATCAAATGTCCTAACCATATGGATAATGAAATTATGGGTGTCCAGGAACACCAATATGCCACATCAAACATGTAAACTCAATACACACAAATAAACCGAAAATATTTTTGTGTTTTTCAAAAAACATTTTTGAATAAAAAAAAATCTTTTTTATTTTTTCAAAAATATATGAAACCAATTTTTTTTTATTTTTCCAAATAAGACTCAAATAAAAGGAAAAGGTATAATACAAAGAAATACACATGTCATAACACTAGGAAGATATATATCATGAAGCAAAGACTAGCGTATGACGAACATGACTAACACAATCATTCCTAAGAAATATCATGAGAAGTATCATGTGAAAGCAAATGAGAGTCATGAAGTTTAATTCCTAAAGTCCCTATGTCCGAATTTCTAACCGAAGTAGGTGTGTAACGACTCATAGGGGTTTTGAGAACCGAAATGACTTTATTCTTAAACTTCCTAGGAGAATTTTTAATGTCATAACAATAATGCAAAAGGTGACCCTTCCTACCGTAATGAGTGCAAATGAAAACACGACGATGAATGTGACCGAAATGTGGACCTCTCCTAATGTTACTAGTTATCTCTCTCACACGATTTGTATTAGCTTCGAGAATGGGTGCAATACGACCATCGACGCCTATACCACACTTATCATCCTTGATTTGGACGGTGCTTAAAATCATATCCAACGTTTTGGACCTAGCCGCCAAATCAAACTTCAACTTACTCGAGTCTCCCAATCTCCCCTCAACCTTACTAATCGTAGACTCAAGAAAAAGCCTAGAATCCTCAAACTCAAGAATCTTTTTCTCGAAAGCATCCATCAAATCACGAAGACTATATCTCTCACCCCAACGTATTCTAGTTTCTCTCGAAGAGTCTTGTCCCGTTCCATAAGATCCTCAATCAATGCATCATGATTTTCTATGGCATGCTCTTTCAACCTAGCTTGCAATTTCAAGTTTGCCTTTTTCACCTTCATCGTTTCCTCATATAAATCATTTAAGGCAACTTGGAACTTTCTAACAACTATTTCCTCCTCCTCACTAGCTTCACCCTCACTCACATGGAATTCACATAAAACGTCGTAGAAAGTGTCATTTACATGAGTATCTTTAAGAGAAGATTTATCGTCGTCGCTCACATGACTTTCCATGAACGCAATAAAATTACTCTCAACGGGGGAATCTCCTCACTCTTTTGGTTCACTATCACTTAAGGTGGCATTATATGCAATCAGTTTCTTAAGTGGGGCACTCCGCTACCTTATGACCATAACCCTCGGTGGGTACCTCGTCCATTTGTGTAGTCCCAAAGAAGTAGACGGACTGAGCCTTATTGATCGGCCCAAACTCGAAAGCCTAAAAAACAGTTAGTTAGTAACCACCCATCCTATTCCTAAAATCTCTCATGAGATATTCTAGGGATAGTGGGGAAACGTGGGAGTGCCCACACCCCCACTCTCCGAAGTTTACCTGTATATATTATATCCCTAGCCCAAGGCAAAGGGTATATAACAAAAAACTACTCCCCTGGAGAAAAGAGAAATACAAACTAAGAGAGCCACCGTGGATGTAGGCAATTTTCCGAACCACGAGTATCTTGTGTTGTGTGTGATTGAGATTATTCTGATTCTTGATCTTTATTTTTCTGGTGATTGCATTTACTTATAAATTATGTTGAGATTATTTTTCATCACAATTGCTGTATTTTGTGGGAAGAGGTTGTTCTTCCTTTAAGAAATCTTTCACCAACAAGAACCTAGACTGTCTGATCACAGCAGCAATGCACCTCAAGTATGGGATATTCAGGGGAAACCTATACCTCATAAGGTTAGATCTGTAGTTCGATGCTCAAGCCCAAGGCTTTTCTCAAAAAGGCAAGCCTCAGAAGAAAGCCAGGGGCCAGTTAGGTATAGACAAGTCTCCAGGTTGATGGACGCCTGTAAGGCCAGGCTCCAAGAGTAGGAGGAGGCTACTCATAAGCATGAAGCTGAAAATGCTCGCCTGAAAAGGCGAATGGAAAAGATGGGGCCATCGTAACACGAGGCAACGTCATTATCGTACTCCTAGCCCTCAGGAGAGGAGATATTGCAGCCAAGCAGGGAGCCAAGGTGTGGTTCTCAAAGATTTGAGAGACATAGGTCAGATAACGACTGGTTCGAGAAGCATCAACCAAAACGCCGTTACAAGAGCCCAAATCGAAGAAACGACGACATACGAAACTTGGTCCGGAGAGAAATGGACCAATTCCCAGCAGATCGGAGTGCCAGATCGACTAGAGAGGTATCCAGGAGAGCTCTTAAGACCTAGATGAAATCCCCTTTTTCAAGGGAAATAGAGGAAGAGGAAGCCCCCAAGAAGTTCGCAATGCCCAGGTTCAAGATCTATGATGGAAATACTGATCAGATCGACCATGTAAGATAGTACAAACATGACATGACCCTTTGGAACCACAAGGACGCATTGATGTGCCTAATTTTCCTGTCGAGCTTGCATGATGTGGCCCAAAAGTGGTTCGAGAAACTCCCCCACAGATCCATTAGAAACTTTGAGTCCCTGGCAGAGCTCTTCACATGTCACTTCATTACCAGCAGCTCCTATCCGAAAAGGATGGATTCTTTGTTGACAATGAAGAAAAAGCCCCAGGAGAGCCTCAGACACTATACGAAGAGGTATTGGGAGCTGTTCAACGAGGTCGAGGACTGCTCGGAGCAAGTCGCCATTGCATCCTTCAAGATTGGTTTACCCAGATCGTGCCTCTTACACCAATACCTCACTAATAAGGAGTCCACAACCATCGACGACTTGATGGCTCGTTGATAGAGTTGACTTTTGCGTGTATATTTCGTCGTTGCTTGAAAGCTCCTCTAATCAAAACCTCAAATACCTACAAATATAACAAACTCAAGTGTAGAGGTAAGTAAGGGTACCAATTCAAATCAAGGGGGTAAGCTAGAGACAAACTCAATTGTAATTCAATGTTTTTTTCTTTTTGGAATTTTTCTTTTCTATTTTTTTTTAGCTTTTTCAAATATTAAAACAATTAGGGTGAGGTGAGGTGAAATAACACTAAACTAAAATGTGAGATGAAAACAACTAACTAGAAAGTGATTAAAAGTGAAAAATAAAGTCTAACACTAAAGCAAGATATAAAGTGAGGTGAATAAATGTGAGAACAATCAAGGAGTGGGATTACAACACAAATTTTATCTATTCTAACTAATTAATTTAATTATTTGAATTCTCCCAAATTAATATCAAAATTACAAATCAACTCTCGCTGCAAATGTAATTTTAATAGCAACCTTTTAGAAAATTAAGTTTAATCCCCCACAACTCTAGAAAATATATCTACACTCCTTTTCATTAATCACCCGCTAGGATCGATCAATTAAAATTTATGTAAATCTATAAAATGAATTTTAGAGTTGAAATTCAAGGAATGATACTACACTTAAGAAACCCATATCTCTAGTTTGAATCTAAAATGGATAATATAACTAGAATTTGAATTTTCTGTCGAAAATCATTTACCCTCTCTCGAGGCGTAAATTTAAGGGTGAGGGGTCAAAATTAATATTCAAAGGGAATTTTCAAGTAATCAAACTAATTAAACTAAAATAACATCAAATAAGAGTTTCCCCCCACCCCTTGAAAGGGTATTTAGCCTAACATAATACAAAGCATGATAATCAAATAATCAATAGGCATTTAATATAAAAAAGAAAAGAGAAGAACAATCAAACCAATCTTTTGAATTTAATTGACTCCAATCCTCCAATTTGAAGTATACAACCCTCTTAATTGAGCATCCAAGTAGTTTGCAATAATACCCACTCAATTAAATCTCATTCAAAATTTCTCCTCACAAATCTCTAAAAAAAAGTAAAAGTAAAACTATTTACAAAATGTTTTTCTTAATTTATTTTCTACGCTAAAACTATCTCTCTCTATTTTCTATGATATCCACCCTCAAATGGGGTCTTGAGTATTCTTTTATAGTAGATGCATTCCACATATGGCGCTAAGGGGTACTTTTGGGAAGGTTTAATGTGCATGAAAATGGGGTGTGTAAGGTGTTGAGATGAGGGTGTTTAGGGAATTATGCACACATGTGCATGGGAAAGGTGTGAGGTAAGGAAGGTACATGAGTGAGGGAATTTGGGTGACAAAATCTGATATGGTTAGACTGGTAGTTTAGGTATATGGGTAGAAGTGGTAGTTTGGGGTATTAAGCTAATTAGGGTTAAAAAGTTAAAAACACATGTGGGTTAATTTATTTGGTTTTGGTTTTGTCTTGTAGTTTAGGTAGCAGATGGAAGAAAAAAGTTTTTGGCATATGGGGTTTGTTTTTTGGAAATGGATCACGGGTCACGGTTTAGGAGACGGGGTAGGCGGGTTTGAGAAAAGGTTTGTACAGGGGCGGATCGGGTTGGTTGTCGTCGGATCGCACAGGGACTGGTGGTCGGGTTGAAAGGAGAGGGAGATGGCAGGTTCGGGTTGCGGGATAAGCCGTAGGGTCGCCGATTTTGCTGGATTGGTACCGGCATCGGGACAGGGGAATTGGTGGCTGGAGCAAGGGTGAGGGGGTTCCGGGAATGGGGCCTGAAAGGTGGGTTACGGGTTAGGCTCAGGTTGGATCCGCGCTCAGGCGGGTTCAAATGTCCGAAGATGGAGGTCAGGCTATGGGCAGCGGTCGCGTTTCGGTTTGGGGTTTGTTGGTATAGGAGAAGGAGTGGGTATTTTTGGGTTTTGGGTGGTGGTTGGTTGAATGGATGTAGAGATATGAGGTGGAAGATGGGTTTGTTGGTGTGTGTGTGTTTGGTAATGGAGGGAGGAGAGAGAAGGATTTGGTGGGGAAGAAGATGGGTGGAGGTGATTATGTGGGTAAGGGTATAGGATAAGGGTGAGGGTGCGGGTGAGGAAGAGGTGTTTGTGTGTATGTGTTGTGTATGTTAGATGGGTGTGAGGGGTTGTGTGTGTGTGTTTAACTTATGACCCCTAAAAAATTAAACTAAAACAAAATAAAAATTTAACTAAACTAAAAAAATATGAAAATCAACTGAAATAAAAATAACACGACTACACACTATACAAACTCTAAAAAAACTAAACATGACTAAAATAAAGACTATAAAAATAAAATAGAAAATAAAAATAGAAAAAGAAAAAGAAATAATAATAAACTAATCTAAAAACTAAGAAAATAAACGAAAATATAAAAACTAATACACGACGCGTTAAAAATATAAAAATCCTAAAAATAAAATGACACAAATAATATAAAATGGGACAAAGTAAACACACACGGTTCGAGATAGGTTTAGGGTAGGCTAGGGAATGGGACAAGAGTAATTAGCTCCATAATCTGCACAATTGCCTTGAAATATACGTTTGGACACCGCAACATGCATTCGACCTACAAAATACACAATAAAGTGCATAAGACCCTAATTGCCGAGAATTAGCAATTAAAGTACGTCTATTCGGGGCATAAAATGTACAACTTTGGATGCTTATCACTCATATTAAAAAATATGTCAAAGTCGAAGACATGACCCATCTCAGTGCAGGAGAAAATGGTCGCACCAAGGTTTCCAGCAAGGGGATCGACCAGAATGAGAGTCAGAAGAAAGGGAGTAAGATTGGGGGCAGGAATGACCCCAAGAATGGGAACAAGAGTGATGCCTCGAAGGCATTTTAAGCAGTAAATACAGTTTTTAGAGAACTGATCTACAAGATTCTGGCAACGATCAAGGATGAACCGTTCATTAAGCGGCCCAAGAAGATGGTTGGAGACTCTTCCAAGCGAAACATCGCACTAAGATGTGATTTCCACAAGGAGGGCGGGCACAAAATCAAGCACTGCAAAGCCCTCAAGTCCCACCTTGAATATTTAGATCAAGATGGACATTTGAGCTAATTCGTGGAGAAAAAGGTACATAAAAGTAGCTGCCAATGGAGATCAAAGGCCCAATAACGTGCTTGAGGAGGACATCGACCATGAGTTCTTGGTAAATCATTGGGCGTCTAACCTCAAACAGATTCAAGGAAATGCAGCTCAGATGGAAGTAAAAAAGCGTAAAATAGTAATGCAATCCTTTCAAATCGATCCAACAAAAACACAAGCTGGGAAGCATCAGCGAGCAGAAGATGTTGACTACAACAAGCATATTGTGTTCACAGATGAAGACCTGGTGGGAGTGACAATCCCACATCATGATCGTTGATCATTACACTCAGGATATCTAACTATGACGTCGACAGATTGCTCTTCGGCCAAGGTAGATCATCCAAAGTAATGTATCTCGACCTGTTCAGGAAGTTAAAATTAAGTGTCGTCGACCTAAAGGAAGCCATTGTTCCTTTAGTTGGATTCACTGCAAAAATAACCATCCCCTTGGGAAAGATCGTCCTACCAGTAAGGGCGGGAAACATCTAAAAAATGATCGAATTTCTCATAGTCGATATTGATTCACCCTACCAAGCAATCCTCGGCAGAGGATGGATGCACGCGATGATGTCCGTCCCATCTACCTACCATCAGAAGATAATATGTGCAACTGAACGAGGAGTGGTGGAGATCCATGGAGATCAGGAGATGACAAGAAAGTGCTTTATAGCGACCATCCATCCTAAACCCGAGAAGATGGTTAAAGAAGTTAAAAACAAGAATGAGGAAGAGGAGATTCTAATGCCCTCCAAATAGTAACTAAAATATGGTAGACCAGGAGTGGAGGAGACAATGCTCCTCCCCTATGAAAGAGTCGTCGAGCACCTGGAGGAAGTCACAGCCAGTAGCAGCTCAAATCAAAGAAAGTTATTAATCAAAACCATACTCACCAACCGCGAAAAGAGGGAGTTGGTCACCCTACTTCGGAGTAACTTAGAAGTCTTTGCATGGGAGCCTTACAAGCTGCCCGAGATTGATCCTAATATAACTTGCCATTGAATGCACGTCGATCCATCTTTCAAGACAATAACACATAAATCTCGATGAACCACTCCAGAGAAAGCTAAGGCAGTGGAGAAGGAAGTTGAAAAATTGTTTGACGCAGAATCCATACGGGAAGTCTAGTTCACGAAATGGAAATCCAACCCAGTGGTTGTCCTCAAGAGTAACGGTAAATGGACAGTATGCGTCGACTTCACCGATCTCAACAAAGCATGCCATAAAGATAACTTCCCTTTCCCAAAGATCGATCAGCTGGTGGATGCCACGAAAGCATATAAAACGATGAGCTTCCTAGACGCATACCTCGGCTATCACCAGATCCCTATACACAAGTCGAACCAAGACAAGATAGCATTTATAACCATAGTTGGGTTATATTGCTATAAGGTTATGCCTTTTGGGTTAAAAAATGCAGGAGCGACTTACTAGCGGTTGGTCACCAATATGTTCAAAGAGCAAATGGGAAGAACTATGGAAGTCTACATCGATGACATGCTCGTTAAGATAAAGCTTAAAGATGACCACCTCTCTGACCTATCAAATACCTTTGAAATCCTCAAGAAGTATCGAATGAAGCTTAATGAGAGTAAGTGTTCCTTCGGTGTTCAGTCAGGAAAATTCCTTGGGTACTTGGTTATCAAGAGAGGTATTGAAGCCAACCCTGACCAGATTGATGCTATCAACAGGGTGCAGCCCCGCGAACGATAAGAGATGGGCAGAAGCACACGGGAATGCTCGCCTCCCTAAATCAGTTCATCTCAAAGTCTTCTAAAAGGTGCCAACTATTCTTTCAGTTGTTGAAGAAAAGCAAGGATGTGGAGTGGAACGAGGATTGCTCGAGGGCGTTGGAAGGGATCAAAGCTTTACCTCAGTAAACCGCCTTTGTTCGTAATCCTTCAAGAGATTTACCTTGCAGTATCCAGTCATGTTGTATGTTCTGAACTAATATGCAAAAAAAGGGGATCCAGTTTCCAGTCTATTATGGAAGCAAAACTCTTTTGGAAACCGAACAATGATACCCACCACTAGAAAAGCTCACCTTTGCGCTAGTGGTAGCCTCAAGAAAATTAAAACACTATTCTTGAAGCACACTCCATCATCATACTTACATCCCACCCTCTTAAAGTAGTCCTGAGGAAAGCAAACCCTTCAGATAGATTGTCAAAGTGGTCGGTCGAGCTCGGGCGATTTGACATTCAGTTTCCAGCCAAGGAATGCCATCAAAGGGCAGCTCCTCGTCGATTTCATCGCTGAGTTCATAGGAGAACAGCCTTCCGACCAGACCCAGACTAGTCACAAGAGCGAAGTTTCCCCTGTGTCAGGCATCTGGAGACTATACGTTGATGGAGCCTCCAATTACAAAGGGATAGGAGTAGGCATCGTGGTGATTAGCACCGAAGGTGTAATAATAGAGTAAGGAATCAGGCTTAGATTTGAAGCGTCTAACAAAGAAGTAGAGTATGAGGCACTGATCACAGGAGTACAATAGGTGTGAACGCTCAGAGCAAAGTGACTCCAAGTTTTTGGCAACTCGCAATTGTTAATTAGCGATTTCAACGCAAGAGACGAGAGGATGGCAGCCCATCTTGCCACTATAAAAGGATTGATGGACAACTTTAAACACATCAGTGTCCAGCAGTTTCCCAAATGACAGAACAAACACATTGATGCCCTAGCAGCCTTAAGCTCAATAATCAAATTCGATTTGAAAACGACAATCCAGATCGATTTCCTTGCCCAGCCAAGTATCAACTAGATCAACAAACTGTCGAACATATGGCACGTTCTCCAGATCGAGACAACCCCTAGTTAGATGGACCTCATAATAGATTATTTGAAAAATGGTTTACTACCAATAGATAAGAAGACCACTCATTAGATAAAAGTCAAAGTTGCTCGCTTTCACTTATCTCCTGACGATAACTTGTACAAGAGATCTTTCCATAGCCCTTACCTCCAGTGCGTTAATCTAAAGGACGTCGAGCGAGTCCTGCATTAACTCCATGAGAGAATCTATGGGAGTAATAGTGGGGCATGTCTCTAACTTTGCGAGTAATGAAATAAGGGTACTGGTGGACTTACATGCAGAAAGACGTTAGAATCTACGCTCGAAAGTGCGAAAAGTGCCAACTTCAGGCACCTATGGTTCACCAACTAGCTAGCGACCTAAAGTCACTTACTAGCCCATGTCTCTTCGCCCAATGGGGTATGGACATTGTGGGCCCTCTACCAACTTCATCCGGTAATCACAAATATTTATTGGTCTTAACAGACTACTTCACCAAGTGGATACAGGCATAGCCACTGGCAAATATTAGAGACATAGACATGATAAGATTCACATGGAGAAACATTATCACTTGATTTAGGATCCCCATGACTATCATCAGTGACAATGGAACCCAGTTCGAGAGTGGCCTCTTCCAGAGTTTCTGCAGCGACTATGGGATCAGGCACTACTTCAGCGCCGTGGCATGCCCTCAGAGCAACGGACGAGTTGAGGATTCGAAAAAATGGTGATCGATGGATTAAAATAGCGTTTAGAGAAAGATAAGGGAGCATGGGTAAACAAACAATCACATATCCTATGGTCTTACTGCACCACCCCAAGGTGAGCAACTAGAGAGGCACCATTCGCACTTACGTATGGGATGGAGGCAATTATTCCTTTGGAAGTTGGCCTCCCTACTATGAGGTCCACTCTGATCGATCAAGGTCAGAATGATGCAACATTGCTCGCTGAACTTGACTTAGACGAGGAGAGAAGAGAGTTGGCTCTAGTAAAACTAGCAACCTACCAATAATAGCTAGCTAAGCACTATAACAAAAAGGTCAATTCAAGAACATTCCAAGTTAGGGACTACGTCCTGAGGAAAGTTCTTAGCAGTGCTGTGAAACAATCACATGGAAATCTAGGACCAAACTAGGAGGGACCATTCAAGGTGATAAGAAACGACCTACAGGGAGCCTACCACTTAGAAACGCTGGAGGGAATAGAGATACCAAGAGCTTGGAATGCAGCCAACTTAAAGAAATTCTACTTCTAGATTTCTTTTCATTTTTTGAAAACATAATGTTGAATTTACTTCTTCGATTTATAATATTTGTTTGGCATTGGCATTTTATGAAGTGTTGGTTTTCTTAACTACATTTTAGTATATGCACCCTTTCCATGTCACAGGCTCCCCTCTTAGCGTGCAAAATAATGATCACAAACAACATATGGGTTAAAATAGCAGGGTCGATATGTAATGACCCTCCTCAGACATTTGTCAATTAACATGAATGACCTCCTAGCTTGCCCCTGGTAATACATGAAGGACTACAGGGGACCCTTAGGCAACATGGCTAACCTAGGTTGGTCGCCAACATTGTCTGGCCCAAAAATCCTGCTCGGATAGAATATTCGATACCAGGTTTATCCTCGCGATTGCCTCACTTAGGCCTAAGAAAGTGTGACGACATGACCCAAAAGGTACAGTAAGGCATAATGGTACACTTAAAGCATAGTGGACTAGGGGGATACTCACTTGACAACCAACTCTGTCTAAGTCATATCTAGTCGGCTGGAAGAGCCCAAGATAATTGAGCAAGAGATCAATAAAGTAAAAAATAACACATGTTTAATCGGTAAATCTACCAAAACATAAATATTTTATTACATCATTATATGTACAAAGGGTAATATATGTTAAGAAATTCAAACCCTAACGAGAACCAGGTCGCTGAGCGAGGTAGTTAACTACTCGCTCTCTTGGACCATCATCTTGGTGAGGAGTGAATACTTCCTCGATTTCGTCTGAACCCGGATCCAGGAGTTATCTTGGTATCGCAACTATAGGAACCTAGCGATTATCCTTTATGAATGGGATCGATATCAAAGTTGAGGGAGAGATTTCATGTCTACACCAGATAATAGAGTCCATGGTGACTTGTAATTCCCTAAGGGCACTCAACCACCCTCTTGTGGAAGATAACTCCTCGACCTCCTTTAACTTCGGTGGAGCATTAGTCCAACCCTGTTCATATTCATCCGCCCATGCCTACCGAGGACCATTTTTGAACAACTGTCTCAACCTGGTAACATCTCACTAAAGCCCTAATACAATCATACAGGCTCGAATGACATCCCCTTTCAGCACGACAATCTCTCTCTGAGAACTACTGGGAAGGTTTCCAGCTTGCTATGTCATTGATGACGAAGAACCTTGGATAAGCAATGGAGCTGTGCTCGGCCATTCTCCCTCAAACGGGTGAGCTCTCTCTTCAATGTATCATTTTCTTGTTGGAGCATATTTCCAACCAAGTTGATTTCAGACGCTTCTAAGAGCTTCGTTTTGAGACCATCAACCTCTTCTTGAACAAAGGCGCCAATCTCACTCATCTCCTCAAGTATATCTTTTAACTTAGCAACCATCTCGGATTGGTTCTTATAGTCCCGGTTCCTTGCTCGGAGAGACTTACAAATTCTTATAAAGGCACGACTGACCTGGTCACTCACATTAGTACCAAGCATTTGGCTTAAACGAGATGTTATTGGGATATATTCCTCAAGATCGATAAGCTACAAATTATACAAGAGTCGAGAATAAGTAAATAAGTATATGAAAAGGAATAAGTTTTTATTTCATTAAAACCAAAATAGTTCAAGTACAGCTACATTAGCGAGAAAAAGAAAACAACAGAAACATAAAAAATAAAAGGACCACCTAAAAAAACTAGTTGGCAACCTCAGTCTTCTCTGAGGATGTTGAATTCTTCCCCTTATCTGTAGCAGCCTCATTTGTACCTCCCTCCGATGGAATGACCGCCATTTTCTAGTCGATGGGAGCATCAGCAATAGAAGTTGGAATATTTTCATTGGTAATAGGAGGAGGCACGCCCTCTACAACGGGTTTCAGACCAGGGTCATGCTCGTCGGAGATGGGGGAATCAATATCCACCTTGGCATCAAGCAAATCCCTCTCCCAACCTTTCTTGAAGTTAAATCGGTTGATATAAACGATTTGTGCATCAGCGTCCTCATAGGCCGCGAGCCACCCATCATTGTAAGAGCGCTCCTTGATGGTGGCAGCCTCAGATTCCAGCTTTTTCATCTTCTCAATAAGCTCTTTATTCTCCTCGACCACTGCCAGCTTGCTCGTGCAAAATATGTTATAGGATTTCCTCAGATTCTCTAGCTCTTTAGATGATGCCTCCTTCTTTTTATTGACTTCGACCAAGGCAAGATCAGAAGATTTCTGAGCAGCACTAGCATCTTTTAGGCTCGCCTCTAACTCAGAATTTCTCCTCGTCACGACTGCGATAGAGGACACTGAAATCCGACACAAACTGTAGAGAAGTAAGAAAACGTTAGCGAAGAAGGTATGGAAAAGAAAATTGAAGAGTAAAGAAGTAAAAATGAACTTACCAAAGCTAGCCCCTAACTCTCTTTTAGGGCTAAAGATTGGTCCCCATGCTCGATGACCTCTGGCGGTCTGCTGGCAAAACTGCCTCTCAAGCACCATCGGAGCCAACTGATGAGAAAGAGCAATAGAAGCCCCCTTAGCCAAGGCAGACACGGACACCAAGGATTGTCCATTTTAAGTCCTCGCTTCTTCTCTCCTCCTTTATTCTTATCTCTCCTTCTTCTCCATTTGAACATTCTTCCTCTCTTACTCTTTCTTCCTCTTTTTCTGTCTCTCACTAATGCCTCCTCCTTCTTCTTCCTATCACTTTTATGAGCCACAGTTTGGGAGCTAGTGGCAGTGTCCCCACACCTAGACTTCTGCTTCTTCAGCCTACGATCCAGAGCAACATTATCCTCATCATCATCTTGGATTAAATTATTCATAGGGGAGCTATAGTCTCCTCGCTAGAACTCTCTGAACTCTTCGAATTATCCAAATCCTCCTCTGATCTGGAAGATCCCTCACTACTTGAACTCTCCTCACTATAATCACACTCAGCTCCACCTCTTTCACCTCCTACACTACCTTCACAAGAGCGACTCTCCTCTTCGTCCAATTGAATTAGCTCAGTAGTGACCTCCTCTGGGATGTCGAGGTTAAGAATGCTATCAACAGGATGGGAAATGAAGTTAGATCCTATGTTTTTGTACTATAAGAGGAAAGAAGCTGACCTCGGATGCTCGTCGTCAGCCAAAAGTTCCCTTATCTTCCAAGCTTTTATCAGCTTAGTAACTTGAATTTCGCGAAGAGCAGGTTCTAAGTTCTTCACCTTCGATAACAAAGGAAAAAAGAGGACATAAGTGAAAAAACACACTAACAGGAAATCAATAAGCAATACAAGAAAAATATCGACCTATGTACTCTTCCCCGTAAAAGGGAATCTTAGGTCCCCTGTACCTAGTCTCCCCAGTCTAGGGAGGGAACTGCCAGTTCTTGGCAATGAAGCCTTCGTGCTAATAGTCCTTATGGGAATCAGGTAAATTGACTACCAACAGCCTGTCAGGACTCCTAGCTTTCAGATAGAGGAGACGAGAGCTCATTCAAGAAAATTTATAATATTAACAGATTTCAGCAAGAACTAAATTGGTGCCATAAAGTTGATTGATCCTATGTACGTCGTTAAAAATTTTGCAAACATTTGGAAAACATTGGGCAGGAACTATGTAGAAATAACTAAAGAAGTGTAAAAACAAGAAATTTAGGGGAAAGGTTAGCCCCCTAAGACAACAGGAGAACGTTAATCCAATGCCCGTCCTCAATGTATCGAACATTACGAGGAACATGGGTACAATCAATGTCCACCCAGTTGGGGATGTTATAAAACTCCCTAAACTCGTCTATTGATATATTACCTATTTTTGCCATAAATAAACCCTAACAATGATAAAAGGGAAATTTCAATAGAAAAGAAAGGAGAATAAGTTTGGAAGACTTATGAAGTAAGAATCAGCTTGAGACAATGCGAGGCCATAAGCAAAGAAGATGGAAAGATAAGTAAAAGCTCGAAGACGAAGGATAAGACCTAGAAGTGAGAAGATGCAGTAAGAAGCGAAAGATTTCTCTAGAGTTTGAAACTTTTGAAGCGACGTTAGAAATGGCTCCTTCAAACAGTTTTAAACCCTCCCAAAGATGAAGCACGGAGAACAAAGTAGATCTGCCACCTAAATATCTTAGGAATAGACATTTCACTCCCCAAAGCTTCACTCAATTCACAAAAGTGCCATCAGAGCTATTGTTTAAAATTATTGAGCCCAAATTGTGACCCAAAAATTGTAAGGGCAATGGTGGGTACCTCGTCCATTTGTGTAGGCCCAAAGAAGTAGCCGGATTAAGACTAATTGAAAATAAGGAGAGTCCAGCCAAAACTCCAAAGCCTTAAAAATAGTTAGTTTGTAACGGCCCATCATGTTTCTAAAATCACTAATGAGATATTCTAGGGCTAGTGGGTTAACGTGGGAGTGACCAAAACCTCTACTCTCCGAAGTTTACCTATATATATTATATCCCTGGCCTAGGCAAAGGGTATGTAAATACTCCCCTGGAGAAAAGATAAATACAAACTGAGGGCACCATCATGGACGTAGGCAATTTTCCGAACCACGTATATCTTGTATTGTGTGTGATTTTAATTATTCTGATTCGTGTTCTTTATTTTTCTGGTGATTGCATTTACTTATAATTTGTGTTGATATTATTTATCACCAAACCCTCATAAATAAAACACCTATCTGACTCATCCCTCTTATCATTCTCACTTCGATTCTTAAGGACGTGATCGACTTTATTGTTCTTCAATTTTTCAAGTCTTTTGGCATCCTTCAATTGCTTTTGGAACTTAAGAAACTTTTTGAACTACTTAACCAACAAAGTTACATCTTCAAAATCAATGTCAAATTCATCATCTGAAACTTTTGTCTCCTCCTTCTAGGCTTTCAAAGCAATGCCATTTTCTTTCTTTGGTAATTGCTAGGAGGTAAGCATGTCAAGCTCATAGGTTTGTAAGTCACTTACAATATCTTATAGTTTCGTTGATTCAATCTTACCCATAGAGTTTCAAATGGTCACTTTTTGATCAAATCTATTAGGCAACGACCTTATGATTTTATTTATGACTCGGTTGTTGGGTATTTTCTATACCAAGTTAAACGACGAATTGACAATATGGGACAATCTAGTGTAAAACTCATCAAACGTCTCACTCTCTAACATATTAATCATCTCAATTTAGGTAGTGAGGTTTTGAAGTTTAAACTTCCTAATTGTGCTAATTCCGTTGTGAGTAAGTGAAAAAACATCCCAAGTCTCTTTCGACGTCTCACACATCATAATACAATTATACTCTTCCAGGGTGACAGATGAGGAAATAACATTTAAACCTTTAGAGTTATAAATGCAAGTCTATGTTTGGCTTGATTCCATGACTCAACAGGTTTTAAACTAGTGGCATCTACATCTCTCGTGACCGGTGGTGACCACACTTTTTATATCTCTAACCAGATATGATCATCAATGTCCTTAAGTGCACTTTTCATTCGCATTTTCCAATAAGCATAATTAGTGCCAAAAAAACAGGAGTTCTAAAAGCATCAAAATGTTTGAAATTCATACCTACAAGCACATGGGTTCAGACACAATGAAAAATATTTCCAACTCTAATAAAAATTTATAGGTCCCCTTTTTATGTATGCGTTAGGTGAAAATAATTTTTCCAATTTTTTTTTTCAATTTTAATATGCATCAATTTTACTTAACTCAATTTTATTTTTTAATCATAAACTTACATCAAGTGTGATTAGGCAAGTAAAATGAATCAAGTCCGCAAAACACACAACGCAGACGTACGAGAAAACCACTAAGGAAAAAAATCTCGGATGGCTCAAACCCGACAATCGCTATGATACAATTTTATAAAGTACAGACAATAGACTTACTCAACGACTCGATACCCCACTAGTCTTAACGCTCTTCTATACTTCAACCGTTCCTCCACATTGCAATGCCGGAGTCCACCTATGCTAGGTCCACAATACATGAGTCCACGTATGTCTCAGTATCCACCGAACAACTATGGCAACCATCTACAACTTAGAACACATAGTCCCCCACTTCTTCATCGCAAAACTCGACAAAATAAAGTTTAACAGAGATGAACAAGCTCCAAATGGTGCTAAACCAAGATTTTGATAGCATATGTATATAAAATATCGGATCTTGAAACACAAACGATGTTTTTAACTTGAAAAACCTTTGTAATCTTTATAGTAAAAAGTATTATTAGAAATGCACAACATAATGCACTAGATAATTATAGTAAATTAGGTATCAAGGAAAGTGAAAAGGAGATATATAAATTGGTAAAGAATAGAGATAAATTGACAAGGTATATTGTTCGAGTTAAGTGTATTAAAAACATAAATTAAAATATATTAATTAACGATAAAGAAATTTTATATAGATGGGAAGAGTATTTTCAAGGATTGTTGAATGAAGAATATCCCAAAAAAGATGTCGAGAACATAGAAACTAATATACGGTTGGTGTGTTCGATTACTGAAAATGAAGTAAACTTATTAATAAAAAAAATGGGAAGGAATAAAACTGTTGTCCCAAATAGAATACCTACAGAGGTGTAGAGAACCCTTCGAAGACTAGGGGTAAAGTGGTTCATATGTTTAAATAATAATATTTTTAAAAAAATGAAATATGCTAGATGAGTGGAGGAAAAGTACCATAATACCATTGTATAAAAATAAAGGGGATATACTGTTGTAATTATAGAGGAATAAAATTGATGAATCACACAATAAAGTTATGGAAAAAGATTATAGAACGAAGGTTAAGTAATGAGTCAAATATTTTGGACAACCAAATTATATTTATGCCAGGAAGATGAACCATGAAAGTTATTTGATTATTAAGACAATTAATGGAGAAATGTAGAAGTAAGAATATAAATATACAATGTTTTTATAGACATAGAGAAGGATATGATAGAGTACCTAGGGATATAATATGGTGGGCATTAAGGAGAAAAAGAATCCTTATGAGTTATATTAAAGTTATTGAAGATATGTATGATAATACAAAGACTAGAGTAAGAACGATTTGTCGAGAAACTAATGATTTTATGATTAAAGTGAGTTTACATTAAGGATCAACTTTAAGTCCTTACTTATTTTCCATAGTATTAGATGAGATTACTAAAGACATACAAGACGATGTCCCATCTTGTATGTTGTTTACGGATGATATAGTTTTAATAGACATTTTAAAAGAGGCCTTAACAACGAGAGTAGATACGTGATTAAATGTCATAGAGACTAAGGGGCTAAAAATCAGTAGAAATAAAACGAAATTTATAGAATATAAATTTAATAACGAGGCGTCTAATAGCATAATGTTAAAGATCGAAGGCAAAGTGATAAATCAAACTATTAAATTTCGTTATTTAGGTTCAGTGATACAGAGGAATATGTATATTGATGAAGATGTTACGAGTAGAATAGCGACTGGTTAGATGAAATGGAGACAATCAAGTGGAGTGTTATACGATAAGAGGATAACTAATAAATTAAAAGATAAATTGTATAGAATAATTGTTCAGCCAGTGACCCTATATGGAGTGAAGTGTTTAGATTTAAAGAAAAAACATGAGTAAAGTATCCATGTTAATGACATGAGGATGCCCCTATGGATGATATGAATCACTAGAAATGACAAGATTAACAATTATTATGTGAGAGATAAGTTAGTAGTAGCTCCCATTAGCAAGAAATTAAGAGAAAGTAGACTTAGATGGTATGGACATGAGCAGTGTAAAGCAGTAGATGCACTTATAACAAGAGGAAAATTATTGAAAATAGAGGGTAAAAGACAAAGGGGTCGTCATAAGTTATCTTCGGAAGAAATTATAAGAAGAGATCTTAAGGAATAAAATTTGAATGATAATATTTCTTATAATAGATTAAAATGGAAAAGGAGAATTCATGTGGCCAAACCATGTGATGGGATAAAGGCAAGAATGATGATGATAATATATATATATATATATATATATATATATATATATATATATATATATATATATATATATATATATATATGCTCTTGTGCATACCAGTTCGCATTTTAAAAGTACGGACTAGACATGTGTCACCTGACAATGAGCCTATAAATTATAGGCACACTCTCTCTCTCTTCTAGGATCACCGACATGTGACACATGTCTGATCCGCACTTTTAAAATACGGACATGTGTATATATATATATATATATAAGTAGTCCGCACAAGAGAAGTATTTAAAATGCGGACTAGTTCACACTCGTGCATACCAGTCCACATTTTAAGAGTGCGGACCGGATATGTGTCACCTCGCGGTGAGCCCAGAAAATAGAGATAGTGTGCCTATAATTTCGCTAATAATTTTTAGGTTGACCGCCAGGTGACAATATATGCAGTTCGCACTCATAAAATGAGAACTCTTCCGCACAAGAGCGTTACTGAGAGTGCGGACCAGACATATGTCACCTGGCGGTGTGCCGAGAAAAGAGAGGGTGTCTATAATTTAGTCGATAATTTCTAGGCTCACTGTCATGTGACATATATTTGGTCCGTACTCTTAAAATGTGAACGGTTCCGCACAAGAGGAGTGCTCTGTGTGCATCTGTATGTGTGTGTGTATATATATATATATATATATATATATATGATCATATACCAAAAATTCCCTTAAACATTTTTAAAAACATTTAGTCCAAACCTTTTATTTTTGTACCAAAAAGTCCCTTATTCTCTTATCTTTAAAGCTCCGCGCCAGCGGCATGGTAAAATTTTTTTTGGCATGGTGAAGGACTTTTTGGTGCAAAATAAAAACGCTTGGACTAAACGTGTATTAAAAACAGTTTGAGAAACTATTTGGTATATGTCCCATATATATATATATAGGGAAATGAACAAGTGAGGTCCGAGTTTAAGGACTCTGAATGAGGTCCGTTTTTTTAAAATAGTAAAAAAAAATATTTGTACGCTGATTTTTTTTATGATTTTTAAACATTTCAGCAGGAACATAAAAAAATAATCAACTAAAAATGATTTTTTTTGCTATTTTTAACAAAATCTGTCAAAATATGTGAGTTTATAAGTTATTTTTAAGCTATTAAAAACTGACAAAGTTTTACCGATTTTTTTAAAATTGTAAAAAAAAAATCATTTTTAGTTGATTATTTTTTTGTGATTCTACTGAAATGTTTTAAAATCATAAAAAAAATCAATTCAAAATATTTTTTTTATTATTTTAAAAAAATAGATCTCATTGAAGGACCTCAAGCTAGGAGATCTCTCTCTCTCTCTCTCTCTCTCTCTCTCTCTCTCTCTCTCTCTCTCTCTCTATATATATATATATATATGTTATGTCTACTATTTATAAATAACAATTGTACAGAATAATGAAAATAATATAATTACAGAAGTAAAACAGAATTACAACTAAATTACAGAAATGAAACACTTACTTGATATTGCAGAAATTAAACAAGAATAAAAGAAATAATCCGAGCCCTGTGAATCTCACAGTGTCCTTAAGACAATTTATTCCCTCAATGTGCTCCGAGGTTTGTGAATATAGTCTCCCAAGATAGAACGGATTTTCCCAATTAATTATGCAGCACAGCAATAATTAATTTTCAACGAACTCAAATCTGTGTTTATACTCAACAACAATGCAACAGATGCTATGCAGAAAAAGAATTTTCTGAAGAGAATATGGCAGGAAATTTGAGGAAGGAAAATGGCAGCAATTCTGGAGGAGGGAAAATTTTCATTATTTAAAAACGAAGGGAGGCATCTGTATTTATAGCAAAGTAGGTGACTGTTGGCAAATAACTGTTAAAACAGTTAAACGAAATTAACTGTTGACTGTTGGCAATAACTGCCAACAGTTTATTAATTAATTAATTAATTTCGTAATTAATTAATAATTAAATCCCAGAAAGTTAAATAAAATTCGGCCAAAAATGTAGGAGATTTTTATAAGCCCGAGCCCGAGCCCGAGCCCGAACGGAGCCGAGCCGAGCCGGCCGGACGGACGCGCGCGCGCGCGCGTGTGGACTTTTGACCGAAAGTCAACCCGTGCATAGCTTAGGTCATCTCCCCTTCAAAGAGTTGGGATACCCCCAAGGCATCCAAGCCTTAGTCCATACTTGGGGTGTTATTAACTCATCAAATTTCCACTACTCTTCCAATGTGGGACAAGAGTTAAAACACACCCAATTTATTTACTTTCATTGCTTTGTGAGTCACTTTGGGGACATATTTATCATTCATAACTTATTGAAATTGGACATATGAATATACTACGTTAATCTCCTTGCGGAGGTGAACGCGTTCGTATATGGTCCCACAATTTTCGTAGTGTGGGTCCCACCTAAATTTGAGCTCAAAGTTGCTCAAAATTCTGTCCAGAAAATTCTGGACAGCTTTCTTAAAACCCATTTAAGTCCAATTTTTCCAACAATCCCCCACATGAATGATATATCGTTATAAATAAAACAAAACAGATGTTAATGCAGATGCAGACACAAGTTGAGTAAAACTGAAGACTTATTGCATCAGGAGAAGTAGCCTAATGGCCTTGAACTTTCCTTAGTGATATACTATCAGATTTACTTGGTTAATCAGTAGACTTCACGTCCTTGAACCGTCAACCGTTTTTGTAAACCTAGACAACTGTATTCACACAACAATTCTTCAACACAGTTGGTTCTCACGTTTGTGGTCATTTTGGCCGTGAACACCACTTGGTTCCGTAAGTATTTTAGAGAATATGCCTTTCATTATTCTCATAAAAGTGGCCCCCTTCTTACTCACGTAGGTGACTTCCATAAAGAGTATTCTGCAATACCCCACTTAGACGTACTAAGATATAGATGTCATTAAAAGCATAACTTACCCTAATTTCGCGGCAGATATGCACTGCCTCATCTTTGGAATGGATAGGATTAAATATCCTCCAGTGCTTACTGAATACAATGTAGTTCGATTTGCCCATTGAACCTAGATCTTGGGATCTCCAGTCAGCTAGGTTGGGTTGCCACTATATTGATTCTTATTTATTTATAGGCTTTAGACCCATTCCTCTCGATGATCTTTCAACTTGCTCTCGGTTTAAACCTTTCGTTAGTGGATCCGATATATTATCTTTTGACTTTACATAGTCAATTGTGATAATTCCGTTTGAGAGAAGTTGTCTAACGGTATTGTGTCGACGACGAATATGTCGTGACTTTCCGTTATACATGTGATTTTGTGCCCTTCTAATCGCTGATTGGCTATCGCAATGTATACATATTGCGGGCACAGGTTTAGACCAATTTGGAACATCTTCTAAGAAATTTCGAAGCCATTCAGCTTCTTCTCCAGCTTTGTCTAGTGCAATGAATTCGGATTCCATTGTCGATCTAGCAATGCACGTTTGTTTTGAGGATTTCCAAGATACGGCTGCACCTCCGAGGGTAAACACATACCCACTCGTAGACTTAGAGTCTTTTGTATCAGATATCCAATTTGCATCGCAATGTCCTTCAAGAACAGCTGGATATTTTGAGTAATGCAATCCATAGTTTTGAGTATATTTTAAATAACCCAAAACTCTCAATATTGTTTTCCAGTGATCTCTTCCTGGATTACTCGTAAATCGACTTAGCTTATTTATTGAGTATGCTATGTCCGGTCGCGTACAGTTCATGACATACATTAAACTGCCGATAATACGAGAATATTCTAGTTGAGATATGCTTTCACCATTATTTCTTGCTAGATGTAAATTTACATCTACAGGTGTCTTGGTAGCACTAATATCATACTTCTTGAATTTTTCAAGAACTTTCTCAATGTAATGAGATTGAGATAATATAAGTCCATCCGATGTTCTAGAAATTTTAATTCCTAATATAACATCGGCGATTCCCATATATTTCATGTCAAATCTACTACTCAACATTTGTTTTGTAGTTTTGACAATTTCCAAGTTACTACCCATGATAAGCATATCATCAACATAGAGGCATACAATGACATATCCATTTTGAATGTATTTAAAGTAAACACATTTATCGCATTCATTAATTTTTAAACCATTTGATAACATTGCATTATCAAATTTTTCATGCCATTGTTAGGTGCTTGTTTTAATTCATATAATGATTTAACAAGCTTGCATACTTTTCCTTCTTGTCCGGGAGCTTTGAACCCTTCAGGTTGCTCCATATAAATTTTCTCATCTAGTTCACCGTTTAAGAATGCAGTTTTTACATCCATTTGATGTATTTCAAGTCCATTAATAGCAGCTATTGATATTAACATCCAAATGTACGTTATTCTTGTTACCGGTGAGTATGTGTCGAAGTAATCCAACCCTTCCTTTCGCCTACAGCCTTTAGCTACAAGTCTAGCTTTATATTTATCAATTGATCCATCGGCCTTCAATTTCTTTTTGAAGATCCATTTATAACCTAACGGTTTTGAACCTGGTGGAAGATCCACTAGTTCCCATGTATGATTTTGTAATATGGATTCAATTTCACTATTAATTGCTTCTTTCCAATTGGAAGCATCGGGTAAGGATATAGCTTCTTTATACGATTGAGGTTCATTTTCTAACAAATATGTTAGAAAATCCGGACCGAAAGAAGTCGAGGTTTTTGCTCTTTTACTACGTCTTGGTTCATCCTCTATTGATTCAATAGGTTGATGAGTACCACTTGTAGTATCTTGATTTGTCCTCTTACGAGGACCAGATTCTCGGGTCATGTTATACGGGAATTCATTTTCAAAAAATGAAGCATCCCTCGATTCAATAACCGTATTTACATGAATGTCCGAAATCTCAGATTTACAAACTAGAAATCGATATGCACTGCTATTAGTAGCATAACCGATGAATACACAATCCACGGTTTTTGCCCCTATTCTTACCTTTTTAGGTTTAGGAACCATCACTTTGGCTAAGCACCCCCACACTCGTAAATATTTATAGGAAGGTCTTCGACCTTTCCATAATTCATAAGGTGTCTTGTGAGTCTTTTTGTGAGGTACTTTATTCAGAATGTAATTAGCAGAAAGTAAGGCTTCCCCCCACAAATTTTGTGGAGCTCCTGAACTTAATAACATTGAGTTCATCATTTCTTTCAAAGTACGATTTTTGCGTTCAGCAACACCATTCGATTGAGGAGAATAAAGAGCGGTTGTTTGATGAATAATCCCATTTTCAGAACAAAATTCCTCAAATGGATATTCATATTCACCTCCTCTATCACTTCTAATAGCCTTTATCGTTTTGCTTAATTGATTCTCAACTTCATTCTTATATTGTTTAAATGCATTAATAGCCTCATCTTTACTATGTAACAAATATACATAGCAATATTTTGTGCAATCATCAATAAAAGTAATAAAATACTTTTTCCCACCTCTAGTTTGAACAAATTTTAAATCACAAATATCGGTGTGAATTAAATCTAAAGGTTCAGTTATCCTTTCAATAGAATGGAAAGGTAATCTAGCTAATTTAGATTCCACACAAATTTCACATTTATGATTTTTATCAATATTGAATTTTGGCAAAAATTCCAAGTTAACTAATCTACGCAATGTATCAAAATTAACATGTCCCAATCTAGCATGCCAAATATTAAATGACTCAATCAAGTAAGAAGACCTAGCAACTTCATTCATTGAAACAGATGTTTTAGGGGTTACAGTAAGAACATTCAGTTTAAAGAGCCCCTCATTTAGGTAGCCCTTTCCTACATACATGTCATTTTTAGACAACACAAAGCGATCAGATACAAACACAAGCTTGAAACCATTCTTAGTAAGGAGAGATCCAGAAATCAGATTCTTTCGGATATCAGGCACGTGAAGAACATTGTTGAGAGTAAGTTCCTTTCCAGAAGTCATTTTCAAATCAATATTTCCTTGTCCCACCACCTTAGAAGTGGAAGAATTTCCCATAAAAAGGTTCTCCTCATTTTCCAAAGGCTTATAGGTGGAGAACATCCATTTGTTTGCACAAATGTGTCGTGTGGCTCTAGTGTCCACCCACCATTCCTTGGTATTTCCAACCAAGTTACATTCAGAGACAACGGCAGAAAGATTCATATCCGCCAAATCATTGGTGATATGCTCACCCTCAGTCACATTTGCTTGAGAGTTATTTTTATTTTGCTTCTTAGGCTTACGACACTCACTTGAGCGGTGTCCCGGTTTACCACAATTGTAGCATTTGCCTTTGAACTTTTTCTTGTTATGTTTGGAAGTGCCTTCCCCATCATATTTTCGTTTGTTCTTTTTAGGACCTTCAACGACATGGACCTTTGTTTCCATCGAATTCTTCCCACTTTTCTTTTGAGACTCACGGTTGTCTTCTTCGATTCTTAGCCGGACCACCAATTCCTCCACATTCATCTCCTTACGCTTGTGCTTGAGATAGTTTTTGAACAAAGTCCAAGAAGGTGGCAACTTTTCAACAATTGCAGCAACTTGGAAAGTTTCACTAATTGACATTCCTTCAGCATGAATGTCGTCGAGAATCACTTGGAGTTCTTGCACTTGCGAGATTACAGATTTAGAATCAACCATTTTGAAGTCCAGAAAACGCCCAACGATAAATTTCTTCATCCCAGCATCTTCAGTTTTATACTTCTTTTCCAAAGAATTCCATAATTCCTTGGAAGTTTTGATAGTGCAATAGACATGGTACAAAGTCTTGTCCAAGTATGCCAAAATATAATTTCGGCAAAGGTAGTCCGAGTGCTTCCAAGCATCGACAGCAGCAACCTTTTCAGCGTCATCTCCCTCTTGAATAGAGGGGCAATCTTCATATACAAACCTGCCCAGTTGGCAGGTAGTGAGATAGAAGTACATTTGTCCTTGCCAACGTTTAAAGTCAGCCCCAATGAACTTTTCAGGTTTCTCCCCGTGTGGCATAGATACGGGTGCAGTCACATTTGTGTTGGTGACAATCAGTTTCGTAGGAGTAGTGTTCGTACTTTGCGTTTCCATTTCTGTTACAAAAACAGAATTTTTATCAATGATAAAATTCATATATAATGAATTAATCAAAACAGAATACAAAATTCTGTGCAACAATTTCCTCCAAATATGATTCACAATAAATGAATTCCAAAAGAATTCAAATAATAATTCAGAATAAAAGTGAAATATAAACAGAATTCCGTACAAAATAGAATTAAATTATAAAATCTGTGTCACACTAATTTTTAATAATAAAAAAAATTCCGTACAAACAGAATTATAATTTAAGATTAAAATATATATCATAAACAGATTTTAACAAGAATACACAAATAAAATTTTATTTTCTAAAAGAGAATATAAAACCAGTATAGAAATTGATTTCTATATCAAAACTGTTTTACTAATTTCTACAATAAAGCAGTAAATTAATTCATTTTTTTTTTCTGTCAAAACAGATTTATTTACAACAAATAAATTTCTGTAATAAAAAAAAATTCTGTACACTAAAAACAGTAGAACTACGTAAATTGTCTTAAGATTGTTATGTCTACTATTTATAAATAACAATTGTACAGAATAATGAAAATAATATAATTACAGAAGTAAAACAGAATTACAACTAAATTACAGAAATGAAACACTTACTTGATATTGCAAAACTTAAACAAGAATAAAAGAAATAATCCGAGCCCTGTGAATCTCACAGTGTCCTTAAGACAATTTATTCCCTCAATGTGCTCCGAGGTTTGTGAATATAGTCTCCCAAGATAGAACGAATTTTCCCAATTAATTATGCAGCACAGCAATAATTAATTTTCAACGAACTCAAATCTGTGTTTATACTCAACAACAATGCAACAGATGCTATGCAGAAAAAGAATTTTCTGAAGAGAATATGACAGGAAATTTGAGGAACGAAAATGGCAGCAATTCTGGAGGAGGAAAAATTTTCATTATTTAAAAACGAAGGGAGGCATCTGTATTTATAGCAAAGTAGGTGACTGTTGGAAAATAACTGCCAAAACAGTTAAACGAAATTAACTGTTGACTGTTGGCAATAACCGTCAACAGTTTATTAATTAATTAATTAATTTCATAATTAATTAATAATTAAAGCCCAGAAAGTTAAATAAAATTCGGCCAAAAAATGTAGGAGATTTTTATAAGCCCGAGCCCGAGCCCGGACGCGCGCGCGCGTGTGGACTTTTGACCGAAAGTCAACCCGTGCATAGCTTAGGTCATCTCCCCTTCAAAGAGTTGGGATCCCCCAAGGCATCCAAGCATTAGTCCATACTTGGGGTGTTATTAACTCATCAAATTTCCACTACTCTTCCAATGTGGGACAAGAGTTAAAACACACCCAATTCATTTACTTTCATTGCTTTGTGAGTCACTTTGGGGACATATTTATCATTCATAACTTATTGAAATTGGACATATGAATATACTACATTAATCTCCTTGCGGAGGTGAACGTGTTCGTATATGGTTCCACAATTTTCGTAGTGTGGGTCCCACCTAAATTTGAGCTCAAAGTTACTCAAAATTCTGTCCAGAAAATTCTGGACAGCTTTCTTAAAACCCATTTAAATCCAATTTTTCCAACAATATATATATATAAAAGCTCCTGCACCCGATGAACGCACGGAAGTGAAACCTAATTAAAGATATGGCATTTGATTCGACAGATGCAAAGTCCGAATTTAGATGTATTGGGTAGAAACCCAACTGAGCAAGCAAATCAGTTGTTTAGCTGACTCTAAAACAACTATTATTCTTAATAAAATAAGCTGTATATGTGACATCACACACCCTTTTAAACTAAACCGGTTACTTTTTATGTGTCTAGGCGGTCCACCAGACAAGGAACCTTGGTTGAAGAAGCAATCTCTTCCCCCTCTCTCTCTGTCATAGTATTAAAACTTCACTCTCTAGTGAAAATCTAAACTAACTTTCGTGAAGGTGGGGTTCATAAATAATGGTATTCTTGATCTTGTAACCAAAAGCATTGAACATTATGGGTTTCTTTTAAAAGTAAAACTTGTGCCGACAGCAATATCACGCAACTAAAGAGGAAAAGATAGATACAGGGAGAGTTAAATTGTTTTCGTCGTTAATAGCTTGACTCTATGTGGCCACTAATGTGATACTTGAATATTGAGTTTAGGTTTGAAAGAGGCAGCTAATGGATTGAGATATTGCATTTCTTTGGAAAAGCTGGACCCTTAATTTAGCCTCCGCCTATGCATGCATAAATGAAGTATATAGCATAGCTTTTTAGCTTATATCCATATAGATTGTACATAATACGGTTTAGAATATATTATTTTTTTTTTTATAAATTAATGTTTCACAAAACCAATCGCTAAGGAGAATTCACATATGGGGAGTATAAAAAGAGGAAAACCACTTATGAGTATCATAAGTTGGGTGGATGAACCATGCTATGCTATGCATGCTCTCATCACTAATGTTTCTCTTTCCCATATAGAAGGACAAGACTAATGATTTAATCAAATCGAGATTTTCTATTTGGTTCGTAATTGTTATTTGTTTAATAGAATAATTATACTTGGATTCTTGTATTCTTTCATTGTGACACTTTATTCCCATAACTTCTAATTTTAGCCGTCTTTGTCCTAAACTTTCACATTGTCGCTATATGGTCCAAATCGTAAACGGTGAATGTGCATTGCAAAAATATGTGTGGGGCTAGGTGCTATTGAAACTAAAGTTCAGGAAGTAGATTATAATTAATCCTACAAAAAATCTCTTTCCCTCTCCATTCGAACCAGCACAGCCCTCCTAGTTCTCCAGTGCGCCACCAACTTTCTACAAATCAAACCCATCACAAAAATATCATCATCTAACTCTCAAACTAGGTTGCAAACAACGCCGAGTTGAGTCAGCTTGATCTCAATCTTAAACGAGCGAGATGGAGCTCAAACTCAGTTTGTTTTTTTAACGAAAGAGTCGAGCTCAAGAATCTCGGTTCTAAGGTCGTAAATGAGCTCGTTTACTCCTTAGGAGATGAAACGATTCGAATTCGAGCCGAACCTAATTAAGCTTAATTTTAGAACAAGTTTGAGCTTTTAAGGAGCCGAGCTCAAGCTAGCTAGCGCTAGTTCTTTTGTAGATCCCTCCACCCCGACCTAGTGTCAAGTTTTAGGGTTGCAATAGATGTTTGGTTGGAGGATTCGAACAATGAAAACACTATGTTTTGGGCTGTGGAGCGCTGTAGCGTGGTGGTGCCGCCGGTCCTAAAATTGAAAAAAAAAAATGACATGATCCTGTACAAAAATTATAAAATAAGTCCGTTTTATGTGTGTTCATGTAAAAAAGGGTTTTTTACTAATTAGTCTCGTTTATTAAGTATGTAATTTAATAGGTTCTAACATATTTTTTTTGCTCCATCAGATTCCATGAAATAAGATTTTTGTTCCAATAGATCTTATTTGTAAACATACAGAGAATATTCACTCTATGTACAAGTATGACATATTGAGAAAAAATGTTGTGATATGACCTATTAGGAAATATAAGATTCCCTATAAAAAAAATTGGGTTTTAGTCATAAATTACAACAAATAGATTAATGGGGCCTCTGCGAACACCCACGTGACCCATGTAAGGCCGAAGCAGGGCGGCCGCCCCAGTTCATTTTTTTTTTTTAAATAAGGCATATAACAAATAGTCCCTCAAACATTTTTTAATAGACATTTACTCCAAGCCTTTTTATTTTGCTTCAAAAAGTCCTTCACCATGCCGCTGACGCGGATTTTTAAGAATAAGAAAATATTAGTTAAATGGGTATTTGAGGGACTTTTTGGTACAAAATAAAATGCTTGGACTAAACGTGTATTAAAAAATGTAAAATTTTGATCTCCTCCACCACTTACCCTGCTGCTCTCTCCTCCACCAAGTATATTTTGATCTCCGATGATCCGATTCCCAAATTTTATTTATATTATATTTTAAATTTCATAATTTGTTTATTTTATGAAATTATATGTGAAAATAAATTTATAATGTGAAATTAAATTTATACTAAAATTATTGATTTATATTGTATTAATTATCATATGATATTTTGATAATAATTTTTAGTGTTGAAAATGAATATAATGTCCAAAAAAAGTAAAAACAACCCAAAAAATGCCCAATAAAATTTGAAATAACCTCCAAAAAAATTGTCTCGGGGGCTCCCGCCCCCAAACCCCTGGCACCACTTGAAATTTTCATCCCAATTGACACAAAATCCTGGATCCACCACTGCTCCCCCGTGAAATAAACTATTAACTTTGACCATTTGCTCACTTTGCCCGCCACATACGACCCCTATTTCATGGATTGTTTAAAAAACGTTGTCATTTGATTGCAAAAGTTAAGGGGGCAATGTGCACGGGTTGTAATTTATCCTAGGCCAGTTACAAACTTTCATGTATATTATCTTCCATTTCTTTTCTATTGTTCCTTCCATTAAAATCCACCAAAAAAGATCTGTTTATTTATACTAAAAGGAAATAAAAAAGTAAGGTCGAATCTGGATCTCTTAGTCTCTCGGCTGCCAGACCGGACAACATATAGGAGGACAGAAACATGCATGATACGGGTGACGCGTTCTTAGGGTAAAAAAATATGTCTTTAGGCTTCTAAGGTGGTGGAAATCAAAGTGTTTGCTGCACCAACTTCCCCTCTAACTAGCTCCCTCTATGGTCAAATGGGTCACATCGCTTCATGTCTCTATCTTCATGTAATTTCTTTTCTTTAGTAAAATCAAACAAGGCTCTTTGATAATAACGGACTTAAAAATTCACAACGGTTTCATATTTTATCTTAGGCACCCAAATTGAGTGGTCAAACCATCCGATCCGAGAGCACATGAATTAAATTGTATTTGTGTCATCTTTTTTTTTTTTTTGCACATATAAGAGAATCAAAGATGCCATGATAACGATAACTGAGAGATTTAATATGAAGGGAAATATTGTACAGATCTCATTCAGTGTCGAGGTTGTCTGCTGCTGTCATTTATTTATACAAAAACTGTACAGTTATTACAATGTGGAACCATGCAAGAGTAGTGGAAACTGCCCACTACAGAAGAACAAAATAACTAACTCCTAACCCCATTACGCATGAATATTAACTGTTAGAGTATCTCCAATGGCATAATTAAATTTGTAAGTCTAACCAAATTTTGCTTATTTCGGCAAAAGACTTGTTTCAATAGACTAATCAAATTGTAACTAGCTCTTAACTAATAATCAAATTTTAGATTTCAATAATCAAACTTAACAATATTTTTAGAATATTCAAAACTAGAGACCCACATCCCACAAAACTCTCTCACAAACAAAACCGTTTCTCTCTCCTCTTCCTCCCCAACAAAATCGTTATCTTTTTCCCTCTTTGTTTTACTCTCCCCATTCTTCCATTAAAAAAATCTACGGTGGTTCAATACAATTTTATAGTAATCATTTTAATTTCAGATTTTTTTATCTTAGTTTTATCTTTCAAATGAGATCCATACGCCCTTGTATATTCATTTGCAAAGAAGTAATTGATTCTCCTACAAGACTTGAGAAAAGCAATATGATGTAGAAATCTAGTTAGACTTTGTCATCCAACGGGTGGAAGGGCACGAAATTCAAAGCCTTTGGATTCATTTTTGACAAGCCCAAGCACACGATTTAAAAATAAGTGAAAACGATGCTTTTCAAGAAGATGGGTATAAAATCCATTGTTAAACGACGTAGTTTTGTTAGGAAATATCAGTTTTTGATTATAGATAATTTTAACCATTGTAAAGGCTTAGATAGCTAATGTTAACAACCCTGTAAATGCCTAATTAAATGCTTACGTGTCACTTTTTAGCCTAATTATTTTGGTTACGCTATTGGAGATACTCTTGTACAAAATGGGACTATACACCATTTATTTATGTTGACACTTACTAACAAATATACATGAACTAGAACACCTGTTAAGCGAACATTTATAACTTCCAAGATCACGGGATACTACCGAGTTTGGCAAGGTCAGTTATCATTCCCCCTCAAGGTTGGTGTGGGCAAAGGCCAAACACCAAGCTTGTGGTGAAGCCGTTGGAAGGACGCTATCAGAAGAGCCTTTGTAAAAATATGTGCAAGTTGAGACCGAGAGGGGATATATTGGGTTGTTAAGTGTCCTTGAGCGACCTTTTCTCGAACAAAATGATAGTCCAATTCAACATGTTTGGTACGAGCATGTAAGACCGGATTGATGGACATGCACAATGCACAGGTATTATCACATAACAAGGTCGGAGAAATAGAATGCAAAATGCCAATATCACGAAGGATATAAGAAACCCAGGTTAACTCAGCAGCAGCAGCATCGAGAGCATGATATTCATCTTCACAACTGGACCTAGGGACAGTGGGTTGACGTTTGGAAGACTAAGAGAGACAATTAGCACCCATGAAAATACAATATCTGAAACTGTGCTTGCGAGTATCTGGACAACCTGCCCCATCAACGTCGGAGAATCGGTAGAGCAGAAGAGAGGAGTTGTAGTCTGTGATACTCAGTGGGGTTTTCAATAAGGTTAGTGATGGAGGAGTTGCAAGCTTTGATACTCAAAAGGGTGGAACAAGAGTGTGAGGATAGAAGGTTAGTGTGAGTAAGGAGTTTTTCAATGTATGTTGTTTGAGACAGTAGAACCCCACCTTGGATAGGAAGAAGTTCCATCCCAAGAAAATAACTTAGTGTGCCAAGATCCTTAAGAGACAATTCAGAACTAAGACGAGTGATGATTTGAGTGATGAGAGAGGGATTTGTACCCGTGATGATGATATCATCTATGTAGACTAGAAGAAGAATGGTGCCCTTGGAAGTGTTCTAAACAAATAAAGACGAATCAGCTATACTATAAAAGAACCCAAGACCAGTAAGGAAGGAGCTGAATCGATCGAACTAAGCTCGAGTAGCTTGTTGGAAGAAATAGATGGATTTGTGTAAGGAGCATACATAATGAGGGAATAAAGGATGGGAAAAACCATGGGGTTGATTCATATACACTTGTTCTTGTAACCACTCGTGCAAAAAGGCATTTTTGACATCTAACCGCCTTATGACACACTTGTAGGTTGTGGCAATAGAAAACACAATGTGAATAATAGTGGCTTTGATGACGGGACTGAACGTTTCTCCACAATTAATATTTGGAACTTGGTTATATCCTTGCGCAACAAGTCTTTCCTTATAGCGGTCGATGGAACCATCAGGTCTAAGATTAGTCTTGAATATCCATTTGGACCCAATTAGGTGCATGTGAGGTTGCTTAGGTACTAAGGGCCGGGTTTTATTGTGGTGAAATGCACTAAGTTCTCCATGCATAACTACCACCCACCGATGATTAGCAAGGGCTTCCTTGAGATGTTTGGGTTCAGGTTATGAGGCAATTGATGAGTGTGATACATGGAGTGCTTTAGGTTATGGTGTGGTTGTGCTTGTGTGAAGGAGTTTGGACTTTGAACGAGTTGTCATAGCATGATGGTTTTTGGTGTTTGAAATGGTTGGCATAGTGGTATTTTTAGGCTTAGTTGTTGATGAGGAAGTGAATGGTCTAATAGGTATTGGTATGCTTAAGGTCAATCCTCGCGGGTTATATATGGGTGATTGGATAGACATAGAGGTTGGTGGGTTTGGGTTAACAGTAGGGAACGTAGGACCTTGCTTATGAGTCGTACCGGATATCTCCTTGTCGTGATTTTCAAACTGGAACCTGAGGCTAGAACTTGTAGCTATTGTCTTAGTCATATCGTGCAGTGAGTTTTCTTCATCACCATCAGAGTGAGGTCCCATGACAGTACACTCAGTGGGTCCATGTCAGTAGTGCTATTTGGCTATAGGTCTTCTTTCGTGTTGACATGAGGAGCTCCCCTACTGTTGTTAGTGCACCGTTGCCTTTGATTAACACAACTACTCTATATTTCTTGGAGATCCGAAGCTGGTAGGTGAGGACCACTATTGGTTTTTCTTACTATGTTGATATTTAGTCTTATTAGTTTTAGTATTTACATCCAAAACATCATGATAGGTTGAAAATTTTATAGACCTATCACACCCACTAATGTATCTATCCGGTGTCACGTGTGGAAAAATAGTTTCATCAAATACCACATGCCTAGAAACATATACTCTTCTACTGGAGGGATGACATCATTTATATCCCTTATGAAGGGAACTACAACTGATGAAAACACAAGGGTATGATTTCGGAGTAAATTTATGATGTGTTTTGGTCTTTATATATGGAAAACATCTACCCCCAAAAAGTTTAAGTTCCCGTAGTAAGGTTGTAGATTAAAAAGTTTGAATAAAGGGGTTTATTTATATAGTTTTGATGAAGGCAACCTATTTATGAGATACACGGCTGTTAGAAATGCATCAACCCACATGAACAAAGGTATTTTTGCATATAACATTAATGTGAGTGTTATTTCTACAATATGTTTATGTTTTCTTTCGGTCACTCCATTTTGTTCCAGGGTGTTTGGACATGAAATGTTTCTGAGGATGGCACATTCTCTTAAATGTTCTATAGAGTCAGAACTAAAGTATTCACCTCCACCATCACATTGAAACACTTTAATTTCTCTTGAAAATTGTTTTCTCACCATCCTTTGAAACTCAATGAACACTGCAAAGAAATGAGATTTTTGTTTCAAATGTTATAGCCAAGTGTACCTAGTACAATCATCAATAAACACTACAGAATACTTCATATGTTGTGATGAGAGAATAGGTGCAGAACCCCATAAGTCAGAATAAATTTTATCAAATGGTTTGTCACACCCTGCTTAATTAAATTTCGATTGATGAGGCCTTTATCGAATTAAATCAGGATTTACATATGGTTCATTCTTAGCATCACTCTCATAACCTTATTAATTACTAACCACCTAGTCTTTAATTAAGCCAATGCCAAATTTTATCTTAAAACTTAATCGAAAACCAAAAAATAATATAAGGATCCGAAATAAACATCGCAAGGAAAATCTAAGCATGCCACACAACTGCTAAAAGTGTTAGTCGAATAACATCGACCATATAAGCAATCCACCATATGCAACGTAAAAAGAGAGTAACTGATACATGCCAAACTGAATGTAAAAATTACAAGCCAAGGAAACAAGCCCAACAGTATAACTAGAATTTCCATATCTTGAGGAGAATAAGATAGGCGCTTAAATCAACTATCCTTCAGTACCCACATATACTGCAGCTGTGCCCCCTATAAGCAGATCAGGCCTGGCGCCCCTATGGTCGGACACCTAAAAGGTTTTGAAAATATTTTTATAGCAAGGGTTAGAACTCAAAATATTTAAAAATATTTAGCAAGTGAATTTAAATTTAGAAAATTAAAATGTATGAATACTCTTTATCTTTAAATTAGTGTCGCACGCTCTCTTGAGGACACCTCATCCCTCCACCAATGTGCACGCCTAACGAAACTATATATGACCCAACTGGCTAACTACCCTGTAACTAGTCTTGTCACATATATATATATCCCACTAATTCCCACTACTATATCCGAAGTGAGTTTGGTTATTCATTTTATAAGTTACTAATCACACTAACTTATTTAAATCAATTCTCATTTTATACCATATAACCACTTCACAAGTTATATAATTAATACGATTCTCATCCTGTATTTACCCGTATATAATTATAGCATATATACATAATCATAATACAACACTCACACATACATGTCGTAGATATATAACTATCCCCCGAGTAGGCATTCACACATACATGTCGTAGATATCATAATCATAATCGGGTATAGTCATCCACCCGAAACCCTGACACGGTTAGCTCCTCATTTCAAAAAATGTACAAACGCTATGGAGGCGGCCATAGTTTCCCATGGTAGTGAGATTAAAACACTCAAATGACTCAATCATGGAATCGAACTCTATGAGTTGGGGACTATACTTACCATGCATTCACTAGTCAGGGGATTCACCCAAATCGCGCAACCTCCCCTTATAGCACTATAATGGATATGCTTTACTATAAATATTATTCAAACAAATATTTATAAATCATATATATATATACTACGCATCACCCTATATATATTAAATCATGTCTACAGGTGTATTAGGTCCATACACAAGTCTAAAACATACAAGTCTACAATCCGACTTAATTCCAATTAATCATGCACTAACTAATTTTACTATATTGGTGTCAGTCTACTAAATATACCCGAACTATATCTCTTGGTCCGAAATTCAAAATTCCCACTTCATTATTCAATTTCATTAAGTTTCCCCCACTTAATTAATAAGATTTCAAATCACAAAATAATAAACCTTAATTCCCCAATCACTTTACTCTTATAATTAATCATAGGTTGATTTTCACAAATTCAAATCCTACATTATAACCTTAATTTCATAATCAACCAATACTAGAATTCTTCATCATCAAACACATAGCAGGTCTGAATTAGGGGAAAGGGGAGAAATTTGTCAGAATTGGACATGTCGTTGAAATGACCATCCATGCAGTTCGAACGACAGTGGCTCTCGTTCGAATGAGACACCAGGTCGTTAGAAAGACCCTAGTGTTCTCCCTCCTCTTTCGTTGCCTAGAAAACTAGTCCGCCATTACAACTTAAAAACCTCCAATTATGTACAGATTTACCCCCAAATTTCATCCTAAATTTACCCATTTGATTGACTCAACCCAACTACATCATCTACACCAAATTGGGTCATCAAATTCACAAAATCTTAATATCTCTACAAACTTATAAGTTCCAAACATGAAATCCCCAATTTCTAATTACATTAAACACTAACATATTAATTAAATCCCAACTTCTTTAATATGAAAAGGAAAATGAAAATTAACAAATGTAAGTTAAAACAATATCCTTAGGTTTGTAGAATCAAGTCCCTTAGATGAATATTTTAGGTTGGATTCAAGGATCTCCTCTTGTTCTTGAAGCAATCTTCCAAAATCTCCAAATTCTCATTCAGTTGTTCTCCTCTAAGGCTCTCCACAATTTTAGTCTCCTAAAATGACTTAAAGTTGCCTTACCCTCTCACAATTAGAGTTATTAACGCTAATCCCATTTTTCGGTCTATGGGACTTCCAAAAACGGCCCAAACATTTAATAGAGAGCTCAAATATGTTTAGAAAAGTTCCAAAACCCAATATATACATGTAGCAACTCATTTGGACGATTTCATCCCTACCGGACTCAACCATGTGCTCAAAATCGCCATCCGATTAATTATTTTTAAAAGCTAACATTCACTAATTAACTAATTTAAATTCACTCACTTTTAAATAATACAATTAATTAATTCTCATAAATTTTATGACACAAGTAATTTACCGATTATCGAATTAATTAATTAAAATAAAAGCCCAGAAATTAAGAGGTGTTACATACTTTCCCCCTTACAAGGGAATTTCGTCCTCGAAATTCGGACGTACCTACAGTAAATGGCTCTGGATACTTCTCCCGCATGTCTTCCTCATGCTCCCAAGTGGACTCGTCGGCACAATGATGACCCCATTGAAAACGGACAAGCGGTACAAATCTAGATCGTATTTGACGTTCACTGCGATCTAAGATAGCTACTGGTCTCTCCTCATAAGAAATATCGGGCGGCAAGTCTATCTCCTCAAGTGGGACGTGGCACAACGACCTCGAACTCCTCTTATATTTCTTCAGCGGCGCTATATGAAACATATCGTGGATACACTGAAGGTGATCTGGCAAACCCAAATGGTACACTAGTGGTCCAACTCTCTCAATTATGGGGAATCGACCAACATACCTTGGCTCCAACTTCCACTTTTTGCCAAATCTCTTCACCCATTTCATAGGGGATACCCGCACTAATACTGGATCCCCTATCTCCAACTGCACATGTCTCCAATTCGCATCGGCGTTGCTCTTTTATCTATATTGGGCTATACGGATATGCCCTCGAATTAAATCCCTATTGGAGGACGTGTCCCAAATCATCTGCGACCTTAATAATTTATTATCCCCCACCTCCAACCAACATTCTGGTGAGCGATAAGGTCTCCGGTACAATGCCTCAAATGGGGCGATGCCAATAGTGAATTGGTACGAGTTGTTATAAGCAAACTCGACCAATAGAACATACTTCTCCCAACCTCCCCCAAAATCAAGAATACACATCCATAGCTTGTCTTCGAGCATCTAATTCACTATCTATGTTTGTCGATTTATCTGGGGGTGATAGGCGGTGCTCAACCTCAACTCGGTGCCCATAGCCTCCTGGAAGCTCTGCCAAAAATGCGACACAAAAATCTTATCCGTGTCGGACACCATATTGATCGGGACCTCCTGCAACCTGACTATCTCCGCTATGAATAGTCTTGCATACTGCATAGTCTCAATGTTTGTAGGAATAAAAAAAAAGTAAGCCACCTTGATTAAACGATCTACTACGACCCATATAGAATCGTGACCCCTCTGTGAGATAGGCAACCCCATAATGAAAACCATAGATATGCTCTCCCACTTTCATACTGGGATCTCAAGTGGCTGCAATATCACTGACCGTCTATGGTGATCAACCTTCACAAGCTGACACGTAGTACACTTCGAGACAAACTCCGTAATATCTCATTTCATTCTTGTCCACTAGTATTTGCTCCTCATATCTTAGTACATTTTGTCCCCACGGGGATGTACCGCAAACTTAGAGCCACGGGCTTCCATCAAAACGACATGCTCATGTCCTCGTACTTTGTCATTACCATCATCCCATGAAAGTGTAGCCCACCCTCGGAGCTAATGTAGTGGGACGCTGCACCCTCTGCTAACAACTATTTTACACTGTCCTGGTAAAAAGGATCCTCTTCCTGAGCCCTCACCACCCGCATAACAATCTCTGGTGTGATTGATGAAACCACCATACATGCCTTGGCAATCTTGTCGTCGTACCGAAGTTCGCTCCACTTCGCCTTTAAAACTGCCACCATATCCTCCTTAGGTTGGCGGCTCAATGCATGCGCCACTACGTTAACCTTACCAGGATGATACTTAATATCAAACTGGTAATCCTTCACGAACTCTAACCACCTCCTTTTCCTCATGTTCAAGGCCTTCAGAGTGAATAAATACTAGAGTGATTTGTGATCCGTGAATAATATTAACCTCTCTCCCGAAAGGTAATTCCCCCAGATCCTCAAGGCGAAAATGACCGCGTCTAACTCAAGATCATGAGTGGAGTAATTCCTCTCGTGGGGCTTTAGCTTCTGGGATGCATAAGCTATATTCCACTCTTCTTGCTGTAACACACCTCTGAGTCGCTGTAAGGACGCATCAGTATAAATTCGATAATCCAATCCTGCCCTTGATAATGCCAATACGGGGGCTGATGTTATCTTGTCCTCCAACTCATCGAATGCTAACTAACATTCATCGCTCCATACATAGGTCATCCCTTTATGAGTCAAATTTTTTAACGGTTTGGTAATCTTGGAAAACCCCCTGATGAAACGATGCTAGTACCCAGCTAACCCTAAAAATCTCATAATCTCAGTCGGTGTCATGGGATGGCCCCTCTCCCTCACCGCTGATACCTTACTTGGATCCACGACAATACCCTGCTCCAAGACAATATGGCCATGTAATTGCACTTCCTGGAGCCAAAATCCACATTTCTCAAACATTGTATATAGACGGTGATCCCGCAACGTTTGCAAGACCATATGGAGATGGTCGGCATGCCCCTCCTCTGTGCGTGAATAGACCAAAATTTCATCTATGAAAACTGTGACAAACTGATCGAGAAAATCTCAGAAAATCGAATTCATAAGGTCCACGGAAATCGTCGTTGCGTTGGTGAGCCTGAATGGCATCACCCAAACTCATATGAACCATATCGTGATAGAAAAGGGTTTTTTGGGACGTCTTCCTCTCGAATCCTCAATTTATGTTACCCCTACCGTAAATCGATTTTGGTGAAATAGGTCACCCCTCATAGATGAATGAAAAGATCATCAATCGTAGGAGGTGGATACTTATTTGTGATCGTAACCTTATTCAACTCCCGATAATCGACACATAAGCGGAGTGAGCCGTCACTCTTCTTCACAAACAACAGGGGAGCACCCCATGGTGATGTGCTTCGTCGAATGAATCCTTAGCCCAAGAATTGCTGAATTTGTTCCCTCAACTCAGGTATCTTTGAAGGGGCCATACGATAAGGCGTTCGAGCTATCGATCGAGCACCCGACGCTAGATCAATGACGAACTCAATTTTCTGACTGGGTAGTAATCCTAGTATGTCCTGGAATATGTCCCTATAGTCCCTCACAATCGTGATCGAGTGTATCGGGATCACTACCACCTATGAGGTCTCTTCCTCAAGATAATATAAATCAGTGCGTGATCCTCCTTCAGAAAGGAGCATCGCCACTAAAAACATCTCCTACCCTGGGATGTCGAAGACTATGGCTCTTTTATAACAATCCACCATGGCCCTATAAGCGTCTAACCAATATCTTCCTAAGACAACATCATAACCCTCCAAATCTAATACCAAAAGGTCTTCTGTAAAACTCAATCCCCCAATCACAATGCCTACCGCACTACAAATCGAGTGAATGAGCGCTCCACTCCTATCGATGACTCCACACACATGAGTAGACTATCAGCCATATCTAACCCAACAACTCTAGAAAAATGGGTCCTAACAAATGAATGTGATGCAAAAGTATAAAAAAGGATTCTTCCATCATGATCATGGATAGGAAACATACCCTCTACTATCGGTGGCGCTAGTGGTACTCGGGGAATTATAACATTTTGGACATTGTACACACGTCCGTACTGCAACTATCATAACTGCTGCGGAATCTGGGGAGCTAGCACTGTTGGATGTCCCTGCACCTGATAGCCTTTCAGGACACCCTTTTGCGGTACTCTACCTCTCTGCGGACAGTCTCTCTTCATGTGGTCTAGATGGCCATAAATGTAATAGCGCCTTGGCCCGTCTCTCTGATACTGACCATGATGTCCCTAATGCGGATGTCCCTGATATCGACCCTTCTAGCCTTGATGTTGATATCCCTGGGGTTGGACCTGATTGCCCTTGCGAGGCTATCTCGACTGTAGGCCCTGATGGACACACCCATTCTTCCTCTCACCTAGATGGCCCTGAGGAACCTGATGCTGATTCGGGCCCTATTGGCCCTGCCTGAACCCCTATCCTCCAAATCGGAATCTCTTGCCAGGATTCTCCTAACGGGTATCTAGCCCCTGTTCCGCACCACTAAAAGAACCCCCATTAGCCCTACCCTGTTGTCTTGCCTCACCACTCATCTTGCTTCCTTTAACATGGAATTGATGATCCTGATAATGAAGCACGAAGGCATTGACCACATCAATGTAAGTCACCAAAGTAGGATTTCCAATCAGATATTACCTTATCCTCTAGGCATCCACAAATATAGGTTTCTTCCTCTCTTCATTGGTCACCTCGTTTGGCACGATATTTTCCAAACGAGTGAACTCATCCTCATACTCAGTGACATATTGGTCTCCTTAAACCACCTCCGTAAGCCTCATCCTCATCTCAGTCTCAATGGATAGAGGAAAATACGTGTGGTCGAACCACGCCCAAAACTCTGTAACTGTCATAGAATCTCTCTCAATATTAATGGTGTCAGGACATATTTTTATAAGTTCGTTCTCAATTTATTATGCTGTAACAACCCGTGTAATTTTTGGGGTATTTTCGAAATTAAGAGGAAAAATAAATTTTGAGATAAAATTATTTTTATTGCTCAAATATGTTGGATTTTATTTTTAAAGATGAGAATTTCAAACGATTTCGGAATTTGAATTAAAATGGAGTTTTAATTGAATTTTTATTATTTAGAAGAGTCCTCAAAACATAAAACTCTCTAAGAGTCCTCGGAACATAAAACTCTCTAGTAAAAATAATATTTTTTAAAAATCCGACCGTCCGATCAAGCTGAATTTTTGTCAGAAGTCCTGTCTCGCCGTTCGCTATAACATACTAAAATTTTAAGCGATTCCAACGGTCCGATCGTCCGAATTAAATTTTTAGTGTTTGTATCTCATTAGAACTCTTTTCTTAATCAAACACTTAATCATTTATTTACCAACAAATTCGTGGATGGACTTTTCAAATCACTTTTTCTCAAACTTTTCAACCAGAAGACCTCTCCAAAATTACTCCCTTTCATCTACAAACCATAGCCCCAAGCTTATTCAAGATTTCAACCTTAGATTATATGGCTTATTTGGTGTTTTCTCGAGTTTGGGCTAGAACGAGATTTGATTATTTTTCGCGAGAGGAACGTGATGGTGTGATTAGATTTTGAGGCTGAAATTATGTGATGATTTTAAGGTATAGGGTTTTACACAATATGCTCCTTAATCTCGCGAGTGTTTCTCCTTTTGGTTTCATGTGATTATTGACTCATATTTGAATTGCTAAATTCATTGGAATCCGGAAATATTTGTTGGAATCTAATTCCATTCATGTGGTATTATATTTGGTGTTGAGCATGTTGTCATGAAGATTTTAATATGGCACGGAGGTTGGGCACCCGCCAATATTCCTTTTTTCGGATATGCTAGAAAAATGCATAGGCGCGGTACGTTGGTGAGGCTTGGTGACCCGGTTAATGTGTTGTTGAGAAATTATAGTGATATAATTGCTTATGTGATTCGCATTTGATTTGAATATTCGTATTCGTATTGTTACATTTTATTCATCGCTAACATTTTTGTTGAGCATATTCCTGTCGTATTGTGTACTTCCCCATCTTTTCTTAGTTGGCAGGTGAGCACGGATTTGAGTGCTATGGACCAATTGGGATGATTTTAGCGAGGATTATTTGGGAAGAATTCTTAATATGAGAATAGTGGTTTCTTGTTTTATTGTGGGATTTAGATGCTATATACCTTGTTATTTGTGGATTAGTTTAGTTTTATCGATAGGTGGCGCTCCGTTCGCTCTCCCCGGGCGGGCGGGGTGTTACAGAATGGTATCAGAGCTTAGGTATACGACCACCCTCGGGTCTTGGGTTTTGGGTCTGTTGCGTTTTTGTGGCGCGAATCTGGAGATAGAAATTTTTAGAGAATCGTTTTGCGTTAAGCATCTAGATTAGATGTGAGGAAATTATTTTGGAGACGAGATTATTTTTGGAGATTGTTGGCCTGATTTTTGAGAGTTAGGTATTCGGCGAATTTCGAGGGCGAAATTCCATTGTTAGTGGGGAGGTGTAACAACCCGTGTAATTTTTGGGGTATTTTCGAAATTAAGAGGAAAAATAAATTTTGAGATAAAATTATTTTTATTGCTCAAATATGTCGGATTTTATTTTTAAAGATGAGAATTTCAAACGGTTTCGGAATTTGAATTAAAATGGAGTTTTAATTGAATTTTTATTATTTAGAAGAGTCCTCAAAACATAAAACTCTCTAAGAGTCCTCGGAACATAAAACTCTCTAGTAAAAATAATATTTTTTAGCAATCTGTCCATTCGATCAACCTGAATTTTTGTCAGCAGTCATGTCTTGCCGTTCGCTACAACATACTAAAATTTCAAGCAATTCCAACGGTCCGATCGTCCGGAATAAAATTTTTAGTGTTTGTATCTAATTATAACTCTTTTCTTAATCAAACTCTTAATCCTTTATATATCAACTAATTCGTGGCTTGGCTCTTCAAATCACTTTTTTTCAAACTTTTTAAGCAGAAGACCTCTTCAAAATTACTCCCTTTCATATACAAACCATAGCCCCAAGCTTATTCAAGATTTCAACCTCAGATTAGAAGGCTTATTTCGTGTTTTCTCGAGTTTGGGCTACAACGAGATTTGATTATTTTTGCGAGAGGAACCAGATGGTGTGATTAGATTTTGAGGCTGAATTATGTGATGATTTTGAGGTATGGGGTTTTACACAATATGCTCCTGAAACCTCGCGAATGTTTATTCCGTTGAATTCTTGTTAATTGAACTCATATTTTGAATTGTAAAATTCTTGGAAATCTGGAAAAATAATTGTTGAAATTATTTTCATTCATGAGGTATTATTCATGTTGTTTTGAGCACGCTGTCATGAGATTTTAATATGGCACTGATGTTGGGCACCCGCCAAGACTCCTTTTCCGGCTACTTGATAAAGTATGGCGCGGTACGATGAGGCCTGGTGACTCCGGTTAATGTGTTGTTGAGAAATTTATTGATAAAATGCTATTGAGATTTGCATTATTTGATTTGAGTATTCGTAGTCGTATTGTTGCGCTTTGTTCATCGCTAACATCTTTGTTGAGCATATTCCTGTCGTATTGTGTACTTCCCCATCTTTTTCTTAGTTGGCAGGTGAGCACGGATTTGAGTGCATGGACCAATTGGGATTATTTTAGCGAGGATTATTTGGGAAGAATTTTTAATACAAGAGATGAGAAGACTTGTATTTATTTTGATGTATAGAGCATTTGGAGATTTATTTTATTTTTGAGATAGTTAGATTGTTGTAATTATTTCGAGAGATTTGTTGTGTTAATTTGAAGATGAGAATAGTGGTTTCTTGTTTTATTGTGGGATTTAGATGGTCTATACCGTGTTATTTGTGGATTAGTTTAGTTTTATCGACAGTAGCGCTCCGTTCGCTCTCCCCGAGCGGGCGTGGTGTTACAGGATGGTATCAGAGCTTAGGTACCACCCTCGGGTCTTGGGTTTTGGGTCTGTTGCGTTTTTGTGGCGCGAATTTGGAGATAGAAATTTTTAGAGAATCGTTTTGCGTTAAGCATATAGATTAGATGTGAGGAAATTATTTTGGAGACGAGATTATTTTTGGAGATTGTTGGCCTGATCTTTGAGAGTTAGGTATTCGGCGAATTTCGAGGGCGAAATTCCATTGTTAGTGGGGAAGTGTAACAACCCGTGTAATTTTTGGGGTATTTTCGAAATTAAGAGGAAAAATAAATTTTAAAATAAAATTATTTTTATTGCTCAAATATGTTGGATTTTATTTTTAAAGATGAGAATTTCAAACGGTTTCGGAATTTGAATTAAAATGGAGTTTTAATTGAATTTTTATTATTTAGAAGAGTCCTCAAAACATAAAACTCTCTAAGAGTCCTTGGAACATAAAACTCTCTAGTAAAAATAATATTTTTTAGCAATCTGTCCATCCGATCAACCTGAATTTTTGTCAGCAGTCCTGTCTCGCCGTTCGCTACAATATACTAAAATTTCAAGCAATTCCAACGGTCCGATCGTCCGGAATAAAATTTTTAGTGTTTGTATCTAATTATAACTCTTTTCTTAATCAAACTCTTAATCCTTTATATATCAACTAATTCGTGGCTTGGCTCTTCAAATCACTTTTTTTCAAACTTTTTAAGCAGAAGACCTCTTCAAAATTACTCCCTTTCATATACAAACCATAGCCCCAAGCTTATTCAAGATTTCAACCTCAGATTAGAAGGCTTATTTCGTGTTTTCTCGAGTTTGGGCTACAACGAGATTTGATTATTTTTGCGAGAGGAACGTGATGGTGTGATTAGGTTTTGAGGCTGAATTATGTGATGATTTTGAGGTATGGGGTTTTACACAATATGCTCCTGAAATCTCATGAATGTTTATTCCGTTGAATTCTTGTTAGTTGAACTCATATTTTGAATTGTTAAATTCTTGGAAATCTGGAAAAATAATTGTTGGAATTATTTTCATTCATGAGGTATTATTCATGTTGTTTTGAGCACGCTGTCATGAGATTTTAATATGGCACTGATGTTGGGCACCCGCCAAGACTCCTTTTCCGGCTACTTGATAAAGTATGGCGCGGTACGGTGAGGCCTGGTGACTCCGGTTAATGTGTTGTTGAGAAATTTATTGATAAAATGCTATTGAGATTTGCATTATTTGATTTGAGTATTCGTAGTCGTATTGTTGCGCTTTGTTCATCGCTAACATCTTTGTTGAGCATATTCCTGTCGTATTGTGTACTTCCCCATCTTTTTCTTAGTTGGCAGGTGAGCACGGATTTGAGTGCTATGGACCAATTGGGATGATTTTAGCAAGGATTATTTGCGAAGAATTTTTAATTCAAGAGATGAGAAGACTTGTATTTATTTTGATGTATAGAGCATTTGGAGATTTATTTTATTTTTGAGATAGTTAAATTGTTGTAATTATTTCGAGAGATTTGTTGTGTTAATTTGAAGATGAGAATAGTGGTTTCTTGTTTTATTGTGGGATTTAGATGGTCTATACCGTGTTATTTGTGGATTAGTTTAGTTTTATCGATAGTAGCGCTCCGTTCGCTCTCCCCGAGCGGGCGGGGTGTTACATATCCCATATTGCTCTACACCATCGAAGAACATTCAAGAGCCATCTACATCAAGACGGATCCAAATTAATCAAGTTATTCATAAAAAAGACTCCGCAAAGTTAACTTTGGTAAGGTTTTGTTTTAAATACTTTAAATTTTCACTTAGAGCATTTGGGATATTTTTATAAAATATTTTCTAAGTGTTGGAGCGGACCTTTCATCAAATTTATGAATTTGTAATTTTTTTAAAGTGTTGGAGCGTACCTCCATTTTGACGCCCAGGTCGTTCAAGCGAGATAACAATATCGTTCGAGCGACATAGGGTTGTCGCAAGATGTCATTTGAACGACATCTGTCCTTCGTTCGCACGAGATTGCTATCTCGTTCGAACGAGCACATTTTTCGAGGCGGTGCGGTTTTATTATAAATTCTCATTAAATGGTAACGTTTTTCTTAAAAAGTCCCAGCATTTTACAGAACAAAAAAATTGCGAAATCAGAATTCTTTTGGCTTCTTCATTTTAGGGTTTAATCCCTTTTTGGTTTTCAATTCACAAAATTCCCATATGCTTTAGTGAACAAAACTTTGTTTTTGTTCAACCTCTATGGAGAAGGGATCTCCATATTTGATCGGTGGATATCGAGTGTAGTCATTCTGCGTGTGGACGAGGCAAACACGAGGGACCGACCCCTAGAGGGTATTTCGCTGTCTCTCGTATCTTTGAAGATTTGCTAAAGGCACCGTGCATTACACACTTGTGGGCGATTATCAGGTTGTATGTAAGTCAAATGTCTTGGTAATTCTTCAAAGTGTTTATAAAAGGTTTAACCCAAAAGGTTTTTTTTCCTGAATCGGTCATCTTTATTTTTCATGCATGGGTTGAATGATTTGTGATTTTTAGATGCATGTTTAGGGGCTGATTTAAGTTTGTTTAAAAATGGACTCTAATTAAATAAGTGTGCCAAATTAGAAACTTACGAATTTAATCAATTATCACTCAGTCACTTTTTATAAATTGGTATCAGAGAGGGTTGCACTAATTTATCGCGTATTCCTATTTTTTGCAAGATCGTGTGATATTGATTTTTTTTAAATCAGTTTTGTGAAAAATCGCAATTTTTCCTATGGAGCACCTATATAATCAGATGCTTATTTTTTACGGGTCTAATTATTCCTACTGGAAAGCTCGTATAAAATGTATTTTAAAATCTATTGACGAGCGTGTTTGGTTGCTTTGTGAAAATGGGTGGACTCCTCCCACGGTCACCTTTGATAATATCACCTCTTTAAAACTCGTGTCAAGTTGGACTGAAGATGATTATAAAATGTCTAATTTTAATTCCCGTGGTCTAAGTGCTATTTTTGGAGCCGTCACTCCTGACGAGTTCCGTCGAATTATGACGTGCACCACGTCTAAAGAGGCATGGGATGTTTTAAAACTGACACATGAGGGTACAAACGCGGTTATAGAATCAAAGTTACAAATTTTGGCCACCCAATTTGAGACTATCACCCTGTCTGACTCTGAATGATTTAATTATTTTTATGCACGTTTGTTGGACATTGTTAACACCAGTTTTAATTTGGGTGAGGTGATTGATAATACGTGTGTCGTTAAAACGATTTTGAGATCTCTCTCAAAACGCTTTATTCCTAAAGTGTCTGTTTTGAACTCTTTGGGAAATTTGAAATCACTTAAGTTGGAAGAACTTGTAGGAGATCTTTAAACCTATCAGATTGACATGTTTCCCAAAACCATTAAGGCTAAGGATACTGGAATTACTTTAAAGACTCGTTTTAAGAAAAAGAAAGAAAAAGTTTGTGAGTTCGATTCTGAGTGTGAGTTTGATTTTGATGATGTGGCCATGCTTGTAAAATTTTTTAAAAAGTTTCTCAAAATGATAAATTGAAATTCTTCCAATAAAAAGATATCTTTTGAGTCAAATTAAAAGAAAGTAGAGGCCAAAGATAGTGATAAGGAGGATGAGATCAGGTTCTTTGAGTGTGAGGGCAAAGGGCACATAGCTAAAGAGTGTCCTACTAGGATAAGGATAAAGGGCAAAGAAACTTCTATGCCCACCACACTTAGTGACAGTGAGGGTGATAAGGGTGATGAGGGATATGAGTCTGATAAAGGTTTAACACATGGGATGTGCGTAGCTTTTTCAAGTCGTGTGAGCATACCCACTTTGTCTAATGTTGATAGAGGTCATGAGAGCACCGGTGATGACTCGAGTGTTTCTAGTGGAAAGGAGAGCGAGTTTGAGAGTGGAGATGAAAGTGATCTCCAAAAAGCGTTTAAATATTTGTACACCGAGACCTTGAAAACAAAAAAGTATAATAGAGATTTAGGTCATCGAGTTTTAAATTTGGAGAAAGAGAAGGAGGTTTTAAGAAAGGAAAAGTCTGACTTGACCAACACGTTGTCTAGTCTGATGACACATGTATCATAACTCGAGAGTGATCTTGAACGTGGCAAGGAGGTCAAAGTGAATTTTGAGAACGCACTAAGAAGGTTGAAAAGGTGGTTCGTAAGGGTAAAGGTGAGAAGTTAGGAATAAGTCATGACAGTGCTTCTACTTCCCAAGTAGCATCCGAGCCGGTTCCCACTTTAGTGTTAGATTCACACGAGTCTCACCCTAACCCACCTAGCCATCCCACTCCTATTAGGAAAGCGTGTCCTAGAGTTTTTGAGAAAGGTGCTCCTAGTCCTATATATGTTAGTTCCCATTGCAAAAGGACAGGACACCTGAGGGAATTTTATCTTAAATTAGGTTATGTGTCCCATTTTTCTACTACATGTGTTTCTGCCATACATGCACCCACACATGATACTTTACCTGCTTTCGGAGACTACATGATAGAGTTTGCAAATTTAGGTGAGCAAGTTAAGTTTTTAGTCAAAACTTCACAAGATTTGATGGACGTTTTTCAAAAGTTGACACCACCTTTGGAAAACCCCTTTGCACCTAACGATTGAGGTTTGACTTGTTTACTAGCATAGGATATTTTTTCATGATATCATTATTTGCCTATTGCTAGTATCTATCATTTTTGTATGTTTTATTTTTTGGGGGGAAATTTTTTGAAAAATACATAAAGATTTTATTTTGACAAAATTTTGAAAAATCTAAAAAGATTTTTGTATTTTGTTTGCACCTTTTATGGATGGACACTTAGGATGATCGAGTCACAACATCATTCCATTTTTCTTGTGACTATTTGATAGTGTTTTGAGACAATATGTTAATTCTTCCATGTGCTTTATAATGTTCGGTGTCATTAAGATGAAATTAAGTGTTACTTCCTACATGTTTGACTCATGGTTTCCTTTATTGCACACATGCACAAATTTGTTTGATTATTATTCTTGTCTTATCACATGTTGGTTGGCTGCTTTCACTTCAATCTTGTCCTTAAAATGAACCAAGTACGATAAAACTTGATAAGAAAGTTATGCTTGTAAGAGCCGTTTGTGAGTTTGTGTACTTTGTTTGAAAACGGTGAAGGGCTACGAAAGATTTTCATTTAACCTTTGTGATTAAGCCGCCGTTTGAATTCGACCTAAAAAATTGAAGAATTTTATTATCCGGAATCCAAAGAGGTTTAAAAGATCCCGAAATAATTTAAAGGCAATAAAAAGAAATTCATGCCAAAAATGGGCCATTTAGGTTTTTGCACCAATTCTCCAAAGTTTGAGAATTTAGTTTATACACCTCTAAAAAGAAAATATTTCCGAGGGAGTTTAGTTGGAGAATTAAAACGGCTTTGCATGCCCTTAAAACTCTTGAAAAAGCGCTACATAGTTTTGGACGTTATTGGTGTGAAAATCACTTTCACTTTGATTTGTTGATTTCCGTAAGACGATGTCATTTAAATTCAACAAATTTAACACCTAAGGATACTTTTGATGTTCATTCGTTAGGGGTACATGTATGCATCGTGGACATATGATTGATTGAGTTGATTTACCTATCGAATGTGTTCACACCCATTCATTCCATTTCCGTGACTTGGTTGTTTGAGTTTAAATCCATGGTGTGATTTTTTAGTATCTTATTTTTGTATAAAAAATTGAAAAATCCAAAAATAGTTTGTGAATGTTTTTAGCATACTCCTTTGCATGCGCGTTGATTGATTCATATTTGTTATGCAATTGTATCGTGACACTCCATGTTTTGATTGTTTCTTTTTATTAGTCTACTTGGGGACATCATAAAAAAGGGGAGAAAGAATTATCATGTTATGGGGGAGTTTTTGCATTATGGGGGAGATTTGATTTATTAATTATTTATTCTTTTATCATTTCAAACTCGATGCGTCGCGAAGGTATTTTGCTTTATCTCATGTGTGTAGGTACGAAGATTGAAGATCATGATGTTGCACACCCCGATAAGAAAAGCTTTGAGATTTGACGAAAATGTTTGATGAACAATTTTGAGGTCTTGCAAATTTATTCATGGGAGGGTGGATTTGTATAGGCATTTTGTTTTTTGATAATTCAGATGTTCTTATGTATGTACCAGCATAGACATAGGAGGAGATTTGTAAGGACATATTTTTATAAGTCCGTTATCAATTTATTATGTCATATACCGCTACACCGTCAAAGAGCATTCAAGAGCCATCTACATGAAGACGGATCCGAAGTAATCAAGTTCTTCATCAAAAAGACTCCACGAAGTTAACTTTGGTAAGGTTTTGTTTTAAATACCTTAACTTTTCACTTAGATCATTTAGGATATTTTTATAAAATATTTTCTAAGTGTTAGAGCGGACCTCTCGTCAAATTTAAGAATGAGTAATTTGCTCTAAGTGTTGGAGCGTACCTAGATTTTGATTCCCAAGTCGTTCAAGCGAGATAGCAATCTCGTTCGAGCGATATAGGGATGTCGCGAGATGTCGTTTGAACGACATATGTCCTTCGTTCGCACTAGACTACTATCTCGTTCGAACGAGCACGGTTTTTGAGGAGGTGCGATTTTATTATAAATACTCATTAAATGGTAACGTTTTTCTTAAGGAGTCCCAGCATTTTACAGAACAGAAAAACTGCGAAATTAGAATTCTTTTGGCTTCTTCCTTTTAGTGCTTAATCCATTCTTGCTTTTCAATTCACAAAACTCCCATATGCTTTAGTGAACACAACTTTTCTTTTGTTCAACCTCTGTGGAGAAGGGATATGCATATTCGGTCGGTGGATACCAAGCGTAGTCATTCTGCGTGTGGACGAGCTGAAGACGATGGACCGACCCCTGGAAGGTATTTCGCTGTCTTTCGTATCTTTGAAGATTTGCTGAAGGCACCGTGCATTATACACTTTTGGGCGATTACCAGGTTGTATGTAAGTCAAAGGTCTTGTGAATTCTTCAAAGTGTTTATATAAGGTTTTACCCGAAAGGGGTTTTTTCCTGAATCGGTCGTCTTTATTTTTCATGCATGGGTTGAATGATTTATGATGTTTAGATGCATGTTTAGGGGCTGATTTAAGTTTGTTTAAAAATGGACTCTAATTAAATAAGTGTGCCAGTTTAGAAATTTGCGAATTTAATCAATTATCACACAGTCCCTTTTTACAAATGGTCGTGGACTCCCACCACTACAAGGCGTCTCCCGACAACCTAAATGTCACAAGCATCTGTCTCCGTGCCTCGATACAATCCACCATGCGCAAATGACTCTACATATCTCTCCTCCACTGTTAAGACACAATCACATATGCCCCACCCTAGAACCCCAGGCGATGGCCCTTTTGAAAGGCCTCCTGAACACGCTGCCAATCAGACGACCCGGACTGGGCCTGCACTCCAGGAGCCATCGGTTGCTATGGCTGAGGATAGGGAAAGTAGGTTGCCATCACTGTCATGGCGGCGTTAATCACCTGGGCCATTATACCCGATACATGCTTAGTGGAAAAAAAACCCGTCGTTCTTGGAGTTACGGAACATTAGGCTCCTAAGGAGCCTCACCCTCTCCTCCTCGGGTGGCTGCCCTCGCTGGTTTACATCTCACTCTCTTAAGAGGCACCTGAAACGTAGAACGAGTTGTATTACTTCATCAATAATACAATTATACAAATATCATAAGAGCGATAACTAATAAACATAAAGATGAGTCAACAGTCCTAATCATAGGGCTCTATGCTAAAGAACTCAACGTGGAAGATAAAGCTAGCCATACAAATCGTAGGGACACTTGAACCTAATCCTCTGATACCGTTTATGACAACCCGCTTCATTAAATTCCGGTTGATCAGGACTTTAACAAATTAAATCAGGATTTACATATGGTTCATTCTTAGCATCACTCTCGCAACCTTATTAAATACTAACCACCTAGTCTTTAATTAAGCCGATGGCAAATTTTATCTTAAAACTTAATCCAAAACCAACAAATAATATAAGGATCCAAAATAAACATCGTAAGGAAAATCTAATCATGCCACACAACTACTAAAATTGTTAGTCGAATAACATCGACCATACAAGCAATCCACCATGTGCAAAGAATAAAGAGAGAATCTGATACATGCCAAACTGAATGTAAAAATTACAAGCCAAAGAAACAAGCCCAACAGTATAAATAGAATGTCCCTATCTAGATGAGAATAAGATAGGAGATTAAATCAAATATACTGCAGCACCCAGATATACTGCAGTTGCGCTCCCTTTAAGATGATTAGGCCTGACACCCCTGTGGTACCTAAAAGGTTTTGAAATTATTTTTAAAGTGAGGATTAGAACCCGAAACATTTGAAAATATTTAGCAAATGAATTTAAATGCAGGAAATTAAAATGCATGAATACTCTTTATATATAAGTTAGTGCATCACACTCTCTTTTAGACACCCCACCCCTCCACTAATGTGCACGCCTAAACAAACTATATATGACCCGGCTAGCTAACTACCCTGTAACTAGTCGTGTCACATATATATCCCACTAATTCCCACTACTCTATCCCGAGTGAGTTTAGTTATACATTTTATAAGTTATTAATCACAGTAACTTATTTAAACCAATTATCATTTTATACCATATAACCACATCACAAGTTATATAATTAATACAATACTCATCTTGTATTTACCCGTATATAATTATACCATATATATATGTAATCTACTACAACAATCATACATACATGTCATAGATATATAACTATCCCCCGAGTAGGCACTCATTGGGTGTTCTCTAGATGCTATCATAATATGCTATACTCTTTGCCTCGAAACCTTGACAGGGTTAGCTCACCGTTTCAGAAAAATGTACAAACGTTGTGGAGGCGACTAGAGTTTCCCACGGTAGTGAGATTAAAACACTCAAACGAATCACTCCTAAACTCGAATGCTATGACTTGGGGACTATACTCACCTTCCATTTATTAGACAGGGGATTATCCCACATCGCACAACTTCCCCTGATAGCACTAGAATGGGTATGCTTTACTATAAATATTATTCACAGAAATATTTATAAATTATATATATATATATATATATATATATATATATACTACGCATCACCGTATATATATTAAATCCAAGTTACCGGTGTACTAGGTCCATACACAAGCCTAAAACATACAAGTCTACAATACGACTTAATTCCAATTAATCATGCACTAATTAATTTTACTATATTGGTGTCAGTCTACCAAATATACCCGGACTATCTCTCTTGCCCAAAATTCAAAATCTAAGTTTACCCCACTTAATTAACAAGATTTCAAATCACAAAATAAGAAACCTTAATTCCCCAATCGTTTTTCTCTTCTAATTAATCCAAGGGTGATTTCCCCAAATTCAAATCCTACATTATAACCTTAATTTCATATTCAACCAATAAAGGAACTGTTCATCACCAAACACATAACAGGTCTTAATTAGGGGATGGGGAGAAATTTGTCTGAATTGCAGTTGTCGTTCAAATGACCAGCCATGCCGTTCGAACGAGAGTGGCTCTCGTTTGAACGAAACACCAGGTCGTTTGAACGACCCTGGTGTTCTATCTCCTCTTTCGTTGCGCAGAAAACTAATCCGACATTACAACTTAAAAACCTCCAATTATGTACAGATTTGCCCCCAAACATTCCCATATATCATTTTAAATTCACCCGTTTGATTTACTCAACCCAACTACATTATCTACACCAAATCAGGGCATTAAATTGACAAAATCTTAACATCTCTACAGATTTATAAATCCCAAAGATTAAATCACCAATTTCTAATTAGATTGAACCCTAACATATTAATTAAATCCATTCTTCTTTAATATGATTAGGAAAATTCAAATTAACAAATTCAAGTTAAACCACTTGCCTTAGGTTTGTAGAATCAAGTCCCTTGGATGAAGATGTTGGGTTGGATTCAAGGATCTCCTCTTGTTCTTGAAACAATATCCCAAAATCTCCAAATTCTCTTCTAGTTGTTCTCCTCTGAGGCTCTCCCCAATTTTAGTATTCTAACATGACTTAAAGTTGCCTTACCCTCTCACAATTAGAGTTATTAACTCTAATCCCCTTTTTAGGCCTACGAGCCTTCTAAAAAGGGCCCAAACACTTAATTGGGAGCTCAAATATGTCTAGAAAAGTCTCAAAACCCAATATATACATATGGCCACTCATTTTGGACTATTTTGACCCTAATAGACTCAATCGTGTGCTCAAAATCACCATACGGAGAATTGTTTTTAAAAGTTAACTTTCTTAATTAACTAATTTAAATTCACTCACTTTTAAATAACAGAATTAATTAATTCTCATAAATTTTAGAGCATATACCAAATAGTCCATTGATCTTCTTTTAATACATGTATAGTTCAAGACTTTTTATTTTGCACCAAAAAGTCGTTCACCATACCGCTGGCACGGGCCTTTATAGATAAGATAATAAGGGACTTTTTGGTACAAAATAAAAGGCTTGGACTAAATGTGTATTAAAAAATGTTTAAGAGACTTTTTGGTATTTGTTCCTAAATTTAATGACACATGTAATTTACTAATTACCGAATTAATTAATTAAAATAAAACCTCCAGAAATTATTAGGTGGAAATTTTTGAATTCAAATTAAGTGGTAGCCTACAACTTTTGTCCATTTGACAATTAACACACACGAAAGGACTTTTAGTATAATTTCTTACGTTTAAAAACTTATTTTTAGCTAGTAACTTCAAAGCTTCATTGGTAAGGTGCCCTAATCTTTGATGCCGAATGCTATCGCTCTCTTTGTCTTCATAGACTGATGTCATGGCTTCAACCTCATCGTCAAGAGCATCTATAGAACCTTTCTTTGTTACTCTGCCCATCACCTACTTAGTCCTCTTATCCTTAACAACAAAGGTAGCATCAGTAAATTCAAGAGTACATCGGATTTGCTCCATTAGAAATTTTTTACTATTAAAAACCGTTAAAAATAAAATATAACCGTTACAATATATCATTAACCGTCACAAAATCCATTTAAAGAATAATAACAAAAAGATTGCAAGCAAGTGGGGCGGGCAGTATTTATTCCCCGCATTCTCAAACCTACTCCTTTTCAACCAAACATACTTTGACCCATTCCCTCTCCTCTCATTGACAATGTTTTCCATCCCCCCAATTCCTCCATCGCTCAAGGTCCCTATGTCGAATTACCCATTCCGGGCCAATAGTTTTCCCAATTCGGAGTTGAGTGTTTTGGGGGAGTTGGATTGTCATTTCAGAGAGTACCGAGCGGTACAAACCCGAGGTTGAGTACACATAGTGGTATGTTCATAATACCTCGTATAACAAAGTGTGTTCATGGGCCTCGAGGTGTTTAGGGTTCAGTATGACCCAAAAGAGTGCACTCTCGAGAGTTTGCTTGATTTGTTTTGGGTTAGGCGTGACCCACCCATGCTTAATCATCAAGTTGGTGTGTGGATTGGTTCATTTCTTTATATGTAATTCATTTTTTATTTCTATTTTCTAGACTCGCTTGTAGATTGATCGTTCTGAATTATTTGGGGATTATGTGTAATTTGATTTGTAGCTTTGAGAAGGGTCGGCTCAAGACAATTTAGTGCCCTAGGAAAAAAAATTGAATTGTTTCTATTAGGTTATTCAATAAATTATATTATATTATAGCGTTAATGATGTATAAAAATCACGTTGTTAACACTATGTACTTTCGAGATGCAAAATTAGTACACTAAATCAAAATATTAGTAAAATAAGAATTTTAATAAACCTCAAAGATAGAAAATCAAAAGAATAAAATATAAATTTTGTAATAAGAGAAATGTCATCTTTAACTATGTCAAATTTTATTGAGAAAACATAATAATTTTGGTTTAAATATCAGAGATTGACTTTTATTGATTCACGAGTGTACAATTTATATACAAAGCTTAGTTGATTCCTATATTTTATCTTAGAACGATGGGATACTAAAAAATACATATTGACTGAGTTACAACAGAAATAACAAGTTTCCAATGTATAGACGTTTCATAGCTCTAATATATCCCCCTCAAGTTTGCGTGTGAATGTTACAAACACCCAACTTGAAAATCAACATGCCAAAGTGGTATGCACCAAGAGGCTTTATAACAACATCCGCTAATTTTTGGTTCCAGGGAATAAAATTGGCACGGATGAGAATCTTGAAGTTTATCGTGAACAATATGGTAATCAATTTCAATATGTTTTGTACACTCGTGAAAGATCGGGTTGGCGGCAATGTGAAGATCATTTTTATGAACAAAATAGATATTGGTAGGTTTATGAGACACACCAAGGTCCTTGAGAAGATAAGACAACCAAGTGACTTCACAATATGTACTAGCTATGGCACAATACTCGGCGTCTGCAGAAGAATGAGAAGATCTAAGTAGAATTAAATAACCACTAGTAGAATGACAAGAGTTAGGATAACTAACCCAATTTTCATCATAAAAACCATGTAACTGTAAATCACTGGTTGAGGAAAGTAAAATTCCTTAACCCGGAGTGTGCTTGAGATAACGAAGCATGTGAATGATTGCATTTTATGAGATTGACGAGGCTTGTCAAGGAATTGACTAAACATATGAACAAAATAAGCACTACATCATTTGACCCGTCTTGCCACGATCCTTAACCGTGACAAAAAAGAGTTCTTACGGTCTAAGAGTCTGGGCGTGACAACTCCCTATGTCACAGTCCTTAACTGTGATAACACCCCTTTGTCACAGTCCAGTTTACACTGAGGATAACAACCATAAACTGGGGTAACCAAGATTTGTCATGGTTAAGGATCGTGATAACACAATAGATGTCACAGTCATATCACGGTCTTAATGGCGAGAATGGCGATGGCGAGATGGTGACATAAATGAGGCTCCCAATTAAACGATGATAGTGAGATGAGTCGAATATAGATTTCCAACATAATTGTCGACTTTAAAATTTTCTCCATTGGAAAGAAAGAAGGGTGAGATCTAAGAAGACCAAATTCTTTAAGTATCTCAAGGGCATATTTTCGCTGACATAAGAAGATGCCACAATTGGATTTCACTACTTCAATGCGAAAAAAATATTTAAGAAGACCAAGATCCGAGATGTTGAAATTTCTAGTTGAGATTCTTTTATATCCTTAATGGCATATCAAGGTTATTACCGACAATAATGATATCAGTAACATATACCAAAATGATAGTGAAAGAGGTGGTGGTATGCTTTGTAAATAATGAGTAATTGGCCTTTGATTTATAAAATACGTTGTTAATAATTCCATGAAGAGCTTAGTAAACCATTGACGATAGGAATGTTTATGTCCATATAGGAATTTTTGGAGGCGACAAACAAAATTCTTTGTCCCATTCCGACGAAACCCCATAGGAAGTTTCATATAAACTTCCTCGTCTAATTCATCATGAAGAAAGATATTATTAACATCAAGTTGATGTAAATGCCAATTATGAGTGATGACAGCAACAAACAAACAGCGAACAGTGACAAGTTTTTCTACAGGAGAAAACATTTGATGATAATCTAGGCTAAAATTCTGAATGTAGCCTTTAGCAACAAAACGAGATTTGTAACATTGGAGGATTCCATAGGATTTGTATTTGACCCGATAAATTCATTTACATCCAATTGTTGTTTGATCAGGAAGTGTGGTGTGAGTCTAGGTATTATTGGCTTCTAAAGCTTTGATTTCCTCTCAAATTGGGATCAATTATAGCTTATTTATAACACTTAGGGTTTATAATTGATGATATAGATTCTAGAAAAGCATGATGTTAGTCATAATCAACTATATGGTTGTGATCGTTACCACATCATTCTTCTGGAGAGATAAAAGCCAAAGCCTTGTTAAACAACTATATGGTCATGATTCCATTCCTCCTAAAAAAGCATGACGTGGTAATGATTGGGAGTTTTTATGGATGTTTCTGTAGAATTACCTGCGGTTGCATCCGTATTAGATGACACGTAAAATATAATGAAAGAAATAGAAATGATGAAGAAGAAGAAGAAGAAGAGAACCAAGGTGATGTAATGATATCTAAAAATATCAACGAGGGCAACAGATTGGTTGCTGATCGGAATAGGATGGACGGAAGTGGAGTGAATCTAGTCAAAATGGTGAGTATATAGATAAATGCTATAATGTAATAATAATTTGGGTTGAAAGATCGTGAATTGACTTTTATTGATTCATGTGTGTATAATTTATATACAAAGCTATATTTAGTTGATTCTTATATTTTCTCCGAGAGTAATGGGATAATAACATATACATATTGACTGAGTTACGATAGAAATAAAAAGTTCCCAATGTATATTCCCTTCATAGCTTTAATAAAGAAAATAAAGAAAGTGATGACCGTAGAGATAAGTATGGAGTTTTAAAATTTTGTTTAAGACTAGTGAGATTTTTTCTCGGTACTAGACCTTGATGTAAGTGTATTTATACTCCTTAAATACAATTTGTATATCTATGCATTAATGGGTGTTAACCAATTAAAATATGAGTCGTCCCTTACTTTGCGTAAGGACTTTGGTGTTTGTAAGGTTAGAAGTTATGAGATGAAATATTTTATGTAAAATAAAATTTCACTGTGTAAAATATTTTATGTATAATCACGTTTGTGTGTTGTGGTTGTTGACAAGTGTGGGGATGTGGAGGTGAGGGAGATTAGGAAGTTTTTTAGGCTAAGAACGTTTCATTGACTACACATGATATTGACACGTGGGGAGAGATAAAGAGAGATGGCATTGTGGAACTCTGTTTCCTTGGAAGTATTCTACAACATTTGGGATGGATCATTTTTTTCTCTTGGTCCATCAGTTTCTATCCCCAACTCCTTTTGAATTTCTGAGAGAAAGGTGTGGTTGGGATGAATTTCGATTTTGTGGTGCTGAATTTGACCAAGCATACATTGTATCTCATTTACAATGCCTATAATCTTCATCTCTGTTGTTTTAGAGACAATACAACAAAAAATATGGCTTCAATGAGATGATACTTGTCGTTGTAAATGATTTTTTCTATACATGCTGTTATACTGAATGCATTTACTTTGTACCAAATTACCATATAAAATCATGGAAATCAGAAGGTTTGAAAGACTAGTATTGCAATAGTTTTAGCTGCCTGGTTATCCGTTACTGTTTGTGTGTTCAATTTAGTATTGCAATAGTTTTAGCTGCCTAGTTTTGGCTATAGCACTAGAAGTATGAGAAAAATATGAGCCATTACCATCACTATCAAACCTACTTGAGTCTGTCAAATCATTTTTTAACTTCAAAATTTGTGGCTCATGCAAAGAATTAGACTCTTCCAATTTAAGGGACGCCTTCTTTAAATTATCAATCAAACCTATAAGGTTATATCTCTCTCTCTCTCTCTCTCTCCACCTCAATTAAAGCAAACTTCTCCTTAAGAGTCTCTTCACATGCCACAAACTCATTGACTAAAATATTTATATCCTCTTTGGCACGAACACAAACCATCGGATTTTTAAGGTCATCTAATTTCTTTTCTAAAAATAGGACCCTATCATCACTTTCCTTCTTGGAGAATTTTAAAGCAACAAAGTCATGGTCCAAGGAAACAAGATTCTCACGATAAAAAAACTCTTTGATTTTGAACCGTTTGCAAAAGATCCATTGCGAATTTAAAACAAGAATTTTCTTTTTCCAAAACTTTAATTCTTTTTGCAAACGTCAAATTCAAACTATTTAAATCATTAAAACTTTGATTCGTGTCATTAAAGGGTGGAGGGCGATCCGATCAGATAAGTTCTCCATCGAAAAAATTGGGATTTTTCGTATTTTTCAAAAAATCAATATCACCCAAATTTTGTGAAAAAGAGGAATACGCGATAATACCAATTTGACGACGTGAGAAGTCAAATTGTATCAAAAGAAATAAATCCTTGAAAAATCAGGATCACACGATAAATTAGTGTAACCTCCTCTGATACCAATTTAAAGAAACCGAATAAACGCAGTGTGTGATATCGATTTAAATTAATTCGTATTTTTTTATTGGCACACTTATTTAATTAGAGTCTACATAAACCAAATCAATTCAACCCCTAAAAATACAACTACATGTGTGCATGTGTCAAACCATAAATAAGTAAAGCAGGTGACACAAATATTCAAGAAAAATCCCCGAAGGGCAAAACCTTTTATTTTTAGAACTTTGAAGACTTCACAAGACCATTGACTTACATAGAACCTGATAATCGCCCACAAGTGCAACGCACGGTGTCTTCGTCAAATCTTCAAAGCAACAGCTTGAAACATCGTCGGTTGGAATTTCCTACAAGAACTCCATATGGTTAGCAATGAAGAAGAAAACGGCTTCTCCAAAAGTGTGAACTTTATAAGGACTCCCTCCATAATAGCACGTAGCTCTCCGGTCGTAGAGTTCTCCCCACAAAGAATAAACCACAGCAAAGTGTGTTCTTCAACACCAAAACAATTCACCAAACCATATTGGGATTTTTGTACAAAAACGTGTTGCCTCGACATTAGAGTTCGTTCGAATGAGATAAGGGTCTCGCGTGAACTACGTACATATGTCGTTTGAACGACATCACGCGACACTACCATGTCGTTCAAATAACAGTACAAAGTCTTTTAAATGACTGTTGTGTCAAAAAATATTATTTTAATATCCACTATAACACTTGAAAAAATACTCATTCAAAAAATTTGACGAAAATGTCCGCTCCAACACATAGAAAATATTTTGTAAAAATATCCCAAAAGCTCGAAGTTGAAAGTTAAGGTATTTAAAACAAAACCTTACCAAACTAAACTTCGTGAAGTCTTTTTGATGAAGAACTTCAAATTCGGATCCGTCTTTGATGCTTGAATTCTCTTCGACGGTGTAGCGGTATATGACATACTAAATTGATAACAGGCTTATAAAATAATGTCCTTACAAATCTCCCCCTATGTCTATGTCGGTACATACATAAAAACGTCTGAATTATCAACTACCAAAATGCCTATACAAATCTACCGTCCCATTGAAGAAATTTGCAAGATCTCAAATGTTCTTCAAAAAGTCTTCGTCAAATCTCAAAGCTTTTCTCATCAGGGTTTGCAACATGTGATCATCAATCTTTGTACCTACACACATGAGATAAAGAAAAAACCTTCCCGATGTATCGGGTTTGAAATGATATAAGATTAAAGCATTAATAAATCAAATCTCCCCCATAATGCAAAAACTCCCCCATAACATGATAATTATGTCTCCCCATTTTTATGATGTCCCCAAATAGACAGATAAGAAGAAATAATCAAAACATGGAGTGTCACGATAAATTGCATAGCATATATGAATCAAGATATGCTCATGGAAAGGTATATCCCAAAAACATCTCAAACTATTTTTGGAAATTTCAACTTTTTCATACAAAACTAAGATACCAAAAATTACACCATGGATTTATACTAAAATAACCAAGTCCTAGAAATGGAATGAATGGGTGTGAACTTATTCGATAGGTAAATAAATGCAATCAATCATATGTGCACGATGCATATGTGTACTCTAACGAATGAAGATAAAAAGTATCCGTTGGTGTAAAAATTTGTTGAATTTAGATGATATCGTCCTATGCAAATCAACAAATCAAAGTGTAAATGATTTCCACAACAATAACGCCAAAACTATTTAGAGCTTTTTCAGGATTTTCAAGGACGTGAAAACCCATTTTAATTCTCCATCCAAACACCCTCATATATATATTTTCTTTTAGAGGTAATCTAAATTCTCAAACATTGGAGAATTGGTGCAAAAACCTAATTTTCCCATAATTGGCATGAATTTCTTTTTATTGCCTTTAAATTTTTTCGGGATCTTTTAAACCCCTTTGGACCCTGGATAATAAAATTCCTCAATTTTGAAGGTCTAGTTAATCGGCGGCGCGCAAAGGATAAATGATAATCTTTCATAGCCCTTCACTGTTTACAACCAAAGCACACAAACTCACAAACGGCTCTTACATACACAAGTTTCTTATCAAGTTTTATCGCGCTTAGTTCATTTTAAGGACAGAATTAAAGTGAAAACACCCAACCAACATGTGATAAGACAGGCACAATAATCAAACAAATTCGTGCATGTGTGCAATAAAGGAAACCATGAGTCAAACATGTAGGAGGCAACACATAATTACATCTTCATGACTCCAAACATTATAAAGCACAAGGATGAATTGACATATTGTCTAAAAATACTATCAAATATTCACATGGAAAATGGAATGATGTTGTGACTCGGTCATCCTAAGTGTTCATCCATAAAAGATGAAAACAAAATTTAAAAATATTTTTTGATTTTTCAAATATTTTATCAAAATAAAATCTTTTTGTATTTTTCAAAAATTTTCAAAATGAAAAATCTATACAAAAAGTACATGTCAGAACGCTAGCAAAAATATATTAAAAAGAATAACTAGCATATAACAAACATGGAAAAACAATCATCTATATGATATGGTAAGAGATGAATCATGTGCAACCAAACGAGAATCAACTTGTCTAAATCTGTTGCCTCTAAAAGTTATTTCCTAACCCAAACAGATGTGAAATGACGTGTGGGGGATTTAGGAGCCAAGGGAACACTAGACATAAACTTTGTAGGACTTTTCCAAGATCAAAATAAAAATGCCTAAGGTGACCTTTCCTACCACAATATGAACATTTGTAAACGGGTGGAAAGACACCTATAGGTTGACCTTTTCTAATGTCGATGGGAACGGTTGACCCTATAAAATAAATAATGGTTCTTACTTTAGCACCAGAAGCATGAGAACAAGATGGTCCATTACCATCACTATCAAACCTACTTGAGTCTGTCAAATCATTTTTTAACTTCTAAATTTTTTACTCAAGCAAAGAATTAGACTCTTCTAATTTAAGGGGCGCCTTTTTCAAATTATCAATCAAACCTAGAAGGTTATCTCTCCCTCCCTCAATTAAAACAAAATTCTCTCTAAGAGTCTCTTCATGTGCCACAAACTCATTGACTAAAATATTTATATCCTCTTTGGCACAAACACAAACCATCAAATTTTTAAGGTCCTCTAATTCCTTTTCTAAAAATAGGACCCTATCATCACTTTCCTTCTCGGACAATTTTAAAGCAACAAAGTCATGGTCCAAGGAAACAAGTTTCTAATGATAAAAATCTCTTTGATTTTGAACCATTCGAAAAAGATTCATCGCGAATTTAAAACCAGAATTTTCTTTTTCCAAAACTTTAATTCTTTTTCGCAAACGTCAAATTCAAACTATTTAAATCATTAAAACTTTGACTCGTGTCATCTAGGGTGGGGGGGGGGGGGCATCCGATCAGATAAGTGCTCCATCGAAAAAATTGTGATTTTTCATAAAATCAATATCACACAAATTTTACGAAAAATAGGAATACCTGAAAGATTAGCGCAACCTTCTCTGATACCAATTTGACGACGTGAGAAGTCAAATTGTATAAAAAAAATTAATCCTTCAAAAATCAGGATCACATGATAAATTAGGGTAACCCACTCTGATACCAATTTGTAGAACCGAATATACGCGGTGTGTGATACCAATTCAAATTAATTCGTAATTTTATATTTTGGCACACTTATTTAATTAGAGTCTAAATAAAACAAATCAATTCAGACCCTTAATATGCAACTACATGTGTGTGTGTCAAACCATAAATAATTAAAGCATGCGACACAAATATTTCGAAAAAATCACTGAAGGGAAAAACCTTTTATTTCTTAAACTTTGAAGAATTCACAAGACCATTGACTTACATACAACCTGATAATCGACCACAATTGCAATGCAAGGTGTCTTCGTCAAACCTTTAAAGCAACGGCTAGAAACGTGGTCGATTAGAATTTTTTGCAAGAACTCCAGATGGTCACCAATGAAGAGGAAAACGTCTTCTCCACAAGTGTGAACTTCATAAGAACTCTCCCCACAATAGCACGTAGATATCTGGTTGTAGAGTTCTCCCCACAAAGATTAAACCACAGCAAAGTGTGTTCTTCAACACTAAAACAATTCACCAAAGTATATTAGGATTTTTGTGAATTGTAAACAAAAAGGTTTTAAACCCAAAAAGAAGAAGTCAAAAAGGATTCTGCGATTTCGCAGTCTTCTGTCTTTCAAAACGCTGGGACATATTAATAAAAACAAAACCATTTAATGAGTATTTATACAAAAATGTGTCGCCTCGGTATTAGATCTCGTTCGAACGAGATAAGTGTCTCGCGTGAATGATGTACAAATGTCGTTTGAACGGCATCGCGCGACACTAACATGTCGTTCGAACGACAGTACAAAGTCGTTTGAACGACTGTTGCACCAAAAAAAATATTATTTTAATAACCCCTCCAACACTTAGAAAAAATACTCATTCAAAAAATTTGACGAAAAAGTTTGGTCCCACACTTAGAATTTTTTTTGTAAAAATATACCAAAAGATCTAAGTGTAAAGTTAAGTTATTTAAAACAAAACCTTACCAAAGTAAACTTAGCGGAGTATTTCCTATGAAGAACATGATATTCGGATCGTTCTTTGATGCTTGAATGCTCTTCGACGGTGTAACGGTATATGACATACTAAATTGATAACGGACTTATGAAATAATGTCCTTACAAATCTCCCCCTATGTCTATGCCGGTACATACATAAAAATATCCGAATTATCAACTACCAAAATGCCTATACAAATCTACCATCCCATTGAAGAAATTTACAAGATTTTAAATGTTCTTTAAAAAGTCTTCGTCAAATCTCAAAGCTTTTCTCATCAGGGTATACAACATGTGATCAACAATCTTTGTACCTTCACACATGAGATAAAGAAAAAATCTTCTTGACACATCGAGTTTGAAATGATATAAGAATAAAGCATTAATAAATCAAATCTCCCACATAATGAAAAAACTCCCCCATAACGTGATAATTATGTCTCCCCCTTTTTATGACGTCCCCAAATAAACCGATAAGAAGAAACAATCAAAACAAGGAGTGTCACGATAAAGTTGCATAGCAAATATGAATCAAGCTATGCGCATGCAAAGGTATATCCCAAAAACATCACAAAATATTTTTGGATTTTTCAATTTTTTCTTACAAAACTAAGATACCAAAAATCACACCATAGATTTATACTAAAACAACCAAGTCATGGAAATAGAATGAATGGGTGTGAACACATTCGATAGGTAAATAAACGCAATCAATCATATGTGCATGATGCGTACGTCTACTCCTAACGAATGAACATCAAAAGTATCCTTAGGTGTAAAAATTTGTTGAATTTAGATGACATCGTCTTATGCAAATAAACAAATCAAAGTCTAAATGATTTCCACACCAATAACATCCAAAACTATTTAGCGCTTTTTTAAGATTTTCAAGGACGTGCAAACCCGTTTTAATTCTCCATTCAAACACCCTCATATATATTTTCTTTTAGAGGTAATCTAAATTCTCAAACATTGGAGAATTGGTGCAACAACCTAATTGGCCCATAATTGGCATGAATTTCTTTTTATTGCCTTTAAATTTTTTCGGGCTCTTTTAAACCACTTTGGAACCCGGATAATAAAATTCCTCAATTTGGTAGGCCATTTAATCAGCGGCTTAATCGCAAAGGATAAATGATAATCTTTCGTAGCCCTTCACCGTTTTCAAATAAACCACACAAACTCATAAACGGCTCTTACATAAACAACTTTCTTATCAATTTTTATCGAGCTTGGTTCATTTTAAGGACATGATTGAAGTGAAAACACCCAACCAACATGTGATAAGACAGGCACAATAATCAAACAAATCCGTGCATGTGTGCAATAAAGGAAATCATTAGTCAAACATGTAGGAGGCAACACTTAATTACATCTTAGTGACTCCAAACATTATAAAGCACAAGGATGAATTGACATATTGTCTCAAAACACTATCAAATATTCTAATGACTCCAAACATGAAAAATGAAATGATGTTGTGACTCGGTCATACTAAATGTTCATCCATAAAAGGTGAAAATAAAATTCAAAAATATTTTTAGATTTTTAAAATATTTATCAAAATAAAATCTTTTTGTATTTTTCAAAAAGAAAAATCTATACAAAAAGTACATGTCACAACGCTAGCAAAAATATATCAAAAAGAATAACTAGCGTATGACAAACATGGAAACACAATCATATATATGATATGGAAAGAGAAGAATCATGTGCAACTAAACGAGAATCAACTTGTCTAAAATATAGTGCCTCTAAAAGTGATTTCCTAACCCAAACAGATGTGAAATGACGTGTGGGGGATTTAGGAACCAAGGGAACACTAGACATAAACTTCCTAGGACTTTTTCCAAGATCAAAATAGAAATGCCTAAGGTGACCTTTCCTACCAGAATATAAACATGTGTAAACGGGTGGAAAGACACCTATGGGTTGACCTTTTCTAGTGTCCATGGGAATGGTTGACCCTCTAAAACAAATAATAGTTTTGTCTTTAGCACTAGAAGTATGAGAACAAGATGAGCCATTACCATCACTATCAAACCTACTTGAGCCTGTCAAATCATTTTTTAACTTCGAAATTTGTGACTCAAGCAAAGAATTAGACTCTTCCAATTTAAGGGACGAGTTCTTCAAATTATCAGTCAAACATAGAAGGTTATCTCTCCCTCCCCCTCAATTAAAGCAAACTTCTCCCTAAGAGTCTCTTCACGTGCCACAAATTCATTGACTAAAATATTTATATCCTCTTTGGCACAAACACAAACCATCGGATTTTTAAGGTCCTCTAATTCCTTTTCTAAAAATAGGACCCTATCATCACTTTCCTTCTTGGACAATTTTAAAGAAACAAAGTCATGGTCCAAGGAAACAAGTTTCTCACGATAACAAACTCTTTGATTTTGAACCGTTGCAAAAGATCCATCGCAGATTTAAAACAAGAATTTTCTTTTTCAAAAACATTATTTCTTTTTGCAAACGTCAAATTCAAACTATTTAAATCATTAAAACTTTGACTCGTGTCATCAAAGGGGGGGGGGGGGATCCGATCTGATAAGTGCTCCATCGAAAAAATTGCGATTTTTCATGATTTTTCAAAAAATCAATATCACACAAATTTTGTGAAAAATGTGAATACGCGATGATACCAATTGGACGACGTGAGAAGTCAAATTGTATCAAAAAAATAAATCCTTGAAAAATCAGGATCACATGATAAATTAGCGTAACCCGCTCTAATACCAATTTATGAAACTGTATAAACGCGGTGTGTAATATCGATTTAAATTAATTCATAATTTTTTATTTTGGCACACTTATTTAATTAGAGTCTATATAAACCAAATCAATTCAACCCCTAAATATGCAACTATATGTGTGCATGTGTCAACCCATAAATAAGTAAAGCATGTGACACAAATATTCAAGAAAAATCCCCGAAGGGCAAAACCTTTTATTTCTAGAACTTTGAAGAATTCACAAGACCATTGAATTACATACAACCTGATAATCGTCCACAAGTGAAACGCTTGGTATCTTCGTCAAACCTTCAAAGCAATGTCTTGAAACATTGTCCGTTGGAATTTCCCGCATGAACACCATATGGTCAGCAATGAAGAAGAAAATGGCTTCTCTACAAATGTGAACTTTATAAGGACTCCCTCCACAATAACACGTGCTCTCCGATTGTAAAGTTCTCCCCACAAACATTAAACCACATCAAAGTGTGTTCTTTAACACCAAAACAATTCACCAAAGCATATTTGAGATTTTTATGAATTGTAAACAAAAAGGGATTCAACGCTAAAAGAAGAAGTAAAAACGATTTATGCGATTTTGCAGTGTTCTGTCTTTCAAAAATTGGGACTTCTTAATAAAAATGAAACCCTTTAATGACTATTTATACAAAAATGTGACGCCTCGATAGTAGAGCTCGTTCGAACGAGATAAAGGTCTCGCACGAACGACGTATAGATGTCGTTTGAACGGCATCACGCGACACTACCATGTCGTTTGAATGACAGTACAAAGTCTTTTGAACGACTGTTGCGTCAAAAAAATATTATTTTAATATCCACTCTAAAGCTTAGAAAAAATACTCATTCAAAAAATTTGACGAAAAAGTCCGCTCCAACACTTAGAAAATATTTTGTAAAAATATACCAAACGCTCTAAGTGAAAAGTTAAGGTATTTAAAATAAACCCTTACCAAAGTAAACTTTGCGAAGTCTTTATGATGAAGAACTTGATATTCGGATCCGTCTTTGATTCTTCAATGTTCTTGAATGATCTTCGATGGTGTAGCGATTTATCACATACTAAATTCATAACGGACTTATAAAATAATGTCCTTACAAATCTCCCACTATGTCTATGCCGGTACATACATAAAAATAGCCGAATTATCAACTACCAAAATGCCTATACAAATCTACCATCCCATTGAAGAAATTTGCAAGATCTCAAATGTTCTTCAAAAAGTCTTCGTCAAATCTCAAAGCTTTTCTCATCAGGGTGTGCAACATGTGATCATCAATCTTTGTACCTACACACATGAGATAAAGAAAAAACCTTCCCGACGTATCGGGTTTGAAATGATATAAGAATAAAGCATTAATAAATCAAATCTCCCCCATAATGCAAAAACTCCCCCATAACATGATAATTATGTCTCCCCCTTTTTATGATGTCCCCAAATAGACAGATAAGAAGAAATAATCAAAACATGGAGTGTCACGATAAAGTTCCATAGAAAATATGAATCATGATACGCGCATGGAAAGGTATATCCCAAAAGCATCTCAAACTATTTTTGGATTTTTCAATTTTTTCATACAAAACTAAGATACCAAAAATCACACCATATATTTATACTAAAACAACCAAGTCCTAGAAATGGAATGAATGGGTGTAAACTTATTCGATAGGTAAATAAATGCAGTCAATCATATGTGCACGATGCACATGTGTACTCCTAACGAATGAACATCAAAAGTATCCGTAGGTTTAAAAATGTGTTGAATTTAGATGACAACGTCCTATGCAAATCAACAAATCAAAGGCTAAATGATTTTCACACCAATAACGTCCAAAACTATTTAGCGATTTTTCAAGATTTTCAAGGAGGTGCAAACCCGTTTTAATTCTCCATCCAAACACCCTCATATATATTTTCATTTACAGGTAATCTAAATTCTCAAACATTGGAGAATTGGTGCAAAAATCTAATTGTCCCGTAATTGGCATGAATTCCTTTTTATTGTCTTTAAATTTTTTCGGGCTCTTTTAAACCCCTTTGGACCCCGAATAATAAAATTCCTCAATTTTGTAGGTCCAGTTAATCGACGGTTTAATCGCAAAGGATAAATGGTAATCTTTCGTAGCCCTTCACCGTTTTCAAACAAAGCAAAAAAACTCACAAATGGCTCTTACATGCACAAATTTCTCATCAAGTTTTATCGCACTTGGTTCGTTTTAAGGACATGATTGAAGTGAAAATACTCAACCGACATGTGATAAGACATGCACAATAATCAAACAAATCCATGCATGTGTGCAATAAAGGAAATCATGAGTCAAATATGTAGGAAGTAACACTTAGTTACATCTTAATGACTCCAAACATTATAAAGCACAAGGATGAATTGACATATTGTCTTAAAACACTATCAAATAATCACATGAAAAATGGAATGATGTTGTGACTCGGTCATCCTAAGTGTTCATCCATAAAAGGTGTAATTAAAATACAAAAATCTTTTTGGATTTATCAAATATTTTATCAAAGTAAAATATTTTTGTATTTTTCAAAATTTCTCAAAAAAAATCTACACAAAAAGAACATGTCACAACGCTAGCAAAAATATATAAAAAAGAATAACTAGCGTATGACAAATATGCAAACACAATCATCTATACGATATGGCAAGAGAATAATCTTGTGCAACCAAACAAGAATCAACTTGTCTAAAATCTAGTGCCTCTAAAAGCGATTTCCTAACCCAAACAGTTGTGAAACGACGTGTGGGGGATTTAGGAACGAAGGGAACAATAGACATAAACTTTCTAGGACTTTTTCCAAGATCAAAATAAAAACGCCTAAGGTGACCTTTACTACCACAATATGAACATGTGTAAACGGGTGGAATGAGACCTATGGGTTGACCTTTTCTAATGTCCATGGGAATGGTTGAACCTCTAAAATAAATATTGGTTTTGGCTTTATCACGAGAAGCATGAGAACAAGATGAGCCATTACCATCACTATCAGAACTACTCGAGTCTGTCAAATCATTTTTTAACTTCAAAATTTTTTACTCAAGCAAAGAATTAGACTCTTCCAATTTAAGGGACGCCTTCTTCAAATTATCAATCAAACCTAGAAGGTTATCTCTCTCTCCCTCAATTAAAGAAAACTTCTCCCTAAGAGTCTCTTCACGTGCCACAAACTCATTGACTAGAATATTTTTATCCTCATTAGCACAAACACAAACCATCGAACTTTTAAGGTCCTCTAATTCCTTTTCTAAAAATAGGACCCTATCATCACTTTCCTTCTTGGACAATTTTAAAGCAACAAGGTCATGGTCCAAGGAAACAAGTTTCCCACGATAAAAATCTCTTTGATTTTGAACCGTTTGTAAAAGATCCATCACGGAATTAAAACGAGAATTTTCTTTTTCCAAAACTTTAATTCTTTTCGCAAACATCAAATTAAAACTATTTAAATCATTAAAACTTTGACGCGTGTCATCAACGGGGGGCATCTTAATAGATAAGTGCTCCATCGAAAGAATTACGATTTTTCGTGATTTTTCAAAAAATCAACATCACATAAATTTTGCAAAAAATAGGAATACGCGATAAATTAGCGCAACCTACTCGGATACCAATTTGCCGACGTAAGAAGTCAAATTGTATAAAAAAATAAACCTTGAAAAATCAGGATCACGTGATAAATTAGCGTAACCCACTCTGATAACAATTTGTAGAACTGAATAAATGCGGTGTGTGATGCCGATTTAAATTAATTCGCACATTTCGATTTTGACACACTTATTTAATTAGAGTCTATATAAACCAAATCAATTCAGCCCCTAAATATGCAACTAAATGTGTGCGTGTGTCAAATCATAAATATGTAAAGCATGTGACACAAATATTCAGAAAAAATCCCAGAAGGGCAAAACCTTTTATTTCTAGAACATTGAAGAATTAACAAGACCATTGACTAAAATACAATCTGATAATAGCCCACAATGTAACGCACGGTGTTTTCGTCCAACCTTGAAAGCAACGGCTAGAAACGTCATCGGCTAGAATTTCCCGCAAGAACTCCAGATGGTCAGCAATGAAGAAGAAAACGACTTATTCATAAGTGTGAACTTCATAAGGAATCCCTCCACAATAGAACGTAGCTATTCGGTTGTGGAGTTCTCCAAACAAAGATTAAACCACATCAATGTGTGTTCTTCAACACCAAAACAATTCACCAAAGCTTATTGGGATTTTTGTGAATTGTAAACAAAAAGGGATTAAACCCTAAAAGAAGTAATAAAAAAGGATTATGCGATGTCACAGTTTTCTGTCTTTCAAAATGCTGAAACTTCTTAATAAAAATGAAACCATTTAATGAGTATTTATACAAAAATGTGCCGCCTTGGTATTAGAGATTGTTCGAACGAGATAAGGGTCTCGCGTGATCGACGTACAAATGTCGTTTGAACGACATCGCGGGAACTACCATGTCGTTCAAACGACAGTACAAAGTCGTTTGAATGACTGTTGCATCAAAAATTATTATTTTAATATCCGCTCCAACACTTAGAAAAAATTCTCATTCACAAAATTTGATGAAAAAGTCCGCTCCAGCACTTAGAAATTATTTTGTAAAAATATCCCAAAAACTCTAAGTGGAAAGTTAAGGTATTTAAAACAAAACCTTACCAAAGTAAACTTCACAGAGTCTTTTTGATGAAGAACTTGATATTCGAATCCTTCTTTGATGCTTGAATGTTCTTGAATGCTCTTCGACGGTGTCGCGGTATATGACATACTAAATTGATAACGGACTTATAAAATAATGTCCTTAGATTTATTTTTGTTAGTGATTTCTTGCAAATTTATTTATTTTTATATCTTTTTTCCGTCCAATTAATAGTTGTTAATACTATTTATTCAGATTTTAAACCTACTATTTTCTTTATAGCAATCTGTATTTGTGTGTTATGCTCAAGTACAAGAAAAAAGAGTATCATCGATACTTGAGAGGGTTTTGTACCTAAGGTAACCACCGATAACTAGCTTCTATTCAATTGATGTTATAAATTTAGTGTTTGTTGTTTAGTGTTGTATTAAATCGGGAACCATATTTATTAACTGACATAAGGTACACACTGCGCTGGATGAAATAGTTCAATATCAAGAGCATAATTATAACTATCCATCTCTATATTTTTTTTTCAATTTTTTTATTCTTTCTATCTACCTTTTTTGTAAAAAAAAATTAACTTGGGGGGTTTAAACTACCAATCTAAATCATAATATTATGAACCTTATATTTTGGACATTTTCTTATTTTATTGTTTATTTGTTGAACTTCACTTCATTTGTGACAAATTTGTTTAGTAGTGTTAGACATAAAAAAGAGGTTAATGCTTACTATTACTTAGTGGAGGCTCTTCGTTTGTTTTTAAGAGGTTAGTATTTTGTGTCATGGAGGTGGTGGATTGTAGAATTGCTATATTGGTGTGGATTTTAGTATGGTATACTGCTTCTGAGATTTTTGATATTTTGAGGGAAAAAAGATTCCTTTTCCCACTTCAATCTTTTTCATTGGCGACAATACTAGTATGCATAAATCCATCTGATGAACATCCCTGTGTTGTTTCGACACATGACCACTATTTACTTATTTATAGTTTGATTTGAAATGATGTGCCATTTTAATTTAGGTTTTTTCAATATTAAGATTGAGTTTGTTCAACAGGTTTTTATTGGGAAATATGAAGATTACTTAGGGAAGAAAGAATTCTACGTTTGAAACAAATATCACAAAGACTACTTTGGGGAGAATATTATGTTTACAACTTTAAAGTTGTTAGATTTCGTTTTGAGTTCTATTATGGCTATAAGCTAGATGATTTATGTTGTATTACATTTTATTTTTGGAATTTTAATGGTTATGAATAAAATATAGTTTTAGATCAGTTTAATGTCACTGAAATATTTTTTGTCATCGAAATATAGTTTGATACATTTTGTCACCTGTGTTTATGTTTTGAGTGAAATTTGTGGGTATTGGTTAAGTGATGTGCATTGCGATTTGTTGAGCACGATTTTAACTAGTTTATTTATATATATTTATTTAATGAGAAATTAATATATTTTTAAAAATATATTAGTATCGCTAACGACTTTTAAATATGACACTCCCAATCCATAACTGCATCTGGTATAAATTCTATGTTTGTAACGGATAGACATAATTACATTTTAGTTAATTCGTTACTAATATATAGTATGTGTACCAATGTTAAATCCGTTACAAATTAAATTGTAATGATTTTTGTCCGTTACAAATATTAGTTTGGTAACAAATTTTATCCGTTACAAATTATGTTAGTAAAATAAATAACGCCAATTTTCTAACGGATTTAATCCGTTAAAAATAATTTTTGTAACAGTTTTTGCCCATTACAATTGACCTATTTTGATGTAGTGTTGGGATACTAACATAAGGGATTTCTTTATTTTAGGTACTACTAGGATATCATTTAGTTTGAGACCCTTTAACACTTTGTGCCCAGTGTGTGTGATGTCCAAGCGTGACCCATCTCCTATTGATACCTTGTTATTTTCGTAGTAAGGTTTTTGTTCATGAAGATTACCTGTGGTGTTAGTCATGTGCGTGGATGCTCCCGAGTCCATTTACATGTTTGTGTCAATAAGAGGTTAAGAGGGTGCGACCAATATAGCTTCATGATTGCCTCCTTGTGGTTTCACCGAGAAGTTCCACCGGTAGAAGCACATGAGGGTTTTATGTTTACTAGAACCGCAAACTTGTCTTGGTTCCTTCTCCTCTTGCATATCAAATCCTCTCAACGCTGAAATAAGTTGTCCAAGACTAAGGTATGGGGTTTTTCCAATCATAAGGGTTCTAAATGTTTTGTATTTTGGACAAAACAAATCACCTTTGAGTATTCATTAAATAGTTTGTTAATGGCCAACAAGCTATCAAAAATCTCCTTGAAAGATTTCATATATTCATCAATTGTTTTTCCATCTATGGATATGTCCCTCAATTATTATTTTAATGCAAACTTCTTGTCCTTCGATACTTGAAGATATTGTTCTTCATCCGTTTTCCATGTTGCTTTGGCCATTTCACAACCAACAGGGTACACGGATTCTTCCTCCATTGTTCCAACAATCCAACTACGAACGAGTGTGTCTTTGTTTTTTCATTCTTCATACACCTGTTTTCCTTCTCCTTCTTCACATTTTTTTGGTGGATCATCATAAATTAGATGAGTCACCTTCATTAACTGCATTAAGTGTAGCATTTGGGTCCTCCATACTAAGTAGTTTAAAGGCATGAGCTTAACTGGGCAAATCCCAATCAAGTGATGTATAGGGACCACAAAGAGTAAAAAATTAGTTTTCATTTTGTTTGGTATCTCTGATACCATGAGAGGTTTAATATGAAGGGAAATATTGTGCAGACCTCATTCAGTGTTGAGGTTACTTACTGCTGTCATTTGTTTGTACAAAAACTATATAGTTATTACAACATGGAACCAGACAAGAGTAATGGAAACTGTCCACTACACAACAACAAAATAACTGACTAACACCTATCCCCATAACGCATGAACACTAACTGTTATACAACATGTGACTAATTTATATAGAACATTTATTTACATGGACACTTACCGACCGATTTACATGGACCGGAACACCTGTTAAGAAAACATTTATAAGTACTAAGATCATGGGATACTACCGAGTTTGGCAAGGTCAGTTACCAATAACCATTGTAACAAATAATGTATCTCATGTTATAATAGTATGTGAGTGAAAATTATAGGTTTCTTCTTTCAAATGAGTAGAAACAATTTTTATTACCAATATTTTTTTATAAGTATATAAATTCTATATGTTTCCCCATCAAAGGGGGAGGCAACCCGTATACATGTATAGAAATGTAAAACATGAAACAGACTAACCCTATATAAATACCTCCCTTCGTGTTATCCCCAACTAAGAGGCCCATTGCAACTCGTTTTCATACCCGTATAAAAACATAAGATAAAAAACACATATGTGGTTCGGCCATATCTAAATGAGAGTAAATATTTTTCATTATATTTCTTAGCTCAATTGATTTTTGAATATATGAATGCTCTATATTTATGTGTACATAATATATCCGTGGGTATAGGTAAAGTATTGTATCTTTTATCAATTTCCATTTAAAGTTTAAATAACCACCCTAGGGACTACATTTTGCCTGGGCAAGATGGGGATAAATGGGCCCGATCGCAAATATAAATAAAGCTAAACTCATATACATATAAATTATATTAACTTTGTTAAAATATTATTTACAATAACCATAAGAACTTTAGGCTTCACTGTATATTATAGGAAAATTACCGATACAGACTATAACCTAGATATAAAACTAGAAAGAATCCAAAGGGGGTCAAGGTCTCCCCAAACTCTTCAAAAACATTGTTGTCTTGAAGTAAACTAGAATGAAAACATAAGTGGTAATCCAACCCAAGTTCATGACTCCACAATGGTAAACTCAAATGATCACGCTTAGCCTTTATTTGTTGTCCTAAGTAGGCAATTATAGATCTAGTGCTTTCCTCATAACTTCTCTCTAATTGATTTTTTTCACCTCCTTATCAGAACCTTTTAAATATTTAATGTTATCTAAATAAAAAATTAATTTTTGACTTTTTGATTAACTCTAATTATATAATTTTAGAATTTAAACAAAAGTTAGGTTTAAAACTAGAAATTAAAACAAGATGAGACTCCTTAATTATTTAATTTTCTATTTTTAATTTTTTTTTCAAAATTATTGTTTGATTTTTCTAAAGTTCAAGGAATGATCATATCATGTTAATTTACTATTGTCTAAATTAAGGTTTGATTTTTCAAAATTATGGCTTGATTATTTTTCACCCCTTTATCTCCACAAAAAATAAAGTTTGCCCTCTCTCATCTTTTTCCACTATTCACCATCTTCTACACCCCCCCAATTAACTGGAAATCATTTTTCATGATTTAAAATTCATTTTTCAAGGATTTTTTATTTATCTAAAATGATGAACTAGTATGAAATCTAAGATAACAATATCACGTATAAAAAGGGATAATGAGTAACTACAATGAGAAGGAGACAATGAATGGAATCTACTCCCATTTGATACGATTAACACTAGTTTGAAACTTTGTGGTTTGATTAACTTCTAAAATATTTTTGTAATTTATAAGTTTGTTCCCATCATACTAATGAACTAAAAAAAATACTATTTTAGAAAAGGAATTTCAAATCCTACAAACTCTACACCAAATATATGAAACTTAATCAAAGGAACTACTCGCTAAGAAAATTCATGTAACTAATTTTAGTATAAGAAAAACATAACAAGAGTAGTAGAAAGTTAGATTATTATTTTAATCAAAAGATAAGTCTATCTCTAGTTTGAATCTTATGAAAAAATTATAAATTAACTTTCATTATTTTCTCTAAGATAGTTAACCACTTATCAATGCATTAATAAGTGTAGGATTTAGAAAGTACGAATCAAAGGAAGTTAATAAAGAAGATTTTATCAATCTAAATTAATGTATTTCACAGGGGCTTCAATTGATCCCTTAAATTAGGTGACTAGCGTACCATATTAAACTCCCAAGAAATGACATAGATATTCAAGTTCATACGTAATTTAAACAAGTGTGAATAGAGAGAAGAAGTGATCAAAACAATCTCTTGAATTAATACAAACTTCACTTTATAAATAATCTTGAACGCTCTGTTTAATTCAAGACACTTGAATTATTATTTTCTCTTCTAAATTTAATAAATACCATTTCCTCTCTATGGTATTTAACCCTAAAAATCTTATCTTAAAATTGTATTCCAAAAATAAAGACCAAAGGCCCATTTTATCGGTAAAAAGAAAAGCGTGGAGGCATAGTTCGAATTTTACAAAAGGATTGGTGTTTTTAATTAAATAATTAAAAGAGGATTATGGGAAAAAATTATTTAAATAAAAGTGTGGGATGATGATTTATATGGGCTGGGAGAAGAATTAAAAATTTGGATCTTTTAAAAACAAATAAAAAAGAAATGAAGAAGAATGCGAAAGAAATGGAGGAAATATTAACGAATTGGGAGTTATGAGGGAGAAAGTATATAAATGAAAAGATCTGGATGATCATGGATCTTGTGTCTACAAGGTGCGTCAAGGGCACATGGGAGGGTCTGATCCAAAGGTAGCTACGATGACACGTGGTGTGCCCGAATGGTGACATGTGGCGCCCATAGTTTGAATGCCAAAAAATGGGGAAATCCCTCTCCCTTAGAAATCGAACTTTGGTCCATTTATGAGTTCTAAAACACAGCGAACGACTGAGCCACCATGTGCTCAATAAATTTAATTCTAGAACAATTATGTAAGCCTATGTTATTTCTATTTTTCCATATTTACACATTAAACCCCAAATCTTCATAACTTTCACATACAACTTCCAATTGATGAATCGCAAGAACTTATGTGACCCTCATTTTGAGGTCGATAATATCTCAATAGTGCTCAATTCACAAGGTTTGACTTCGAGTATGAATCGGGGCTTTGACTTTTACTTTTTCCAGTTTTGAACTTTGCATAGTCATAATTTCTTCCTTTGAGCTCTGATTGGCATGTTATTTGAACCCCGACTAAACTAGATTCGACAACAACAACTTTAGCGATTTGTCCGAGTCTAAAATTAGTCGTTGAGATTCATCATCTTTTCCCATGAAAGCGTATATGTGGATGTTTATTGCCCAAAATATGTCCCTTAACTATAAAATTAACACTTATGGGTACTTATCACACTAACCCCATACAGAACATTGCTAGTCCTTGAGCAAAAGTAGAGATAAAGAGATATAAGTAATGAAAAGTGTGCGACTTTTGCATGTAGCTACGATTGTACTTATCATGTACAACAAGTCGTTAAACCTCTAGGTTTCCCTAGAGGACGAGTTTTCTCATTAAGGTTTGTAGTGAATATCTCACAAAATTAAAAATATTTTATTTAAAAATAATTTATTAAAATGGCAGTCAATTTATTCTTAGACATAGAAAAATCACACAATCCATCATTATAGAGTTCAAGGAATACGAGTAATGAACTATGAATTATATGAAAAGATAAGTTTACTTAATACACAAGGAAAATTCTTCCTAGAACTCAACGTCTGTAGTGTGAATTAATCAAGCAGTTTCAAGTATCATAATCGTGATTCTTAGATTTACCTTTAGAATCAATGTTTTAACTTCAAATCTCATCGGATATGACTTTCTGAAATGAACTCTTGACAGAAAACTGAATACTATAACAAATTTTATCTCATGAAAGCAATGTTAACCACTATATCGAGAATATTGAGTTGTTCACACTTTTCATTCCCCTGAATGCCTCACCAAAGGCAAAAAATGAAGTTAATGTAAAGGATAAGGTAAAATGAGAGGGTAATATGGATAATGGGATTATTGTAGGATTTTGAGAAGAATGAACTATAAGTTGAACCCCTGATGTCTTCATTTCATAAAATTTTGTTCGTATGTTCTTTTCTTTATCTCTTTTTTCTTCTCCTTTTTTTCCAATGTCTCTATTTTTATTTTTCTTGCAATGAATTTGTCCTATTAAAACACCAATGAAGACATTTTTACATTTATAGTTTTAAGATACTTTTTTTTTCAAAACTAATAATGATAATGGGAAAATGATATATTAATAGTGTGGGGGATATATATGGGTGTGTGGTAATACGAAAAAAATGAATATTGAAAAGTAGTAAATGTTTACTGGACAAACTATAAGACACATATTTCTTACAACTAGAGAGTGATGTAATTTTCAATGGTTTAAGCTAAAATAAAAATAAATAATTAGATCATTCAATGACTTTAGTGCAATACTCAAAGGAAGTTGAGCAACTTATGACTAAAAGTTGCATAAAAACTCTCAAAACGGTGAAAAGCTCAAATCTTATGGGTTTAATCCTCCACTAGTGATCGTTAAGGTTCTCTTGAGAATTTTCACACTCTTTAAATTTAGTGTGTCATGACATGATAATTGCACAAATAGTGTTGAGTCTAGGAATTCAGGGTGCAATATGTCTTACGAAGCATTACTTAATCTTTTAAGTTTAAAGGTCAACTTCAAGTTCAAATTAGAGTACTTTATACTTAGACAATGAATGATAGTTGAATCACATTAAGAATGAGATAAAATCGCATAAAAAGTGAAAACTATGGCTTGTTTTTGAGAAATTTGTTTTTCAAAAGAGGTATGATTTTGTTAAAAATACCCCACCCCCAAACGAAATAGAACATTATCCTCGATGTTTAAAATCCTATGTTGAAATTTTAAAGCACGAGGTAGGAATATTATATATAGAAATCAGTGACAAATGAATTTTCAACGCCTGATGGATCAAATGGTACACCTGAAGAACAATGGTAGCCCAAAAATATGTACAAGTCTATAAAGCATAAAGCATTAGAGAGCGGGGACAAGACTACCTCCCCCAATAGGATAAGACTCATACTCAGAAATAAGAATACAATAGGCTACCTCCCGATAGCGCTAAGTTGAATGTCTTTATCTAGACAGAAAGGTACTCACCCCTAAAGATAGGAACTTTTCACAACAAGGGGTGGGAAAAGATGTGGTTAATGGGAATCACCCCAAAACAAGATTGAAGATTTAGTCTTCATAAATTGGATCATGGTCAATCTCTTCCACTCGAGGAGAAGGTGATTCTAAGAAATGACGGAGACGTTGACCATCGACCTGAAAAAGGCTACCATCCTCAGGATTTTAAATGGTAATGGCATCGTAGGGAGTGACAATCTGGACAAGGAATGGACCCAACCATCTAGTCTTGAGTTTATCGAGAAAGACATGGAGAAAGGAATTGTAAAATAATACCTTCTGACCAAAGTGAAACTCTTTGTGCAAGATGTGTTGGTCGTGGATCCATTTCATTTTCTCCCTGTATTTTTTGGAAAAATCATTGGCGGCGTTTCTCAACTCTTCTAACTCATTAAGTTGTTCTTTCCTAAAAATAACTACCTCATCAATATCATAATTAAGGGTCTTGATGGCCCAACACACATGATGTTCAAGCTCAAAGTGGATGTGGCATGATTTTCCAAAAACAAACCGATAAGGATACATACTAATTAATGTCTTATACATAATAAGGTATGCCTACAGTGAGTTATTTAAGAGTAAGGGATAGTATTTTTGATTAGGATTGACAGTCTTCTAGAGAATTTGCTTAATTTCTTAAATGGACACCTCAACATGACCACTTATTTGAGGGTGATATGAGAGTCCAATTTTATGGGTGACACCTTACTTAAGTTATTCGAAGTCTCGATTACAAAAATGCTTACCCTCGTCAATAATGATTGTTTTAGGGGTGCTAAAATGAGAAAATATATACTTCTTAAGAAAGTGGGCCATAACATAGTGGTCATTGGTACGACACACTATGGCCTATATCCACTTAGAGCTCAATTGCAACTAAGATATATAGAAAACCATGAGAAGAGGGGAACACAACCATCAATTCAATACCGTACACATCGAAAGTTCGATGATAAGAATGGGATGTGAACCCCTGCCTAATTAAATACCGTGTAATTAGTCCTTTATTAAATTATAATCAAGTTGAACGGTTGGTTCATTCTTAGCATCACTGTCGTAAAATAAAATTTTCAATTTAAACATCCTAATTAATTAAGCTAAGTGTCCAAACAATTTTTAAACTTTATTTCTATTTTATTTAATCCCATTAAGAAAACGTTTTCAATAATTAACAGTTGAGAATCGTATAATTGCTAAAGATGGCAATTAACACACAAGAATTTAACCATTCAGATAAACAAATACCAAGTTGAAAAGCTACAAATAAAATCATCCTGATACAAATTACATCCCAAAGAGTACCGAATACTGAAAATAAATGAACATAAATCCCTGACAAATCCAAATGAATAGAGAAGCGGGCGACACATGCCCTAACTAATCAGGACTAAAATAAGAATAGAGTCAATAATGAGGTCATCTAAGAAATGGCCTGCCACTCCCACATAAGTTGTAGCGCGTCCGTTTTCAAAGAATCTAAGCATGACGCCCCTGTGGCTGGGCACCTGTCATATATATATATATATATATATATATATATATATATATATATATATATATATACAAGAGAAAAGGAATAACAGAAAACGGGTTAGATCCCGAGTGTAAAAAAGTTTAAAAATAGTTTAGCAAGTATATAAAATGCTTACCGACTAATGAAACATCGATGTTAGTATGCGACACTCTATTGAGAAATTCTCACCTCTCATCAAGTGTGCACGCTTATCGTACTACTAATCTCCAAAGTTTATTTTGACTTAACTTTCCCATAAGGTTTTATTTCGCTAGATACTATGGCTAAGATAATTAACTTCTGAAGATTAAGCTCGCTCATATATCTTGTGTTATTTAAAATAACCCAGTGATGTCACAAAATTTCCAAACACTTATAATAAATTGGAGTATTTATTCATTACTTAACTACTTTTATGCACAGTAGAAAGTTCGCATACTTAAGTGTGTGTATATATATATATATATATATATATATATATATCGGCACCCCACATAAAATCTATGGTGTTGTCATACTCTGCTATCAAGTCCTCGTATCACTCATACTAAGGTAAATACTAGTTCGAAATCACTCTCGAACTATATTAACAAAAAACACATACAAATAGAGGCGAAGCATAGTTCCAAGTCACAAAAAACACATATCCTCGCGTCTCTTAGAGCCGTCTGACTATCAATCAGATAGCCTGTACCAAGGAATCCTATATTCTAGGGTAGAAGTCAATATCCCCCATAAAGGCCCAATCGAGATAAGACTGTCCCGGCGCAAAAACCCTCGTGATATCAAGTATCTTGGGTATGATTTTTACACAGATATATAATATATGCATAATCACACAATCATATATATAAATATTCACATTTCTAAATTTGGCGCGACCACGGCCCATAATTATAATTATCCGTTATTAGCACATTTTACTCGATTATCTCGCATAACGGACCCGTCACTTTTATTCTCATATATAAATTACTCCATACTTACTTCTCATCTCGCGAAGTATTCTATCTACCTAAGAATATTTCAGTAGGCACGCTCACTTATCTTCTAGTCTAACTAACTCACGAGTCTCGATCTTTCATTAGACGTACGCATGATTTCGTATGTGTGAATAACTCCCCGTTAACTCATAATTTCATCCTAACTTAAGTTTCACTTAACGGGGTCTACCTAAACCCTATTGGCCCCCTTTATAATTCATTATGTTCTATCAATGAGGATTAAGGGTTCCTACGCATTTTAATCGGATTAAACTCAGAGAAGAAAAACACGTAGTTTTACAGGAAGGATCGATCGATCGAGGAAATTGGGTCGATCAATCGATACCGTCGATCGATCGATGTTCTTGATCGATCGATCGATCTAACAGTTATGACGAAACTTGAAATTGTCCAATTACGGGTTTGCCTCTCCAACCTCAACCAAAACTCCATTAAAAATCCCCAAACTCCCAACTAACATTACTAGGAGTACTACATACCTAAATACATGATTTTCTATGTAAAATAGGTCCGAATGCATCAAGGATAATGATTTAATGGGGTAAAATTTACATAAACTTCAAGAACCCTAATTTTTCTTTAATTTCCATTCTTCCAATTCTTTTCCAGATTACTTTCTCCTAAATCCATACAAATTCGTGGCTTATCCTCTACATGTGATTTGGATATCCAGAATACGCCTACTTCCTCTACAACTTATGATTTTTAAGTCTCAAAATTATTGGTTTCTTCCATGAATCATGTTCTAAACAACCCTAGACTAACATGATTGAAATATTAACTAAAATAGAGTAAGATAAATACTTTCCTGGAATTTGAGTTTCTGATTTGTGGACGAAAGAGGTATGGTTGCGTTCCACGTCGTGCGATCTACGCTTTGGTCGTAATGGCGATGCAAACGGGTGAGTCTTTAACCTTGAGTTGCTTGGAAAGATCTCCAACTCATTCCCTAATGGTCGTTATATTATTTTGTGTTTGTTAACCCTAGAAGACAAATCCTAAAGGATGATATATCCTTAGGAAATCCGTGGGTTTAATTGCTCAAAAATGTAAAATGTCTATAATACCCTCTCGGGATGCCAATTAGGCTTAAAAATGCCCCGAGACTCGAACTAAACCCCCGGGTACATTATTTTGACTATCTCGATCCTTCCGAACATATTGGCACACTCGAAAAGATCATACGGGTGACTTATAATTTATTCACTTTAAATAATAATAATTTAATCCCGACATGACACAAGCGCGCCTCAATTTAATTTCCATAATTGTCATATTATTTCTTCGTAACAATTTTAATAAATTCAATTCTACATATTACTCTACTCACTAAGTAATATTTAACAAATCAACAATTTTTTTCAATAATTACTAAGTCTCGTCACGCTAGTAAATATTTAAAGCAACTTTTGGATTAATATTAAATTAATCTATCTTAATTAAATTTAATAAATCCCTAAATTTAAAAGCCATAAAAATACGGGGTATTACATACTTCCCCCCTAATAACATAATTTCGTCCCGAAATTTGGAAAATAATGCCTATCTGGTAAAATAATTCTGGATACCTTATCAGTAGTCAACTATCTACATAGTAAGGCGCTCAATAACTATAGCCCCCGCCTCATATCAAGCTTGTTTAACACTCATTAAAGACACGTCACATTGTTCTTCTATCGGACAATAGTCGCATAAGACACCCTATACATTATTAATTCACATTATTTCAATATCATTGGGAGGCCGCACCTCACTACATGATAACTACTCGGATTTATCTAAACACAAAACACCCCTTCTGAGAGAAACCATACGAATATCTGACCACCCTTGTTCGCCTAAAATAGTCGTGGAATTCCACCATAGTCATTAGAATCGAACTCAACCAATCCAAAATTCTTATTGTCCGCCCATCTCTTAACATTCAGGTTGAGAAAAGTTAAGGTTTTTCCATACCAAAACCTCAATAAGTATCTTGTTCACAATAAATAGGTATGAGTGATCCCACAGAACCCTACCGTTAGGTAATATCCACCCCCGATTACCGTACTATACCCCACTTGTTATCTAGAACCGTGGTGGAAAAGAAACGATCACAATGAATCCAAAATTATTTTCACACTGCACCACTATTGGTTAATCACCGCTCGCTACTTCCCAAATCATGGGTGATACAACCTGCTTAAAACGAAATGATATCCCCGCTGCTTCCTGAAATCCCATATTGAAGGTGGGATACAAAAATCTCAACCCAATTCAGAAAAATACTGTGTAGGACCACGTACCGGCGCGATCATTCCTTTCAAAGGAAGACTGGGGCACACTAACTAATATTGTAAATCACCCCAAGGAATGTTAATCACTTCCTTCTTGGGCATCTGGTTCCACACGTTCGAAGGAACTCTTGATCTTACCTTGAGGTCGTCAACTCATCCAGGAAAATTTACCGACTATACCGACCTCTTCCATTATCAGAATTGTCGACAACCACAAAATTCTCTGGATGCTCCTCTTGTTCCAACCAATTTCTATTTATGAGTAGTGCTCGCGGAGACTACTCACTATGTCCCGCTCGACATTGACTTCTACTTATAATGTCTCTATAACACCCCACCTAATAATATACCGGGTGATCAGTCCCATAAAAAATTAAAACAGGAATCCCAGTTGGTTCATTCTTAGCATCACTGTCGAAAACTTTTTAAAACATACTAACCATCTAGTATTCCAAAAGCTGGTGCCAAATTTTAACTTTTTAATTAAAAAAAATAGTACATGCGGAAATAAATATAAATCATTCACATAACTGAATAAAACTCAACTGAGTAATTAATTACATAACTTGCAGAATAAACTATCGGCCACCAAAGTGAAATTATCCAATACAAATATTCAACATCGGAATAAAATAAATATGAAAACTGTAATGAGAAGACTGGGGACAAGCCCTAAATAAAACTGAAACTGATGCATAATTCCTACCCTAGGAATAAATGAACGATACGTCTAATCCAAACTCCTGCTAGCATCCACATATGCCGCAGCTCCATATCCCTGGAATAGAATATCAATCCTGGCGTCCCTGTGGCTTGACACCTAAAAGGTTTTGAAAATATTTTTATAGAAAGGGTTAGAACCAAAAATATTTTGACAATATTTAGCAAGTGAATTAACTGCAGTAATTTAAAATGCATGAATGCGCTTCCTATTTTAGTTATTGTCGCACTCCCTTATGGACATTCTCACCCCTCCACTATTGTGGACACTTAACGGTTACCTTAACCCCCACATAGTTGTACTACCCCGTCCAACTAGTCCTGGTATAACCTCCCCTCGCCATACTACTCTAACCCAAGTATAATGATTTTTTGAATTATAAGTTATCTCACAATTAACTTAATTAATTCCTTCTTAAATAGTAGAATATAACCGTGTCACAAGTTATATAAAGTAAATACATCACACACTGTATTATTACCCGCATATAATATTGAATACCATTATATACGTACATTTACTAAAACATCCACACATATAACATACGTATATCCATCCCTCCGAGTATACCCTCGCCGGATGATTCCCTCTAAAGTGTTATCTCACTAGGTGTGCTCACAAAACCTAGTTCCCCAACTTGGAATCGCTCACCAACTTGACCCAAACTATAAACGTTGTGGAGGCGATCATATTCCTTCCCTGAAAGTGAGATAAATCCCTCACCAATATACCGAATGCTATGACCTGGTGATATACTCGCCCTACTCCTCAAGCTAGGGGATTCACCCACATCGCGCAACCTCCCTTAATAGCACTAGAGTATATAAATTGAATAAATATCTAGTCACTGATATTTAATATCACACACAATATATACACGTATATATATACTATCACTACACCGCTTATATATAATATAAACCCCGGCTTTACCGTGTACTCAAAATCCCGTACACTAGCCTGTAATTTCCTGAGTCTGTGGCCGGACTCAACATAATTAATTTTCTCACGTAATAATTTATCATCTTCTCGAGTCTATGGTCCGACTCTAGTATAATTAATTCACACCGCGATTAATATAATACTTTCCCCGAGTCTATGGTCCGACTCTAATTAAATTAATTAACACACCCACTAATTTAATACCTCCTCGAGTCTATCATCCGACTTTAATTAAATTAATTAACACACCTATTAATTTAATACCTCCCCGAGTCTATCGTCCGACTCTAATTAAATTAATTAACACACCTATTAATTTATTACCTCCCCGAGTCTATCGTCCGACTCTAATTAAATTAATTAACACACTTATTAATATAATACCTACCCGAGTCTATAATTCGACTCTAATTAAATTAATTATCACACCTATTAATTTAATACCTACCTGAGCCTACAATTCGACTCTAATTAAATTAATTATCACACCTATTAATTTAATACCACCCCGAGTCTATAATCCGACTCTAATTAAATTAATTATCACACCTATTAATTTAATACCTACCCGAGTCTACAATACGACTATAATTATATTAATTATCACACCTATTAATTTAATACCTACCCGAGTCTACAATACGACTCTAATTAAATTAATTAACACCTCAATTAATTTGATTACTTGGCATCGCCCAACCATCCTACCCGGAATCGCTCACTTGGCCCATAACTTAATATTTCTTGAGTCTATGTTCCGACTCAAAATTAATCACTCTCTCAATAATTAATTTAATGCTTTTTCGAGTCTACCTTCCGACTCTACCGTCATTAATTAACACATCCATTAATTTAATAACTTGGTGTCACTTAACCATTATCCCCGGACTCGCTCACTTGGCCCATAACTTAATATTTTCGGAGTCTACGTTCCTGTCACAAGGAAACACACAATAGGTATTCACAACCTATGTAATCCTATAAAACAGTAGGTATTTACACAACCCAATTATTCATACTTGTACGTAATATATTTCTTTCTAACATTCACCGTACTTGTTTGCTTCACGAATTTATTTAGTATTCTCACAACTCTAAGGGTCCTAGTCACCCCTTGTTATATCAATTCAATAGTTACCCTTGTTAACCCACTGACCTAATGAATTTCAGCTCACTCACATTTTTCCGTAATTATATTCTTATCATCTCGAATTAGAGTACGTCACAATCAAGCCTATGAATCTCCACTTTAACCCTCTCACAAAATTAATAATCCAACACTCAATCATAAACCTACTTCCATATCATTATTCCATCAATATATTTCATCAAGGCCCCAAACACTTCCCCGATAAAATTTTAGACATTTGAAGCTTAAAAAGAAAAATATCAAATTTTCTGGCAGATTAAATACCCTCTAGTAAAATTTCGATTTCTCCCTCTACAGAACTCCGATTGACCTGATTCCAAGTTTATTGGATAGCTAAGAGAAATACCTTTCCATTAATGTATGGTTCACACTCTAATTCGAAGCAAAATTCAAATCTCACAAGTTTAAAGTCACGTCAAAATTCTGGCAGATTACTATGTTGACAGGTCAAACACCCTGTAGTAAAATGTCGATTACTCCCTCTGAAGAACTCCGATTGACCTGATTCCAAGTTCATTGGACAGCTAAGAGAAATACCTTTCCAGGAATGTATGGTTAACACTCTAATGCTAAGTAAAATTCAAATGGCATACGTTTAAAATTGTGTCAAAAATTCTGGCAGATTGACCTCTTGTGTTCAACAAATAAACCCTAAGTCATTCAAGATTCATGTTCTTCATCCAAGAACTCATAAAGATTCCATGTTAATCATCAAATATATTCAAATTTCATTTTATCTTTACTTAGGGATATATAATACACCTATATCTTACTTTGAATCTCAGCCAAGTATTCCATTATCAAAACCCCATTTTATACGCATTTATCCCCAAAACGAGTTTTAGTTTACACATCACTAAAATATGAATTGGATATCACTATTTACACATTACAGTAAGTTAACAACTTTCCTGGAATTGTTCGTAGAGTCTGATCCATTGGTGTTGTCCCTTAATTTGGCTCTAACATCCCCATATTGGCTCTTGATTTGCTTTCCCCCAAATTTTCTCTCAAACCCTAAGTTTAGAGTTGTGTTTATTGTCATTCCCTAGTCTCTCAATTTGGTTAAAAACCCTTAATCCCGTTTTTGGCCATCTGGGCCTAATTAAAATGCCCCAACTCACAACGTGTGGGCCCGGCTATGCCCAAAAATACCCCGAGACCCAATTACTACTCCCGGGTACTCTTTTCTGACTATCTCGACCCATTCGGACACAACCGCGCACTCGGAATTGCCATCCGAAATACTTTTGACATATCCATATTTCAACCCCAAAATGTGACACATTAATTCGAATAATTAAACTTAAAGTCGTCAATTATAATTAATTCGGCTCACTCAAATAAATTCTCCAGCTCATGAATTTATGTTTCTCCAATTTAAATATTTTTATCACTCCCAAAAATAATTAAATATTAAATCCTCAAAATTACGCGGTGTTACAGTTTCACATTAAGTGACACTTAATACTCCCCTTCTTTCCTTTGCGTATACTGAAAGTTTCGACCCATGCACTTTTACCCACGATGTGCACTTTCGGACCTTTTTATACCATACTAACATCTTCACTCTTTTTACGTGTCAGTCTCTCTCAACATTTGACTAATTACAACTCCGCTCCGAGTGTTCTCCATAATAATTAAATTCTACCCTTCTTAAGGAATACCCCTTTTTTTAAATGGCTTCCCACAGCCTTCCAACCAAATTTGGGTGTGCTATTTTAATCGTACAAGTGTATATGGATTATCGTTCTTCACGCGACGCTTAATCCACTATGCACTTCCACCTCGTTATGTTAGTCCCACAAACATATATTTCACATGTCTATTCACACATCCCTAGAACTCGGACGATTCTAACATCAGCTAACCAGGATGCCCACACACCGTATAACCGTGCATACTAGCATAAGAATCACATACGCTTCACACATAATACCCAATTCTTTCTTTTCCTTGTGTTCACAACGTGATTACAGCACTTGGGTACTCTCAATCACCCTAGAAATTGAAGTTTTAAATTATCTTTATCATCGGTCCACCCCTCAACTCGTGGTGATAAGACAAAACTTTCAATGCTTTCTTTCCACATAACCGGCTCTACTGGCCCTAAATTCATAATTCAACTTCCAATTTACAGATAGAATTACATGTTCCTCTACGACCGAGGTACCAAACTCATAGACTAGTGACCAAACATTTTCCTACTTCCAACCTTATGCTAAGATTCATGCGTGGGATGTCTCGCAAAGCGAAATCTAAATAAGGAACCCCCCCAATACACTACTACCTAGCACTGTCAGTTATCGAAATCTGTTAGGCCCTCCGTCCATAACATGTACCCCTTTATTCCGTCTCTTGACAGAAGAGTTACATCTCCTCACGTAATTACACTTACACAAAGAACATTTCGCCAATTCACTATCGTTCAGTATTGGTGGTAATGACAATTGGCAAAGCTCGTACACATACAATCAGGACCCTCAAATTATTGATCCCAATCATATGAGTCTAAATCTTAACTCCCACATTTCTAAAGGATTTATATAATAATTCACTCTTCCTATCACCAAGTCTTGAGCGCTAAACATAATAATGAGTCAAATCTTTCCGATCAACAGTAAATCCAATACACACAGAACCATGCCAACAAGGTCCCGAAACAACCCGGGATTTAAACTTTTCGATACCACTATACCCTTAGGAGTCTCTATAATATATAATATAAATGGGAGACCGAACCTCTCACAAGTGAGGCCTCGCCAGAACAAATCGTGTTGCACTAAAGCAGCCACTCTGATAGCCTTGCATTAACTTCCTACTATCGTACTAGCCATTTCTATAAAACTGCAACCAAGGAAATATCATACTGGTATATCACATCACTAAACGAGTAACCTCAATAAACTATATAACGCTATTAATACTCCCATTCATCCTTCGCGGATAGCACTAAGGATAATCCCGCTACACTAGGCAATTATTCACATAATAATAATGTTTATAGTTACGCATTAAACTCGTCTCATGTGCCAACCTAGCAATAAAAAAAATATTATGACTCGCTCGTGTCACATAAAACACGCCTCATCCTCCGAGGATAAAACTCATACTTTTACTTTGTCAATTGCCTTGGCTACTTAATGGTCCTATGTACATGATGTGTCTGTCTGAACCAAATCATAGATTACATTACCATTTCCCTTGCAAGCACCCTCCTTTGTCCTTTTTCTCACTTCAAATTTTTTTTAACTTCTGGGGTTTTACTCTACACAAAATACCTCAACATAAAACCTTCTTATCCCCTGAAATACTTTTGGAAACTCACAAATGATTAGAATCGAATCTAGGAGAATCACAATCTCCTTAGAGGTATTCTCCTCCATGTAATACCAGTGGGTGGGAGATCCTCCCTCTGGGTGAGGCATCGCCACCAAAAACATCTCCTGTCCCCAAGTGAGCTATTCTTGCTCATTAACTTCCCTAACGGCATTAGCTTATTCGTCTTGAGGATCCATTTGAAAGTTTAAAATAATATGGATAAGTTTAATTTTCACATCGATAAATCGTAGAAACAAGAATTTCCAACGCATAAAGATGAATACAACATTCCTAATATTAGAGCTATAAATCAAAGACGCTAAGCTAGAAACGAGATAAGTCGTACAGATCCTAAAGGACACTAGAAACTGATGCTCTAATACCACCTGTGACACCCCGCCTAATTAAATACCGGGTGATCAGTCCTTTATTAAATTAAAATCAAGGTGAACAGTTGGTTCATTCTTAGCATCACTGTCGCAAAATAAAACTTCAAATTTAAACATCTTAATTAATTAAGCTAAGTGTCAAAAAAAATTAAACCTTATTTCTATTTTATTTAATCCCAATATGAAAACCTTTTCAATAATTAATAGTCGATAATCGTATAATTGTTAAAGATGAAAATTGGCACACAAGAATTTAACCATTCAGATAAACAAATACCAGGTTTCAAAGCTACAAATAAAATCATCCTGACAAAAATTACATCCCAATGAGTACCCAATACTAAAAATAAATGAACAAAAATCCCTGACAAAACCAACTGAATAGAGAAACGAGTGACACATACCCTAACTAATCATGACTCAAATAAGAATATAGTCAATAATGAGGTCGTCTAAGCAATGGCCTGCCACTCCCACATAAGCTGCATCGCGTCCGTTTCCAAGGAATCTAATCATGACGCCCTTGTGGATGGGCACCTGTTGTATATACATACATATATACAAGAGAAAAGGTATACCAGAAAACGGGTCAGAGCCCGAGTGTAAAATAATTTAAAAATAGTTTAGCAAATATATAAAATGCTTACCGGCTAATAAAACTATCATGTTAGTATGCGACACTCTCTTGAGAAATTCTCACCTCTTATCAAGTGTGCACGCCTATCGTACTATTAATCTCCAAAGTTTATTTTGATTTAACTTTCCCATAAGGTTTTATTCCGCTCGATACTATGGCTAAGATAATTAACTTCTGAAGATTAAGCTCGCTAATATATCTTACGTTATTTAAAATAACCCAGTGATGTCACAAATTCCCAAACACTTATAATAAAGTTGGAGTATTTATTCATTACTTAACTACTTTTATGCACAGTAGAAAGTTCCCATACTTAAGTGTGTGTGTGTGTGTGTGTGTATATATATATATATATATATATATATATATATTGGTCACTCATATAATATATATACTATCGGCACCCCACATAAAATCTATGGTGCTGGCATACTATGCTATCAAGCCCCCGTAGCACTCATACTAAGGTAAATACTAGTTTGAAATCACTCTCGAACTCTATTAACATAAAACACATACAAATGGAGGCAAATCATAGTTCCAAGTCACTAAGAGGTCAGCACATGCCCTCACGTCTCTTAGGACCGTCTGACTATCAATCAGATAGCCTATACCAAAGAATCCTCTATTCTAGGGTACAAGTCAATATCCCTCATAAAGGCCCAATAGAGATAAGACTGTCCTAGCGCAGAAACCCCCGTGATAGCAAGTATCTCGGGTATGATTTTTACATAGATATATAATATATGCATAGTCACACAATCATATATATAAATATTCACATTTCTAAATTTGGAGCGCCCATGGCCCATAATTATAATTATCCGTTATTAGAACATTTCACTCGATTATCTCGCATAACGGACCCTTCACTTTTATTCTCATGTATAAATTACTCCATACTTACTTCTTATCTCTCTAAGTATTCTATCTCCCTAAGAATAATTTTAGTACGTACTCTCACTTATCTTCTAGTCTAACTTACTCACGAGTCTCGATCTTTCATTAGACGTACGCATGATTTCGTATGTGTGAATAACTTCCCATTAACCTATAATTTCATCCTACCTTAAATTTCACTCAACGGGGTCTACCTAAACCCTACTGGTCCCCTTTATAATTAATTTTGTTCTATCAATGAGGATTAAGGCTTCCTACGCATTTTAACCGGATTAAACTTAAAGTAGAAAAATATGTAGTTTTCCCACAAGGATCGATCGATCGAGGAAATGGGGTCGATCGATCGATACCATCGATTGATAGATCAAACAATTATGACGAAACCTGCAATTGTCCAGTTACGGGTTTGCCTCTCCAACCTCAACCAAAACTCCATAACGATCCCCAAACTCCCAACTAACATTACTACCAGTACCACATACCTAAATATATGATTTTCTGCATAAAATAGGTCTGAATGCATAAAGGATAATGATTTAATGGGGTAAAATTTACATAAACTTCAAGAACCCTAATTTTTCTTTAATTTCCATTCTTCCAATTCTTTTCCAGATTACGTGCTTCTAAATCCATACAAATCCATGGCTTATCCTATACATGTGATTTAGATATCCAAAATATGTCTACTTCCTCTACAGCATATGATTTTAAGTCTCAAAATTATTGGTTTCTTCCATGAATAATGTTCTAAACAACCCTAGACTAACATGATTGAAACATTAACTATAATAGAGCAAGATAGATACTTTCCGGGAATTTGAGTTTCTAATTTGTGGACGAAAGAGGTGTGGTTGAGTTCCTCGACGCGCGATCTACGCTTTGATGGTGGTGGCGGTGCATACGGGTGAGTCTTTGGCCTTGAGTTGCTTACAAAGCTCTCCAACTCCTTCTCTAATGGTCGTTCTTTGATGTTGTGTTTGTTAACCCTAAAAGACAACTCCTAAATGTTGATATATCCTTAGGAAATTCGTGGGTTTAATTTCTCAAAAATGTAAAATGTCTATAATACCCTCTCGGGATGCCAATTAGTCTTAAAAAATCCCCAAAACCCGAACTAAACCCCCGGGTACATTATTTTGACTATCTCGGCCTTTTCGGACACATTGGCGCACTCAAAAAGACCATACGAGAGACTTATAATTTATTCACTTTAAATAATGATAATTTAATCCCAACACGACACTGGCACATCCCGATTTAATTTCCATAATTGTCATATTATTTCCTCGTGACAATTTTAATAAATTCAAATCTACATATTACTCTACTCACTAAGTAATATTTAACAAATCGACAATTTTTTTCAATAATTACTATGTCTCGTCACTCTAGTAAATATTCAAAGCAACTTCAGTATTAATATTAAATTAATCTATCTTAATTAAATTTAATAAATCCATAAATTTAAAAGAAATAAAAATACGGGGTATTACATGGGAGTGAGGGGAATCATGTGTGTATAAGACATATGCCTAGAGTAATGGCATTTGGTGCATGCTTGACAATATTAGTGTGTGTCTTGAAAGAGTATGGGCCATTAAAAACCACTTGGAAACACCTTGGCCGCAGGTTTTTTAGAGCTAAAACGGACTCCATAAGCGCCATTGTGACAAAATGATAGAATGCTTAATTGTTCCCTCTCGGGAACACAATAACGAATGACTTCATCAGAACAGTATTTAAAAAAGAAATGTGTCATACCTAGAGTAATAATTAACATTTACTAAGAAGTTATATTTTTCTTTTTTAGACCAATGAATGGGAAATTTGTTGATAAAAAGAAAGTTGACAAGATTTGCGAACCAAGGAATTTCAAAAATATGAAAGAACTTCTCATCGGGGAAGGACTCAGTAATGGGAATATGTTCAGTGTCTGACGCAATGGACATATGGCATAGATGATTGGTAATGACATTTTTCAGTACCCTTTTATCGTGAATTCCTAGGTGAAACTCGTGAAGTAATAGAATCCACCGTATCAATCGAGGTTTAGAATCCTTATTGTGAAGAAAGTTCCTGAATGTGGCGTGATTGGTATAGACGATGACTGGGGATCCTATGAATTAAGTGTGAAATTTATCAGGGTAAAATACGATGTCCAAAACACCTTTTCAATGGTGGTATAATTGAGGTGGGAGTCGTGGAGGGTTTTACATGCATAGTAATCATGTGAGAGATTTTATCAAGCCTTTGTCCTAAAACGTCTCTTTGGGCGAAGTCGAAGGAATGTCACATGAACTCAAATGAAAAAGACCAATTAAGAAGTTCGATTATGGGAGTAGACGTGATCTAGGCTTTGAGAATGAAAAATGAGGTAGTATAAGCGATATAAAAAACAAAAGGGATATGCTTCGATAGGAGATTTGTTAAAGGTGGAGAAATTTAGGAGAAATCCTTGATTAAGTGACAGTATAAACCCACATGTCCTAAAATGGAGTGGATATCCTTGTGAGACTTAGGAATTTGAAGAGTCAAATTTAAGTCAATTTTAGATATATCAACTTATATTCAATCACTATAGACGGCGTGTCCTAAGATAATGCACTTTTTCACCATAGAGTAGAATTTTTGCTAATTAAGAACCAATTCTTATCTTAGCAGAATTCAAGGACCTTGTTAAAATATAATAGACATTGATCAAAAGAGGATACAATAACAGATAAATGGTCTATAAAGACCTCGATAAAACAGCGTACCTTGTCACTAAAAATAATCTTCATACACCGTTAAAAAATCGCTAGTGCATTACATAAGTCGAAAGGCATGCAAGAGTAGGCAAACATGCCAAATAGACAAGTAAATGTTGTTTTTTCTTTGTCCTTAGAAGCAATGGGGATTTGTTTATAGCCCTAATATCCATCAAGAAAGAAATAGAATTCATGTACTTCTAATCTTTCTAGCATTTGATCGATGAAGGGAAGAGCAAAATGGTCTTTCATAGTGATAACATTTAGCTTTCTATGATCGATACAAGCATGCCAAATGATTTGCATACACATCGGTATAATCTTGTTGTCACTATTATTAACAACTATGATGCTAGAATTTTTAGGCACAATGTGAATTAAGACTGACCCATAGGCTGGTCGAGATAAAATAAATGATATAGGCATCAATAAAATTTAAAATTTAACTTTTCACCACTTCTTTCATCGCATGACTTAGTCGACATTAGTGCTCACGAGAATTTTTGGCATTTTTATCCAAATGAATGCGATGACTATAAACATTGGGGTTAATACCAGGAATGTTGAAAATGGCCTACCCTATAGTAATGCTATGTTTGGTGGGAGTGTGGACCAACTTCTCTTCTTGGCCTGTGGTAAGTTCAGAAGAAATTATAATTAGGTGAAGATTGTTTAGGACTAAGACGTTATATTTCAACTCTGATGGCAATGGCATAAGCTCCAAACTAGATAGAGAGTCAGGAGAAGATGTTGACTCAAACGTAGAAACATAGTTCGTGGAATCACTAGGACGAAGGTCTATATGACTATCTACTGAGTGAATAGGGACACTAAGGATATATTTAAACTAATTTCCTAATCATCAATGGGCATTACCGATGTGTACTCTAGTAAGGCATTAACGTCAGAGATTGAAGAATCAATGTCATAATCAGACTCAAAATGAGCCAAACATTGTAGAAGATGATCCTCAGGGTATTGTTGATCCAACATCTCTTAAACTGGTGAGTCAATCATACATGCCTCCTTAGGAGACTCAACATCGTCTTTCTATTTCATGAGGTGAAAAATGTTGATATCAGTGGTCATATTTCCAAAGGAAAGTTTCATGGAACCGTCACGGAAATTAATGAGTGCATTGGTAGTGTCTAAAAAGGGACGAACCAATATGATAGCAATATTGGTTGCGCCAAGCGTAGGATGTCCGAGATTATAAAATCCACTAGGTAGTAAAAGTTGGACACTTTCACAAAAATATGTTCAACGATTCCTTTAGGAATATTAATCGAACATTCGTCTAATTAATGAGTCACCCTTTTTGGTTTCATTTATTGTAATCCTAACTCTAGATAGATAGAGTAGGGTGAAAAATTGACACTGGCATCAAGATCAATGTAATACCCCGTATTTTTGTGATATTTATTTATGTGATTAATTAAATTAAATGCGTATTAATTGGAAATTAATCCGGATTAAAATACCAGCGAGATACGAGTTGGTATTTGAATATAATGTGCATATATGATTATACATGAATATTGAAGTATGAAATTTGTTGTGAGATTGAAATACGATAATTTGGAAATTTTGTTGAGACGCGTGTGACAGTCGCGTCAGGTTTATATTTATTTTAATTAAAAAATGAATTTTATTTCTATTAACCGTATGGTCATTTTGAGTGCGCCAACGCGTCCGGAAGGGTCGAAATAGTCAGAAAACACTAGCCGGGGGTTTGGTTTGGGTCCCGGGGTATTTTTAGGCCATACTAGCAACCCAAAAGGGTAGTTTGGTAATTTTAGAATTTTGGGTTTTTTGATTAACGAATTTTAGGAGTTTTTAATGGAAAATTAAAAGACCCACTAACCCATTATCATCCATTAACTGATTAGAGGGCTACGGGGGTTATTAGAAGAAAACCCAAAAGTTCCTAAGACAAACCCTAGCCTCCATTGCCACCATTAGAGAAGAGCTTGTAGAGAGATAGAAGGATTCTGCAGAGAGAGAGAGAATACTCTAGCAAATCGACATCAAAAATCTGAGATTCAAATAAGGCAAGTGGGTTAATTCCAATTAATTTCAGAGAATGCTTCTTCCATGTGTAGGAATTGATAAAATCTTATTGTTCTTGGGAATTAATGAAAAACCCATTTTAATTAGAAGTGAAAATTACATTTTTGATGAGGAATCGCATGTAGATTTGTATTTAGATGATTATTCTGATGATATTATAATTTGGATGAAATGAAAACGGATTTAATTAGGCTCTTGGAGGATTTATAAATTTTAGGGTTCATGTTCTTGAAATTGGGGATAAATATATGGATTTGATATTTAGATGATGTTTATAATGAATTAACCCCACAAAAACATTAGTAGGTGACCTATGTATGTTTAGGGATGATTAGGAACCTTGAAAAATTGTTGGACTAATGTTTAGATGAGATTAGAAGGGAAGAAAAGATGGAAAAACGAAATAAGGAATATCTGGGATCGAAACTGGCCACTCGTTAGAAGACCTGCCCAGGTCGTTCGAACGAGATCGTTCGAACGAGCTTCTAACGATTTGAACTTTGACTTCTAACGAGGGTGAAGTTCGTTCGATGTTTTCGTTCGAACGAGACCTCTTTAGAAAGCCCAGTTCGTTCGAACGAACTCTCGTTCGAACAGCCTCGTTCGAACGAGACTTCGAACGAGTTGACAGTTTAGGCTTTTTAGCCTGTTTTAATCCTGAGTGTCCCGTAACCTTGTGTATACATAGAGATAACCTTCCCTTGATGATTAATTGTTACATTTGGGATTTTGGTATATAATGAGGAGTCAAACCTAGAAGTGTAGTTTGAACCTAAGGGAAAAATATGAAGTAGGACGTGAGTGTCTATTACGTTGCGAGAACTATTGACGGCCTAATTTATTATATTAACCGAGAACATATAAATTGTGTAGTATTATATGTCGGTACAAAAATGAGAATTGTACCACCAATATAATATGGTTATTACTAAGATGTGTGAATACTTAGTATATGTATTGATTTTATGTGTATGACATACCTACCATACTTGCTATCACGGGAGGTTTACGTTCGCTTAGGGCATTATAATCCTTGTGTTGCCCAGGTTTAGATTGGTTACCTCGATGAACATAGGTCAGAGAAGGACTTATTGGGATGTTAATAAGTCTGCTGATCGTGGGAGCTCAGGTATGTGCGTGACCCATGTGATGTGACTGTGTTCGCCTCCATTATTTGTGATGTTGTTATCTGAGAACGATTACTGAGAGATTCGGAATACGTGATCCTTATGTACGTGATGTACCGAGATGGATAGCAGGGTATGTGTGCACCTCAGCTTAGTCTCGGGGTGCTTGTATTGTATATTTATGATGTGAATAATATACACTTAATTAATGGGAACTTTCATGATTGGTATTGTGAATAATATTATGGTAATGATTTGAGAAAACAAAACGGGTTAACTGATAGTTAATGGTATTTCTAATTGAGAATCTGAGAGTAAGTAAAGCCCTCTATTTATTTGATAACGCTAGAATTTAATATGCGAATCGAGTAGTAAGGGGTAGAACTTATTACGGTTTGGTTAGATATGGATGTCTTATAGATGGGTACGATACGTTAGGAGTGCACATGTAGTCGAGAGGTGAGAATTTCATGTGAGTGCATGTCCTAACATGTATTTTGCATTTAATGTTTTAATGTTATTAAAACACTTGCTGTTTTTAAAATGATTTCCACTTTCGGGCTCTGACCCATTTGATTTCAAATCTATTTTTGTAAAAACCATTTTAGGTGCCCAGCCACAAGGACACCATGCTTAGGATTCTCATTCAGGTGACGAGTTGTAGCTGTTTGTGGAAGTTACAGGACTTTGCTTGTAGACGCTTCATCTATCTTGACTCGATATTCTTCAATTATTAGTTGTAGGGCATGTCGCCCATTTCTTTTAGAGACATTTCATTTATTTCAGTTATTCAGACTTCTCGCATGTAATTATTCAGGATTCAGACTTGTCGTATGATTTTTCAGTTGTGGGATTGCTGTGAGGAGTTTTCCTCCAGATTTATATTTATGTTGTTGGTTATTCATTACTTCATTATAGTGAATGGTTGTAATTCTTTCATTATTCTTTTACTGCATGTTAATCAGACTTAACTTAAAATTTGGCACTTACTTTTTAAAATACTAGGTGGTTAGTAATTATTAAAATGTTTTCGACAGTGATGCTATTAACTAAACCAACTTGGCATTTTGTATTGATTTAATAAAGGAGTAGCTACCCGGTATTTAATTAGTCGGGGTGTCACAGGTGCTATCAGAGCATCAGGTTCTAGTGTCCTTTAGGATTTGTAAGGCTTATTATGTTTCCGCTAAGCTTTCTTTGATGTAGAGCCCTATATTTTAGGACTGTTGTATTCTCTTGTATATGCTACGTTCTTCAGCTATTTTGAGTTTATAACTGCGAACTTATAGACTTTATTCTTATTTCAGAATGCCTCCACGACGCTCACATAGGATTCCCAGGGATGCTAAGCCAGAACCATAGCCCGCACCAGTTCAGGGCACGATGAATGACGCTGAGGTTGCAGCCATTGTGGCCCAGGCGGTAAATGCCACACTAGCAATAGTTCAGCAGGCACCACCTCAGGCGCCGACAGCCGCGCCAATTCAGGCACATGCATTCCCGTCTGCTTGGGAACGTGTACGTGATGCTTTTCAGAAAGCACACCCTCCGGAGTTCGCAGGTAGCTCCGATGTGGTAGTTTCGAGTCAGTGGAGGAAGGACATCCAGCGACATCTAAGGATGTATGAGTGCACAGATGTCCAGAAGTAGATACTAGCTACCTTTAAGCTAGTAGGGTCTGCACTACAGTGGTGTGAGTTTATTACCACAGTGGAGGAGAGAGATACTCTCACTATTCAGGAGTTTTGGGTGCGGTTTGACCGCAAGTACTTTCCGTTGGTTGTTCACACAGAGATGAGGAGGAAGTTGATGAGCCTCAAGCAGGAGGGTAAGACTGTGGCTGAGTATGAGGCAGAATTCACTGATCTTCTGAACATTGTTCCGGATGAGATACCGACGGAGGAGAAGAAGATACAGAAATTTACGGACGGGTTGACATGGAGGATTCCTCAGCACTTGTTAGGGAACCTCTCGTTAGCCACTTATTCTGATGTGGTTAACGCTGCATTGCTCCATTGCCAGGATCACCGCTTTCACATGGCTGAGGGCAAGCGATCGGGAGAGTCTAGCCATCAGGGCAGGACTGGAGGAAATGGTGCCAGTGGGGCACAATCTGTTCAGGGGCAGAGACAGGGTGATCAGGGTACCCAGCAGGGGGATCACAAGAGGTTCAGGTCAGGAAATTTCAGGCACGGACAGGGAGGTTTCCGGCAGGGCCATCAGAACCAGCAGGGTCAAAATGGTCAACAGCAGTTTGAGCAGGGCCAGCAGGGCCAGTGGAGGAACGATAACGGCCACCAGGGCCGGGGGCAGCAGGGACAGAGAGGGGGAAACTTCCCGGGGAAGTGTTTCATTTATGGTGAGACTGGCCATAAACGCCAAGACGGTCCTGATAGGGGCAGGGCCCCGCAGCAGCAGTAGGGTGCTCGACATGAGCCACAGAGGCCACTTTTTCCACCAGCCCTCCCAGCTCCAGCCCAGGTGCCAGCCCTTCCAGCCATTCCAGTAGTTCCTGTGCAGCAGGGACAGTTACAGTATGGACGTGTCTATAACGTCCACCAGGCAGCAGCTCCGCAGGCACCACCCGCGATTGAGGGTATTTTTCCTATCCATGGTACTGTGGGTCGGGTTTTGTTTGATACGGGGGCAACACATTTCTTTATAGCTACACATTTTGCGAAAGCCTTAGGGTTGTTAGCCACAGCAGAGAGCACAGTGACGTGTGTAGACTCACCATTGGGGAGTGGGTCACTTATTTTCTTTATATGCCGGGGAGTAGGGGTAGAGATTGGTTGTCTGGTATTACCTGTAGATATGTTGGTATTAGATATGCATGTTCACGATGTGATTATCGGTATGGATTGGCTCGCAGATTATAGAGACATGATTGATTGCTTCGGTGGGAGCATTGTTTTTTTCATTCCGGGGCAAGAGATGTTTATAGTGGCGATGCCTCGCCCAGAGGGAGGCTCGACCACTCATTTGTATTAAATAGAGGAGGATACCTCTAAGGAGGTTGTGATTCCTTTAGATTCGATCCCAATTGTCAGGGAGTATTCCGATGTGTTTCAGGAGATACCAGGCCTACCCCCCAGTCGAGAGATAGACTTTGTCATAGACTTATTACCAGATACGAGACCTATAGCACGCGCACCGTACCGAATGGCTCTAGCTGAGATGAGGGAGTTACGGGATCAGATTGAGTAGTTGTTGGGTCAGGGGTTTATACGGAGGAGTACTTCATCATGGGGTTCCCCTGTGTTGTTTGTGAAGAAGAGAGATGGTTCACTGAGATTGTGTGTGGACTACCGAGAGTTGAACAAGGTCACGATACAAAATAAGTATCCGTTGCCTCGAATCGATGACCTATTCGACAAGTTGAGAGGAGCTTCTTTCTTCTCGAAGATTGATTTGAGATCGGGATACCATCGGTTGCGTATCAGGGACGAGGATGTCTCGAAGACTGCGTTCTTATCGATATATGGATCTTACGAGTTTCGGGTTATGCCTTTTTGTTTGACCAACGCTCCAGCAGTGTTTATGGACTTGATGAATAGAGTGTTCAGAGATTTCCTAGATCAGTTTGTCATTGTCTTCATTGATGATATTCTGGTTTACTCTCATACAGAGGAGGAGCACACCGAGCATTTGGGGTAAGTTTTGCAGACGCTACGTCAGAACGATCTGTATGCAAAGTATGAGACATGCGGGTTCTGGCTGAAGGAGGTCCAATTTTTGGGACATATTATTTCTGACCGGGGAATATCTGTTGATCCGGGGAAGGTATCCGCGGTGAGGGAGTGGGGACAGCCCATGACACCGATAGAGATTCGTAGTTTCTTGGGCCTAGCAGGATACTACATGAGGTTCATTCGGGGATTCTGGAAGATAGCAGGTCCTTTGACACACTTGACTCGTAAGGGTGTGCCATTCATCTGGAGTGATGCCTGTCAGTTGGCATTCGATGAATTGAAGGATAAATTGACCTCAGCACCTGTGTTAGCATTGCCGAGATCGGGAGTTGAGTATTTAGTTTACACCGATGCGTCCTTGCAAGGACTTGGAGGAGTATTGCAGCAGGAGAGTCAGTCCATTGCTTATGCATCCCGTAAGCTAAAGCCTCACGAGAAGAATTACCCCACTCATGACTTGGAGTTGGCGGCAGTTGTATTTGCCCTTCGGATATGGAGACATTAACTTTTGGGGGAAAAGTTTTGATTGTTCACGGACCACAAGTCCCTACAGTACCTATTCACGAAAAAGGAGTTGAATATGCGGCAGCGAAGGTGGCTTGAGTTTGTGAAGGACTACCTGTTTGATATCTAGTATCACCCGGGGAAGGCTAACGTGGTAGCAGACGCGTTGAGCCGTAGGCCAGCAGATGAAGTGGCAGGGGTGTGGAAGGCCAAATGGAAGGAATTGGGACACCAGGATGCAGTGGCCCGATCGTTCATGTCTTTAATGATCGTTACACCACAGATTGTCACGAAGGTAGTAAGGGCACAGGAAAATGACTCGTTCTGTCAGGAGAAGATAGTTCGATTATTAGCAGAGTGAGCCGAGTCCTATACCGTTAGCTCAGACGGGGGATTACGCTTTAATGGGAGATTGGTAGTTCTGGAAGGGGAGGAATTGCAGCACGCGGTGATGGCAGAGTCGCACGGCTCACGGTTCACGGTACATCCCGGTGGGGACAAAATGTACCAAGACATGAGACGACAGTATTGGTGGATCGGGATGAAGAGAGATATCGCCAAGTTTGTTTCTAAATGCGCCACTTGTCAGTTAGTAAAAGTGGATCATCAGAGACCGGCAGGACTGCTACAGCCGTTGGAGGTCCCGATGTGGATGTGGAAGAGCATATCCATGGACTTTATCACGGGGTTGCCTACGTCACAGAGAGGTCACAACTCCATTTGGGTAATTATGGACAGGTTGACCAAAGTCTCTCATTTTTTACCCGTAAGGACAGACTACACTACGGGACAGTATGCCCAGCTCTTTATTTCAGAGATAGTGAGACTTCACGGTGTGCCCCTAAATATCGTGTCTGACCGAGACAAGATATTTGTTTCACGGTTTTGGCAGAGTTTTCAGGAGGCCATGGGCACGGAATTGCGGTTGAGTACGGTGTATCACCCGCACACCGATGGGTAGACCGAGCGTACAAACCAGATGTTGGAAGACATGCTACGTATGAGTATCATTGATTTTGGGGGTGGATGGGAGCATTATCTTCTACTGGTGGAGTTTGCTTACAACAACTCCTACCAGTTCACCATTGGCATGGCTCCATTTGAAGCGTTGTACGAAAGACCTTGTCGTTCCCCAGCATGTTGGTTGGAGATGGGGGACAACAAACTACTTGGGCCGGAAGTGATTCAGGATACTTCGGCTAGCTCAAGATCGGTAGAAGAGCTATGCTGATGCGAAGAGGTTCTTCAGGGAGTTTCAAGTGGGGGACCAAGTTTTGCTCAGAGTATCTCCTATGAAGGGGATTATGCGATTCGAGAGGAAAGGGAAGTTGGCACCGAGATACGTGGGACCATTTCCTATTATTGAGCGGATTGGACCGATTGCGTATAGGCTTGGGTTACCGGAGCATTTGCATCAGATTCACGATGTATTTCATATTTCCTCGCTAAGGAAATATCTTAGAGATGATTTGGCTCATTCTCATATTTCTTTCGAGGACATCGATCTCCAGACTGATAGCTCCTACGAGGAGGGGCCGATTGCTATTTTGGACCGAAGTGAGCGGAAACTACGGTCAAAGATAGTTTCGTTAGTGCGCGTTCAGTGGCGACATCATAATGTCGCGGAGTCCACATGGGAGCGCGAGGATGAGATGCACGAATGTTATCCAGAGTTGTTCTTACCAGGTAATTTCTAGTTCCGAATTTCGGGACGAAATTCAGTTATAAGGGGGGAAGTATATAATACCCCGTATTTTGTGATATTTATTTATGGGACTAATTAAATTAAATGCGTATTAATTGGAAATTAATCCGGATTAAAATACTAGCGAGATACGAGTTGGAATTTGAATATAATGTGCATATATGATTATACATGAATATTGAAGTATGAAATTTGTCGTGAGATTGAAATACGACAATTTGGAAATTTTGTTGAGACGCGTGTGATAGTCGCGTCAGGTTTATATTTATTTTAATTAAAAAGTGAATTTTATTTCTATTAACCGTATGGTCGTTTTGAGTGCGCCAACGCGTCCGGAAGGATCGAAATAGTCAGAAAACACTAGCCGGTGGTTTGGTTTGGGTCCCGGGGTATTTTTAGGCCATACCGGCAACCCAAAAGGGCAGTTTGGTAATTTTAGAATTTTAGGTTTTTTTATTAACGAATTTTAGGAGTTTTTAATGGAAAATTAAAAGACCCACTAACCCATTATCAGCCATTAACTGATTAGAGGGCTACGGGGGTTATTAGAAGAAAACCCAAAAGTTCCTAAGACAAACCCTAGCCTCCATTGCCACCATTAGAGAAGAGCTTGTAGAGAGATAGAAGGATTCTGCAGAGAGAGAGAGAATACTCTAGAAAATCGACATCAAAAATCTGAGATTCAAATAAGGCAAGTGGGTTAATTCCAATTAATTTCAGAGAATGCTTCTTCCATGTGTAGGAATTGATAAAATCTTATTGTTCTTGGGAATTAATGAAAAACCCATTTTAATTAGAAGTGAAAATTACATTTTTGACGAGGAATCGCATGTAGATTTGTATATAGATGATTATTCTGATGATATTATAATTTGGATGAAATGAAAACGGATTTAATTAGGCTCTTGGAGGATTTATAAATTTTAGGGTTCATGTTCTTGAAATTGGGGATAAATATATGGATTTGATATTTAGATGATGTTTATAATGAATTAACCCCACAAAAACGTTAGTAGGGGACCTATGTATGTTTAGGGACGATTAGGAACCTTGAAAAATTGTTGGACTAATGTTTAGATGAGATTAGAAGGGAAGAAAAGATGGAAAAACGAAATAAGGAATATCTGGGATCGAAACTGGCCACTCGTTAGAAGACCTGCCCAGGTCGTTCGAACGAGATCGTTCGAACGAGCTTCTAACGATTTGACCTTTGACTTCTAACGAGGGTGAAGTTCGTTCGATGTTTTCGTTCGAACGAGACCTCTTTAGAAAGCCCACTTCGTTCGAACGAACTCTCGTTCGAACAGCCTCGTTCGAACGAGACTTCGAACGAGTTGACAGTTTAGGCTTTTTAGCCTTTTTTAATCCTGAGTGTCCCGTAACCTTGTGTATACATAGAGATAACCTTCCCTTGATGATTAATTGTTACATTTGGGATTTTGGTATATAATGAGGAGTCAAACCTAGAAGTGTAGTTTGAACCTAAGGGAAAAATATGAAGTAGGACGTGAGTGTCTATTACGTTGCGAGAACTATTGACGGCCTAATTTATTATATTAACCGAGAACATATAAATTGTGTAGTATTATATGTCAGTACGAAAATGAGAAGTGTACCACCAATATAATATGGTGATTACTAAGATGTGTGAATACTTTGTATATGTATTGATTTCATATGTATGACATACCTACCATACTTGCTATCACGGGAGGTTTACGTTCGCTTAGGGCCTTCTAATCCTTGTGTTGCCCGGATTTAGATTGGTTACCTCGATGAACATAGGTCAGAGAAGGACTTATTGGGATGTTAATAAGTCTGCTGATCGTGGGAGCGCAGGTATGTGTGTGACCCATGTGATGTGACTGTGTTCGCCTCCATTATTTGTGATGTTGTTATCTGAGAACGATTACTGAGAGATTCGGAATACGTGATCCTTATGTACGTGATGTACCGGGATGGATATCAGGGTATGTGTGCACCGCAGGTTAGTCTCGGGGTGCTTGTATTATATATTTATGATGTGAATAATATACACTTAATTAATGGGAACTTTCATGATTGGTATTGTGAATAATATTATGGTAATGATTTGAGAAAACAAAACGGGTTAACTGATAGTGAATGTTATTTCTAATTGAGAATCTGAGAGTAAGTAAAGCCCTCTATTTATTTGATAACGCTAGAATTTAATATGGGAATCGAGTAGTAAGGGGTAGAACTTATTACGGTTTGGTTAGATATGGATGTCTTATAGATGGGTACGGTACGTTAGGAGTGCACATGTAGTCGAGTGGTGAGAATTTCATGTGAGTGCACGTCCTAACATGTATTTTGCATTTAATGTTTTAATATTATTAAAACACTTGTTGTTTTTAAAATGATTTCAACTTTCGGGCTCTGACACATTTGATTTCAAATCTATTTTTGTAAAAACCATTTTAGGTGCCCAGCCACAAGGACACCATGCATAGGATTCTCATTCAGGTGACGAGCTGTAGCTGTTTGTGGAAGTTACTGGACTTTGCTTGTAGACGCTTCATCTATCTTGACTCGATATTCTTCAGTTATCAGTTGTAGGGCATGTCGCCCATTTCTTTTGGAGACATTTCATTTATTTAAGTTATTCAGACTTCTGGCATGTAATTATTCAGGATTCAGACTTGTCGTATTATTTTTCAGTTGTGGGATTGTTGTGAGGAGTTTTCCTCCCGATTTATATTTATGTTGTTGGTTATTCATTACTTCATTGTAGTGAATTGTTGTAATTCTTTCATTATTCTTTTACTGCATGTTAATCAGACTTAACTTAAAATTTGGCACTTACTTTTTAAAATACTAGGTGGTTAGTAATTATTAAAATGTTTTCGACAGTGATGCTATTAACTGAACCAACTTGGCATTTTGTATTGATTTAATAAAGTAGTAGCTACCCGGTATTTAATTAGTCGGGGTGTCACAATCAAGTATGGCCCTGGGTGTGTACTTATCTCCCAGCATGCAAGAGATAATTAGATGACTGGGGTCCTTGTATTTCCCAACACTATTTTGATGAATAAGGGACATTGCCTGCTAGGTGACAAAAGCATCACAAGGAACATTCGACCATCGCTTGACTGTATAAAAGTCCTTTAAGAATTTATCATATGACGAGACTTATTGAATCGTAGTGAAGAAGGGAATGTTAATGTTAACATTCTGAAAGACCAAATTTCATCTCTTCAAATTGGCGAGCCTTCTTTATGGTAGCTAACCTATGAGGAAATAGTGCCTTAGGCACATAAAGCGTGGTGTTCTCATTAGGTTTTGACTTGGACATTTCTATAGGCTTCTCAAGTTGACAAACTTTAGGGACGAGTTCTATTGAATTTTTCGTATCGGGATGGATTTGAGTAGTTATGGGTACATCGACACCTTTGTCAACCTATTCCCATGATCATAGAGTGGTCACCGTTTCATGGATAATTGGTATGTGGGTTAGTTCGATGTGATTCCAACCTCATAAGACAACTCTTTTCCATTCCCCTTAGAGATAATAATGGGTTAAATCGAGAATTGACCTTTCTATCTCTTAGACTCAAGTTGGTTAAAACATTTCTCAAGATTTGAGATGGCTTGATCTTTCTTTTATGTGGTTTCTTGTTGAGTTATAAAAAATTGAGTGAGAATATTCTTGAGAGACGTGATGGGCGATTGGGATGGAGGTGCATAGGGTGGTTGAGGTACCAACTCTCGTTGTGAACTAAGTGGGGTATACTCATAAGACATGGGTGGAAATGGGACAAGTTGATGGTTAATGTTGGACGATCCACCATGGAGGATGAAATGGTTTTGATAATGGTGTTGGTTGTATAGAAAGTGATTATGTAGAAAGATAAGACGATGTGGTTGTGAGTGATTTAGTTGAAAACGGGGAGACCGCCCAAAAGGATGTTATGGTCGCGAAGGAGTGGAGTTGTTGTCGTACTTATAAGAAAAATATGGATAGTTCCTATTATTAGGATGGTAAGTAAATGATAGTGGTGAGAGTTTCCTAACAAAACCAAAGGCATATGCTTGCATCATGGTAGGTTTGGGATCATCGTCAGTGATGGGGCATGAATGTGATCAATTATTATAACTTTAGCACACAGTGCAAGATGAAATACTGGACTCGTCGACGTTCATTACCTGTTTAGATATAGAGTCATTTTATTGTATTGAACAAGTAAGAACGTCGAAAGTCCTAGTAAGCTATTTATTAAAGTTTTAAAATCTGGGTCTTTCTTGACCTCCTTAATGCCTCACTGACGTGGTGGTTCAGATATAGAAAACTCATTTGTTTCCTCCTAATCTTGAGAGTGATCACCTAATTCAAGAAGAAAATTATAGGCAACAGTGCGAGTCAAATGCATGAACTTGCCTTTATGAATAAACTCAATTACGGTGCAAGATTGAGGAATTAGGCCATTATGAAATATATGGGCAATATGACTTTTCTCAAGTTCATGATGTGTGAAACTGTTGATGAAACCTTAGAAACGTCTCCATGTTTCACAAAATTGTTCATTAGGTTTTTGTTGAAAGTCTTGAATACCATGGCACATTTCATTTGTTTTTCTCATAGGGTGAAATTTAGACATGAACTTCTTCACGAGTTGTTCCCATGTACGAATAGAACTTGGTGGCTATGAATGAAGCCTAATGGAAGTACACAAAAATAGTAAATTTGTAAGTGTTTTAAATACTTGCAAAAGTCATTTTCAATGGTTTAAAACACTTGAAAATTGGCGCGTTACAAAATTTTTGCAAGTCTTCAAAATCGTTGAAAATGGTATTTGCAACGGTTTATTTGGAACGTCTGTCTATTTCGGATAACCTCTACAAAAAAATTGCAATGGTTTGGAACACTTGTAAATGAAAATTTTGCAAGTGTTTTAAACACTTGCACAATTTTCATTTGCAAGTTTTTGAAACCATCGCAAAATTCCATAAGCATTTTTGTTTTGTAATGGTAAACACTTGCAACTGAAAAAAATATGTATTTTTTTGTAACGTTTCAAAAAACTTACAAATAGTATAAGTAAGGAAAAAATGTTCCTTTTCCAACGTCTTATAACACTTGCAATATAAATACATATTAAATGAATATATTATTTAAACGCATTGCCATCCAGATTCATCTAGGACAAAAACAAATATTTGGAAAGAGTCAAAACTTTTCATTTATACTACAAATCCATCAACAAACAGATCATTATGATAACATAATTATTCATTCATACAAATCTATAAAAAAAACAATCAATGAATTAATATCCCTCTTTTCTAAATAATCTTCGGCTAACCGTCTTATCCATAATTGTAGAAAGTAATGAACTCATATTCTTTGTCAAATTCCAAATCACACAAAAAGAACACAATCACGTTAACAAAAAAATTAGAATGTAGGAAAGAAAATAACAGACACCCCACTAAAATAATGTCACTTTAATGAATTGTTTCTATAAATAAATACACTAGCAGTGTCCTCGTGTGAAGATTCTACCTCTGCTGAACAAGTGTTTCCAATCCCTGATTGATGCTCCTGAGGGACAGGTGATTCTCATCAGTCTTAAATAATCCTAGCCGCATCAATTAGAGCTGTAACAGCATTACCAATAGTGTTTCCCTCAACAAAGATTATATTTTAATTGATAAAAAGAAGAGTAGTGACTTCAAGACACCCATTTTATGATATCAATTTTTCAATTACTTCAAATGGAAATAAATAAATTGAGCATTATGAGATGGGAGATGGGAAATGGAACTCATACGAGCAACTAAAGGACAGTATACTTAAAATGCAATTTACCTGAAGCAATCATTATAATCTCAAACTTTAATCATATGGAAATAATAAATGGGTGTTTACTATAAAAAATTCTTATTGGACATTGTTGTTCCGATAATGTGAAAATGGTTCGACTAATTCAACATGTAACAGCTAAGCAACACGATCTCCTACTTTATAGGACTTCTCGTCCTTAGCATGTATTCTTATTTGTTTTGTAGAATTCATATGTCGATTAAAGAGAGTGAGAAATAAAACTTCATAAAGATAATTTTATATCGGTTGAGACATAAGATGAGATAATTCAAAACGAATATGAGTTTAACTTCGATAGAGTATGTGTTTTAGAGAAACGACATAATAAAGATATTATGCAGAATAATCCACAACTCCCTAGACACCATGTGATGGAATAACACATGATGAGTTATCGAGCTTATATGTAGACATTCGTTGTTTTCACAGTACTTAATATAAAATACTTCTTCATTAATATATTTATGTGATTTTTAACCTTAGCCACAACGATATTGAGTGGTCTGTTAATTACAAAAATAAAAAAGGCATCCTTTCTAGTGTTTTAGTATAGATGTACTTGAACATAAAAGAGGTTGCGTACATGGTTAAGAATTATTTGGTTAAGTTATGTGTGTATGTTACTTTCACACAGTTACAACATACACGAGAAAAATAAACGTCATGTTCTTCGATGGGAATTACATGAATACTAGGAGCATTGATAAAACTCTAAATGAACAACAAAACTCACTCGTTTTGTTAAAAAATAATCACTATCCTCACAAATCAATTCATAACAACCCAATGTTAAATAATCTCGTATAAAGATGTAATATTTATTATAAAATATGGAATATGTTATATTATTGTAAAGACGTTGCTAGAGTAAACTGTAACTAAGACTATAATAATTAGGTATGCAAACCTGATCATAGAAAAACTAAAGTAATCATTGAGCTTGTGTCATCTCTGCCTTCCTAAATTTCACCAATGGGATCTTGTGAAATCTTTCCACCAATAATTTTAAGAACAACAAATGCATAAACCTACAACAATATAATGACAGACTTGGTTTGTTCATATTAATTTCAAAATATATTTTTCCATAAACAAAAACTATATTCTTTAAACTAGAGAAGTCTAAAAACAATATACGCGAGGTCTTACTTATGTTTAATGGATGCCGTTAAGGGATCTTTATTAATTACAACAAGTACCACCCTTCTGTGACACCCCGACTAATTAAATACCGGGTAGCTACTCCTTTATTAAATTAATTCAAAATGCCAAGTTGGCTCAGCTAATAGCATCACTGTCGAAAACATTTTTATTATTACTAACCACCTAGTATTTAAAAAGTAAGTTGCCAAATTTTAATTAAAGTCTGATTAACATGCAACAAGTGTAATGAAGAATAATAACACTATTCACCATACCGAAGTAAATAGAATAACCATCACAAAATGTAGATAAACTCTGGAGGACAACTCCTCATTACAAATCCCACAACTGAATTAAGTAACGAAATACTGAATACTAAATCAATACATGCCAAAGTCTAAAAAACTGAAATGGAAAGATGTCTCTAATAGAAATGGGCAACATGCCCTACAACTGATAGATAATGAATCTGGAATCCAAATGATAGAAGCGTCTATAAGCAAATCCCTGTAGCTTCCACAACCAGCTACAGCTCGTCACCTGAATGAGTATCCTATGCATGGTGTCCTTGTGGCTGGGCACCTAAAATGGTTTTACAAGAAAAATAGATTTGAAAGCAAACGGGTCAGAGCCCGAATGTGGAGATATTTTAAAAACCTGCAAGTGCTTTAAAACATTTAAAACATTAAATGTAAAATACATGTTAGGACGTGCACTCACATGATAATCTCACCTCTCGTCTAACTGTGCACTCCTAACGTAAGTACCCATCTAAAACGACTCAAACCACTAGCTAAGTGACATCATATCTAGCTAGACTGTCATAGGTTTTTCCCTTATTACTCGGTTCCCAATTAACATTAAAACGATCTCAATTAAATAGGGGCTTAACGTTCATTCAGGTTCTCACAAAAGTAATACAACTCAGTCTAGATTATCCCATTTATATTTTTCCATATTTATACACCCATTGCCATATGAAAATTCCCATTATAAAGTGTATATTTTCCACAACATAAATATACAATATAAGCACCCCGTGGCTAAGCTGCGGTGCACACATACTCTGCTATCCATCTCGGTACATCACGTACATAAGGATCACATATTCCGAATCTCTCAGGAATAGTTCAGATAACACAAATCACAAATACTGGAGGCGAACATAGTCACATCACATGGGTCACGCACATACATGCGCTCCCACGATCAGCAGACTTATTAACATCCCAATAAGTCCTTCTCTGACCTATGTTCATCGAGGTAACCAGTCTAAATGCGGGAAACACAAGGATTAGAGGGCCCTAAGCGAACGCAAACCTCCCGTGATAGCAAGTATGGTAGGTATGTCATACACACAATTCATATACCAATACTAAGTAAGCACACATCTTAGTAATCCCGTAATTTAATTGTAGTACTTATCGCATTCTCGTACCAATCTTAATATATATACAACTTATATAATCCCGGTCCATAATTACACGCGACATAATTTATTCTCACGTCGTGGTAAACACTCACGTCTCAATCCCATATCAACCATTATTTAGATCACTCGTATATAATTTACTCCTCATAATAACCCAAACGTCCCAAATCTATCAATATATCATCAAGGGTGTTATCTCTATCCTCGGACAAGTTTACGGGACTCCCAAAATCAAAATAGGCCAAAAAGGCCGAAACTGTCAACTCGTTAGAAGTCTCGTTCGAACGAGGATGTTCGAACGAGATTCCAGTTCGTTCGAACCAACTGTACCTTCTAACGAGATCTCGTTCGAATGAAGCTATCGAACGAAGTTCCCTTTCGTTAGAAGCGACTGGTCAACTCGTTAGAAGCTCGTTCGAACGACCTGGGAAGGTCTTCTAACGAGGGACCAGTTTCGGCCCAGATTTTTCCCAATCTCATTTTTCACCATTTATACTCCTCAAATATCCTCTAAAATTAGTCCCAACGATTGTTTTAAGGTCTCTAATCACTCCAAAACCTATTATAGTCACATCCAAACACGTTTTAAAGGATTAATTCATCCTAACATCAATCAATTTACAAATCTCTACACTTTTCCCCCAATTTTTCAAGAACATGAACCCTAAACTTTTAAGTCCTCAATTAGTCCATTCTAAATCCGTTTTTCTTACATCCAACATATATTAATACCAGAATAATCATCTCTATATGATTCTACATGCAATTTGTCCTCAATATTCAAGTTCTAAGTTCAAACAACATGGGTTTTCATTTATCTTCCAAGAACAATTGTAAATCTTCAAATTATCTAACATGGAGGAAACATTCTCTGAATTAAAAGAAACTAAATCACTTGCCTCGATTTTCTCTGAATTTGGTGTTGATTTTGTAAAGATTTTCTGCAGAATTCCTTCTCCTTCTCTCCCTCTCTAAGCTTTTTCTCCAATGGCTATGGTGGCTAGGGTTTTCTTATGGAAAGTAATAGAACCTTATTCTAATAACCTACGTAACCTATTGGGTTAACATGGGTTGGTTAGTGGCTTAGTGGGTCAAACCCACATCAGATTTACTTCTCTAATTTTCGTCATTTTTAATTCCTAAAAATACGAAATTACCAAAATACCCTTTATATTGCTGGTATGGCCTAAAAATACCCCGGGACCCAAACTACACCCCCGGCTAGTGTTTTCTGACTATCTCGACCCTTCCGGATGCGTTGGCGCACTCAAAACGACCATACGATTAATATAATTTAAAATCACTTTTATAATTAAAATAATTATATCCCGACGCGACTGTCACACGCGTCTCAATAAAATGACGAGATTGCCGTATATCAATCTCACGACAAATTTCATAATTCAATATTCATATAACATCGTATATACTCAATATAGTCAAATACCAACTCATATCTCGCTAGTATTTTATCCGGATTAATTTCCAATTAATTCTCATTTAATTAATTAATCCCAAAAATAAATATAGCCAAAAATACGGGGTATTACATACTTCCCCCCTAATAACTGAATTCCGTCCCGAAATTCGAAACTAGAAAGTACCTGCTAAAAACAACTCTGGATAACGTTCACGCATCTCATCCTCGTGCTCCCATGTGGACTCCTCGACATTGTGATGTCGCCACTGAACACGCACTAACGGAACTATCTTTGACCGCAGCTTCCTCTCACTTCGGTCCAAAATAGCAATCGGCCCCTCCTCGTAGGAGTTATCCGGCTGGAGATCGATGTCCTCCACAACAATGTGAGAATGAGCCAAATTATCTCTAAGGTATTTCCTCAGCGAGAAATATGGAACACATCGTGAATTCGATGCAAATGCTCCGGTAATCCAAGTCTATACGCAACCGGTCCGATCTGCTCGATAATAGGAAACGGCCCCACATACCTCGGTGCCAACTTCCCCTTCTTCCCGAAATGCATAATCCCCTTCATAGGAGATACTCTGAGCAAAACCTGGTCCACCACTTGGAATTCCCTAAAATATCCATTCGCATCAGCATAACTCTTCTACCTGTCTTGAGCTACCCGAATGCAACTCCGAATCAACTCAATCCTTGCCGAAGTATCCTGAATCACTTCCGGCCCAAGTAGTTTGTTGTCCTCTACCTCTAACTAACATGCTGGGGAACGACAAGGCCTACCGTACAACGCCTCGAACGGAGCCATGCCAATAGTGAACTGATAGGAGTTGTTGTAAGCAAACTCTACCAGTGGAAGATATTGCTTCCATCCACCCCCAAAGTCAATAATGCACATGCGTAGCATGTCCTCCAATATCTGATTTGTGCGCTATGTCTGCCCATCGGTCTGCGGATGATAAGTCGTACTCAACCGCAATTCCGTGCCCATGGCCCCCTAGAAACTCTCCCAAAACCTCGAAACAAATATCTTGTCTCTGTCAGACACGATATTTAGGGGTACACCGTGAAGTCTCACAACCTCTGAAATGAAGAGCTGGGCATACTGTCCCGTAGTGTAGTCAGTCCTTATGGGTAAAAAGTGAGAGACTTTGGACAACCTGTCCACAATTACCCAAACGGAGTCGTGACCCCTCCGCGACGTAGGCAACCCCGTGATAAAGTCCATGGATATGCTCTCCCACATCCACACCGGGACCTCCAACGGCTGTAGAAGTCCTGCCGGTCTCTGATGATCCACTTTTACAAGCTGACAAGTGGCGCATATCGAAACAAACTCAGCGATATCTTTCTTCATACCGCTCCACCAATACTGGCGTCTCATGTCTTGGTACATTTTGTCCCCTCCGGGATGTACCGCGAACCGTGAGCCGTGCGACTCTGCCATCACCTCATGTCGTAATTTCTCCCCTTCAGGAACTACTAATCTCCCATTGAAGCGTAGTCCCCCGTCTGAGCTGACGGTATAGGACTCGGCTCCCTCTGCTAGTAATCGAACTATCTGCTCCTGACAGAACGAGTCATTAGCCTGTGCGCGTACTACCTTCGTGACAATCTGCGGTGTAACGGTCATCACAGACATGAAAGATCGGGCCACTGCATCTTGGTGTCCCAACTCCTTCCACTTTGCCTTTCACACCTCTGCCACCTCATCTGCTGGCCTACGGCTCAACGCGTCTGCTACCACGTTAGCCTTACCTGGGTGATACTGGATATCGAACTGGTAGTCTTTCACAAACTCAAGCCACCTACGCTGCCGCATATTCAACTCTTTCTACGTGAACAGGGATTGTAGGGACTTGTGGTCCGTGAACAGTTGGAACTTCTCCCCCAAAAGATAGTGCCTCTAAATCCGTAGGGCAAATACCACTACTGCCAACTCCAAATCATGCATGGGATAATTCTTCTCGTGAGGCTTAAGCTTACGGGAAGCATAAGCTATGACCTGTCTCTCCTACTGCAATATGCCTCCAAGCCCTTGCAAAGACGCATCGGTGTAAACTAAATACTCAACTCCCGATCTCGGCAATGCTAACACAGGTGCTGAGGTCAATTTGTCCTTTAACAAATCAAATGCCAACTGACAGGCATCGCTCCAGATGAATGGCACACCCTTACGAGTCAGATGTGTCAAAGGACCCGCTATCTTCGAAAATCCCCGAATGAACCTCCTGTAGTATCCCGCTAGACCCAAGAAACTGTGAATCTACGTTGGTATCGTGGGCTGTCCCCACTCCCTCACCGCAGATACCTTCCTCGGATCAACAGATATCCCCTGGTCGGAAATAATGTGTCCCAAAAACTGGACCTCCTTCAGCCAAAACCTGCATTTCTCATATTTTGCATACAACTCGTTCTGACGAAGTGTCTGCAAAACCTTCCTCAAATGCTCGGCGTGATCCTCCGCTGTCTGGGAGTAAACCAGAATATCATCAATGAAGACAATGACAAATTGATCTAGGAAATCCCTGAACACTCTGTTCATCAAGTCCATAAACACAGCTGGGGCGTTGGTCAAACCAAAAGGCATAACCCGAAACTCGTAAGAACCATATCTCGACAAGAACGCAGTCTTCGAGACATCCTCCTCCCGGATACGCAACTGATGGTATCCCGATCTCAAATCAATATTTGATAAGAAAGAAGCTCCTCTCAACTAGTCGAATAAGTCATCGATTCTAGGCAACGGATTCTTATTCCGTATCGTGACCTTATTCAACTCTCGGTAGTCCACACACAATCTCAGTTAACCGTCCCTCTTCTTCACAAACAAAACTGGAGCGCCCCAAGGTGAGGTACTCCTACGAATAAAGCCCTGACCTAACAGCTGCTCTATCTGATCTCGTAGCTCTCGCATCTCTACCGGAGCTATACGGTATGGTGCACGTGCTATAGGCCTCGTATCTGGCAATAGGTCTATAACAAAGTCTATCTCTCGACTGGGGGGTAGGCCTGGTATCTCCTGAAACACATCCGAATACTCCCTGACAACCGGGATCAGATCTAAATGAATCACAACCTCCTTAGAGGTATCCTACTCTATGTAATACAGATGAGCGGTCGATCCTCCCTCTGGGCGAGGCATCGCCACTACGAACATCTCTTGCCCCGGAATGGCAAAAACAATTATCCCGCTGAAGCAATCAATCATGGCCCTATAAGCTACGAGCCAATCCATACCGATAATCACATCGTGAACATGCATATCCAATACCAACATGTCTGCAGGTAATACCAAACCACCAATATCTACCCCCACTCCCCGGCATATAAAGAATATAAGTGACCCACTCCCTAATGGTGAGTCGACACACGTCACTGTGCTCTCTGCCGTAGCTAACAATCCTAAGGCTTTCGCGAAATGTGTAGCTATAAAACAATGTGTAGTACCCGTATCAAATAATACCCGACCCATAGTGCCATGGATAGGAAATGTACCCTCAATCGCAGGTGGTGCCTGTGGAACTGCTGCCTGGTGGACGTTATAGACACGTCCATACTATAGCTGCCCCTGCTGAACTGGGACTGCCGGAATGGGTGGCAATGCCGCCATCTGTGGCGGTGCGGGGAGAGCGGCGGGAAACATAGGCCTCTGCGGCTCCTGGCGAGTACCCTGCTGCTGCTGCTGTGGGGCTCTGCCCCTATCAGGACAATCCTGTCGTTTATGGTCAGTCTTTCCACAAACAAAACACTTCCCTGGGAAGTTCCCTCCTCTCTGCCCCTGCGGTCCCCGACCCTGGTGGCCGTTACCATTCCTCCCTTGGCCCTTCTGGCCCTGTTGAAACTGCTGCCCATTCTGCCCCTGTTGGCCCTGATGGCCGTTTGGACCCTGATGGCCCTGATGGAAACCTCCATGTCCGTGTATATAGTTCCCTGATCGGAAGCTCTTCTGATCCCCCTGCTGAGAACCCTGCTCACCCTGTATCTGGCCCTGAATAGATTGTGCCCCACCGGCACCATGCCCTCCCGTCCTGCCCTGATGGCTAGACTCTCTCGACCTCTTGCCCTTAGTCATATGAAAGCGGTGGTCCTGGCAGTGTAACAAAGCAGCGTTAACCACATCAGAATACGTGGCCAACGAAAGGTTCCCTAACAGATGCTGACGGATCCTCTATGTCAACCCGTCGGTGAATTTCTCAATCTTCTTCTTCTCTGTTGTTATCTCATCCGGAATGATATTCAACAGATTTGTGAACTCGGCCTCATACTCGGCCACGGTCTTACCCTCTTGCCTCAGACTCATCAATTTCCTCCTCATTTCCGTGTGAACAGCCGGTGGAAAGTACTTGTGGTCAAACCGCACCCAGAAGTCCTGAATAGTGAGAGTATCCCTCTCCTCTACGGTGGTAATAGACTCCCACCACTGCAGTGCCGATCCAACTAGCTTGAAAGTAGCTAGCACCTGCTTCTAAACGTCCGTGCACTCATACATCCTTAAGTGCCTCTGCATATCCTTCCTCCACTGGCTCGAGACTACCACATCTGAGCTACCTGCAAACTCTGGCGGATGAGCTTTCTGGAAAGCGTCACGTACACATTCCCAAGCAGACGGGAATGCATTTGCCTGTACTGGCAAAGAAACCGGTGCCTGAGGTGGTGCCTGCTGGACTACGGCAATTGCGGCATTTACCGCTTGGGCTACTATAGCTGCAACCTCAGCGGCGTTCATCATGCCCTGAACTGGAGCGGGCTGGGGTTCGGGCGTTTCATCCCTGGGAACTCGTCGTGCACGTCGTGCAGGCATCTGAAATAAGAACAAAGTTTATAAGTTTGCTGTTTATAAACTTAAAATAGCTGAAGAACGAAGCATACACAAAAAGAGTACAACAGTCCTAAAATATAGGGCTCTATTTCAAAGAAACTTAGCAGAAACATAATAGCCGTACAGATCCTAAAGGACACTAGAACCTAATGCTCTGATACCACCTGTGACACCCCGACTAATTAAATACCAGGTAGCTACTCCTTTATTAAATTAATTGAAAATTCCAAGTTGGCTCAGCTAATAGCATCACTGTCGAAAACATTTTTATTATTACTAACCACCTAGTATTTAAAAAGTAAGTTGCCAAATTTTAATTAAAGTCTGATTAACATGCAACAAGTGTAATGAAGAATAATAACACTATTCACCATACTGAAGTAAATAGAATAACCATCACAAAATGTAGATAAAGTCTGGAGGACAACTCCTCACTACAAATTCCACAACTGAATTAAGTAACGAAATACTGAATACTAAATCAATACATGCCAAAGTCTAAAAAACTGAAATGGAAAGATGTCTCTAATAGAAATGGGCAACATGCCCTACAACTGATAGATAATGAATCTGGAATCCAAATGATAGAAGTGTCTACAAGCAAATCCCTGTAGCTTCCACAACCATCTATAGCTCGTCACCTGAATGAGTATCCTATGCATGGTGTCCTTGTGGCTGGGCACCTAAAATGGTTTTACAAGAAAAATAGATTTGAAAGCAAACGGGTCAGATCCTGAATGTGGAGATATTTTAAAAACCTGCAAGTGCTTTAAAACATTTAAAACATTAAATGTAAAATACATGTTAGGACGTGCACTCACATGATATTCTCGCCTCTCGTCTAACTGTGCATTCCTTACGTAAGTACCCATCTAAAACGACTCAAACCACTAGCTAAGTGACATCATATCTAGCTAGAATGTCATATGTTTTTCCCTTCTTACTCGGTTCCCAATTAACATTAAGACGATCTCAATTAAATAGGGGCTTAACGTACATTCAGGTTCTCACAAAAGTAATACAACTCAGTATAGATTATCCCATTTATATTTTTCCATATTTATACACCCATTGCCATATGAAAATTCCAATTATAAAGTGTATATTTTCCACAACATAAATATACAATATAAGCACCCTGAGGCTAAGCTGCGGTGCACACATACTCTGCTATCCATTCCGGTACATCACGTACATAAGGATCACATATTCCGAATCTCTCAGGAATAGTTCAGGTAAAACAAATCACAAATAGTGGAGGCGAACACAGTCACATCACATGGGTCACGCACATACCTGCGCTCCCACGATCAGCAGACTTATTAACATCCCAATAAGTCCTTCTCTGACCTATGTTCATCGAGGTAACCAGTCTAAATCCGGGCAACACAAGGATTAGAGGGCCCTAAGCGAACGCAAACCTCCCGTGATAGCAAGTATGGTAGGTATGTCATACACACAATTCATATACCAATACTAAGTAAGCACACGTACTTATCGCATTCTCGTACCAATCTTAATATATATACAACTTATATAATCCCGGTCCATAATTACATGCAACATAATTTATTCTCACGTCGTGGTAAACACTCGCGTCTCAATCCCATATCAACCATTATTTAGATCACTCGTACATAATTTACTCCTCATAATAACCCAAACGTCCCAAATCTATCAATATATCATCAAGGGATGTTATCTCTATCCTCGGACAAGTTTACGGGACTCCCAAAATCAAAACAGGCCAAAAAGGCCTAAACTGTCAACTCGTTAGAAGTCTCGTTCGAACGAGGTTGTTTGAACGAGATTCCAGTTCGTTCGAACGAATTGTACCTTCTAACGATATCTCTTTCGAACAAAGCTATCGAACGAAGTTCCCTTTCATTAGAAGCGACTGGTCAACTCGTTAGAAGCTCGTTCGAACGATCTCGTTCGAACGACCTGGGAAGGTCTTCTAACGAGGGACCAGTTTCGGCCCAGATTTTTCCCAATCTCGTTTTTCACCATTTCTACTCCTCAAATCTCCTCTAAAATTAGTCCCAACGATTGTTTTAAGGTCTCTAATCACTCCTAAACCTATTATAGTCACATCCAAACACGTTTTAAAGGATTAATTCATCCTAACATCAATCAATTTACAAATCTCTACACTTTTCCCCTAAACTTTTAAGTCCTCAATTAGTCCATTCTAAATCCATTTTTCTTACATCCAACATATATTAATACCAGAAGAATCATCTCTATATGATTCTACATGCAATTTGTCCTCAATATTCATGTTCTAAGTTCAAACAACATGGGCTTTCATTTATCTTCCAAGAACAATTGTAAATCTTCAAATTATCTAACATGGAGGAAACATTCTCTGAATTAAAAGAAATTAAATCACTTGCCTCGATTGTCTCTGAATTTGGTGTTGATTTTGTAAAGATTTTCTGCAGAATTCCTTCTCCTTCTCTCCCTCTCTAAGCTTTTTCTCCAATGGCTATGGTGGCTAGGGTTTTCTTATGGAAAGTAATAGAACCTTATTCTAATAACCTACGTAACCTATTGGGTTAACATGGGTTGGTTAGTGGCTTAGTGGGTCAAACCCACATCATATTTACTTCTCTAATTTTCGTCATTTTTAATTCCTAAAAATACGAAATTACCAAAATACCCTTTATATTGCCGGTATGACCTAAAAATACCTCGGGACCCAAACTACACCCCCGGCTAGTGTTTTCGGACTATCTCGACCCTTACAGACGCATTGGCGCACTCAAAATGCCCATACGGTTAATAGAATTTAAAATCACTTTTATAATTAAAATAATTATATCCCGACGCGACTGTCACACGCGTCTCAATAAAATGACCAGATTGCCGTATATCAATCTCACGACAAATTTCATAATTCAATATTCATATAACATCGTATATACTCAATATAGTCAAATACCAACTCACATCTCGCTAGTATTTTATCCGGATTAATTTTCAATTAATTCTCATTTAATTAATTAATCCCAAAAATAAATATAGCCAAAAATACGGGGTATTACACCTTCACTTGTAATTACCGGGACAACATCTAAAGTGATATTGACGAAAATTATAAATCAAGTAGCTCTTCTATCTTATACTTCAACCTCTCATATATTTCAAAAATATCAAAATGTTAATTAAACAAGACCATAAAAAATGAAACCTATAGAAATACAATTGCAGCTAATGTTATAACTACAAAATTAACCTTCTCATATCTATGTGGTGGCTTAAGATTTTTTAGTTGTTCCCATTTCTGTTTTAAATTCTTTGAAGTTTCTAGTTGGATCTCCCCTATAACCAACCTTTCTAAAAAATTGAGATTTTGAAAAGCTGTCAATGATGGGACCTAATCTAGCTCAGAACATTTATGTCAAATCAAACTTAGTAGACCAGTTGAAAGAATTATTTGGAGACACAAAGCGAGGAACAAAATAACTTTATCGACATTACAATTTTTGTAAGGAAGCATGGTATGCTTAAAAGCATTACACATTTCCATTGTAATAATACCCCTGTTCTATATTGTTAATCTCAATTTTGAAGATAGTTGTCTGACTTAGATGCAACCATATATGTGGTAACTCGAACTATGGTGAAACCATTTCCAAGTAAACATTTATACCAGTCATTTCCAAGTCAACATTTAAACCCTAAATAATATATCACCTTAAACCAAATAGAAGCAAGAGATTGGATATCCAAGTCAACATTTAGACTAGTTATTTCCATGTCAATCCATGCAAGAGGAAACTTGAAATTTCCTAAAACCATTTATCATATTTGATCACAACCATACTGATTTTTTACGCGGTCATTCATCTTGAGCTCTCAACTTCTTTTTTAGCCTTACCTGTATAAAAATAATAATATTTTGTCAATATCCTAGCTTAAGAATACAATTACTTGTTTTAAGCGATGGTGAAACAATAACAAGTGAGAAGTTAGGATCAGTTAAGGGAAGTTGAAATTCTATAAAACTTTAAAGGATAAATTATAGCCATCTTAGTTTCTTCAATAAAAATTAAAATAACTTCTTTCATTGGAACGTTCTCTAATATCAAGAGCATCAGTGTTTCGATGTTATATATCACCCTTGACATCTAAATCGGGAAATAAAAGGCATTTTAAAACTTATCCATCCTTACTTCAAAGTTTTACAATAAACTAACTCCTGATAGAAGTAGTTCAAAGAAAAAAAAAAGTCATTTTAGGATAGTGTACAATTGAGCAAACCACTTTTAATTTATAATATAAAGGCTAATAAGTCATAATACTAATAAATATGCACCTTTGGATACAATCATCAACATTAATCACATGGTATTGTATGAAGATGCCAACGTGAAAATGGTTTGACCTTTAAATTTGTTTATAATATGACACAAAGTAAAGAGAAAGACTAACTTTAATGGTTTATTTATAATGTAATAATATGACAATTTTAATAACGCTACTTACTAGAATAAACTTAACTAAAAATGAAATCAAAAGAATATAATGAACAAACGTGAATGCGAGCCCATGTTTTGGATTGCATGTCTTTTATGGTCTCTCCCCCTTAAACAATTATGAGACCAACCTAAAAATGGATGCATTTATTAATAGTAGTTTGTATATATTTTAAGAATCACCGACATTAATTGGCACGAAAAAATGCATATCGAACTTAACTACTAAACAAAACCAACTATTAGCATAAACTTAGCGGTTCAATGAGTAGTCAAATCAATGTATCAATAACAATACATGCACCAATATAGCAGCCAAATATATATGAGCGGGTCTAGGAAAAATAACATATCACTACCTAGAATCCAAGTGCCTAGGTGAGGCGATAACAGAGTTCTATCCAACATAATGACAAAACAACACTCACCTTTTGCTTCATTCAATTTATAAACGAACTAATAATATAAAATTAAAATGTCCAATAATAATTATATGGATCACAAATCAAGTAGTCCTCGATGTCAAATTGTACTACTGAACACCTTTTCATTAGGTTTAAATTAATTCCTCTTGATATATGTAAGGAATAGACCACCTAGCCAGTATTGCACATTGGTGTTTGTAAGGACAAAATTCCCAATTTACTACATTATATAGTTTTTCTTTTCGAACCAAAATATGTTTGAGTCATAGTTCGATTTTTTATTATCACGATCCCATACAGACTATGACGTGCTGAAGACGTTGCGGCAAAGCTTAAAGTAATTAATTACTCCAAAGTTTAATTGGTATAAGTTTATTCATATTGAAAGCTTATTTGCATTCCTAGATCACTCAGGCATGAATGCGTAATTTTAATGAGACTCGAAATTTATTTTAAACTGATTAAGGATGTAATTTTTAATATATAAGTGTTTTTAAGATGTTTTATATGTGTTTGAAAAGGTTTACACTTCATTGTAATCTGATTAGGATGGATTATAGTTGGATTTAAGTGGAACTATTTTTTAAGAGTTGGTTTAAAATAAAAACCTAATTCGCTGGTCTCTTAAATAACTTGACCAGTCGTTCGAGCGAGATGTTCTGTCATTTGAACGACGCGGTGCCTTAAGAAAAGTATTCATAGGCGTATTTTCTTCAGATTTCGTACGTGTGCATTCTGCGAAAATTCAGTATTCGTCCAGAACGTTTCTGCATATAAGTTTTCTAAGGTTTTACATGTTAATGCATCCTTAGAGTTTCAAAGATTGGAGTTATCATTAATATATGATATAGTGATCTTTGTGGCACTAAGAGGAGTTGTTATACACTTTAACATTATTGGTTTTGCAGTAAAGATTTGATGTAATCCGATTTCAACATCGAAGACATTACAAGTCATATTGGTGGACACTGAGACATACGTTGAAGCATGTGTTATGGACAGGCATCATGGAAGAAGGTTATTTTTTACCTGGGAACTATGAGAGGAGTGGTTAAAAGCATCAAGTCTAGTGATGATCAAGTCGCTGAGTAAGACAAGTGTGAGTTCACTCTAATTCCGCATTCATAGTGATTGTCTAGCTTGGGTTGTCCGAGGTTTTTCCCATTTGTGGATTTTCTCATACATCTGGCATGTGAGTATTCTTTAATTTATTTTACTTTCTTCACTATATGGATGTTTAGGATTAATCAAGATAAAATTTGGTGAAGTTAAAAATTGTTCACAACTTAGTGTGAATTAAAAATCGGAAAATGTTTTTTCACAAAATAGAGAAAATTATTTTGTCATATTTAAAACACTTTTCACTTAAGAAATAAAAGGTTATCATTAAATTGGTATCAGAGCTAGAAACATATTTTTATTGTGTTTGATCCTCTTTGTTTTTTAGAATGAATTTTGGAGGTTTTGAAAGTTTCCATGCTCTTGTTTTTTATGGAACAAATTATGCTTATTGGAACATGCAAATAAGAAGTTCTTTAATCCATTGATGAGCGTGTGTGGTTAATAGTTTAAAATGGTTTGACACCACTAGTCACACGAGAGGATGATGTCACTAGTTTGAAACCCGTCGAGTCATGGACTAATGATGAACATAGACTTGGACTTTACAACTCTAAAGGTTTGCATGTTATTTCCTCACATGTCACACTTGAAGAGTATAATAGAATCATGTCTTGTGAATCATCAAAAGAGGCTTGGGATACACTTGCACTTACTCACAAGGGCACTAGCACGATTAGGGAATCTAAGTTATAAAACCTCATTACACAGTTTGAGACGATTAAGATATTCTATAGTGATTTGTTTGATGAGTTATTGCTAGGTTGACTAATATTGTTAACTCGTCTTGTAACTTAGGAGAGAAGATTGCGTACAACCGTGTTATAAAGAAAATTTTGAGATCTTTGTCGATTAGGTTTGATGCTAAAGTGACCGCTTTAAATTCTTTAGGAATGCTTGATTCGATGAAACTTGAAGAGGTTGTAGGTGACTTACAAACCTATGAACTCGATATGTTTACCTCCAAGAAAGAGCCAAAGAAAGAACATGGTATTTCTTTGAAAGCCCGGAAGGCGAAAACTAAAGTTTTGAATGACGATTCCGATTCCGATTTTGCAGATGTTGCCTTGTTGGCTAAAAAATTAAAAAAAAATCCTAAGTTTCAAAAGCAATCAAAAGATGCCAATAATTTTGAGAAATTCAAGAACAATAAGGTTGAGTCCACCCCTAAAGATAAAAGTGCGAAATTAAATAAGGTTAAGTCTGATAGGTATTTTGGGTGCGAGGGGTATGGTCACAAAGTAGCTGAGTGCCCCACTAGAATTAAGAAAGAGGGCAAGAAACCAATAGCTTATAGTGGGGCACTCAGCTACTTTGTGATAGTGAGTTGGAAGACTCGAGGAATTTTAGGTTTGACTTGGAATCTAGGTCGGAGAAGTTGGATAGGATGTTAGGCACTGTCGAAGTCAAAAGTGATAGATGTAGTATAGGCTACGGCGATAGTGTTCCCACTCCCAAAGCCAATATCAACCCTGTGAGAGAGCCCACTAGGAACGTGAGGAGAGGTTGACATTTTGGTTATCATTACCGTCATGTTACACTTGTTTCCATTGTGGTAGGAAATGTCACCTTAGACGTTTCTACTATGACCTTAGGAATGCTCGAAGGAAGTTTAGGAATAAAGTCGTTTCGGTTACGAAAACTCCCACCCGTTATGTCACAACTTCTTGGGATAGGAAATCGGATTTAGTGGCTTTAGGACTAAAACATCATGGTTATCATTTGGTTGCACTTGATTCTTCCCATGATAAATCTAAAGGATGATTATGTTACCATGTTTGTCATACATTGTTCTTTGCATCATGTTTTATATCTTGCTAGTATTATGTCATGTATATTATTTTGTATTATATTTTTCATTTATTGAGTTTTATTTGAAAAATACAAAAATATTTTTGGTTTATAATATTTTTGAGAAAATAGAAAAATATTTTTCTTTTATTTGAGTAAAAAATATGTTGAAAAACCCAAAAAAAATTCAGTTTATTTTTTCGTGTCTTGAGTTTACATGTTTAATGTGGCATATTAGTGTGCTTGGACCCCCTTTCTCTCATAATCCATGTGACTAGGACATTTGGTCATAATTATTGATGCTTAGAATGATCTTAACCATCGTACTATGGTTTTTTTTTTTTAAGTTGATATGAATTTTGATTCGACTTTGTATATATGCCATCATTGCACACATGCACGAGTTTATATGGATTTTTGACATCTCTTGCATATTTGAGTTTGGTGAGATGTTATTATCTCAATTTTTTCATCTATCCGTAAGTAAACATAAGGAGGAGGTGTGCATATAATAACCGTTTATCGTGAGGATTGTAATTGAAAAAAATAATGAATGTTCACGGGAAAGGGCTGCGAGAGTGTTAAATTGACTCGTCGTGAAAGCCACCATTTAAAAGAGCCCAAAAAAAATTAAAGGAAATAAAAAGAATCATATATGGTCTAATTAGTTTATGTTCATTCCAAAAGAGAATATGATATATTTGAGGGTTTTGGATGGACAATAATTTAAATGGGTTTACACAAAGAATCCTAACATTGAAAAATCATATCATGATGCTATTGTTTGTAGAACCGTCAAAATTCCAGATTTGTGTTCATGTTTGATTGTTTAGTTCATTTAGATCACACTAGAATTGTAACATATGGCTAAAATAAAGTTTGATGATTTATATCTATCAATTAGAGCTTCTTGATCGTTTGGATATGTTGGAATTGTGATTCATTTGTTGTAGTTCATGCCCATACATTCCATGTTCATGTTTGAGCACATCGATACTATGTTAACATGTAACTCACATTTGGTTGTTTTTGAGTTTTTCTTAGTTTAGATATTGTTTTGCAGATTTGAGCCCCTTTCAGTTAGTTTTTGGTCGATTTTTTTTTCACTAGGCAACATTGTTTTATATTCTGACCTGGATTTAGGATTTTTATTTGCTCGTTCGAGCGACATCTTATTGTCGCACGAAGTTATTTTTTTTAACGATAGGTCTTTGTTGTTCTAATGACACAACGACTTCATTCGAGCAACCAGTGAGGTCTTTTCTGGTTTATTTTGTTCCAGTACCCTACTGCTTTTGATCATATTTTTGGTACTATTGAGTTGCTTCTGGGGTTATGTTATGCAGTGTACATTGATCGATTACATTTTTTGCTGCATTCAGTTCGTTTAATCACACCTATTTAGATTGATTACTTCACATTATGTGATTATTTTTTTCTAGCTACGAATTTTTTACTGATGATTATAATTAGGTGGTTATTTGCATGATTATCTATATATATTTCTTTGATTCGCTATACTCATATCTTTTCATCGGGTTGTCTATTCGAGATAAAAAGGGGGATAAATGTATGTTATGTAGGGGGAGTTTTTTTATTAATCACTATGTTTGGTTGTTGCACACATTGGTATCTGGTTTATGTGCATATTTGATATCTAGATTTAAAAATATTTTTTTTTTCAAATTGGAATCAACATATTTTTCTCACATATTTCATTATGATTTATATCATTTGTTCCTCCATAGTTCACTGGATATTTGTCTATTTCACGTGTGTAGGTTTTCCTAACGAAATTTTAGATTTCAAGACTACATCACATTCAGACATCCTAAGACAGTTCATGCTTGATGGTCCATTGTTTACTAGTCTTATCCTCTGTTTTTTATTTTTTGGTTTCTGGGATGGGATATAGGTGTCATACGGCTTAACGGCCTGACTTAGGTATTTCACTATTGGTTTTTTCGAATAATCAAAGGGGGATATTTGTTCGGACAAAATTTCCAATTGAGTCCATTGTATAGTTTTGACTTATTCCCGGAACAAAACACGTTTGAGTCACAGGTCGATTTTTCATTATAAGATCCCACATAGACTATGACGTGTTGAAGACGTTGCGACAAAGCTTCAAGGAATTATTTACACCAAAATTTAATTGATGCATGTTTATTCGTCTTCAAATTTTATTTTCATTCTGAGATCACTTAGTTATGAGTGCGTAATTTTAATGAGACTCCGAATTTATTTTAAAATGATTAAGTATGTGATTTTTTTTATATAACTGTTTTTAAAATGTTTTATAAGTGTTTGAAAAGATCTACACTTCGTTTTAATATGATGAGGACGGATTAGAGTTGGATTTAAATGGAGCTCTTTTTTAAGAGTTGGTTTAAAATCAGAATCTAATTCGGTGGTCGTTCGAGCGAGATGCTCTGTCGTTCGAGCGATATTTCTATCTCGTTCGAGCGACAAGTCAATGTCGCTTGAACGATGTGCCGCCTTAAGAAAAGTATTTATAGGCGTGTTTCCTTCAAATTTCATAAGTGTGCATTCTACAAAAATTAGTATTCCTCCAGAACATTTCTGCACACAAGTTTTCTAAGATTTTCCAAGTTTAATGAATCCTTAGAGTTTCAAAGATCCGAGTTATCATTGATATATGCTATAGTGATCATTATGGCACCAAGAGGAGTTTTTCTACACTTGAACGTTGATAGTGTTGCAGTAAAGATTCGGCGGAGTTCGGTTTCAACATTGTAGTCATTACAATCTATATCGGTGGACACGGAGACATACGTGGATGCATGTATTGTGGACAGGCATTATGGAAGAAGTTTACTTCCTACCTGGGCACTATGAGAGGAGTGGTTAAAAATCAGAAGAGCATCAAGTCTCGTGTGGATCAAGTTGTTGAGTAAGACTAGTGTTTGTTCGTTATAATTCCACATTCATAGTGATTGTCTGGATTGGGCCATCCGAGGTTATAGTCAAGTCTCGGGGGGATCGAGTCGTTGAGCAAGACTAGTGTTTTTTCGTTAAAATTCCACATTCATATTGATTATCTGGCTTGGCCCGTCCGAGGTTTTTTTTCGTTTCTGGTTTTCCTCGTACATCCGACGTTATGCGTATTCTTTACTTTATTTTACTTGCTTTAATAACTAGATGGATGTTTAGGATTAATCAAAATAAAATTTTGTTAAGTTAGAAATTGTTTACAACTTGGCGCGAATTAAAAATTGGAAAAAATTCTTTCATAAAAAGAGAAAATTATTTTGTCAACCATAGAACACTTTTCGCTTCAGAAATAAAAAGGGACCATCAGTTTTTTTATAGCAAAAAAATTTATCCAGCATTATTTAGTCCTTATACGGAGTTCTAGTTTAAGAAATATTCCTTTTAGACTCACCTTATACACTCTCAACAACATTAAGGAAAATAGCAGAATTTTACATGATGAAAACCAAATTAAAATTCGGTAAAAAAAAAGAGATAATGGTTTCACGTTTCGAAATAAAGGGCTTAATTATGCCCTTGTACATTGATAGTATTCAAATCTGCCTTTTGAAAGTAAATATTTATTAAAAGGTTGAAATAAAATTCTTAAGAGGAATGAAAACCCTCACCACTATTCATAACCCATTATCACTAGAAGGGTGATGAGTACACTAGCATAAACGATTTAATATGCTATATAAATCAGTAAGAAGTAAATGGATCTATTTTCAATCTTTGATTAATGTTTAATGAAGTAGAGATGTATTTTGCAAACAAACACGAACTAGTTTACAGCTTAATAATCACTCAATCCAATAACCCCTCTTTTGGTACAATTTTTGTAGCTCTACACTCTATATATCAACATATATAACATGATCTTAAAATATCAAAGAATCAAAATTATAACCAAATGATGTATAAATATAATATTTTTATGGTTGAAACCAGAAATAATCTACTCCATATTTTAAAGATAACATAAACAGGACAACAACATGTAATGCACTTGACCTTAAACTAAACACGTCAAACCCCAACTTAGCATTACTTCTTGTTTCTTTAACTTTCAACACCTATAGATAGACACACACGTATCTATAACTATATCAATGTAAATACACATTGTGACAATAAATATAAAAACTTTGCTCGCAAAAACTCAATTTGTTTTATTAAAACCTTTTATTTCAAAACAGTCACACACATGTATCCATAATTATTGATGGTTGCATTCAAACAAGTTTAGGATTTATCATTCTAAACACGAATTTAGGATCTACGGTTCTAAGCTACATGTTTACACAAACAAATCCAACATTTATATATATATATATATATATATACTTAACATTTCAAGGAACCCATATAAAAAAATTCAGTTCAAAAAAACACTTTTTCACTATTTTTAAAAAATCGGTCAAATTTTCGTTGCTTTTAAGATCTTCAAAAGATGTGAAAGTTTGTTGGAATTTTTAAAAATAGCAAACAAAGTTTTTTTTATTTGAATTTTTTTGTATGGGTCTGTTGAAATGTTTAAATATCACATAAAAAAATAAATCAAAAGTTTTTTTTTAATATTTTAAAAAAATTGGTGTGCTCCAACAAGTGTTCAAACTTAGTGTGCATAGGAGACTGCCCTTATATATATATATATATATATATATAGAGAGAGAGAGAGAGAGATATATATATATATATATAGAGAGAGAGAGAGAGAGATAGATAGATAAATTGATAGATAGATAGATAGATAGAGAGAGAGAGAGAGAGAGAGAGAGAGAGAGAGAGAGAGAGAGAGATACTCGTATAACTCTGTTTGGTGATGTGATTTGCAATTTAAATTTGCAAAACGAGAGGGATGAAAATAGGAGACAAAAAATACGATTTGAGTACATGAATATAGGTGTATTCTTCATAAGATTCGAATAAATTCCTGGCAATAGATGAAAATAGATGTATTCTTCATGACATTTCGATTTGATATTTCAGTAGACGAAAATAGAAATTCATAAGTTAGTGGACATTGAAGGAGTTGAGATGAAATGTAGGGTTTTTGGTCGGGTAAAAGTCTGATACGAAGGCTTGGATGGAAAATTTTGAATCGAGAGGGAAAAAAATTTGTGAGGAAAAATGTGATGCCCGTGCCCAAGATTGTACCTTCTTCCTTTGTAATATGTAGGCCTTTTGGACATGGACCTAATATAATGAATGGTTGTTTATTTTTAATTGTTCTTGTGGCCTTCGTGCAATTAAAATGCGATTAAATAGACTAAAACTTAAAATAAGAAAAGCTTGGGGTCATTCGAACAAAATACTAAGTCATTCAAAGGATATTTAAACCTCGTTAGAATGGATGCTTCAAATGACCATTGAACGAAAATCACATGTTCGCATTTGACCAGTCTCATTAGATCCGCGTTGAAACCCCATTTGATGGAGATGTATATTGTCATTTGAATGAGTACTAGTCTCGTTCGAACGAGACTGCAAAAATCAAATTTCTTCATATCAAAATGTTCTGTCGTGTTGAGAATCATTATATCTTTTGATCTGTCAAACACCTAATGCACAAACGGAGCTAAGACTTTTGGTGGACCAAAGGTTAAAGGGTTTAAGATCTTTTGGGTATAAGTATAAGTAAGGGGTGGGGTGGACATAACTCATTTATGTTCATTTACATCAAATTTTTACACTCCACTTTATATTTCCAAGCCCTCTCCTCCATTTCTAACTCTAGTTCATCCATTCCAAAGCCTTAAACCTCCATTAAAAGAACTATTCTAGACATTTTTAAGATTGTAAGACCTATTTCAAGCCTTGTATAAGGAAGAAGTTGGGTTGAAGAATTATTCTATCTTTCAAGAGGAGTTGGTGTATTTCCTTGTGCTTTTGGAGTTGCTAAGAGCTTTCTTGAGGGTTTTTTTGGACTATTTTGGCGTTATTCTTCTTAGTTTCTTCAAACTGAATGTAGGGTTTTCCTCACTATGTTTTTAAGTTTTAAACCTAACGTACATGTTAGGGTGCATGCTAGAATGTAGATAATCTTGCAAAGTTATTTTCTAGTATGTTTATTAAAAATTTATTTTATGAAAAATGCAAGTATTAATGAAGACTAAACTTGGAAGGCTTTTTGAACAACACACGTATCATTTGTATTCTTCTGATATGATGACTATGAACTTAAAATAGAATTTTATATTAATATGTTGTTTAGAACTCATATTATTGGATTTTTGGGTTAAAATCCATCATCACATGTGTATAATCTTATAGTATGTTAATAGAGAACATATGAACATGATAAATGAAGATTAAAATAAGTTTCAATATGAAATAAAAACGTTAAAAAATTCAGGCCTTAAATATGTTGAAAAAAAATGCTGATAAAATAAGGAATAACGATGTTTAGACAAGATATAAGTATAAGGCAAAACAGGACATTTTGGTAAAAAAAAAAGTGACCTTCATATTCTAAAGTGTTTTTTTTTGTTAAAGAAATATGAGGGAATTAGATTTTCTTGAAGTAAAATGATGAAGTGTGATTTTTAGACATAAAATGAGGACTTTTTATTTCATAGTAATAAAAATGTATTTTTCATAAAGTATTAGCAAAATAAATGGTAAAATTGTAATTTTGGTAAAATAGAGGGTCATAGTGGTTGGACTTCCTTATTTGAACTTATCGATCGGTTTTGTGGAAACTTGGCGAAATGAATAAAAAGGCATAAAAATGGTGTAAAATGAAAATATGAACCGTACGGATAATAAGAACGATGGAATAATGTTGACATTTGACAAATGTTAAAACACCTTAATATGAACTCGGATGCAATAGAAAAAGAATTAAAAAGGGCCCGAAGCCTAGGGTGAAAGATCCAAAATCACTTACCAGAGCATATAGTAGCGTAGCCGGGGTGTGGGGCCCGTTAAAGTACACGATTATTTAGTAAATTTCAAGAAAAAGATAATTTGAATAACGGAACGATGGGAACGAAATAGATAAGGTTGCGCTTAGTAAATGTGAGAAAGGCTACCTAATAAAAATAGTAAAATGGAGGCTAGTAGATAAAGATGATTAAATGGTTTCTAATTATGTGAAAAGTTGGTATTAAATGGATAACTATGGGCATGATCATATAGCTCGGGTTACATCGCATGGTAGTTGCATTTATACTCGTTAAATGAAAACATTTTTGGAATTGCTAAAATAAACGTCATACATATTGTATTTTCTACAAAAAAATGTATTTCTTAGTACCCCCTCCCCTGCTGATCACCGATACTTTTTGAGTTAAAATTCCCATCGCAAGGTACTTCCGGTAAGGATTGTAGCAAATACGTTGCTAAGGCCCCCGAGGGTATGAATCTTTGTTAAAGATTTTCTATGAAATATTCAAAATTGTGTTTAAGGACATTTGAATTTATGGCACTTTAAACAATCTTGTATTCTGGCCTTCGGATATTGTTGTAATAATACAAGTGTTTTATGGTTTATTTCCCTTATTATTATTATTGTTGGATTTAATGAAATTTTCCTAAATAAGCCTTGCTAGTTAACTTAATTACTTAAAGTGACAACATATTTCCAAAATTAAAACATGTTTAATTACATTTTCTTCCTTACCCAACGGTAACCTAAATTTGGGTCGGGATATTACAAATGTTATCAGAGCATTAAGATCTTCATGTCTGATGAAGTATTTTACGCCTTCTTTGTACATTTTCTTACGCGTTGCGTTATAGTTTTCACTTCTGTGTTCATTACCCTTCCAGTATTCAACTCTTCCTTCTTGTATAAATGACTCTATGTCGTGGTGATGTTAATGGATATAGTAATAGTGATCTAAGGCATATGGAATAGGTCGTGCATGAGCTTACCTACTACCTCTCTTAGCAGTAGAGAACCAACCATAGTGGGACAGTTAAAAGCACCAATTCTGCTTATATCTTGAAGGAGTTCAGGAGGCTGCACCAGCCAATCTTCAAAGGTGCATCTCGCCCCGATGCTGCAGGGAAATTGATTGACATGGTCACTAGAGTTATGGGCATCCTTGACTTGCCACTTGGTCACATGGTCAAGATACTGACCTCTCATCTCACCGAGAAAGCTCAACGCTGGTGGATTTCCTACTCAATTAACATGATGGAGACCATAAATTGGGAGGGTTTCATGGTTGCATTTATTGACTGGTACTTCCCGCAAGTTTTCAAAGATGGAAAGAAGGATGACTTACTTTATTGGATCCAGGGAAAAATATCCGTCAATGATTACCAAGACACGTTTGAGAGACTGTCCAAGTTTGTAGATGTAGTTCTGAATGATGAGGCTGAGAAGATTATATTATTTGTCAAGGGCCTTAACCTTAGCATCTGGGGGGTTGTAATTGGTTTGAATCAACCAAACTTCAGAACGATAGTGAATAAGGCCATCAGGATTGATCTTGAGTCATACGACAGAAGGACCATGAATAAAAAGAAGAGGGAGGACAGCAACTCCCAGGGCAGTGGCCGAAAAAAGTTTAGGAGCAGCGCTAAAGGTTTTTTTACAAATCTTAAGACTGATATGGGTTCTAGTTCAAAGTTTTCATAATGTACTGGTAATTAGAACCCTATAGCTCGTACCGAAAGGATGTGTTTTGTGTGGGTCCTTAGGACATTTCATGGGGGACTGTCTGTAGAGAACTTTTAGGAGCTAGTAGGGGAGTCAGCAGATTATCAATTTTGTACCCGACAGGAGTTCCAGTTACACGGGCCCCACCTAAAAGTAGGAGTTTCCCTTCAGGTGTCGTTCTCCAGTGAGGCATAGTGTGGACGGTTCACATACTAGCCTGGGTCAGGGCAGCCATAAATAAGGCCAGGTTCCGAGTGGATGAAGTAGTAGGTTTAACCTCGGACGCTCTTAGGCCATGTCCTAGTTTGTAGCTCCTTCCAATGATCTATCGGTTATTGAAGGTATACTTCAACTATTCAAAACTTGGGTAACGGCACTGTTCAATTCAGGCACATCACATTCATTTATCCCGAGTTCTTTAGAACATATCTTGCATTTTGAGGTAGATTAATTTTACCAACATTTCTTCATAGGACTTCCGATCGATAGTGGTATAGTTCTCGATAGGGTCTGCCATAGTTGTGTAATCATGGCTCGAGATTATGTTGTAGGGTAAGATTTAATTATCATGGACATGGATGAGTTCAATGTGATGTTTAGTATGGAATGATTATTTATCTTTGATGCTACTATAAAAAGCCATCGACTTAGTGTCTCTGTGTCTCTCCCAAATGGATCGCACTAGCGTTTCAATAGCGAACATTATGTGGGTTATCCTTGCAAGTTTTCTATCGTACGATAACAAAATAGGTATTTCAATTGGTTGATTAGTATGGTGGCTCAAGAGGAGACTAATCGAATATTTTTTGAATTGTAGAGCGGTGCAGGAATTTCCCTATGAATTCCCCAATGATCTTCGAAATATACCCCTACACCAGGAGGTTAACTTTGGCATAAAGGTGCATTAGGGCATCTTGACTATCTCAATACCACCTCATAGGATGGATCCGGTGAAATTGCATGAGTTGATGGTTCAGTTGGAAGAATTCCTTGGGGAGATGCAATCCTCTTTGCTAAGAAGAAGGAAAATTCCCTATAGATTTGTGTCGATTATAGGAAGTTGAACAGGGTCATTATGAGGAATAAGTAACATATGCCCCACATTGATGATTTGTTAGACCAGTTGCATGGTTCGGGAAGGTTTTCAAAGATTGGCCTCCAGTTCGGGTACCATTAGTTTTATGTCAGAAAGGAAGATATTCCCCAGATAGTGTTCAGAGTGCAATATTGGCATTATGATGTCTTAATGATGCCGTTCGATTTGACGTATTCCCTAGAAGCGTCCATGGATTTAATGAACTATATATATCCTTCGTATTTTAATAACTTTATAGTGGTCTTTGTTGATGATATTTTGGTCTACTCGGCTTCGAATGAGGACCATGAGCAGAACCTTCGCATGGCACTACCAGTGCTAAGGGAGAATCAGTTATTTGCCAAATTTAGCAAGTGAAAGTTTTAGATGAATGAGGTCTAGTCCCTCGATCATGTAGTTTTTGTTGAGGGCATTTACAATGACCCATCCAACGTCAAGGAAGTTCTGAGTTAGGATAGTCCGAAGAGAGTTACAAAGGTGCACTTTTTTTTGGGTTTGGCCGATTACTACAGGAGATTTGTGCAAGATTTATCAAGGGTTACATTGCCTCTCACTCTATTAGTGCAAAAAAAAAATTCTCTTCGAGTGGTCAGAGGATTTCTTTTTTAGGAGTTGAAGGTTAGGTTGACTTCAGTGCCCATTCTTATCCTCTAAGAACAAGGCAAAGGTTATGCCATGTATTGTGATGGTTTCGAATTAGGGCTCAACGCAGTGTTGATGCAGAATAGTCAAGTGGTTGATTATGGAATTACCCCACCCACAACTTGGAGTTAGATGCATTTGTGTTTGCGCTAATGATTTGGAGATACTACCTGTGTAGTGAACGATTTGAGGTGTATACCGATCATAAGAGCCTGAGGTATATTTTCACTCAACGCGATCTTAATCTTTTTCCGAGGAGATGGATCAAGTTGATGGAAGACTACCACTTTTCCTTGAAGTATCATCCCGATAAAGCCAATGTGGTGGTTGATGATTTTAGTAAAAAATTCGAGCTCACTTTGGTAGCAATGAAGTGAATTGAGTGAAGATGTTCGGTGAGTTATAGAAGTTAAATTTGCATGTCCAACAAGGATATGATAGGGCATAGGTTTGGGGAATGGTAGTTAGACCGTAAAGCGATGAGGTTTTCGAAACCCTTACCGTGGACAAGGATGGGGGTGTGCGGTATAAGGGAAAGTTATTTGTTTCAGTCATCAATGAACTTCAGGATGAGGTGATAGCAGAGGCCGATCACTCACCCTTCAGCATACATATTGGTGCGACTAAGATATATAAGGACCTATCCAGGGGCTTCTGCTGGTATAGTATGAAGAAGGATGTGGCGATGTATGTAGCCAAGTGCTATAATTTCTAGTAGGTGATGGCAAAGCACCAAAAGCTAGTAGGGTTGTTTCAACAATTAATTGTAGGGAAATGAAAGTGGGAGCACATTAAGATGGACTTTATCACAACCTTACCAGGGTCCGAGTGTAGTCACGATGAAATTTGGTTATACAGGATCAACTTACAAAGTTCACTCATTTTTTTATCAATTCGGGTCATGAACAGCATAGCTAAGTTAGCCAGGTTGTATATCTGAGAGATAGTTAATCTTTATGGACTCACGCTCTCGATCATCTCGGACAGGGATTCCCAGTTTGGGTCTCAGTTTTGGAAGAAGATTCAACGAACATTGGGAACCAATTTGACTTCATGTTAATGTCATGTTTTGAACACCTATTTGGATTGAAATCCATCATCACATGTGTAGAATCTTGTATTATGTTTATAGAGAACATATTAACATGATAAATGAAGATTAAAATTAGTTTCAAGACGAAATAACGAACTTGAAAAATTCGGTCCTTAAATATTTTGTAATATGTTCATAAAATGAGAAATAATGATGTTTAGACAACATATAAGTATAAGGCAAAATGACCTTCATAATGTTAAAGAAATATGAAGGAATGGGAGTTTCTTGAAGTAAAATGATGAAGTATAGTTTTTGGACATAAAATGAGGATTTTTGTTGTCATAATGATGAAAATGTGTTTTTCACAAAGAACTGGCAAAATGAATTGTAAAATAGTAATTTTAGTAAAATAGAGGGTCTTAATTGTTGGACTTCCTCACTTGACCTTATTGATCGATTTATTGAAAATAAATGAAATGAGTAAATTGGTATGAAAATAGTTAAAAATGAAAATGTAAATTGTAGCCCTAGGGTGAAAGACCCAAAATCACTAGCCAAAGCATATGTTAGCGTATCCGGCGGTATGGAGCCCGAAAAAGAATTAAGAAGGGTTCGAAGATCTGTGGTGAAAGGTCCAAAATCACTTGCCATAGTATATGGTAGCGTAGTAGGGGGTGTGGAGCCCGTTGAAGTGCGCAGTTATTTGGTAAATTATGAGAAAACGATAATGTGGATAATGAAATGATGGAAACATAAATAAATAAGATTTTTCTTAGGAAATGTAAGAAAGACAACCTAGTGGAAATAGAAAAATGGACACTAGTGGATAAAGATGATTAAATGGTCTCTAATTTTGTGAAAAGTTCGTATTAAATGGTCAAGTGTTGGTATGAGCATATAGCTCGGATTACATTGCATGGTAGTTGCATTTATACTCGTTAAATGATAACATTTTTGAAATCGCTTAAATAAATGTTACAAGTATAGTATTTTCTATAAAAATGTATTTCTTAGTATCCACCACCTTGCTGAACACTTTGCTCAACCCTACTTTTTTATTTCAAAACACTTGCCCCGGGTACGTCCAATAAGGATGCTGATAAGTACGTTAGTAAGGCCCCTCGAGGCATTAATCATTCTTAGAGCTCTACCATGACATTTGGAAAATTGTGTTTCGGGACATTTGAATTTATGGCACTTTAAATATAAGAACACGCTATATAATTGACTTACTTGAGTCTATATTACATAAGAGTTCCAACTAGTTTAGATATTGAGACAAAGTAGGTTAGATTTTATGAGTTTCTCCATTTCCCAATGGTTCAAGAAGAAGAAGCAAGATGTGACACCCCGCCTAAATAAATATCGGGCGATCACTCCTTTATTAAATTAAAATCAAGGTGAACAGTTGGTTCATTCTTAGCTGTCGTAAAAATAACTTTTTCCAAATTAACACCCTAATTAATTAAGCTAAGTGTCAAAACCATTTTTAACCTTTCTAACCAAATTGTATTTTTAAAGAAAAACTTATTTATTTAATTATTAACCACATTTTCAATAAGTAAGAACCATACCACAATTATTCTGGAACATAATCCAATTGATTTAAACATTCAACATCCAAAATCCCAACATTTAAAACTTAATGTAAAACATACATGCTGAATAAATCCCAAAGTAACAGTACTAGAAATAACTGAAATACAAATGTCCCAACAAAACAGATAAATAGTGGAAAGGGCGACACATGCCCCAATAACTGAGAATCATAGAAGTGGAATCAAGTAAATGAAATCGTCTAAGCAAGTGGCCTGCAACTCCCACCTAAGTTGCAGCATGTTCCTTCCAAGGGATCCTAAGAAAGACGCCCCTGTGGCTGGGCACCTATAGTATATACATATATATACAAGAGAGAGAGAGAGAGAGAGAAAACGGGTCAGAGCCCGATAGTGTATATGATTTAAAAATTCGTTTAGAAAGTATTTAAATTGATACAGGCCAATGCAACAACATATTAGTGCGACACTCTCTTGAGAAATTCTCACCTCTCTTCTAATGTGCACACCTATCGCACTAACCTTCCCAATGGTTTATCTTATCATATATCACGCTATCTTTCCCCAATGATTTAACTTATCTTAGGTTATTCGTCGGATTCAAAATTTAACGATTCAATTGTTTGAAAAGAATATTTCAATTAGTGACCAAGTTCTCATTCTAACTTTATTAATCAATAAAGTTTTCCAGTGTCGTATTATACTTTCTCAAAACAAGTATTTACAATTTGAGTCATCAACCATGTCCTACATATCAATTCACAGTAGGTAGTTCCAAATTTCAGAATTTCATATATATATTAACTACTCGTAAAATATATATATCATAACAGCACCCCAAATAAAAACTATGGTGCGGGAATACTCTACTATCTAAACCCCATATCACTCGTATTAAGGGGAATACAAATTCGGAATCACTCTCGAATTGTATTAACACATACACAAACAATATTGAGGCGAAGTACAGATTCCAAGTCTCTAAGAGGATGGCATATACCTGCGTCTCGTAGGACCGTCTGAACTATCCATTCAATAGCCTGTACCAAGGGCATCTACATCCTAGGGTACGAATTAATATCCCCCATAAGGCACACATGATAAGATCGTTCCAGCGCGGAAACCTCGGGGATAGCAAGTAGCGTGGGTATGATTTCCACACATAGATAGTATATGCATACACAATCATAAAACTATACTAATATTACCATATCAATATTAGGTATATCTCAAATCCCATAGTTACGACTTTTATCCTTATTTTCAAATTTTAGTAAACACTTATAACGGTTCGTTTCTAACCTTGATTCGGTATTATTCCAACGTACCACACAACTCTCATGGCTTTATTCTCCAAATTATAAAATTCAGTAGGTATACACATTTGTCCCAAAGTAACTCTCTTACGTGTCTCTCTCTTTAAATCATAAATTCACCGATCCTTATGTAATTATCCCAAAATACAATCTTTGCCCGACATCAAGGGTCCCAAAATTTATTCACATGCCCTACTTGTCTTCCCTATCTCCCAAAACATTTTATGAAGGATGCCCATGAATTATTTCACATTAAATTGAACTTAACTAATTTAGAAAGGGAAATAGGAGTCTACCAGGAGGGGTCGATCGATCGAAGATTCGATCGATCGAAGCTCTGGGCTCGATCGATCGATCAAACAGGTATTTCGATTTCTGCAGTTTTGTAGTTACGGGTTCTAACACCTATCTTCATCCAAATTCGAGTTTTACATTTCCAAACGTCCAAAGATTCATACTATTAACATTATATCTCCATATTAGGTATTTCCAACGTAAAGCATGTGGATTTCTATCATTATACATGGATTAACAGCCCAAAAATTATTATAATTATCAAGAACCCTAGAATTCTCTTAAACATGGTTCTAACAAGTATTTCTAGAAATTTCTTCTTATAAACATCATAATTTCATGGGTAATTCCTCTACATGGCAAGGGTTTCCAGGATTATCATTTAAACCATAACTACATGCGATTCCTATCTCAAATCTTTGGTTTTTCTTCCATAGAAATCATCCTAATCATCCCTAAACTAATATGAAAGATGCATCAACGAAATAAGTAAGATAACCACTTGCCTGGGATTTTCGACGTTTTGGTTTGCGAATGATTTTGGTGTGGTTGCGTTCCCCGTCGTACGATCTACGCGTTGATGGTGGTGGCGGTACAAACGGATGGATTTTTAGCCTTGGAAGCTCTCTCCTTCCCTCTCCTATGGCCGTCACTTGTCTTTAGTTGTTCTAACCCTAGAAGACAACCTTAGACATCTGATATAACCCTTAGAATTTCGTGGGTTTATTTACCCATACTTGCAAAATGTCTAAAATGCCCTCCCGGGGTACTAATTAGGCCTAAAACGCCCCGAGACCCAAACTAAACCCCCGGGTACACTTTTCTGACTATATCGACCCTTATGGACGCGTTGGCACACTCAAAACGACCATATGAACGACTTATAAATATTCACTTTTATTTTTCACTATTTAGTTCCGACGCGACATGGGCGCGTCCCGACTCAAATTTTCAAAATTGACATTTTATTCACTCGTGACATTCAATATAACCAATATTATCTATTACTTTGCTCATTAGTAATATTCGACAAATTTCCCATAATTACTAACTCTCGTCACATTAATAATTATAACATAATTAATTTTCGGATTTTTATTAAATAATTAATTCACATTAAATTTAATAAATTCCCAAATTAATATAGCATAAAAATACGGGGTATTACATACTTCCCCCCTAATAATGGAATTTTGTCCCGAAATTCGGAAAATAAGGCATACCTGGTAAGAACAAATCTGGATATCTCTCTCGCATATCGGCCTCGCGCTCCCAAGTGGATTCCTCCACATTATGATATTCCCACTGGACCCGTACAAGTGGAACTATCTTCAACCTCAATCTCCTCTCACTATAGTCTAGGATAGCCACCGGTATCTCCTCGTAAGAGCTGTAAGGCTGTAAGTCTATCTCATCTATCGCGATGTGAGTATGGGCCATATCATCCCGAAGATACCGTCTCAACGACGAGATGTGGAATACATCGTGAATGCGATGCATATGTTCTGGCAGTCCCAATCTGTAGGCTACCGGCCCAATCCTCTCGATGATGGGAAATGGTTCCACGTACCTCGGGGACAATTTCCCCTTCTTCCCGAACCTCATCACTCCTTTCATAGGAGATACACGCAGCAACACTTGTTCCCCCACATTAAACTCCCGGAAGAACCGTTTCGCATCGGCGTAGCTCTTCTTCCTGTCCTGGGCTACTCGAATGCGACTCCTGATCATCTCAATCCTTGCGGAGGTTTCTTGAATCACCTCCGGTCCAAGCAACTTGTTAGCCCCTATCTCGAGCCAGCATGTTGGGTAACGACAAGGCCTGCCATACAGAGCCTCAAATGGATCCATGCCAATTGTGAATTGATAAGAGTTATTATAAGCAAACTCTACCAGTGGAAGATGTGGCTCCCAACCTCCTCCAAAATCAAGAACACACATGCGTAGCATATCCTTTAACATCAGATTAGTACGCTCTGTCTGTCCATCTATCTGTGGGTGATAAGCTGAACTCAACCTCAACTCAGTACCCATAGCCTCCTAAAAGCTTTCCCAAAAACGTGACATGAAAATCTTGTCCCTATCTGACATAATATTCAGGGGCACCCCATGTAATCTGACAACCTCAGCAATGAACAACTGAGCATACTGACCTATGGTATAATCTGTCCGCACCGGCAGAAAATGAGCCACCTTGGTCAAACGGTCTACAATCACCCAGATGGAGTCGTGGCCCTGCTGTGATGTAGGTAACCCTGTAATAAAATCCATGGAAATACTCTCCCACTTCCACGCGGGTACTTCCAATGGCTGAAGTAATCCTGACGGTTTCTGATGGTCTACCTTCACCAGCTGGCAGGTAGAACACTTGGACACGAACTCAGAAATGTCCTTCTTCATCCCACTCCACCAGTATTGCCTCCTCATATCCTGGTACATCTTATCTCCTCCAAGATGTACCGCCAATCGGGACCCGTGAGATTGGGTCATCACTGCATGATGCAATTCTGCCCCTTCTGGAACCACTAAACTCCCATTAAACCTCAAACCCCCTTCAGAACTAACAGAATAGGACTCAACACCTTCGGTTAAAAGTCGCACAATCTGCTCCTGGAAAAATGGGTCTGTGGTTTGGGCCTGTATTACCCTCGTAACAATTTCGGGTGTGACTGTCATAACAGATACGAAGGAATGGGCTACCGCGTCCTGGTGGCCTAACTCCTTCCATTTTGCTTTCCAGACGTCCGCTACCTCGTCTACCGGTTTACGGCTCAATGCATCAGCAACTACGTTGGCCTTCCCCGGATGATACTGTATGTCGAACTGATAGTCCTTCACAAACTCTAACCATCTGCAATGTCGCATATTCAGCTCTCGCTGAGTGAATAGGTACTGCAGTGACTTGTGGTCTGTGAACAAATGGAACTTCTCCCCCAATAAATCGTGTCTCCATATCCGTAGTGCAAAAATGACCGCTGCTAACTCCAGGTCGTGGGTGGGGTAATTCTTCTCATGCGGCTTAAGCTTGCGGGAGGCAAAAGCTATAGCCTTCTCTTCCTACTGAAGTACTCCCCCTAGTCCCCGTAAAGAGGCATCGATGTAAACCAGGTACTCCACACCCGTCTTCGGTAAAGCAAGGACTGGCGCTGAAGTAAGCTTGTCTTTCAGCTCGTCGAAAGCCAACTGACAAGCGTCATCCCAAACATATGGTACCCCTTTGCGAGTCAGATTCGTCAATGGACCTGCTATTTTGGAGAATCCCCGAATGAATCTCCTGTAGTAACCGGCTAACTCCAAGAAACTACGCACTTCCGTCGGTGTCGTGGGCTGTCCCCACTCCCTCACCGCTGACACTTTATTCGGGTCGATGGCTATCCCCTTCTCAGAAACAACATGCCCCAAGAACTGTACTTCTCGCAACCAGAATCCACACTTCTCGTACTTAGCATACAGCTGATCCTCTCGTAGAGTCTGAAGAACCTTCCTTAAGTTCTCGGCATGCTCCTCCTCGGAGTGTGAATATATCAAAATGTCATCTATAAAGGCGATGACAAACTGATCCAAGAACTCTCTGAATACTCAGTTGATTAAGTCCATGAATACGGGTGGAGCATTTGTGAGACCAAATGGCATCACTCTGAACTCGTAAGACCCATATCTCGTCAAGAAGGCAGTTTTTGAAACATCCTGCTCTCTAATACGTAGCTGATGGTACCCCGACCTCAGATCTATCTTCGAAAAGAAAGTTGCTCCCCTCAGCTGGTATAACAGATCATCAATTCGAGGCAACGGATACTTATTTCGTATCATGACCTTGTTCAACTCCCGGTAGTCCACACACAACCTCAGTGAACCATCTCTCTTCTTCACAAACAGAATTGGAGCGCCCCAAGGTGAGGTACTCCTGCGAATGAAGCCCTGGCCTAATAGCTGCTCTATCTGATCTCGTAACTCTCGCATCTCCGCCGGAGCCATACGGTATGGAGCGCGTGCTATAGGTCTAGTATCTAGAAATAAATATATAACAAAGTCTATCTCTCGACTAGGGGGTAGGCTTGGTATCTCCTGAAATACATCGGAATACTCATGAACAACTGGGATCGAGTCTAAAGGAATCAGAATCTCCTTAGGGGCATCCTCTTCTATATAATACAAATGAGCGGTCGAACCTCCCTCTGGGCGAGGCATCGCCACTACAAACATCTCTTGCCCCGGAATGGCAAAGACAATACCCCCACCAAAACAATCAATCATGGCTCTGTAAGCTACGAGCCAATCTATATTGATAATCACATCATGCTCATGCATGTCTAAGACTAACATGTCTCCAGGTAATACCAAGCTATCAATCTCTACCCCCACTCCCCAGTATATAAAGAAAAGTGAACCATTCCCGAGTGGTGAGTCCACATACATTACAGTGTTCTCTACTGTGGTTAATAACCCTAAGGTCTTCGAATAATATGTAGCTCTAAAATAATGCGTCGCCCCAGTAACAAACTGAACTCGACCCAAGGTTTCATGGATAGGAAACATACCCGAAATCGCGGGTGGTGCCTGTGGGGCTGCTGCCTGGTGGACATTATATATATGTCCGTACTGTAACTTCCCTTGCTGCACTGGAGCTACTGGAAAGGTTGGTAGGGCTATTACCTGAGCTGGTGCTGGGAGAGCGACTGGAAAAAGTGGCCCCTGTGGCTCATTACGGGCACCCTGCTGCTGTGGGGCCCTAACACCCTCTGGGCAATCCTGGTGTTTATGGCCATGCATGCCACACACAAAACATCGGCCTCTGAAGTTACTCCCCTTCTGACCCTGCTGCTGTCGGTGTCGGCCTTGCTGACTTGGGACTTTATTCCTCTTTCGAAACTGCTTCATTTTATCACGCTGTTGACTAGAACTGACTCGGTCTTGGGTAGTTTGTTGTCACAATTTCGGTGTCTTCGCACATTTGTCAGCTTTAGGCACATGCATTGGTTAACCTCTCTAGGTCTTTTGTCTCCTTTAAGTTGTATGCTGCGTCCTTGGTATTGTAAAACTGTAGTGGTAACTGCTTGTGCCACGATACCTGCTAACTCGGCGGTTGATATTCTCTCTGGGGATACCTGAGGTGTGAGTCGAACTTACTCGTTGCCTCCCCCAACCGTTTTAGCTAGTTCTTCTCGACGATCCATCTGAAAATTTAAGTAAATTTGGATGAGTTCATCATTCAAATAAACAAATCGCAGAAGCACGAATTCCCAATGCATAGAGATGAACATAACATTCCTAATATTTAGGGCTCTATATCAAAGAAAGCAACGCTGAAAGCATAATAAGCCGCACAGATCCTAAAGGACACTAGAACCTGATGCTCTGATACCACCTGTGACACCCTGCCTAATTAAATACCGAGCGATCACTCCTTTATTAAATTAAAATCAAGGTGAACAGTTGGTTCATTCTTAGCATCACTGTCGTAAAAATAACTTTTTTCCAAATTAACACCCTAATTAATTAAGCTAAGTGTCAAAACCATTTTTAACCTTTCTAACCAAATTGTATTTTTAAAGAAAAACTTATTTATTTAATTATGAACCACATTTTCAATAAGTAAGAACCATACCACAATTATTCTGGAACATAATCCAATTGATTTAAACATTCAACATCCAAAATCCCAACATTTAAAACTTAATGTAAAACATACATGCTGAATAAATCCCAAAGTAACAGTACTAGAAATAACTGAAATACAAATATCCCAGCAAAACAGATAAATAGTGGAAAGGGCGACACATGCCCCAATAACTGAGAATCATAATAGTGGAATCAAGTAACTGAAATCGTCTAAGCAAGTGGCCTGCAACTCCCACCTAAGTTGCTGCACGTTCCTTACAAGGAATCCTAAGCAAGACGCCCCTGTGGCTGGGCACCTATAGTACATACATATATATACAAGAGAGAGAGAGAGAGACAAAAAAATGGGTCAGAGCCCGATAGTGTGTATGATTTAAAAATTCGTTTAGCAAGTATTTAAATTGATACAGGCCAATGCAACAACATATTAGTGCGACACTCTCTTGAGAAATTCTCACCTCTCTTCTAATGTGCACACCTATTGTACTAACCTTCCCAATGGTTTATCTCATCATATATCGCGCTATCTTTCCTCAATGATTTAACTTATCTTAGGTTATTCGCCGGATTCAAAATTTAACGATTCAATTGTTTGAAAAGAATATTTCAATTAGTGACCAAAGTTCTCATTCTAACTTTATTAATCAATAAAGTTTTCCAGTGTCATATTATACTTTCTCAAAACAAGTATTTACAATTTGAGTCATCAACCATGTCCTACATATCAATTCACAGTAGGTAGTTCCAAATTTCAGAATTTCATATATATATTAACTACTCGTAAAATATATATATCATAACAGGCCCCCAAATAAAAACTATGGTGCGGGCATACTCTACTATCCAAACCCCATATTACTTGTATTAAGGGGAATACAAATTCGGAATCACTCTCGAATTGTATTAACACATACACAAATAATATTGAGGCGAAGTACAGATTCCAAGTCTCTAAGAGGATGGCACATACCTGCGTCTCCATTCGATAGCCTGTACCAAGGACATCTACCTCCTAGGGTACGAATCAATATCCCCCATAAGGCACACATGATAAGATCGTCCCAGCGCGAAAACCTCGGGGATAGCAATTAGCGTGGGTATGATTTCCACACATAGATAGTATATGCATACACAATCATATAACTAAACTAATATTACCATATCAATATTAGGTATATCTCAATTCCCATAGTTACGACTTTTATCCTTATTTTCACATTTTAGTAAACACTTATAACGGTTCGTTTCTAACCTTGATTTGGTATTATTCCAACGTACCACACAACTCTCATGGCTTTATTCTCCAAATTATAAAATTCAATAGGTATACACATTTGTCCCAAAGTAACTCGCTTACGTGTCTCTCTCTTTAAATCATAAATTCACCGATCCTTATGTAATTATCCGAAAATACAATCTTTGCCCGACATCAAGGGTCCTAAAATTTATTCACATGTCCTACTGGTCTTCCCTATCTCCCAAAACGTTTTATTAAGGATGCCCAAGAATTATTTCACATTAAATTGAACTTAAATAATTTAGAAAGGGAAATAGGAGTCTGCTAGGAGGGGCCGATCGATCGAGGTCTGGGCTCGATCGATCGATCAAACAGGTATTTCGATTTCTGCAGTTTTGCAGTTACGGGTTCTAACACCTATCTTCATCCAAATTCAAATTTTACATTCCCAAGCGTCCAAAGATTCATACTATTAACATTATGTCTCCATATTAGGTATTTCCAACGTAAAGCATGTGGATTTATATCATTATACATGGATTAACAGCCCAAAAATTATTATAATTATCAAGAACCCTAGAATTCTCTTAAACATGGTTCTAACAAGTATTTCCAGAAATTTCTTCTTATAAACATCATAATTTCATGGGTAATTCCTCTACATGGCAAGGGTTTCCTGGATTATCATTTAAACCATAACTACATGCGATTCCTATCTCAAATCTTTGTTTTTTCTTCCATAGAAATCATCCTAATCATCCCTAAACTAATATGAAAGATGCATCAACGAAATATGCAAGATAAAAACTTGCCTGGGATTTTCGACATTCTGATTTGCGAATGATTTTGGTGTGGTTGCGTTCCCTGTCGTGCGATCTACGCGTTGGTGGTGGTGGTGGTGGCAGTACAAACGGATGGATTTTTAGCCTTGGATTGCCTTGGAAGCTCTCTCCTTCCCTCTCCTATGGCCGTAACCTGTCTTTGGTAGTTCCAACCCTAGAAGACAACCTTAGACATCTGATATAACCCTTAGAATTTTTGTGGGTTAATTACCCATAATTGCGAAATGTCTAAAATGCCCTCCCGGGGTACTAATCAGGCCTAAAACGCCCCGAGACCCAAACTAAACCCCCGGGTACACTTTTCTGACTATCTCGACCCTTATGGACGCGTTGGCACACTCAAAATGACCATATGAACGACTTATAAAATATTCACTTTTATTTTTCACTATTTAGTTCCGACGCGACACGGGCGCGTCCCGACTCAAATTTCCAAATTGACATTTTATTCACTCGTGACATTCAATATAACCAATATTATCTATTACTTTACTCATTAGTAATATTCGACAAATTTCCCATAATTACTAACTCTCATCGCGTTAATAATTATAACATAACTAATTTCCGGATTTTTATTAAATAATTAATTCACATTAAATTTAATAAATCCCCAAATTAATATAGCATAAAAATACGGGGTATTACACAAGCCAATCCAAGAAATCCCCAAGAACAATATATGGAAGTTAATTCTATCCTTAAACCACTATAGGACATTGTCACTGTATAATATTACTCCTATTTGCATTGATGGGTTTTAAAAATACTTGGACCCTTCAGTATACCAAAATGGTCAAATTGGCACCCTTGAAGCGGCTATCCTTGTCACGGTCATTGATCGTGACAAAAAAACACGAGTTTTTTACCACGGTCATTGACCGTGACAAGGCTGTGACAAATTCCTGTCACGGGCAATGACCATGACAAGTCCGTGACAAGTACAGTTGTCACGGGCACGTCACGATCAATGACCGTGACACGTCCGTGATAATTCTGTCAGTAAAAAAACCTCCCCTCTTCTTTTTTCCCACCAATTCTAATTCCCTCCATTTCTCTCTCTCTCTCTCTAGCGACTGTAGTCTCTCTATCTCTCTCTACAATTTTGGTACGTTTTCTCCCTATTTCTCCTCCATTTTATGTATATGTATATGTATATGTATATGTATATGTATATGTATATGTATATGTATATGTATATGTATATGTATATGTATATGTGCATTTGTGTATATATGTGTGTGTAAATGTGCATATGTGTGTGTGTGTGTGTGGTGTATATATGCTTGTGGGGTGGGGGGGGTGGGAGGGGAGTAGGGTTGTATATGTGCGTGTGTGTATATATATATATATATATATATATATATATGTGTGTGTGTGTGTGTGTGTGTGTGTGGTAGGTAGGGGGCAGGACTGGGGTTGGGGGTGGGAGGGGGGCAGGGTGTGTGTGTGTAAGTGTGCTTGTGTGTATTTTTTTTAATTAAATTTTTATTGGTTTATTAGATATTGCCCCTCCTATTGTAGTGCCCTTGTAGAAGAATTGATTGATTAAATTTTTAATAGGATTGCCCCTCATTGTAAATTAGTAAATTAAAAATTATATACTTTAATTGTTAGTTTAATTGATGAAATGAATTAATTGAGTAGATGAATTAAAAGGAGTACGAGATACACATTTGTTGTTGCCATTGCGGTTGGATTATAGTGGATCGATGTTGGGTTGGTTAATTTTAAAATTTGCATGACCACTCGATTATTGTCCATATGGGGGTGGGATTTTTCATTTTTTTTAAATTACTTTGTATAACGAACTATATATATATATATATATATATATATATATATATATATATATATATATATATATATATAGAGAGAGAGAGAGAGAGAGAGAGAGAGGCAGGCTCCTGTGCACACTAAGTTTGCACACTAACTTTGCACATTACCTTTTAAAAGTGGTAAAAAAAAAATTTTGAGTTGATTTTTTTGTGTGATATTTAAACATTTCAAGGAACCCATATAAAAAAAATCAACTCAAAAAAACTTTTTTTGCTATTTTTAAAAAATCGGTCAAACTTTCGCAGTTTTTAAGCCCTTTAAAAACTCCGAAAGTTTGACCGATTTTTTAAAAATAGCAAAAAAAGTTTTTTTGAGCTAATTTTTTTTATGTGAGTCCGTTGAAATGTTAAAATATCACATAAAAAAATTGGTGTGCGCCAGCACTAAGTTTGCACACTTTTAAAAGGTAATGTGTAAAGTTAGTGTGCAAACTTAGTGTGCACAGGAGCCTGCCTATATATATATATATATATATATATATATATATATATATATATAGTATGATAATTAAATGAAACATACTTGAAATTACATATAGTGCGCATAGATACTAGCCTTTTGGTTCTTATGCTACGCATTCAATAGCCCTTTGACCCGTTCGAGAGTCATTACCCCTGTAATGAGATCTCTCGAATTGTCCCATTTGGACAGTTTGGGACTGCATAATTTATGTATAATAATAATCTTAATGGCTTCAAGTTGTTACTTTTGGAGAAAGTTCTGCAGTCGTATCCTAATGTTCTCTGGGTACATAATAGATTGACAAGTGTAACTGATATTTCAATTGATCAATTGAAATAACACTCAAACTTGCCAATCTATGTCGTGTACTTGGAGAACTATGGGCATATGCTGCCGAATTTTTCTCAAATCATAACAATGTGCATAAGCTGTTAAGTATATTACATAAATATGCCATCTTGAATGGGATAAGACCACTCACCCTTTAGAGGAGATGGAGGAAATAGGAATTTCTATTAGAAATTGAATTTGAATTTGAAATTTAAAAATCGAATATAAACAAGACATAATTAAATGAAACATACTATATGTTGATGTAAAAAATTAGATCGTATCTAATTATTCAATCACAGATTAATAAATGAGACAAAGATTTTAGAGTTGTTCAGCCTTATAAGAATGGCCTACATCCACTGTTATGTTATTGCTGAGTGTTTGGGAATTCTCGATTACAAGTTCTATCAAGAAATTCTGGTCCCCTTATAATGAGGATTATACAATGTATTTATAGCCCTGGGGCTGTAATGTTAAAGGGTAATACATTAAATGATGTACATATGAAAGGGTGATTCATTCAATGCTCCTTAAGCGTATGCGTCTGAATGATAGGCATTTAATGAACAGTTAAACTGTTGGTTATCCCGCTATTAATTCTTGGTTCGAGGTGCATCTCGGACCGCCTGAGTTGCTCGGACCGCCTAAGCTTCTCGGTGTTCAAGGGTTCCTCGGAGAGTTCTCGTCCCTCGGAGAATACGAGTTCCTCGGAGCGTGTGAGTTCCTCGAAAGTGTTTATTGTTGCCATGTAGACTGCCACATGTCTTCACTTTATTGATTCACGTCAGCAGACTAAATTTGGTATCAACAGAAGCCCCCAATGTTTCATAGTTCGAAATTTGAGGAGTGTGGAATATTTTTTTCTCGGAATACGGCAGTTTTAAATGCTCCTCCTGATTTTTAGGATTGTTTCCTTCGTATTTATTTCTCCTTCCAAATTCGTTGAATCTGGCTTTTTAAATTTTTATGCTCGCTTCGATTCCCGCGCCGCTTTTCGTCTTTTTAGCCTCCGTTGCCCGCTTTGATTCCCACGCCCCTTTTCGTCTTTTTAGCCGCCGGTAACGTAATCGTCCCTTTATGTAATCATTACTTTCCTTTTCCCAAGGTAAGGTATTTAAACTTCACAGACACTCCCATCGTCTTCTACCTTTTCAAATTTGTATCTTCGAGTTTTCCTTCGTCTCTTTCTCTCCTGTGTATTCATCTCTTCCATCGTTCGTTGTCATCAGATCCACTCTTTTTCTGTAAGATTTTCTTCCTTCTTCTTCATTTCTTTTATTCATCATGGTTTACCCTGTTGAATCTCTTGATAAGTTTCGCTCTGATTTTTCTATTCCCTCCTGGGTTGTTCTGGAAGAGCTTTCTGAGCCTTCTGATTATTTCTGCTTGGCTGAGGGACATTGGTTCCCCAGTCTCTTTATTGCTGAGTGTGGATTTTCTTTTCCACCCAATCCCTTATGTCTGGAAGTTTGTCAATACTTTGACGTTGTTCCTGCGAGAATAGCCCCCAATACATGGAGAATAGTTAATGGGGTGCATAGGTTAAATCAAATCCATGGAACTCGCATAGGGATTCCAGAAATCATGTTTTGCTATAGATCGGCAGTTGGTGATAACACCTTTTATTTAAAAACTAGATTTTTGAATAGGGCCTTAGTAGTCAATCTCTCGAATGCTAATAGGGATTATTTTGAGCACGGGGTTGTCATAAAAAATTGGCAACATGCTCCTTTATCTGGAGATGAAGTTTATCAGGGTCCGAGATGCCCTACGTATGGCAATGGGATAGGTTATTTTTATTTCATTTTACTTATTTTGAAATCATGCTTCTTTTGTGTTTGATAAAAATGTGTCACTAATATTTCAATGTTTATTTATTTGCAGTTGATAGAAAAAAAAGGTGCCCAAAAGAAGTAGATGTTAATATAAGACATTTGAAACTTATCTGGAGTCTGCATTAGAGTGTTGCCGACGAGCACATTAGGTCGGCCTCATATCTGCTGCAGTATAAGAGCTACACCACCTCTTTTACTGCTCGTCTAGTAATAAGCGCCGCAGAGCCAGTACCAGCTTATTCCAGCTCTTTGCCTGAGTCACATGTTCCTTTAAGTGAAAGGATGAAGAAGCGAAGACCTCCCACCCTTTTTGAGAAGCCTACCTCTGGTGATGGAGAGGCAAAAAGAAGTAAGGTTGATGTCCCAGAAGGGACAAAGAAGACTGATGCACCTTCCTCAGCTGCTGCTGTTGTGAAGGTTGTTGAGAAGCCCGCAGTGGCTCCGAGTAGGTCTGCTGCTCCTAGAGAGGTGATTGTCATATCACCGACCAAGGGTTCCTCCTTGGTTTAATCAATCCCTGTTCCCCCGAGGAAGCTGAAGAAGAGCTCCTTGGTCAATTTGGCTGACACCATTACTCAGCCCCCAACCATTGAAACTGGGGTTCCTACTTTTGTTCCCCCGAGCTCTGCCATGAGCTCGGTATAGTCCTGGATCATTCCCGAGGTCCAAGGTACTGAAGAAAACCTTACTCGGGACATGGTCACCTCATTAGCTACTCGTCACCTTGCTTCGGTAAGTCTTCTTACTTTGAACTTTTCATATTTTCCTTGTCATTTCTGTTTCTGACTTGCTTTCTTTTTATTTTCACAGTTGACTAGCTGCTTCAATATAATTTTGAAGAAGGATGAAGCAATTAAAGCTTCGAGCTCCTCATCTAGTGTGGAGGAGGCTCTGGTGGGCCTGACGAGGTCTTTGGAAGATTCTCGCCAGAAATATGCTACTGACAAGGAAATCTGGGAGAATAAGCTTGCCTCCACCGAGCAGGAAAAAGCTCAGGTTGTTGAGATATCCAAGGAGTTGGAGAAGAGAATAAAGGACATGGAGGGGAAAAATAAAGAGCTTGAAGAGAAGCTCAAAATTGCTGGGGAGCTTGAGGATAAGCTTAAGGTTGCTGAGGAAAAGTTGGGCCAACTTCAGGAAGTAAGTCAGTAGAAGGAGGAGGTTGAGAACAAACTGAAGACTGCTGAGAACCTTCTGTCCGAGAAACTTTCCTCGGAGAAGCTGAAGAGAAAGATGGATGTGAAGAAGTACTTCAGCGCTGGCTGGGACAAGGGGTGGAACAAGGGATTGGCTTCCATGGTGTCGCAAGTGGACTACGGCAGCCTCAAATACTTTAGGGATGGATGGGTTGTTGCCCTTTAGAAGATAAAAGTGGATGAAAATTCCGAACTCTTTCAGCAACACATCCCTGGTCCCCCTCCAACTCCTGAAGACTTAGAAGAGGACGAAGCTGCCTCCGAAGAGTCTTCTATGGTGATGGGAGATCATCCCCCAGCCATCCAGCCTACTGCTGAGGAACTTCAGCAAATTGTTACTTCTTCTAAGCAACTGCTGGCGCTCCCCGAGCAACCTACTTCCTCGTCCCAGCCTCTCGAGAAGGTTTTGGGAGACAAGGAAAAGGTGTAGAGTTGTTCGGGTTTATCTTTATATTTTTCTTTTGTCAATTGTAACCCATCACATGTAACTCTGAACTTTATGATCTAATAAGACTTGGACTTTTTTGCATACTGTTGTCTATTTTTATTCACACTCTGCTTGTACTTCTTATTGATTATTGGTTTTTCTTTCTCTTCTAGTTTCTGGCCAGGATGGAATTACTATCTGCCCATCATACAAAGCTGCTGCGACAATGTAATGAATACTTTAAGGCTGGTCACACAGACCTGAGTGCAGCACAAGTCGTCGACATCCTCGGCTAAGATGCTTCAGAACAGGTAGTTGAAGCATACCAATATCTGAAGTGTCTTCTTGATCGAGTTGTGTCTAATAATGTGGCCTATTATGATATGATCGAGGATCTCCAACGCACCCTCGATGACCTTCAACTACAATACAAAGAATCCACTGCCCTGTTGCATGAAGGGTACGAGAAGAAGTACCTGCAGATCATTTCCGACAAGGGCTACGAGAAGCTTTTTACTGGCTATGATGTAAGGGAGAGAACCCTGAAGGGTTAGGTCAAGGATTGCAGACAAATCGATGAATTACTAGAGCAAGAGAACAACAACCTACAAATGGAGCTGTCACAATTGAAGTCTGCAGCTTCCACTTTAAAAGCCTTAATCCCAGTGAGTGATGAGGGATTCTCGTTCTTGGAGGTCGAGAACACCAACTTGAGGGACGAGTTGGAAACCTTGAAAAGGTCTGACCCTTCTTTTTCTCCTTGGGGACGAGCAAGAGTAGCTTGTATTCCTGTCGAGGAACAGAAGACTCAATCTTCCTTAGAGAACCAAGCCTTCCAGTTAATGGCGAAGAACCAGGCGTTGGCTGAAATGTCAAAGAAGATCAGGGACCTGGAAGAGCAGCTCTCTGGGCAGAAATCTGCTTTGGAGAACAAGGAACTCTTTATCAAAAATCTCCACGAGCAGCTGGAGAGGCTAACATATCAGTTCCACAAACAGGCCAGGGAGTTCTGGATGGAAGGATACAACGAAGCGCTATACCACTTGGACGATCGTATTCAGAATGCCAATAATGAGGGCTACAAGCAGGGTTGGTTGAATGCCCTAGGTTTGCTGCAACTCGAACATGGTCATTACCTGTGGGACTACCATGATCCCGGGTTGCTCGATTTACCTGTGCCACCGTACAAATTGGATATGAGTTGGATCCCTGCACGGGCCATTCCTCGAAACTTGATTTCAAAGTATCTCGGTGACTACAATATTCATTCAAAAGCCGAGATATCTCGTCCCTAGCATCTCCTAGATCGACCATCCGTGATGAATATCAAGATGTTGAAAGATCTCAACTTCATAAATTCTCCTCTGGCTTTAAATGATCCGCCTGCTGGCGAGGAACCTGTGTCAAAAGCAGAGGGGAAAAGACTAGTAGAATAGGAATTTTGATGTACTAGTCAGTATACATTTCAATGTCAATGTAACTTTCATTTCATTATCAATGTAATTTATTTTGAATTCAATGAAAGACTTTCATTTTCATTTGCAATCTTAATTGCTATTGTCTTGTAATTATCAAATACTTTATATTTGTGCATGCATATCTGTTAAGAAGATAACAATATTGTGTAGTTTATCGATCAACTTATTGTCGAATAGCTTGAATTTATGGTAGTCATTTGACAAAAATAATATTTTGTTTCTCGACTAACATAGTAATAATTACGTGTATCAAAAATGTTGCTCGATCACTTAATAATAAAGTTACGAGTATCAAAAATGTTGCTCGATCACTTAATAATAAAGTTACGAGTATAAAAATGTTACTCGATCACTTAATAATAAAGTTACGAGTATAAAAATGTTACTCGATCACTTAATAATAAAGTTACGAGTATAAAAAATGTTTAAAATATTTCCGACCAACCAAGGTCATTAAATTTTACTTGTCGACCAACTACAGTTAGTGGGTTTTTATCCCCGACCAGCCATAGTTAGTATATTTTTCTCTTAAATGATTCCGACCAACCAAGGTCGGTAAATTTGCCTTGTCAACCAACTACAGTTGGTGGGATTTTATCCCCAACCAGCCATAGTTAGTCTTTTTGAAATAATTTTACTTCCCGACCAACTCAAGTTGGCATTTTCGAGAATATATTTACTTCCTAACCGAAATAAGTTGGCATTTTTAGGAATACTTTATTTCCCGAGAAACATATAGTTTTATTTCCCTTAGGAATACAAATTTTACTTCCCGGAGGAATACAAGTAGCTTTACTTCCCGGAGGAATACAGGTAGCTTTACTTCCCGGAGGAATATTGGTAGCTTTACTTCCCGGAGGAATATTAGTAGCTTTACTTCCCGGAGGAATATAGGTAGCTTTACTTCCCGGAGGAATATAGGTTTCTCGACCAACCTTAGTTGGCGTTTTCGAGAAAAAATTTGAGTAGCCCGAGCTTTGCCGATTTTTTCCCCGAGTGGTGTGTAGCACTAGTATTCCCCAAAAAACATTCAATAAAAAGAAAGAATTCGGCAGAATATCTTCATTTTATTCATCACTGATAATACTTTCACAGGTGCTCTGCATTCCATGCATTCTTAAACTCCTCCCCTTCTAGAGTTGCTATTCGGTAAGTTCCTGGTCGAACAACTTTTGTAACTCGGTATGGTCCATGCCAGTTCGCCTCTAGCTTATTGTGCTTTTGAATTACTTTCTTCAGCACATAGTCTCCTTCTTTCAGGTCGCACTTCTTCACCCTCTTATTGTAGAATAAAGTTGTTCGCTGCTGGTAGGCAGCATTTCTAATGGCTGCTTCTTCTCTAACTTCCTCGAGCATGTTTAAATCCAATCTTCTCATTAAGTCAATGACAGGGGAGTTGAAATTCAGTACCCTGTGTGTGTTGGGAGACCCAACTCGGCAGGTATAACAGCTTCACTTCCAAACGCCAGCATATATGGTGATTCTCCAGTTGTTACTCGGGGAGTAGTTCGGTAAGCCCACAGTACTGACTGTAACTCGTTGATCCAGTTTGCTTTTGCATCATCCAGTCTTTTCTTCAAGCCATTTAGCAGCGTTTTGTTTGTCACTTCAGTTTGTCCATTGCTTTGAGGATGGCCTGGTGCTGAGTGGACCTTCAAAATATTTGATTGATAACAATAGGCAGCGAACTCCTCGTTATCAAATTGTGTTCCATGGTCTGTGATGAAAGCATGAGGAAGACCATATCGACAAATGATGTTTTTCCAAACAAATTTGTACACCTTGTCGTACCTTATATCGATGAGAGGCTCAGCTTCTATCCACTTAGTAAAATAATCCACTACGATGACGAGGTATTTGAACCTTCCTCTTGTCGTTGGCAGTGGCCCAACCAAATCTATTCCTCACATGGAAAATGGCCAAGGGGACGTTATGGGTTTCAATAATGCTTGTGGAGTTCTTCGGATGGAGGAAAAGCGTTGGCACTTGTCACATTTCTTGGCATAGGCTACACAATCAGCCCTCATCGTTGGCTAGTAATATCCCTGCATCATCACCTTTTGCAAAAGCGTCTGACCAGCTTCATGGGCTCTAGAGGACCCTTCATGGACCTCTTCAATTAAATCTTCACCTCGGAGGGATGTACACATCTCTGTAAACCAGCCATAATTCCTCGTCTATATAAAACACCATTAGTTAATACATACCGAGGAGCTTTAAACTTCAATTTTTTGGCTGCGAGCTTGTCGATTGGTAATTCTCCCTCCTCAATGTATGCCCTGATGGGATCCATCCAAGATGGTCCTACATCAAGGGTAATAAAGTTCATCGTCAGATCTTCATCTATACTCCGACCAGCCAACACTTCAATTAGGATTATTCGTCGTAGCTCGGTACGAGTAGCTGATGCTAATCGAGCTAGGGCGTCTGCTTTCTCATTCTCCATTCTCGATATTCTGACCAGCTGAATAGCGGCAAATTCTGACACCAGCTCCTTTGCCTTTGCATGATATATGATCATTAATTTTCCTCTAACTGCATATACTCCCAACATTTAATTTACAATTAATTGAGAATCACTGAAAATAATAACCTGCTGCGCCTCCATAATTTTCACTAAATTAAGTCCTGCAATCATGGCCTCATACTCAGCCTCATTATTGGAAGCTTTGAATTGGAAACGCAGGGCGTATTCCATGTCGACTTCGTCTGGAGTGCTCAGGACTATCCCCGCGCCACATCCTACTGTGCAAGATGAGCCATCTACATATAGCCTCCATATAGGTAACTCGTCTTCAAACTTCTGATATGACAGAGTTCCTCGATGAAATATTTGTTGCTTCCTTTCATCCTCCCCTGATATCTCTTGCTCCTCGTCGATCATCTTCTCTTTCCCTTTTACCAACCGGAGTTGGTCTGAGCTCGAATTTGAGGATCCTGTAACATCTACTTGCTCTTTTACCAACCAGAGTTGGTCCGAGCTAGTATTTGTTGGTCCTGTATCATCCAAAGGTTGATCAGCGAGCAACTTTTGCTCCTCGCGGGTATCAGGATAGGTGAACTCTGCTATAAAATCTGCTACATCTTGCCATTTAAGTGATGATCTGGGTTCATAGACTATATCATATTCACCGAGCTCTATTGCCCAGTACATCAATCTCCCTGATTTTTCTTGTTTATGAAGGGCTTGCCTTAATGGCATATCAGTATTTACAACTATAGTATGAGCCTGGAAGTATGGCCTCATTCTCCTACTCACCTCAATCAGCGCCAGTGCTAACTTTTCCAGCCTCGGATATCTGATATCTGCTCCTCGAAAAGCTTTACTTGTGTAGTAGATTGGTTTTTGTACTCCATTCTCCACTCTTATCAATGCCGAGCTAACTGCATTCTCCGATAATGCTAGATACAAGTACGATTTTTCTCCCATCACCGGCCTGGATAACAGTGGAGGTGCTCCCAAGTATTTCTTCAAGTCTTAAAAAGCCTTCTCACATTCTTCATTCCACTCAAAAGTCTTTCGGAGTGTCTTGAAGAATGGGAGACATCGATCAGTTGCTCGTGATACAAATCTGTTGAGTGCTGCTACTCGTCCTGTAAGACTTTACACCTCTCTCTTCGTCATTGGAGATCGCAGCCCTAATAGAGCTCTCATCTTTTCAGGATTTGCCTCAATGCCTCATTCATTGACAATGTACCCGAGAAACATGCCTTCTCGTACTCCAAATATGCACTTCGTCGGGTTCAGCTTCATTTGGTACTTATCCAGTTGATCAAAAGTCTGACTTAAGTCAACTAGATGATCGGCATCTTTCTTGCTCTTTTTCATCATATCGTCAACATAGACTTCCATACTGCAACTGATTTGTTCAGCAAAGACCTTGTTCATCAGCTGCTGATATGTCGCAACTGCATTTTTTAAACCAAAAGGTATAACATTATAACAATAAGTTCCCCTAGGGGTAATGAAAGAAGTACTTTCCCTATCTTCAGGTTTCATTTTGATCTGATTGTAACCAGAATAAGCATCCATGAAGCTCAACAGCTCGTGTCCCAAGGTAGCATCCACCAGTTGATAAATTCAGGGCAATGGAAAGTGATCCTTTGGGCATGCTTTGTTGAGGTCGCTGAAGTCTACACACATCCTCTATTTATTGTTCTTCTTCTTTACCATCACCACATTAGCCAACCAGTCTGGATATTTAACATCTTCAGTGAAGCAAGATTTTTGGAGCTTCTCGACTTCCTCCTATATAGCTTGATTCTTCTTGGGGATGAACACTCTTCTTCTCTGCTTCACTATCTTGATCTCTTTATTCACATTGAGCTCGTGATATAAGAAATTTGGGTCTATCCCAGGCATATCTTCATGACTCCACGCAAAAGTTTGCTTTTTGCTTCTTAGGAAAGTTATCAATTCCTGTTTTAGTGAGGCTTCCAACGACGAACCTACTTGAGTAGTTCGCTCAGGGTGCTCGTCGTCCAGAATGATGTTTTCAGTAGCTTCCACCACTTGACCCTTCACGAGTTGAGACTCATCTTTAGGATCCAATGTTTCAATTTCTGCACCTTCATCCACTTGATTGGTAGTAGTCTTTTTCCTTGATTCCTCCAGTTCCTCTTGCTCGGCGGATGAATAATAGCATTCCCGAGCTACTTTCTGATCACCTTTCACAACTCCTACTCCAAAATTTGTTAGAAATTTTAGGCATTGATGTACTGTAGATGGTACAGCCTCGAACTTCTTCAATCCTACTCTTCCCATGATGATATTGTATGATGATTGAACATTCTTATCCATCACGAATAAACATATTCTTTCTGTTCGACAAGCAGGCCACGTACCAATGAATATATCCAACTTGATCGTCCCAAGTGGAAATACTTTCTCGCCAGTAAAACTGATGAGGGGTCTGTGATAAGGCTCCAATTGAGATAGCTTTAGATTTAAACTATCGAAGCACGAGTAGAACATGATGTCTGCCGAGCTACCATTGTCGACCATTACTCTTGAAATCATAACCTCCTTCATCCTCATTTTGATCACCAATGGGTCGTCATGAGGATACAAAACTCTTGCGAGGTCATTATTTGAGAAACCAATGACCAATTTCTCTTTGTTCACCTTTCTCGGGCGATCCTCCTCAGCTAGATTTATTCGTTGAATATACGAGCAAGCTTGAGCCTCACCGAGATAAGATTTTCTTTCTGCAGTAAGGTCACCTCCTCCTACATCTCCACTTGTTATAACATTACAGTCAAATGACCCAAAGCGTATTGGAAATACCTCTCGTTCTGGCTGCCTTAGTCTCTTGGGAAGATCGGGGTCGTCTTCTGGATCAACTTCATTGTTTCTTTTCTTGTTCTCCTCTGCTCGACGAGGAGATCTAGACCTCTCTCTTGCTCGGTCGTTGTTTCTTCTTTCGTTTCCACGACAACATACTTTGACAACTTTCCTCGTCGGATGAGTGTTTCAATTTCATTTTGAAGAGTTATGCAATTCTTGGTCATATGGCCATGATCTTTATGGAACTCGCAATACTTCGCCTTATGCCTCTTGTTAGGGTTTGCCTTCATTTTCTCTAGCTAGTTTAGTTCCTCGTTGTTCTTGATTTCTTCTAGAACATGGATGATATCCTTCTTCAAAGGAGTATAATTATCATATTTCTTCATTACGTCCCATACCAACCTAGTTTTTGAATGTTTGTCATTACCATTGTTCTTGTGCTCTTTCTTCTTGGCTTTATCACCTTCTACCTTGGTTTCTTTAGCATCCATATTCTTCTTCGCAGCAATAGCCTCCTCGGCATTCATAATCTTGGACGCTTTTCCCATCAGGTCTGATATGGTTCTAGGTGGATCTTTGGCCAAAGTGTAGTACAACTTGTTCGGCAGTAAGGCGGTAATCGCTGTCTTCTCCTCATAATCAATGACTTCCAGTTTCTCGTTATTAAAACGAGTTATATAATCTCTGGTGCTCTCACCAGCTTTTCGTCTAACACTTAACAAGTGTGCTACTCGTTTGACTCGCTTTGCCCCAAAACAGAAATTCCCAATGAATAACTAGGCCAGTTGAAGAAATGTTGAGATCTTACCCCGAGGAAGATTATTATACCATATTTGAGCAGATCCAATAAGAGTTACCTAGAATGCCCTGCATCTCATCTCATCTAGAACAGCATAGATGTCGGTCGCAGCTTGGTATTGTTCTATATGAAGGACAGGACCAGTCTTTCCATCATATTTGGGGGTCACAACAGGTGCTTTGAACTTTGATGGTGTTGGAAAATCTACAATTGACTAGACAAAAGGTGTTCCTCGAACAAAGGTTCGTTGTAGAGGGTTCTTGGCCTTAGCCATTTTCCCTAATCTATCCTCCAGCCTTTGAATAGAGCCTTTCCATGCATCATTTCCTTCCTTGGGTCTGTTGGTTCGAGCAACTGATAGCGTGGATGTGGCTTCCTGAGATCTATCTTGATGAGCAGCTGGTCGCGATTGGGCAGATCCTTCCCTTAAATCTGATGGTCGTAGAAAACTCCTCGATACGACTTTAGGAGGACTTCTACTCCTTCTAAGTCAATCAAAAGGTGATACCCTGCTTAATCTCTCTAACGCATTAGTCCTTTCTGGAGAAAGAGTGATACGTTGTTCTGTATCTGTGGCTCGCACTGACGAAGTTCGTCCAGGTTGATAAGAAAAATCTTCAGATTCCTCATTGGGATATGAATTGGTACGCCTAGTACCTGAGGATGGTGCACGGGTGTTTCTTTGAATACTCCGCAGTCCTGAATGGGTTAGTGCACCGCCATGAAGGGTTTGGATGAGTTGTCGCATTTTTTCTTGCATGACGGTCTGGCCCTGAGCCAGATTTGTCATTATTCCAGCCAGATCTGGAATTTTTGGTGGAGCAGATGGATTTGGAGGGGTTCCAGCGTTTCGATTGCTGGATTCCGAAATGTCAGCCATTCGCAATGGATTGTTTTTGGTGAAAAACGATATTACCAGTCGTTTCCCACAGACGACGTCAATCTGTTGATGTAAAAAATTAGATCGTATCTAATTATTCAATCAGAGATAAATAAATGAGACAAAGATTTTAAAGTGGTTCAGCCTTATAAGAATAGCCTACATCCACTGTTATGTTATTGCTGAGTGTTTGGGAATTCTCTATTACAAGTTCTATCAAGAAATTTCGGTCCCCTTACAATAAGTATTGTACAATGTATTTATATCCCTGGGGTTGTAATGTGAAAGGGTAATACATTAAATGATGTACATATGAAAGGGTGATTCATTCAATGCTCCTTAAGCGTATGCGTCTGAATGATAGGCATTTAATGAACAGTCAAACTATTGGTTATCCCGTTATTACTGCTTTGTTCGAGGTGTAGCTCGGACCGCCTGAGTTGCTCAGACCTCCTAAGATTTTTGATGTTCAAGGGTTCCTCGGAGAGTTCTCGTTCCTCGGAGCATACGAGTTCTTCGGAGCGTGTGAGTTCCTCGGAAGTGTTTATTGTTGCCATGTAGACTGCCACATGTCTTCACTTTATTGATCCACTTCATCAGGCTAAATTTGGTATCAACACTATAAATCTAAGTTTTGTTTATACTAATCCATGAGTATACGCTTCTTACCTTTAATATGTGATTAGTTGTGATAGCTGTGATGGGATATTCGAAATACAAAGAGTGGATGGGTGGGACAAATAGAATGGGGGATGTGTTTCGCAGAGGTGCTAATGAATTTGAGAAATATGCAAAGAGATGTCATAATGATGAAGAGTTTCCCTGTCAGTGTGCTAGGTGTAAGAATGGTAAGGTGTTTGAGTAGAAAACAGTTAAACTACATTTGTTAAGATGGGGTATGCAAGATATTTATCGATTTCGGAGTTTTCACGGCGAATTGAAAGTTCCTTTTGTCCGCGAACAACCTTCACAAAAACCTTCAACAAGTAGGATAGATATAGAAGGGGACTATCTAGATCATAATATGTTAGAGGATTTAGTTGATGATGCATACGGAGTTTATGAAGCGGAGGAGACTAAGGTTACTGATGATGTACAAGGTTCAGGTGCTTGTGAAAATATCATGATAAACCTTGACGGTGACTACCAAAGTTTAAAATTTAAGGCGACCTAACCGTTATACTATGGCTGTGAGAAAGATCAAACAACTTTACGTGCCATGGTTGGTTTGCACAGTTTGAAGACGCAGTACGGTTTGTCTGGTAATAGCGTGATAGGAATTCTGAATTGGGTGAAGGGCTTACTACCCAAGGAGAATACGCTTCCAACTAGTTATCTTGTTATGAAGAACAGTTTTAAAGGTTTGAGAATCAAGTATGAATCGATTCATGATTATGTGTATGATTGCATACTATACCGAAAGGAGTATAAAAATCTCGATCGTTGTCCGGTTTGCGATGAACCTATATATGTCCAATCTACTCGCAAGGAATGCACAAGCTCAAAAGTGCCTCAAAAAGTGTTGAAATATTTTTCCGTTGGGCCTAGATTAAAGAAATTTTTCACAGTACCATGGATAGTGGAGGCAATGACTTGGCATGCTTGGTAAGAAGAAGGGGGTAATCTCATGCATCATCCTATTGATTCTACATCTTGGAGGAGGATGAATTATGAGTATCCAGATTTTGCTCGAGGACAACGCAACATTCGTTTGACTATATCAAAAGATGGTTTCAATCCAATTGGAAATCTAAGAACCAATCAGAGTGTATGTCCAGTGAACCTAACCCCACTCAACCTCCCTGTAATACCCCATATTTTTATGGCTTTTAAATTTTAGGGATTTATTAAATTTAATTAGAGATATTAATTTAATATTAAATCGAAAAATCATTTAAATACTTACTAGCGTGATGAGAGTTAGTAATTATTTGAATTTTGTTGTAAGTTACTTTATGGGTAAAGTAAGAGGTGTAATTGAATTTAGTAAAATTATCACGAGAATCCAATTTGATAATTTTAGAAATTTATCGGGACACGCCTGTGTCGTGTCGGGATTAAATTCGAATTATTAAAAGTGAATAAATTATAAGTCACCCATATGGTCATTTTGAGTGTGTAAATGTGTCCGAAAGGGTCAAGATTGTCAACATAATGTACCCGGGGACTAAGTTTGGGTCCCGGGGCGTTTTTAAGCCTAATTAACATCCCGGGAGGGCATTTTAGACATTTTGCATTTTTGGGCATGGAAACCCACGAATTTTCTAAGGTAATATCAGATAATAGTAGTTTTCTTCTAGGGTTAGAATAACCAAAAACCAAATACGGACATTGGAAGGGAAGAGGATAATCTTTCCAAGGAGTTCTAGGCCAAGAACTCCACCGTTTGCACCGCCGTCGCTGCCAAATTGTAGATCGCGCAATGCGGATCACAACCACACCAATCTTTTCCAAAAATCGCAGCTAAATATTTCCAGGCAAGTATTTATCGTGCTCTATTTTAGTTAATGCTTCAATGATATTAGTCTAGGGTTGATTAGGACTAGATTTTGTGAAAGAAAGCATGTATGGGAGACTCGAATTTGCATGTTGTAGAGGTAAAAGATATATTCTGGAAATCTAATTCATATGTAGATGTTGAACCATGAAATTTCATTGCGTTAGGTGTAGAAAATCTGGGAAAAGAATGGGAAGAACTAAGTTAAAGAAAATATTAGGGTTCTTGTTATTTTTATGGATTTTGTCTCTTTTAATTCGTTATATTTGATGAAAACGCGCATGTCTTACGTAGAATATTAATTAGTTGGGGATACAACACTTGTAGTATTATTTGTTGGAAGTTTGGAAATCAAAAATGATGATTTGGATGATTTTGGAAAAGCATTCCCGTAATCTGGTAATTCTGTAGTTTCGCCATAACTGCTTGATCGATCGATCGACCCAAGAGCATCGATCGATCGAGCCCCTGGCATCGATCAATCGACCTCTCCTGGAAAACTCACATTCCCCTTTTTAAATAGGTTGTTCCAACTTAAATGAATAGAAATCCTTAGACCTTATTGCTAGAACATTTTGGGATATAAAGAAGACCAATAGGACTTTACAAAAATGGAACCTTTAATGTGAGACGAGATTTACAATTAACGGAGGTTTTTTACACTTAAGGAATAATGGGAACGTGTGTCTAAAGGGTGAGACTCATAAGGAAGTTACGTCGTAAAATAAAAGAGTACCTACTTAAATTACACTTAAAGAGATAGGATTTCACGAGTGTTACGAAGTAAGTTTGGAATAATCCCATAAATAAGAATAAAATAGACGAACCATTATACGGGATAATCTAGTAATGTGCAATAAAAATAAATATCGTAAGTATGGTTCATGGGTGTACCTAAATTATAAATGGGAATGGTAGTATACATATATGACTGTGTTTGTGCATATACTATATACGTGTAAAAATCATGCCCGCGCTACTTGCTATCACTGAGGTTACCGTGCCGGGACAGTCTTATCTCGATGGGACCTTTATGGGAAATATTGACTTGTACCCTAGAACATAGAAATCCTTAGTACAGGCTATCGGATAGATAGTCAGACGGTCCTAAGAGACGTGAGGGTATGTGCTGACCTCTTAGTGACTTGGATCTATGCTTCGCCTCAATTTCTTTGTGTTTTGTGTTAATACAGTTCGAAAGCGATTCCGAACTAGTATTTCCCTTAGTACGAGTGATACGAGACTTGATAGCAGAGTATGCCAGCACCATAAATTTATATGTGGTGCCTATATATATATATATATATATATATATATATATATATATATATATATATATATATATATATATATAGAGAGAGAGAGAGAGAGAGAGAGAGCGGTTCTCATGCATACCCTAGTTTGCATACCGCTGGCGCGGACCAATTTTGATAAAATAGTAAAAAAAATATTTTTGATGTAATTTTTTTTATAGTTTCTAAACATTTCAATAGGACCATAAAAAAAATTCAACTCAAAATGAATTTTTTTGCTATTTTAAAAAAATCGGTCAAACTTTGTCAGTTTTTAACAACTTAAAAACTGACAAAGTTTGACCGATTTTTTTTAAAATAGCAAAAAAATGAGTTGAATTTTTTTTATGGTCCTATTGAAATGTTTAGAAACTATAAACAAAAATGAGCCCGAAATTATTTTTTTTACTATTTTAAAAAAAATGGTCCGCACGGAGGGTATGCAAACTGGGTATGCATGAGATCCTTTCTGTATATATATTATCAGAGTGATTGATATATATATATATATATATATATATATATATATATATATATATATATATATATATATATATATATAAAGAGAGAGAGAGAGAGAGAGAGTTTATATTGGGAAACTTTCTACTATGATTGAAAGTAATTGAGTAATGAATAAATATTCCGATATTTAATGGTGTGTGAAAAGTTTGAGGCAGCACTGAGAAACTTTATAATAAAATGAGAGTTGTGTGAAAACCTTGCCTTTAGAAATTAACTATCTTAGCACTAGAAATTGTCCGCATGAAACCTTATGAGAATTTTAAGAAAAGCTAAACTGTTGGGATAAATAGTGCGGTAGGTGTGCACATTAGAAGAGAGGTGAGAATTCCTCAAGAGAGTGCCGCATACTAATATGATTGTTGCATTAGCCAATAAGCATTTTAAATACTTGCTAACTAAATTTTAAACGGTTTTACAATCGGGCTCTGACTCATTTCCTATTTGTGACACCCCGACTAATTAAATACCGGGTAGCTACTCCTTTATAAAATTAATTCAAAATGCCAAGTTGGCTCAGTTAATAGCATCACTGTCGAAAACATTTTAATATTACTAACCACCTAGTATTTAAAAAGCAAGTTGCCAAATTTTAATTTAAGTCTGATTAACATGCAACAATGTAATGAAAAAATAAATAACACCATTCACCATACTGAAGTAAACTGAATAACCATCACAATAGCGTAAATAAAGTCTGGAGGAAAAACTCCTCACTACAATCCCATAACTGAAATAAATAAACTGAAACAATACATGCTAAAGTCTGAAAACTGAAATGTAAAAGATGTCTCTAAAGAAATGGGCAACATGCCCTAAAACTGATAGATAGATCGTGGCTCTGGAATCCAAAAGATAGAAGCGTCTATGAACAAATCCCTGTAGCTTCCACAAACAGCTACAGCTCGTCACCTGAAGGAGTACCTATGCTTGGTGTCCTTGTGGCTGGGCACCTAAAATGGTTTTACAAAGAAAAAGAGATTTGAAAAGCAAACGGGTCAGAGCCCGAATGTGTTATATTTTAAAAACCTGCAAGTGCTTTAAAAACATTTAAAACATTAAATGCAAAGTACATGTTAGGACGTGCACTCACATTATATTCTCACCTCTCGTCTAACTGTGCACTCCTAACGCAAATACCCATCTATAACTATCCTTACCATTAGCTAAGTGACAACGTATCTAGCTAGACTGCCAAAGGTTCTACCCATAATGCTTGGTTCCATTAACATAATAACGCTCTTAATTAAATAGGGTTTAACGTAAACTCAGTTACTAATTATGCCATTGATATAAATATCAGTTAACTCATTATATAACTCGAAACAACACCGTAATATATTTACAACATTAACATGAGGATTCCCATTTATTTAAATTATATTATTCACATCATAAATATACGATACAAGCACCCCGAAATCTAAGCTATGGTGCACACATACTCTGTTATCCATCCCGGTACATCACGTACATAAGGATCACATATTCCGAATCTCTCAGGAATAGTTCAGACAACACAAATCACAAATAGTGGAGGCGAACACAGTCACCATCACATGGGTCACGCACATACCTACGCTCCCATGATCATGCAGACTTATTAATATCACAATAAGTCCTTCTATGACCTATGTTCATCAAGGTACCAGTCTATATCCCCCCCGTAGGCACACAAGGATTAGAGGGTCCTAAGCGAACGAAACCTCCCGTGATAGCAAGTATGGTAGGTATGTCATACACACAATCCATATACCAATACTAAGTAAACACACATCTTAGTAATATCATATTTTAATCGTAGTACATATCGCATTCTTGTACTAACTATAATTATCACAACTTATTTTATTCCGGTTCATAATTATACGTGCCATAATTTATCCTCACATTGTAGTAGACACTCACGTCTCAACCCAAACGGTTCATTGAATATAACTCTACTATATGATTTACTCATCTCAATAACCCAATAGTCCCAAATCAATCACTAAATCGTCAAATGAATACTAACTCTACCCTTGAACTAGTTCCCGGTACTCCAAAAGTCAAAACAGTCCAAAAAGGACCAAACTGTCAACTCGTTAGAAGTCTCGTTCGAACGAGGCTTCGAACGAGTTTGGACTGTCAGGTCGTTAGAAGTCTCGTTCGAACGAGGCTGTTCGAACGAGATCCCAGTTCGTTCGAACGAACTAACCCTTCTAACGACATCTCATTCGAACGAGATATCGAACGAAATCCCCACTCGTTAGTAGCGACTGGTCAACTCGTTCGAACGAGTTCGTTCGAACGACCCGGGGGTTACTTCTAACGAGAGGCCAGTTTCGGCCCAGAATTTCCCAAAAATCGTTTTTCACCATTTTTACTCCTCAAATCACCTCTAAAATTTATCCCAACGATTGTTTTAAAGTCTCAAAACAATTCTAAACATAGTATAACCACATCCTATCACGTTGTATGGATTTCCTCACCCAAATCATCAATCAATTTACAATTATTTAAACTTTTCCCCAATTCATTTATGAACATGAACCCTAAAATTTGGAACCTTCAATTCATCAAATAAAATCCGTTTTTCTTTCACCCAAATCATGTATTAACATCAGATTAAGCATTTACCTATCCTTCTACATGCAATCCTTCTCAAATTCCTCAAGTTTTATCATCTAGACTACATGGGTTTTCATATTTCATCAAGAACAACCATAAATCTGAATTTTCTAACATGGAAAAGACATTCTCAGTAATTAAATGGAAATAAAGTCACTTGCCTTGTTTGTCTCTGAATTTGGTGTGGATTCGGTGTAGAATTTCTGCAGAATTCCTCTCTCTCTCTCCTTCTCCAAGCTTTCTTTTTCAAAAAGCTATGGTGGCTAGGGTTTGCTTTGGGGGAACTTATGAAAACCTAATTTAATAAGCCTCCGTCGCTTGTTGGGTTAATAAAGGTTGGTTGGGTCAATCCCTTATCAGATTACAACTCTCAATTTTCGTCACTTTTAATTACCCAAAAATACCAAATTACTAAAATACCCTTTATGGTGCCGGGATGGCCTAAAAATACCCCGGGACCCAAACTATACCCCCGGCTAGTGTTTTCTGACTATCTCGATCCTTCCGGACGCGTTGGCGCACTCAAAACGACCATACGGATTATGGATTTTAAATTCACTTTTATTAATAAAATATTATACCGTGACGCGGCGGTCCCACGCGTCTCAACCAAATTTCTAAAAATGTCGTATATAAATCTCACGACAAATTTCATAATACCCAATACATATATAATCATATATGCACAAAATCAAATACCAATTTGCATCTCATTAGTATTTATAACCCGGATTAATTTTCAATTAATACGCAATTTAATTAATTAATCCTAAAAAGTAAATATAGCCAAAAGTACGGAGTATTACACTATTTTCTATTCTCTCTTGTATATATATGTATACATTACAGGTGCCCAGCCATAGGGGCGTCTTGTATAGGATCCTTTGGAAGGAACGGGATGCAACTTAGGTGGGAGTTGCAGGCCTCCTGCTTAAACGACCTCATTATTGATTCCACTTCTAGTTCTATTTTATCCAGATGGGCATGTGTCGCTCTTTTTTCCTTATTCAGTTGGTTTTATCAGAGATTTTTATTCATTTACTTTCAGTAGTTATACTTTGGGATTGTTATTGTCATGATGTTTTCCTTTGAAGTTTAAAAGTTGAAATTAATTAGCTGAATGCTTAAATTGCTTGGATTATCTTTTCCAGTCTAGTTGTTGTGTGACTCTTAAACGATGGTTTATGAAAGGTTTTGAATGTTGGTTTTAAATTAAATATGGAATTAATGTCTTAAAAATGGTTTTTGTCACTTAGCTTAATAATTTAGGGTGTTTAATATGAAAAATTATTTTTGCGAAAGTGATGCAAAGAATGAACCAACCGTTCACCTTGGTTATAATTTAATAAAGGACTGATCGCCCGGTATTTAATTGGGCGGGGTGTCACAGGTGGTATCAGAGCATCAGGTTCTAGTGTCATTTACGATCTGTACGGCTTATTCCGCTTTCATCTTAGAGTTCTTGGTATAGAGCCCTATTTTTAGGATTTTGGTATTCTTGCTTTTACGCTTACATCTTCAGCTATTTGGGAATTTGCTAATAACTGTAGACTAATAAATTTCTTTACGTTTCAGATGCCTCTGAGATGCGCACCCAAGGACAGATGTGCCCAGGCTGAGCAGCCTGCAGCTCCAGTTCAGGGAACGATTAACGCAATAGAGGTAGCCTCTATCATTGCTTAGGCGGTGAATGTCCTGTTGGCAGTAGTGCAGCAGGATCCACCCCAGGTTCAGGAAGTGGTGCCAGTACCGTCACAGCTTCCTTCTACATGGGAGCGAGTTAGGGATGCATTCCAGAAGGCGCATCCCCCAGAGTTTGCAGGTAGTTCAGATATCATTGTAGCCAGCCAATGGAAGAAAGATATCCAGAGGTATCTGCGCATGTACGAGTGCACGGACGTGCAGAAACAGCTGTTGGCTTCCTTCAAGCTATCGGGGGCCGCTTTGCATTGGTGGGAATCCACCACAACCTTGGAGGAAATGGATATTATCACTATTCAGTCATTTTGGGCACCGTTTGACAGAAAATACTTTCCATTCGCCGTACAGACCGAGATGAGGCAGAAGTTACTGAATCTGAAATAGGAGAATAGGACTGTTGCTAAGTACGAGGAGGAGTTCACTAAACTTCTCACTATAGTGCCAGATGAGTCACCCACTGAGGGAAAGAAGATACTGTTGTTTATGGACGGGTTGGCTTGGAGGATCTGTCAGCACCTCATAGGCAATCTATCACTGAGTACCTACACAGGCGTACTCAATGCTACTTTGTTACACTGCCAGGATCACCGTTTCCATCTGCAGGAAAGAAAACGAGCAGGAGAGTTTAGCGAGTAGGGCAGGATAGGGGGTAGTGGTACTAGTGGAGCACCGACATCCCAAGGGTAGACTCATCAGCATGAGAAGAGTTCCCATCAGGGGGACCCTACCAAGCGGTTCCGATCAGGTGACACCAGGAAGGGATTTGGGGGATTTAGGCAGGGCCAACAGTGCCAGTCTAATCGGCAGGGCTAACATCATCAGCCACAGGGTCAGCAGTAGGGCCAACAACATTTTTAGCAGGGCCAATGGAGGGGTGGTAACGGCTAGTAGGGCCGTAATCAGCAGGGACAGAGGGGAGGAAAATTTAGGGGCCGACGCTTCGGGTGTGGTAAAAATGGCCATAGGCGCCATGATTGTCCAGAGGGAGATAGGGCCCCACAATAGCAGGGTGCCCGTAATGAGCCACATCGGCCACTTTTTCCAGCCTCCCTCCCAGCACCAGCTCAGGCACCAGCCCTACCAGCCATCCTAGAAGCTCTAGCGCAGCAGGGGCAATTATAGTACGGACGTTTCTATAACGTTCACCAGGCAACAGCTCCTCAGGCACCACTCGTAATTGAGGGTACATTTCCTATCCATGGTACCATGGGTCGGTTTTATTTGATGCTGGGGCGACAAACGTTTTTATAGTTACTCATTTTACGAAGTCCTTGGGGTTATTAGCCACAGCAGAGAGCACTGTGACATGCGTAGACTCACCACTGGGAAATGGATCATTAATTTTCTTTATATGTTGAGGTATGGGAGTAGAGATTAGTAGCTTAATCTTACCAGCAGACATGTTAGTCTTAGATATGCATGAGCACGACGTTATTATTGGCGTGGATTAGCTCGCAGCATACAGAGCCATGATAGATAGTTTCAGTGGGAGTATTGTCTTTTCCATTCCGGGGCTGGAGATGTTTGTAGTGGCAATGCCTCGCCCAGAGGGAGGCTCTACCGCTCATTTGTATTACATAGAGGAGGATACCTCTAAGGAGGTCGTGATCCCCTTAGACTCGATCCCAATTGTTCGGGAGTATTCTGATGTATTTCAGGAGATACCAGGCCTCCCCCCCAGTCAAGAGATAGCTTTTGTCATAGATTTATTACCTGATACTCAACCGATAGCACGCGCTCCATACCATATGGCTCCGGTGGAAATACGAGAGTTACGAGATCAAATAGAGCATCTGTTAGGTCAAGGCTTCATTCGTAGGAGTACCTCACCTTGGGGCGCTCCATTTTTGTTTGTGAAAAAGAGAGATGGTTCACTGAGGCTATGTGTGGACTACCAAGAGCTGAACAAGGTCACGATACAGATCAAATATTCGTTTCCTCGAATCGATGATCTGTTTGACCAGCTGAGGGGAGCAACTTTCTTTTCTATGATAGATTTGAGGTCAGGATACCATCAACTACGGATTAGGGAGCAGGATGTTTCAAAGACTGCTTTCTTGATGAGATATGGGTCCTATGAGTTTAGAGTGATGCCATTTGGACTCACGAATGCTCCAACCATATTCATGGACTTGATGAACCGAGTGTTCAGAGAGTTCTTAGATTAGTTTGTCATCGTCTTCATAGATGACATCCTGATATATTAACACACTGAGGAAGAGCATGCTGAGCACTTGAGGCAGGTTCTTCAGACTCTATTAGAGCATCAGTTGTATGCTAAGAACGAGAAGTGCGGGTTCTAGTTACGGGAGGTGCAGTTATTAGGACATGTTGTTTCTGAACTGGGGATAGCGATTGACCCGCGTAAAGTGTCAGCAGTGAGGGAGTGAGGAAAGCCCACGACACCGATGGAAGTGAGTAGTTTCTTGGGGTTAGTTGGGTACTACAGGGGATTCATTCGAGGGTTCTCTAAGATAGAGGGTCCATTGACGAACCTGACTCGCAAGGGGGTACCGTATGTTTGGGACGCTACTTGTCAATTGGCTTTCGATGAGGTGAAAGACAAGCTAACTTCGGCACCAGTTATTGCCTTACCCAAGCCGGGCCTGGAGTATTTGGTTTACACCGACGCCTCCTTACAAGGACTTGGGGGATTACTTCAGCAGGAGGAGAAGGCTATCGATTTTGCCTCCCGCAAGCTTAAGCCGCACGAGAGAAATTACCCTACTCATGACCTAGAGTTAGTAGCGGTCGTCTTCGCATTAAGGATGTGGAGACATTATTTATTAGGGAAGAAGTTCCTTTTGTTCACAGACCATAAGTCACTGCAGTACCTGTTCACTCAGGGAGAGCTGAATATGCGTCAGCGCAGGTGGTTAGAATTTATGAAGGACTATCAGTTCGACATACAGTACCATCCAGGGAAGGCCAACGTGGTTACTGATGTGTTAAACCGTAGACCGGTAGACGATATAGTGGACGTATGGAGAGCGAAGTGGAAAGAATTGGGTTACCAGGATGCGATAGCCCATTCCTTCATATCTGTCATGACAGTGACACCTGAGATTATTACGAGGGTAATATAGACACAGACAGCAGACCCATTTTTCTAGGAGCATATTGTATGACTTTTAGCTGAGGGTGTTGAGTCCTATGCAGTTAGTTCCGATGGAGGTTTGAGGTTTAATGGGAGATTAGTGGTCCCAGAAGGAGAAGACTTACGTCATTTAGTAATGACATAGTCTCACGAGTCTAGATTTGTAGTGCATCCTGGGGTAGATAAGATGTACCAGGATATAAAGCGATAATACTGGTGGAGTGGGATGAATAAGGACATTATTGAGTTCGTGTCCAAGTATTCTACTTGCCAGATGGTAAAAGTAGACCACCAGAAATTGTCAGAGTTGCTTCAGCCGTTGGAAATACCACGTGGAAGTGGGAGAGGATCTCCATGGATTTTATTAATGGGTGGCCTACATCACAGTGAGGTCACGACTTCATCTGGGTGATTGTGGACCATTTGACCAAGGTGGCTCATTTTCCGCCAGTACGGACAGACTATACCACGGGTCAGTATGCTCAGATGTTCATTGCTGAGATTGTTAGACTACATGGGATGCCCCTAGATATTGTGTCAGACAGAGACAAGATTTTTGTGTCACGTTTCTAGGAGAGTTTTCAGGAGGCCATGGGTACAGAGTTGAGGTTGAGTTAATCTTATCACCCACAGATAGATAGACAAACAGAGCGTACCAATCAAATGTTGGAAGATATGCTACGCATATGTGTCCTTGATTTTGGGGGAGGTTGGGAGCCACATCTTCCACTGGTAGAGTTTGCTTATAATAACTCTTATCAGTTCACGATTGGCATGGCTCCATTTGAGGCATTATACAGAAGGCCTTGTCGTTCTCCCACTTGTTGGTTAGAGGTGGGGGACAATAAGTTTCTCAGACCAAAGGTAATTCAGGAAATATCTGCTAGGATTGAAATTATCAGGAGTCGCATTCGGGTAGCCCAGCACAAACAGAAAAGCTACGCTGATGCAAAACAGTTTTTTCGAGAATTTAATGTAGGGGACCAAATATTACTACGTGTATCTCCTATGAAAGGAGTGATGAGATTTGGGAAGAAAGGGAAACTGCCCTCGAGGTACATGGGACCATTTTCCTTTATCGAGAGGATTGGACCGATAGCATACAGATTGGGACTGCCAGAGCATTTACACCGCAGTCACGATGTATTCCACATCTCGTTGTTGAGACGATACCTTCGGGATGACATGGCCCACACCCACATCGCGATTGAGGAGATTGACTTACAGCCTGATAGCTCTTACGAGGAGAGGCCAGTGGCTATTCTAGACCATAGCGAAAGGAGACTGAGGTCGAAAGTATTACCGCTTGTACGGGTCCAGTGGGAGCATCATAATGTGGAGGAATCCACTTAGGAGCGTGAAGCTGACATGCGTGAGAAATACGCAGAGTTATTCTTGCAAGGTATACTTTATTTTCAAATTTCAGGATGAAATTCCATTATAAGGGGGAAGTATGTAATACCCCGTATTTTTATGACTTTTAAATTTTAGGGATTTATTAAAGTTAATTAGAGATATTAATTTAATATTAATCTGAAAAATCATTTAAATACTTACTAGCGTGATGAGAGTTAGTAATTATTGGAATTTTGTTGTAAGTTACTTTATGGGTAAAGTAAGAGGTATAATTGAATTTAGTAAAATTATTACGAGAATCTAATTTGATAATTTTGGAAATTTATCGGGGCACGCCTGTGTCGTGTCGGGATTAAATTCGAATTATTAATAGTGAATAAATTATAAGTCATCCGTATGGTCATTTTGAGTGTGTCAATGTGTCCGTAAGGGTCGAGATAGTAAAAATAATGTACTCGGGGGTTTAGTTTGGCTCCCGGGGCATTTTTAGGCCTAATTAACATCCCGGGAGGGCTTTTTAGACATTTTGCATTTTTGGGGATGGAAACCCACGAATTTTCTTAGGTTATATCAGATAATAGGAGTTGTCTTCTAGGGTTAGAATAACCAAAAACCAAAGACATCCATTGGAAGGGAAGAGGAAAAGCTTTCTAAGGAGTTCTAGGCCAAGAACTCCACCGTTTTCACCGCTGTCGCCGCCAAATTGTAGGTCGCGCAACACGGATCACAACCACACCAATATTTTCCACAAATCTGAGCCAAATACTTTCAGCCAAGTATCAATCTTTCTCTATTTTAGTTAATTCTTCAATGATACTAGTCTAGGGTTGATAAGGACTAGTTTTTGTGAAAGAAAGCATATATGCGAGACTTGAATTTGCATGTTGTAGAGGTAAAAGACGTATTCCGGAAATCTAATTCATATGTAGAGGTTGAAACATGAAATTTCATTGAGTTAGGAGTAGAAAATCTGGGAAAAGAATGGGAAGAACTAAGTTGAAGAAAATATTAGGGTTCTTGTTATTTTTGTGGATTTTGGCGCTTTTAATTCGTTATAATTGATGTAAACTCGTATGTCTTACGTAGAATATTATTTAGTTGGGGATACAACACTTGTAGTATTATTTGTTGGAAGTTTGGAAATAAAAAATGATGATTTGGATGATTTTGGAATAGCATTCCCGTAATCTGGTAATTATACAGTTTTTCCATAACTGCATGATTAATCGATCGATGCATCGATCGATCGAGTCCCTGCCATCGATCGATCGACCTCTCCTGGAAAACTCACATTTCCCTTTTTAAATAGGTTGTTCCAACTTAAATGAATAGAAATCCTTGGACCTTATTGTTAGAACATTTGGGGATATAAAGAAGACCGGTAGGACTTTATAAAAATGGAACCTTTAATGTAAGACGAGATTTACATTTAACGGAGGTGTTTTACACTTAAGGAATAATGGGAACGTGTGTCTAAAGGGTGAGACTCGTAAGGAAGTTACGTTATAAAATAAAAGAGTACCTACTGAAATTACACTTAGGGAGATAGGATTTCACGAGTGTTACGAAGTAAGTTTGGAATAATCCCATAAATAAGAATAAAAGAGACGAACCGTTATACGGGATAATCTAGTAATGTGCAATAAGAATAAATATCGTAAGTATGGGTCGTGGCGTACCTAAATTAGAAATGGGAATGGTAGTATAAATATATGATTGTGTTTGTGCATATACTATATACGTGTAAAAATCATGCCCGCGCTACTTGCTATCACTGAGGTTACCGCGCCGGGACAGTCTTATCTCGATGGGACCTTTATAGGGGATATTGACTTGTACCCTAGAATATAGAAATCCTTGGTACAGGCTATCGAATACATAGTCAGATGGTCCTAAGAGACGTGAGGGTATGTGCTGACCTCTTTGTGACTTGGAACTATGCTTCGCCTCAATTTGTATGTGTTTTGTGTTAATACAGTTCTAGAGAGATTCTGAACTAGTATTTCTCTTAGTACGAGTGATACGGGGACTTGATAGCAGAGTATGCCAGCACCATAAATTTATGTGGGGTGCCGATAGTATATATATATATATATATATATATATATATATATATAATTCAAATTGGGAAACTTTCTACTGTGATTGAAAGTAACTGAGTAATGAATAAATATTCCGATATTTAACAGTGTGTGAAAAGTTTGAGGCAACACTGAGAAATTTCATAATAAAATGAGAGTTATGTGAAAACCTTGCCTTTAGAAATTAACTATCTTTGCACTAGAAATTGTCCGCATGAAACCTTATGAGAATTTTAAGAAAAGCTAAACTGTTGGGATAAATAGTGCGGTAGGTGTGCACATTAGAAGAGAGGTGAGAACTCCTCAAGAGAGTGCCACATACTAATATGATTGTTCCGTTAGCCGGTAAACATTTTAAAATTCTTGCTAAATAAATTTTAAACTGTTTTACAATCAGGCTCTAACTGGTTTCCTATTTTCTCCTCTCTTATATATATATATGTATATATTACAGGTGCCCAGCCATGGGGGCGTCTTGCATAGGATCCTTTGGAAGGAACGTAATGCAGCTTAGGTGGGAGTTGCAGCCCTCTTGCTTACACGACCTCATTATTGATTCCATTTCTAGTTTTATTTTATCCAGATGGGCATGTGTCCCCCTTTTTCCCTTATTCACTTGGTTTTATCAGAGATTGTGATTCGTTTGCTTTCAGTAGTTATACTTTGGGATTGTTGCTGTCAGGATGTTTTCCTTTTATGTTTTAAAGTTGAAATTAATTAGCTGAATGCTTAAATTGCTTGGATTCTCTTTTCCAGTCTAGTTGTTGTGTGACTCTTAAACTTTGGTTTATGAAAGGTTTTGAATGTTGGTTTTAAATTAAATATGGAATTGTTGTCTTAAAAATGGATTTTGTCACTTAGCTTAATTATTTAAGGTGTTTAATATGAAAAGTTATTTTTGTGACAGTGATGTTAAGAATGAACCAACCATTCACCTTAGTTATAATTTAATAAAGAACTGATCACCCGGTATTTAATTAGCCAGGGTGTCACACTCCCTCCTTCACAGTGTATGAGACCTGAATTTTTGATGTTGTCTTTGTTGACACCTGGACCAAAGGCACCAAGTGATGACATCGACATCTACCTGGATCCTTTGGTAGAAGAATTAAATGAGTTGTGGGAAGAGGGTGTGCAATCATTTGACTCTTTAGAAAAGAAGAGTTTACGCTAAAAGCTATGTTGATGTGGGCAATTCATGATTTTCCATCTTATGGGACATTATCCGGTTGTGTAGTACATGGTTATTTGGGGTGTCCTATTTGTGGAGAGGAGATTGAGTCTCTTCATCTCTCTCAGAGCTCAAAAAATATATACCATTGCCATAAGAGGTTTTTACCCCCGGCTCATAGTTTCAGATTTGAGAAAGGTTCCAATTTTTTATCGAGTGGGGTTGAAAATAGGCTACCGCCGAGACAACTTTTAGGTTCAGAAATTAAAATTAAATCTTCTGAATGTGGCCCTATTATGCCAGGTAAGAATTCCAAATTTAAGAATGTCAAGCATAAGAAGACCTCAACTGGGAATGAAACTGAGACAAGAAAGGCATGGTCTAGGAGGTCAATTTAATTTGACTTGCCTTATTGGAAGAATAACCCGGTGTGCCATGTATTGGATGTGATGCATGCAGAGAAGAACGTCGTTGAACATATTGTGGGCACTTGTCTTGGGGGAAGTCATTCGAAGGATGGAGAAAATGCACGAATAGACCTTAAATTGTTGAAACTTAATCCACAACTACGGTCAAAAGAAGATAATAGGGGAAGGACAATAATTCCCCCTGGTGAGTTTAATTTGACGAGTTGGGAAAGGAAGGTGCTTTTAGACACAATATATAATTTGAAGGGTCCATCTAATTTTTCGTCCAACTTGCAAAGGATTGTGAATTATGCTACGAATGATTTACATAAGTGTATGTCCCTCGAATAGCATGTGATCATGCAATTGGTCCCTCTACTGTTTAAGAACTGTTTCTCTAAGCACAAGTATTTGTGGAGGGATATTATACAAATTAGTATTACCTTCTCACTTTTGTGTGAGAAGGTAGTCAATCTAGGACACATAGTGTCCGCAAAATTAGTGGTGACCAAAGCGATTTGTGTGTTGGAGAAGTACTTTTCCCCAACATTCTTTGACATAAGTGTTAACTTATTGGTACACCTATGCGATGAGGCACTTCTATGTGGCCCAGTTAGATATCGGTGGATGTATCCGTTTGAAAGATTGATGAAAGTTTTAAAGATTACGTCAAGAATACACGATACATTGCAGGTTCAATTGCAGAGGAATACATCACCGTGGAGTCATCAATCTATACTCGGTAATATATGTCTGACTCGACCATCGTTGATGACACTAATGAGTTCATCGATGATGGTGGTCATGTGATTGGAAAACGAGTGAAATTAACGAGTTTGCAACATTAACAAGTAGCTCGTTATCAATTTGACACACATAAAGATGTCGAAGAATGGAAAAAGTAAGTTTAAATTATTTTAAGTTTTACATTATTTTAGAATATTTTAGATTATTTTATATGTGATTAATTTTGTAATATGTAGAAAATATGAAGCCTGTGAGAACAATAAAAGACGAAAACAATGGTACAATCAGACAACAAATTTAGGCTGTGATTGTCACAAGAGGTAATTATAGTGAAAATGGTCATTATATAACATTACATTACACTCTAACTTTACAACTAACCTAATTAATTTATCTATATTCTAATCTCTTAAAGACGGGTGATGCGACATCAAGGCTTACTCGTCTAGCCACTAGACCCTTGTTCATGGCACAAGCGTACAAAAAGTATCGATTGAACGGTTACCTATTTGGCACAAATGCGTGTGAGGAAAGTAGAAATGTACAAAACTCAGGCATTTCATACAAGGCTCTTACTTTCTTTCGAGCAAGCGCAAAAGATAAAAACCTCGTTGTGGTTGAAATGACTTACTATGGTGTAATTCGAAATATATTTGAATTGGATTATATAAGCTTCAAAGAGGATGTATTTTACTGTGACTGTGTAAGAGTTGAGGATAAAAATGCTGGTAAAGTTGATCCTGGCACCAATTTAATCATGGTTGACTTATTCAAGTTGAAGAGCAAAGACCACGTGAGCGATGAGACATTTGTTTTTGCATTTCAAAAGGTCAACCAAGTGTTTTACTCGGAGTATAGCAACAACGAACCGTGGTCAATTATCCTACATGCGCCAAGGCGTCTAAATAGTAGTGTGGATGACTTGGCTGCTCCTACCGAATATCAATCCATTTTTTATGATAACCCAAATTTGAAATATTTTTTCAATTTGTAATAAATATTCCGATTTTACTTCATGAATCAATTTTTAATGCTTTTAATTGATTTTCACTTTATCATTTTCACTCTTTTTATCTTTGTCTCTTTCCTTTGTATATGTATGTGTGTATAGTATTCGTGTGTGTGTTGGTGTGGGGGGGCGGGGGATGTTTCGAATTTCGATTTGTAGTAATTGTACGTATTTGCATGTCGTCTTCAAACTCATTTGGATTTGTAATAATAACAACATTTTTTTTACAGAAAATGTCTCCTTCAGGTATTAAGGCGTGGATGTTGATGTTGATTATGATGATGTTGTCTGGGCTCGGTGGTAGCGGAGGCGAGGAGAGCTGCTCGGCCCCTAGGCTCCCCAAATGGGGAAAATTGGGGATGGACGTCGAAAAGAAGATGGGGCTATTAGCGAGATCCCTCAAGCTGGTAAAGACTTATCATCGGCCCAGGGTACACTAGTTGGAGGGAGGTGCCAAATGAGCTCAAGTTAGCTATTTGGGTGGCACTACAGGTAATGTATTTATATCTATATGAATATTTCGATTTCAATTTCAATTTATATTTATTCGCAACTAACATTGTATTTATTGGACAGGAACAATTCAACTTGGACCCAAAACTACGCGATTCCGTCTTGGAGTAGTTGAGGGAGCAACATAAGACGTGGAAGAAAAATATGTGAACCCGGTACTTTGGGAAGACCCGAGAGTCCGTTACCCGAATGCGTGAATCAGTCCTGCCGAAGGAGCCGATCTCATTGGCATAATGGCAAAAGTTCATTGACAATGAGATCGGGGAGCGATAATTGGCATCTCGCCAATCGGGGAGGGAAAATCGAACGAAAAAGATGAACGTGCACTACTCCGGTCGGACGTCTTATGTTGAGGTGGATCATAGGATGATGGTAAGATTTAATTTTCCTATAATTATATAAATATGTTATTCTGCATTATTTTACTTTGCGGGCCGATACTAAGTTTGCATTATTTTATTTCAGGGGACGGGGAGTGGTCCTGAGCGTATGCCACATAGACTCGATACTTATGTGGCTATTCGAACGTAGAAGGGAAAGGATAAGGAGGTGTCCCCGAATATCGCATCCATGATTGTAAATAATCCGACAGTTTACTTTTTCTTAATTATGTTGTAATGTTTTTATTTACTTATTTAAGTAATCATGTGCTTTTGTCATTTCAGGCAAAGCTTAAGGAAGTGCATGAGTCATAGTCTGATGCTGACAAGGCATCTTTGTCCACAGACGCACTCAATAAAATGCTTGGTGCTTATCGCAAGGGGAGGACAAGGGGGTGAGATCGCGAGTGGCCAAATCAAGGATCATCGAATTGGAGACGAGCAACACCGGGTTGGCTCGAATGGTGGACTCTCATGACGTAAAGATGTCCCATTTGGAGGCGACAGTCCAAGATATGTTCTCATTCGTGAAGCGTTCTTTGGGTAGAAACTGTAAGGGGAAAGGGAAGGAGAAGGTGGTGGAGGAGGAGGTGCAGGATGACGAAGAGGTAGACCTCACTGCTTCATCGTCGACATATGCGCACTTTGATGATCCAGTCCCCTATCTGGCTACCTTCAACCGACCGATGTCGACACTGGGTTGGCCGAGTGTATTTATACTGGACATATTTGATGGTCAGCATATAGGGCGAGGGTTGAGGTACCCGAATACCGTCCAGGGTGCACTAGTTCATGGACGTTTGCTTCAAGACATCGAGTCCAAGGTGGTCGTCACGCATGTGATACCCGAGAAGGCGAACTCACCATTGTGGTTGCGCGAACAACGCAACACGATGTATATTGACGGGTGTGTCAATTCATATATCGTGTGTCCTAGTCACCTCCTCAGAGTTAACGTTACCCCAGACATGCAGTGACATTATTTGAATTGAATTCTTTTAAGTTGTTACATTAGAGTTATATTTGGATTATATCGTGATGCATATTGTTTTGAATGTATATTTGCATTATATTTATTTTATTTGGATATATGATGTTTGAATAGGTACAACATTGCTATAACAGGTACAAATATACTGGTGAGTAGTGGCAGTGGCCATACTGCCAAGCATATTATTTTTCAATTCAACCCAGAATTGTCACGGTCATTGGCCGTGACAAGTCAGTAACAAAGAAAACTTATCACGGATGTTTCATGGTCAATGGCTGTGATAATTATGGACAGATTGTCATGGGTTTGTCACGGTCCTAAACCGTGACAAAACTTGTCAAGGTCATAGACAGTGACATGACCGTGACAAGTCTAATGAACTTATCACAGTCATTAACCATGACAAGTCCGTGACAACAAAATTTATCACCCCCAGACTTGTCATGGTCATTGACCTTGACAAGCTGGACTTGTCACGGTCAATGACCGTGACAATTCGATAGATTTGGTGTATTGCTTTTTAAAATGAATTTAATTCCTTTACAACTTTTTCAAAAACATTTTATATAATTTTCAAATAATTTTGAATTAATTAAATTTGGTTTTTAAAAGTGTTGGGGATATAAATTGAATTTCAAAAAGAGTTTTATCTCATTCAAAGTTAGCTTGGGTTGGACCTCAAAGCGCTAGAGACTTCAGGAAGAGTTTGCAATTATTTTCAAAACACCCATTTTTTGGTTGATCTTCACCGTCCATGTGTTGGCTCCTAAGGCCTTCGATTTGTGTTTTCTCACAGACACAACCCCTACTGTCAATATCAGCCCTTGGATGTTTTTAATCGATGATATGCATGTCTTTAGTTACAATCCCAGTGCTTACATTTAAACTAATGAGATTTCGTTATTCTACCGTTTGTTATAAACCATTGGATTTTAAGTCAAAGCTAGAAGACTCAATCTCAGCCCTTAGATTTCAACTAATCTTCGATATCCTTCTTCAGCCTGTATAAAAGGGATCTAAGTCTCAGCTTTTGTTGAATTTTGCCATTTTATCCAAATGAAAGAGAGTAGAGAAAGAACATAGAAAAGGAAAGAAAAAGAGGAGGAAAAGAGAGAAGAAGATAACCTATCTTTGAATCCTCACACCTCTGAGTGATTTCCCACAACCCATACACCTTAACCTTTAAAGATTCATTTACTAGAAACCAAAATGTTGAGTGTTAGAACCATTCTAGGGTTTCTGTGAGTTTAGTGGTGGGGTTGGACGTTTGTTGAAGACCTCTTTTAGTTTGAGTCTCTCCCAGGACTCATCTACAAGAAAATAACAAGTTTCACTTGTTGAAACTTGAGATTTTCTAAGGAGAACACCACACGCAATTTTTTAAGTTCTCTTTTTGGATCTCTTATTTTAGATCCGTCTGTTTCCAAGGATTTTTGAAAAATAAACGTCTAAGTTTTAAGGGTTATATCAGATCCTTAAGAACGTTTGTGTCTCCTTATTTATATTTCACACTTTGTGAAATAAAATTGTACAAAAATAAAAACGAAACATATAGGACCTTGACTATTTTTAAAGTCAATGTTTTTTTTCTAGATCTGATCTTGTATGTAAGTTTCTTGTACAAAATCGTTTGAATCAAATCTTGCATGTCATATAGAATTTATTGATTCATAGGATATTGTCTGTATAAATTCTTTGAGTGGGTGAGTTGCATAAATCTGCATCTAGATCACCTCACAAACACTTTCTCACATGAACACTTAGAGACAGTGGTTTTATTTGAGACTTGAATTTAAAAGAGTTGCTAGAATCAGAATTTAAAGAAAAAGAGGCCAAGGAATTGACGAAGAAGCAAAAAATAAGAGATTAGTTCTAGTCATAAATCCTTTGGAGTGGAGTAGCTCATGTAGGTATAACTCTGAACATAGAATTAGGATCCTTGTATGTTTACTTAAGTGTCGTAACTTGATTCATTATTTTAGTGGATTTTGTTTTGTGTCGTAGAGGGCACCATGGATGTTTTCCTTGATTAAGGGTTTTACCACGTTGAAATTTTTTGTGTCTATTCCTTTGAATATTCTTATTTGTTTAATTACATTAAGTTCCATATAAAATAATGCAAATTAAAAGATTTTCTTAAATAATAAAATTGGGTTTTTTTCCTGTCCCCTTAACACCTTGACTCGAGTATGGGTTGACTCTACGTTAGCTCAAATACGGATCGAGGAATTACAAAACATTTTGACGAAAATTTTGTGTCTTTATTATGTACCATTTTAGGTTTTTTCACATAACATCACAAATTTTGTAACGGTTTTTAACACTTGGAAACTTTACAAGTGTCCAAATCCGTTGTAAATTTTGTAAGTGTTATAAACACTTGAAAATTAAATAATTTATTAGTTGCAAAATAGCCATTATGGTGCAGTCTAAATTTATTATCATGTAGAGAGAATGGGAACATCAGAGACGAACATTTTCTTCATCTAAATTTTTATTCTTCAAGGTAGCGCGAACGGTGAGAAATTTTTGCGAGTGAGTATATGCGGACTCACGTTCAAGACCATCGAAATTGGGTAACATGGAAATGATGGCAGGATAAATTTTGAATTGGGCGATCAGTGTGGGTGGAAGAATAAAAAATGACGGTGGATTTGCCTTTATCGGGGCAAAATAGTCCCTTAGAGAATGTTCATTGGCCATGGTGGGCGGAGATATAGGAGAACTTAGAGTCTCCGAGGATGAAGAACTAGATTCAGGGATATGGGACAGAAGATCAACGATGAGAACTCTAGAACCTATAGGTGAATGTAAAGATGGATGACTAGAAGAATGTATTAATCTATGATCAATATGTGGCCAGGTTAGCATAAAAGGAGGAAATAAAATATTTTTTATTTTTTATGATAAAGAAGAAAATAATTTTAGATTTTTGACAAAGAGAAAAATATTTTTTGATTTTTTATATATCTGAAAAGAAATGAAAAATACTTTATATGTTTTTGTATTTTTAGAAAATAAATGAAACCCTTTTTGGATTTTTGATGATAAAGAAGAAAATAGTATTGGATTTTTTAGAAAAAAATAAAAATATATTTTGTGCTTTTTTAAAAAGAGATAAGTTGGACTCACATTGAAACTCGATAGAAGGAGTGTAAAACCGACAACTCAGGGATTTTAAATTAACATGTATAAGAAAACTATAAGTTCTAACTAGCACATAACCAATTTTTAATCTTTACATGAGAAATTGGGAAGTCAAATTTTACTTTAAGCCGCAGGTGACAAAATTATGAAATTGGTTAAAATCACCTTTGTAAAATTGTGTGTCCCTACTTTCCTCACAAGGCAACCAGATGCTTACCATAGAGATTCCCCACAAAGATACTACAACAAATCGATTGGCTGGTATAATACTAGGGACAACACAAACCCATTTTACTTCGCGACTGCACTTACCCAGTTTCCCTTGACACCAATCTGCCTTAGAGCGAACCGATCGAAGTTTTTCCGGGTGGAGAGGCCTCTAAGGTTTGTCCTACATGTTAAATTGTTCAAAACTTTTCATATGAATACCATATCATATGGGGCTAACTAGGTGATTGGTTTTAAATTTTAATGATAACTAAGGTTGCACATAATGAACAAGTGATTGAGTCGGGTGATAAAATTTACTCTCGTTTCAATGACCGGGTATAGGCTATAAGTTGATTAATTCATCATGCCATGCTAAATTAAGACAACACGGAAATACAAATTACATAAGAGTATATATGACCACACGAATTGACTCGCTTGTGGGAGATTCGTGAGTGTTTAAGAAAGTTACCTCCTACGACTTTTACATATGTAGGGTGAAGATCGAGTTGAGTCGACCGGGGAAAATTTTACCTAACTTCATTCAGCCTTGGGAGGCCTACCGACCCAGAATAGAGAGGCCTCAAAATCCACTCCAATGATGTTCTCTCTCTCTCTCTCTCTCTCTCTCTCTCTCTCTTTCTCTCTCCTTTTTGTTCTGTTTTCCCTTTTTCCTTCGTTTTAGTTTTTTAGCTAATCATGAAAATAATTAATTAGTGTTTAAATCACCACAAATAAATGTACAATGTCTCAATGGCCTATTATAATTAATCTAACGAAATGTACAAATAAAAAATGAAATATATCGGTCTTCACAAACTTCTCTTCTGAAACGCTGACAATGACGCCATTTAATAGGCGTATATTTCCTTCATTTTCCTTTTCATCGTTGTGGTAGGAATATTTTTCAATCAATTTTTATTATAGTACCAACGTAATACACACTAAAAATGAGTATAATGGCAAGTACGGGGTCGATCCATGCTTTTAGCCTATAGAGAAATCATAAGAAGTAACTAAAAATTATTTTTTATGATTTAAAGCTTTTTTTTTTCTAGGGTTTTTTATTTATCTAAAACGATGAACTAGTATGAAATCTGAGATAAGAATATCAAGTAAAAGAATGGATATGAAGTAACTAAAATGAGAAGGAGACAAGGAATGAAATTTAACCCATTTCATACGATTAACACTAGTTTGAAACTTTCTAATTTGATTAACTTCCACAATATATATCTAATTTCAAAGTTGTTTCTCATCACGCTAATGAATTAAAACAAATACTATTTTATAAAAGGAACTTCAAATCCTTCAAACTCTACTCCAAATATATTAAACTTAATCAAATGAACTACACGCTAGAAAAATTCATATGCGTAATTTTAATAAAACAAAAGCATAGCAAGAGTAGTAGAAAGTTAGGTTATAATTTTAATCAAAAGATAATCCTATCTCTAATTTGAATCTTAAAGAAAAAATTATAAATTAACTTTCTATCTTTTCCCTAAGATAATGATCAAACCAATCCTTTGAATTAATACAAACTTCACTTTTTACATAATCTCGAACTCTCAATTTAATTCAAGACAATTGAATTCTTATTTTCTCTATCTTATTCTTTCCTAAAAATCTGATCTAACAATTAAATTCCAAAAATGAAAACCAAAGGCCCCTTTTATCGCTAGAAAGAAAGGTTTGGAGCATAATCAGAATTTTACAAAAGGACGAGCATTTTTAATTAAATAATTAAAAGGGGCTATAAGCGAAATTTATTTAAATAAAAGTATGGGCTACTAATTTAAAAGGTTTGGGAGAAAAAATAAAATTTTGGATTATTTTAAAAAGAAACAAAAAAGAAATGAAGAAGAATGGGAAGGAAATGGAGGAAATATTAATGAAATATGAGTTATGGCGGAGAAAGTATAAAACAAAAAATATTCGGCTGAACAGGGATCTCGCGTGTGTGGTGCGCGTCTGGGGCATGTCGAGGCATGCGCTTGGGCAGGATTGATCCGGGGGTTTGACTTTGGGTATGACCGGGGCTCTGACTTCGACTTTCTTTTGGTTTCAAATTTTGTATAGTCATAATTTATTTGTTTGAGCTCTGATTGATACGCTCTTTGAACCCAGGGGTTCCAAGATTCGAGGCTTGCAATTTTCGTTATTTGTCCGAGTGCAAAATGAGTTGTCTGAATTTACCATTTTGCCTCTGGAGATGCATATGCGGTTATATCTTGTCGAAATTTCCTTGAAATAGCGCGTTTGGATCCGCAAATATATTTTTACCTATAAAATAAACAAATACCCACATTAGACCAATCTTATTGAGAATTAACAATTAAAAAACATCTCTTTAGGGGGGGGGGGGTAATCTTTGGTTCATTTATTAAATCCCTCTTGAGATGCCTAAAAAAGGTTGAGAAATTTTAAGCCTGGCGTTATAGAATCTTCAGGCTCCTCCACCCATAACCAACTGATTTTGAATTAGATGATTCAATATTTAAGGTGATATCAAAACTAACAGCCTGATTTCTCCATATCACCTAGAAAAATTAAAACCTTGTATCATACTATAACATCTTGGGACCCTCTTATATTTAACGTTGAAAGAGACTACAAATATAATTCATTAGTTTTATAGAGCAAGTTTAAGCTACTTTCCACCTTCTCTCCTCTAAATGGCCACTAGATTAAAAAAATCTTTAATGGGTTAATTTCATACTGTTTGCCAATTATTGTGGTATAGTTGGTACATGATATTTAAATGTCTAACAAAGGGTTCCTTCATTATATGGATTGAATTTACACTTCTTTTATATACGCATATACTATGAGGGAAGTTTCGATATTCAATTTTGCTTGAGAGTATATTTGAAAATAGAATTGAAAATCATATTATGTAATCCTGTGTCATTAAAACGGAGGAATGCATAGCCAATTAGTAAACAATGCATACCTTCATCGACGATATGTAATCCATCAAAATCTGACATCAAGGTTTCTAAGCCTAAAACCATAGATTGTCAATTAATTTGGAGCTGATTATGCTAATCTAAGTTGATTATGGGATTAAACGATTTCTTTTACATGTATGACCTGATTTATAATCGCATATTTGCCTAAATTTCCTTGATTTCCCCCAGTTTACATAAAGTATGCTGATATTGCACATTTAGACAATCTTTCTTTTATTTTTCATATTCTGTGTACGTTTGAAAAGTTTTGTGCAGGAAATTTTTCCTTGCAATTTTTTTCGCCTTACTTCAATCAAACACACCTTTTGTTCAAAATGAGGAATATTTAGTTACACTTTAAACAAATCAGAATACGTTAGACACCAAAAACTCACAAATGTGGCTCAATTCTTGTTACTACCTAATATGACATAAATGCATTGTCGCTATTTTAAAATTTACTAGTTTTTACGCAGGCACGATGCGCAAGAGTTGTATAATTGCCATCTTCATTGATGTGCGGAGTTTGATGTTTTTTTTACTATAAACAAATTAAAATATAAAAAAACTATTTTATTTTTGCCATCCGAAAATTAATTTATTGTGGCACTCTATAAATTGGTTTTGTGGCATATATGTGATAATTTTCAATGCTTGTGTAGTACATTGGTATCAAAGATGAGTGCTAATAGTTGTACTATATAAATAACAATTAAAAAATGTATTAAAAATTAAATTAATGTTAGTTTATTTGATTTTTCATAAAAAAGTTGTTGTTTGTTAATTTTGATAAATTATTATGAACTCAAGTTATGTTAAAAAAACTATTTAAAGATTAGTGTGATGACTCTTTATATTTTATCACATCTAATGAGCTTAATAGGAATTTATAAAAGATAATATATAAGCAATGTAAAAATGTACTAAGGAGAGACACTTCTCACTATATATATGAAATAAGGATAATCATAGAATGACACACTTTAGGGACACAATTGGGGATATGGGACATGTGTCCTTGTATCATTTGTGGGCACTTGAGTGGAGTATGTCCCATTGAAGATGTCCATCAATGATATGGAGACCCGTGTCGCCAAATTGTGTCCCCAAAGTATATCATCCTAATAGTACTCATGAAATAAATTGCATTAAAGGACACTTGTCACTCTCTCTTATAGAGAGAGAGTTTTATAGTTACTAGGTGTAAACCCGCGCGATGCGCGATCTAAACTACTTTGATAGAAATATCACACCAAATAGTGACACACGAATAGGAAAAACAGTTCTCAAATGTTCTTATATTGGCATTTCATCAAAAATATGGCCTGAAAATGTGATGATTTCTTTATGGCATTTTAACAGCTACTTGATGTCCACTTTTTGAGTTGCATTTTGTGAAATTAACTAAAAGCTTAAAGCACATTTTTAAAACTGTGGATCGAACTCGAGTTATAAAATTTTAGAAATTGGAAAAGAAAATAGCAACCAAAGAAACCAACATAAGACCACTAAAGAAACCAGCAGTCAAAGAAACTTAGAGTTACCAAGTCATAATAAATACAATGAGTTACAAATGTATAAAATATAAATATGAAACCAACTTTAGACTGCTAAAGTACATATTATCCCAATATGCAACTCCCACCATTTCTCATTTGCAGACCTCTTTTTCTATCCATTATCTCATCAAAAAATACAAAATCAAATTTAATTCATCACCTCTAATGCAAATAGAAATAGATAAACCACTACCTGAAAAATTCCATGGCTTTGCCTCTAAAGATGACACTGATGCAAATCCACAAAATCTAAGCCACACAAAAAAACAAATTAAACGTAGAAATTAACATGGAGATAAATAATAAATATTTGTTACTTACGATCGAGGGTGGGAGTGTAGGTAGGGGCGAGGGCGGGGGCGGGGGCGGGTCATATAATTCTTAGTCTCATATTGACGAATTATATATGGCATGTTCATATGAAAATTACTCGGAGAATTTGGGAAGAAATATCATCTTAGTTTAAATAGGTTCTGTAGTTAGAAATCAAGGATTCTGAACTACTCATTCACATATAAATTGAAATCACTTCTTATGTTTCAAATTAAATATGTCCATGGTCATTTTATAAGGGGTGGAAGAGAGAGAACCCGATTCGAAGTTGTAGGATCTTCTATTTTTAAATCTTTAAAGGTAGTCGATCAACCATGTTGGTGTTTTGTTATTCCACCAATTTGTCAAAAGTGAAGAAAATGAATATGAAAATTAACGGGGTACAATAGGGGCTAAAAGTACAGATGAGATCATTGGCAATGTGGAGAAAATGGTGAGATCTAGAAAGGAAAAAAATTAAAGTCAAATATTATAAATAAAATATCACTAAGAAGTTCTATAATAATACCAAAGAAATAAATGTATGTACGTTTAGTAACTTCCTTAACACATCCAACAACTATTGTAATATTCAGATAGGATAAAATGAGAAAAGTAGATGAGCAGAGGACTAATTATTATAATTTTATGGGTGAGGTTATTGAGGACGTTGTTGAGTATCTATCGTTCAATTAACAATAAATTATTCAAATTTCGTCCTTCACATGATCAGAGTATCCAGTTTAAGACTAGATGATTCGTATCGAATATTGCATATTTCCGCTCGTTATCTTTATGCATTCTAGCACTTTTACGGTCCTAAATGCCTATAATTATGATCATTAACCAGAAAACCTTGGATTTGGATATATACATGCTTTGCATGGGTTATTTGTGCTTTTGTAGGTATTGGAACGCTAAAAGTGAGGTTTGGTTGCATTTCGGAGAAGTTCCGTCGTCGAATGCGACTTCAAGGGAAATTTTGTCTTTTCAAACTCACTAATTTTTATATAATGAAGTTACCAACATGTAGGTCATCGAATTATCTTTCTGTGGCCACTGACCGTGCGTCATTATGACTCCGTATGTGGAAGTTATGCCCATTTTCGAAAGATTTCGGTATTTTTTGCTACTTCGAGGGCATTTTGGTAATTTCATATTGTATAATTTGGAGGTTTTCAAAACATAATCATGTAGAGAATTTAATTAGCTTCGCTTCGGTTCCGACCACACCTCATTTCGATTCCGTATGAGGGAGTTATAGCCGTTTCCGTGCAACGCATCAAAATTGGTTCGGAGAGGAAAAGTGGGTTGTCTCCAGCCCAAGGCAAATTCCAAAAGTGCGGTCGACCGGTCCCAAAACAGAGGTCGACCGGTCCCATCAGATATGGACGAAAATTGACCTATTTTGGGTTTTTAGGCTTGGTTTTGTTTGGGGTTTGTTTTGGGGTATAAATAGAATGTTGGGGGCTTTTATTTGTGGGAGATATTTCATTTTATGTTGGAGATAGGGGATTTTTGGGTGGATCTTCTCTTCCTAGGGTTTGCACCCATTTGGATATTGTAAGCACTATTCATTATCTCCTCCATTGTTATTAATTATTGTTTCTTTGTTTAAGCTTTGTGTTGTTCATTTCTTGCTTTCTAATTTAGGTTTATTGCTTTATTTACTTGCTTTCCATTTATTGCCTTCTAGTGTAGATTTACTTTCTTTGATTTATTTCTTGCTATTTACCATGCTTTGTAGCTAGGTTTAATTAGGTTGTGTCGGATTGAACTCACCTAGGGTTGACGTGTTTCTTTGCTTTGGTGATGGAGTTTACGGGTCTATTTAGAGTGTGTTGTCCTAGTTATTACGCCTACGGGATTTTACGGGGTATATCATGTATGCTCCGTGCTTACGACCTTGCATGCGTAATTTTCGGGATATTTGTTGACACCAAAATCTTATTAGACTTTTATGTGAATTTAGGGGTGTGACAACTCTTGATTTAATTAACTGTCGAAACGAGACGCAATCTTACTAACTCGTCGACCCATGTAACCATTTTATACTAATTAACTCGGGGTGAGGGATATTCGACGCAGCCTATAGTTTTTATTCACTTTGTTAACATAGTTTAATTACACTCGCCTAGTTTAATCTTTTCTCTTTATTATCTTTTCCTTTTTGTTAAAATTACCTTTTACACTTTTATTTCGTAATATTAAATCATATAAATTCTAGCAATTCGTCTCTGTGAATTTTCGATACCCGACTTATCGCTATACTCACCCGTTGAGTGTAGTCGTAATTTAAGTTTTTGTATAGTTCAGGTGAGCCGAATTCAAAACGACCGGCGCGTAGGTGACTCTCGCGTCACGGCAAAACCCTGTCTATCAGTAGACTAAAGAAGTGTATATGAAATGTCCAAGATGACTTCGATCATAATATCAAATTAGGGATTGTTTGGTTGTCCCTGAAATTGTAAATTAACCCATTTAAAATTAACTCATCCATGAATTGCCTTATTATTAGTGTTTGGTTGCAAGAGTGAACAAATTCAAAAATGAACCAATTCATGTTGATTCACAAAAACTTAAATTAGTTCATTTCACCAAAAGCTTGAAATTGCACAATTTATAATTACAACATGAATCTTAAATACATCAGTTCTATAGAGTACTCTCACAATACTTCTCTCTCTCTCCACACGCACACACATATCAAAAGTAAATAACTCCATTTTTCTTTTTCAAACACACCACAAATTAGATTTAACCCATTTAAAATTAATACATTGACAATCTATTCATTTCAAATTGATCAATTTATAAAATTAAATAATTTACGCAACCAACCGGGCCCTTAAAATTTTCCTAAATATTAACCATAATAAAAGACTAAAATTTCAAATCAATTTAAAAATAATTATTTACTATAATAAAATACATTTTTTTAACTTATATTATCTCACTGTTTATTTTTACAACAACCCACAAATCATAGAAATGAAAGAAGCACAAATATATAAAAATAAACCTTGGCAAAAATCATATTTCAATCAACCAAGTCACTCTTCTCATAATCATTTTAAGCATATAAAATACTGCATACCTCTAATGTCAAAACAATATGCTTCTGCAAAAGCATATAGAACTAACCAGACCATCGCGATCACACTCAACGCCGCTAATTATCTTCTCACACTCGGCCACCAAACAGTCCTCCCCCAAACTCTCCAACATGTTTTGCAATTCCAGGCCCAACAACTAAGATCAAATTGATCTTCATCTTCTCTTCCACCAACCCTCTGTGATTTCCATCGCTTCAAGTACCCATTCTCTTTTGCTTCAGGTACAACGTTTTCAACAAGTTTACCACATTTTTTTCTTATGTTTTCCCCCTACCCTGTAAAAAGTTCTGAATTGAAGAAAAAACGGAACAAAGCTCCGTTTAAACATTGATCACTTCGGATATGCCTTTAGTGCCCATCGCCCTGTTTCCAAATCCTCTGATAAAATGAGTAAACCTTGATCCTGTTTCATTTTATGCATGTATTGCTCGTTTCCTCTCTGGTATTACAAGAACTATATCATCACGGATGTGGGGTTCGGTGGTGAGTTGTTGGTATGGCAGGGTTCGAGAAAGTGGAGAAGATGCAAACAGGGTTGTTGATTGACGTTGTTGGCAAACAGGGTTGTTGATTGACGTTGGTGGGCAATCTATTTATAAGGCCTTCGGAGAGTGAGCGAGAGAGGAAACTTTACAGAGGGGAGGGGAAAGGATAAAGGGTAGAAGGAGGAAAAGGAAGGGTCGACGAAATTTGGAAAGTACAGAGACAGAAAAATGAAAACAAAATCTTTGTTGTTTTATATCTATAATCAATATTATTTTAAGTCCTAAAATTACATAATCTATTTTAAATAATCCTCTTTATCTCCCTATCCGGAAATTACAGTGAACCATAGCATTCTTGCATGTCCTTTCCGGAAATTACAGCCTTTAAACTTTAATGTTAGTCAAATGCGCCAAGAATAAGGTGGCTAAAACTTTAAGAAATGAGGACCCATCTAATTGTATACAGTGGTGGTACGTAATTTTTTTTATGATATAACCATGCAATCGTGACGAAACTATGCCTCCTCTTGCGTGCATGGAAGGAGTTCATCTCACAAGCAGCCACTGCCACCTGTCCATGATGATGTCTCTCTTCCTTTGAGTGCTGCTTGTTTGTATCGACTTCGATTATTTCACTGACTAAACTCTTGGGGTTGAACTACCAATGTTACCCTCACATGGTGTCTTGACAATCAATTAATCAAGTTAAACAAGTGTTAGGTGGAAACTAGACCCTTTTGTGTATGTGTTTATGTAAGATTATGTATCTCATGAACATATTATACACACGATATAGTTTACTAGCATGTAACCCGCGTAATGCGCGGGCACATATAGTTTTTTTTTCTACCATACTTCGATACATACATGTGGTCAAAAATGTACTTGTAACGGGGTGATAATTTTAAAACTCACACAAACATGACTAAATCGATATAAGCTTGACCCGCACATAATATGATAAATCATGTTATTTTCATTTAGTTCAGTTCGATCAATAATATTCATATTTAAATCATAATTGATTTTATGTTGTGTTTTTGTGTTCCTATTATATTTAATATCAATTTATAAAAATAATTCTCAATTAATATCTTATACAATATATGGACGAAGCAAAACCCATTATTTAAGTCAAATAATAAATTTTGTTTGGCAAAAATATATGCATAATAACTCACATGAATAAAACCTACATATTATATTATCTAAAATATTATTTAACTTTTTAACTAAAACATATCCATTTAGGTGTCTATACATTAACATCATAATACATGAACCAACTAAATACATGAACATCAATTTAAACTTCTATACGTGAATTTCATAATACATGAATCGAGCAAATTCATGTATTGTCCAAATGCAAAAGAAAGTATTATGGTTTAAGAAACGTAAAGATATAATCTCGAAAGACATTTTTTTTTTAGAAGTCGAAAAGATTGGGAGAGGGGAGAGGTTTTTAAGAAATTGATTGAAATAAATTTTAAAGTGACAATAAATGATCTTCATTAAACTCTATTTTTATTGTTTTAGAAGTATAATATAGATATATAAGAATATGAATTTGGCATTCAGAAAGGAAGTAAAACAAATTACACAAATTGATGTAATAGTGAAATCAAATATTAAACTGTTATAGACTACATGAAGTGAATAATGCACTATACTTATACTATTACATCGGTTTGTATATCCCTAATAATATGAGAACCGACGGAGTCAGTTTTTTTTTTACTCAAGGTGATCATTTATTAATTGTGATGCATAAAAACTAATGTGCAAAAATGTGTTTGTTTCAAAGGTTTTGGAATTGTTAACAAATGTTGTCAAAAGGACCGCAATTGCTTCACTGCAATGTTATTAATTGTTTTTATAAATAATGTGACTGACAATTGTGTACTTCTCCCATTCATTTTCACTCGTGATTTTCCACTCTATTTGTAGCATTGGGTTTGGATTGATGTGACAAATTTGATCACTTACCTAAAATTGAGAGAACTTAAGTGGTATTTTAGATGCCGAATTATTTGTTGCAGAGATGAAATTGGTTAACTTCGCAGGTGTATTGGAATATATATGCATCTTCCTCCGTAGGCACAGGTGGTGTTTTGGGCGCGAATCACGTCTTAGACTATAATTGTTGACCCTAAGTACAACCCAAATGGATAATACCATGTACATGAAGAATTCAATTTTTGTATCGAAAGTTTTATACAATTCAATGTAATAATTTTAAATGAATATTTGGTGTTGCACGTAGCCCAAACCCATGTTCATGTAACATTGTCTTTGAACCCCTTAGACTTGGTCTAGTGGTAATCCACTAGTTCAAAAGTTCAAGGATCAACTGAGTTCGCTCTCCAATTCGAGTCTCGATAGCTGCAACCAATATGAGGGTCTGCGGTTGGCCAATGATCTGCAAGTGAAAATTAACCGAGGTGCGTCTAAAACTGCGTGGACACCTCAGGATTCCTCATAATGGGGGAATAAACCAAAACAACAAGAAATGTAACATTGTCTTAAGTTCCTAACTAAGAAGTCAATTTTCATTGTGTTAATTGAAATCCTCACGGATGTGAATACGGCACATGACCCATCCACAAATGCAATAGTTTCACTTAAATTAGTCTTTCCTTTTTTATGTTTTCGTTCCAATATCATATTACACAAGCGTATTTTGATAAATAATTGTTTATACATAGCACATTCGCTAGTCTAACGAAATTCTATTAAGAGTGAATCTTAGATCATATGAAATTGGGCATTTGGGCAGTAAACAATTAAAAATATTTTCATTTTTTTTAGAAAAAATAGTAGTCAGATGACATAAAATCATTCTTAAAATAAAAATATAAAAGCACTGTTTTTGTGGTGACAAGCAAACCAGCTATTAGAAAACCTTTATTATACTAAATACATTCAATATTTTTTCCTAATACGTTCGCGCTTAATTGAGCGACTACGTGACATTTCTTCGCCATTTTTATATTTCTCATAAAACGGATGCATTATGTTTGAAGAATTTATTTTTCCATTAGAGTTGACAAAGTACTTATAAAAACCTTTTATCCAAAATGTCCAACATACTTTGGCTTCTACATTCGGTAACACATAGACCAACTACTCAATGGGAAAAAAAATGACTAATGTTTTTTCTTCTTAAGTTATATATATTATGTATACAAGGATATGTTTGTCAATTAACATAAAAACTATGCCACTCCTCAAGCAAATCAGAGGCCACCACGTGAGTGATGTTTTATTGGTCTACAGCAAGAGAGACAAGGGGAGAGAACATATATATAAAGTGAGCTTGAGTTATGTGGTAGGATGGGAGGGAAACAAACATAGATAGACATAGATATAGCTCATATATAGTAATGGGAAGGTCTCCTTGTTGTGAAGAGACTGGCCTTAAAAAAGGACCTTGGACTCCAGAAGAAGATCAGAAACTTATCAAACATATTCAAAACAATGGTCATGGCAGCTGGAGAGCCCTCCCCAAACTTGCAGGTACCTCTCTCTCTCTCTCTCTCTATGTGTTTGTGTGTGTGTAGTTTGATAAGTGGGTGTTCATTTTGGTTTTACAGGTCTTAATAGGTGTGGAAAGAGTTGTAGACTTAGATGGACCAACTACTTGAGACCTGATATCAAGAGAGGAAAGTTTTCTCAGGATGAAGAACAAACAATTCTCAATCTCCATTCTATCCTAGGCAACAAGTACCTAAACTCTCTCCCTCTCCCATTTGTTTAATGTTTGTGGAGACTTTTTGGTGATACCATTGATAAATTCACATATAAAATCTCTCTCTCTCTCTCTCTCTCTCTCTCTCTCTATATATATATATATATATATATATATATATGCTCTTGTGCGGATCGTCTCGCATTTTAACAGTGCGAACCGTACATGTGTCGCCCGACGATGAGCCTAGAAATTATCGGCGAAATTATAGGCACACCCTCTCTTTTTTAAGACACAACGACGGGTGTCACGTGGTGATTCCGTACTGAGTTCGCACAAGAGAAATACTATATGTGTGTGTGTATTAATCAATTTTGATACGATGATGTGTTATAAGCACATTTGCTAATGTGTACGCTTTGAAGACTAATAGAATTTGATTAACAAATGTAATATATCATTATATTGTGTCAAAAACTAACATCACCTCCGAGTTGTCTATTAGCATATAATCATTGTGGTTTTAAAATAATAGTAACTTATTTTAGTTCAATTTGATTTTTTGGGGGGGCTCCGGTGCCATTTATTATTTCTGTATGAACCATTTTATAACTCGAAGTCATATTCATTTTTAGAATGAAAAGAATAAGATGCAACAATTATCTTCCTAATGATTAAATGTATGTGCTCCCTTAACATTTATAAAAAAAACGTATGTGCTCCCTATGAAACATGTAAATTGATATAACATATGAGACTTTGTATATAAAATTATCAATTTAAAATTAAAGAAAAAACTACCAACTAAACTAGTACTCAATTGTATCGTATGGTAGCTTGAATCATATATAGTCATTAATTTTAATTTTTGTCCCTTATTTACAAGGTGGTCCGCAATTGCAACACACTTACCCGGAAGAACAGACAATGAAATCAAGAATTTCTGGAACACCCATTTGAAAAAGAGGCTAATCCAGATGGGTTTCGACCCGATGACCCACCGGCCCCGAACCGATATCTTCTCAAACCTGTCCCATCTCATTGCTCTTGCAAACCTCAAAGAATTAATGGAACAACACTCATGGGATGAAGTACAGGCTGCGAGATTACAAACAGAAGCTGTTCAAATGGCAAACCTTCAATACCTTCAATCTCTCCTTCAACCCTCACCAACATTATCCAACAACACTTATAATAATTCATTTCTAAATACAGCCACATCTTGCCTTGACCAAGGTATAGATGATTCATCAATCCTTTTCTCTCACATGCCTGAGTTACAAAATATTTGTACCTTTGAAACACCTGAAATCAAGATGGGTCAAAATAATTCCAACTGGAATGGCTTATCTCTCCCTATGGTGGGCCCACAAGCTGTGCCCGAGACTTCAGTTACAAATACAGGTGATGCTTGTAGTACTTCTTCTAGCTATGGAGGATCTCCACCTTCAATTTGGCCAGATCTCCTCCTTGAAGACCCTTTGTTTCATGAGATAGCTTAGTTAGGTTACATGTATGTGTGTGTGTGTATATATATATATATATATATATATATATATATATATATATATATATATATTATATATTATATATTGTGTGTAAAAGGTTTTGAGTTGCACCACCGTTTACTATATATGTATTTATCTTACCATATACACTCTTCATTACAACTTGAATCATATATACCTACATATATCTTGTTCTAAATCAGTTTATTGTACAGAAACAATGCATGTTATAACTAATATCCTTTCTCATTACGTTTCATGTGGCAATGTACCATATTTCCTTCTTGTGTATGTGTTTGTTTAAAGAATTATTATGTTTTATGTTACGATGTTGTATTCTTATAAAGTAGGATTGGGTTTAATCACGTGAGACGTGGCATGAATGATTGCTAATCAAAGCTGTTACTAAACGATTTCATAAAATAAAATTTTGCTAGACTTGCAAATTATTGGTGAAAAAATTGTCTTACTTAATAGTAGCTGAATTTTATCTAATAAAATAAAAATAGAACTGTTTGTAAAGTAATATTTAGCTGAATTTTATCATTTATTTATTAATATTAACATTATTGATAGAGTAAATGGGAAAGTTTAATATTTCTGAAATTTTTTAATTTTAGCAATTAACTTCCTTTAACTTATTTTATTTGTAGCAATGGCATTGTATTATGCATTTTTTGGTAAGAGAAATACTTTGAGTCTCAAAAAATTCTTCAAATCATCCATCAAACATTAATAAACGTAGTACCTTATGGTATGAATGTCAGTCAACTTTTCAGCTAACATTTAAGTATTAAAATGCATAATTTATTGCTCCTGCAAAATTAAAAAGTTCAGAGTTTTATTTTTCACTTTACCTTATAATAAATGTATCAAGTTCAAATTATATTCGTTTGTAACTGCTGTCTTATATTGTAGCATTTGTTTACTTTCAAGCTGGCAATATATGGATAATGCAATTAGATATTGAGTTGGATACTCTATATAAATCATAGGGGTAGAAGAGACAACATAAAAAACAACCATATCAACCACTCAATAAGTCCGAGCTTTCACATACGTCAGGTTTCTCTTCAATTATAGTAAACTTTAGAGGAAATGAGACTACTATAATTATATCAATGAGAAAGTTTGCACTACGTTGAAAAATTACTGAAGTTCACACTGCTATGTTCCTTAACATGATATATGTAGTTTTATTGATGTATGTAGTACAATATATGCATTAGTAAATTATATATGTCTTATATTATGTATTGTATTGGTAACTAGCCAACCACTACTATGGTCAGGGCAGTTGCTGTGTAGAGTCTGTAGACACCAAACCCATCTCAGTTTCTTTTTCATCACTAGAGTAGTTTTATAGCTATGGTACTTTTTAGTTAGGGTTTGGCTTTGTGTGTCAGAGAGAGAGAGGTTGACCAATGAGCAAATGTCAAACGATGATGTAAAAGGATTCTCAATGATAAGGGGGACCCAGTCTGTTAGGAAACACAAGGTTTAACTTAGCGTAGACAATGAGAGGTAGCTACTCTGTCCTAACCCAACACAATTCATTTATTTATCTAAAACAAGTAATAGGGATGAAACTATTTTCATTATAACTTTAAAAGATATTATTTTAAATAAAGCCTAAATTTCATTTGACTTAATTTTGATGATATTTGTTTATAAAAAATCAAAATCACAAGTCTATTTTTTAAAATCATTATATCACTCTAAAAGAATAGTATTAACCAGAAGGAGGAATACATATGAAAACAATGTAAGACAGCAAGAACTTTTCATGCAACCAATATGTTAAAAGTGGTCGTTTTTTTAATTCAAGTTTTTGTACGTGAACTCCTTGAAGGGTGTATTTAGAAAATAAAGTAGAGTTTTGAGGTTCCATGCTTACATCGATTCTTCCAGATCCCTGATATGTTAGTGTTATCTAGTGGTGTATTTTGAATATTTAAAATACACTCGACGGATAACGTTATCATGTAAAAGGATCTTATTTGTGATTGAAGTGCACAAGCTTGGATTGTTTGCTATATTATTAAACTAAACTTGCTTTATAAATATGACCAATTTAATAAATTATCTCAAATTGGATTCGCTCATGCGACTCTATTAATGCTCTATACCAGCTCGCATTGTTAATTAAGACTGTTTTGTTAATCAGAAAACCAGATATAAATCACAATGTTACATCGCGTTTAATACAGTTTTGTCATGAATCCAGGATGTTTAATCTTTATGCAATCGCAGAATCACAAGTTCTTTATAACTATAATCAAAACTAATATTTGTCCATTACAATTAATTGGAATAAGGTGGCTTGAATGCTCATGTTAAAAGCTTCATTTGAATAAATTCTTGAACAACCCAAAATTGCTTTCTTATGTGCCCAGAATTTTGTGAGAAAATACGAATAAAGATAATTTTGGATTTCTCTCCCTCCTTAGAAATAGTGTGTTATGAGATGACTCTAGATGGTGTAGAGGTCTCTATTCATAAGGGGAAGATGGCTGAAATCCTAGTCAAGGTGAGGCTCTTTTCAAGCGTCCCACTAATGCCACTAACAATCATGTGACTAACGGATAAGATTCACCCAATCTTTTAATACATTTATTTATCACATTCCTAATTAATTATATGACATTTATCAAGACCACATTAAAGGAAAATTCATAAATTCGGAATTTAATATAATTGAAATTAAATAATTAATTTCGACACTTAATATCAATTTTCAACAGTCTCCCACTTGGTCTTACTAATTCTTATAATTAGATTAGGTATCATAAGGTGCACAATCATTGATAAATATAGTTTTCTAAATCAAATGATTCACGGATGCGAGGCACGGCGGTTCCATGCTATTCAAGAGCATGGTTCCTTCCATATACTACAACGCCAATGTTTCATTCAACTGAGATTTTAATATTGGGTATCATAATGGCCTCATAATGTCCTTTTAAATAAGGAGTATTTCTGTCAACAATAATTTATAATCATATGCATGCATTCACAAAAGACAGAAATAATTGAAATCAAAAACACTTTTATTAAATTCAAGTAATATTGTCAAACAACGAAGCCAAAATAGCAATCATAATCTAACTAATTGAGACCCATCTCTTTGACATGTTCCATAAACGTCTTCGGAGATAGTCCTTTCGTAAGAGGATCTGCTATGTTATCACGCGTACTAATGTGATCAATTGGCACTCTTTGTTTATGAACTTCTTCTTTCACTGATAGGTATTTCATCTCAATATGCTTAGCCGTCTTAGTATACCTATCGTTCTTCGAGAAGAAGATTGTTGTGACATTATCACAATAAATCTTCAGCAGCTTAGATATTGATTCCATAATTCTAAGTCCTGAAATAAAGTTTCACAGCCATAATCCATGATTTGTAACTTCGAAGCAAGCTACGTATTCAGCCTTCATAGTAGACGATGCAATGATACTTTGCTTAACACTTTTCCATGAAACGGCTCCTCCAGTCATAAGGAAGACATAACCCGCAGTGATCTTCCTACTGTCAAGGCATCCCCCAAAATCCGAGTCTGAATAACCAATTACCTCAAGGTGATCAGTCTTCCGATATGTGAGAATGTAAGCCTTGGTCCCTTGCAGGTACCTCATCACTTTCTTTGCAGCTTTCCAATGGTAAATCCTCGGATTGCTTTGATATCTGCCTAGCATCCCAACGGTAAAACTGATGTCCGGCCTAGTGCAGACTTATGCATACAACAAGCTCCCTGCGAGCGAAGCATAAGGCATGCCTTTCTTGTGATCCCTTTCTAAATTACTTCCAGGGCATTGACTTAAGTTGAACAAATCCCCTTTCTGAAGTGGAACATTAATGGGATTGCAACTTTTCATGCTAAATCTTTCTAAAACTTTGTCAATGTAAGATTTATGAGATAATCTCAACGTTCCTCGTAATCTATCCCGAGATATTTCTATCCCGATCACGAAGGATGCCTCACCTAAATCTTTCATGTCAAAGTTTTTAGAGAAGATGCTTCTTGGTTTCACGTAATAAACCAAGATCACTGCTGGAGATAAGTAAGTCATCAACATATAGTACTAAAAACACAAACTTACTCCCACTGATCTTTAGGTATATACACCGATCAACAATGTTTTTCTTAAACCCAAAGGATGTAATGGTATCGTGGAACTTAATGTACCATTTACGAGAAGCTTGCTTTAGACTATATATTGACTTCTTTAACATACAGACCATGTTTTCCTTTCCTTAATTTATAAAGACCTGTGGTTGTGCCATGTAGACTTCTTCTTCTAAACTCCCATTTAGAAAAGTTGTTTTTACATTCATTTGGTGCAACTTCAAATTATAATGAGCCACCAATGCTAATATGATTCTTAAGGAGTCCTTCTTTGAAACTGGAGAGAAGGTCTCATTATAATCAATGCATTCTCGTTGATTAAAACCTTTGGCAACAAGTCTAGCTTTATGTCATTCGATATTGCCTTTTGAGTCAAATTTGGTCTTAAAGATCCACTTGCACCCAACTCATTTTTTTCCTTCTAGCAATTCGACCAACTCCCAAACTTTGTTGTCATTCATAGATTTTATTTCTTCATTCATGCCATTAACCCATTTATGTGAATCATTACTATTTACAGCTTTTTCATAAGAAACTGGATCATTAATATTCCCTATGTTAAATTCTGTCTCTTGAAGGTATACCACATAATCATCCGGAATTATCGATCTCCTTTCTCTTTGAGATCTTCTTAATGGTACTTCATGTGGTGCTCTAAAATTTTCATCGGTTATAGTCTCATTATGTGGTTGTTCAGTTTGTTGATCATTCACTTGTTGTTCATTGTTATTGATTGGGTTAATGATCGGTTCAACAACTACATCAGGAACAGCAGGAATGTTATGAACTCTGGGTATAGGAATTTTTATCCTGACTTCTCGAATGATTACCTCCCTTTTTTTTCATACGTCCACTTACTTCACCTTCTTCAATGAATTTAAAAATTTTACTTTCTATGATTATAGTTGTATGATTAGGAAAATAGAATCTATATCCCTTCGACTTTTCTGGATACCCGATGAAATGATAAGATAATGTCATAGGATCCAATTTCTTTTCATGAGGGCTATAGATTCTAGCTTTCCCTGGGCAGCCCCACACACGTAAATACCTTAAATCGGGTGTATATCCTTTCTAAAGTTCAAAAGGAATTTTTGAAACTGACTTACTAGGAACCCTATTTAAGATATATACATCGGTCTTTAATGCACGTGTTCACAAAAATTTAGAAAATTGGGTCCTACTTATTAGACTTTCAACCATTTCTATAAGGGTACGATTACGTCTTTCAGCTACACAATTCTGCCAAGCTGATCCTGGCATTGTGTATTAAGCGCAAATACCTAATTTTCCAAGGAGTAGCAAATGGGCCAGTGCGTTTCCCTGACTCATCATATCTACCATAATATTCACCACCTCTATCAGACCTAATAATTTTTACCTTTTTGCCTAGTTGCCTCTCAACCTCAATAATGTATATTTCAACGACGTTCACAGACTAGGATTTATCATGCAACATGTACAGAATGCAATAACGTGAAAAATCATCTGTAAAGGTGATGAACTATTTATCTCCACCAATTGATGGAATATCAAATGGTCCACATATGTTTGTATGTATTATTTCAAGTAGTTGGTTGATTCTTGTGACTCCTTTCTTTGTATATTTGGTATGTTTTCCTTTAATACAGTACACACATAAATTATAACTGGCCCAATCCAGGTTATGGAGTATTTCATCTTTAATGAGTCTTTCAATTCTCGGCCTGGATATGTGCCCTAATCTTTTATGCCACAAGTAAGAAGATTTTTCGTCATTAAGTGTAAGTTTCGTACCAACATTAGGATGCAGGGTCACAAGGGTTCAGAAAAATTCTTTTCAGGATTCAATTGATATAAAACAATCTGATAAAAATCTAGAACCAACATTATTAAAATTTTTAATCAAACCAAAACCATTGTACTTAAATTCAATCGCAAAATCGTCTAAAGTAAGTTTGGAAACATAAATTAAATTCCTAAAAACTGTGGGAACATAAAAAGTTTCTTGCAAATCTAAAATAAATCCAGTGCTTAAATTCAGGCGAAAGACTCCAACAACTTCTATTTTAGCCTTTGCTTTATTGCCATGTAAATAAAATGCTCATTTGGATTTGTTTTGTGGATCGAAGTGAAGCCCTGCATCGAATTAGAAACATGACACATAGAACCAGAATCAATCCAATGAGTGTTAGAAGGAGCGTCAATAAGGTTTGATTCAAAACAAGCATAAATAAAAGGCTTACCCTTTTTATCGAACCAGGCCTTTCGTTTATGACAATCCCTCTGGAAATGGCCTTTCTTTTTACAGAAGTGACACTTGTCGCTCTTTTTTTTCGAAGAAGGATGGGACCCCTACACATATTATTAAAATTAGCACAGAAAAACTCTGTCCGAAAACTTACAAGATTATATGAGAGGCTGAAATCATAAATGAGGCTTTTTATAGCTAAATCCCTTACAAGAAGACCAATAAAATAATCAAAAATAAAGTGGCATCTAGCACTAAAGGATATATACAATAAATTAATCATGAACATTTTTAATTCTAACAGAAGGAAAACCCCAATTTATCCACTTTGATAGCTCCTCTGAGTTGACTTGAAAATGATCCAATATCAAGGGACCACTTAGAACATTGAGATTTACTTCCCAAATTAGCTAAAATATCAGCTGGCTGGTTACCTTCTCGAAAAACATGAACAAAAGATAAATTGAAATCTGTAGATAAGGCCTAAATATCTTCAACTATATCTCTGATTCTCCATTGACATTTCAGTCCTTTGTTAAGCACATCAATCAAAATTTTTGAATCTGATTCAACAATCAACTCATAAACCTTTAAATCTTGATAATATCTTAATCCTTCCAAAATAGCCATCGCCACTACTTCAATATTGGTTTTAAAACTAAAGAAGTGGAAGAAAGCCCATATCATGTCTCCCTTAGCATTTCTCAAAATCCCACCTCCACCACTATTGCCTGGATTACCTATAGAACTCCCATCTGTGTTGAGTTTTAACAACTGTTCATGACGAGGTTTCCATTAAACAAAAGTATATTCCTTTTGGATTTTGACATCTTCCAAATGATATATAGAAAAGTTACTAGGAGAATGAGGTAACAAATAACATATGGATTTGCTATGAGCTTCAGTTGTCAATAGAAGACTAGACAAATTAGGAGCTGCACCATTATACTTGCTTGTATTTCTTTGGCACCACAAAGACCAACAAATGATAATTGGCATCACCTTTTGACATTTCCTCCATTGAAGACATCTACTTCTAATATCAGTTCTATTATTTTGAATCCCAAAGATCCTTCCAAAATGAAGCCACATTTTGTCAGCTATATCACCAGAAATAAACACATGATCATAGGATTCTATTTGAGAAGAAGCACAACATTGACATTTTGATGGACCACACCACCCTATAGAGTATAGCTTTTTATCCAAAGGAATATACGCTGTAATAATTTTCATATAAATATGGACAATTTTATAGGAATAAACCTCTACCACGAAAAAATTGCAGACCATGAAACTATAGATTTGGTTCTCATCATCTCCGAAGCAGATTTTAAAGTAAAATTCCCATCCATTGAATTAGTCCAAATGAGCTCATCCTCTTTATCTCCTTCAGATATATGAGTTCCCATTATTGTGAAACTAATATCTAGAGGAAATAAAACAAAAAGTTTACGCAAATCCCATTTCTTATCATCTGTCCAAAGATCTTTAACTTTAAGCTTAGATTCTTCATAAGCATAATTGGATAGAGGGCCTATTGAGCACCAATTATCCCACAGAGCACTACAATTTCCAGCTCCTAACCTCCAAAACATGTTTTCTTCATAATTTGATCTAACAAGACACATTCTTCTCCAACTTTGAGACCATACTCTCCCATTTGCTGAACAAGGATGAATTTTCTACAATACTTTGGTAACATAAAATCTTTCCAAAGGGACTTTTTACTTCTAAATTTCCACCACAATTTGATGGAGAAGCTTTTACTTATATCCCATAGACTTCTAATCTCCACCCCTCCTTTATGAACATGTCTGGAAATATCACTCCATTTACACCAATAATGTCTCCTCTCCTCCATATTTGAGCTCCAAAAGAAGTTGTCAAACATATTTTCAATGGAACTTATGATTTTTCTAGTTAGCATCAGAGCTGATAGAGTATACAAAGTAAAGGAGGATAGCACATGCTTAATCAGAACTATTTTGGCTCCAGCGGATAACAATGTAGCTTTCAAGCTAGAAATCTTGTACCTGATATTTGAAAGAACTCAAAAAATATGTTTCTTTTTCTACCTGAGTAAATAGGGCACCCCAAATAAGTAATGGGAATTTATTTCGAATTAAAACCAGCAATGTATACAATCTTCTTCTTAGAAGTTGGATTAATTTTATTGGACACAATAAGGGAGCTCGTTTTCTTATTCACCTTTTGACCTGAGACCTGTTCATATTTTTCAATCACTAATAACACTTTTTTAATAGATTTCATATCACCTAAAGAGAATATAATGATATCATCATCAAAAGATAGGTGATTTATTTAAGGGCCTCCAATAGGGAGCTTAAATTGTTTAAATGAAGCTTGAGCATTAAGTCCATTTAAATTTAAAGAGAGAGCTTATGTCATCATGACAAAGAGACCAGGTGATAGAGGATCACCCTATTTAAGCCATCTTTCAGACTTAAAGAAGCCTTTCTGGTTACCATTTATGAGAATGGAGAACCAATTATTAGATATAACCCTCCAAACCATGTCTATCCATCTCTCAGAGAAACCAAATTTCCTCACCACCTTTATAAGAAACAACCAAGACACTCTATCATACGCTTTGGCCATATCCAACTTCCTAGCAACATTGCCTCCATAGTTTTTAAAATTGATCATGTGGAACATTTCTTGAGCCAAAAGAATATTTTTTGTAATATCTCTCCCTTTTATATAATCACTCTGATTAGGAGAAGTGATGTCAGAAAGTATTTTACTCAATCTGCAAGCCATCACTTTAGTGAAAATTTTGTTGAAAAAATTACATAGACTGATAGGCCTCATTTTATGAAAAGTTTGGGGGTTTTGTACCTTTGGGACAATAGCTATTAGAGTGGAAGAGACAATTTTAGGAATCTCCAGACCTGAAAAGAATCCTTGAACAACTTTGATAATATCACTGCCTATGATATGCCAACAATGCTTGAAAAAGTTACCTGAGAAGCCATCCATACCCACTGCACTATCTTCAATGAGATAAAAAATAGCTGACCTGATTTCTTCTTCATCTGGATACTCAACTAACAGGATGTTTTGATCATCTGAAATGAGGTTAGGGATGCAATTGAGAAAACTATCAGCATTCACATATTCCTCCTTATCTTCAAAATCAGCCTTAAAGAAATTAATTGTTTCTTTACATTAAAGTTCCTCTTCTTCAAGCCAATTTCCAGAGTCATTTTTAATTTTGTGAATTATCATCCTTTTTCTACTAGCCTTAACTGAGTTGTGGAAGAACCTAGTATTTTTTCCTCCAGTAAGCCTCTTCCAAAGCACTTTTCTTTGTATATTTAGCTTCTTCTCTAGACCAGACCTCTCTATTCTCCTCACTTGGATCAATTTCATAGGCTATCTCAACTGCAAGAACTTTATCTTCTGCATCTCTAACTGATTGAAATATATCCCCATAGGTATCTTTACTCCATATTGATAGATGAGTTTTAAGATTTTTGAGATTAAGAGCCACTGCATAAATTGGATTAGAAGATAAATTAGAATTCCAATTCCTTTGAAAAACCTCTATAAAAGAAGTCTTCTTTGTCCAAAAGTTTATAAATTTAAAGGGATTTATAATATAATCTATAGAAGATTTCATCTCAATTAAAAGAGGAGCATGGTCTGATGCATCTCTGTTCAGGTGGGAGACATTAATCTTAAACCCCAATTACATTAGCTAACACTTTATCCAACCTACTCCATATTATAGCATCACCATCCCTCTTGTTGAACCATGTATAGGCAGATCCACAGTATCCCATATCTTCTAATTGATTAGTAGCAATGAATTCTAAAAATTCCAAAGAAGAGGCGGAATAAATTTGATTCCCCCTGCTTTCTCCCAAGAATAAACCACTGTGTTAAAATCTCCACACACTATCCAAGGCTCATTGTTGTTTAAATAAGTGAGATGTTTCCATAATTCCCTTCTTTCATTTTTTGAGCATTTAGCATATACTACACTACAATTAATTGGCTTAGCCCCCTGATGACTTACACAAGATACTGTTAGAGATTGATCCATACTAGCAACCACTAAAAATTAAAGATCATATTTAGCAAATAACCATATCTTACTATTAGAATTAGCTTCGAATAGTTAAAATCCCAATCTAAACATATGGCTGGATATAACCTCTACCCCTTGCTTAGGTTCTAAGATATCCAGCACTGAAATGTTGTGAATCTTAATCAGTCTTTTTAACCTCCTCATTGCACGTTTCTTGACAATTCCTCTAATATTCCAAACTAAAAAACTTATCATTGAGACATTGCATCAGATTTAGCTTTTGAGTTGGATATTAGATTCATATTATGGTTACCTACCCTTTGAAGAATTCTAGTAAGTGACATAGAGGCTGATCTGCAGTTTGATTCTTTGTCTGTCATTCCTTCACCTTGTTTTTGCTGATACCTCTTGACATGTTTACTTTTTCTCCTCACTTTAATGAATCCTTCTTCCTCATTTTCTTCATTAGATTTATATTCTTCTTGATTAACATCTCCAACCAATTCCCCATCTTCTCTAATCTCATATTCCTCACAATGAATAGGTTGCTCTACAGTAGTAGTCTGATCTGCATTTGTTTCTTTGTTTTCATCCATTTTCTGCATATCCTTCTGCACTGTTGCTAATACCGAGGCTTGATTATGGTCTTTATTCATACTCTTATCTCCATCTGCCTCCTTATCTTGAATTTTTAGAAGATCCTTTGGGACTGGTGGAATATCTTCTACTGCTACTGTTGGTTTCTTGAAGTTCCTGATGACCCATTCTTTTGTGGCTTCCTTCACTTTAGAGACTGTTTCTGGTTTCTTTTTCCTCAAAAATACATTGGCTTTGTTTCTTATTACCCCATATTTTTTATGAACAAGCATTCTTCTTGTTTATGGCCTTTCTTTAAACAAAATTGACAGTACTCATGTATACCCTCATATTTAATATACTGCCAATACCCCGTGCCTCTATCAGTGTTACCAATCCAAACCCTAGATGGATGATCTTTGCATAGATCAATCTCTACACAAATCCTCCCTAAACTAGGTCTAGAGAGAGATGCAGTGGCAAGATCATATTTTAAAGGCGTACCTACCACATTATCAATAGAAAATATACTCTCCTTATTATAGAGATTAATGGGAGAATAGGTAAGTTTATCCATATAGGGGCAATAGTAGACTCCACATTAGGATGGAAGTCAGGAGACCTTTTGAAAACTCACATATGATAGCGATGAATGAACCATGTTTTCCTTAGCCAAACCCTATGGAAGTCTTATTCATGAAATAAACGTATGAGGATATGCTTTTGGTCTATTAACCCTATATTAAAAGAAGCTTTCAATCCCAGGGATGAAAAAACTTTATGTATATTATTTATCGCAGGCCTGCCATGACAGAATTTCCCAACAAGGGAGTACTTGAATGGAGCTGCTAACTTCTTTATGTCTTCATCAGTGAAAAAAAATAGTCGGTTCTCCTTTGAAATTGCTAACTTCCTTCAAAGAAATTAAGGATTGCATTTGATTGCCTACTACAGATGCAAAGGATTTAGAGGGATTGATAAGGTTTTGAGAGATATTAGGATATGGAGGAAGGGTGACTGCCTCCACATTGGAGGCAATATTATCCGCCATGCAACCCTAGGTCGCCCTAGTGAGAGAGAGAGAGAGAGAGTATTATCTATTAACCTTTGTCATTCTTTTCCTTCTTCACAATAGCAGTTAATGGTTCAGCTTGATGAGACGGCCTAGGATCTTTCTTAATGCCCTTGCCGAACTTCTTCTTAAAAGCAGCTCCTTTAACTGTAAGATTTTCCACTTGTCCCTTACTCACATGGCCATTATGTTAATTAAGTCTTCCTTCCTACTGTACCAACATGATTTGTAAATCATTTACATTCCACTTATCTTTTATAGTGTTGCAATTGATTTAGAAAGTCCCATACTCAGGGGGTAGGGAGTTTATGACGAATTGGATGAGAAAAGACTCATCCATTGTCATGCCCAAAACTCTAAGTCTAGCATCCATATTGATCATATCTATAATGTGCTCATTCATGGTTCGAGTACCATCGAACCTCATAGTGGTCAGGTCATCCATCAGTTTTCCAGTAAGGGATTTATCAGTAATGCAAAAGCATTCCTTAATGTTGTTCAAATTCTCTTTCGCTTTCGTGGTTTCAGGTAGGGAGGTCTTAATATTAGAAGCAATGCACATTCGCATAAACATAAGGGACAACTTATTGGATCGAGACCATGCTTCATGGACAACATTTCCATCCTCACTACTGGCATCAGTAATAGCAACGGATTCATCACACATAATTTCCATGTCCAGGTCAATAACCCCTAGGCTGAACTCAATTTTGCTCATTCGATTCAGAAAAATTAGTTCCATCAAATCTGGAAGAGGATTGAACATGAGAATACAGGTTAAGGGGAACTAAAATTAATAACAATGTTCAGAAATTAAATTTTACACACAACAATAATTGCAAGGGTCGAATATTCAATTATTGACTAAAATTTTTGTTAGATTTCATTTACAATCTGAATATAACGGAATCTGTGTTGATCATCACATAATGTTCAGATTGTAAAGATATACTACCCTATAATTCATTTATCATAGTCCCATAACTTTGGCATCTGTGTTTGTTGCCTAAATATTTAATACCATGATTAATATACTTAATGTCAATTATTCTGTTCTTACAAAACCAGTACTAATGTTGTTTAATTCATATATTAGCATGTGTTGCGTCTCAATCCAATTTTATAACTAACATTAGGATAAACCTTTAATGAATATAAGTGTATTATTCGTACATACAGTCTCAAGCTGTGTTTGGCCTTTGACTTAACTCAAATGAATAATTGCTTACATCTCCAAGCTTAAATATAGTTAATCATACACTAAATATTAACTACAACACGTAGTCTACAAGTAATTACCAAGATACCAATAACATCTTAAATGCCTCAAAAATAAAATTGCCCAAGTATATTAAAAATACATAATACATGAATTTTGCCAAAAATGGCAAAAATGAGTTTTCACCATAGAATCGAAGTAAAACATGGCAGAAAATCAAAACCTTTTGCGGAACGTTAATACCAATTTTCTGTTGAGAGTTATAAGCCCCGAGATTATTTCCTAAAACGACAAAAACGTGGTTTTGAGGGCCTTAATGAACTCGGATTGTCGAAAAACACATTACATCATAGCCTAAGGGGGTGAAATTCGATCGTTGGCCCGTTTCTGGTCAAGCCATAAACATGGATGGTAATCACATTCCATAAATATCGTGCACATATAGTAGGGTCTCTCAAAATCCTGTCCCCAGACATATAACTGTGAGTATTAACTTCCACGTCTTTAAATAGTGATATAACAAAGAACTCTTCCTATTACCACATCCTGAGCGTTAATTATAATAACCAACTAAATCTTTCTGCTGAATAGTAAATCAAATACACTCCGAATCATATCAATAAAATCCCTACACATACCAGAATCAAATATCCGAAACCATTATACCCTTCGAAGTCTCGATAATACACACACACACACACACACACACACATATATATATATATAAACATGATCCCGACCCTCTCGCAGAGGGGCCCCTCCAGAACAAAACATTCTACACTAAGGTAGTAACCCCGATAGACTTGCAATATCCTCACACTATCGGTTTAAGCATATTATAAAACCATAATTAGGATAATATCATACTCGTATAACACAACACTAAAATGAGTAATTTCAATAAAGTATATACCACTATCAATACACCTATTAATCCTCTGGGGATAACACGAAAGGTAACCCTACTATACCAGGGAAAAATATTCACATAAATAATAACATTATCGAGATACTCACTAAACACATCTCTCATGCGAATATCGCAATAATAAAAAATGTAGTAACTCGTTCCTAACACATACAACACGCATCATCATCTGAGAATATAACAGATACTTCTACTTTTCCAATCGCTCTGGCTTCTCAAATGTTTCCTGGACTTAACACACATGTCCGTACCAAACAGAAAATTTTAATAACTATTGCTCTTGCTAGGCACCACACCCTTATCCCTATACTTTCTTTGAGAAACATTTTTAACGTACGAGTTTCACTCCCCACAAAATACCTCTACACATACTCCAATTATCTCCAGTCACACTGACCATGTTATGGTTGTCCTTCTCTCGGACATTGGTAGTCTCGACTTTGATGACTACCTCCATTGTTCCCTTAGATTTGATGGCCCTAAGGAATACGCTAGTGGGTTCGACAACTCTTACTAAAATCACCATCGCTCGATAAAATGTTTTCTATCTGAATCATTTAAATGGACCCCCTAATGGGTCTCCCCTTTGTGGTGCTTCACCAACATCGTTTCCCCCAATCTTACTCTGACTAAATTCTTCGATTCTTGTAGCTCCCCACCCAAGGAAGCATTTTCCTTCATAATAACAAAACACAACATTATTACCATCGACATTGACCCTCCAAGCAGAATTCCCCAGAAGTGCTAGCAATTCTTCTTGTAAGTTAATTTTTCCCTTTAATGTCCTCTTATCCATTACACCTACTTCATCTGGTGCACGATTCGCTAATTAATTAAATTTCTTTTCACAAAGTGACCTCTATTCGACCCTCTTGTGTGAGTTCAGAACAATGTTCGCATCTTATCCTGAACAATCGATGAAGGAACTTATGGCTAAACCATACGTATGCGCCTTCTCTTGATAAAACATTCCACTTCTAAGTGTGGTAGTTGCCTCTCACCATTGTAACTCTGTTCTTATGAGCCAAGAAAAAATTTACCCTAAATTTTCACTCCCGATTAGCCATACTTCGACATATGCCCAAGCCTTTAAATTTTTTACTTTCGTTGGCTAACACACGCCATTTTTGCATTTTTTTAGAATTTCCACTGTAGGTTCTCTTTAATGTTTCGTCTAACTCTCTCCCAATCCAACTTTAGTGGGCGAGTCTATTTTGACTCCACTTTCTAGTATAGCGGTACTATACTGTCATATGTTGTGGCTAAGCAGCCTTTACTGTCCTAGATTTTCATACCAATATAGGGGTGACCTCAACTACATTCATCATTCTTGAATATACCTTATAACCTCAACTGAGCTTTGCCTCCTATTGTCCGCCCAACTCGCACGACATACTGCATTGTTCGGCACACGAACACACCCGAATGCAAATAAGATTCACTATTATATGCATTATAGTAGGAGAATGAAACCTCACCAAAGAAATCGACAATCCTAAACATAGGGCTCTATATTAAAGAAAGCTACGCTGGAAGCATAATAAGCCGTAGAGATCCTAAAGGACACTACAACCTGATGCTTTGATACCACCTATGACACCCCGACTAATTAAATATCAGGTCGGTACTCCTTTACGAAATTAATACAAAATATCAAGTTGGTTCAGTCTTAGCATCACTGTCAAAAACATTTAATTTATTACAAGCCACCTAATATTTAAAAAGAGAGATGCCAAATTTTATTAATTAAATTAATAGTAACCAAGTAATTAAATCAATAACCATCAATCGCATAAACAATATCATGTGAATAACTAACGAAATGAAATAAACTGAGTCTGGAGTAAACACTCCAATGATAATAATACGAGAGTAAATAAAATATCGATACAAGAGTCTGTATCTACAATCTCTAGATAAGAACGGGCACCATGCCCTAACTGATATGAATGACCATGAAGGAACTAAGGATAAATGTGAAGGCGTATAATGTCAAGATCTTTTAACTTCCACAGCAGCTACATCACATCATCAAAATGTAACTCCTTTGCTTGGTGTCCCTATGGTTGGGCACCTAAAATTTTTTACAAAACAAAAATAGATTTAGAGGAAAACGGGTCACAGCCCGAGGTGAAAACAGTTTAAAATATAGTAAGTGTTTAAATTACAATTAAACAATACATGTTATAAACATGTTAGTTACGTACTCTCACATGAGTTTCTCACCTCTTAACTAATGTGCACGCTTAACGTATTCCCTTAACCCATCCTACTTATGCCGCTAACTAACTAGTTTGTACCACTCCTTCTTTCGCATTCTAACATAGGGTATCTACTCGTAACACCCAAGTAAGTCATATTTATAACCTATATTCACATTCATTAAATTACTTATGTCAAGTGTTAATTAAATTCTCACATTCTTAGCCCATTCAAATATCTTAGTTATTCACATCTACTAAGCAACAGTGAAATGGTCACAAGTACATATATAAATCACTCTCAGTACATATACACATATAAGGCACCCCTAGGCTAAACTGCGGTGCAAGCATACTCTGCTATCAAATCCCTGAACATCACGTACGTAAGAATCACGTGTTTCGAATCTCTCAAGAACCGTCTGAATACAAATCACACATATTGGAGGCGAACATAGTTCACATACCCATGAGTCATGCACATACCTACGCTCCCATGGTCAACTGACTTATCAACTCAGAAAAAATTCATTCACAGTCCTATGTACTTAAGGTAACAATCTTAATCCCCCCCGTAGGCACACAAAGATAAGATGGCCCTTTTCCGAAAACCAACCTCCCGTGATAGCAAGTATGATAGGTATGTCATACACAAAAGAAATTTATACACTAGGCATTCACACAACCTAAGTAATCGCATTTCTATATAGTTATTCACACATTCCCTCTAGTAAATCTCATACGTAGCAAGTTTATCCCGAACCTCATACGTAATATATTTAGTTTGATAACTCTCGTCGTATCAATTTGAGTATTTAAACCTATCCCAAAAGATTACTAGGTCTCCTATTAGTTTCCAATGTTATATCAGTAACTTAAAGTCCCTCCGTTACTATTTTTATCCTTACATCATCATTCATTCCCATTATAGTTTCAATTCGAACGATTTCTAATCGTACCTCACTCGGTAGACCCTCGTAAGCAATAACATTCCAATCCATAAGGTAAACCATTTTTTCGGGCATCAACTAAGATCCTACTGACCTTAACAAAGTCCCACAATATTAAATTAATCACCCTAAGAATAATTATTGTCTTTGGGATTTTCATTAAACCTTAAGGGAAAATAATTACCAAAAATCAGAAGAGGTCGATCGATTGAAGGAAAGGATCGATCGATCGATCATCGATCGATCGATATTCTTGGATCGATCGAACTATCACGCGGGTATTTGCCCTGATCTCTCGAAAATAGTTACGGGTTCCCTCTTTTTTACACCTCAATTTCTTCATTACAACGTCCTAAACTCCCAAGAAAGTTCACTAATCATCCTATAACATATCAGCATCATCTTTAAAGTATTAGAATCATTAAATCATCATGGATCATAAGTTTCTTGGATCAAAACGCCCAATTTACATAAAAACCCTATTTCTCCTATTTCCTTCAAGATCTTCATAAAACTTAACATAAATTCACAATTCCCTACGCACGGATCATGATTTCATAACTATTATATACCCATAAGTTTATCTACATGAAGCCTACCCATATTCAATGTTTAATTCTCCAATTTCACAATTAATTCACTTATTTACGATAAATCATAAAATCTAAACTATAATGTAAAATATATGCTTTGAATCTTTGCAAGATAAATCACTTGCCTTTGATTAGAAGTTATGATCCGTTGATGACAGTATTCGTTGGTTCTCCATCTCTTTCCGGTCACAAATCCGGTGATGGTGATGGTTGTTTTGCCTTGGAAACCCTTGGAAACTTTACTCTCTTTTGTGTTTAACAAATAATGGCCCTAATAACCATAAGTGTTGGCTGATAAATATCTCCTAATTTCCGTGGTTCACTATTCACCAAAAATAGGAATGACTAAAATACCTCCTGGGTTGCTGGTTAGGCCTAAAAATGCCCCGGGACCCAAACTAAACCCCCGACTAGTGTCTTATGACTATCACAAACCTTACAGAAATGTTGACGCGCTCAAAATTATCATACGAATGACATAAAAATAAAATACTTTTAAATCCATTAAATTGGATCCTGACACAACTCACACGCGCGTCCTAACTTAATTACGAAAACTGCCATATTTTCAACTCACGACAATTTTAATAAATTCATTAATCACATATTACCATAATCACTCATTAATATTCAACATTATCATCATATTTAAATACTAACTCTCGTCGCGCTAGTTATTTAAATCCGAATTAATTTTCAATTAATTATCCCAAATTAATTTAATTAATCCCACAATTAAAAGAAATTTAATTTCTGTAATCTCATAATTAGTAATCTCACAATTAAAAGCAATTTAATTTAATTAATCTCATAATTAAAAGCCATAAAAATACGGGGTATTACATACTTCTCCCCTAATAACAGAATTTCATCCCGAAATTCAGAAAAGTAGGCATATTTGGAAAAATTAGGCATCCTCGAGTACTCAAAATAAAATAAAAAGAAAGGCTCAATCACTACATCCCTCGCTTCGCAACAAGGTTGTTTAACACTCTTGACTCTTTATCAGTTATAGGGTTACACCTCAATAAATGCACATCATGTTGTGATCTTACTAAACAACATTCGAATAAGGATAGCCTATACATCATTGGCCGCATTGTCTCAATATTATTGTGAGTTCTCACCTCACTTCATATCAACTCCCGCATTTATCTAAACACAAAACTCTCATACTGGAAGGAACCATAAAACATTGGACTACTCTTGTCCGTTCTTCGAATCTCTATTCCCGGCGTTGTGACTTTTACACAAGGGAAAGTCACTTAAGACAGTTGGTGATTATCCCATTATAGTCATCGGACTAACTTCTGACTAATCCCAAAACTCTGAGAATTCGCTCACCTCTAAGAATCCAAAGGGAGGATAGTACGGTTCATTTACACAAAACATTTGTAAGTACCTTGTCCACTATAAATAGGTACGGGTGCTTTCGCACAACTCTTATATTAGGTAACATCCTCTCCCCATTACCAAATTATACTTCACTTACTAGCTATACCCGTTGTGGAAATGAAATGGTCGCAATGAGTCCAAAATTACTTTCATATAGTTCCACCAGTCGTCAATCACCTTGTGCCCACTCCTCGGGCTATAGGTGAGACGCCCTTCTCAAAACAAAACGTTATTCTCACTACTTCCTAATACCCATGTTGAAAGTGGATTCGGGGATCTCATTGTAGTTCAGAATAATATTGGGCAGGACCACGTACCGGCGTGTTCATTATCTAATAGTGTAAATCACCCAAGGATATAACAATTACTTTCCTTCTGGACAACCTGTCCCACACATTCGAAGGAACTCGCTACTTATCTATAAGTTAGCAACCCCTCAAAGAAATTTACCAACTTGAATCTTCCATCGCTGGAATCGTCGGCTTGATACTAAATTATATGGCTGATCATCTGACCCCAATCGATCTACTACTTACTATACCCATTTCAACACCGACTTTGACTTATAATTCTTCCCGTTAAGTGATACTTAATAACCCTCTTCTTCCCTCGGCTCATACTAAAAGTTTTCACCACGATGTTCACTTCTGGACTCTTTATACCTTATTGACATTCTCACTCTATTTACGCGTAAGCCACCCTCAACATTTGATTGGGTGGAGCTCCGCTCCAAATTTTTCGTAATAGTTAAATATTTCACTTCTCAAGGGATACCCCCTTTTAAATGGCTTCCCACTGACTTTCAACCAAGTCCGGACGTGCTACTCTGATTGCACACGAATCTATAGATTGTCATCCTTTTCACGACGCTTAATCTACTATACCACTTCCATTTGGTCATATTAGTCCCACAAGTAAAAATTTCACCCATCTATTTCCTTGTCTCTTCTTCCGGCGATTCTGACACCAGCAAACCAAGGTGTCTACACCCTTATAACCCATGGATACAGATTTAAACATCATATCCGCTTTATACGTACTCCAAACTCTTTATTTCCCCTGCATTCGCAATGTGGCTATACCACTTGGGAGTTCTCAATTACCCTTGAATTTGAAATCCTAAATCCTCCTTAACATCATTCCATCATGCAAACCGCCGTAATCAAATAAGATTTTCAGTACTTCCTCACCTGATAACTAGCTCTATTGGCCTTATATCGTAATTTACCCTTTAACTTCCAGTTATAACCACATACTTCCATAACGACCGAGGTACCCAAATCATGGACGTATGGCCAAACTTCTCCTTACTACCAACCTTACGCTAAGTTTCATGCGTGGGATGTCTCGCAAAGCGAAATCCAAAGAAGGGACCCCCCGATACACTACTACCTAGCATTGTTGGTTATCGGAATTCGTTAGGCCCTCAATCCATAACATGTACCCCTATATTCATGTCTCTTGACAACAAGGTTACATCTCCTTTCTCAATTACACTTAAACAAGGAACTTCTTCTGAAAGACATTGTCTCTTAACATTGATGGTAATCACATTCCATAAACATCGTGCACATATAATAGGGGATCTCAAAATCTAGTCCCCAGACATACAACTATGAGTATTAACTTACACATCTTTAAATAGTGATATAACAGATCACTCTTCGTATTACCACATCCTGAGCATTAATTATAATAACCAACTACATCCTTTCGCTGAATAGTAAACCAAATACACCCCGAATCATATCAATAAAATCCCTACACATACCGAGATCAAATATCCGAGACCATTATACCCTTCGAAGTGTCGATAATATACATATATATATATATATATATATATATATATATATATATATATATATATATATATATATATATAAATGCGAGCCTGACCCTCTTGCAGATGGGGCCCCGCCAGAAAAAAACATTCTACAACAAGGTTGTAACTCGAAAGACTTACAATATCCGCACAAAATCGGTTTAAACATATTATAAAACAATAATTAGGATAATATCATACTCGTATAACACAACACTAAAACAAGTAATTTCAATAAGGTATATACCACTATCAATACACCCATTCATCCTCTGCGGATAACACAAAAGGGAACCCCACTATACCAGGGAAAATATTCACATAAATAATAACATTGTCGAGATACTCAGTAAACTTGTCTCTCATGCGAATATAGAAATAATAAAAAATGTAGTAACTCGTTCATGACACATACAACACACATCATCATCTGAAAATATACCTCATACTTCTACCTTGCCAATCGCTCTGGCTGCTTAAATGGTTTTCGGACTTAACACACATGTCCATACCAAACAGAAAATTTCAATAACTATTGCCCTTGCTAGGCACCACACCCTTATCCCTATACTTGCTTCGGGAAACATTTTTAACATACGAGTTTCACTCCCCACAAAATACCTCTACACATTCTCCACTTATCTCCAGTCACACTGACCATGTTAGGGTTGTCCTTATCTCGGACGTTGGTAGTCTCGACTTTGATGACTACCTCCATTGTTCCCTTAGCTTTGATGGACCTAAGGAATACACAAGTGGCTTCGACAACTCTTACTAAAATCACCATCGCTCGATAAAATATTTTCTATCTGAATCATTTAAATGGGCCCCCTAATGGGTCTCCCCTTTGTGGTGCTTCACCAACATCGTTTCCCCCAATCTTACTCTGACTAAATTCTTCGATTCTTGTATCTCCCCACCCAAGGAAGTGTTTGCCTTCATAATAAAAAAACACGACATTATTACCATCGACATTGACCCTCCAAGAAGAATTCCCCAGAAGTGCTAGCAATTTTTCTTGTAAGTTAATTTTTCCCTTTAATGTCCTCTTCTCCATTGCACCTACTTCATCTGGTGCAGGGTTCACTAATTAATTAAATTTCTTTTCACAAAGTGACCTCTGTTCGACCCTCTTGTATGAGTTCATAACAATGTTCACATCTTATCCTGAACATATGATGAAGGAACTTATGGCCAAACCATACGTATGCGCATTCTCTTGACAAAACATTCCACTTTTAAGTGTGGTGATTGACTCTCACCATTGTAACTCTGTTCTTACGAGCCAAGAAAAATTTTACCCTAAATTTTCACTCCCGATTAGCCATACTTCGACATATGCCCAAGCCTTTGGATATTTTACTTTCGTTGGCTAACACACGCCATTTCTACATTTTTTTAGAATTTCCACTTTAGTTCTCTTCAATGTTTCGTCTGACTCTCTCCCAATTCAACCTTGTTGGGCGAATTTATTTCGACTCAACTTTCTACTATAGCGGTACTATACTGTCATATGTTGTGTTCAAGCTGCCTTTACTGTCCTGGATTTTCGTACCAATATATGGGTGACCTCAACTACGGTCATCATTCTTAAATATACCTTATAACCTCAACTGAGCTTTACCTCCAGCTGTCCGCCCAACTCGCACGACATACTGAATTTTTCGGCACACGAACACACCCGAATGCAAATAAGATTCACTATTATATACATTATAGCAGGAGAACGAAACCTCACCAAAGAAATCAACAATCCTAAACATAGGGCTCTATATCAAAGAAAGTTGCGCTAGAAGCATAATAAGCCGCATAGATCCTAAAGGACTTTAGAACCTGATGCTCTGATACCACCTGTGACACTCCGACTAATTAAATATTGGGTAGCTACTCCTTTATGAAATTAATACAGAATATCTATTTGGTTCAGTCTTAGCATCATTGTCAAAAACATTTAATTTATTACTAGCCACCTAATATTTAAAAAGAGAGATGCCAACTTTTATTAATTAAATTAATAGTAACCAAGTAATTAAATCAACAACCATCAATCACATAAACAATCTCATGTGAATAACCAAAGAAATGAAATAAAATGAGTCTAGAGTAAAGACTCCAATGATAATAGTAGCAAAGTGAATAAAATACCAATACAAGAGTCTGAATACACCAACAGCTGAAATAATGAAAGTATGTATCTACAATCTCTAGATAAGAATGGGCACCATGCCCTAACTCATATGAATGACCATGAAGGAACCAATGATAAATATGGAGGCGTCTAATGTCATGATTCCGTAACTTTCACAGCAGCTACAGCACGTCATCAAAATGGAACTCCGATGATTGGCGTCCCTATGGCCGAGCACCTAAAATGTTTTTACAAAACAAAAATAGATTTGGAGGAAAACAGGTCAGAGCCCGAGGTGAAAATAATTTAAAATATAGAAAGTGTTTAAATTATAATTAAACAACACATATTATAAACATATTAGTTGCGTACTCTCACATGAGTCTCTCACCTCTTAACTAACGTGCACGCTTAACGTATTCCCTTAACCCATCCTAGTTATGCCGCTAACTAACTAGTTTGTACCACTCTTGCTTTCACATTCTAACATAGGGTATCTACTTGTAACACCCAAATAAGTCATATTCATAACCCATATTCATATTCATTAAATTACTTATCTCAAGTGTTAATTAAATTCTCACATTCTTAGCCCATTCAAATATCTTAGTTATTCACATCTACTAAGCAACAGTGAACCAGTCCCAAGTGCATATATAAATCACTCTCAGTACATATATACATATAAGGCACCCCTAGGCTAGACTGTGATGCACGCATACTCTGCTATCAAATTCATGTACATCACATACATAAGGATCACATGTTCTGAATCTCTCAGGAACTTTCTCAATACAAATCACACATATTGGAGGCGAACATAGTTCACATACCCATGGGTCACGCACATACCTACGCTCCGATGGTCAACTTACTTATCAACTCACAAATAATTTATTCACAGTCCTATGTCCTTAAGGTACCAACCTAAATCCCCCCCGAAGTCACACAAAGATAAGATGGCCCTTTTCCAAAAACTAACCTCCGGTGATAGCAAGTATGGTTTGTATGTCATACACATAAGAAATCCATACACTAGGTACTCACACAACCTAAGTAATCATATTTCAATATAGTTATTCACACATTCCCTCTAGTATGTCTCGTATGTAACAAGTTTATCTCGAACCTCATACGTAATATATTTATCTTGATAACTCTTGTCGTATCAATTTGAGTACTTAAACCTAACCCAAAAGGTTAATAGGTATCCTATTAGTTTTTAGTGTTATCTCAGTAACTTAAAGTCCCTTCGTTACTGTTCTTATCCATACATCATCATTCATTCCCATTATAGTTTCAATTCGAATGATTTCTAACCGTACCTCACTCGGTAGACCCTCGTAAGCAATAACATTCCAAACCATAAGGTAAACCATTTTTTCGAGCATCAACTAAGACCCTACTAACCTTAACTAAGTCCCACAATATTAAATTAATCACCTTAAGAATCATTATTGCCTTTGGAATTTTCATTAAACCTTAAGAAAAAATAATTACCAAAAATCAAAAGAGGTCGATCGATCGACATTCTTGGGTCGATCGATTGATCAAGCAGGTATTTGCCCAGATCTCTCTTGAACAGTTACGGGTTTCTTCCTTTTTACACCTCAATTTCTTCATTACAACATCCTAAACTCGCAAGAAAGTTCACTAATCATCCTATTAACATATTAGCATCATCTTTAAAGTATTAAAATCATTAAATCATCATGGATCATAAGTTTCTTGGATCAAAACATCCAATTTTCATAAAAACCCTATATCTCCCATTTCCTTCATGATCTTCATAAAACTCAACATAAATTCACATTTCCCTACGCATGGATCATGATTTCATAACTAGTATGTACCCAGAAATTTATCTACATGAAGCTTACCCATATTTAATATTTAATTCTCCAATTTCACAATTAATTCACTTATTTACGATAAATCATCAAATCTAAACTATCATGTAAAATATATGCTTTGAATCTTTGCAAGATAAATTACTTGCCTCAGATTAGAAGTTCTGATCCATTTATGGCAGTTTTGGTTGGTTCTCCCTCTCTTTCCGGTCAAAAATCCGGCGATGGTGGTGGTTGTTTTGCCTTGAAAACCCTTGGAATTCTCTTGAAACCCTTTTTTCTTGTCACGTTACTCTCTCTTGTGTTTAACAAATAATGGCCCTAATAACCATAAGTGTTGGCTGATAAATATCTCCTAATTTTCGTGGGTCACTATTCACCAAAAATATGAATGACTAAAATACCCTCCCGGGTTGCCGATTAGACCTAAAAATGCCCCGGAACCCAAACTAAACCCTCGGCTAGGGTTTTCTGACTATCTCGGCCCTTTCGGACACGTTGGCGTACTCAAAATGATCATACAGATGACATAAAAATAAAATACTTTTAAATCCATTAAATTGAGTCCTGACATGACTGACACGCGCGTCCCAACTTAATTACCGAAACTGCCGTATGTTCAACTCGTGACAATTTTAATAAATTCAATAATCACATATTACCATAATCACTCATTAATATTCAACATTATCATCATATTTAAATAGTAACTCTCGTCTCGCTAGTTATTTAAATCCTAATTAATTTTCAATTAATTGTCCCAAATTAATTTAATTAATCCCACAATTAAAAGAAATTTAATTTAATTAATCTCATAATTAAAAATTAATCTCATAATTAAAAGCCATAAAAATACGGGTATTAAAATTATCTGACATTTATCAAGACCACATTAATGTGAAATTCATAAATTTGGAATTTAATATAATTGAAATTAAATAATTAATTTCTACACTTAATATTAATTTCCAACACGCATATGCCCTCAAATATAACATTTTTGGGTTTAGCTCGTAAACGGGCTGGAGAAGTCAAATTAATCCAAGACCTATTTTTATTATATATGTTAAAATGTGTGACTCAGGTAGAAAATTTATTGTTCATGATCTCAAGTTTGTTAATTATTCTTTTAGTTAGTCAAGCTAAGGGTCAACAGCAGGTATTCGAGCGTAATTGAGATCAACTAAGCTTAGCTCGAACTCGACTCGTCTCGGTACGTTTGTCACCATTGTTAAAAGTAACAAATAAATATATTAGCTTTTGATAATTCTTTTTCGTAAGGCCTTTTTGCAATGATAGTTAAATATATCCCAGTAGATATTCTATAAAATTATAACCAACATCATTTTAAATTTTCGTTTAAAAAAAAAACACAACATATGTAGAAGATTTTTGTTTAATTATTTTTTACTTGTATACTTAAATAAGAACCTAAATCTTATTCGCCAATTAATTTTAGTTTGAATTCGCCAATAAATCATATATACACATACGCTTACAACATTGTTGTACTATTAGCAAAGGGACAAATGGTTCAATTAATTGGTTATGTGATCATAAGAGAACAATCTGTAAGTAAGAACACAATTCGTAAGATAATTAACACATTAGTAAGTGAAATTTGTTCATGTACTATTATATGTATCTAATCTTATTGCACGTCTATAAAATTAAAACACCAAATGTTTCCGTGAGAGTCACAAAATAAGAGCTAGTGGTTCAGTCAACTATAATAAAAATCACCCCAGTGGAAAAAAAGGTTGGAAAGATGCCGCTATTTCCTTAGTGAGTAGGTGGGAATTGTTCCTTTTCTAACAAGCGATTGACAATAATCACACCCTTAATTAAGACATCTTAAAGAGCACTATTGCATGTTCTAGAAATAGAACTTTTATGACCAGTTACCTTGTTTCCATAGATCAAGATCGAGTGGTTGTGCTAGTCCTTTTTAAGTAAGCTAGATTTCTAGCTAACATTTGATTAAAGTCAAATTGGACAAGATTGTCAAAGTATACGTAAAATGTTTGGATAATTATATTTTAATCCCTCAAATTTTACTTTTATTCTCACTTCACCACCCCTATTTTCATTTTGTACAATTAAGCCCTTAACTTGTTTAAAATGGATAAATTTACCTTAAAACCTAACGATGTTATGTTTTGAGCAACAAATTGATCAAGCGCATGGCATATGAGGGTATTTTTGTATGAAATTTTCTTTCATGTGCTATCGCCAATTTTCTGTCAAGAACACGAGCCCATTAGGTTTTGTGCTGATTTGAGGCGTGCTTAATGTTTAAGGGGTTTAGTATAGAAAATGAAGTAGGGACGATTTTGTTATGGGAAAAGTTTGAGGGGGCAAAGTATAATTAACCCCAAAATATTTAATTATAATTACATCTTTTGTCCCATAACGCCTTCTTATGTGTTGCGAACGTGAGACAAATATGTGTATCGATAAATTATAAAGACAATTAGTTCATTATTTATAAGGCATAGAAAACTTAGTTACAAACCCATGCATTTTCAATTTTAAAAATGTCTGCTTTATTTAGAGTAATACTCAGTGTTCTAAAAGGCGCGCCTAAGCTTGAGGCTTAGGAGAAACGTCTCGCCTTAAACTTTTTGGTCCTTATTCTTGACAAAAGAATTAAGGTATATTTTTTTAAAAAACAAAAACGCTTTAGTGAAACGATATCGCCTTTTGACTTTAAAAAAAACGGACTAATGTCTCATTCAAAATAATCAAAAGATAAATGATATTCCAAACCCATCTGCCTCTCGTCCAAAAAAAATGCCCATTTTTTCTTAGTATTTAAAAAAAATAGTACTTTACTTTGCATATATTCCGATATATTTTAATGTATGTACCATTTTTTTATGACTTTGTTATAGTTAAAAATGTAAAAATATATTTAAAAAGGCATAAAGGCCTTTTTACGCCTAAGGCCCGCCTACAGTTCTAAGGCTTAAGGCCTGGCCTCAACGTCTCGGTCATACCCCGCATTTTTAAGAAACTTGGTAATATTACACCGACTATAACTTTCGACACATTGTGTGCAGCATACTGACGTGTTGCGTACGCATATCAATGCAAATATGACACGTTAGTGTATCGCACAAAAGTATGTCAAAAAACTGTGTTGAACAAAAATCTCTCTTCTATTATACCTTTACGCTGAGGGTGTCACCCTTAGCTATTTGGTAAAACGAACTTATGATCAGTAAAATATATTCATGTTCCAAATTATTGTAGCAAATTTATTAAATATCTTAAATTTCATTCATAAGAAATCACAATCAATGTCCACTTAATATTTTGCTAAAACGTCATATTTTTTTACTAAAATGCCTTTATATTAATTATATTCTCAGCATACCAAATAAATACTTATGCTTTCCTTTTAGTCCATTCGAATTTAATTGTCATATTGTTAGTAATAATATGTAGAAATATATGAAATTGCAAAGTTAACATAATCATGGGAAAAAAACTATTCAAGTATATGTCTTGAATTCAAAGGTGTACCTTACTGAGTTGGAATAAGGAGAGACATACTACATTTCTTCCTAACTTTTTCGAGTTTGTGAAGGATTTGCAAAAAGGCTTAGTTCTAGTAGTTTTCTGGTAGTGGCCATTTATCCCCTATTTTTTAGGATGTAATTTATACTTCTTGTATACGGGTTCCGCTCTCTTAGAGGTTGATTTTATAAAGTATCTATATAATAAGGAGTAGAAGTGTAAACACTATTCAATAAGATGATAAGATAATTAGGGGTGAGGATTGTTCCAACAAGACTAAAAATAAAGGGTTGAGATCACATCTTTTCTTTTTTACAAACATACCCATCAATTCTTTGATTTCCCCCTCTTTTTTACTTATCAAACATACACTTTAATTCAAATATTAGCGTATTTTGGTAACACACTCCAACTTTATCCACACAACCCCCTCTCTCTTTCTCGATATCTCCCTCACTCAGCCCTGTCGCCCACATTCTCTCCCACACTCGCCCGTCGTCCACAGAAGTTCTCCATCTCTCTCATCTTTATATCATCCAAAAAGGTACTGCATTTTCACATATTTATAGATTTCTAATTCAAACTCCAGGGTTTATCATTGTGTTTGTTTTGGTATTTCAAGGGTTTAAATTTTTGGTATAATATTTCTCTTTCTCTTTGTTTAGGTACAAACCCATTTTGGTGTTTGTTCTAAGAAAAATATCATATAGCCATCATTTATGATATTTTTTCTTTGTCATCCATTTTCTTTTTGTAAACATTTGATATTGTGATGAATCTGACTCAAATTTTGTGAGTGAATATTACTTAGTGAATAAGTAATAATAACGATAAGGGAACTTTATAATTGTCGCGAGTGAGAAATGCAGCCGTTATAGTAATTTAGTCGGGACACGCATGTCAGTCGTATTGGAATTCAATTTAATGAAATAAAAAGTAATTTATTTTTAAACCATTCAAATGGTCATTTTGAGTGTAGCAAAGTGTTCGAAAGGGTCCAGTTAGTCAGAAAGGTCTACACGGTAGTTTAGTTTGGGTCCCGGGGTGCTTTTAGGCTAAACCGGCACCCGGGATGGGTATTTTAATCATTTTATTTTTGGGAAAATATGACCTACGAAATTTAAAGGTTTATATCATCTGGGAATAGGATTCTTCGAGGGTTAAAATTCATAGCGTTACAAAGAGGCCATTGGAGGGAGAAGAGAGGAGGTCCCAAAGGCTAGAACCACCAATTCCTACTCCAATTGCACCATCAACACCAACACCGCGTAGATCGGGTGAAGAGAAACACCACCATAGCCATCATCTTCAACCGATCAGACCTACTATAAAAGAAAAGTGTTTAAACTTGCGAATTTATAAGCATATATGATGTACATGTTAGATTAGGTTGAATTAACTATGAAATTCATGTGTTTTCGATGAATTTGGAAGACATATATCATAATCTTGGGCGAAATTGATATAGGATAGATTCCCTCATGCATGAAGTATAAAATCCATGAATTTACATTCAATCTTGGTGAAGAAATCTGGAATCTTAAATGAGGTTTTATAGAAATAGGAAATTCTAGGGATTCTATGATTATATTGGATTAAATATGATTCGGGATTGTTTTATAGGAGATTAATGATTATCCTAAGTTAAAATCATTGATACATGTTACTACAATGTTATAGACCTTTGTTTGGGAGTTTGGGATAGTATAATGATGGTTTGGAGGTGTAAAAATGGAGAAAATCTGTAAAAGACAAAGGTAGAAAACGATACTTATAGGGTGAAATCGATTCGGTTCCAGGTCGAATCGATTCGGCAAGGGGAATCAATTTGGACCAGGGGCGAATCGATTCGATTGCCCAGATTTTTTGACACTTTTCTCTTTTTGTTTAAAATATTTGGGAAATGTATGGGATTAACTTTTCAGATTAAAATTTAAATATAATGGGGATTATATTGATGTACCAGTAGGCCTAGGTTGGGTTTTAGGCTTGTCCCTATGAGGGGAATTTAAGGGCTAAATCAATTAGGCTTAATCGAGAGGAAAAATCTAAATTAAAGGATAATTCGAGTCAGGAATTCGAGATAAAAATGATGACATGGACCAGCAGGATATGAGTGAGTTACCTATGGATATTATGTATAGAATAATGGACACACTTCGAGTGGTGAGAGATACTCGAGAAGGTACTCTAAGAAGTATAATTGAAATTTACTAATACGTGGGATATTCAAGATATAAATTTACTACGTATCGGACTTGTGATATAGGTGGCTAGTATATCTATACTGATGATACAAATATATAGCTTGTGTTTAAACCTATTGCATGATTCTTATGTATATGACATACCTATGTTGCTTGCTGTAGGTGGGAGGTTTTACATCGTGGACGATCCTATCCTGACGACCCGTTGGGGGAATTTCAGACTTGTACCCAGAACAAAGGACCTTGGACACGTGCTATCTGAGAGTATGATAGTTTTGACGGTTGAATGGGAGCATAGTTATGTGCGTGACCCATTTGGCTGGGGATAATCTTCGCCTCTAATATATATGATTTGTATTTATGATTAGAGAGAGATACATAACCAATTGTCCTTTATACCGTGCGTGATGTACTAGAACATGATATCATAGTATGCATGCACTACAAGTCTCAATCTAAGGGTGAAATATATATACACATACATACTTGTGATTTATTCTATTGTGTGTGCTTAGTAGATAAGAAAGATGGTAAATTAAAAAATAACATAAATTACGGGAAACTTAACATCTATTTAGTAAATTCCTAATTGATTTGAAAGATAATGGAAAGTGTGATAAAATATTATATGGACAATAGGGGTGAACATCATATGTTAGAATGCGTAGGATTATAAATGATTGGACTAGTTAGGCAGGGTAACATAACTAGGACGTGTTAATAGTATACGTTAGGCATGCACACTAGTTGAGAGGTGAGGCATCTCAAGTGAGAGCATGTGAACTAACATGTATATAATATCTGCTTTTAAGCATTTTAAATACTTGCTAAAATGTTTTAAACTATTTATACTCAGGCTCTGCCCGTTTCTTTCAAATCTATTTTTCTTTGTGCAAAACCATTTTAGGTCCCCATCCACAGTGAGGCCCAACATATGAGTTCATTTATATTTGTCATTGCTTTAGTTGTTGTGGATGATTGCATGTCCTAGTTTGATAGACGCCTCCATTTTCTTGTAGATCTAATGCACTCATTACTTTATCTCACTCAGCATGTTGCCCATTTGCCATTCATAGTTGTTCCGAGGACATTGTACTTCTTTTATTATTCAATTATGGATTTAATTTTTATGGATTATTGTATTAGAATTTCAAACCGAGGTGTTTACTCCAGTCATATTTTATTTGATTCAGTATTTTATTATTTGTAGTGTTGATTTATTTAGTATGGTGGTTGTGATATTTAATTGTTTAATTTTTTTAAGTCATTGCATGTTAATAATAAAGATAAATTTGACACCAGCTTTTCAAATACTAGGTGGTTACTAAATGTTAAAAAGTTTTTCGACAGTGATCTTAAGAATGAACCAATCTGGATATTCTTTTTTTAATTTAATAAAGGCCTAATCACCTGATATTTAATTAAGCGGGGTGTCACAGATGGTATTAGAGCATCAAGTTCTAGAGTCCTTAGGAGCTGTGCGGTTTTTCACATTTCAGCTTATCGTTCTTTGTTATATAGCCTTATTATAGGATTATTGTATTTCTCTACGTATATGACTTACGTTCTTCTGCTATTAAATTTAGTGATATGATTCATTCGAGTTTGGTTGGACTTCGTACACTAAATAATATTGGACGACCAGCGAGGGCTGTTAGAAGGACTATAAGTGGAAAGGCACAACGAAAGACATGGAATATTCTGGGAACGGTGATCGTGATAGAAGTCGCCATAATTATTGTTCCGACAGATGACAATAGGATAATCACTTAGAGGGAGTAGCTTTCCACAAACATTGTCATAAATAACGGTGGCATAACTCAGACTCACCCAGCATAGTAGGTAGGGGGAGAGGCAGAGGGACTCTTTCGAAGTGTCATCTGTAAGAATTTCGAGAAAATAGGAAGTGTGATGGGCTAATGGGAGGAGATAATCCAAAGGCAATTATGTAGGGTGGAGAACATCAACACCCAGGATTAAATTTTGGGCGAAATTGTTTTTAGTTCATTGGAGCAGTATAGAATGGTGAGAGTCAGTCAGCACATATAAAGGAGCATATATGAAATAAAATTAGGATTTTGGGTGCGGTTTGACCATAAGATCTTCCATTTACTGTTTAGATAAAGATGCGAATGGACTTTCGACGTGAGTAGAATACACAAACGTGGATGAGAAATCCGGCTAGGATGACTAGTCCCGATGTTGTCAAGGGAATAAGTTTACAAATTACATTAACACTTCCATGAGGAGGGAGCTAAGAATATGGAGAATTTATCGAAAGATCAAGACTGGATTAAATGGTGCTAGTGAAACACCATAGGAGAGTATACAAAGTAGGGGACCCATTTAAATGATGCACATCAATGAAGTTCCTACCCATTGAGGGTGGATTCAATCAGGACCGTCAAGGCTAGCAACGAGGTCCTGAGGGCAAGTGGAAACAAAGGAACAAATGGGGTAGCAATCGAGGCTAAGACTAGCTGGTCCGAGGGAAGGATACCTTGACACGGACAGTGGGGCCAGAGATAAGGGGATGACATGAAAAAGTGTCTTATGTGCTGAGAGTAGGGCCACCTGTATTGAACGTGTGCAGAACGAGAAATTGAGATCGGTCAGATTGGGAAAGTAGGTGTAAATGGTGCTAGTGGGGCACAACAATGGAAAAAGCGAGACTTCTGGCAGGATAATTGGACTAAGAGACTTAGGTCCAAAGATTACTAACACAATAATGGTAGGTTCAGGTAGGACCAGCAAAGTCCCCAACAATAATAGCAGAACGTTGGGGCTAAGGAAATGGTGGGGGAGACCAGTATGGCCAGAAGAAATAGAGATTCCATGGCATTCATATTATTTGTGGGAAGGGAGACCACATGAAGAAGGTTTTCCCAAAGAGAGACAAGGGGTAACTATAGGATGAGATCCTAAATATATAACCATTACAACAGATCGTGGGTCAGTTCCAGCGCGAGAGTTACATTCAAGGACCCGATGATCAAGCGAGACAAATGGCAAAAGAAGTTAATAATTTTTGTTCATCCTTGCGAGTAAGGAACTAGTTTGGGTGACATGAGTGCGTCACAACATATTATTATTAACACTACAATTCGAGTAAGATTCCAGTTTAGTAGGTGCGTTGGTGGTATCAGCATTATGATGAATATATTTACCGTTAGGTAGCGGGACTTTTTGGTGTCGCTTGCAGGGGGAGTGGGCATGTACACTAGGAGGACATTTATAGTGTGTGGTTAGTTTTACTACTTTTTAGAGTGATGAAAGTAAAAGTTATTATGGTCACTTGGAGTTACTGGATACCGAAGGTTTGAGCGGTAGTATGGTTTATGATAAGGGTATCATGTTTATTATTCCAGGGTGAGATGTATTATTTTAGGAGGCATCACCTAAAAGAGGGTTGTGCCTACTTGTATAGATTATATTGTATATTGGACTTAGATGAGCATGTTGTCTGGTTATATTTGATCCTGGTGTGTAGGGACTTCTGACTGATGTGATTCAAGGTACTTTGTTTTTATTCTTGAGTAGAGAGATATAACTTGTTATTTATATAACGCTAAGAACTTGTGATAGTAAGAGAGTCAAGTTGTATGTCGTCTTTAGTGGCATGAGAGTGGATGAGTAGACTTTTTATATCAGCATACGGGACTTTAGGGGTACATGTTATGGACTGAGGGCCTAATGGATCTCAACAACTAACAAGGTTAGGAAGTAGTGTACCGAGGAGGTTCCTTGTTTGGATTTTCCATTGTGAGACAACCCATGCATGAAACTTAGTGAATGTTGGAGGTTGAGAGAAGTTTGGTCCTTACGACTCGAGTTTAGTACCCTAGTTATTGTACGTATATGTGACAATAACTGGGAGTTGATAGTTATATTACCAATTAGGGACAGAAGAATCGAATAATGCTGGTGTGAAAACCAGTATCAAATGTTTATACCATGAGTATATTGGTGGGGCAACCTAGAGAATAATTATGTCACGATTAGTAGGTTGGTCGAGTATAACCTCATCGTCTAGTCATGCCAAATACGCGAGAATTAACTTAACACAAGTCTGTTACATTTAATGGAATTGTGCATAAATGCATGGGACATACGGTTGATGGGTGCCCTAGTTAGTTGAAATTTTCAATATCATTCACGATGAGTAGATGTAGAAATTTATCAAATAAACATAGATGCATGAGAAAATTAAAAAATAAAATAAAATGGGATGAAGAGAATGTAGTGCCATTGAGAGCGAGGCGAGTCACTAGGAATCGAAGAGTGGACAAAAAGGAGTGATTACAATGTTAAAAAGTACACAGAATCTACATTTTAGATTTTTGAGGATAAATAGGAGCTGCTCTGTGTAGAAGAGTAATATGATGAGAGTTACGTCAAAACCAACTGAAGGAATAAAAGTCTAACGTGAATAGTCATGTATGATTGCATAGATCTTCTACGAACGGATTGATCATAAGTTTGAAGGGTAGAATATAGATTGTCAAACTAAAGAATACCATTAGTTAGAGGGTACCGAGAATAGCGTAATGTTCCAAAATTTAGAAATATATGTAACTATATGTGTAATATGAGCAAATGAATAAGGGAGTTGACACATGGGGATGTTGGAGTTTCCTCCAGTAGGGGAAATACTTTAGTCGTGAGTAGAGAGGCTCATAATAGTGATAAAAAGGAATGAAATCGCAAAGTGTTGTGTAGGCACCAAGGTGAATTGGTAGATTTAATGATGAAATATTTTGATAAATGATTACTAAAGTAAATTACTCACTATATGGAATAGTAGGGAAAGATCGTTGGACTGAAGAATACCGTCAGTAGAGATATAGTAAGAACAGCAGAACGGCACAACTGATCTAGTGAGATTTCATGGGGTATCACTTGATGTCGTGACTGACACAGACGAAATCTTTGTGTCTCATTTTTGACAGATTTTTCAAGAGACCATGGGTATGGAGTTACGATTAAGGAAGGCCTATCACCCACAGACTATTGGGCAGACCGAGGGGACAAATCAGATATTAGAGGATATATTACGGATGTGTATCCTTGATATTAGCGGAGGTTGAGAACAGTATCTTCCACTGGTGGAGTTTTCTTACAATAACTCCTATAAGGTTACGATTAGTATGACACCATTCGAGACATTGTACGGTACACATTTTTATTTTCTCGCTTGTTGGTTAGAGTGGGGGTGGGGTGGGACAACAAGCTTCTTAAGACAGAGGTGATTCAAGATACCTCTGTAGACACCCATTCTAATAACCCCCTAACCTCTCCTTAGGTCCCTAGAACCTCCCTTAATCATTGCAAACCCAAATTATACCCTGGGTACGGACCTAGAGGCCATCGAATGCTCCAAGGCTCCGTTTGACCAAACAATCAAACTCTTTAGCTCGATCGAGACTGAATGAATCTTCTAAGGGCACTGAATCCCCTTTCCAATGGTCCATCCCGTGCACGATTCTGACTTACTATGCGGATGAATGACTCGTTTTCCCCTGAAACCCCATTAGGAGGCCACCAGGCTCTCCCGGGATCTGTTTGACCAGAGTCAACTCTTCAGCTTGACCAAGATTGAATGAATCTTCTAAGGTAACTAAAACCTCTCTCCAACGGTCCGCCCCATGCACGATTCGGACTTACGGTACGGACGAACGATCTGTTTTACTCCGAGAGGTCTTCGAATCCTTTCAGGGCCCGGTTGGCCTAAGTCAACTCCCCAAACCAGGTCAAACTCTTTGGAATGTCAAATTACATCTCCTAAAATTTCCAACGGTCCGGACCATGCACAATTCTGACTTAACATACAGATGAACGATCCATTTGTGTTTGAAGTTTCCCCGTTAAAAGGGCCAATGAGTGCTTTCGAGCCATATTTGACCCAAAGTCAACTCTCAGACCCAGGAGAAGTCCAAATTACTTTCGAAGGAATCTGAATTACCTTTCCAACAGTTCAACCCATGTACGATTTGGATCAATGGTTTTCTCTCAGCAGCTGATTTTCTGACGGAGCCTGAAAGAGACTACCAAACGGTAGGTCCCAGACCCTGCCTATCGGCAGTGTGCCTAAATGCACCTGCTAACTGGCAGGACCAGGGCTATGATGATCGGCAATTCCCCAGGCCTATAAAAAGGTAGGCTTGACCTCATTGCAAAACGAGCCCAGATCTGAAATACATCACTCTCAGCGAATCCAGAAAACATCTCTCAAAGTCAGCGTGATTTCCACATCCAAATCCCTTTCCAACCTTCACTTTTCATCATCCTTTTCATCAAATTTAGTGAATTAACTGCTCTCTATCATCATCCAAGTGCAAGGGCTACTCTCCAACATTCAAGATCTTCAAGAAGGTCCAATTTTCTCAATTCTCTCCTTCAATCCTCATAAATTAGCATTAACTAGTTTTTATTACTTAGCACTTTTTGTCTCTCATATCACATATCCTAATATACCTTTTATTTAGTATTATTGCACATCTCTTATTTTCATATAAACAAAAACTCAAAAAATAAGAAAAAGACGATTTGCTCATAAATTCCAAACGGGAATTCTCCCACTTTTCTCATAATTAAAACACTTTTTTACACACACATACAAGAGAAGTCCCCGATTGAATTTATGGGATAAATCCCACCCCTCGTTTTGCATACGAACTACGTGAACTTTGATGCCTCTATAGGCTTCGTAGCAATCTCGAGGTAAAACCCGAGACTCGAGTCCTTTTTCTACTCTTTTCCCATTTTTCTATATTCTTCTTAATTCTCTCAAATTCTATGTATTTACATATATATATTTGTTCTCAATGGCGTATTATTCCACATGCGTTATCATTCCCCTATAATGATCGATGCTAGGATAATCGCATAAATCATATTTTCTAATATTACTTTTAGGAACATTCCTATGGATGACTCGCTTTATCTCTTCCATGATACAAGTCGATGATTCCTACACATATCACGGGGAAAATAAAGAAAAATAGCAATAACCCATGAGAGACCGTACGGGCAGAATGGGTGCCTAACACCTTCCCATTTCGTAACTTAGCCTCCGGACCCTTTTTGAATCATTTTAGTTTCGTAGGTATTAGTATGTCTTTGGATACTGTCCTTCGGGATGGCTCCCTTTTCTTTTATCTATTTTGAGTAAAATAGACTGGCGATTGTGTCTCTCTACATTTTTCACCTCATTCATCGACGCCGGCTGAAGCGCTCCCGATAGGGACGCGTGAGACCTAGAGGGATCCTCTCTCGCCGCGTCGTGAGGGGGGATATATTCATGGATGGCCGCAGTGGCGACTCTGCTAAGGATTTTTCATGAGGGCTAGACTCTATTTACATGGATTTTGAGCTTGTATATATTTCCTCCCATTTTGCATGTTCCCCTTTTTCATGTATATCCCATACTTATGCTTCTATTCACACACTTGTAGAAAATTCTCCATGTACACTTCACACCAAGTTCACCTAGGATCACATATATCCCCATATTTCACGCATCACCCATACTTGGTATACCATTGGTACTTTTACTTTGCTTCCCGTTGGGCATGATCAAGAAACACACTCTTATATTAAGATACTTATAAGAGGATCATGCATGATTCACACGATATAACAAAAGTGCATTGTTATTGACCAAATTTTGTCCAGTAACTGGAGGGTCACTTCGTGATGGGCGTTGGTCCGGCAGGGCGCAGTTAGCCTAAATGATTTGACTCTCACCTTCCATTGGCTAAGTACCTTCGACGTATATCGAACGGTTCCCCCCATCAGACCGCTTGATCGAAGTCATGATGGGAGTTATATCTCATGGAACTCATTCACGCATGCCGAGTATATTGAATTCTCTCTCACACGTACCGTCCCCACACTTATCGATTGCCCGCAAGAGCAAGATGTATATCTTGGAAGTCACGCCAAATGGGGGAACCCTTTTCGATTCACCTAACCAATTGCATACCCTCATAAAGGTGTCAACCCTAGGACCCACATATAAGATTTCCGATTTTAACCCAAAACTCTGCCAAAATTCTAAGTCGGCTCGTCGCCCAAATTTTTGCGCATTTTTAAACGGGACCCTGCCCGTGAGCTTGGTTATAAGTCCATCCATGACTTTGCATATGTTACAAACCCAACTTTTCCATGTTCGGGTCCCATCCGGCATTTCATTTTGCATTTAGGAGAATTTCATACAAGTGAGAACATAATAATCATGCTGAGATCGTCTCCCAAAAAATCAAAAAATATGTCTCCTTCCTTTATCAAAAATCCAAAAAAAAAACATTTCTCCCTTCTTTATGAAAAATCCAAAAATATTTTGTCTTTCAATCTCAAAAAGAAAAAAATGTCCAAAATATTTTCATTCTTTTTCTCAAAAATAAATCCCATTTTACGCTTTCTCAGGTCGATCGCACGCCCTTGGCCTGGCTTCTTATTGGCTTCGGTCTTCAGTCAAATCACCCAGAGTTCTATTAGTTCCCCTGTTACTTCTTCTGAGTTTAGTATCCATCCTCTTTCCATGGAGAACACAGATCAAACACCAGTTGCGTAACCAGAACTGATGACAGTTTTAGCTCAGCTTGTGTCCAAGATTGACAACCTTCAGACTGAGGTCTAGGAGATACAACGAAACCAGGTTCCTGTTCATCAAGAGCTCAAGGACCTATTCCCTCTGGCTATGGGTCCACCCGAGTCTATCTAGATTTTTGAAGAATATCATCACGCTCCACGTGCCCCTCTTTCTAATGGGTTGCCGCCCGTCCAGCTTTCGATGCCGAACCTTGCCTAGCCTGGGGCTAACTTGCCTATGATCGTTGATCTGAAAGGGTAGGAGTTGAACAAAGTCAAAGAAGATCTCAAGATGCTAACTAAGAAGTTCGACCAAGTATGAATCTCTATAAATTACATGGACTACACCCACAAGTCTCCTTATCCTAAGGTAAGGTTACCTGAGAAGTTCAAGATGCCAAATATCAAAAAATTTGGAGGAAGTGGATCCCCGATTGTCCATCTTTGCAGTATCACCTTGCTATGATTCTCCTAGGGTCTTCTGAAGAGGTGATGGCCCAATTATTTCTGCAAACTTTGAAGGATAGCGCCCTCCGATGGTTTTTATCACTCGAGGTGTCCAGAATCCGTAGTTGGGAGGATGTGGCCCGAGAATTCATATCGCAGTACAAGTACAACGAAGAGCTTGAGGTTACCCACCATGATTTAGAGCTGCTCAAGTAGAACTCCAGGGAATCAGTCAGTAACTTCATAGCCCGATGGAGGGAAGAAGCAGCTACCATGACCAATCGGCCTTTCGTGGAAGAACAAGTCATCATAGTGAAGAAGAACTTATTTCCCCATGTCCGAGCAACCATGGGACGATAATACAATCCCCGCTTTTGAGATCTTAAAGAAGTAGGAGTGGAAAGCGAGGAAGGTCTTGCTAAAATAGAGGTTGAACCAAATAAGACCCCTATAAAATGTGACAAACCTGCCAGTATTGTAGTCTCAACCATCAAAAACATCCCTCAACCAATAACTTCATGGGCACCAGAAAGCCACCTTGTGCCAGTCCGAAAGGAATACACCGAGCTGCATGCTCCCCTCTCTAAAGTTTATCAAGCCCTGTTAAGCCGAAACCTTATCAAACCCTTGAATCCCCGTCTATTGCCAAATCCAATTCTAAGAAACTTTAAGGTAGATTCCCATTGTGCCTTTCACCAAACCGCTGGTCATACCACTGACCAATGCTTTCACCTCCAAAACATAATCCAAGGTCTAATTGACCGAGGTACCATTGCCCCACCAGCCAATCCTAAGCCAAACACTACTCACCACCCACTCCTAAATCATCCCAATGCCATCTTCTTAGAAGAGAACCCAGAATTTGATTCCTCAACTCAAATCACATCCATACATCTCTCAAACCTCTCCAAATCTACCTCCTATACCCTACTAGCCTCTCTGATCAGGCGTTATCACTCTTTATCAGAGCATGCATCGTTGTCTGTACTCATTCCAAAAATGGAAGTATGAAATTATCAAAAGTGTTAAACCAACTCCTAGAGTTTGGGATGAAATTTCCCTCACAAATCATCATTGATTGCCATAGGTTCAACACGCTATTCTTGGAAGCATGAAAATTACCTCGAGAGTCAGACGGTTGAGTAGTACAGACCGATGAAGTCAGCCTAGATGATGTCGTCCAAATTATGGCAGAATTATTTAGGCAACCCAATGATATTTGCAGTATGACTGAGTTACTTGATACTCTGAAGCTATAAGGACGCCTGGTCCCTTCACCCTCACATATCCCCATAGAATGGGAAAACCTGTATGAAGAAGCCATTGAAGTTGTGGAATGCATCGGCTTTATATGGAAAGACATAATTATTACCATCGGATGGGGGGAAGAATTCGGAGATTCGAATGAAGAACAAGCTTTCGAGAAAATTGGCCCAGTAGCTGACATGTGTGGGATGATATCGTTTGAGGAGATCCTCGAAGAAATACACAAAATGGCAGAACGACCCGAGATTGATGAGGAAACAGGGTTCATGTTCTTCCTTTCTTCAGTAAATCACATGACCAGATCAGGTAGGCATTACTAGATCCCAAGCTCACTACCATCCAATGACAAGGGGAAGGGCATTGAAAAGCTTCCCATGCTAGAAATGATCCTCGAGAAGAGCAAGATCCTCGATCAACTGAAGAAAACTCAAGCTAACATCACTCTATAGGGGATTTTCAGGTCTTCTCAGCTGCATAGAAACGCTTTGATCAAGTTGCTCACTGGACCCACAGTTCCTCCCTCTACTACACCAGAAGAAGCAGTAAATTTGGTCGGATGCTTGACCTCTACCCGAATGCTATCCTTTTTCGAAGAAGAAATCCGCAGAATTGGGCCAAACCACAATCATTCACTCAACATCTCCGTTGAAGTTATGGGGAAAATCATACCACTCTATCTTGTCGATAATGGATCCGCCTTGAATTTTGCCCATTAAGAACCTTAAAATGCTTAGAACTGAAAGAAAGTGACCTCGCTTTAACTTTCGCTACTGTACGTACCTATGATAATACCCATCGGGAGGTGATGGGATCCATAAAACTTGTAATAGGGGTTGGCCCTATAAACCCTATCATTGAATTCCGAGTTATTGACATCCCAGCTTGTTTCAATATGTTGCTCGAATGACCTTGGATCCATAGTATCAAAGGTGTATCTTCCTCACTCCATCAAAAATTAAAGTTCTTCATCGACGGACGAGACATTACCATTTTAGGCGATAACGATAATACCGAGGGTATCCAATCCTTGAGATACATCACGGGTCAAATGATATGCTCCTATCAGGATTCCGAGTTGAACCACTCCTACTCCCGGCAGGGGATGATTTCAAAGAAAGGGTTTATCCAGAATATGACCCTCATGGCAACGTCAACGTGATTCATATGTTTAGAAATATTCACTCCATGCTCGGACTGGGGCTAGGAAAAAGACAACAAGGGATAATTGGGCCCATTGAACTGAAGAAAGATTTCCCTCCTTGTGGTTTGAGGTATCAACCATCAGAACAAGAGCTCAAAATGATCCTCCAGTCTCAACCAACGAGAAGATTAGACTACATCCAGACTATCCCAGGTGACTCCTCGAATGGACGATTCATCAAAGAGGGTGAGGACTCCCCCTTTTGCAGCTTTTCGGAACCATGGTATGACCATACAGACAAGAAGATAAAACCCAGAATGGAGATCTTTTTCCATGATAGCTACGCATGGAATGAAAGTTCCCAACGCTATGTACAACCGCTCATCAAAGATACTGAAGAGACTGAGGAAAGTGGCTTTGAGGACTCGTTCAACTTACATACACTAGGGTTGACACTCTACATGGTTCACTCAAGAACTACATCACTGGATCCATCCTACAAGATTAAAGCTACTGATACAACTCTCCTCAACTGGCATGCTGCACCGGTTCTACCTGTTAGAATCCCACCTAATCCCAATGTTTACCCTATTTCTTCTTCTGTTGTCTATCCTTGCTCAAATGTAATTAAGTCCTCCTTTGATGAGGTTCTCAATGTTATTTTTCCTATCAATGAAATAAACGAAGATTTTGAGTATCTTGTTGTGCCTTACATTAACTATTTAGATTCTAATCAAACTTTTGATGAAGATGATTTTGCAAATGAACAATTCTTAACTGATTTAAATAAGGTTAATAACAAATAACATAATCGCGTTCAAGCTAATGAAGAAAAGACAATTATTATTAACCTCGGTTCTAGTAGCGAACTGAGCGAGATTAGGATAGGGTCTACCGTTGACGAGCATGAGTGCGCACAACTCAAAGAATTATTAAAGGAAATTGTGGATGTCTTCGCATGGTCCTATGGCAATATGCCCGGCATTGACCCCGAAATAGCTCAACATGAAATCCCCACTCTTCCAGATTACAAGCCGATTAAACAAAGGTTGAGAAAGCTCCGCACCGAAAGGTCAGTCAAAGTCAAAGAAGAGGTGGTCAAACAGTTAAACGTGGGTTTCATTCGTGTGATCGAATATCCCACATGGATAGCCAACGTAGTTCCTGTGCCGAAATCAGGAGGGAAGGTTCGGATGTGTGTAGACTAATAGAATTTGAACAAAGCCTCTCCAAAAGATGATTATCGGCTACCCAATATCGACATGATTGTGAACAACACGACCAGTCATGCTCCTAAGTCATTCGTTGATGTGTTTGCTGGATACAAAAAAATCAAAATGCACCCAGATCACCAAGAAAAAACCACGTTCATCACCCCATGGGGAACCTTTTGATGCACTGTCATACCATTTGGTCTCAAGAATGCTAGGGCTACCTACTAGAAGGCTGCCACAACCATCCTGCATGATCTAACTCATAAAAAAGTTAAGGTCTATGTGGATGATATGATTATTAAATTCAAGACTAGATAAGGACATGTGTTTGCGCTCCGAAAGTTCTTCAAATGACTGCGACAGTGTCAGATGAGATTCAATCCACACAAATGCGTCTTTGGGGTTACAAAGGGAAAACTCTTGGGATTCATGGTCAGTGAGAAAGGGATAGAAGCAGATCCTCCCAAGCTTAAAACCATACTTGAGATGCCACCTCCCCCAATGGAGAAAGAAGTTTGAGGTTTCCTTGGGAAATTATAATATATCAGCTGGTTCATCAGCCAGTTAACCTCCATCTACGAACCCATTTTCAAACTACTCCGAAAGGATTAAACCAAGGTTTGGAATGAGGCCTGCCAAGAAGATTTTAACCAAATTAAGCAATATCTGACCCAACCCCCGTTACTCATGCCACCACAAGCTGGTTTCACTTTGCTCCTATATCTAACCATAATCGACACTACAGTTAGGGTTTTGCTAGCCCAATACCTTGAAGATTCCCAAAAAGAAAGAGCCATCTATTATGACAGTCTCAAATTGGCCGGATACGAAGTCAACTACACTGCTTTAAAAAAGGCATGTATCACGCTTGTCTAGGTCACCCAAAAGTTGCGCACTACATGCTCGTAACTTGTATCTCGAATGAACCCCATCAAATACCTTCATGAGAAACCTACCTTATCCAGCTGAATGGCCCGGTGGTTGATGCTCTTAGACGAGTTCGACATCGTGTACGTCACACAGAAAGCCATGAAAGGAAGAGCCATCTCTGACTACCTCACTAATTACCCCATGGATGAAGTTGATGTCTTGATCTCCAAATTCCTAGATGAAAACATCCTCTGCACTACCCAAGACAATCTTCATTGGCAAATGTTCTTTGATGGCGCTGCCAATAAAAAGGGATATGGCATTGGGATACTTTTAATCGCCCCAGATGACTCCCACACTCCCATCGCCATCAAGCTGGATTTCCTTTGCACCAACAACATGACTGAATACGAAGCATGCACGGTAGGCCTCAAAGTTGCTCTCAAGAAAGGTATTCAATACTTAGATGTCTACGGGGATTCCTCCCTCATCATAGGTCAAGTGCTCAGAAAGTGGAGAGTCAAGGACGAGAAAATCCAACCCTTCCATGCCCACTTAGAAGAACTAGCCTCCTAATTCCAAGATATCACCTTCCATTACCTACCTCGAGCAAATAATAACCTAGCCGATGCCTTTGATACCTTGGCCTCCATAGTTGACATGCTTGAAGGAATAACAATGGCCCCTTTCCTAGTCTAATAGCAAGATAAACCAACCCACTGCTACCACATTGAGTTCATCACCAAAGAAGATACCGAGCTAGCCAAATGCTGGTACTATGATATCTGGCACCTCCTCAAGCATGGTAAGTATCCCGAGGGTTCCGACAAGAAAGACCGAGCAACCCTTCGATGGCTGGTCACCGAATACATCATCTGTCACAAAGTATTTAAAACAAACTTCGATGGAACCCATCTACACTGCATCGCAAGGGTTGACATTAAAGAGGTGATACACAGAATCCACATCGAGGAATACACCCTCTACACATGAATGATCACATGCTTGCCAAGAAGATGATCCGACAAGGCTACTATTAGACCACCATGATCTAAGGTTGCACCGCCTATGTTCGAAGATTCCTCAAATGCCAACAGTTATCCAACCTTCAACACTTGCCTTCGCATGAATTATATAACATGACTTCTCCCTAGCTGTTATCCACTTGGGGTATCGACAGCATAGGGAAAGTAACACCTAAGGCCTCCAATTAGCATGAGTTCATCCTGTTGCCATTGATTACTTCATCAAATGGGTCAAAGAGGAGTCATACACAGTTCTGAATGCCAAGAAAGTGGACAAATTCATCAAGAAAAACATCATCTTCCGATATGGGGTCCCGCACGAGATAGTGTCAGATAACGGGTTACATTGCGAGGAAGAAGTAACAGAAGTGGTCAACAAGTGTGGGATCCATAGACACAAATATTATCCCTACCGACCTCAAACCAATGGTGAAATCAAAGCCACTAACAAGAACCTCAAATCCATCATCAACAAGATGACCGAAAGCTGTCGAGATTAGGCCAACCAAATCCCTTACACCCTCTGGCGCTATCGGACCTCAATTCGAACCTCTAATGAGGCCATCCATTACTCTCTAGTGTACGACATGTAAGCAGTCCTACCCGTGGAGTTAGAAATACCCTCGTTACACGTCATGCTTGAAAGAAAAGTCAGTGAGGAAGACTGGCATCAAAGTCGCCTCGACGAGTTATCACTCTTAGACGAAATGAGCCTGAAGGTGTTATATCACATACAAGGATACCATCGCCGAATAGCCCGATTATTTAATAAGAGAGTCAAGGAATGCAGTGTCCGAGAGGGGGATTTAGCCCTCAAAGAAATAATAGAACCCATCTAGGACCCCAGAGGGAAATTCAAGCCCAATGGGAGCGGCTCATACATTTTCAAAAAGATCTTATGCGGCGGTGCCTCCATGCTCACCGATCTAGATGGAGAAGACATGGTTTGTCCACTCAACTGTCTCAAGAAATTCTACCCCTAGTCCAAAATCTCAATGCGCTACGACTCTTCTCATCTCCCTTCTATTCTAAAAAAAAATCTTTATTTCCCTCTACCCAGAACTATGTGGGCCTGATCCTCTGCAAAAATCATTCTCATAAAAATTAAAAAAATTCAAAACCCCCCAAAGGTACGTAGGCATCTCATACGTATGACATGAGTACGAACCTTTTCTTTTTCACAAAAAATTATTCTTTCCTTATCTCCAAGAATGACAGATCATTTTAACTTATACTTGAACAAAAGGATTATGCATGCCTTAGTGATCGGCATAGATGATTCAAGATACATAATTCATCAAAAAGCACAGCTAGATGATAAAAAACTTGTTTATTTCAATAATAAAAAATTAAAGTGCAATTACATAAGAAAAGGAACAGATGACTCCCTTCCCCCTACCTTCCTAAAAAGTCAAATAAATTCCCAAATTTATTCCCCATTACAAAACAAACTCTCCAAGAGTCCTACCCACAGCTACCATAAGAACTCGCTCCATCATCATCATCTACATCTTGGGGTCCCCAAGCTTCCCCCGCCTGAATGGAGTGTCACAGACTCTCCATGGATCGATAAGCTCGAACCAGCTTCGGAAAAACTACCACACCTCCCTCCATGGTATCAGATAAGGCAAGCTACCTTTGTCCAATCTCCACTTCCAAAATCTTCCTAACTACTCTCCTCCACAACCACTTAATATAATCCCCAGGGATATGCCAAACTCTCCCAATAGACTGAGAGGGATGGTTCGACGAACGCCGACTCTTCCATAAAGAGCCAAGCCGCATGCACAGACGCTCAGTCAAATCTTCTATGGAAAAAAAATCTAGTGTCCGAGGTGGCAAGACCTGCTCCCCGCCAAATTAGCACAGAAGATGCCAAGGGAAATAAAAAGAGGTCTGTCTGAGACCAACCATCCGTACATACGGCTATTCTCCTAGTTCCAGAATAGGCGACAACTATCCCCACTAAGGTACTGACCAGTACAGATTTAGAGCCCCATGCTCCAAGAACCAGTTCTCCCAGCTCTCAATATCTAGACCAACCCTGATGAAATGGAGTGAAAAGAAGTTGGGTATAGCTGACAAAGGATATTTTGGAGAGGCACCAGGCGAAATCTTTCAGACAACCACATGAACAACATCACGGGGCTACCCCTCAAAAAGTTAGAACGACCTTCTCGCCAGGCATCCAGGCCATTTAAAGTCTCTGCTAGTATCACCACCACAGGATTGCGACGGTATGACATCCATGAAGTAACGGTTGTAAGTTGTGGGTCCACTAGCAGTTCACCAGCCACCAATAATTTTTTAAACCAAGCCTAGAACAATGGCTCCGGTGTATCCATCATCACCAACCTCCTGCAAATGCACGGATTGTAACACTGCCTAAAGGGATATCATTCCTCTAACGACCAGTGGCCAAGCCGCTGAAGGAAAAATACGAAGAAGCCGGACCAACAAATCCCTGGGAGAACGGGAAAATTCAGGTAAAGCTGCATTAACGCTAGGATTTATCCCTAGCATGGTAGAAAACTCTTCGTAGGTATAACAAACCTCATCCAATCCAAAGAAGAATACATGGTCTTCGGGGTACCATAATTTTATCGCCACCATCAGTATGTTCCACTCTATGGGCCGATTACGCCATAAAGAAACTCAACGCATGCTGAAAGCATCGTAGTCGACATTATAAGAGAACATCGCCTCCAAAGTCTTGAGGTAGTTGGCAAACTCAACACTACTAGGGAGATCCATCTCACAAAACAAGAAATTCAGTATGTGAAGGTGTGATGAAAACACTCCACTCTTACCCCTCTTTTATACTTGAAAACTCCCACAAAAGACATAACCTCTACAAAAATCGAAAGAAATCCTGCCCCACAAGGTACCAAAGGCTGAAGAGGGTACTAATCAAATCTTTGAATTAATGGGACTGGACTTGATTGCCGATAGGCAGGACAAGGAGTTTGCCGATCAGCAACCCCCTATTTTTAGAAATTTTCCTTTTTCCTCTTTTGTCAAAATCAGAAACTCAGTAAAAATAAACTGATATTCTCAATAGAATTTCAAAAATCCCTCGTATAATTTGTCACCTTTAAAAATTTCCTTCAAAATCCCAAAAATATCTCTTTTTACGGTCTCAATAGCGAAGTAAAAAAGCACATGTGCATGCATTCATTCGTCATTAACAAAAGATAATAAAAAAAACCCCATTGCATTGCATATATATGTTTTTCTGTATTACATCAAATTTTTCAGGAAATAAAGAAAAGCAAAAATAATGGGACATAGCCCGAACCCATATTTTCTCTCTCTCTCTCCCTCTAACCTAAACTTCACCCCTGCAATGCGCTCTCTTCCCCCTACGACGAGACGACGCACCACCGCTACCCGAGCCAGACTCTTCCCCAGACGAAGTAAACAGCACTAAGCACGAAGGAATCTTGACCGCATCCCGAATATGGGTAGTCGTCGAAGATATCCAGTCTCTGATATCCCTCAGCCAAGTGGTCGACACTCGAACTTGCTGCAAGAAAAAGGCAGAATCGATATCAAAACAAAAAAAGAAAGAAAGAGAGGAACAAAAAGCTATACCACAGGACGAAAGACCTCCTCTGTGAATCATAACTCATACGGATCCATCGCATGAGGACGATGCAATATAGGCACCATCCCTCCATCAGCCCGTCAGATGTTGTAAGAAGGGGTATGCAACCGCACGAAGGGAACCTTCAAAGTTTCCTCCGCCGCAGATGTCGATGGACCACCACCGTTGTGGGAGGACCCCACTAGCCGACTCGAACTCGTAGCAGGGAAAGGCAAGGCATCATATATGTTGGGTGCCATGAGTTAACTCATCACAAAGTCCATGTAATCATACGGCGCAGCCGTATTAGTGTACAACAGGTAGGACTCGCCGATCATCGCCGTGATCCTTGCGTCCTCCGAAAGAAGTCGTTCACGCCTCATAGACGTAGGAGGCCATGAAGGTGGCACCACCTCCTCCTCCTCAGTGATCTGTCGAACAACCCTCTCCCCGAGATACCAAGAGTGCCCAAACTCATGCGCCAATAAGTGCCGCAATTGTGCGTTCAGCCCAGTCAACCCCATATCCCGAATAGCAATCCCCCAAGGGTAAAAAGTCACCTAAAAAATCCCCAGCAGACATAAGCCAATATGGAATCAGAGCATATAAGGAATATAACTAAAAAAGGAAAAGTATTACCTTGCCACTACTCAGGACATTCAAGACCTGACGCACCGCCTCCAGAGAAAGAGATCCCCTCGACTACCGATTGGACTTGCGCCATCGATACAACCGGAAGAAGTCCCCAACAGTCTCGTACTTTAGAGTGATCAACTGGGTATTACACCCAATCAACTCATAGAACCACGTATACCAAGGATAAGAACTTGTAATAAAAAAATGAGACGCATAAGGAACATGCGAATGCATGAAAGGAAAATGAGTAAATTAAAGAATACCTCAAGGAGATACATGTCTCCAATAAAAGTCTATCGACAGCATCGGTTGAATGCATCTAGAGAAAATTAGAGGGTTGCCAAAGTCAGGATCCCCCAATCATAGAAAGGGATGTTTGAAAACACCCTCAAGTACGGGAAAAACCACAAGTGGATGACGTCGCCTCTTGACGCCACCATAAATCCCCCCAATACTAGCAAGATAAATAACCGGGCCATCTGCCCCACCTGTATCCCATCCTCCATGTCAACCACCCTCCCTAACAAAACATCTTTTAACAGGGATAACCGAATGGAATCCCCAGATACTATCCTCCCCACATCACCGAGCGCTGCCCGCACCGCCTCTGGTCTCACCCGTAGGGAGCAATCGACCTTTATATTCTCCCCATCATAATCCAGCCCCAGCAGCTGTTGCACATCTATAGGAGTCATAGTCATCTCCCCGAAACCAAAATTGAAGGTGTGGGTAGTATCCCACCATCTCTACCCCAGAGCGCATAAGACCGTTGTCGAACGAGGCATCTCATCCTGCGCAGATGCCAACCTCCAAAAACCCGCTAATGATACCACCCAACGCACCACAGGTGGAAGATGCTCCTAGACATCCTTAAATCCTGTCGTCTCGCGGGCATGCATATTCTTCAAAGAAACATCAAACTCTCAAAAGAGAAAAACCTTGTCAGAATCCAAGAAAATAGGAAAATAAAAAAAAAAGAATGCCGAAAGTCATTTTAGTTACATAACCCCCAGGGTTACCACCCTCGAAGAGAGATGACGAGATGGCTCCCATAGCAAGGTTAGCTCATCCGCAACCAGCTCAAACGCATCAAAGGAGTTCTCGCTCCCCAAAGAAAGAGGCTCCCTGACCCTTCATTCCACATTTGCCCAGTCATCAACAGTCAACCACTCCCTGTGTACAACAGTGCTCACAAAAGTGGCCATTTTTCAGATCACGGAATGATAGAACGATTCGCATGGGAAAATCGCAGAAAGAGAGAAGGCAAGAAGCTATGAAAAATAAAGGGAATTATCCCCCTTTATATAGGATGCCAAGGGTCATGACTATCGACATTTACCCCAGCCTACCAATCGACACTACCCTTTACCTTCCCGAGGCAGTCCAAAAGACCATGCCACTGTCCAATGGCACCCTCCACACCATGCCGACCGACACCCCCCTTAAAATTTCATATAAAATATCAAGAAACCCTGAAAAATTCTCAAAAAATCCCAAAAAGGATTTAGAACATTTTCACCAAGAAAATTTCACAGTCCTTCAAGCAGAATCACTATTTCCCCAGCTAAACTCTCAAAAGCCAAGCGAATCTCTCCCCGGCGACGTCCTAAGAGGACCTCCAAAATATCCAAAACTACAGGATCATATCCTATTTCCTAAAGGTCTCGAATCTCCCCAAGAAATAAGTCCAAACCCTGGACCATCTAATCACTTCCCCAGCATTAGATTGGTTGTTCCCCAACTACAGTCCCTAAAATACAAGGATTTTCCCAGCAATCAGCTCCCCAGCTCAAATCAAAATCACGAGGTAATTTCCTCAGCGGAATTTCAGAGAATCATTCTCCCCATCAATGTCTCCAAAGGACGCTCTAAATTTTCCCCAGCTCATTCGCTATTCCCAAGTGGAACCCAAAATCCAATCTTTATCCCCAACAAAGTCCATAATTTTCCCTAAGGAAATATACACCTCTCTTAGATCAGAATGGACCTCGATCTTTGATCATCACCTTAGAATTGACCTGAGTCCTTGGTCGTCACCTTTCTTAGGTAAAAATTGACCTCGGTCTTGGATCGTCACCTTAGTTAGGTCATAATTGACCTCGATCCTCGGTCGTCAACTCTCCTAGGTCAGAATTGACCTCGGTCCTCAATCGTCACCTCTCTTAGGTCAGAATTGACCTCGATCCTGGATCATCACCTCTCTTAGGTTAGAATGGATCTCAGTCTTGGATCATCACCATAATCCTACAGAATTGGCTTTAACCCACAGAATTAGTCACCTCAACTTAAGCCCGCAGAATTGCCTTTAACACGCAGATTTGCTCATCTCACCTTAAGCCCGTAGAATTGGCTTAGACCCGTAGAATTGGTCATCCCATTTAAGCCCGCAGAGTTGGCTTCAACTCACAGAATTGGTCACCTCAACTTAAGCCCACAAAATTGGCTTCGGCTCGCAGAATTGGTCATCTCACCTAAAGCCCGTAGAATTGGGTTCGACCCACAGAATTGGTCACCTCACCTTAAGCCCGCAAAATTGGCTTCGACCCATAGAATTGGTCACCTCACCTTAAGACTACAGAATTTGTTTCGACCCGCAGAATTGGTCACCTCAATTTAAGCGTGCAGAATTGTCTTTGACCCGCATAATTGGTCATCTTCATTAAGCCCGCGGAATCAGCTTCGACCCGTAGAATTGGTCATCTCACCTAAAGCCCGCAGAATTGGCTTTGACCCGCATAATTGGTTATATCCACATATGCACGCAGAATTGGCTTTGACCCGTCGAATTGGTCATCTCAAATTAAGACCGCGAAATTGGCTTCGACCCGTAGAATTGTGGTCATCTCACCTAAATCCCATAGAATTGGCTTCGACCCACAGAATTGGTCATCTCACCTTAAGCCTATAGAATTGTCTTTGATCCACAGAATTGGTCATCTCATCTAAAGCCCGCAGAATTAGCTTCGACTCATAGAATTGGTCATCTTACCTTAAGCCCGCAAAATTGGCTTCGATCCGTAGAATTGGTCACCCTCATCATTGCATTGGTCATCACTTCCTTTAAGACCATCCCTAGCATGTTCCTTCAAGCCTGCAGAATTGGCTTCGACCCGCAGAATCGGTCACCCTCATCTTTAAGCCCTCAGAATTGGCTTCAACCAGCAGAATAGGTCACCCTCATCTCCAAGCACTGAGAATTGGCTTCGACCCATATAATCGTTCACCCTCATCTTCAAGCCCTCAGAATTGGCTTCGATCCGTAGAATCGGCCATCCTCATCCTTAGGTCCTTAGAATTGACATTGACCCTTCGGTCATCCTCTTTCAAAAGGCATCATATGGTGTCTATTCAACGGCTATCATTTGTTCTAAACCCACATGTCGAGGGGCTCTCTAGACACCCCATTCTAATACCCCCTAACCTCTCCTTAGGTCCCTAGAACCTCCCTTCATCATTACAAACCCAAATCATACCCCGAGTACTAACCTAGAGGCCATCGGATGCTCCCAGGCTCCGTTTCACCAAAAAGTGAAACTCTTCAGCTCGACTGAGATTGAATGAATCTTCAAAGGGAACTGAATCCCCTTTCTAATGGTTCATCCCGTGCGCGATTCTGACTTACCATGCAGACGAATGATTCATTTTCCCCCGAAACCCCATCAGGAGGCCACCCAGCACTCTCGGGATCCATTTGACCAGATTTAACTCTTTATCTTGATTGAGACTGAATGAATCTTCTAAGGGCACTAAAACCCCTTTCCAACAGTCCACCCCATGCATGATTCTGACTTACGGTACGGACGAATGATCCGTTTTACTCCGAGAGGTCATCGAATGCTTCCAGCGCCCGATTAACCTAAGTCAACTCCCCAAACTAGGTTAAACTCTTTTTAATATCAAAGTAGATCTCCTAACCTTTCCAATATTCTACCCCATGTGCAATTCTGACTTACCATACGGACGAACGATCCGTTTGTGTCCGGAGTTTCCACGTCCAAAAGATCGATGAGCGCTTTTGAGCCACATTTGACCCAAAGTCAACTCCTGAACCCAGGAGCAGTCCAAAGGACTTTTGAAGGTCTCTAAATCACCTTTCCAATGATTCTCCTCATGTCAATGGTTTGCGCTCAGCGGCTAATTTTCCCAAGGAGGTTGAAAGAGACTGCCAAACGGTAGGTCCCAGACCCTGCCTATCGGTAGTGTGCCTAAATGCACCTGTCGATTGGCAGGACTAGGGCTATGTCAATCGGTAATGCCCTAGGCCTATAAAAAGTTAGGATTGACATTATTGCAAAAGGAGCCCAGATCTGAAATACATCACTCGCAGCGAATCTAAAAAACCTCTCTCGAAGTCAGTGTGATTTCCACATCCAAATCCCTTTCCAACCTTCACTTTTCATCATCCTTTTCATCAAATTTGGTGAAATAAATACCCTCCATCATCATCCAAGTGAAAGGTCTACTCTCCAACATTCAAGATCAAGATCAAGCTCAAGATCTTCAAGAAGGTCCAATTTTCTCATTTCATCCTCATAAATTCGCATTAACTTGTTTTATTACTTAGCCCTTTTTTTATCTCATCTCACATATCCTAATATACTTTTTATTTAATATTATTGCACATCTCTTATTTTCATATAAACATAAACTAAAAAAAAACAAGAAAAAAAGGATTTCCTCATAAATTCTAAATGGGAATTCTCACACTTTTTTCACAACTAAAACACTTTTTTACACACACACACACATAAAAGAGAAGTCCCCGATTGGATTTATGGGATAAATCCCACCCCTTGTTTTACATACGAACTACGTGGACTTTGATTCCTCTATAGTCTACGTAGGCGTCCTGGGGCAAAACTCGAGACTCGAGTCCTTTTTCTACTCTTTTCCCATTTTTCTATATTCTTTAGACTTAATTCGCTCAAATTCTATGTATTTACATATATACACACACACGCATATATATATATACTAGTGGTGACCCGTACGATGCACGGTCGGATGTAACGCATTTTGTATTCAAATATATTATTTAATATATAATTATTATCAGTATTTAAAGGAAAAGATCGTACCCATAACCATGGGCATGTAAATGTAGGTGATGTGGTGAGTAGAGAATACAAATTAAAATGAATATGAGGAAATGAATGTCAACAACCATACTGCAGTATAACGTGCCATAGTCTGAAAATCTAAATTAGAAAAAAATACATTTCAAAGTGAATTTTGAAATAAAATAATCGTTCAAACGGGCATAAACTACTTTTTGCAGAGCAATATTTATTTTTTTCAAGCCATTGCAAATATGGATTTATAAAGGTACTTAAAAAAAGTATATTATTTTATAGAATAAATTTAGCTTTGCGTTAATTTTTTGTTACAATTTTAAGTACTACGTTATTTTGTTTTTATTGTTTTCAAAACTGTACAGGTTTTTACTATTATTAAGAGTTTTAACTCTTTTTGTTAAGGAAATATAGTTTTTAATGTTTTTTTATAACATAATATGGTTTTTTAATATGTTTTGTTACATTATTAACTCCTTTTTAAGTTGTATTAAAATAGTCAGTTACAAAAAGGTATTGGGATAAAAAAAATTATTACTAAACAATAATTTTTATTAGAACTATTTGAAACGTCAAAGACAGTAATAAAATAACAGTTAAAACCATTAAAGTTTACATAATATTTTATTACTGTTTTATAGAACTTTTATTTTATTAATATTTTACATAACTTTTATTAAAAACAGTAATAAAATAACAGTTTAAAAATATGTAACATAGGAGGTTATCAACGAAGAAGAGATACCATCACAGTTTTGGGTACCCAAACAAATGTATAATAAGATTTCTATTCGCAAGACGTGTCTACCGCATACCCTGTCAAGTCTGTGCAAAAAACAATGTTAAATCTCCTCAAGATACTTACTACACCTCATCATATGAGAAATAATTGTATAACATTCTCTATCCCTCTACCCATAGTGCAAGGGTTGTTAAAACAATACAAAATGTTATCATTCTTGCTTCACGGCCTTATTCCTAGATCACCAGGAGTTGTCATTGCAACACTATGTTGATTAAAAAATACATTGGATTATAGTTTCAACAGACCAACATACATTAATGTGCACAAAACAAAATAATTTAATAGATAAACAGAAGTATGAATGTTAATAGTAAGAATTAAAAAATTAAAAGGCAAAAAAAACAATGGTATCCCTTCATAATATTAAAACTATATATAGTTGGCACAAATCATGTGGACCAGTCAAGAAAATTTGATATTTTATAAACATGTGCAAAAATGTTTACACTTCAATATATTAATAAACATGTCTACCCACACACTATCCATAGTCTTATTTTCATGAATCAGAATGACCATAAAACATAATAATTCACCATTATAAAACTCTTTTTAAGAAAGAGGGACATCACCCCCACCCTTAATATATTTGTTGGGATGAGAAAAGGCCTCTCCAAGCGCCAAAGAAAACTTAAATACATGAATTCAAAAGAAAAACAATGAAACCAATAAACTTTTGACTTTATAATAATACCCCCATTACAGAAAATGCTAGGAAAACTTTGAAAAAGTCCTAATGGAGTGGCATTCCATTTTGTCCCTGCTTGAAAGCACCTCTAGCCATAGTAGGAAGATCCAAAAACTGAAAACTAAAAGGAGCAATTATAGAAGAAGAATGTTTATATGTTGGTTGCAGTGATAAAACTGAACATAAAAATTAAAGCAAGGAACATGTGATCAGAAGTTCTTTTTAGGTATACTTCTTATATCTGGGTATCAAAGTCAAGAGCTCTCACATAAATAACATTTATTTTTATTGAAAAGAACAAAAATGTGAGATAAACATTTAGCTCAAGTTTTTCATCAACAAAATTTGAAAATGGACCTAAACACATTAAACTCTGCATTCCATGAATAACTTTATGTACAGAAAAAACAATCTAGAAGAAAAAAACAAATGAAAAAAAAATAAAAAAGAAACCATCAAGTCAGTGTACGTGGTCATTAAAAAAGTTGATATCTTCATGTAAAAAGCATGGGCAGATCCATATGGTGGGAATTTTCCCACCTTGACTTTTGAAGTTTATTACAATTAGTACTATAGCTTATGAAAATTTTTAAGAACCACACTTGCAAGTGATGATTTTTTAAAGTTTCTGTTTAGAGGAACTTGCTAGATAAATGATTTTATAATTTGTTAAAAACCCATCACTTAAGAATATAATAACTCAATGAAAAAGCACTCACAATGAAAAAAAATTCACATACCAAAGGCATCCCAAAAACCTCAATTTAAGAGGAGTGAGAGAAACAAAGAGAAAAAACAGGATGTCCCACCAGGCACTCCGGGATCCTTCATCTATTCCAATTATTGGACTATGTTACATACGCATCACTACTTGGTCCACTAACAGAGAAATAATCCAAGGTATAACATCTAAGTTGTGTGAAGTGGCATGGAAAAAATGAAACATTATGTGAAATAAATGGGAGGTACTGGAAATGGAAGAGACAGAGAGAGTATGATGAAGATGGAGATGATTCAAATTGAGGTTTTTGTGATGTCTTGGGTATGTGAATTGTTTTTTCGTTGTGACCAGTGGCAATGATTATATCAGTATCAATTCCCACATTTGCAAATATATCGTAGATAGCTTAACATACAAATAAATATCATAATGATCAATCAACCCTTGTATAGTACTTGTATGCCAACATAGTTGATCAAATTAAACCCAAAATGGAGAACTGCTAGAGGATGAGATGGTCCCAAAAGGTCTTAATTAAATACCAAGTTAATGTTGCAAATATCTCCTTAATTATGAATATATTGCAAATACTGCCTGCTGAGTCACTAAAAGTGTAGTTAAAAAATGATTTATTGAGACTAAGGGGAAATTTGTAAAATAATAAAATGGTTCAAGATGTCTTTTCTTTTGTCAAATTAAAAGTTAAGGTGGGTATTTGCTGCTAGTACAATACTTCAGTCCCCTTGTGGGTGTTTTTTGCAACTTAGCCATATCAATATCTTTAACCCAGTAATTACTTTGTTTTTTTATATAAAGAATGAAGTCGACTGGATGAATAATCGAACACATCTGCTCCTTCTAAATAGATAAAAATCTAACCAAAAACAAACCGAACCAGAATGTGCAAAAGATAACCTAAAACCCCAAATTTGATATATCCATACATTGAATGATTAAAATAATGAGGAAACACAACTAACCAACTAAAAAAATGCTCGTGCAGATCGTCACAAAACAAACCTTCAAGATATTAGAAGTAGTGCCTCCTATCAATGCCCTGAGAGAGATTCAACCCACTCGGATGAAACAAAAAATTAAAACACGTTAGATCTAGGAAAATATGATAGATATGGAAAAAGTAGACTAAATAAATTACTCACTCTTCGTCAGAGAAATGCTCCCTTCTCTCTGTTGTTTCATCAACAGGTATTAATTTGGGGTAGTTTGACAAACATAAAAGGAATAAAGACGAAGAGGAAATAACAGAAATCGTAAGCTATGAAATTTTCATGATGAAAAGAAGTGTGTCGTACTTATGTTTTGAGAGAGAGAGAGGTGCAGGGAAGTTGAGAAAAAGAGAGTGGTATTAGGAGGTTACGGATTTTCTGGGTCTATTGTAACTGATGTGAGAACTCTGACAGATAAACACGTGTATTAATGTGATATTGAAAAACTAAAAATTCTGAAAATTTAGAGTTGAGATATTGGAGGGTTTTGAGCGGACTACTACATACGTATATATAATAAGATATATATATATATATATATATGTTCTCAATGGCGTATTATTCCACATGCCTTATCATTCTCCTATAATGATCGACGCAAGGATAATCGCATAAATCCTATTTTCTAATATTATTTTTAGGAACATTCCTATGGACGACTCGTTTTATCTCTTCCATGATACAAGTTGATGATTCTGATCTCCACTACGTATACACATTCACACATATCACGTGGAAAATAAAGGAAAATAGCAATAACCCATGAGAGACCGTAAGGGTGGAATGGGTGCCTAACACCTTCCTATTTCGTAACTTATCCTTCGGACACTTTTTGAATCATTTTGGTTTCGTATGTATCAATATGTATTTGGATGCTGTCCTTCGGGATGAATCCCTTTTATTTTATCTATTTTGAGTAAAATAGATTGGCGACTCTATCTCTTTATATTTTTCACCTCATTCACTGACGCCGGCCGAAGCGCTCCCGAGAGGGACGTGCGAGACCTAGAAGGATCCCCTCCCGTCGCGTCGCGAGGGTGGATATATCCTAAGATGGCCGCAACTTACGCTAGGATTGAGATGATTCGGAGTCGAATACAGGTAGCCCAGGACAGATAAAATAGCTACACCAATGCCAAGCGATACCTTCTAGAGTTTAATATGGGGGATCAGGTGCTGCCACGTGTGCCTCCTACGAAAGGTATAATGAGATTTAGGAAGAAAGGGAAATTGGTTCCGAGGTATGAAGAACTATTTCCCATCATTGAGCAGATTGGGCCAGTGGCATATAGACATGGGTGACCGAAGAACTTGCATTGTATCGATGATGTGTTTCATATTTCTACGTTGAGACGCTATCTTCGGGATGAGTTGGCTTACACCCACATTTCATTTGATGAGATAGACTTACAGCCTAATACTTCGTATGAGGAGAGACCAGTCGCTATCTTAGACCATAGTGAGAGGAGACTGTGGTCGAAGATAACTTTGTTGGTGCATGTTCAGTGGGGGCATTATAATACTGACGAGTCTACTTGGGAGTGTAAGTACGAGATGCATAAAAGATATCCAGAGTTGTTCTTACTAGGTAAACCTTTCTTTTTCGAATTTGGGTACGAAATTTCATTATTAGGGGGGGTATGTAATACCCCGTACTTTTTATGAATTTTAAAATAGGGATTAATTAAGTGTAAAATGGGAAATTAATTCGGATTAAAATAAATAATGATTAGCGAGATAAGGGTTAAAATTTATTTATGTTGAATATTACTTGGGGAATGAGTAATAATAATGATAAGGGGACATTATAATTATCGCGAGTGATTTAGTCGGGACGCGCATGTAAGTCGTGTTGAGACTTAATTTAATGAAATTAAAAGTAATTTATTTTTAAACCATCTAAATGGTCATTTTGAGTTCACTAAAGTTTCCAGAAGGGGTGAGATAGTCTGAAAAGTCTACTCGGTGGTTTAGTTTGGGTCCCGGAGCGCTTTTATGCCAAATCAGCACCCCGAAGGGGCATTTTAGTCATTTTTATGTTGGGGGAAATTTGACCTACGAAATTTAGAGGTTTATATAATCTGGGAATAAGAGTCTTCGAGGGTTAAAATTCATAGAGTTGCAGATAAGCCATATGAGGGAGAAGAGAGGAGGTTCCAAAGGCTTAAACAACCAATTCCTACTCCAATTGCACCACCAATGCCACCAACGTGTAGATCGGGGGAAGAGGAACACCACCATAACCAACATATTCAACAGATCATACCTAATGTAAAACTCAAGTGTTTAAACTTGTGAATTTATAAGCCTATATGATGTACATGTTAGAGTAGGTTGAATTATATATGAAATTCATCTATTTTGGATGAATTTGGAAGACATATATCATAATATTGGGTGAAATTGATATAGGATAGATTCTCTCATTCAAGTAGTATAAAACCCATGAATTTGCATTCAATCTTGGTGAAGAAATCATGAATCTTAAATGAGGTTTTGAAGAAATAGTAAATTCTAGGGTTTCTAAGATTGTATTGGATTAAATCTGATTTGGGATTGTTTTGTAAGAGATTAATGATTATCCTACGTTAAAAATCATTAATACATGTTAGTACAAGGTTGTATACCTTTGTTTGGGAGTTTGGGATCGTATAAATATGGTTTGGAGCTGTAAATATGGATAAAACCTGTAACAGACAAAGTTAAAATATGATACCTGTAGGGGCAATCGATTCAGTTCCTGGATGAATCAATTCGGCAAGACGAATCAATTCGAACCATGGGCGAAACAATTCGGTTGCTTAGATTTTTGGCCACTTTTCTCTTTTTATTTAGAATCTTTGGGAAATGTTCAGGACTCACTTGTTGGATTAAAATTTAAATAAAATGGGGGTTATATTGATGTACCAGTAGGCCTAGGTTGGGTTTTAAGCTTGGCCCTTTGAGGGGAATTTAAGGGCTAAATTAATTAGGCTTAATCGAGAGGAAAAATCTAAATTGAAGGATAATTCGAGTCAATGGAATTTGAGATAAAAATGATGACGTATACCGGTAGGATATGAGTGAGTTACCTATTAATATTATGTATAGAATAATGGACACACTTCAAGTGGTGAGAGATACTCGGGCAGGTAAGTATAATAGAAATTTACTAATATAAGGGATATAAATTTACTACGTATGGGACTTGTGATATAGGTCGGGTGTATACCTATATTGATGATACAAATATATAGGTTGTGTGTATACCTATTGCATAATTCTTATGTGCGTGACATATCTACACTGCTTGGTATCGGGGGGAGGTTTCGCCTCATGGACAGTCTTATCCTGACGAGCCATTGGGGCGATTTTAAACTTGTATCCAGAATACAGGACCTTGGACACGTGCTATCTAAGGGTATGATAGTTTCAAATGTTGAATGGGATAGTAGATATGTGCGTGACCCATTTTCCTGGGGACTATATTTGCCTACAATATATGTGATTTGTATTTATGGTTCGAGAGAGCTAGAGAACCAATTGTCCTTTATACAGTGCGTGATGTACCAAGACATGATAGCAGAGTATATATGCACTGCATGTCTCAGCCTAAGGGTGCTATATTAGCATATATATACACTTGAGACTTATTCTACTGTGTGTTCTTAGTAGATAAGAAATATAGTTAAATAAAAAATAACCTAACTGAATGGAAACTTAACATCTATTTGGGAAATTCCTAACTGATTTGAAAGATAATGGAAAATTGTGATAAAATATTGTATGGAAAATACGGGCGAGCATCATATGTTAGTTTACGTTGTAACATAAATGACTGGACTAGTTAGGCGGGGTAGCATAACTAGGACGGGTTAATAATAAACGTTAAGCGTGCACACTAGTTGAGAGGTGAGACTTCTCAATTGAGAGACAGAGAACTAACATGTATATAATATCTGCTTTTAAGCATTTTAAATACTTGCTAAAATGTTTTAAACTATATTCTACTCGGGCTCTGACCTATTTATTCGAAATCTATTTTTCTTTGTACAAAAACATTTTAGGTGCCCAACTACAGGCAGACCCAGCCTAGGAGTTCATATCTATATGCCATTGCTTCAGTTGCTATTTATTCATCGTGCTAATGTTGTCACTAATTTTCTGAACAAAAGTAATACTCTTTTTTATTGTACCAGTTATGTTTATCACATTTGCTTACATATTGAACTAATTCAGATTTTAGTTATTATCCTTGAGTTGGAAAAGTTCAACAGGTATTGCACATAATTTAATTATGCTTTTAGCTGTTGTTTTTGAGTTTGTATAACTAATTTCTTTTTTATTTAATTGCTTTCTCAACTCAACGGAAATAATCGTAGTGTCTGGGGGTTAACAGATATTTTTTTTTTTATTTTTTTCATTTTTGAAACTGAAATTCGTAAGAACGTGTTATTTTTTGTTTTGTTTGCTGTTACTTTTGGTTTGAAAATTTCAGTGTTACTTTCAATGAAATTTTTGTGTTGAAATTTTTTGTGTTATTTATCTTTATGTTCTGTAGGTAATATGAGTTTTGAAACCAGATTTGAGATATAACTTGTGAGGTTTCGAATCCTTATTTGAGTTTGCATTTTAGTATCAATAATACTAGGTTGACACAATTTTGTGATACAAAAGTGTGACACAATTGACGTTTTTCACCCCCATTCGCTCGTGTTCGGGTCCCACCAGGAGTCTAGGCTAGTGGAGCCCGAACACGAGTGAATGAGGGTAAGACACGTCACTTGTGTCACTTTTGTGTCACAAAATTGTGTCAGATTAGAAGGATTCTTTTTGTATTATTCTTCATATAATTGTTTCTCAATTATAACCCAAACAGTCCTTTGTTTTAGACTGGTAGACGAGATTTCCTCTCATTTTGTATACCTCCATCTCTAATTATCATCCAACATTAGCTTCCGTAAGGTATTCTCCTGTTTTTATTTTAGATCTAATGTTTACAAACATATGCTCTTTTTTCTTTTACTATTTTTTGTTTTTGGTAGGGAACATTTGTGAAGATTATAGTGAATTTTTAACTCTCATTACATTTGATGTTTACAAACATATGTCATTATGTCTGGTTTTTGTAAGGAATTTTTGTGAAGATTAAAAATGGTTTGTGAACTATCCCGCTCTGTTTTGAAATACTAGTACGTTGTCTTTTCACTCTTTTAATGTTTGCCGACAAAAATCTTTTGAACTCGATGTTTCCAACTCATTTTCCGCTTGCTACAAAGTCATGTTTCTCATTTTTCTTATTGATTTTGTCATTTTTGATACATCTCTGATCCACATGAGATTTAAATATGATAAACATTAATAATTTACTTTACATCATTTTTTAAGTACACAGAGATGACATTTTTTTTCAAATTTCTATGTTAATTTTATGTGATATTGGATAATGCTATTAAGTTATTTTTTAATTAAAAAACTAACTATAAACTACCTGTCCAAGTGCATGTGCCAGTCAATTTATGGTCTTATACACTCGACATGAGTATATTAAAAAACATCTATTTCGTTGATTTGGTATTTACAAATTTTATTTCGTTCCTTTTGTATCTCCCACTTAAATGCCTCTCACACATTTGAGTATATGCCCCACTTGATCAATTCATCTCCCTGTCACTTTTTAATTTTGGTTCATGAGGCTCTAAAACATCGACATTTGGGTCCATTAGTACAAATTGTTCTGTATTTGTAAGCGTTTAATATAAAAAGTACTCCTCAGAGATTATTAGTAGGGAATTATATGAAACCTATTCAATTCAAGGTTACTGCTTAGACATATATTTAAACTCACCTCTATTTCAAAATTAATTTTCAAGACACTTATAGTAAATCTGGTGTAGATTAATTTTCATTCTATAATATTCATGTTATCCATTGGATTTATCTTTCAAGACTTATCACCTCTGCCACCGTCTTTGTATGGTTGAAATTGGAGTGTTCATGAATGGAGCATACTGATTGACGAATGAATTGACTGTTCTTCCAATTTTAGACCATTCACTTTGTTTGTGACCAGCAGTCATCGTAGCATTACACATCAACTTTAATAGCTTCCAATACATGAATGTCTATATTATTTTGCATTGCCACGAGAAAAAGAGATATTATAAGAAGGAATCTTAGTCTAATCTCAGCTAGGGATGACAATATGTTGAGATAGTAATTTAGTGTTTAATTTGATTTGAATTACAAGTTTTTTTAATGAATTTGATTATAAAATTATTGAAATACAAGTTTTTTAATGAACTTGAAATATGCGAGTGTTTGATTTTTCTTTGCATATTCAGTACTTGAATATAGTTTATAACGCACTTGAAATATGCCAGTGTTTGATTTTAAAAGTATTAAAATATAAGGTTTATATCCATCTCATGTCATAAAGCCTATGAGATGAATATGTGATTTCTATTTTTTACCGATAAACTATGTTGCTAAATAATCATCAACTGCTCCATCTGTTTTGTTGATACACTAAGTTATCTGCTCAGTTTCTTCTGCGGACAAAGTACGCAGAAATCTGATTTGGAATCTTCTCTATGAAATGGTATATCATATTATATCTATAATTTTTCTCAAGTATTGTATGTATGCCTCTTATATCATATTCTTTTAGTGTCCACATATTTATGTATAGGGTTCTTTTACCTTTTTTTTTTGTATGTTCACGTCATTATTGAGATGGCAACTGCATGGAGTAAATCCGTCTTGAACAAAAAATTCTATTAAAGTTAGTTTAGATATTGTTATAGTCTATATATTATACTCTCTAAAATTCGAAACATGGACTTGGATGCATAACTTCTTTTATTTAACCCGATAATACGTCTAGGAAGAAAAGTTATCATCATATTTTTTTTCATTCCTTACAAGATTTTATATGGCCTAATTCACTATGCAAAATTGTAGTATGGTGAATGAAAATCTCCAAATAAAAGTTTATATGTGAAAACTCAATGTTTCCTTATTGTCTCCATCCATCCCCGGGCTTCAGGGGTTTTTCTCCCTTTTTATCTCCTTCTTTGCCTTGGAGGTGGACGCTCGCGCGCACGGTGGAGAGAGAGAGAGAAAGAGAGGTCTCGCGCCCTCTCTAGAATGCTTTAGCCATTGTCGATGTGTGGTGATGTAAAGATACAGAGTCTCCAGCCTATTTTGCACAAAACAAGAAAAAGAATATGTTGCCACCTCGAGAGAACAACATCAATTAGATCAGAGGTTCAGGGGCTATGTTACGGATTGGAAAGGTGGTAAGCACCTATTCTTCCCTTTTGGTCTCTTATGGGCTTATGTTACTATTTTCCATAATTTCTATGTGAAGTGTGTGTGCGTGTATATATAAGTGGAGAACGGGATCGCTCGACTCACGTCATGAAAAAAGACGGAGTGTGGTCATCCACAGGAATGTTCTAAAAGTAATAATTTAAAATATGATATGTGCGCATGTCGAGATATTGACATTATGAAAAAATGACAATATGTGTTTGATAACATGAAAATATGATATATGTAAACAATATATGGATAAATTAGAAAAAGGAGGAATATAGGAAAATAGGAAAATAGGACTCGAGTCTCGGGTTTTAGCCTGAGATACCTACGTAGCCTATAAAGCCATCAAAGTCAACGTTGTTCGCATGTGACACGAGGGTGGGGTTTATCCCATAAATTCAAACGTGGATTTTATTATATCTGCGTGTAAGAAAAATGTATTTTTAGTTTTGAGAAAATGTTGTGAAAAATCCCGTAGGAATTTATAGGTGTAACCCTCTTTTTCTTGTTTCAGATTTTTGTTATAGAAAATATATCATGTGCAATATTATTAATAAAGGATTTAAGATTAATATGTGTATGATATAAAGTAAAAGATAAATTAAGAACTTATATAACTAATGCGATAATAAAGAAATTTAAAGAGAGAGAAGAATGTTTGGACCTTCTTTGGAGATTTTCAGATTGAGATTGATCTTAATATATGACGAGCTTCCTTGCAAGTGAATGAACAATGGAGAGGAATTTTCTATATTAGGTGTGCAAGTGATGGAAATTAAAGGAGGAAAAAATTTTCAAACAAGAAAACCTCGTCAACTTAAGAAAAATATTGCTGAGATCACTGAAGTTGATGTTTATGAGGTGTCCTGGAAGGTGAACTCATTATCTCTTTATATAGGGTCAAGGGACAACCAATTTCATTATCTTTACCCTATCTATTAGCAGGTAACCCTAGACACACTGCCGATAGGCAGGGAAATGGACCTGTCAATTGGCAGTCTCGTGCAGATTTTTCAAAAAAATGGTCGTAAAAACCAATCTATAAGTCCAAATCGCACATGGGGCATACCATTAGAAAGGTTATTCAGATACCTTTAAGAATACTTGGGTTGTTCCCGGGTCCTGGAGTTTACTTTGGAGCAAACGGGGCTCAAACGTGTCCGTCGAGCCTTTGGACAGGAGATCGTCGGACGACGATTGATCGTTTATCCAATCCGTAAGTTCACATCGCGCACATGGAGGACCATTAGAAAGGTTATGAAAGGAACTTTTATGTGCTAAATATCTTCGCTCAGTTCGGAGAGTTAACTTTGGTCAACGGGCCCCGAAAATGCCTGTGAACTTTTTAGAGTAAAACGGGTCGTTCGTCAATACCTTAAGGCTAATTCATACAGGGGTAGACCTCCAGAAAGGTTATTTAGTTCCCTTTGATGATTCATTCAGTCTTTTTTTATATGAAGAGTTGACTTTGGTCAAACAAAACGTGGGGGCACCCCATGGCCTCCTGTTCAATTTTTTAGGGGAAACCAATCATTCTTTTGAATGGTTATGCCATTTTGCGCATGGGATGGACCATTGGAAAGGGGTTTTAGTGACTTTAAAAGATTAAATTATCTTTCAATCTGATTAAGAAGTTAACTAGAGTCAAACGTGGTTCGAGAGCGCTCGAATAGACACCATATGATGTTTTGGAAAAGATGCAAATTTTTTGGACCGAAGGGATAATGATGACTATTTCAAAAGGTCGATGCTCATTCTAAGGACCAAAGGTAATGTTGGGGACAAACGATTCTACGGGCTGATGTCAATTCTGAGAACCTGAAGTTATGGCGACCAATTCCGCGGGTCGAGGTCAATTTTGAGGACCTAAAGTAGTGGCGACCAATTTTGCGAGTCGAGGCCAATTCTATGGAACTAAAGTAGGGGAAACCAATTTTGCAAATCGAGTTCAATTCTGCGAACCTAATGTTGTGTCGACCAATTCTATATGTCGGGGTTAATTTCGAGGTCCTAAAGTTGTGGCGATTAATTTTGCGGGCCAAGGTTAATTCTGCAGACCTAAAATAATGGATACCAATATGCGGGTCGAGGTCAATTTTATGGACCTAAAGTAGGGGAGACCAATTATGCGGGTCGAGGTTAATTCTGCAGACCTAAAGTAAGGGTGACCAATTATGCGTGTCGAGGTCAATTTTGAAAACCTAAAGTAGGGTCGACCAATTCTGCGGGTCGAGGTCAATTCTGAGTACCTAAAGTAGGGATGGCCAATTCTATGGGACGAGGTTAATTTTAAGAACCTAAAGCAGGGGCGAGCAATTCTGCGGGTCGAGGTCAATTCTGAGGACCTAAAGTAGGGGCGACTAATTCTACGGGACGAGTTCAATTCTGCAGACCTAAAGTAGTGTTGACCAATTTTGTGGGTTGAGGGCAATTTTGAGGACCTAAAGTTGAGGTGACCAATTATGGGGGTTGAAGTCAGTTATGCGAACCCAAAGTTCTGGAAACCAATTCTACGAGTTGAGGTAAATTCGATGGGTACCTAAAGTTAGTGCAACCAATTATGTGGGTCGAGGTCAATTTTAAGGACCTAAAGTAGGGGCAACCAACACTGATGGTCGAGGTCAATTCTGAAGACCTAAAGTTATGGCCGTCCAATTCTGCGGGTTGAGGTCAATTCTGCGGACCTAAAGTTGTGGTGACAAATTCTTCGGGTCGAGGTCAATTCTAAGGAACTAAAGTTGGGGTGACCAATTCGGCGGGTCGAGGTAAATTCTGAGGAACTAAAGTTAGGGTGACCAATTTTATGAGTCTAGGTTAATTCTACGGACCTAAAGTAGAGGCAGCTAATTCTGCGGGTCAAGGTTAATTCTATGGACCTAAGGTAGAGGCGACCAATTCTACAGGATGTGGTAAAGTTTAAGGATCTAAAATTCGAGCGACCAATTCTACTCGTCGAGGTTAATTATGTACCTAAAGTGGAGGTGACCATTTCTGTGGGTGGAGGTCAACTTTGAGAACCTAGAGTGTGGCGACTAATTCTGCAGGCCGGGTTCAATTTTGAGGACCTAAAGTAGTGGTGACTAATTCTACGAGTCGAGGTTAATTCTACGAACCTAAAGTTAAGGCAACCAACTCTGCGCGTCGAGGTTAATTCTACGGACCTAAAGTTGGGGCGACTAATTCTGCGGGTCGAGGTCAGTTATACGGACCTAAAGTAGGGGAGACCAATTATGCGGTTTAAAGTCAATTCTTCAGACCTAAAGTAGGAGCGGCCAATTATGCGGGCCGAGTTCATTTCTGCAGACCTAAATTAGTGGCGACCAATTTTTTGAGTCGAGGTCAATTATAAGGATCTAAAGTTGAGGCGACCAATTATGTGGGTCAAGGTCAATTCTACAGACCTAAAGTGTTGGAGACCAATTATGTGGGTCGAGGTCAATTCTAGGGGCCTAAAATTATGGCAACCAATTCTGCGAATCGAGGTCAATTTTGAGGACGTAAAGTATGGGCAACCAACACTATAGGTCGAGATTAATTTTGACGACCTAAAGTTATAGGCGACCAATTTTGTAGGTCAAGGTCAATTCTACTGACCTAAAGTTATGGCGACCAATTCTACGGGTCAAGGTCAATTCAAAGGACCTAAAGTTGTGGTGACGAATTTTGCGGGTCGAGGTCAATTCTAAGGACCTAAATTTGGGGAGACCAATTCTTCGGGTCGAGGTAAATGTTGAGGCCCTAGAGTAGAGGCGACTAGTTTTGCGAGTCAAGGTCAATTTTACGGCCCTAAAGTACAGGTGACCAATTATGCGGGTCAGGGTCAATTCTGTGGACCTAAGGTAGAGGCGACCAATTCTATAGGTCGAGGTCAAGTCGGAGGACCTAAAGTCCGGGTGACCAATTCTACAGGCAAAGTTAATTGTGAGAACCTAAAGTAGAGGCGACCAATTTTGTAGGTCGATGTCAATTCTATGAACCTAAAGTAGAGGCGACCATTTCTACGGGTCGAGGTTAATTCTCCGAACCTAAAGTTGTGGTGATCAATTTTACGGGTCGAGGTCAATTCTGAGGACCTAAAGTGTGGTGACCAATTCTGCGGGTCGAGGTCAATTTTGAAGGCCTAAAGTAGTGGCGACTAATTCTGCGAGTCAAGATTAATTCTATGGAAGTAAAGTTATGGCGACCAATATTGCGTGACAAGGCCAACTCTGTGGACCTAAAGTTGGGGCGACCAATTCTACGGGTCGAGGTTAATTCTGGGTACCTAAATTAGAAGTGACCAATTATGCTGGTCAAGGTCAATTATGCAGACCTAAAGTGGAGATCTCTAGGGAGTCTTTGATTTACATTTTTGAGACTTTATTGGTGAAGAGACATATAGTTTGGGATTATGTCCTTTTGAGAGGATATATCTTGATGGACGAGTTGAAATTCTAAAGATGGATAGATTGGTAGAAGGTTTAGTTTTGTAATTTCACCGGGGAAACAGTTGATGACTTGTGGTCTTGGGATTCTATTGGGGAATGTGTTTCTCTTAGATGCTTCCGAGGATAGATGTCCGACTATCTTCCACTTGGGAAATTGGATTGGGAAGTTCTGTTGGGGAAATCTTTGATTTTTGTGATTTTAAGTTCTACTAGAGAAGTTGGATTTGGAAGTTCCACTTGGGAATTATAGTTGAATTCGAGGATGCAGGCGTGCCATTTTAGGGTTTAAATTGGAGATAAGAATGTATTTTTAATTCGATGGGGGATTTGTGGAGCTTGAAAAAAATGGTTTTCTTGGTGAAGAAATGTTCCAATATATATTTGGTAATTTTAAGAATTTTCTTACATTTTTTAGGATTTTAGTGCAAAATTTTAAGGGGGTTGTCAATCGGACTGTTGCAAGGGTTGCCGTTGAACAATGGAATGGTCTTTTAGGCTTCCCTGGTAAGGGGAAAGTGCAATGCCAATTAGTATGAGAAGGGGTTCAGTGACTACTGGGGATTGATTGGGAGGGTTTTCAAATAGAGGTGGATCTTATGCTGGGGCTGACGTCAGAGGCAGTGAACGCGACATTGGGTAGGATTTATGAATATCTATTGAGGATGTGTGTGACCTTTTACTCTTGAGGGATGTCCCCTCAGGATACGGGGGTGACGGGTCAGCATGCACATATGAAGAGGCTGATGGCGCGTGAGTTTGGGTACATCTGGTACCTAGGAGCGAGGGTTGTGGGGCAGATGAGGTGACATACAACTCTGGTTCTTTGCCTTCTGGATTTTGTTGCAACCCTTATTTGAAAAAGATCTTCCCTTTTGAAAGGATTTATTTTTTAGAAAAAGTAGAAATAATGAGGTTTTTAGAATTTTTTGAATAGAGGTACGCCTTGGCGGCTTAGTTGGCATATGGATAAGGGAGTAGAAAGCTTGATTGTAAAGTGGAACTTGTCTCGGTCATTGGATTATGCTGAATCTGGTGTATTAAATAGACTTTAATAATGTTGGTTTTACTAGGTCTCCTACTTTAGGCCTAACTTCGAGGCTTCTGCTAGTGACGGGGGACTTACTGGTGGACTTCCAGTTAGCCATAATCATCGTATGGATGTCTTATCGTTGTAATCCTACGGGGGTGATACTGGCATAGACCTCGAATAGTTTTGATTCTTAGTGGTAAGGTTGTTCCGACTTCTTGAGAGGGAGCCTAGTGATGATGTTTATGTGGTTAGCTAAGATATTTCGTTTGGTTGTTTCTCCTGAGTATCCCTTGGCAGTTGTGCTTAATTTGTTCGCCCATTATTTCATCATCTTTGGCCCATCCATAGAGAATAAGGTAAACGGATTCGTGGAGAATAGTGCTCGATGTGTGCGCTGGTCAGTGCCATGGTGGGGGGAGCTGCAGCCTATTTTAGAACTGGGGGAAAACTTGTACCTTTAGTTAGTTGGCTTCCGACAGACCTCATTCTATTTATCCTAGTAGTTCTTATGTTAAGTTGGACACGAATAAATTGTGTCTCTCTGTACCCTATTTTTTTCCTGTTGAGGATTTAACTGAAGGCTTGACCATGCGGTTGGGTTCTCTATGGAAGAATCGTCATCTGGAAACCCGTCCTTCTCAATTTATTAGTAGGTTTTGGCATTTTTCTGGAGATTATATGAAATGGTTGTGGAAGAGGGTAATGGCTATGATCTGTGCAAAGGAGACTAGACAGAGATGGATTGTTATGTTTGACATTATTGAGGAGACATAGTGATTTTTTCTAGGCTTGTCTGGGCATATCATTTTATGGAGCGCCTTCGGCATATCATCCAGGCTTGGGAGAGTCTGGGGCCTCAAGGAGCAGATGATGATGGGGATGGGTCTTCCGATAGCTACGGATAGGGAAGATGGTGTTTATTTGTGAAGCTTTTGTGATGAGATGTTTTTTATGTGTTTGTGGCTAGTAGAGAATAAATTTAGGAAGGTTTGGTAATTTTGTTTTAGGGGTGGTTTAGTTGAAGGGAGGGATAGTTGCTTGCCTCCCTACGTTGATATTTCATGTAATTATGTCAAATTCTCCTATTTATAGAATAAAAAAGGATTTTAATTATATTGTTATGCCTGTTGTTGAGTTTTACATTTAAATGATCTATACCAATCACTAAGGCATAGATAATGCTTTCATTTATGTAAATGATAGAATGAACCGTCGTTCTCGGAGGTAAGAAAATAATTATATTTTATGAAAAAGTTGGGGAATGGTCCCATGTAAAATGTATGATCTACCTACGTACCTCTAGGGTTTTTTAAAATGTTCTGAGTTTCATTTAGAAAGCAAAAGTTTTTTTAGAGAATCAGGAGCCATGAAGTTCTGAGTAGAGAGAAATGAAGAATTTTTTTAGTATAGAATGGGAATGAGAAGATTTGTAGCGCACCGATATTTAGGACTAAGAGTAGAACTTCTTGACACGGTCCAGGTTGACTGGATGTGCCATCTCTTATTTTCCAAGGTTAGTAAGCATAGTGGTGCCGCCTGACGAGATCTTTTTCACGATGTAGGGGTCACTCCGATTTGGCACGAATTTCCCTTTAGGGTCTCAGTCAGGTTCTATGATTTCATTGAGGGATAAGTTCCCTTTTGGACACCATGGACCTTGAACCTTTTGTCCTTGTATATGATATAGAGCCTTTATCCCTTTTTCATCTAAGAGAAACAACTAGTCAAAATAGCTCTGATGCCAGTCTTCCTCATTGACTTTTCTCTAAAGCATAATGTGTAATGAAAGTATTTCTAGTTCAATAGGTGGGATTATTTCCATATCGTATACAAGAGAGTAATGGTTAGCCCCAGTAGATACTCAGACAAATGTTCCGTAGCCTTAGAGGGTGTAAGGGATACGATCAGCCGAGTCTCGATAACTTTCGATTATCTTTCTGATGATTACTTTAAGGTTCTTATTGGCAGCTTTAATTACACAGTTGGTTTGTGGCCGGTATGGCAAAGATTTGTGTATCTGGATCCCGTACTCGTCGACTAATTATCTAACCTCTACCTCAAAATGTAACCCGTTATTCAACACTAACTCATGGGGGACCCTATATCGACATATGATGTTCTTTCGGATGAACTTGTCTACCTTTTTGGCATTCAGCACTTCATATGATTCGGTTTCGACCCATTAAGTGAAGTAATCAATGGAAACTAGGATGAACTCATGCCATTGGAAGCTTTGGGTGTGACGTTTCCTATGATATCGATGCCCCAAGGTGAAGTCATGTTGTACAATTCTCGAAGAGGCAAGTGTTAGAGATTGACAAACTATTGGCATTTAAGGCATCTTCGAACATATGCGGTGGAATACTGAACCATGGTAGTCCAATAGTAACCTTGTCGAATAATCTTCTTAGCGAGTGTAAGAGGGTATTCCCCTTATAGCCTGGGAGTATGGTAAAACTAGTTGAGGTGTAACCCCTATAGGTATAATTATAAATGATAGCGCAAAAATTCTTCAATAAGCACAAGAAACCCCGTAATATTATATATGATCAACACTCAGATTGAACACACAATACTCTCGTGTATAACTCAAAATAATAATAATAATAATAAAAAAAAAGGAACTCAGAAGTAACTTATTCAAAGGGAGAGAAAAGTATGCACCCTAGATATGCCTTGGCAAGCAGCCAACACACCAACAACCTCTGAAAGATCTTTAGTTAGCTATTAAAAGATTAGCAATAAATGACAATGGTGGGTGAGCAAGAACTCTAGTTTGTAATAACTTCTCTCTGATATGTATTCTCTTTCTAGCAATAATCTTTAGAAAATAACTGTCTCTCAGAAGTGGTTCAGAACAATAAATAGCCCCAACACCACTCCTAAGATGCCTTCGTCCTTCAAAGCTATGAACTGACATCCCCTCATACTTTAGGTCACAAATATTAAATTCCTGATGGACCAGTCAACTTTATGTCATAAACATTAAATGCCAATACATGCCCCTTTTGCCCAACCACTACACGTCAAAGGACTGTCACCACAAAGGTGGCTCACCAAACTATCTGACAATGCTATTATCACTGCAGTTTACTCGAGTTTGGATTTGACAATGACTAGCTAGCTAGTGACATCACATAAAGTACATGTGGCATTAAGTAAGGGACTGTTTGACTTAAGGGTCAATAAACTATGGAACTTAAGGCTACTCTGCACAAGCTTTTACGGTGAAAGTTTACTCGGTGTTTTACCAAGTGTATCTAAGATGTTTAGGACAAGTCCTAACATTGCTTCACTTCTCAATCCTCCAGACCAAGTCCCTATGAAGTTCCCATAGTGAGGTCATTCGATAGAGCATATAAGCTCTCCCAAGCCCTGCCAGGACTTGTCTCTTGCGAGTACCATTTGACCTCACACTGAATACTATAGTTATTACATCATTCCAATCAGTGTTGGTGGTATAATTTAACTAATCAAGAAAAAGAAGATAAAGGATGATCTCTCTCCACCGTCCCTCGACTGCCATACTGAGCTGCCTCACTGATCTGCCACGCTGAGATGCCTCGCTGAGCTGCTTGATTCCCTTAAGTCTATTAATATTAGTTGGGGAGGCTTATCTCTAATCCATAGATTATCTTTAATACCCCTACATTTTCTCCTTCATGTAGAGATTTGTTATGGAAATAAGAAATGTCTGCACGAAAAACTTCTCAATCCGATGAAACTGAAACTTATGAGGAAAAAAAAAATCTTACCTCTCTGCCCTCATTTCAACTTTAGCCAGTATCTCTACAAGAAAAGAGTAAAATTCTCCTCGATGTACCCGATCCATAGATCTATAGATTTTCGGCCAAAGGCAAAGGGGCATCGCTACCTTTTTGTGTTATCACATCTCATTCGTTATTCCTTCTTCACTGGAGGTTGGAATTCTCCTAAAATATCTAAGGATAATGCTGACCCGTTTTGGCCATTCCAAAGTGAAATTCTCCCCTATCTTCACTTCTCCCAAAGTAACCGTTGAATCTTAAATTTCCCAAATTTGTTCATTCCATTATTATTTCTCATAAGTAAAACTCTCCTCGATGTACCTGAGCCAGAAGTATCTCCAAACATCCTTGTGGATAGGGAACATTGTGAACTGATGATGCTGGAAATAACACCACCCTTCAAGGTGTTTGTAAGCTCAAATTAGTGATAATAATGACAGCTTAATTATAGGCTGAACATAAAAGATGGATATGAGGAGAAGAGGATGAACACCAATATATAAGTGGTTCAGCCAATTAGGCCTACGTTCACTGTGTGTGTATGAATAATATCACTGAATGATGGCACTAATGGCCATGGATACAATTTCATAAGCTTTCTCTCTCCACTATGTAATTTGACAAATTTTCAGCTAGGATTGTAATTTATCGATCCTTCTCAAAGTAGGAGGAGACAAGTATATATAGTGTGTGGGGGTGCAATGTACCCCCCAAGCATGCAATGATCATGTGTGTGTTGATCTAGACAATCTAATGAAGACATCTATCACTGTCACATATAGATAATGATGATGAAATATTCCCCCACGTGAGGAGAATGATTCAGTTATAACTGATTTTGTCCATGTGTTCCTCTCCTTACACTTTCTTTTTAATGCTCGACTTTGTCCCTGATAGGTTCAACATCGGCTTGGATGAGTATGAGGTTGGTGAAGTCTGACTGTTATATTATCCGAGGTTATTCACGAGGATCTTGGACCAGTAGATAAACCGAGGTAAGACGGGTGGAGTTGTAATGTCATCCTGGGTCGGGGTTATGTAGGAGTAGTTGGAACGTCGGCTGATTCCCAATCGAGGTTGATTACGATGATGGCGATAGTGCTTGCTGCCTTGGCTTATACACAATCGAGGTTGATGTATGAAGTAGGCGTGATGTCGGCCTCGGATGACTTGATGGATCACTGACTCTATGGATCATAAAGACCTCGGTTGTTTCCTGGCTATGAGGTAACTAGTAACGTCGTCCATGGCCGACCTTATATTAGATGAGATCGCTTGTTGCCAATCTGTAGCCCTTATTACCTCGGTCGCCTTCTTGGCCGAGGTTGGTGTCTCTGAGTTGTCAGATACATTTAGGGCATATCAATCACCCCTAGCCCTTAGTTACCTATATGAGTAGGTGATTGAGGGGTATTTGCAAGGCCAAGGCTAAATTTTTCTTATGTGCCAGTATTATCTTAACACATGTCACTTTCTTAAGTGATTGGCATGTGTCTTAATGTGGTGTCAATATGGTTTATACCTTTGGGTTCCCATGGCAATGATGGGCCTTGGGACACGCACCAAAATAATTATGGGTTTAAAACCCTCTTTTCTTCTTTCTTCCTCACTTCTTATTCACTTTTCTCGCCAGAGCTTTCCCTGCAATTCTCTCTCCCTTCAAGAGTTCTGTTTCTACGATTGTGAGGGTTTCTTCGATTCTCATATTTTTCCCCCTTATTTCACGATCATCTAGGTATTCTCTCCACCTTGCTTCAACATTTTCAGCCTTTAATTTTCATTTCTGTAATTCTGGTGAGATCTTATGTTTTTCAGTGGGAGTTTATGAGTTTTTCAGTGACTGTTCTTGCATGTTCATGTTTGTTCTGTTACTAAAATATCAGTTAGATCCTTCATTAGGGTTGGTAAAGTTGTTTGCTCTTGATTCAAAATCTCAAGTGTAGGGTCGTCCTTCTATGCTCATACCCCTTTATCACCTCTTAGAGGAATTCCCTTCTCTTATAGAGATGACTTTAGATAAGATTTGGTAAATAGAGCGAGCCCAAGAGAAAGCTCGTAAGGCTCATGTCTTCCCCCTCAGACCTATCATTCCACCTCCTCTAAACGTGATATACCCAGATCCAGCTGAGCCAGTAGAGGTCCCAGTAGAACCCACTCATATGTCTGAGTCTGAGTCGTCCACCTCATACCCTATGTCTGTGGATTCTTTTCAAGAAGCCACGAATTATTCTATTAGGCAGGATTAAATCCCTAATCAGGCCAAGGTCCAAAGTCGTGCCTCATCCCACAACGGTGCTCTCACTTCACGAACATCTTCCGATGTTGAAGTTATGGGTCCGAATGCGGCTATTCCCCCAATCCTTGATGTTATTCCCTTGTCGGACGCTAAAGGGGTTGAGTTCACTCAGAGGTTCCCTGATGGTGCTCCTATGCCTGCCCATTCTGATTTTGCTGGGGCTGAGGATGATGATCACGAGAGTGATGTTGATGTCTCATAGGCAGCCGAGATAGAGAGTATTGTCAATGAATTTGACCTCATGTCCTTTAGGCACCTTTATTCCATAGGTCCTTCTATTAAACTTAGGAGACCTTTGAGGGAGGAGAGGGCCTTTGGCGACCGAGATGGTGAGATCTTCTTATATGAGCAGATGTTTAAGTTAGGATTTCGTCTTCCCATTCATCCAATAATTAGGGCCATATTGTCCCATATTAACTTGGCTCCCTCTCAGTTATCCCCTAATTCCTGGAGGGTGATGATTGGGGATATTATCTTATGGAGGGCAGTCCATCATTCAGACCTTCTCGTCCAGGTCTTCACAGGGTGCTACGTGCCCTCCTCTTCTAGGAACCATCCGAGTTACTACCACTTATTAGCTCGAAAGTCCAATAAGAAGATGTTTCTGGTTACCCAGACTTCGAACCATAACTGGAAACCATGATATTCTTTGCCTCAGGGGCATGGGAATCTGGTCCCTGCACCACCTTTTCATCTTTAGAGACAAGACTACCTCTGAGGTGGGGGAAGGTGTCAATGGCATCCAGGGTCGGCCCTGTATTAATACGGAATAACTTTTAGAAGGTCAAATACCTTTAAGATCAGGGGGAGCATGGTCTACCAGTCAAGTATGAAGATTTGATGACCCCCTACTACCTCTCTGAAACTGGCCTTGGGGGATTCCTCTGACCGAGCTTCATAAGTGACTTTATTTTTTTAACAAGTTGAACCTCTGATTTTTCTATGTCTCTGATCTTCAGACTCAGACCTTTCTTTTTGCAGAGCGTCCGGAAGGAATATCAGACGATATATGGGAAATGGCAACCCATAACCTCACAATGCTAGTTAAGAAAGCAGGTCTAAATGCGCCTCCTCCTCCTCCTACCTCTTCAAGGGCCGATGGATCCAAAAAAAAGGAAATCCAATGATCCTGGCCCTGAGGATCAGAGGCAGAAGAAGAAAACCTCAAAGGGGGATCGCGCGATCCCCATCTATTCGGAGGACGCATTGGTTGCTCGTCTGGAGCAGCTGAAGATTGACGACATCCTTATTGGCCAAAGTATAAAGACCTTAGATGCTATCGGATTCGTGATGGCCGACGTCGATAAACAATTCTACCGTTCTCTTGACACCCCTATGTTGGCCGAGTTCTGCCTTCATCGATCTACCCAAGTAAAACATTTACTGTTGTTGTTGAATTGTAACATCGCCTTTGAATTTTATTGACCCTTGAACTCATGTGTTTGAATGTGTTTTGCAGGGTATCCTCACCATGCACTAGTTTTTCGACTAGACTCTGAGGAAGTTGCCCCTGATTGAGAAGGGGAGAGAGGCCCAGAAGATAGAGGCCGCTCTTAATGGCGTAGTGGAACGTTTGAAGACTGCCTTTGAGGGGTCTAAAGATAGAGCTACGCAGCTGGAGAAAGACATTGCTAAACTTAAGAATGATCATAGTTGTGCTATGAAGGCCAAGGATGAAGCCCTTCAACGAAAGGTGGATGCTGCTGTCAAATCTACCGTGGAGGATGCCTCAGAGAAGATCGTGGAGGACTACAGGGTCTCTGACGAATTTTTTAGCTTTGGCTTTGAATACCTCGAAAGGGGTGTTAAGGCCACTGGAAAATGGGCTACAATGAAAGAGAAGGAGTCAGGGAACTTAGCAGTCTCAGACTTTGTTGGTCTGGGCTATGTTGATCCTCGATTTTCTCAGGCCTTACAAGAGGTTGGGGAGGAAGGAGGTACTGGGCCTACCGAGACTGCTCAACCAGAAGATACAAGGACTGAAGATGTTAATCCTTGAGATGATGGGGTAAAAGTGACCAACATCGACCAAGAAAGTGGGGGCATGGCCACTAACCCCGACATTGCAGACACTTAGGCCGTATTTTGTGAAGCTCTTATTTGTAATTTTTTGCTTCTGATTCATATCGGTCTGTAACCTCTGATAACATTTTTTATTAGATTTTGACTTGTAATTCTAACTTCTTTGTGCTATACCATTCTCTGAGGAGAACTTTGCTTCTATTGCCTTCTAATGTTTTTATATGTCGTGCATCAGTGTCTTCATCACTAAAATATGATGTTAGCCTTGTAATATTTTACCAAATTAATGGTTATTAGGTCTGAGGTCATCCAAATATGATGTTTCACTTCAGACCCTGTCACCAAATTATGATGTTTAAGGTCTAAGGTCATCAACTAAGATGTTACCCGCATAAATTTTTTATCGAATTAATGATGTTTAAGGTCCAAGGTCATCCAAGTATGATCTTCACCTCAGACCTTGTCACCAAATTATGATGTTTTAAGGTCTGAGGTCATCAAACTAAGATGCTACCCTAATAAATTTTTCACCAAATTAATGATGTTCAAGGTCTGAGGTCATCCAAGTATGTTCACCTCAGACCTTGTCACCAAATTATGATGTTTTAAAGTCTAAGGTCATCAAACTAAGATGCTACCCCAATAAAGTTTTTACCAAATTAACGATGTTTAAGGTCTGAACTCATCCAAGTATGATCACCTCATACCTTGTCACCAAATTATGATGTTTTAAGGTCTGAGGTCATCAAACTAAGATGCTACCCCCATAAATTTTACACCAAATTAATGATGTTTAAGGTCTGAGGTCATCCAAGTATAATGTTCACCTCAGAACTTGTCACCATATTATGATGTTTTAAGGTCTCAGGTCATCAACTAAGATGTTACCCTCATAAATTTTTCATCAGATTAATGATGTTTAAGGTCTGAGGTCATCCAAGTATGATGTTCACCTCAGACCTTGCCATATTATGATGTTTAAGGTCTAAGGTCATCAACTAAGATGTTACCCCCATAAAGTTTTCACCAAATTAATGATGTTTAAGGTCTGAGGTCATCAAAGTATGATGTTCACCTCAGACCTTGTCACCATATTATGATGTTTTAAGGTCTCAGGTCATCTAAGTATGATGTTTACCTCAGATCTTATCACCATATTATGATGTTTAAGGTCTTAGGTCATCAACTAAGATTTTACCCCCATAAATTTTACCATTAAAGCATAATGAACCAATAATTGACACAAGAACTGATCTTCTCATTAATAATCTCTTCATAAGATGATACATTGACATAGAAACCATTGCAACATCATATGTAATATTTTTTTCAGATGATCAGCATTCCATGGATTGGAGAAAGGTTCCCCTTCAAGGTTTTCTAGCCTGTAGGTCCCAGGTATAACCTCCTCGATCACTTTATAAGGGCCATGCCAATTGGGGTGAAACTTATTTGCCTTATTCAATGTCTTCTTCAGCACTAGGTCTCCTACAATTATGGGTCTTTATTTCACCCTCTAATTATAGAACCTTGTTGTTCTCTGCTGGTAAGTTGCCCCTCTGATCTCGACATCTTCCCTTCTCTCCTCAATCAAATATAGGTCAAGTCTTCTCTCCTCCCCATTTTTCTCGAGATCATAGGTCTGAACTCTATGAGTGGGGAGTCCTACCTCTGTTTGTGTGACGGCTTCTGAGCCATGTGCTAACATAAATGGGGTATCCCCCATTAATATCCTAGCCGTTGTTCTGTAGGCCCATAACACAACATAAACCTCTCCAGTCCATCTCCCCTTAGCTTTTTCTAACCTCTTTTTAATCTCATCGAGGATTGTTCTATTCGTAACTTCAGTCTGACCATTCGCCCGAGGTCAGCCAGGAGAAGAGAAAAATTTCTTGATCCCAACTCTCTCGCAATACTTCTCTAAGGAAGAATTTTTAAACTGGGTTTCGTTGTTCGAGATGAAGGTGTTAGGGAGCCATATCTATATATGATACTCTTCCAGATAAATTGGAAGGTCTTCTTCTCTATAATCGTGATCATCGGCTCAGCCTCTATCCACTTGGAGCGGTAGTCAATCGCTATTATCATGAATCGGTAATTATTTACGGCCCTTGGCAAAGGACCTACCAAGTCAATCCCCCATACTGTGAATGGCCAAAGGGAACTGATTGACATTATAGGATGATGAGGTTGATGGGGGATAGCAGAGAATCTTTGGCATTTGTTTCACCTCTTCACGTAGGTTGCATCATCCTTAGCCAAGGTCGGCCACTAGTATCCTTGTGTGATAATCCTCTTGGATAAAGGTCTTCCTCCAATGTGACTGGAGCAAGAACCCTTGTGTAACTCCTGTAGGATGCGAGGGACCTCTGTAGGATGAACACATCTAAGGAGAGGTAACATAAATACTCTCTTATATAGGACATCTCCTATTATTGAGAACTTCGCAGCTCTGTACCTCTGTTTCCTCCTCTCTAGCTTTGATTCTGGTAGTTCCCCCTCTCTGATATATCTGATGAGGGGGTCCATCCATGAGTCCCCTAGGTTCAATTTAAGGCAAGGGCTGGTAACTTCTTCTTCCTCAATGGTCGGTTGGAGCAGGATCTCGACTGGTACTGTCCTTCTGATGTCTGTCCTGGTTACTGAAGCCAACCTTGCCAGTGCATCTGCGTGGCTATTATTTTGTCGAGGTACCCTCTTCATCTTCACTTCTTTAAATCCTTTCAGCATCATTCTTACCATCTTCAGGTATCTGGCCATCCTTTCATCCTTGGCCTCATAAACTCCAAACACTTGGTTAATAACTAACCTCGAGTCACTATGAAGTAGGAGTCGATCAACCCTAAGGATCTTTGCCAAGGAGAGGCCTGCGATTATGGCCTCATATTCTGACTCATTGTTTAATGCCTTGATGTTGAATCTTAGTGCATATTCAACATTGGCCTCGCACCGCTTCCACTTTCACAAGAAGACCCATTAACGAAGAGGTTCCAAACGTCTTCATTTGAAGAGAATCTCCCTTCTGACAAGATTCCTTGCTTAAAAAGTAACTGTCCTCCTAAGTGTCAGCTATTCTGTTTCTGGCTCTGTTGGAAACAACCTCTTTCGGATCTCAGAAGACGTTACTATTTGATCCTTCTACGATAATTGGATTATTCTCAACTTTAGTCTCTTCCCACGTGAACTCAGTAACAAAATTAGTAAGTTCAGTCTCAGGCTTGTGGAGGACTTTCCTTAGTGGGGAGTCAGTGATTATGACCATAGAATGTGCTTGAAAATAGGGTTTCATCTCCTCTAAGCGTGTATCAAAGCGTAGGCTAATTTATCCATTCGAGGATAGTTTTGTTCATACCCCTGAAGGGCCTTACTATTGAAGTACACATGACTTTGCACCCCAATATCTTCCCATACTATGGCTGCACTTATAGCTGATTCAGAGACTTCTAGATAAACATACAACTTCTCTCCCTCTATGGGCCGAGATAAGAGCAGGGGAGATCCAAGGTAGGACTTGAGCTGATTAAAAGCCTCAACACACTCTTTGTCCCACTCGAAGGCCTTTCTAAGCACCATAAAAAATAAAAGACACTTGTCCGTCGCTCTGGAAATAAATTTGTTGAGTGCAGCTACTCTTCCAGTGAGCCTCTGAACATCTTTGATATTTCTTGGTGTCTTCATGTCAAGCAAAGACTTGATCTTCTCAGGGTTCGCCTCTATTCCCCTCTGATTGACAATGAATCCAATAAATTTTCTAGCTCCTACCCCGAAGACACACTTCGCGAGATTTAGTTTCATTTTGTACAAGTCCATGGTATCGAAGGTCTTTTCTAGGTCTGCTACGTGAATGCAGGCCTTCAAGATCTTTGTCAACATATCTTCTACATATACCTCCATAGTCTTGCCAATTTTATTTTCAAACATCTTATTCACAAGATATTGATACGTGGCCCCTGCATTTTTCAAGCCTAAGGGCATAACCTTATAGAAACATGCCCCCTTGTCGGTGATGAAGTCTGTCTTCTCTGAGTCTTCAGCATCCATAAAGATCTGGTTATAGCCTGAATACGCATCCATGAAGCTCATGAGCTCATGCCCTGCCGTGGCATCTACCATCTGATTGATTCGAGGTAAGGGGTAACTGTCTTTAGGGCAAGACTTGTTCAGGTTGATGAAATCTATGCACATCTTCCATTTTCCATTGGCTTTGGGAACAATGATGACGTTTGATAACCATTCTGGGTATATAACCTCCCTCATGAATTCTGCCTCTTCCAATTTTCTGATCTCTTCTCTTATGACGCCATATTTTTCCCTAGAGTAAACTCTTCGTCTTTGTTTGATTGCCTTAACATCTTCTTCCATGTTGAGTTTGTGTCACATAACCTCCGGGTTGATGCCAGGCATGTCTGCGTGGCTCCAAGCGAAGACACTCTGCCTCTTCTTCAAGAATCTTATCTAGTCTTCCTTGATCTCCAATTTTTTGCCTTGCCGATTTGGATGGTTTTTTCAGTTCGGCCTAATTGAGGACGATGGATTCTACCTCTTCCATGACCTCTTTTTTTTTAACTTCGTTTCATCTCTAGGATCAAGTGTATCAATGTTATACGTGGTGGTTGCTCTCTTATAGGCCTCTCTCTCTTCGACTGAGTTAAATTAGCATTATCGTGTTATGGTCTGGTCACCCTGCACTTCCCCTACCCCATAGGGGGTCAGGAATTTTAGCATCTGGTGGACCATCGACGGCACAACCTCAAATGCCATAAGGGCTACCCTTCCTATGATGAGGTTATAGGCTAAGAAGACATTTTCGTCCATAACAAAAAAAATTGATCTTCCAGGTCAACCTCTTAGGCCACTCGTCTCCCATGAGCACGTCCATCTCATACGTGCCCAATGGATGTACCTTTTCACTGCTGAATCCCATTAACGGATGACGATAGGGTACCATCCTAGCTCTGCTGAGGCCTAGGATTTAGAAATAGGGCTAGAACATCACAATTGCTAAACTTCCTCAATTTACGAGAATCCTCTATACCTCGTATCCATTCACTCTTATTGTAATTACCAAAGGGTCATCATGCGGGGCTAGGATACCTTTGAAGTTGATTCGGGAGAACCCAACTATAAAAGTGTCCATATCCACCTTCTTTCTCTTCTTCTTGGCCTTTGAAGATGCCAGATTCACTACCTCTACATTGGCCACTGACTTGGCCTCTGCAATATGGGCTTTTCGATCAACCACTTCAGAGCCACCCCCTGTGAGTCCTCTACATATGGTGCAAACACCGAAGTAGATCATACCAACCCTCTTCACTGGGGTGTTGTCATCTTTTAGTGGGAGTTCTGAATCGTCTCCATCAACACCATCAGAGTCATCATCTCTTCTTGATGGAGTGTCATCTCGACATCTGTCGTTTCTCTTCTTTTTAGGGTCATCTATTCCCCTCTTAGGGGCCTTACCGTCGAAATACTTCCTTAGCTTCCCGGACTTCAACATCTTCTCGATTTCATCCCTCAAAGTGAAACACTTGTCTATCACATGGCCGTGGTCTTGGTGGAACTCGCACCACAGGTTCTTGTTCCTCTTATGCGGAGGAGCCTTCAGCTTCTCCGACCAACTCATAAACCGATCATTCTTGATGTCATTGAGGATGTGTTCGCAGCTCACAGTTAGAGGAGTATAGTGTACAAACTGGTCGCTTACAGACCTCTTTTTTTCCTCTTTCTTTCTTTAGAACTTTCGCTGACACTTTCGTTCTCATCCTCATACTTTGCGTCTATGGCCTCTTCAGCGTTCATGACCTTCCCCGTAATTGCCAGTAGCTCTGCCATGGACTTGGGAGGGTCTTATTCAAGTTTCCATAATAACTTCCCTCTCTGGAGACCTCCTATTAGGGCGGTCATAGCCATATTCTCTTCGTAATCTTTGACCTCCAGTTTTTCTTTGTTGAATCTTGCGATGTAGTCTCTTAGGCTCTCATTCTTCCCTTGTTTGACATATAGCATATGAGTGGTATTCTTTTGAGGTCTTACACCAAAATAAAAATTATGGATGAAACGTTCAGCTAAGCCCTTAAAGTTCTCTATTGAGTTCTTCGAAAGAGAGGTAAACCAGATGTGTGCAGCTCTTGTCAAAGTCTCGGAGAAGGCCTGACACTTCATCTAATCTAGTATTGAGTAAATGTCCGCCGTAGACTGGTACATCTCAATATTATGTACAAGGTTGGTGCTACCATCATATTTGGGAGACATCGTAGGTGGCTTAAACTTGGCAGGGGTTAGGAAGTTCATTATCTTAGCCACAAATGGAGAACCCTCTGAGAACCCTCTTTGCAATGGGTCTCGGCTTTTGATAAGGTCTCCTATCTTCTCCTCAAGACGTTGGATGGAGTCATTCCATGGCCTTACAACGTCAGCCTGGTCGAGGTTGTCCCTAGCCACCTCCAAGGGGTGGACTGAGGGTTCACCAACCGCAGTACAACATCGGCTGTTGACCTCCTCCTGATCCCTGTCTCGGCCTTGATGAGGTCGGCCATGATGGGGTCGGCCATAATGAGGCAGATGTTCCCCATCTCCCCTTTGAGAGCCATCAGCACTTCGTGACCTGGATAACCTCTGACTTAGGTCATTTACTGGGCCGAGCCTTTCAAAGGCCAACCCTCTACTCAATCGATCAAGACTTGATCCTCTTTGTAGGGCACCTTCACCTCTTTTGCATCCACAACCTCGGCTCTACTGGATAAGATGCACTGTGTTATTTGAAAACTCATACGGCTCCCAAAAATCTTCTGGAGCGTCTTCTGCCTCCATATCATCATACCTATCCTCAAGGAAAGGGTGTCCTTGCATCCCCACACGCAAACGCCTAGGGTCAATAACGTACCTCCTCCGTTGAGGTGTAGGTTAGTCTTTTTACGATGCCTGGGGTGGTCCCCTGGCCTCAGGATGGGGTTGAGCAGCCTCCGGAGTAATCATCTCCGGTGAGACCCAAGGTGGACTCATCATATTTTGACTGAGTTATGCGAATTACTCCTTCATCGCTTGCTGCGTTGCAGCCAGGGACCTCAAGGCTGCTGCTACCTTAGCCATTTCAGACTGGGGTGGTGCCTGGATAGAACTAGGTCCTCCAGCAAGGGGTGAACTAAAGAGTTTGTGAAGTAGATGAGCTTAATACCTTAAAGCACCTCTTTCAATGGTGAAATAGCTCCATGCAAGGGGTGATGCCTGGTTCACCACCAGAGTCTCCGGTGAGGTTAATCAAAAAAGGAGGAAGAGATTACTCCTCGTTCCCACAGACGGCACCCAAATGATGATGCTAGAAATAGCACCACCTTTCAAGGTGTTTGTAAGCTCAAATTAGTGATAACAATGGCAGCTCAAGTATATGCTGAATATAAAAGATAGAGATGAGGAGAAGAGGATGGACACCAATATATAAGTGGCTTAGTGAATTAGGCCTACGTTCACTGTGTGCGTGTGTGAATAATATCACTGAATGAAGGCAATAATGGCCATGGATATAATCACTCAAGCTTTCTCTCTTCACTGTGTAATTTGACAGAGTTTCAGCTAGGGTTGTAAATTATCGATCCTTGTCATGGTAGGAGGAGACAAGTATATATAGTGTGGGGGTCTAATGTACCCCCCATGCATGCAATGAGCATGTGTGTGTTGATCTATCCAATCTAATGAAGACATATGTCACTATCACATGTAGATAATGATGATAAAATATTCCCCCACGTAAGGAGAATGATTCGGTTACAACAGATTTTGTCCACGTGTTCCTCTCCTTGCATATGCTTGTCAATGCTCGGCTTTGTCCTTGATAGGTGCAACCTCGGCTTGGATGAGTACGAAGTTGGTGAAGTCTGACTACTGCATTATTCGAGGTTATTCACGAGGATCTCGGCCTAGTAGATAAGCCGAGGTAAGACAGATGGAGTTGTTACATCGGCCTGGGTCGGGGTTATGTAGGAGTAGTTGGAACGTCGATTGATTCCCATCCGAGGTTGATTACAATGATGGCGATAGTACTTGCTGCCTCGGCTTATACACAGGCGAGGTTGATGTATGAAGTAGGCATGATGTCGGCCTCGATGACCTGATGGATCACTGACCCTATGGTTCATGAAGATCTTAGTTGTTGCCTGACTATGAGGTAACTAGTAACATCAGCCATGGCCGACCTTATATTAGACGAGATCGCTTGTTGCCAATCTGTAACCCTTATTACCTCGACCGTCTTCTTGGTTGAGGTTGGTGTCTCTGAGTTGTCAGGTACATTTAGGGCATATCATGAACTTTTTAAACTATGCTGCGTGCAGCCTCTCTTGTAATGTGGCAATTCTCCCCGATAGGTCTTCAACCCGTTTTATCTCAGTTTGGGTTTTTAGTGCGGTTTGATTGAAAACAATTTTGTCACCAAAACTTAACTTCGCTTGAAAGAAACACACATTTTCCCGAATGTCACCTCATTAATGACGTGAGCCTGTCTTTTCAACTGTCAAAGAGTGCGCCGAAGTTCTATGTGTCCACTTGTAATTATTTTGATGGCTTAGCACATACTTCAATGGGAAACTCAAACGTCCACTTGATTTTAAATGACTAATTCTCAACACTTGGTCACTTTTTCATCTTCGTCTCTTTCCTTACCTTCATACTTACAGAGCTTTTTAGAGAGAGAAAGAGCAAACCGCCATTATTAACTAATTTTTTCCTCGGTTCTTTCCATCTTCACCTTCTTTGCCACCACCAGACGCTGCTCCTTCATAATTTCCAGTGCTTCCTTTACTCTCTATAAACCTCCATCATCTCCCATGGACTCTTCAATCACTCCAGTTGTTCCTGCCACCAGTGCTCCGTCTATTATAACCACTAATGCTTCTAAATCCCTTTTGGATGCCACAACTTTTGTGTAAGCCCTCGAGAAATAGCATCGTTTCTACGTATGTTCCTCTTTTTCGATGAGGATGATGATTACTCCTCGATGTGCAAGGTGGTTGTACATCGTACTTAGTGTAACGACTTGACACTTGGCGATGAGGATGATAAAGTGGAAGATTGGGATTTCTTTCACCCAAAGGGAACTCTGCATCGTTTGGACAATGGAGACTTCCCTTACTCCTAGAATGACTTCTAAGGACTAGGAGGTTCCCCGACCAATATTTCTATTTGGAATGTACACACGAAGAACACTTACGATGATTGGGCTCCAAGGAGTAAAGTGGTTTGGCAACTTTACTCTTTCTAAACAAAATGTTGCAATTCAAGTTCTTATATCTCACTAGAACGTTATGACCCATACCTTCATAGATGCCTGGGGTGAGTTCACCATCACATTGGAAGACGTTTATGAACTGTTGGGGCTTGAGCCGACATGTGCTATGCCTTATCATGATGAGGCATTAGACACCAAAGAAGCTACTGATCGTTCTGAGTTGGATCGAATTTGCCGAAACTTCACTGGTTCATCCAACAAAGCCACCTTCACTCCTATCATCAATAACTTCTTTTGAGACCCCTCTAACAAAGATGGTTTTTCTACTTCTATTAATGAGCAAGGTACACCTCTAGAACTGCCAGGTTACATACTTGTCATTCTTTCCTATTTTGTGCTACATGTGAAACCCAATGACCATCCTAGGAGGGACCTTATAAACATATCCATTCGTTTTGCCATGGGGGTTAAGCTTCCTCTAGCAGCCATAGCCATTGGGTCCCTCTACACTTAGCTAAACAAGACCCACTTGGACATGAAATGATCCATTGGTCGTTGCAACCTGGCTAATTTTACCAACACCGTAGTTCTTACGGGCTTCCTCTATACCCGTTTTCCTTCCATATCAGCCAATACCATCGGTCCTCCGTCTAGTGAATCTATTAGTCCACATCGTTTATATTGCTACAACAAGAAATAGAGTCATAAGGACATACTTCCCGTCTTCGATAGACCTGATAGTTTCATCATGAGGCCTTATGGTGAGGAAGTTTTCCTCCATACATGGGATTTTTTTAACACAGGGCTAAGGTGGTCCAACCAAATACTATGCACCTCATCACTGAAAACCCCTCACTATCTATGGTAATTATATTCTCCCATAAGTACTTACCTTCTTACACCGAGTGGGGATATACCTCTGAGCCTTACAACCCCAATCGATGTAGTCTCCAATTTGGCTTTGACCAAGGGGACCCTCACCCAATTTTTCAGCCATCCCACCCCAAAGTCACCTTTAGTCATGCCTACTCCTTTTATACTTTTACTACTGCTTGGTAGAATAGGTCAACAATGGGTGGGAGACTCACTATTCGTAGTATTATAATACATGGGGATATGACTTCACTATTTACAATAAAGTACTGGCTAATGCAGCTAGCCAAGATTTTTGAGTTTATTCAAGGTCCTCCGGTATATCCCCCGGTTCTCTCATTCTCTACTTCTGAATTGGGCCTTAAAGGCAATTCTATTCTTGGGGTGAAGTTCCCTCTGAGTACCACTCCAAAGGATCTCCCAAGCGAGCGAGCTCCCCATTTCCCCATGATCCCTACTGCCAGCCCCAAGCCTAAAAAAGCTCCCATGCCTAAATAAACTCATATTATTAAACGTGTTTCTAGTAAGGGGCCTTCAAAACCTCTTGCCAAAAAGACCAAAACTTCCAAGAGTGGAGTTTCTTCAAATTCAAAGTCTAAGACCAACCCTCGGGATCCTTTAGATTCATTCCCCAGCATCATCGTTCCAACTTCCACTTTTGCAGATTTAAGTGGGGAAATAAGAGCCAAGTGCCAGGGGAACCTAGAGAGGGTGCAACGAGCATTTCAAGAAGACACACCCATTCCTCATGCTACTGTTTCCCTTACTATAATCGTAGTTCTAACGGTGCGGGTATCAAAACATAAAATAAGTTCTATAGTCCCTTATACTATTGGTGCCTCTCGCACTCCAAAGAAGACTCTATGTATAAAGACCTAGAGGAAACGGGCCTATGAAGTGCAGCCCATTATTGCTCCTTTTACTACTAAGGCCTCTCCCTCTCTAACTTCTATTGGGGATATCACTCTAGATGAGAGTCCTGACACTGAGCGAGATTCGACCAAGATAGCTTCCCCCGTTCCTTCACCACCTACCTCGCCAACGATCATATCATCCCATTCTTCTCCTGAGAAAGAGGTACATTTATTTTTTCCACACTTAACCATTTTAAGCACAGTGAAGTGCATTTTCTAACACTTGGTCAAAATTTTCTTTGTTCAATAGGTTGAAGGAGAAAGCCCAAGTCCTCATATGTGCCCCTTCGTGGAGGATGCTTCGGTAGTGTCTCAACTGATGCATGTTCTCCCCATTCTCCCATATACGGGATGGACTATTCTCGTCATTCTACCTCTAAGAACGGAGATGAGGCTTCTAGGAGGGCTGGTGTTTCTGGAGAATCCATTGGATCTTATTCCCAGATAGAGGAAACTCCTATGGATTCTTATGTGCCATCTGCCCTTCCCTTGGTTCCTCTGGTCGTTGTTCCAATCTCTTATAGTCCTCTAGAGGTGATACCTTGATTATTACTTAGCTATATTTTCCTCCACTTAGGGTTTTTGTACTAAGTAATTTCTTTGAACTTCAAGTTATAACTTCCTCTAATTTGGCCACATCTCTCGTTGGGTCAATTCTGCAGTTCCCTGTAGTGAGGCATGTAATTGTGTTATAATCCTTTACCAACATCACTGAGGTAAGCTCATTTCTTGTGTTATTTATTTTACATTTGTATGTTGTGTTGCTTATGCCTAACACTTTGTTGTGTGTGAATCTTTACCCCTTATTAATTCCTAAATCTTCGTTTGGGGCACCCATATTGTGGAAGCTATCGTTGGGTCACCTTCATGCACGGGGGTCACTTCAACCTCTGTGACTTGAGAGGCAGAATAATTCCTTCTTCTACCTCCCCTATCTTGGCTATAGTTCCTTTTCCTAAGGAGGTTCTTCTCTAAGGGATGGGTTTCCTCTGACTGAGGAGTCATCGGAGGCTCAGGGAGAAGCGAGCTTATCTACTGCAGTTTCTTCCATTGGAGATATTTCTCTCGCTGTCGTTACTGCTCCCAGCATTGCTGAGGTATTTTCATTTCTCTCCCTCTTTTTTTATAAGTTTTTGTTATGCCTTCATCGTAACTTTAACAATGAAAATACACTTATTAAAAAAATATTGAACTCCGCTTGAAATAGTGACTTTAACAATGAAAACCAGTTGTTAAAATTTTCCGTCAAACTCCACTTATAACGGTGACTTAACAATGAAAACCACTTGTTAATATTTTTCGTAAACTACACCTATAACGGTGAGTTAACAATGAAAACCACTAGTTAAGATTTTACATAAACTCCACCTATAATGGTGACTTAACAATGAAAACCAGTTGTTAATATTTTTCGTAAACTCCACCAATAACGGTGACTTAACAATTAAAACCACTTGTTAACATTTTTTGTCAAACTCCACCTAGAACAATGACTTAACAATGTAAACTACTTATTAATATTTTTTGTCAAATCATTTTTTTTATTCATCAATTTGTCGGTTGTAAGGGAGCCTGCTATTATCCAAACATTAGCTCAGCATGAACCCTCTCCTATTGAATCCATGCATCAAGAACCAGCCCCTCTGAGGACTTAAGCCATGACGATCGTGGTTCAACTACATACCTGCTAGTAAATAGTGAGTCAGGTTGTGAGGTTCCTCTTACAGATATTGCTCCTTACGAGTTATGTCTGATGGTCATTCACCAATCTCCTTAAATTTATATAAGCGACTCGTTTATCATCGAACGGATTTTTATGCACCATCCTCCAACTTTTATGCATGACTGTGTGTGATCCAATGTGCTGGGGATGAGCCATAGGCTCCAAGGTCTATTGACCATTATTTTAGAGGTCGTTTACATCTAACGTCTACTCTTACCAAGACACTCATCAATCGTCACTTACAAAGTTTGAATGAGATGGACAAGGATAGCTTTCGATTAAATTGGCTGATTAGCCACCTAAACTTCAGAAGATCCATCAGTTAGAAAGCTATAGGGAACTCTACCTGAAATATGTAGAGGGCCAACAGTATAAAGAAAAGAGACTAGAAGAGTTGTCCCCTCTTTAGTAACATCCGATGACAGAGTGAGGGCTACCAAAGAAGCTTTAGCAAAGCCCAAGATAGAATGGGAAACTCTGTTAATCGAAAGAGCTCACGTGCATACCAGGCTCGAAGGCTACATTACTAATCAAAGGTCATAATTGGAAGTTTCTTCAGGTTTTCGTGGGGACTTCTTCTCCCAACCTAATTTGTGATTTCATCTGGGATAGAAGTCCCTTCTTTTGTATTGACAGTTTTTTCTTTACTTTCACTAGATGCAATTCTTGAATGGTAGTTCCCAATTTTGTTATCGTTACAAGTCATATCAACAAAATAGATATATTATTTTGTCATCATATGCTATTTCATTGCAATGCTTTTGTTTATTGCAAAGTTCAAATTCTTATAATTTATAAGCAAACTCTTTCTTTTTAATCTCATTACAAAAGAAATAAGTCCCACAACGAATTGTAACATAACTTTAACAAAAATAAATCTCTAACTCAGGTTAATCGTTTAAACATGGTAAAACTTCAACCACTTATTATTAATCTCGAAGGGTTTATCTTCTTCCATCTTATAGATTAAACAATAACCAGAATCGTGAGACTCCTTTACAAATAAAGGTCCCTCGTAATTCACAGAAAATTTAGGAAATCAGAGCCCCAAATGTGCTTTACTAGTGCCTTCAAAACCAAATCACCTTATAAAAATTTTCTTGTTCTCACTAAGTTGTCATGTGCTATGGAGAGCTGCTTCGTGTACATTTGTAAGTGTTGCATCGCATTTTCCCTATGCTCATATAGGGTTTCCAACTATACATGTCCGCTCTGAGTGAGCATGCTACTTTGTAAGGCATATCGGGCTAAAGGAACCTCCAATTCTACTGAAAAAATTGCTTCAACCCCAAACATAAGAGAGAACGATGTGTACCCTATAGGTTTCCTCTTCATCATTAGATAGGCCCACATGACTACTAGAATCTTATCATCCCACGATCCTGGGAAATCTTCCATCATCTTGGCTAAGATGTTGACTAAGGTCTTGTTAGTTGATTTGGCTTGACTGTTGCCCTTAGGATATTCCACCATTTAGCTATGATGCATTATGGAGTATTTGTCTATAAGCATCGTTACTTTTTTGTTGACAAATGATGTCACATTATCAGAGAGGATAACCTTTGAAATTACAAACCTATAAATAATGTAATCCCTGATGAAGTTATCCACCACACCTGCAGTTTCTCTCTTGAGTGTTATCACCTCAACCTACTTTGTAAAATATTTTATTTCCACGAGTATCCAGATCTTTCCCCTTGAAGATAGGTGTATTTCCCCTACCAGGTCTAATGCCCAAGTGTGGAATGGGCAAGGAGTGGCTAAAGAATGTAAGTCCACCGAAGGAGCATGGATCATGTTTCTATATAGTTGGCATGCCTTGTATTTTTGTACAAACTCATTAGAATCTTTCTCTATTGTTGTTCAATAATAACCCAAGGTCATTAGTTGGTCATATAGATTTCCTCCTCTAATGTGAGCTAGATCATGAATTTCTTTCAAAACTTATGTTACCTCTTCCTTCGTGATATATCTCAATGGTCTATTGAAGTAGCCCATTTGATAGAGCTGATCATCCTGAACATAAAATTGTGGGGACCTTCACTTGAGTCCCATCGCATCTATTTTCTCCAAAGGCAAAACTCTGTCTTTGATTAAATCAATGTAAGGTTGTCTGCAGTCTACTCGAGTTTCAATGAAGTGTCATTTAACTGCCTAAAAGAAGAGTTAACATTTATCGCACCTTCGTTATAACTCTGCGGCATCTTGCTTCATCATTGGCTAGAAGTACCCCTCCCTCTGAATTCTTCTGTATAGAGGTATCTCAGTTGTTTTGTAATGCTCGTCGTGTGTTTTCTTTAATCTATGTTCTGCTTCTTCTAGCCCGACATATATCGACAAATATCCTCCCACGTTCCTGAATTAAAGATTTACCTCATTGGTAAAGTACTGCACTATCTATTTATGTTCCATCTTGCTTTCCCCAGACTTCAATTGCTTCCTAATCTCTCCCCTCTAATTCAACAAGATCTATTGTACCACTTAGGGGGCTGTTCTTTGTTGTATCACCATAGTAGTTGTATTAGTTTTCATAGCTAGCTTCTGAGCAATAGTAGCATAGGCATCAACATGCCTATTCATCATTCTGGGATTCCTTCTTATGTTGACCTAGTGGAAATGGTTGATCAGCCGTTGGATGATCATTTTATAAGGCGCTAGGCCGAGGTGCTGTAATGTATATTCCCTCTTCACTTGCTTTACCACTAAGTTTAAATCGCCTTTGATGCATAATGAACAAATGCCCCTTTAGAGGGCCTCTAGCAACCCCAGTACCGACTCTTCATACTCTACTTCATTGTTAGAGCAAGGGAAGTCCAACTTGTAGGAATGGTAAAAAATTTCCTTCCTTTTAGAAAGAATGACCCTTGACCCTCCCCTCTTTTCCACCAAAGAACCATCCAACTGTATCATCCATTCTTCAAGGTTCGCATCCAGAAAATTTGCCTACACTTCATCCCTTGTAATTATCTATCGGGGTGGATAAAATATTCCATATGGGAAAATCACCAATAGATCTACATACGTCTGTCTTTTGATCGCGCGAGGGACCACACATTTTAAATCATAATCTGAAAGGATGAGTAACCACCTAGGTGCCCTTCCAATCAAATTAATTCTTGTAAAAAAAAACTTAATTGGTTCACATCTTATCACAATGTGGATTCTGAAAGACAACATGTAATGTCTAAGTTTTTGTTCTACAAACACCAAGGCTAAACAATGTCTTTCTATACTATGGTATCTTGCCTCTGGTCCATATATTATCCTACTCAAGTAGTAGACTGGTCTCTCTTTCCCATCAATTTCCTGCGCGATAAGAGCTGCAATGGATCTTATTGTAAATGTGAGGTAGAGTTACAACGGTATCCCTCCTCTGAGAAGCTTCTTCATCTTGGTAAAATATTCTTGGTGAGCTTCCTCCTATTTGAACTTCGTACCCTTTCGCAGCAGCTCCATTAACGGGTGAGTTATTTCGACTAGCCCTGGCACAAATCTCTTAAGGTAGGAGACTTTACCGATGAAACTCTTGAGCTCCTTCATCATTCTGGGGCATGTCATCTCCAAGATCACTCGTTTCTTATCTTGGTCCATCTGCACCCCCTGTCGATCCACCATAAAACTCAAGAACATTCCACTCGTGACCCCGACAACACACTTTAGCGAGTTCATCTTCAGTTTGTATTTTTTGCACTGAATGAACACCTTTTTCAGCTCATCCAGATGGACCCCTCCTTCTTCGACTTGATTACCAAATCATCCACATAAAATTCCAAAAACTTGTGAAAGAAGTCATGTAAAATGGCCATCATTGTCCTTTGATACGTTGCCCCAGCATTCTTTAACCCAAAAGGCATTAATGTGTACATGAAGTTGCCTAACGGGGTCCTAAACGCCTTCTTCTCTATGTAATACCCCACATTTCTGCGTATTTAGAATTTAATTAATTGAATAATAAAATAGAAAAAAAATTGCGTTTTAAATTAAATTACATGAGTGGAGTAATTTAATGGGATTTAATGACTAAATTGTGCGAGTGAGGTAATTTAATGCGATTTAATGATAATTATGATTATTAAGGGATTATATAATAATTATGATTATTAAATATAAATCGAGAGATAGACACTGATTAATATTATGATTCAAATTTACTAAGTGTGAATAATAAATGTTGATACTTAATTTGTATGACATAGTGTGTGAAATGGACGTACTTGATTATATCTTAACCGAATGTCGCACGTAGACTAAAATGAGGATGAGATAGGAAATTATTTTAAGTGACTCAAATGATAATTTAGCGGTCACAAATGATTTTGAAAGGGACGAATTAGTCAAAATAGTGTACCCGGGGGTTCTAGTTAGGTACTGGGGCATTTTTAGGCAAAACCGGGACCGTACGGAGGTGTTTTAATCTTTTGCATATGGGGGTGAGGAGACCTACGAATTTGCGAGTGTTTAGCAGCTGATTAAAAGTGGGCTTAGGGTTAGAAACCTTAACACGAAGGAAAGCCATCAGATATATAAGAGAGGTTATTCTCAAAACCTAAGGAAGAAGTGGTGAATGATTCAAAGGGTTCTTTCACCACAAACTAGTTGGGAAGGAAGATTGGAGGAGAAAGACAATCAATCACCAACAACAATCACAAAATCAGATCATCTCTGAACAAGACAAGTGTTTATTTGCAAATTAAATTTGAGTTATAATATCCATGTGTAGGATTTATGAATAATATGATTTGATGAATATTCTTGGAGAAAAAGAATTGAATTTAATGCACGTGGTTAGGGATTTCCATGTAGAATGATTTAGTCCTGTAGAGAATTTGAAATCATAGAGCAATTGATGATTAAAACAAATCTAAATCTGGACTAATGATTAAAAATATGGGAAGAACATATTAAATTAGGGTTTTGTAATAATTAGAAGATTTGAATTATTCTTGACTGAATTTGTGAAGATTTATGAGGTTTAAATCATTGGAAATCATCCTAGTATATGTAGGAATGGTTAGGTATCGTTAGTTACAAGTTTGGTGGATTATCATGGGAGTTAGATAATTGAATATGGTGAAAAACTCATGAAGAAGAAGAACTGCGTCTATCACTTCTCGATCGATCGATCGACCCTTGAATGTCGATCGATCGATGGAGTCGATCGATCGATGATCCTGGTCGATCGATCGACCCTGGATGATTTTGGGTTGTTTTGATGGTTAAGTTCTATTCAATTTCCAACACTTGAGGGGAACCTTAGTGATGATATTTTACCTATGTAGGGGCTTAGAGAGTACCAGTAGGTGTATAGTGGGGGTACGTTATAATAATTGAGTGCAATATTTGAGGTGATGGACCGACGAGGATAAATTGATCGAGAAGTGCATCGGGAATTTGGTAATTGAGTTACAGAGAGAGTAAACATCATTCCAAGGAGTATAGCAGTAGGTTAGATATAGCTTAACTACTAAAATGAATAGAAGGGTAACCAGGGCCCTTAGATTTGTGTGAATAATCAGTTAAAATACGACAGTGAGATAAATCCTCAATTAATAAGTACGGTGAATACTAAAGAGAAAATATTAGGTACGAAAACTATTATTTGGTTATGTGTATAGCTACTGAATTATATAGATACTTAAGTGGAGAGAATACCTAAAGTATAATTTCTTATATAATGGTTGAGGTAGGATTCTGAACTAATATATGGAAATAGTAAGTTGGGGTCGTGACGAAAGAGTTCCCAACCAATCTAGATATAAAATTTCATTAGTGGTGGGTCGAGGTATTTTTTCGAACCACTACATGAAATGCATTTGGGATCGACGTGACATTCCGAACCAAACTCTTACTTGGTGTCGATGGACCATTCCGAACCAAGAGCCCTCGATGTGTGTTAAGATGACATATTAGTAATGAATGAATTTATAAGTATATGTTGTGTGTGAAATGAATACTGTATTAATAATCTACTTATGTGAGTTAGTAGACAATGAGATTCCGTGATTACATCTAAAAGAAAATTAAGTAGGAGAAATTAATTATAATTCGGTTAAAGGTAACAAGACATGAAAGGTTCTCTAAGTATATAAATATTGAGATATGATTCATATTACATACTAAGTGGGTGGTATGGGAACTTAGTCGCGTAGATGAGTTCAGTTGAATACTATGGTTTAGTTCCCTTAAGTGGTATAACTAGGAGGTATAAGTACGGGACGCTAGGCGTGCACTATATTTAGGTGGTGAGGAACTCAAGAGAGTGTATGCGAAATCTTAACATGCGTAATCAATAGCCCATTTTATTGTGACAATCACTTGCTAAATATTTTCAAAATGTTTTGAGTAGTAACTCTTGCTATCAAAATATTTTAAAAACCTTTTTGGTGTCCAGCAACAGGGACATCAAATTTGAGGATTCTGTCCAGGGACTCGTAGCTGCAGCTTTGTGGAGGCTGGTAGGACTTTTCATAGACGGTTCATTTATTCAGATCTAGTGTAGGATCTCATTTTAGTACTCTCTATTGTGATATGTTGTCCACAATCATTATTTCAGATTTTCAGTTTTGGATTATGTTGGTTTTATTTAGCAGTTTTGGATTTTAGCCGATTGTTGACTCGACAAGACTTTATTCTTTCTATGATGCTAGATGGATTGATTCATAGTTTATTCTAAATTTTTATCTATTACTTATGCACGATTAAATTTTCTTGGGACAATGAAAGATAAAATTTAGCACCAGTCTAAATTCACTCAGGTGATTAGTAATTAAAGTTTTCGACAATGGTGTTAAGAATGAACCAACTGAGAAACCTATTTTAATGTAATTTAGGAATGATAACCTGGGATTTAATTAGGCAAGGTGTCACGGATGGTATCAGAGCATCAAGTTCTAGGGTCCTTAGGATCTGAGTGGCATACTACAATTTCAGCGTTACGTCCTTTTGATATAGAGACCTATTTTAGGATTGTTTCTTTTATCTTTGCATGCTTAAGATATTGTACTTCTGCTATTAGATTTTGTATAAACTGTGTACTTATACAATTCAATATGAACAAGATGCCACTAAGGATACATTGAGCGGAGAGGGCCGAGGCCAGAGATGAGGTGAGGGAGACCCATTAGGAGCCACAAGTATCGCCACCCCCACCCCTACCGGAGTTGATTTCTACTACTCAGGTGGCAGTGATAGTGGCTCGGGCAGTTGAGAAACCATAATGCAAGATCATTTTCCTCAACCCCAGGCACAACCTCTAGTGGAACCAGTAGTTCAGGCCTCGGCAGGGCCACATTCTTGGTAGTGAGTTAGGGATACCTTTTATAAGCTCTATCCGCACAAGTTTCATGGTAATACTGATGTGGTGGAGGCTTAAAATTGGAATAAGAACATTCAGCACCATTTGCGCATGCTTGAGTGTACCACGATATAGAAGCCTATGCTTACTACTTTTCATCTGTTGAGAGCATCTTTACAGTGGTGGGAGTCAGTTACCATCGCAACGAAGACGGACTTGATGGTGATTTCTGAGTTTTGGATGTGATTTGAATGCAAGTACTTCCCGCCTGCAGTAGAGTTAGAGATGAAGTAGAAATTCAGTGAGGTGGTTAAGGGGGATCGATCAGTGGCTGACTATGAGGAGGAGTGCACCCATCTAGCTAATTTTATGCCATATAAGGTGAGCAACGAGGAGTGGAAAAAGTCAAAGTTTATGGATGGTTTGGCTTGAAAGACCAGGCAACATTTGATCGATAACCTAGCAGTGATGACATACACAGATGTCGTCAACACCGCACTAGTGCACTGTCAGGATCATTGCTTCCATGCGAAGGGAAGCAAGAGGGATGAGCCTAGCCAGCCGAGCAAGGAAAATGGGGGTAGTGACAACAGCACCCCACAATAACAGACAGATGGTCAACAAGGGGTAGGATTCCCGATAAGGGAACTCTACCAAGAGATTTAGGTATGGGAGACATCGATTTGACAGGCAGGGACAACAGGGTTTCCAGCAGCAGGTTCCTTAAAGCCGTTAGGGCCAAGGGAACCAAGGTGGAGGCCAGCAGAGCCAAGGCCGTCAGGGCTAGAAGGGCCAAGGGTAGAGACAGTTCTAGGGATAGTGTTTCATGTGTGGCCAATACGATCACAAGAGTAGGACTTGTCCATAGGCAGATAGAGCACATCAGCAGGGTGCCTAACAAGGGCAGCACGCTCCGTTATCCCTAGCACCAGCACAAGTCCCACAGTAGCAATCGGTCCAGATGCACTACAAGTGTGTGTATAACATTCGGGACATGCCTTTTTAGCCAGGACCTCCGGCACCGCCGGTAGTCGCGGGTACGTTTCCTATCCATGGGCATAAGGGTAGTATTATGTTTGAAATAAGTGTGACAGACTATTTTATTACCACTATATTTGCACGAGTTTTCGGCCTTTTAGAGACAATTGACACTCATCTTATGTGTGTTGAGTCACCGATGGGTTGTGGGTCCCTTATACACTCGATCTGTAGGGATGTGGACATTATGATCGGGATATTGGGTATAGTGGAAGACTTCTATTGTTAGATATGGAGGGTTATGATGTCATCCTAGGCATGGATTAGTTGGCGGGTTATAGGGAGATGATAGATTATTATGCGAGGATGGTCGTTTTTGCCATTTTGGGATAGGAGGTATTCTTAGTGGCGATGCCTCTTCCCGAGGGAGGATCGCACACTCACTAATATTATAATTAGGGGGAGACCTCACAGGAGGTGGAAGTTTCTCTGGACTCAAAACCAGTTGTGAGGGATTTTGAGGATATCTTCCAGGAGATACTAGGGTTACCACCCAACAGGGAGATAGAGTTCGTTATCGACTTAGCACTGGGGACGCCAATAATTTCCAGAGCATCATATTGCATGGCCCTATTAAAAATGAGAGAGTCAAGAGAGAAGATTCAGCAGCTCTTGGGACAGGGTTTTATTCAGCGGAGTACATCGCCGTGGGGTGCACCAGTGTTATTTGTGAAGAAAAAGGATGGTTCGCTTCGTCTGTGTGTAGACTACAGGGCGCTAAACAAGGTGACAATATGTAACAAGTATCCGTTACTTAGGAATGATGACTTGTTTGATCAGTTGATAGGGGTTGCTTACTTCTCCAAGATCGATTTGAATTAAGGTTACAATCAGTTGTGCATTCGAGAGGATGATTTACCTAAGACCGCTTTCTTATCGTGGTACGGGTCGTACGAGTTTACGATGATGCTGTTTGGGCTCACTAATGAACTTACAGTGTTTATGGACCTCATGAATAGGGTATTCATGGAGTTTTTGAACCATTTTGTGATCGTATTCATCGATGATATTTTGGTTTACTCTCGCATGGAAGAGGAGCACTCCGAGCACTTACAAATGATTTTTCAGACGTTACGGGACCATCAGTTGTATGCCAAATTCGGGAAGTGTGCATTTTGGCTTCAGGAGGTTTAGTTTCTTGGCCACATTATGTCCGATAAAGGCATTAATATTGATCCGAGTAAGGTATCTGCGGTGAGGGAGTGGGGATAACCCACGACACCGACCGAGATTTGGAGCTTTTTGGGATTGGCCAATTACTATCGTTACTTCATCAAAGGATTCATAAAGATTACTAGTCCTTTGATGAACTTGACTCGGAAGGGAGTACCATTGGTATGGAGTGACTACTATTAGTTAGCTTTTGCTGATCTAAATGACAAGTTGACATCAGCACCCATACTTGCATTTCCTAGGAGTGGATTGGAGTATTAGGTCTATACTGACGCAACCTTACAGGGACTTAGGTGTGTGTTACAGAAGGGAGAGGGCTATAGCTTATGCGTCTTGAAAGTTAAAGACACATGAGAAGAATTACCCATGACCTCGAATTGGCAGTGGTCGTCTTTGCTTTGAGGATATGGAGACATTATCTTCGAGGAGAGCAGTTCTCTCTGTTCACGGATCATAAGTTACTTCAGTATCTCTTCACCCAGAAGGATCTGAATATGAGGCAGAGGAGGTGTCTCAAATTATTGAGGATTACAAATTTGATATACAGTATCATCCCAGTAAGGCTAACGTGGTGGAAGACGTGTTGAGACGAATACCTATAGGAGAGTTGCAGTGGTTTGGAAAGCTAAATGGAGCGCACTTAGACATGAGGATGAGGTAGCCAGAGAATACATGGAAGTTTTATCTATCACCCCCGAGAGTATTATGGGGGTGGTGACGAAAAACTCAGAGGATCGTTTTTGTCAGGAAAAAGTACGACAGTTACTAGCCGAGGGGGTAATGTCCTATTCCATCAGTTTAAAGGGAGGACTTCGGTTTAATGGGAGACTGGTAGTACCCAAGGATGAAGATTTGAGACATGAATTTATGAAAGAATCGCATGGGTCGACGTTTTCGGTACATCCCGATGGGGATAAGATGTACCAAAATATGCGACGACAGTATTGGTGGTCGGGTATGAAGCGAGACATAACAGAGTTTGTCTCGAAGTGTGTTATGTGTCAGCTTCTGAAAGTTAACGATCAGAGACCTTCAGGGATGCTACCGCCACTGAAGATTCCCGTGTGGACGTGGGAGAAAATTTTTATGGATTTTATTATCGGACTACCGACATAGTAAAGAGGTCACTATTCCATATGGGTGATAGTGGATCGATTGACTAAGGTAGCCCATTTCCTGCCAGTTCATACTGATTTTGATATGATACAATATGTGTAGCTATTCGTTTATGATATCGTTAAGCTACACGGGGTTCTAATTAATAATGTATCGAACAGAGACAAAATATTTGTGTCGCATTTCTGGTAGAGTTTTCAGGAGTCCATGGGCAAAGACTTGCGATTGAGTACGGCTTATCACCCGTAGACAGACGGGAAGACTACGAGGGTAAATTAGATCCTTGAGGATGTGTATCCTAAACTTCGCAGTAGGATAGGAGCGATATATTCCATTGCTAGAGTTTTCGTATAACAATTCTTACCAATTCACTATCGGTATGGCTCCATTCGAGGCACTTTATGGGAGGCCTTGTCGTTCGCATGCCTGCTGGGTAAAGGTGGGGGACAACAAGCTATTGGGGTCGAAGATGATACAGAAGACTTCTATCAAGATAGAGTTGATTGGAGGGCGTATTCTAGTAGCTCAGGATAGGCAAAAGAGTTATGCTGACACCGGTAGGAGAAACGTGGAGCTAGAGGTGGCCGACTAGGTGTTGATTAGGGTATCTCCTATGAAGGGGAGTATGAGGTTCGACAAGAAATAGAAGTTAGCACCGAGACACGTTGGACCGTTCCCTATTATTGAGAGGGTGGGACTTTTAGCATACATATTGGGACTCGCAGAGCATCTTCAGTGGATACACGACGTGTTCCATATGGCATCGATGAAGAAATATAGGAGGAGCGAGAGAGACTTTTGGCATGTCCCACTTGAGGAGATTGATTTGCATCCAGATGTCTCATATGAGGAGATACCCATGGATTTTCTAGATCATAACGAACGTAAACTTCGATCCAAAGTGGTACCGTTAGTGCGAGTATAGTAGGGACACCACAATGTTGACTAGTCAACATCAGAGCGAGAGGAGAATATGCCAGAGCAGTATCCATAGTTACTCACCACAGGTATATCCTAATTTTGAGGACACAATTCCTTTATAGGGGGAGTATGTAATTCCCCTTATTTTTACATATTATTACGTGAGTGAAGTAATTTAATGTGATTTAATATTTAAATTATGCGAGTGAAGTAATTTAATGCGACTTAATGATAATTATGATTATTAAGGGATTAAATAATAATTGTGATTATTAAATATTAATCGAGAGATAGACACTGATTAGTATTATGATTCAAATTTACTAAGTGTGAATAGTAAATGTTGATAGTTAATTTGTATGACATAGTGAGTATAATGGGCGTACTTGATTATATCTTAACCGAATGTCGCATGTAGACCAAAATGAAGATGAGATAGGAAATTATTTTAAGGGACTCAAATGATAATTTAGAGGTTACAGATGATTCTGAAAGGGCCAAATTAGTCAAAATAGTATACCCGGGGGTTCTAGTTAGGTACCGGGGCATTTTTAGGCAAAACCGGGACCGTACGGGGGCATTTTAATCTTTTGGCATATGGGGGTGAGGAGACCTACGAATTTTGGAGTGTTTTATCAACTGATTAAAAGTGGGCTTAGGGTTAGAAACCTCAACACAAAGGAAATCCATTAGATAAAGAAGATTGGTTATTCTCAAAGCCCAAGGAAGAATTGGTGAATGATTCAAAGGGTTGTTGCACCAAAAACTAGTTGGGAAGGAAGATTGGAGGAGAAAGACAATCAATAACCAACAACAATCACGAAATCAAATCATCTCTCAACAAATAAAGTTGTGATTTGCAAGTTAATTTGAGTTATAATATCCATGTGTTGGATTTATGAATAATAAGATTTGGCAAATATTCTTGGAGAAAAAGAATTGAATTTAATGCATGTGGTTAGGGATTTTCATGTAGAATGATTTAGACCTGTAGAGAATTCAAAATCATAGAAGACTTGATGATTAAAAAAATCTAAATATTGACCGATGATTGAAAATATGGGAAGAACATATTAAATTAGGGTTCTGGAATAATTAGAAGATTTGAATTATTCTTGACTGAATTTGTGAAGATTTATGAGGTTTAAATTGTTGAAAAACATCTTAGTATATGTCGGAATTGTTATGTATCATTAGTTACAAGTTTGGTGGATTATCATGGGAATTAGATAATTGTATATGGTGAAAATGCATGAAGAAGAATTGCGCATGTCACTGCTCGATCGATCTATCGACCCTTGAACGTCGATCGATCAATGATCCTGGTCAATCGATTGACCATGGTTGATTTTAGGTTCTTTTGTTTGTCGAGTTCTATTCGATTGCCGACGCTTGAGGGGAACCTTAGGGGTGATATATTACCTATGTAGGGACTTAGAGAGTACCAGTAGGTGTATAATGGGGGCCCGTTATAATCGTTGAGTGCAAGATTAAAAGTGATGGACCAACGACGATAAGTCGATCGAGTACTGCATCGAGAATTTGGGAATTATGTTGAGGATAGAGTAAATGTCATTCCAAGGTGTATACTAGTAGGTTAGAGATAAGTTAACTACTAAAATGAGTAAAGGGGTAACTAGGGCCCTTAGATTTGTCTGAACACTCAATTAAAATACCATAGTTAGATAAATCGTCAATTAATAAGTACGGTGAATATCAAAGAGAAAATATTATGTACGATCACTATTATTAGGTTATGTGTATAACTACTGAATTATATAGATACTTAGGTGGAGAGAATACCTAAAGTATAATTGCCTATATTAGGGTATAGATAGGATTCCGCACTAATACATGGAAATAGTAAGTTGGGGTCATGACGAAAGAATTCAGAACCAATCTATGTATAAAATTTCATCAATGGGGTCGAGGTGATTTTTTTGAACCAATATATGAAATGCATTTGGGGTCGAGGTGACATTCCAAACCAAACTCTTACTTGGTGTCGATGGACCATTTTGAACAAAGAGTCCTCGATGTGTGTTAAGAGGACATATTAGTAATGAATGAATTTATAAGTATATGTTGTGTGTGAAATGTATACAGTATTAATAATCTACTTATGCGAGTTAGTAGACAATGAGATGCCTTGATTACATCTAAAAGTAAATTAAGTATGAGAACTTAATTATAATTCGATTAAAGGTATCAAGATGTGAAACGTTATCTAAGTATATAAATCTTTATATATGATTACTATGACATACTAAGCGGGCGGTGTGGGAACTTAGTCGAGTAGATGAGTTCAGTTGAATACTATGGTTCAGTTATCTTGAGTGGTATAGCTAGGTGGGCTAAGTACTGGACATTAGGCGTGCACTATATATGAGGGGTGAGGTAATTCAAGAGAGTGTATGAGAAATCTTAACATGTGTAATCAAGAACTCATTTTATTGTGATAATCACTTGCTAAATATTTTTAAAATATTTTGAGTAGTAACTCTTGCTATCAAAATATTTTAAAAATCTTTTAGGTGTCCATCCACGGGGATGCCAGACTTGAGGATTGTGTCCAGGGACTCATAGCTGCAGCTTTGTGGAGGCTGGCAGGATATTTCATAGACGATTCATTTATTCAAATCTAGTGTAGGATCTCATTTTAGTACTCTCTGTTGGGACATGTTGTCCATAGTCATTATTTCAAATTTTTTGTTTTGGATTATGTTGGTTTTATTTAGCATCTTTGGTTTTTAACCGATTATTTACTCTGAAAGACTTTATTATTTATATATTACTTGATGGCTTGATTCATAGTTTATTGTGAATGTTTATCTATTACTTATGCATGAGTAAATTGTCTTGGGATAATGAAAGATAAAATTTGGCACCAATCTAACTTCACTTAGGTGATTAGTAATTAAAGTTTTCGAGAGTGATGCTAAGAATGAACCGACTGAGAAACCTATTTTAATGTAATTAAGGACTAATCACCCGGGATTTAATTAGGAAAGGTGTCAAAATCTTCAGCTGTTGGGTCCATCTTGATCTTGTTGTAACCTACATACCCATCCATGAAGCTTTACATTTAATAACTAGAAGTTTCATCGATCAAGCTATGAGGTGAGGGCATAGGAAGCCGATCCTTCGAGCAGGATCTATTCAAATCTCTAAAGTCCACACAGATTCTTTTTTTTATTCTTGTCCTTCTTCCTTACTGGGATAATTATTGATAGCCAGACTGGGTGTTTTATCAGCTTGCTGAACCCTGCTACTAATAATCGTTGCACCTATTCCTTAATCATTAGGTCCAGTTCAGGCTTGTAAGTCCTAATAGCTTGCTCTACCGGTATGACCTAAGGCATAATGTTAAGCATGTGGTAATTTACCTTTTCATCTAGCCCTTCCATCTCTGTATACTTCCACATAAAAATATCCCAGTACTCCTAATTTAGCTCAACCAAGGCCCTTCTTTTCTCTTTTCTCAAGTCTTTCGAAATGAAGATGGGCCTTAGGTATTCTCCTTCATCAGCTAAGTCCAATTGTTCCAGTTCTTGAACCTGTAGTTTTGGCCGATCTGTCATGTATTATGTCTCCTCTCCTACTCCTTCTATAAACTCTTGTATATTAGAGTTGTCTATAACCATACACTGCCCCTGTTCCTCTACCAAGAAACATTCATATGCTATATCAACTTATTCATTAGGCTATGGAACAGTTCCTTTGACAGCCCGTTCACACCCTTATAGGAGCTAAATTACTCTCTCATATTCTATGATATTCTTCTTGTATTGCCTACTTGTCGTTGTAACCGCCTTCCTCTTCTTTTCTTTTGAAACCTCTTGAAGTCTATTTCCAAAAATCCTATCCTGTACACTCATCCATTGGTTCTCATACTCCATCAAATACATTCTGGGCCTTATTTTGTCTTTGATCTGTTTCGAGATATTATGAATTTTGGGAGAATCATGGTGAACTTCCTCAGCTTCTTCCCTTATTCCTGCCCCTTCAATGCTCCGATCGTTTATAACTCCCATATTTTCTCTAATAGAGGTAACTCTTGATCCCTTTATTCTTCTTGTCAAGACCCTGCCATCTTCTTCTATCTCAGTGTGGAAAAATGCATCTACCAAGTGAGATTCTTCGGGGGAAAAGGGTTTCTTCATTGCACGTATGACAATTTCAGTCCCTTCCACATTGTCCTTCAGACATTGGTAATATGCCGAGGGGACTAGACCATGATTGTGCATCCACACCTTTCCTATCAGAAGATGATTTGAAGTAGCACTCTCAATCACATGGAATTTGATGTGCAAAGTAAGATTCCCAATTACAATCCCAGCGTTCACATATCCAATTGACTTGGATGATTGGTTATCATAACCAGAAATTACCAGAGGCATTGGTATTAACCTTGCCTCATGAATGTTGGCCACTTGGAAGGAAGTGATTGGCATGATGATTATCGCTGCCCCCATCCATCTAGAATCTTGCATAACTTACCCTGTTAATACTAGCGGTTACGTATAAGAGCCTATTATGTGGGAACCTTGTAGCCCTGTCGGTGTCTCTAAAGGTTATTTTGGATAAAAACTTCCTATCTAACTGGGCACTAGACCTCTCCTCCTCAATGATGGCACTACGTTCTTCCGTCCAATATTCAGGATCACTTGTATTATTTCTAACCGTCTCTCCTTTGGCATCCCCACTTGGTCGAAGAGCCATGGGAGCTTGGGTGAATGCGAAATATCCTGTCACTCTACCCCTTGATCCATATGCTCCCCTTCCAGATTATACACGTGATTTATATCATCGATCTCCAATTCTCTTTCATCCCATTAATCCTCCTCATCATAAGTAAATATGAGGTTAGCCTAATGTGCTAGCGGGGGTTGGTGTTTACGTTCTCCTAAGGGATTTGTAGAGTCCCCGTCTTTATGTGCTTACTTATGATTTTTTTGAGCGTGAATTATGTTGTCGTTGGATAGCCCACCTTCTTATGGATCTGGAAATACTTGGGATCAACCCTTGTCTTAGCGCCTGATTCAACAGATGGAATGCCTTTAGTTAGGCTTATACACCATTCCAACTTAGACCATGGTGTTATAAAAGTTGACATCTTCTTCAACGGTTCAGGGCAATGGGGTTGGATCCTCCTTATCTCTACCAAACTTTCTTATATTATCCTTCTTTGGTTGCTTAGCCCCTTCTCCCCTATCGGCATAGCCCACCCATGAGGGCCGACCCCATGTCGTAACGAGTTGTATCGACAGCCAGAACATCACAGGCACCACGATGAGATTTGGTCGAACAACTAATGATATATTCCTTGCTACATTCAAGAACTTCGCGGAAGATCCCTCGTGCATTTTATTAAAAACATAGCAGATGTACTTTGGGAGCAAACCTTCATCACAAATTTGAAGCCGTTTGGAGTCCTTGGACTCTTATCTTACATTGAGAGACCTTTCCTTGAACCTTCGAACATACATCACCACTTCCTCCCCTGGCCGTTTCTTCTCCCTGCATAGCTAGGTCAGTGTGAACTCATCTTCTTCTCAAAAGAACTTCCGAACAAACAACACATATTTTTCCTCCCATATTGACACACTTTTAGGTGCCAAGTGAGAGTACCAAATGTAAGCCTTATCGATTATGGATTTGGAAAACTCCCTCAACCTAAGCTTATTATTGTTTCAGTGAGCCCCCGGATGCTCAATAAAGAGTTTGATATGTTCCTTGAGGTTACCCCGTTTCCCTATGTACTTTTCAACGATAGGACGAATATAGTCCTTTGTATAAGGCCCATCATTGTATTCATGTGGATAAGGGGTACAAAAATTATCATATGTTGATGCTACCTCACTGGCTGATTCAACGTCTCCTTCCTTATTTCTTCTAAGGCAGATGCAGGTGTTTTCTCGACCATTGGAGCAATCGGCAGAGGGACCATATGAGGAACGCCTACCACACCTGGCGTACTTACCATGTGTGGAATGCCAATCACACCTCAGATGCCCACAGTTATGATAGAGGTGAGAACTATGTTCATAGGACCAACTCTTATTGGTGCTGCACTTAATTGGGATATCAGAGCCACCTTTGGTGTTATGAAGGAACTGGGGTTAAACCCACCCAAAATTGTTGCATTAACGAGGGTCTGTAAGAATATGAGGAACTTACCCATAAGGAGGGTCATCTATGTTGGTCCTATCTCGGCACTAGTGGAAGCTTGCGTTACCCCTGGGGCACTTGTTTTCATTTTAACTAGGGGAAGCTCTACCTGGGGAACCCCATTCCTGGCAGCCTCAATCTCTCTCGCGGCCTGTTCTTCATTATACTGAATAACGTCAAAGTTTATAATACGTTTAACGTTATCTTGGACCATACTTTTAAGAGAATACCTCCCTAGTAAAGTCGTCAAATGTAAGAGGGTAGACCCCTTGTAGCCTGGGAGTATGGTAATACTAGCTCAAGTGTAACCACTATAGGTATAGTGATAAATAATAACCCATAAACGCTTCAATAAGCACAAGTAAACCTGCAGTATTATATATGACCAACACTCAGATTGAACTCACAATACTCTCATGTATAACTCAAAATAATAATAAAAGGAACTCAGAAGTACCTCATTCAATGGGAGAAATAAGTAAGCACCTTATATATACCTTGGCAGGTAGCCAACACACCAATAACATTTGAAAGATATCTACTTAGCTATTAAATGCTTCATAATAAATGACAATGGCGGGTGAGAAATAACTTTGGTTTGCAAAAACTTCTCTCTGATATGTATCCTTTGTCTAGAAATAATCTATAGAAAATAACTCTATCTCTCAGAAGTGACTGAGGCTGATAAATAGCCCCCACATCACTCCCAAGATGCCTTAGTCCTTCACAGCTGTGAACAAAAATCCCCTCATACTTTACGTCATAAACATTAAATGCCCGATGGACCAGTCAACTTTTCATCATAAACAGTAAATGCCAAAACATGAATTTTACCAAACCATTATGCGTCAGAGGACTGTCACCATAAAAGTGGCTCACCAAACTATCTGACATCCCCAATACCACAATGGTTTACTCAATTTTGGATTTAACAATGACTAGCTGGATAGTGACATCGCATAATGTAGATGTGGCATTAGGCAATGGACTGTTTTTGCTAAAGGGTCAATAAACGATGGAACTAAAGGCTACTCCTCACAAGCTTCCATGGTGAAAGGTTACTCGTTGTTTTACTAGGTGTATCTAAGATGGTCAGGACAAGACCTGACACTATCTCACTTCTCAATCCTCCAGACTAAGTCCCTATGAACTTCCCACGAAGAGGTCATTTGATAGAGCATGTAAGATCTCCCAGGCCCTGCCAGGCCTGGTCTCTCGTGAGTACCATTTGACCTCACACTGAATACTACAATTATATCATAGTTACAATCAATGTTAAGGGTAAAATTTAACTAAGCAAGAAAAATAAGATAAAGGATGAGATTTCTCGCCAGTCTCTTTGCTGGAAGGTGTCCCTGGGCTGCCAAGCTGAGCTGCCTCACTAAGGTGTTACGTTGAGCTACCTCACTAAGCAACCTCATTGCCTTATGATGCTTCATTCCCTTAATTCTATTAATATTAGCTATGGAGGCTTATCTCTAATCCATAGATTATCTTCAAGCACCCCTATAGTGAGCCTATGACCATTCATGTGGGGTTCGCATTTCTCGCTATGGATTTTATGCATCATTTCTTGAATGTCGGCCTCTGCGATGCAGTGCAAATTAGTTCCATAGAAGTTTCTATTGACCAGTGTTTTATCACATACAATGTATTGGGCAGGCGATTTACGTAAGGTCGTTGGGTCTTTATTGTTGGTATCTTTGGGGTACCTACCATGCATGAGGAGGCACTAAATATCATAATACTAGTACTCGATCATATCAGAATTCCCTTCTGTGATGAGCTCAATGTGGTAGCTATACGAAGGGACCATGGTTATTCCCTCGGGCATGTCAACCATGGAGGGGAGAGTAGCAAGATCATCGGCTAAGATGTTCCTTGCTAATGGTAAGTAGTGGAAGAAAATGTCTCGAAACTGGGAGGTCATCTCATCTAGGTGGGCGTGGAAGGGTAAGGGATTTTCATTTTTGACTTTCCATCTTTTAAGGACTTGGACGATGATGAGAGCAGAGTCCCCGTAGGCATTTAGGGACTAGATAAATTTTTTGAGAGCGACTTGGAGACCTACGATGCATGTCTCGTATTCGGCCATATTTTTGGTGCAAGGAAAATTTATCTTCAGTACACCAAAAAGGCTAAATTGTCACCTTTGAGCCGGGAAGCCTTGTTACGATCATTGACCATGATAAAAAAAAATGCATTTTTAGTCACGATCAATGACCGTGACAAGTCCGTGACAAGGGTTTGTGACGGTTAGTGACCGTGACAACGTTAGAGAGTTTTCATTGTGAAAGACCTTGACAGGTTCATGACAACTCTGTTAACTAAAAACCCTAGGCACTATTTATTTTCCCACCATTTTTATTTCCCTCCTTTTTCTCTCTCTTGCGACTGCTCTCTCTCTCTCCCTCTACATTTTCAGGTACGTTTCTTTCTTTCCCTCTCTCTTTCCTTTGTGTGTGAATGTGTGTGTATACGTGCATAAGTATGTGTGTGTAGGTTTGTGTATGTGTGTATGTGTGCATGGGTTCGTGTGTGTGTGTGTTTGTGGGTCTGTGTGTGTGAGGGAGGGGAGTCTGTATGGGTGGGCAGTGTGCATGGAAGGGCAGTGTGTGTGTGTTAGGGGGCAGTGTGTACGTGTGGGTGGGTGGGTGGGTGGGGGGGGTCTCTGTGCATTATGTAGGTTTGCTATTAATTCTTTCGAATTCATAATTTTAATCATCCGAATGAAAAACTGAACGAATTATTTTTATTTGGTAAAATTAAAATTAGTTTAAATATAACATTATTTATTTTTACTAGAATTAAGTAATTAATTAATATCCCTAGATCCCAGACACACATACTTTTATCAGTGTGTGTGGTGGGGGGACAGTGTGCGTGTGTGTAAATTAAAATTGGTATTGGGTATTGGTATTGGGCATTAGTATTGAAATTGGTATTAGGTATTGATATAGAAATTGAATTTGAAATTGGTATGGGGTATTGGTATTGAAATTGAATTTGAAATTGGTATTGGTATTGGTATTGGTATTGGTATAAAATTGGTATTGGAATTGGTAAATTAAAATTGATATAAATTGGTATTTGTATTAGTATAAATTGAAATTGAAATTGAAATTGATATCGTATGTATTTAAATTGGTATAAATTTTAGTTTTTATGAATACCTTAAATTAATTGAAACATACTTTAAATTGCCTTCTAGTTCTTACGCGTACTTGAAATTGATATAGTGAGGATAGATATTAACCTTCTTGTTCTTATGCGTACACATTCAATAGACCTTAGAACCGTTCGAGATTCATTACCTCTGTAACGTTTGGACAGTTTGGGACTGCATACTTTCGGTATAATAATATTCTTAGTGGCTTAAAATTGTTACTTTTGGGGGAAGTTCTGTTGTCGTATCTTAATGTTCTATAGGTACATACTAGATGATGCGATATTAAGTGTTATTTCAATTGATAAATTGAAATAATACTTACACTTGTGAATCTATGCCGTGTACTTGGAGAACTATGGGGATATGCTGCCGAATTTTCCTCAAATTGGAACAATGTGCATGAGTTGTTAAGTATATCACAGAAATATACGGTCTTGAATGGGATAGGAACACTCATCTTTTAGAGGAGATGGAGGAAATAGGAATTATTATTATAAATTAAATTTTAATTTCAATTCCAAATTAAAATTGAAATTGGTATTTTAAATTGAAATTGAAATTACTATCAGAAATGGAAATTGGTATTTGGTATAGTGCCTGTTTGATTATTAGTATTCAATTCTGAAAATGAAATTTGATTTCTCTCTCTAAATGCAGTAGTGGTCGATATCTCTCTCCTTCTGTACACACGTTTTGATATATATCTCTCTATATATACATCTCTCTCTCTCTCTCTCTCTCTCTCTCTCTCTCTCTCTGTATATATATATATATATATATATATACACACACACACACACACACACATAAAGATTGTTAAATTATTTGGGATTTTTGCATTGTAGTTTATTGGTGGATTTGAACATTTAGATGGACATTGAGTTGGTTGGCCCTAGGAATTTCTAATAAAAGACATTATTGGAAGAATAACCCGGTGCCAGGTAAATTTTCTGATTGTTTCCCTCTAGGTAAGAATCTTAAATTTAAGAACGTCAAGCATAAGAAGACCCCAACTAGGAATGAAACTGAGACAAGAAAGACATGGTCTAGGAGGTCAATTTTATTTAACTTGGATTATTGGAAGAATAACTCGGTGCGCCATGTATTAGATGTAATGCACGCAGAGAAGAACATTGCTGAACATATTGTGGGCACATGCCTTGGGGGAGTCATTCGAAGGATGGAGAAAATGGACAAAAAGACCTGAAATCGTTTAAATTTAAGCCGCAACTATGGTTAAAAGAAGATAGTAGTGGAAGGACAATAATTCCCCCTAGTGTGTTTACTTTGACGAGTGAGGAAAGGAAGGTGCTTTTAGACACGATATATAATTTGAAGGTTCCATCTAATTTTTTGTCCAACTTGCAAAGGATTGTGAATTATGCTACCCATGATTTACATAAGTGTAAGTCCCGCGATTGGCATGTGATCATGCAATTGTTTCCTCTATTGTTTAAGCATTGTTTCTCGAAGCACAAGGATTTATGGAGGGATAATACGCAAATTAATATATGTTTCTCACTTTTATATGATAAGGTAGTCAATCGAGATCACACATTGGCCACAAAATTGGCGGTGACTAAAGCGATTTGTGTGTTGGAGAATTACTTTCCCCCATCATTTTTTGACGTAAATGTTCACTTGTTGGTACACCTATGTGATGAGTCACTTCTTTGTGGCCCTTTTAAATATGAATGGATTTATCCATTTGAAAGATTGATGAAAGTTTTCAAAGATTACGTCAAGAATACACGATTCATTCAAGGATCAATTATAGAGGAATACATCATCGTGGAGTCATCAATCTACACTCGGGAATATATGCCTGACTGGACCAGTGTGGATGATATGGATGAGTTCAAGCAAGTGTTTTACTCAGAGTATATCAACAACGATCCGTGGTCAAACGTCCTACATGCACCAAAGCATCTAAACAGTAGCGTGGATGACATGGCTGCTCCTACCAAATATCAATCCATTTATTATAATAACCCGAATTTGAAATATTTTTTTATATTTGTAATAAGTATTCCAATTATTTATAATGACCAGTGGCTATATTATTCTAATGATTTATTATTATCGAATGAAAATTTAATGCTTTTTATTCATTTGTACTTGATCAGTTTAATGCTTGTAATAACTAGTGGGTTCAGTGCTTAGATATTATCGGATTTGAATAAAAATTGACTTTATGGTTAGTGAATATGTTAATTAGGAATTTAATCAATTTAAGCATTAATTCAAACTCCATGACCTGGGAGTGTATGTTCGTGGGGACGGGGGGTGGGGGGCAGTGTACGTGTTGTAAGGACACAAATTTCCAATTGAGTCCATATATAGTTTTGGCTCAATTCCGAACAAAAACATTTATTCATAGGTTAGTGATTTATTGTAATACTCTCAAGCCTATGAAGTGTGTGTTGAAGACGTAGCGGCAAAGAATATAAAGATTCATCAAAATGCCGATTTGCGTGCCTCGTTTCTACGTCATCATCTAAGGTTCCATGCTCCCAAGGTATGAATGTAATTATATTTATATAGGAGTTTGGAACAATATTTATTGGGTGTTAGGTTTAATAAAAACCATGTTTTACTTTCGGAATAATTTAATTGAAACTTTAAAATAAAGTACATAAAGTTTCTGGGTCAAAAATTGAATTTATCAAAAATTTCTGGAAGTCGTTCGAAGTCTCGTTCGAACGAGTTTCGTCATTCTAACGAGATATCTAACGAGTTTCTAACGAGCCCAGTCTGGTAGCTCGTTAGAAGTCTCGTTCGAACGAGAATCAAGTTCGTTCGAACGAGATGCCAGGCGGGAATAGTTTTGAGCAGTTTTTGGCAATTTTTACCCACTTTCCCCACTTGTTTTTTAACCAACTTTTTCAAGACTTATTAAGGACGGGAAACACATTTTTCTAATTAACTTTTCCAACCAAGTTTATCTCCTAGAGAGAGTTTGAGAGAAAAAATAGTTTAGGAAAATGTTCAAGTTTTGAGGGTTGTTTTTCAAAGAAAATGCATATACCACTCTAGAGTTTACACCCAATTGTGTTTATCCAAGTTTCTATCTTTATATCAATTGCTTGGAGTTTTGGCACCGGTTTTCTCTACCGAATTGAAAAAGAGACGTTTCGAGTTTCCTTCTACATCCCATCATAAAGAAGAAGAAGTTTGTCGCGGTATTACTCACTTGGAGAAAGGCTCCAAGCTTAGGTGACGGTGATCATAAAAAGTCCTATCGGTGGATTCCGAGATCGCGGTGGAGCTCCGTGGTTGTCCGCTAGGAAGAGGTTTCTACAAGGAGGAGCATCGGGGCTTGAGAGGGTTCGAGTCGAGTGTTGTAAGTCTCTTGTCTTGTAATTATAATTCCGTATCTAGTGAACTTGTGGCTAGGGCCGTCCGAGGTTTTTTCCCGTCTTGGGTTTTTCCTCGTACATCGCGGCGTAGTGTGACATTGTTTATTTAATCTTGCACCAATAATTTAGAATCCATGCTTAGGATAATTTCAAGATAAAAGTCGGTTTAATTTATCACAGTAATTTAATTTGGGACTAAATTAAATATTGGGTAAATTTGGTTTATTCAAGTCTTTTGCTAAAATTGGTTTCGCCTAACTTTGGATAATTTATAATTATGACTTAGGCAAATTCTAGGACTTGAATTGAATTAATGAATTGGTTTAATTTTGTTTTATTAAACTAAAATTTGTTTTGTTTAATCATTGAACCATCACCTTTACGCTTCCGCATCGTATTTGTTTTTACACATACATAAAAAGGAAAATTACGTGGTTTACAAATTGGTATCAGAGCCAAAAAAAATAAATTATTTCGTTAAGATCCTTTAATTTTTGGCTAAAATGGATTTTTCACCATTTTCAAAATTTCCTATTTCGATGGTTCAAACTACGCGTATTGGAAAGCGCGAATGAGATCGGCACTAAAATCTATCGACGAGAGAGTTTGGATGTCTGTTGTTACCGGGTACTCCCCACCAACTTACTTAGTTGAAAATGAACGTGTTATAAAACCCACCGATAGATGGACTGAAAATGAGTTTAAACTTGCTAACTTTAATTCCCGAGGTTTAAATGTCTTATTTAGCGCTGTCGCACCGGATGAATTCCGACGTATTATGACGTGTGAAACCGCTAAAGAAGCTTGGGATATTTTACAATTAACTCATGAAGGAACTAGTGTCGTTAAAGCTTCAAAACTCCAAAACCTCACCACTCAATTTGAAACTATCAAAATGGATGAAAAAGAAACTTTTGATAAATTTTATGCTAGACTTTCTGATATTGTTAATTCATCTTTTAACTTTGGAGAGAAAATACCTGACGACCATGTTGTAAAGAAAATTTTAAGGTCCCTACCCGATAGATTTATTCCAAAGGTGACCGTTTTAAATTCTTTACCCACTTTAGCCTCTACGAAATTAGAAGAGCTTGTAGGTGATTTACAAACCTATGAACTGGATATGTTTCCCTCTAAAACTGAAAAGAAAATTGAAAAGGGTGTTGCTTTAAAAGCCCGAAAAGAGGTCAAACAAGTAGTAGAGAGCGATACTGATAGTGACTCGGAAGACATGGCTTTATTTGCTCGTAAATTTAGAAAATTTCTTAAATTTAACAAAGATAAATTTAAAAATGATTTTAAGAAATTTGATACTTCTAAACATGATCAAAGCGAGAAGATTTCTAAAGCCGAGAAAATCCCTAAACCTAGTAATGAACATTTAGATAGGGACGAGTCTAATAAGTGTTTTGGTTGTGAAGGTTATGGCCATAAGGCGTTTGAGTGCCCCACTAAACTAAGGAAAGAGGGTAAGCGACCCGTTTCATATAATACGACCCTTAGTGATAGTGATAAGGAAGAGAAGCCCGAATCCCCCACTAAGAAAAAATTTGTGGCTTTTATGGCTAGTCATGTGAGTCACAGTGAGAACTCATCGATTGATGAAACGAAAGCACATGCCACTTCCAAGGTCATTGTACATGATTCTCTTATTTTTTATGATAGTGAGAGTGAAGAAGAAAGAGAGAGTGAAAATGAAGAAGAGGTTGATGAGAGTGAACTTCAAAATGCTTTTCATGATTTATATAAAGAATCTATTAAATTGAAAAGAGCTAATTTGAAGTTAGGAGCGAGTTTAAGAGAAAGTGTCAAGGTCATTGATGAAAATGTTTTAATAGAAGACCTTAGGACACATGTGAGGACTCTTCAAGAGAAGCTTGAATATGTAGAAGGCAAGAGAGATAGCCTTGGGGGTTTAATGGAATCCTTGAAAAAGGAGCTTCTTGCTTTTGAAGAGCGAAATGTTTTACTAGAATCTAACATTGTAGAATTGGAAAATAAATTAAAAGATTCTAGTATTGTCAAATTTGATTTGGAATGTCGTTCAGAAAAACTAGATAAAATGTTAGGAACGGTCCAAATTAAAAATGACACTTGTGGTTTAGGCTTCAATCCTTGTAATGACTTTACTCATAATGCCCAAACCAATGTTTTAGGAGAATTAACTAGGAATACTTTTAAAGATCACTCCTTAAGTAAATCTTTTCGACATGTTCTCACTTGTACACATTGTGGTCGACAAGGTCATCTTAGGAAATTTTGTTTAGATCTTAAACCAATTCCTAGAAAACCCCATAGTAAAGTAACCACGGTAGTTAACGTTCCTACACTTCAAGATAGTCATTCCTCATTAATTTGGGTTAGGAAATCCGACTTGGTTGCCTTACAAAATAGGGTTGTTGATTCTCATTTACTTTCACATGCTTCCTCCCTTGCTAAATCTAAAGGATGAATGTGTTCGTGTTTGCATACTTTAGCGTTTGTACTTCATGCTATATTTACATGCTAAATGTATGCTTGTTTAGTCATTTTCTAGTCATAGTCTTACTTTATATCCCATGCTAGAAATTATGACTTTTTTATCTTTTTGTATTATATTTTGTGTTTGCATTAATTGAAAAAATATAAAAAGATTTTTGTTTATCATTTTTGTTTTATTTATTTCATTTAAGCTCAATGAAAAATACAAATGATTTTTGTTTGTCCTTTTGAGTAAATATTTATTTTTGATTAAAAATGTTAAAAACTCAAAAAGATTTTATTTTGTGTGTATTTTAGTTTGACACACTTTATGTGGCATATACGTGTGTTTGAATCCCTCCATTAACGCTCCCATGTGGCTAGAACTTTTGGTTTAGATTTTCAATCCTTAAAATGTTCTTTACCATGCTTTATATGGAGTAGTTGGATTTTGTGTTGTTTAAATGGATTCTATTTTTCTATGCCTCTTTTCACACATGCACGAGCTCTTTTTGAAATATAAATGTCACATGTTATATTTGAGCTTTTTGAGGTGTTCTCCTATCAATCTAGTCATCTACATATCTATGACCTATGAGGACTAGTGCATGTCAAAATCCGTTGCATGTGAGATTTGTGTGTGAAAAATGAAAACATGATAAATAAAATATGCACGGGGAAGGGCTCCGAAAGGATAAATTAAATCCTTTGCGATTGTAAGCCACCGTTTATTGGATCTAAAAGAAATACGTGATCCAAAGGCCTAAAAACAGAATATTTGGCATTAAAAAGAAAACAATTGCCAAGGCCTATGTTTGTTTGATATATATATTCACAACCAAAAGAGAATATATATGCTTATTGAGGGAGAATTGGATGGTATATCAACGGTTTGCACAATGTCCGTTTATCCTAGTTGTCTTTAATGTCATGACTCTATTTGGTTTGTAGAATCATCATCATGCTAGGCTTGTATGCATTGTGTATGTTTGTTCATTGAGTTCAATCTTTATATTGTCACATGAGGTTATATTTAACTGTGATGAAGTTTGCAATCAAATGAGAACTCCGTGAACGTTTCTTAAGTGTTTGGGTCTAAATTAATTGTTGCTTGTACACACCCCTACACTTCCGTTTCCATATGACACATTTTTGTCATACGAGTGTGCAAACTTATTGTATTTTGTGTCATGTGTGTGTTTATATCTATCTATATATGCTCGTACTTATTGGTATATTTATAGTATATATATATATATGATATTTGTTTATCTTTGCCTTGCTTTTATTTCCCATATGTTGTCATGTGCTTTTAAGCTTCAACATGCTATTTATTAGTTCTTTATCCTTTGCCTATTCCTGAACAAAAAGGGGGAGAATGATGATAGGGGGAGAAATGGTATCTAAACCTATTATTATTTTATCTTAGTTTGGGGGAGATTTATCTTAGGGGGAGACGTCTTTCAAAGTAAATGTCATTTGTTTGATAAAGGGGAGAATTATTTTAGGGGGAGTAATTATTTAATTGCATTTAATAATTTGATAATCCCTATGCATTTGATGAGTTTGCTTAAGTGTGCAGGCATTCTCCTAAAGCGACATCTTTAAAAGGCAAAGAGTTTGATCCTTGGGTTGAGTCAAGTTTGGGCGGGTTATGTTTTGAGTCTAGTGAGCTTGACGGCCCTTTAGGATTTTTGTTTTGGTTTTTGTCCCGGAATAGCCAAAGGGGGAGATTTGTAAGGACACAAATTTCCAATTGAGTCCATATATAGTTTTGGCTCAATTCTGGGCAAAAACATTTATTCATACGTTAGTGATTTATTGTAATACTCTCAAGCCTATGAAGTGTGTGTTGAAGACGTAGCGGGAAAGAATATAAAGCTTCATCAAAATGCCGGTTTGCGTGCCTCGTTTCTACGTCATCATCTAAGGTTTCATGCTCCCAAGGTATGAATGTAATTATATTTATATAGGAGCTTGGAACAATATTTATTGGGTGTTAGGTTTAATAAAAACCATGTTTTACTTTCAGAATAATTTAATTGAAACTTTAAAATAAAGTACATAAAGTTTCTGGGCCAAAAATTGAATTTATCAAAAATTTCTGGAAGTCGTTCGAAGTCTCGTTCGAACGAGTTTTTCGTTCCAACGAGTTTGCCAACAACCCTCAACTGGTCAGTCGTTCGATATGTCATTCGAACGAATTTGGTCGTTCTAACGAGATATCTAACGAGTTTCTAACGAGCCCAGTCTGGTAGCTCGTTAGAAGTCTCGTTCGAAGGAGAGTCAAGTTCGTTCGAACGAGATGCCAGGCGGGAACAGTTTTGAGCAGTTTTTGGCAATTTTTACCCACTTTCCCCACTTGTTTTTTAACCAACTTTTTCAAGACTTATTAAGGACGGGAAACACATTTTTCTAATTAACTTTTCCAACCAAGTTTATCTCCTAGAGAGAGTTTGAGAGCAAAAATAGTTTAGGAAAATGTTCAAGTTTTGAGGGTTGTTTTTCAAAGAAAATGCATATACCACTCTAGAGTTTACACCCAATTGTGTTTATCCAAGTTTCTATATTTATATCAATTGCTTGGATTTTTGGCACCGGTTTTCTCTACTGAATTGAAAAAGAGATGTTTCGGGTTTCCTTCTACATCCCATCACAAAGAAGAAGAAGTTTGTTGCGGTATTACTCACTTGGAGAAAGGCTCCAAGCTTGGGTGACGGTGACCATACAAAGTCCTATCGATGGATTCCGAGATCGCGGTGGAGCTCCGTGGTTGTCCGCTAGTAAGAGGTTTCTACAAGGAGGAGCATCGGGGCTTTAGAGGGTTCGAGTCGAGTGTTGTAAGTCTCTTGTCTTGTAATTATAATTCCGTATCTAGTGAACTTGTGGCTAGGGCCGTCCGAGGTTTTTTCCCGTCTTGGGTTTTTCCTCGTACATCGCGGCGTAGTGTGACATTGTTTATTTAATCTTGCACCAATAATTTAGAATCCATGCTTAGGATAATTTCAAGATAAAAGTCGGTTTAATTTATCACAGTAATTTAATTTGGGACTAAATTAAATATTGGGTAAATTTGGTTTATTCAAGTCTTTTGCTAAAATTGGTTTCGCCTAACTTTGGATAATTTATAATTATGACTTAGGCAAATTCTAGGACTTGAATTGAATTAATGAATTCGTTTAATTTTGTTTTATTAAACTAAAATTTGTTTTGTTTAATCATTGAACCATCACCTTTACGCTTCCGCATCGTATTTGTTTTTACACATACATAAAAAGGAAAATTACGTGGTTTACACGTGTGTGTAAATTGAAATTGGCATTGGGTATTGGTATTGAAATTGAATTTGAAATTGGTACTGGGTATTGGTATTGAAATTGGTATTGACATTGAATTTGACTTTGGTATTGGGTATTGGTATTGTAATTGAATCTGAAATTGGTATTGGTATTAGTATTGGTATAAATTGGTATTTGTATAAATTAAAATTGATATAAATTGGTATTGATATTGGTATAAATTGAAATTAAAATTGATATTGTGTGTATTGAAATTGGTATACGTTTTAGTTCTTACACATACTTTAAATTAAATGAAACTTACTTTAAATTACATAGTTAAATGAAATCTCTCGAATTTGTTATTATAGGATTTGAGCATTAATTCAAAGTCTATATACATGTTTGTCTTAATAATAACAATTTTTGTATAAAATGTGTTCATCCCAGCGCAACAGCGAAGGAGACGAGGGTTGCTCAGCCACTAGGCCCCTAAAATGGAGCAAATTGGGCTCCGTCATCGAGAATAAGACGATATTATTGGCTAGATCCCTAGAGTTACTGAAGGTGATCGTTGGCTCGGGTTACAGTAATTGTAGGGTCATTCCTAATGAGCTCAAGATTAGCCTCTGGGGGGGCACTACATATTGTGTATTTATATTTATATTTTTATTTTTATTTAAATTTATACTTATATTCAACTCATTGTTTTATAAACAATGTTGAGACACTATAAAAGCAGATCTTTTTAAAGTCATTTCATGTTTCTTTATGGGGAATCCTCTTCCAAAAAGTTGGACTTCAACACTTCTCACACTTATTCCCAAGACTGATAATCCTTATTCTTACAATGATTAAAGGACCATAAGTCTTTGTAACACTTCAAACAAAATCATATAAAAAATTCTTGCTACTAGACTTGGTAGTCTCCTTAATAAAATTATCAGTCCAAACTAGGAAGGATTCATAAAAGGCAGAGGTATTTCTGAACAGGTACTTCTAGCACAAGAAGTCATGTCCAATTTCAACAATAAAAAGAGATGCTCAAACATGGTGTGTGAGCTAGATATGTCTAAAGCCTGTGACGGGGTCTCATGGATGTATCTCCTTCAAGTTCTTATAAATTTTAGATTCAGTGAAACACTTACTGACATGATTTGGAGACTTATATCTGAATGCTGGTTTTCTATTCTCATCAATGGTTCTTCTCACGATTTTTTCAAGTCTACTTGTGGAATTAGACATGGGGATCCGCTATACCCTGCGTTATTCATTCTCTCATATGAAGTTCTAAACAGAGGGATGAATCATTTATTCTCTAATGGTAAAATTGATTCCTTTTCACTGCCACTAGGCAGTCCTACTATCTCATGCCTTTCTTTTGCAGACGACATTCACATATTCACTTCTGGGACTAAAAAATCTTTGAGGAATCTAATGTATTTTATCACATGTAGACACCCTATTCTAGCACCCCCTAACCTCTCCTAGGTCCCTAGAATCTCCCTTCATCACTACAAACCTAAGTCATACCCCGAGTACTGATCGAGAGGTCATCGGGCACTCCTATGCTCCGTTCGACCAAAAGTTAAAATCTTTAGCTCGACCGAGACTGAATTAATCCTCAAAGGTCACTGAAACCCCTTTCCAACAGTCCAACCTGTGCGCAATTCTGACTTACGATGCAGACGAACGACCCATTTTCTGCCGAAATTCGACCTAGGGGCCACCGGACGCTCCGAGGCTCCGTTTGATCCAAGTAACCTCTTCAGCTCGATCGAGACTGAATAAAACTTCAAGGGGTACTGAATCCCCTTTCCAACATTCCATCCCATGCACGATTCTGACTTACGGTAAAAAAGAATAATTCATTTTACTCTGAAAGGTTACCAAGAACTTCCAGGCCCCGGTTGACCAAAGTCAACTTCCCAAACCGAGTCCAACTCTTTGGAATGTCTAACTACATCTCCTAACCTTCCCAAAGGTTCTCCCCGTGCGCGATTCTGACTTACCATACGGCGAACGATCCTTTTGCGTCCGAGAATCCTCCGTCCAAAGGTCTGACGAGCGCTTCCGAGCCACGTGTGACCCAAAGTCAACTCCTGGACCCGGGAGCGGTCCAATGGACTTTGGATGGTCTCTTAAATACCTTTCCATTGGTTCACCCCGTACGCAATTCGAATCAATGATTTTTGATGTACGACCATTTTTCTGAAAGAACCGGAAAGAGATTGCCAAATGGCGTGACCTCATTGCAAGATAATCCAAGGTCTGAAATCCATCACTCTCAGCGAACTCAGAAAACCTCTCTCGAAGTCAGTGTGATTTTCACATCCAAATCCTTTTTCAACCTTTACTTTTCATCATATTTTTCACCAAAAATGGTGAATTAACTACTCTTCATCATCATCCAAGTGCAAGGGCTACTCTCCAACATTCAAGACCAAGCTCAAGATCTTCAAGAAGGTCCAACTTTCTCAACTGCTTCTTCAAAATTCTCCTAAATTCGCATTAGCTTATTTTATTACTTAGCACTTTTATTCTCTCATCTCATATATCCTAATATAACTTTTATTTAGTATTATTGCACATCTCTTATTTTCATATAAATACAACCCAAAAAATAAGAAAAAGAGGGTTTACTCATAAATTCCAAACGGGAATTTTCACACGTTTCTCACATTTTTCTCACAACTAAAACACCTTTTTACACACACACACATAAATAAGAGAAGCCCCTAATTGGATTTATGGGATAAACCCCACCCCTCATTTTGTATACGAACTACGTGGACTTTAATGCCTCTATAGGACACGTAGGCGTCTCGGGGTAAAACTCGAGACTCGAGTTCTATTCCTTTCATTTTTGTTATTTTTCTATATTCTTTAACTTAATTCTCTTAGATTCTACACATTTACATATACATATATTTTTTCTTAGTGGTGTATTATTCCACATGCGTTATCGTTCCATCATAATGATCAACGCGAGGATAATCATGTAAATCCTATTTACTAATATTACTTTTAGGAACATTCCTACGGATGACTCATTTTATCTCTTCTATGATACAAGTCGATGATTCCTATCTCCACTACGTATACACACGCACACGTATTACGGGGAAATAAGGGAAAATAACAACCGTCCATGAGAGACCGCAAGGGCGGAATGGGTGCCTAACATCTTTACATTTCGTAACTTAGCCTCCGGACCCTTTTCGAATCATTTTGGTTTTGTATGTATCAGTATGTATTTGCATGCTGTCTTTCGGGATGGCTCCCTTTCCTTTTGTCTATTTTGAGTAAAATAGACTGTCGAATCCATCTCTCTACATTTTTTACCTCATCACCGACGCCGACCGAAGAGCTATCGAGAGGGATGCGCTGGACCAAGATCCTCTCGACACGATGATACCCCTCTTCTTCGTCTCTCCCGCCGTGAGGATCGGGGATGGCCACAGTGGAGACTCCGCTAGGAAACTTCATTTTGAGGGCTAGACTCTATTTACATGGGTGCTAAATTTGCTTATATTTTCCACTATTTTTCATGCCTCCCTTTACTATTCATGTGTACCTCATGCTTATACTTCTATTCAAACACTTGTAGAAGGTTCTACATGTACATTTCACACCACGTACACCTATGATCACATATATCCGCATGTTGCATGCATCACCTATCCATACTTGGTATACCATTGATATATGTACTGTTTTCCCTATTTGGCATGATCAAGAAAGATACTCTCATCATAAGATACTAATAAGAGAATCATGCATGATTCACACGACATCACCAAAGAGCATTGTGATTTACCAAAATTTTGTCCTGTAACTGGACTGTCAGTTCATGATGGGCGCGGGTCTAACAGGGCGCAGTTAGCCTAGGCGATATGACTCTCACCTTCCATTGGCCAAGTACCTTCGACGTATATCGAATGGTTCCCCCACATCGTACCGCTTGACCGAAGTCATGACAGGAGGTATATCATAGGGAAATCATTCACGTACGCCGAGTATATCGAATTCGCTCTCACACATACCGTCCACATGAAGTGTATAGTGAGGCAATTCATGTACACTCAGGTATATCAAATGGCTTGTCCACACGTACCGATTGCCCTCAAAAGAAAGACGTATATTGTGGAAGTCAAGCCAAAGGGGGGAACCCTTTCCAATTCACCCAACCAACTCCATACCCGCATATAGGTGGCAAGCCTAGGACACGCATGTTAGATTATCGGTTTCGACCTGAAACTCTGCTTAAATTCGGAGTCGGACTGTCGCCCAAATTTTCACACATTTTTAAACGGGACCCTGTCTATGAGCCTAGTTACAAGTTCAAATCATAGCTTTGCATATATTACAAACCTAACTTTTCCAGGCTCGGGTTCTGTTCGAAATTTCATTTTGCATTTAGGAGAATTTAGTACAAGTGAGAACATAATAATTATAATAATCATGTTGAGACCTGTCTCCCAAAATATTTCTCCTTTCTTTATCAAAAATCCAAAAACATTTCTCCTTTCTTTAACAAAAATCCAAAAACACTTCTCCTTTTTTTAACAAAAATTCAAAAACATTTTCCCTTCCTTTATCAAAAGTCGAAAAAAACATTTCTCTCTTCTTTATCAAAAATCCAAAAATATTTTGTCTTTCAATCTCAAAAAGAAAAAAATATCAAAAATATTTTCATTGTTTTTCTCAAAAATAAATCCCATTTTACGCCTTCTCAGGTCGATCGTACGCCCTTGGCCTGGCTCCTTATTGGCTTCGGAATTCCTTTCGTTCTCCTGCTACTTATTCCGAGTATGGAATCCATTCTCTCTCAATGGAGAACACAGATTAAGCATGAGTTTTAGAGGCCGATCTGATGACAGTTTTATCTTAGCTCCTGTCCAAGATTGACAACCTCCAGACTGAGGTCCGAGAGATGCGACGAAACTAGGTTCCTGTTCCTCAAGAGCCATAGGCCCAAGTACCTCGTTCTATGGGTCCACCCAAGCCTATTTGGGTTCTCGAAGAGTATCATCATGCTCCATGTGCCCCTCCTATTAATGGGTCGCCGCCTGCCCAGCTTCCTATGCCAAACCTTGCCCAGGTTGAGGCAAACTTGCCTATGATGATTGATCCGAAAGAGGAATAATTGAACAAGGTCAAAAAAGATCTCAAGATTCTAACTAAGAAGTTCGACCAAGTCAGAATCTCTAGAAATTACATGAACTACACCCACATGTCTCCTTATCCTAAGGCGATGTTACTCGAGAAGTTCAAAATGTCAAATATCGAGAAATTCGTAGGGAGTGGACCCCCGATGGTTCATTTTCACAGTTACCACCGTTATATGAATCTCCTAGGGACTTCTAAAGAAGTGATGGCCCAATTATTTTACCAAACTTTGAAGGATAGCACCCTCAGATGGTTTTTGTCTCAAGGAGTCCAGAATCCGTAGCTGGGAGGATGTAGCCTGAGAATTCATGTCTCAGTAGAAATATAACGAAGAGCTTGACGTCACCCGTCGTGATTTAGAACTACTCAAATAGAACTTTATGGAATCATTCAGTAACTTCATAGCCCGATAGAGGGAAAAAGCATCCACTATGACCAATCGGCCATCCGAGGAAGAATAAGTCAACATAGTGAAGAATAAATTCTTACCCTATCTGCGAGCAATAATGGGAGGACAATACTATCCCCAGTTCCGAGCTCTCAGAGAAGCAGGAGTAGAAATTGAGGAAGGTCTTGCTCAAACAGAGGTTGAACCAAAGAAAGTGTCTTGACAATTCACCCCCAGAAAGAATGACAAACTTGTCAGTGCCGCGGTCTCAACCATCAACAACATCTCTTAACCAACCACCTTGTGGGAACACGAAAGTCGCCCTGTCCTAGGATGAAAGGAATACACCGGGCTCCATGATCTCCTCTCCAAAGTTTATCAAGCCCTATTAATCCGAAATCTCATCAAACCCTTGGACCCTCTGGGGATACTGAACTTCAAGCCCAATTGGATCGGCCCATACATCGTCAAAAAGATATTGTTCGATGGTGTCTCTATGCTCGCCGACCAAGATGGAGAGGAGATGGATCGTCTAGTCAACTTGGACCGTCTGAAGAAGTTCTACCCTTAGTCTGAAATCTCGACGCACTATGACTCTTCTCATCTCCCTTTTATTCTAAAAAAAACCTCTCTTCATTTCCGTATACACAGAACTACGTGGGCCTGATCCTCTACAAAAATAATTTCCAGAAAAATTAAAAACTTTTCAAAACCCCATAGGTATGTAGAAATTTCATACATCTTACATGAGCACGACCCTTTCTTTTTCATAAAAATACTATTATTTTCTTATCTTAGAGAATGACTGTTCAATTTAACATATACTTGAACAAAAGGAGTATGCATGCCTTAGCGATCGGTATAGATAATTCAAAAATACAAAATTCATCAAAAGGCACAGCTAGATGATCAAAACTTATTTATTTCACTAACAAGAAATTACGGTATAATTACATAAGAAAAGGAACGGATAAATCCCTTCCCCCTACCTTTCTAGAAAGTCAAATAAAATCCCCAAACGTATCCCCCATTAAAAAATTAACTCCCCCAAGACCCACAGCTACCAGAGGAGCCCAATCCATCATCATTGTCTACATCATGGGGTCCCCGAGCTTACCTTGCCTGACTAGAGTGCCGCAGACGCTCCATGGACCGATAAGCTCGAACCAGCCTCGAAAAAACCACAATACCTCCCTCCATGGTATCAGATAAGATAAACCACCTTTGTTTAATATCCATTACCAACATCTTGCTGACCACCCTTCTCCACAACCACTTCATATAATCCCCAGGGACTTGCCAATCTCTACCAACAGGCTGAGAAGGACGGGTCGACGAATGCTGACTCTCCCATAAAGATTCAAGTTGCATGCACAGACGTTCTGTCAAATCTTCTACCGGAAAGAAGTCTAGTGTCTGAGGTGGCACGACCTTCTCCCAACCAAATTGGCATGGAAGCCGCTAAGGGAAATAAAAAGAGGTCTATCTTCAACCAGTCGAATGTATAGCTATTCCCCCAGCACCTGAATAGGCAGTTGTCCCCACCAAGGCACTGACCAATACAAATTTAAAGCCCCATGCTCCACAAACCAGTTCTCCCGGCTCTCAATATCAAGGACAACGCTGATGAAATGGTGCAAAAAGAAGTTCGGTAAAACCGATAAAAGGTATTCTGGAGGAGTCACCAGGCGGAATCTTTCAGACAACCACATAAACAGCATCACAGGGATACCCCTCAGAAAGTCAGAACTACCTTCTCGCCAGGCATCCAGGCCATTTAAAGTCTCCGCCAGTATCACCCCTGTAGGATTACAACGGTATGATATCCATGAAGTAATAGTTGGAAGTTAGGGGTCCACTAGTAGTTCCCCGATCACTAGCAGTATTTTTGAAACCAAGCCCAAAATGACGGGTACGGTATATCCATCATCACCAACCTCTTGCAAATCCACAAACCGCAACACCACTGGAAGGGAAATCATTGCTATAGATATCAAGGATCTACCCATTGAGGGCAAGACGCAGAGAAGTTCAGCAAAAAACTCTCGGGGAGATCGAGAAAACTCAAGCATAGCATCCGCCACACTAGTATTTACACCCAACATGGAAGAAAACTCCTCATAATTCGAACAGACATCTTCCAAACCAAAGAGGAATACATGGTCTTCAGGGTACCAAAATTGCACCGCCGCCATTAGCATATTCCATTCTATGGGCTGATTATGCCATAAAGAGACTCGACGCATGTTAAAAGCATCATGTTCGACATCGTAGGAGCACATAGCCTCCAAAGTCTCGAGGTAGTTGGCAAACTCAACACTACCAGGGAGAGCCATCCCACAGAATGGGAAAGTAGGAATGTGAAGATGTGATGAAAACACTCCACCCTTAACCTTCTTTTATACTTGAAAACCTTCACAAAAGACATAACCCCTGAAAAAATCGGAGGAAATCCTTCCCCACAGGGTACCAAAGACTGAAGGGGGTACCAATTAAAGCTTTGAATTTATGGGACTGGACTGACTTGCCAATAGGCTAGATAAGGTGCTTGCTGATCGGTAACACCCTGTTTTTAGAAACTTACCTTTTTCCTCTTTTGTCAAAAATCAAAAAACTCAATAAAAATAAATCGATATTCGCAACAAAATTTCAAGAATCCCCTTTCCATCTTTATATAATTTCACATTATGAATAAAACTTTCTTTCAAACTTCCAAAAATATTTTACGGTCTCAGCAGCAAAGTAAAAAGCGCATGTTCATACATTCATTCATTCATTCATTCATTCATCATTAACAGAAGATAATAAAAAAAAAATCCATTGCATTACATAGATATTTTTTCTATGTTACATTAATCTTGCAGGAAATAAAGAAGAGAAAAAACAACGGGACTCAGCCCGAACCCACATTCTCTCTCTCTCACTTACCCTTCCTCATCTCTCTCCTAAGAGCTTCCATCCTTGCGATGTGATCTCTTTCCCCTGCGGAAAGATAACGCACCATCTCTACCTGAACCAAACTCCTCCCCAGATGAGGCAGTTGGCACCAAGCAAGAAGGAATAGGAACTGCATCCCGAATATGGGTAGTCACCGAAGATATACAGTCCCTAATATCCCTTAGCCAAGTTGTGGACACCGAACTTACTGCAAGAAAAGGCATAATCAGTATCAAGCAAAAGAGAACCCGACAAGAAGAATAGAAGATGAAAGACAGAAAGGTGTACCAAAGGACGAAGAACCTCCTCTATCAAGCCTAACTCCTCTGGGTCCATCACTTGAGAACGATAAAACATAGGCACCATCCCTCCATCAGCCTGCCGAATGTTGTATAAAGGGGTATACAATCACACAAAAGGAACCTCCGAAGTCGTCGCCACCACAAACGTTGACGGACTACCACCGCTGTTGGAGGACCTCACTGGCCGACTCGAACCCGCAGGAGGAAAAGGCAATGCATCATATATGTTGGGCGACATCAGCCAACTCATCAGGAAGTCCATGTAATCATAAGGTACAGCCGTATTCGTCTACAACAGATAGGACATGCCAATCATCGCCGTGATCCTCGCATCCTCTGGCAGTAGCCGCTCCCACCTCATAGACATAGGGGGCCTCGCAGGTGGAACCACCACCTCCTCCTCAGTAATCTGTCAGACCGTAATCTCCCTAAGATACCAAGAGTGGACAAACTCGTGCGCCAGCAAGCGCCTCATCTGCGTGTTCACCCTAGTCGACCCTGTGTCTTGAACATCCATCCCCTTAGGGCAAAAGGTCACCTGAAAAATTCCAAGCAGATATAAGTCAATAACAGAATCAGAGCACACAAAGACCAAGACTGAAGAAGGAAAAAGTCTTACCCTATCACTGGTCAGGCAATTCAAGACCTGTCACACCACCTCCAGAGAAAGAGACTTCCTCGACTTCTGATTGGCCTTCTGCCACCGATACAACCAGTAAAACTCCCCAATAGTCTCATCCTTAAGAGCAACCAGCTGGGTATTTCACCCAATCACCTCATAGAACCACTTCTGCCAAAGATAAGAATCCACAATAAAAAAAATACGCACAAGGAAAATGTGAATACATGAAAGGAAAATGCGCAAAGAATAACTCAAGAAGATACGTGGCTCTAGTAAAAGTCTGACGGCAGCATCGGCTAAAAGCATCCATAGAAAAATAAAGGGTCGCCAAAGTTCGGCTCCCCCAATCATAGAGAGGCATGTTCAAAAACATCCTCACGTATGGTAAAAACCATAAGTGGATAACTTTACTGCTTGAAGCCACCAAAAATCCCCCCAGCACCAGTAAAATGAACAACCGGGCCATCTGCCTCACCTGCAGCCCGTCCTTCACATCAATCACCCTTCCCAACAAAACATCCCTCAGCAGGGACATCCTGATGGATTCCTCAGACACTATCCTCCCCACATCACCGATTGTCGCCCGCAAAGAGTGATCCACCTCTATTTTCTCTCCATCACAATCCAGCCCCAGTAGCTGCTGCACATATATGGGAATCACAGTCATCTCCCCAACGCCCAAATCAAAGGTGTGGGTAGTGTCCCACCACCTCTCCCCCAAAGCGCATAAAACTTCCGTCGAACAAGGCGTCTCATCCAGCACAGACGCCAACCTCCCAAAGCCTGCTGGTGATACCACCCAACGCACCATAGGTGGAAGGTGCTCCCAGACATCTTTAAGCCTCATCGTCCCGCGAGCACGCATGGTCGATAAAGAAACATCAGAATGTCAAAGGAAAACCTCGTCAAAATCCAAGAAAAAAAGGAAATCATTAAAAAAGAATGCCAAAAGTCATTTGTACTTACATAAATACCAGGGTTCACCACCCTCGAAGAGCGATCAAGTGTCAACTCCTGCAGCAAGGTCCGCTCATCCAAAAGTGGCTCGAAAGAATCAAATGAGTTCTCACTCCCCAAAGCAAGAGGCACCCTGACCCTCCATTCCATGTTCGCCCGGTGTACCATAGTGCTCAGAAAAGCGGCCATTTTTTAAATTACAAAATGTTAGAACGATTCGCAGAAGAAAATTACAAAAAGAGAGAAGGCAAGAAGCTGTGAAAAATGAGGGGGACCCGCCCCCTTTTAATATAACGCCAAGGGTCATGCCGATCTACACTGACCCCAAAACTACCAATCGGCACTACATATTTACCTTCTCGAGGTAGTCCAAAAGTCTGTGTCACTGTCGAATGTCACCCTACACACCATGTCTACCAGTACCCCCCTTAAATTTTCATACAAAAACTCCTAGAAAATACAAGAAAACCCGAAAAATCCTCAGAAAATTATTAAAAATCCCAGGGAGGGTTTAGAACATTTTTACCAAGAAAATTTCACACTCCCTCAAGCGAAACTCCTATTCCCCCAGCGGAACTCTCGAAAGCCAAGTGAATCTCCTCCCGACATCCCAAACTTCAGGATCATCTCTTATTCCCCAAAGGTCTTAAATTTCCCCGAGCAAAGCATCCAAACCATGGACCGCCTAACCTCTCCCCCAATGGAATTTATAGCATCAGATTGGTTATTCCTCCATAAAGTCTCCAAAAGATACGAGGATTTTCCCAGAAATCATCTCCCCAACTGAAATCAAAATCACGAAGAAATCTCCCTAGCAGTGTTCCCCGAGAACATCTCAATTTAATCCCTCTGAATTGGCTTCGACCCGCAGAATTGGTTATCTCAATTTAAGCCCTCAAAATTGGCTTCAACACTTAGAATTGGTCATCTCGATTTAAGACCTTAGAATTGGCTTCGACCAACATAATTGGTCATCTCAACCTAAGCCCTTATAATTGTCTTTGACTCTCAGAATCAGTTATCAAAACCTAAGCCCTCAGAATTGGCTTCAATCCGCAGAATTGGTCATCTCAATTTAATCCCTCAGAATTGGCTTCAACCCACAGAATTGTCCATCTCTATTTAGGCCCTTAGAATTGTCTTTGACCTGCAAAATTGGTAATCTCAACTGAAGCCCTCAGAATTAGCTTTGACCCGCAAAATTGGTCATTTCAATTTAAGCCCTTAGAATTGGCTTTGACCCACAGAATTGGTCATCTCAATTTAAGCCCTCAAAAATGGCTTCGATCTATAGAATTGTTTATCTCAACTTAAGCCCTCAGAATTGACTTTGACTCGCAGAATTGGTCATCACAACCTAAGCCCTCAGAATTGGCTTCGACCTACAGAATTGGCCATCTCAAACTAAGCCCTCAGAATTAGCTTCGACCTGAACAATTGGTCATCTCAAATTAAGCCTTTAGAATTGGCTTCGACCCGCAGAATTGGTCATTTAAACCTAAGCCCTCAAAATTGGCTTTGACCCGCAGAATTGGTTATATCAATTTAAGCCCTCATAATTGGGTTTGACCAGTAAAATTGGTCATATCAATTTAAGCCCTCAGAATTGTCTTCGACCCGCAGAATTGGTCATCTCAATTTAAGCCCTCAGGATTGGCTTCGGCCAACAGAATTGGTCATCTCAACTTAAGCCCTCAGAATTTTCTTCGACCCGTAGAATTAGTAATCTCAACTTAAGCCCTCAAAATTGGCTTCGACCCGTAGAAATTTTCATCTCAACTTAAGCCCTCAGAATTGGCTTCGACCCACGGAATTAGTCATCTCAATTTAAGCCCTCAGAATTGGCTTCAACCCGCATAATTGGTTATCTCAATTTAAGCCCTCAAAATTGGCTTTAACCCGCAGAATCGATCATCCTCAGCCTTAGGTCCTCAGAATCAGCCTAGACCCTCTCAACTGATCATCCTCATCCTTAATCCCTTAGAATTGCCTTTGACCTTCTGAATCAGTCATCCTCATCTCTAGGTCCTCAGAATTGGCCTCTACCCTCTAAATTGGTCATCCTCTTTTAAATGCATCCTGCGGTGTCTATTCAATGGCTATCATTTGTTCCAAACTCACCCGTCGAGAGGCTCTGTAGACACCCCATTCTAGCACCCTCTAACCTCTCCAAGGTCCCTATCATCTCCCTTCATCACTACAAACCTAAGGCATAACCCGAGCACTCCCAAGATCCATTCAACCAAAAGTCAAACTCTTCAGCTCGACTGAGACTAAATGAATCCTTGAAGGGCACTGAAAGCCCTTTACAACAGTCTTCCCCATGCACAATTCTGACTTACGGTGCGAACGAATGACCCGTTTCCCCCCGAAACCTGACCTAGAGGCCACCGAACACTCTCAGGCTTTATTTGACCTAATTCAACTCTTCATCTTGATCGAGACTAAATAACTCTTCAAATATCACAGAAACCCCTTTCCAATGATCCACCCCATGCACGATTCTGACTTACAGTACGGATGAACGATTCGTTTTACTCCGAAAGTTCAGCAAACACTTCTAGGATCCGGTTGACCAAAGTTAAATTCCCAAACCTAGTGAAACTCTTTGGAATGTCGAATTACATCTCTTAACCTTTCCAACGGTCCACCCCATACACGATTCTGACTTACCATACAGACAAACGATCCGTTTGCGTCCGGCAATCGAGCCACATTTGACCCAAAGTCAACTCTGGGACCCAGGAGCGATCCAATGGACTTTTGATGGTCTCTGAAATACTTTTCCATTGGTACCCCATATGCGATTTGAATCAATAGTTTGTCATCTACGACCATTTTTCTGAAAAAACCTAAAAGAGACTGCCAAACGGTAGGCTCCAAACCCTGTCTATCGGTAGTGTACTTAAAAAACTAGCCAATTGGCAGGATCTGAACCATGCCGATCCAAAATTCCTTGCGCCTATAAAAAGGAGGGCCTGACCTCATTGCAAGATAACCCAAGGTCCGAACTCCATCACTCTCAGCGAACTCAGAAAACCTCTCTCGAAGTCAGCGTGATTTTCACATCCAAATCCTTTTCCAACCTTCACTTTTCATCATATTTTTCACCAAACATGGTGAATTAACTACTCTTCATCATCATCCAAGTGAAAGGGCTACTCTCCAACATTCAAGACCAAGCTCAAGATCTTCAAGAAGGTCCAACTTTCTGAATTGCTTCTTCAAAATTCTCCTAAATTTCCATTAGCTTATTTTATTACTTAGCACTTTTATTATCTCATCTCATATATCCTAATATGCCTTTTATTTAGTATTATTTCACATCTCTTATTTTCATATAAATAAAACCCAAAAACGAAGAAAAAGAGGGTTTGCTCATAAATTCCAAACGGGAATTCTCACACTTTTCTCACATTTTTGTCACAACTAAAACACCTTTTTACACACACACACACATAAATAAGAGAAGCCCCAGATTGGATTTATGGGATAAACCCCACCCCTCATTTTGTATATGAACTACGTGGACTTTAATGCCTCTATATACTACGTAGGCATCTCGGGGTAAAACTCGAGACTCGAGTCATATTCCTTTCATTTTTGTTATTTTTCTATATTCTTTAACTTAATTCTCTTAGATTCTATACATTTACATATACATATATTTGTTCTTGGTGATGTATTATTCCACATGCGTTATCGTTCCATCATAATGATCAACGTGAGGATAATTATGTAAATCCTATTTTCTAATATTACTTTTAGGAACATTCCTACGAATGACTCATTTTATCTCTTCTATGATACAAGTCGATGATTCCTATCTCCACTACGTATACACATGCACACATATCATGGGGAAATAAGGGAAAATAACAACCATCCATGAGAGACCGCAAGGGCGGAATGGGTGCCTTACATCTTCCCATTTCGTAACTTAGCCTCCGGACCCTTTTCGAATCATTTTGGTTTCGTATGTATCAGTATGTCTTTGGATGCTGTCTTTCAGGATGGCTCCCTTTTCTTTTGTCTATTTTGAGTAAAATAGACAAGGGAATCCATCTCTCTACATTTTTTACCTCATCACCGATGCCGGCCGAAGCGCTCCCGAGAGTGATGCACGGGACCAAGACCCTCTTGACACGAAGATACCCCTCTTCTTCGTCTCTCCCTCTGTGAGGATCGGGGATGGCCACATCAAACATTATTAATCTCTTTCAGGCCAAATGCTAAACAATTCCAAGTGCTCTTTTGTAATTCCTTCTCACTATCCTCTTTTTCGTAGAATGATTATTGAGAGGATTACAAATTTTACTCTAAAAAATACTCTTATGCTATACTTGGTACTGCCTCTATATGCAGGAAGAATGTACATTTCTCTTTCTAATGGCCTCGTAGACAAAATCAAAACTAGGCTTGAAGGATGGTCTTGCCATCTGATGAGTCAAGGGGGAAAACTCACTCTTATTAAGCATGTGACTGAATTAAAGTTCTATCATTTATTTGCAGCTCTTGATCCTCCAGTTTCGATCATCAAGACACTAGAGTCTTTATTCTCAAATTTCTTTTGGGCTCTTCAGAAGGAATCACCAAAAGGCACTAGAAAAAGTGGAATTTTATCTGTATGCCTTATGAAGAAGGGGGTATTGTCCTAAAACTAATTCCTCATTTTATTCAAGCTAGCTCATGCAATATTTGGTGGAGACTTGGAACAGTGGATTCAATATGGAGCAGATTTCTGAAGAAAAAATATTATAAGCCATGTTCCCCCCTAAATTTAACTTTAAAAAATTCTTCTTCTCATGTGTGGAAAGAATGCAGAGGACCATATCAGTGATAAAAGAATGGACTAATGAGGGCACGAAAATCAGTTAGTTAGGCAATACAAATGGTACATTCTCTCTTCAATCCGCATGGAACATAGTCATACAAAAAAGTTGTCTTGAATTATCTTTTAAATATATATGGAATCATAGAATTCCATCAAAAGTCTCCATTTTCATGTGGACACGTCTTCATCAAATTTTTCCTATTGATGACAACATTGCAAAGCTCCACATTCCCATTATTTAAATATATCAATGATGTACTCTTCATCATCAGGAATCAATTGATCATTTATTTTAAAAGGGCAAAGTGGCAACCTCAATATGGAAATATTTCAAAGGCCTTCTTGCAATTAAATCATCTTCCTATACTATTAGAGGTGAACTTTTTTTGGGGTGGATCAAAGCTAAAGGACATTGGCTAACTCCAACTTTTCTTAGTATTGTTACTTGTTTAATCACTTAGGAGATATGGAAAGGAAGAAATAGGTCAAAATTTGATAAAATTCATATGAAGACGGGTTTCATAATTTATAATATCCTTCATGGAATTAGGTATTTCTTTTTAGCTTTTCCTTTCATAGGATGTACCTCTAGACTAGATCTTGAATTTACCAAAGACTTCAAAATTCATTGTTCTAAAGCTTGTCCTAGACACTGGAAAAAGGCTTTTTTTCTCCCATAAAGAATATTTCCTTCTTTTGAATATATATATATATATATATATATATATATATAAGCAACTAACACTTACTTTATTTTTGGTTTGTATTTATTTGACAGGAACAATTCGGCCTGCAACCACATGTCTGCGACTCCACGTTGGAGAAATTGAGGGATAAATATAAGACATGGAAGAAGAATATGACGGGCACGGTACTTCAGGGAGACCCATCAGTCTTTTATGAGAGTATGTGACACTGTCCCCGCGAAAGAGCCAATCGCATTGGCACAGTGGCAACAATTTGTCGACAATGAAATCGATGAGCGGCAATTGGCATCTCGCCAATTGGGGAGGGAAAATTGGGTGAAAATTTTGGACGTGCACTGCTCTGGGCGGAATTCTTATGCTGAGGTGGAGCACAGGATGTTAAGTTTTTATTTTTCTTTAATTTTAGTTTTATTTTATTCTAATTTAGCATTACTTTGCGTTACTTACTAATTCTACATTATTTTATTTTAGGATACGGTGCATGGCCTTGGGGGTAGGCCACATAGGCTAGATGCCTCTGTGGCAATTCAGATGAAGAAGGGAAAGGACAAGGAGATGTCCGCGAGCGTCATAGCCACGATTGTAAGTTATAAATGTTTAATCTTTTTAATTACATTATAATTTTTTTTATTTACTTAATTAATTAATCGTGTACTTTTTATCGTTTCAGGCAAAGCTTAAAGAAGTGCATGAGTCACAGTCTGATGCTAACAAAGCATCTATGGCAACGGACACACTTATCCAAGTGCTCGGGGGGATCATAAGGGGAGGACTAGGGGGTGAGTTTGTGAGTGGGGAAGTCGAGGATCGTCAGAATGGAGATGAGCAACACCGGGTTGGGTCATAAGGTGGACATCAATAATGATAAGATATCAAGGTTGGAGGCGACAGTCCTAGATACATAATCCTTTATGAAGCGTCAGTTGGGGTACACCTCCGACGAGGGAAAAGGCAAGGGGAAGGGGAAGGAGAGGAGAAGGAGGTAGAGGTGGATGATGATGTCACTACGTCATCGTTGATACGCACGAACTCACCTCCATACGATTCATTTCCCATATTGACTCCCGTTGAACAATCTATATCAATAATTAATTGGCCGAGAATTTTTCTACTTGACATATATTTTTGGGAGCTGATAGTGAGGGGGTTGAGGGATCCGAGCTTCCTCCTGGGTATGGTGGTTTATGGGCATCCCCTCCAAGGCAATGAGGCAATGGTGCTCATCATGCATGTGGTTTCCATAAAGGATAACTCACCTTTATGATTGTGCGAACAATGCGGCGTTCAGCGAATTAAGGGGTGTATCAATTCAATGTCGTGTGTCCTTCCTTCCTCCTCCGACCTGCTTAAGACCATATGCCATGACATTATTTATATCTATTTTATTTGGATATTGGATTATATTTGTATTTTTTTGATTTGGTACATGTTGGTTTGGATATGGATGTTTGTATTTCTATTTTATTTGGATATGGATTATATATGCCATGATTTGGTACATTATTTCTATTTTAGTTGGATAGATTCTGTTTGGACAGGTAGAATTTTGCTATAATAGGTACAAATATACTGTTGGGCAGTGGTAGTGGCCATATTGCCCAATAATTTTTTTTAATTCTACCCGGAATTATCACGAACTTTAATCGTGACAAGTTTATGTCAAAAAAACTTGTCACGTAGTTGTCACGATCAATGTCCGTGATAATTTTTTATTTATGATGGACTTATCACAGTCTAAAATTGTGACAAGTTTAGGTTTTTGTCACGAACTTGTCAAGGTCTTTGACCGTGAAAAATTTGTCATGGTCAAATATCATGACAACTCCATGATAACTCTAATGAACTTGTCACGGTCTTTGACTGTGATAAGTCCATGACAAAGTCAGTTGTCACCCCCAAACTTGTCATGATCAAAGACCTTAATAAGTTTGACTTGTCATGGTTTTAGACCTTGACAAGTGGGAAATTTTGGTGTAGTGTTCTTTCTTATTAGTAGTGACATTATAGAACATTTTCCACCGGAGGTCTTCCTAAGAGGTACAGAGGATATCTTCATCCGGGAACTCGGAGATCCAAATATCGGCTTCATCCATGGGGTAGTTGGCAAGGTAGTCAGAGATAAATCTTCCTTTCGTGGATTTTGGCGTGACATACACAATATTGAACTCGTTTAGAAACATTAAACATTTGGCCATCCAACTAGACAAGGAAGGTTTCTCAAGTAGGTATTTAATAGGATCCATTTGGGACACAAGTATGATGGGAAAAGTGAGCATGTAGTGCCGTAATTTTTGAGTGACCCTGACAGGGGTGACATATGCTTTCTCTAAGGTAGTGTAATTGACTTTTTACCCGACCAATTTATTGCTAGGGTAGTATATGTCCCTTTCCTTACGGGATTCTTCAATGTACTGGGCTAGTAAATCCCTAGTTGTGATGTTTGTTGTGGTCAAGTATAGGAGTAGAGGGAGACCAGGCTGCGGTGGCATGAGTAACAGAGGTTGGATAATATACAACTTTATTCAGTCAAAGGTTTCCTAACAGGCCTCATTCCATACTTTGGTGGAATCCTTTCGGAGGAGTTTGAAGATGGGTTCACAAATAGAAGTCAATTTACCGATGAACCAGCTAATGTACTGTAATTTTCCAAAGAATCCTTGCACCTCCTTCTCCTTTCGGGGTGGTATCATTTTGAGTATGGCTTTCAGTTTGGCAGGGTATGCTTCAATTTTCTTCTCGCTAACCATGAATCCCAAAAGATTTCCTTTGATGATGCTGATAATGTATTTCTCTAGGTTAAGTCTCATATAATACTGTCATAGTCATTCAAAGAACTTTCGAAAGGCGGGAACATGACCATCCCGAGTCTTAGATTTAATGATCATATCATCCATGTAGATCTCAACCTCTTTGTATATCAGATCATGAAAGATGGTTGTGACAGCCCTTTGGTAGGTAGACCCTATATTTTTTAGACCAAATGGCATAACTGTGTAACAGAGGGTATGACTACATTTTTTCTTAATGATTAGGGTGCATCTCGATATAATTATATCTGGCAAACCAATCGACAAATGACTTGAGAGTGTGACTGGTCGTGTTGTCCACTATCATGTTAATATTGGGAAATGGGTAAGCATCTTTCAAAGATTCCTTGTTCAATTCTCGGTAGTCGATGCATATGTGGACATTCGCTCCTGATTTTAGCATGGGTATAATGTTAAATAGTCGTGTGGGATGTTTGATCACCCGGATAAAGCCTATGTTCAATTGTGTGACCACCTTTTCTTTAACCTTGAAGGACTATTCCGTGCAGAACTTATTCAATTTTTCTTGACCGGTTTACCTTTTGAGAGATTTGGAATCTCAGGATGAGCTATATCGGGATCAATGTTGGGCATGTTGTCGTAGGACCATGCAAAGACATCCATAAATTCTTTTAACATTTCTTCAAGTTGCGCTCGCTCATTCTTGTCAAGGTTGGAACCTATCCTAATCTCGTGCAGTTGGCTACTACAATCGAAATTGATAACAACAGTTTCATCTTCATTAATTTGAACGCAATTATTTTGATTGTTATTAACCTTATTAAGATTAGTTAAGAATTGTTCATTTTGAAAATCATCATCATTAAGAGTTTGACTAGAATCAAGACAATTAATTTAAGGCAAAACAAGATACTCATAATCTTCATTCATTTCATTCTCAGGAAAAATAGAATTGAGAACCTTGTCAAAGGAGGTCTGAATTACTTTAGTATCAGAAAAATGAGGAACAACAAATGAGGAAGAGATAGTATAGACATCTGGGTGGGGTTTTATTTTAGCAAGTGGAACTGGTATAAAATTCTAGTTGATGAGGGGTTCATTGGTGGCCTTGATTAGGATGGATGGAACTGATGATGTAGTGCCTAAGTGGATGATTCAGAGTGTCAGCCCTAGTTTCTATATATTGAATGAGTCCTCAGAGTCACTTCCCTCAGAAACATAGGTAATAGCTATAGCTTTCTTAATGAGCATTTGTACATGATGCTGGGAGTTCTCGGCTTAGGAGTAATTGTCTTAAAATAAGATCTCCAACCCTTGTTTCATCTTCTTATACACATGATCATATTATGGTTCCATAAAGCCACAAAAAGGGAAATTTTCACCCTTTTTGACGAGTCTTCCGTTCAAGGAATCCTTCGAAATAGTCTTGGATCTTATAGGCTTCTCTTCAACTGAGGTTGGCAAAGCATTCTGAGTTCCTCTGATGATGGTTGATAACCCACGCTGTATGGAGGAAAGGCCTTCTTTAGGACTATGGGTTCTAGTATACCATGTTGTCATCTTCCCATCCCTAGTACGAGAATGAAGTATATGTTCTTGAACATCTTGATTATGTTAACATTCTCGTGAGGGATGTGCTCTAGACAGACTTAATCTTTAAAATCATCCCCTACTGGGAGTGGAAGTGGTTGGACTCAGAAGTCAGAAAGAAGCATGTGATTTGGCCTATAGTGTATTTTTAGTACCAAATTACTAGTGCTTACACACTCAGTATTATCATCGTCTTCCAAGATGGCGATGACCTTCCCTTTGGTGAAGAACTTCAGTTTCTTTTGGAGAGAGAAAGATACACCCTTAATGCTGTAAGGACACAGTCAAGTAAGTAATAGATTAAAACAAGAAGTTATGTCAATAAATTGGACCTCAATAATGGGATTTATAAGGCTAACCTGTATTATGAGTGTTATAGATCCCATCACCTCTCGATGAGTATTTTCATAGGCATGCACTGTGATGAAAGTTAGAGAAAGGTCTCTTACTTTAGAACCCAGTTAGTTAAAGGTTTTTAATGAGCAAACATTGAGTGTTGATCCATTATCAACGAGTGAGAGAGAGACTATCTTCCCATTAACTCAACAAAGATGTTGAGAGAATAATTATGATTAGGAAAGCAATCTAGTAGAGGTTAAGGACCTGAACAGGTTAACGGCTACTTTTGGAGTGGTGGAAGGAGGAACTGTGGGCCCGATAAGAAATTTTATCAAAGCATTTTGATGTAGCGGGGACATGAAGAGTCCCCATAAGGTGATGTTGGCGTGAGTTTTCTTGAGTTGGTCGAGGACTTTGCTTTCCTCGATGGTTATTTTTGGCATGGGAAGCTTCTCAACAACTCCCTTTCATTTATTTCTCCCTATTGACTGAGGATTCAAACTCTGGTAGTGTCTCCAGACCTTGTCATATGGTTCACGGAGGATGAGAAGAACATAAACCCCGTTTCTTCATCCATTTCGCGTTGTTCAGCCACTTTGTTGATTTATCATATCATATATTTAAAATATATCATCCCCACAAACAAATTATTGAATTAACATTTTCTTGGCTTGGTTCTTCATCTGACCTATCAAACTCGTCCCCCCATTCGGTGGCAACAATGTCGTCTTTCCATGAGAAGTTGATGCATTCCAAAACCTCAATAACTTCTTCATATATATCCTCCCACTCAACAGGGAGGTACAGAAGTCGAGGGACCAACCTCCCTTGTAGCTTCAAGGCATCATGTAACAGTAATATACTATAAATCTCATTGGTCTATCGAAACATGTCTGCCATAATTTATATTGTATCGTCTAAACTAACTTCGTTTACGGGTACCACCCAATTATATAACTCCCGAGCTAACTTCCAAGCTTCTATGAACAAGATGCTGAACTTTTGATAGTTAATGGTCATTCCAGAGGTTAACTTTATCCCAAACTCTAGAAGTTGGATCAGTACTACTGGTAATTCTATATCCTTCCCTCCGGATCGTGTACGAACTGTAATACACACTCTTGTGAGAAGTGACAGAGCTTGGTTGAAAAAATAAGTAGGGTGTAGGAGAAACTTTGGGAGACTTTAAGTGGTTTGGGTGAAAATATGGGTCTGATAGGTGCTTCACTTGGTACACTCTGGGTAGATTGATCGAATTCTAGGTCATTCTCTAGGAAGATGGCATTTGTATGGTTTGGAAGGGGATTGTGAGTGGTGTTGGGTTTTGGATTGGCCAGTGGAGTGATTGAACCCCGTTAAATTAAACCTTGGATTACATTTTAAAGATAGAAGCACTGATCAATGATATGGATGGTAGTTTGGTGAAAATCATAATGGGCATCGGGTTTGAAATTTTTCGAGAAGTGGGTTTCGTGGTGGACGAGGGTCCAAAGGATTGATTAGGTTATGGTTCAACAGGTCTTAGTAGACTTTAGATAGGGGAGCATGGAGCTCGGTGTATTCATTTTTTACGGACAAGCACAACTTTCTAGCACCCAAGAGGTAGCGAGCTGAGAGCTGTTATTGACAGTCGAGACTGTAATACCCCGTAATTTTAAATGACTTTTTAAATGGGTTATATTTTAAATTAATGCATTAATTGGATTTTATTATAAATTAATTCATTTGGGTTTTATCCGAATTGTGGATATTTAAATGTATGATTCTGAATATTACTTAAACATATTTAGGTAATATATGAATGTGATGTTATTGATATGGTTGTCTGATATTAATTCAGTAATTTAAATCTTTAGTCGGATGCGGTATGGGACGTGTCGGGACAAATTGTGAGATTAAATAAGAAACTTATTTTTATATCGACCTTATAGTCATTTCGATTACGTCGTTGCATCCGAAAGGGTTGAAATAGTCAGAAAAGTCTATTTGGATGTTGGTTTTGGGTCTCGGGTCATTTGGAAATGAAAAGACAATCCAAAAGGGCATTTTGGTCATTTTTACAAAGGGGATGAATAGTGATTTTGGATTTTGTCTTATTATAAGTATTTGGAGATTAGTTGTACGTGGGTTCATTCATCTCTTCTACACAAACTTAAGAGGTCACCTTGTGAGAGAGAGTGACAGGTTGGTTGGGAGAAGAAAAGTTTGCTTGGGAAGGAGGAGAACCTAAGGCCGAAGGTCACCACCACCAACCACCACCGAAAGTGACCGAAGAAGGGGAGAAACACCTGTGATTTACAACCACAAAGGATTACACCTTCATTAGAGGCAAGTGTTTGATAATGACAATCTAAGTTTGTATATTGTCCATGTTAGGATAGTTATAAAAAGATGAGATTTTGCATGTTTGCAAGATGAAAAGATATAGTTATTAATGGATTTTTGAAAACTGAAAATATGTAGGAATCAAACTCATGTTGTAAGTAGATAGTAATCAACGAAATAATCATAAATCTGTTGAAGAAATTCTGAGAATCAATGGTGTGTTTTTAAAGATATCATGTTTATAATTTTCTGGAAAAATAGGATAAATATATGCTTTTGATTCAAACTGTTGACGATTCTAGGATATTTAGATCACTAGAAATCATTCACATATGTTTCTATATCATGTAGTAAGGATGATATGGATTTGGGTAGTTAATAGGAAGGTTTGAATGATCAAAAGTGATGAAACCCGTAGTAGAAGAAGTGCTGAAAACTGGGCTGTTATCTGGGCGATCGATCGATCGACCCCTTGACTTCGATCGATCGACCTCCCCAGAATCCTTGAAGTTGTTTCTTTTTAATGTTTGATCGTATCCTAAACCTTTTGTAAATATTTGGTGATTATTAATTGGATGTAATGGGACTTAGGGAAAGTCAATAAGCCCTAGATGAGAATCGAATTAATGTGATTAGGATTTAATTGATTAGAATTATGATAATTAAATTGAAAGAAATTTCAGTTGCTAGATTCATTTGTTGGATTCCAATTGGTATGCATGAGGATTAAGGATAGGTCCAGTAGGGGAGATTGTTATAAATTACCTGGGTATGCTTAGTTTACAAGAGGGTTTAATCCTAGGTGAAAGAAGATGTGTTTATAAGAAATTAGAAACAATCGGTTATAAAGAGATATAAGGCTATGTATGGGAATTGTCTTAGGGTAATGTGAGTACCTTATTGATATTGTATTATAGGTAGATGATAATGCCTATTTGATTCATTGATGATTTATGTGTATGACATACCTAGCTTACTTGCTATCAATGGGGAGGTTTGCACGTGAGGGCAGTCATATCCTGATGAATCCATGGTATCTTTGATTTATCGCTCGAGAACATAGGTCTATGAAAGACTTATCGGGGAGTTGATAAATCCGCTGACTATGGGAACGTAGGTATGTGCGTGTCCCGTGGGTATGAGAACTATGTTCGCCTCCAAATTTTTGTGTTAATGTTTGTGGTTCGAGGAATCCTTACCGAACCTTTAGTCCCCTATTCGGTGACCAGCGATATTGGGACATGATAGCAGAGTAATGCATTGTACCGCAGCTGTGACTCGGGGTGCCGTATTATATATGTATATATATATATATATATATATATATATATATATATATATATATATATATATATATATAATGAATTAAATGTGTATATAGTGGTTTGATTAATCTATTGTGTGATAATTGTAGATAACAGTGAATTGAGAAAAAGAATTAAACTAAGTTAATGAATGTTTATTCTTATAGATTTGAAAAGCATAATTCATATTAATGAGAAATGATTCATGTTAATGGGAAACGTATATGAATTATTATATTACGTATGGTATGGGACATACGGGGTTATGATATGGGATGGAATCATGTTATGGAAATTTGAGAAGAGGAATCATTAACTAGGAGGTTAATAGGAAACGTTAAGTCTGCACTCTGGCTGAGAGGTGAGAATATCAAGTGAGGGTCTGGATACTAACATGTACATAATAAATGTTTTATTTCACTTGTTAAATACTTGTTATTTTCAAAATCATTTTCACATCGGGCTCTGACCCGTTTCCTTGTATATTTTCTTATCTATTATATCTTCTATATTAAGTGTCCATCAGCAGGGATGCCAACCTATGACGAGCTATGGAGTATTTCTTAGACGCCTATCTTCATTTGATTCACATTCTATAGTGTTCTTTTATTTAGGGCATGTCGCCCAAAGGAATTCAGTTATATCTTTTCTATTGGAGTCAAATACTCTTGTATTCGTGTCATTTTAATACATTTATTATTGTTAGGATTATTGTATTGGATAATTACTTGGGAATGTTTATTCCAATTTCATTTAAATTCTTGTGTTATCTGTTTGGTTATTAGTGTTATAGAATAAAATATGTTTTGTTATTGGTAAAAGAAAAATGGATTTTGTCGAAATTAAAATTTGGAAAGTTTTTAACTCGAGCTTAATTGGGTATTGGGTGATTAGTTAATGTTTTTGACAGTGATGCTAAGAATGAGCCAGCTGTATATTTTGTTTTAATTTGGTATGGGACTCGCCACCCGGTATTTAATTAGGCGGGGTGATACAGGTAGATTCAGAGCATCAGGTTCTAGTGTCCTTTAGGATCTATACGGCTTACGGTGTTTTTAGCTTAGCGTTCTTTGATGTAGAGCCCTATCATTAGTATTCTTGCATTTCTATGAGATAATAGACAAAAATCTTTTGAGGATTTATTTACTTTAGGCATGTCCGAACATGATGTGACTATCGGCGTGAATTGACTCGTGGTATATGAGAGCGTATGTACTACTACTATAGCCAGCATCTTATCTTTAATAAGAGAGTATATGAGTAGACTTTTATTTGAAATCGATAAAACATGTAGAGAGGTTACATACTATTGACTAAAGACCCGAGGAGTTTCGATGACCGACTACTTTAGGTAGTAGTGTATCGGGGGTTTCCTTGTTTGGATTTCGCTTGCGAGACACCCCACGCATGAAACTAATAAATGTTGGGAGTCGAAATAAGTTAGGTCTTTAGGATATGAGTTTATAACCTTTGCGATAAATTCCAGTATTACGCGGGTAACCATATCCATTTTATAATGGAAGTTGTACGATAGGGTGTATGGGCACCCTGGATGATTGGATTGTAGTAGTTTTCATAATTGTGAAATATTAAGAAGTTGTGACTTCAGGATTTATTTGTTTGTTACGTGAGGATCATTTTTCCAAAACTTTGTCATGAGGATGGCATAGGGAAGATTGGATAAAGTTTAAATTAGATTCAGTTCGAACTATATGGTGAGACTTGGTGTAACATCTATAAGGATTTTCGATAATGTACTGTATGGGCGGTACGACATAGATTACTTGCGATGTGAGATTTATACTCAGAGTTGACCTTACCAGTATGATTATTTTTCCGAATTTCGGGACGAAATTCTGTTATGAGGGGGGGAGTATGTAATACCCCGTAATTTTAAGTGACTTTTAAAATGGGTTATATTTTAAATTAATGGATTAATTGGATTCTATTATAAATTAATTCGTTTGGGTTTTATCCGAATTGTGGATATTTAAATGTATGATTCTGAATATTACTTAAAGATATTTAGTTAATATATGAATGTGATGTTATTGATATGGTTGTGTGATACAAATTCAGTAATTTGAATCTTTAGTTGGACGCGGTATGGGACGTGTCGGGACAAATTATGAGATTAAATAAGAAACTTATTTTTATAACGACCTTATAGTCATTTCGGCTACGTCATTGCATCTGGAAGGGTTGAAATAGTCATAAAAGTCTATTTGGATGTTCTTTTTGGTTCTCGAGACATTTGGAAATGAAAAGACAACCCAAAAGGGGATTTTGGTCATTTTTACAAGGGGGATGAATAGTGATTTCAAATTTTGTCTTATTATAAGTATTTGGAGATTAGTTGTACATGGGTTCGTTCATCTCTTCTACACAAACTTGAGAGGTCACCTTGTGAGAGAGAGTGAAAGGTTTCTTGGGAGAAGAAAAGTTTGCTTGGGAAGGAAGAGAACCTAAGGCCAAAGGTTACCACCACCGAAAGTGACCGGAGAAGGGGAGAACCACATGTGATTTACAACCCCAAAGGATCAGACCTTCATTAGAGGCAAGTGTTTGATAATGGCAATCTAAGTTTGTATATTGTCCATGTTAGGATAATTATAAAAAGATAAGATTTTGCATGTTTGGAAGATGAAAAGATAGAGTTGTTAATGGATTTCTGAAAACTGAAAATATGTAGGAATCAAACTCATGTTGTAGGTAGATAGTAATCCACGAAATAATAATAAATCTGTTGAAGAAATTCTAAGAATCAATGGTGTGTTTTTTAGGATATCATGTTTATAATTTTCTGGAAAAATAGGATAAATATATGCATTTTATTCAAACTCTTGATGATTCTAGGATGTTTAGATCATTAAAAATCATTCACATATGTTGCTATATCATGTAGTAAGGATTATATGGAATTTGGGTAGTTAATAGGAAGGTTTGAATGATCAAAAGTGATAAAAACCGTAGTAGAAGAAATGCAGAAAACTGGGCTGTTATCTGGGCGATCGATCGATCGACCCCCTGACTTCGATCGATCGACCTCCCTAGAATCCTTGAAGTTGTTTCTTTTTAATGCTTGTTCGTATCCAAAACCTTTTGTAAATCTTTGGTGATTATTAATTGGATGTAATGGTACTTAGGGAAGGTCAGTAAGTCCATGATGAGAATCGAATTAATGTGATTGGGATTTAATTGATTGGAATTCTGATAATTAAATTGAAAGAAATTCCGGTTACTAGATTCATTTGTTGGATTCCAATTGGTATGAATGAGGATGAAGGATAGGTCCAGTAGGGGAGATTGTTATAAATTACCTGGGTAGGCTTAATTTACAAGAGGGTTTAATCCTAAGTGAAAGAAGATATGTTTATAAGAGATTAGAAATAATCGGTTATAACCCTAATTAAAGGGGAGTTTAATTCGTAGTGATTCGGGAGATAAGATGATATGGACCATTAGGATAATTAATTATATGGTAAGATTTGTGACTCCCATTAGCGGTGACAAACTAATTGACTCAAATTTTTCATTACCCAAATATTTTATGACTCCTAATGGAACTTACAAATAATATTGTGACTCCTAATGGCAGTGATAAAGTTTGTCACTCCTATTAGTAGTTACAAGAACGCAATCATAAAAGTAGTATTTTGGTGTAGTGTAGCCAGGGTATATTGAGAAGTGAATTGATATATATATATATATATATATATATATATATATATATATGGGTGTTGTTACAGTATATATATGATTTGGTTATAAATATATCGGTATGTGAATGATATATTTATATATACATATATCTTTAGTGATATCCAGGCAGGTTGCACGATGTGGGTTAATCCCCTAGCTTGAGGAGCAGGGAGAGTATAGTCCCTAGGTCATATCGTCCCGCATATGGGTGCGATGATTATTACACTTTTAGGAGGGAATATGATCGCCTCCACCATTTAGTATTTTTACCATGATCATGAGTGAGTCAGACTTGATACCTGGGTTAAGTTGAGTATACCCGGGTGATGATAGCACTTTGAGACTACATCCTCGAGTTATAGCTCGGTGGGATGGTTATTATACTTATGGTTGTGATATAAGTATAAATATACTTGTTGTGTATAGTATATTACACGCATATGAAGATGTGAAATCATATAATTTAGACTTGTGTAAAGTGTAAGATGAATAATATTTTATTCTCCTTCCAGAATATTTTTATCCGGATTTAAACTGTGATTCGTATATTAAAGTGAGAATTATATATATGGGATTTTATATACTAAAGTGAAAAATGGTATTTTAAACCAGTGAAAGTTTCGAGATATGAAAGGTGTGTGTGTGTGTATATATATATATATATATATATATATATATATATATATATATATATATATATATATATATATATATATCAATTAAAGCTTATGTGATAGCTTACAGTATAACTTATATTATATCACGCCGCGTAAGTGATAGTTATGAGAATTCAGAGGATGGGTGAAAGAGATTAGTTAAGAAGGGTATCTTAACTAGGTTGTTTAAAAATGTATACGATAGGTGTGCACTATTAGAGGAGGGGTGAGGTGTATCTCATGGGAGTGCGATACCAGTTTAAATATGAGAGATTTCATATTTTAAAAATATAGCATTTGATGCACTTACTAAATATTTTCAAAACTAGGGCTCTGACTCGTTTCTCTATTTTTCCCTCTCGCTTGCTATATACATATATATATTTAGGTGTCCAGTCACAGGGACGCCTAGATGATGATTCTTTCGAGTTAGACGTTGCTGCAACAACTGTGGATGCATGCAGGATTATTTTAGACTCTCTACCCTTATGATCTAGATAGGAGGTATTGTAGTAACATTCGGGCTGATGGCCTAACTATATTCATTAATTCTTTTACTGCATTTTTATTTGCGGCACTTCGATTTGGTTGTATATTATGTTGTACTGAGAGTTCGGTTATCTTATTTCAGTTCAGTTCTGTGTATATAAACTGTTATGCTTGTTTTCCTTATGTTGTTTTGGTTAAAAAGATTAGTTAATTAAAATTTTGACGACGGGCCTAATAGGTTGTTACTGATATATTGGTTTTCGACAATGATGCTGAGAATGGACCATATGAGACTCCTGTTTTAATTTGGTATAGGATTGATCGCCCGGTATTTTATTAGGCATGGTGTCACAACTAGGTGCTACGGTTGTACCTCATACTTAGATTGTTCTTCAATCCAGACAGTGCGTGATATACATCGCTCAGGGTATCGGCTCCACAGATATTGTAAATCTCTACCATTTCATGTTATCATTTACCTTTTCTTCTAGCTTATTGAGATGTCTAGTTGTATGTTGAGACTTAGATGGTTTGTAATATTCATAGACTATTTGGGGATTGTATTTATGTATTATGGTTGAGACAATATTGTTTGTAGATTTGGTTATTGGACATTATGAGTTATATTTGAGGACCCCTTCATCGGTTCAAAATTATTGTCCATTATTCATTTGGACTCTTCATGCCGAGAATGATATTATTTTGTTTTTATTATTATCCAGTATGATTTTATATTTAGACTTGAGCAACCTAAATATTAAATTACCCGGGGTATTACAAAATGTGGATATACATCCTGCTATATTTATCATGCCAAGTTTGTCTTCACGTTTACCGAGGATCTTGCAATTATGAATTCGTTTGGAATATGGTCCTTGGATATATTTTAAGAGTGTTTCTTCTTGAACAAAATCGTTTTGAATTGTTTTTAAATATTTTTTTGAAGGAAAAAATATTATTTTTTATTCTGATCTCGTTGGAACTAGATTTGAATCTCGTTAGAATAAAGTACAGTTTTTGTTAGAATGAAATTCAATCTCATTAGAACGAGTTCGTAATCTCATTAGAATGAACATCTAACAAACATCAAATTAGAATGTTCTGTCTAGCAAAAACAATCTCATTATAAGCTTATTGGAATCTCATTAGAATGAAAAAGCCATTTTGTTTAAATGAAACTTGAATTTCGTTAAAACAAAATGGTATTAACATTTGTGAGATGTGTTTTTTCATGCGAACGAGTTTACCGCTTCAAAATTCGTGTTTTCTCTATTTAAGGCGTGACTTTTTAATAACTTTTGGCAAAAATCACTTTCCTACCTATTTACCAAAGTTTCAAAACCCTAGTTTCGATCTTTGTGTTTAAAGATCCAAGTTCTTCATTTATATCTGCTTTGATGTAAGGCCCTAAAATATGATTAGGAATGTTAATTATATGATTAAGTATAAATTATAAGTTATAATTTGGTGAGTGGTGTTAAACATATTAATTATCATATTTGGGGGGATGCATACTCATGTGATATATGTGTTGGTTGCATTAGATGTTAATCGAGCTTATGATCGGGCATAACTTCTTTAGATCATATTATTAGTTATGTGATTAAATACATCATGATAATATGTTTTTCATACATCATTATTATTATAAAATTAAACCAAGGTGTTGGTCCGAAATTGGCGATGTTAGGTCGCCAAATGTGAAAGTTTTAAGATTTTCGGTAAATTGCTACTCTTCTGTTCGGGCCCAAATTAGGCGTACTAGTTTTTGATTTGGGAAAAACACAAAATATCAAAGTTGTAGATATATGAGTTAAGTTTATAACACAACAAATGGTGAATCAAACAGACATTCGAGTGAAAATATATTTTCTTTTTTACGAACCTGGGGTAAAGTGGTCATTTAACTTTAAATGATATTTGGTCTTGTATGGTGCCACATGTTATATTTTGATTGGACCAAGTGGGAGGTACCTTAGGCCGACTTAAACCCCTTAAAATGACCCCCTTCTTCAGCCAATTCATCGATGAAAAAATATTTCGCCTAAGGAGAGAGAAAAAGAGGAAGTTAAGGAAGAAATCCTTCGAAAAATTACCATAAATCAAGGAATTCTCGTAAGGTAATTATCTATTTATTAAAGTTGGTCACATCAATGAGTTATACACTTGGTATATTTTTATTTCTGATTTTGATAAATATGTTAATGATACCCATTTTTCCAAATTGAGTTAAACTAAGGATGGCTTAAGAACATACGTACGGACTTGTGCTAGGATCGTAAATGTTAACTTCAAAGATCCAGATTTGAATTCCCTTCTCGTGAAATTTTTTTAATGCGGTAAATTCATGCATATGATGTTTATATATGATAAAAACATGTTTAGTATATGTTTTCCATGATTGATGCCAGAGGTGGAGAGTAGGTATGCTTAAAAATGTTAAGTTATGTTTTAATATTCTATTCCGACCTAGTTGCGCTAAAAATGGCATAAATCATGGAATACTTATTGAAATCAAATTATTCCACTTGGAGATTAAAATAGACTCATATATGTATACTATATACGAAAATTATGTTAAAATACCAATAAATGAATTATAGGTGATAGTTGAAGTTCAGGTATAAATTCTGCCCCAAAAGTGTAAGTGCGCACACCAGGTGTTCGACGTTTTGTATGACCTAGCAAATGAACTCTAAAAATTATGAAAATTTAATTTTATATTATTAAATATATTTAATATATGTTCCCATGATTTATAACCGATTTGGAGGTTATATATGCATGAAAAATGTTAAGTTATGCTTTGATGGTCTACTCAGACCTAAATGTGTTAAAAGTGGCATAAATCATTGAATACTTGTTGAAATCAAGAAATTCCAATTGGAAATGTTAGAGAACATATATGAGTATGATATACTTGTTGGGGAGAATAAAAAATTTTATGTTTTGTCTTTGCAGTTGTGTTGAAGTTGAAGTTTTGTTGTTGTTTTTCTCTAGAAATGATTTGGAAAAGGTTGTAATAAAACAGGCATAACTTTGTCTAGAGAATTCATAATTTAATTCCGTAAATTGTATTAGAACCCTAATGAACAAGGTGTTATAGAAATGTGTTGTATCATATTCAATTAATTTCCAATTATGTCAGATTGACCAACTTATGTGATGTGTTACTAAGTTTAATGTGATTTGGTGTATTCAAATACTAATGCTATTAAATTGTTAGATGGGGAAGCTACTAACACTACCATAGCAAGGAAATAGTTTTAGTATTAATCTTAGTACCAAACTCAGGGTGAGTGACCTTCCCGGTCAATTATAAATGCGTATAATTTCATATGGAATTGTGTAGTTAAATACATGTGTTAAACTGTTTGTGGAGTGAAGTGGTATTTGTCAAGCATATTCATATGATTAAAATTGTTAAGCGAAGTTATTTAATGTTATGGACTATGACGGGTCATTTATCTAATGTTAAGGACTGTGGTGGCTCCTACTGGATGTGGCGGTCCCGTTAATCCAACTTAAAGGTTTATTTTACTCGGGCCTAATTGTGGGATGTGATGGTCCCCAATAACTGTTGCGGGTCAATTGGACTTTGGCGGGTCCAGGCTTACGAGAGTTACACAATTCCTGTTGGGTTATAACATTAGAAAATAAAAATGGTTATTTAAATTGGTTATATGAGTGGTATATGGTCATTAACTAAGATTTTATTTCTTACACTCCTATAATGTTATGTTTCAGGTATGTCTGTCGTTTGGAGTTCACTGCCAAGTTAAGACCATAAAACAGCGGAGTGACGAATATCTAATATGTGTTGAATATTAACAAGCTTTTTTGGTAAATGTTAAACTAAAGAAATTTTGTATATTGAGTTGTTTAGTATTTGTTACATGTTAAGGTAGCCATGTTTTTATCTAAACATGCTTTTGGAAAAAAAAATCTGGTGTAATTTTCAAAGAGAATTAAAGTAAAGTATTGTTTAAGGGAATTTATCTCTAAATAAAAAGATGGTTTTAAGTTAATTAAGTTAGGGTGCAACAACTTGGTATCAGAGCATGGTTATTTGGTTCTGGACAGGGTGTGAGGGTCTAGATTGGCAGTGGACGCAAAAAAAAAACTGTGTTGAGTTATAAGTATTCAGTTTTTAGGGATACATATAAGTATGTTGGATTCCTGAGGCGTGGACACAAAGGGTTTGTTATTAAGTTTTAAATTGGCTTTGTTGACTAACATATGTCAGTTATAGAAATATATTGTTGTACGTGATATGAAATTCAAGGATCTTGCAGGAAAGGAAATAAGATGTTAAGGTTTATTCGGGGATGACAGTGAATACAGGTATTTTAATATAAAGCATTGCATTGTTTTATATGTTGTATGAACAAATGTGTCATTGAAGGAAAAATTTTAAATACACAATGTGGTATACAAATTGTGAATTATTTAAAGTGATCTCTTTTTATACTGGTATATGTGAACTTGACAAAAATTATAAAGTATTGGAGGTGATCTCTTCATATGCTGTTATATGTGGACTTAAGTCGTGTTACGTATATCATTATGAATGGGTACGCTCCTCATCTGTATGGGAGAGTGGTGTACGGGAACACATATTCCATTAAAGGATAAGAAGTGAGGAAAATTATTGTTATATGATTATAATGAGACTTAAAATGTTCGAGTGTGAATAAAAATGAAGATTCGCATAGTATAGGTTAAATTAGAAGGTTAGTAGTTGTATATGTTTATATTTAACATGTGAAAAAGGTATGAAATTCAATAACTAGTCGATATATCACAAATGATCAGAATATGAATTCATAATGAATTATTACAAGTACAATAAAGAGTAATGAGAGTTCAGATGTACGTCTTTAATAATTTGAGTACATATTTATAACACCTCGTATTTTTTAGGACTTAAAATTTAATTATTTTGGGAGTTATAAAAATATTTAAATTAGAGAAAATTAAATTTATGATTTGGTGAATTTATTTAAGTGGGCCGAATTAATCATAATTGGCGACTTTTAAGTTTAATTGTTCGAATTAAAGTGTGTCGCATTTTGAGGTCAAAATTTGAGAGCATTATAAAGTATTTTGGATGACAATTCTGAGTGCGCGGTTGAGTCCGAGTGGGTCGAGATAGTCAGAAAAGAGTTCCCGGGGGTAGTAATTGGGTCTCAGAGTATTTTTGGGCATATCCGGGCCCACACGGGGGGATTTGGGCAATTTTAATTAGGCCCGTATGGCCTACAACGGGATTAAGGGTTTTAATCCTAATTGGGAAAGTGGGAACGACAGTTAATACAACTCTTAACATAGGGTTTGAGAGAGACACGGAAGAGACAAATCAATAAGCCAATTGGGGGTCTTTTGGAGCCAAATTAAGGGACGAATTAGGGTGTTCTTCATCAACACCTACACTGCACCAACGAATCAGACTCTATGAATCCTTCCAGGCAAGTGGTTAACTGTTTTGATTCTTAAAATAAGTGATAACCAATTCATATTATAGTATGTTTATATGAAAATTCGTTTTGGATGTGTAACCATAATTAAAATTGAGTTTTCTGAATTTAGAGTGATGGGCAGATTTAATTACTCAATGGAGGTTAAGATATGATTTGGGATTCTTAGGATTGAATTGTATAGTGGATTACAATATGTATTAGTGATTAAATGAACTGAAAATGGTTAGGTCAAATTCGGTAGAACGAGACCCGGGTGAAAAACCCAAATCGGATATACTAAAGGCTATGTATAAATTTAATGATGCATTAAGGTCTCTACGATATTTAGAACCTTTTCTTGTGTAGAGAATATGTTGGTTGTGATTTGGGTAAAGGTTTGGCAAGAAACGAAAGCTTAAGGGTTCATCCATGGCTGAAACAGCAAGCCGGAGAAGACAAATCCATGTTCGATCGATCGATCGACCCAGGGGATCGATCGATCGAAGGTTCCAGAATTTTGGCAATTTGGCCTGTTTATATATATAAGGGAAATTAATTTATAATTTAATCCCCTAGTTTTATTTAGTGATAAATGCATATGTGACGCATATTCCTTAACAATTATGAGGGGATATAATTGGGTTTAGTAGGGTGATAATTGTATGTCACGGGATGATTTAATTTCGGGAATTTATTTGTAAGTATTGATTTTGGACCGAGGGAAACTATTCGGGTATTGTAGTTGAGTGGAATTACATTATTAAAGGAATCGAGGTGTAATTAATTAGTTATGGGGCGAAATATAAAATTGGGTATTAACGATGGTACGAGCCAAGTGAGCGAGTCTGGGTATAATGGTTGGGCGACACCAAGTGTTAAATTAATTAATGTGTAAATTAATTAAATTAGAGTCGGACCATAGACTCAGATTGGTAATTAATTAATGTGTAAATTAATTAAACTAGAATCGGACCATAGACTCGGATTGGTAATTAATTAATGTGTAAATTAGTTTAATTAGAGTCTGACCATAGACTCGGATTAGTATTAATTAATTAAGGTGTAAATTAATTAAATTAGAGTCGAATCAGAGACTCGAGTAAATACCATATAAATCAATGTGCAAAGTTTTTTATATAAGAGTTGGGCCATGGACTCGGGAAAATATTATATTAATTGATGTATGAATTAATAAGTGAGAAAAGTAATTAAGTTGAGTCGGGTCACAGACTCAGGAAATTACAAGCTAGTGTTACGATATTTTGAGTACACGGTAAAGGCGGGGTTTATATTATATATATACGGTGTAGTGATAGTATATATATACGTGCATATATTGTGTGTGTTATTAAATATCAGTGACTAGATATTTATTCAATTTATATACTCTAGTTATATCAAGGGAGGTTGTGCGATGTGGGTGAATCCCCTAGCTTGAGGAGTAGGGCGAGTATATCCCCAGGTCATAGCGTCCGGGATATGGGTGAGGGATTTATCTCACTTTTAGGGAAGGAATATGACCACCTTAACTACATTTATATTTTGGGCTAGGTTAGTGAGCGATTCCAACTTGGGGAACTAGGTTATGTGAGCACACCTAGTGAGATAGCATTTTAAAGGGAATCATCCGGTGAGGGTATACTCGGAGGGATGGATGTGTATATATATATGTGTTGATGTTGTGGTAAAGGTACGTATATAATGGTATTAAATATTATATGCGGGTAATAATACAGTGTGTGATGGAATTATTTTATATAAGTTGTGTTACAGTTATATGTTGTTGTTTAAAGGAAATTAATTAAGTTAATTAGTGAGATAACTTATAACCCATGGATAATAATACTCGCTTTAGAGTGGAAAGGCAAGGGAGGATTACAAGTACTAGTTGGACGGGGTAGTACAACTAGGTGGGGTTAAGGTAATCGTTAGGTATGCACTTTCGTGGAGGGGTGAGAATGTCCTCAAGAGAGTGTGACACTAGCTTAAATATGGAGCGCATTCATATATTTTAAATTACTGCAGTTAATTCACTTGCTAAATATTTTCAAAATATTTTGGGTTCTAGCCCTTGCTATAAAACTATTTTCAAAACCTTTTAGGTGTCCAGCCACAGGGACGCCAGGATTGATATTTTATTCCAGGGGTACGGAGCTACGGCATATGTGGATGCTAGCAGGAGCTTGGATTAGATGCATCATTCTTTCATTCCTAGAGTAGGAATCATTTATCAGTTCAGTTTTCTAATTTTTATTCAGGTGTTAAATATTTGGATTGGACGATTTATTTTTTGGTGGCTGATGGTTTATTCGGCATGTCGTTTTATTATTTATTTAGTTTATTTAATTCAGTTGTGTGAATGGATTATATTTATTTCCACATGTACTATTTGATTTAATTAACAAGATAAAATTTGGCACCAACTTTTTGGAATACTAGGTGGTTAGTAAGTCTTAAAAAGGGTTTTCGACAGTGATGCTAAGGATGAACCAACTGGGATTCCTGTTTTAATTTGGTATAGGACTGATCACCCGGTATTTTATTAGGCGGAGTGTGACAGATGGTATCAAAGCGTCAGGTTCTAGTGCCCTTAGGATCTGTGTGGCTTTACACGTTTCATCTTAGCATCCTTTGATATGGAGCCCTTTCATAGGATTGTCATATTCTTATATGTATGCGTATTTACGTTCTTCTGCCAATTATTCTATAGTTGAGGGTGAACTCATACGATTCGATTCTCATTTCAGATGCCGCCCAGGAGAAAGAGAGAGAAGATAGGGAAACAGGGGGAGATGAGACTAGAGAGGCTCATCAGAAGCAAGAGTTATCGCATCAACTGCCAGAGATGATTTCGATAGAATAAGTAACTGAATTAGTGGTGTAGGAAGTTGAAGAAACGATGATCACCATGGTAAGGTACTTTCCACGAGATCAGCCACAAGTGTTAGTGGAACCGGATGTTCAGGTCCAACTGGGGTAGTCGGGGTGGCAGTAAGTACCAGAATTCTTTCAAAAGGGCCACCCACCAAAGTTTCGAGGGGGTTAAGATGTGGTGATGGCGTGTCAGTGGAAGAGGGATATCCAGCGTCACCTACGCATGGTAGATTACAATGAGGTGCAAAAGCAAATGCTAGCCACTTTTAAGTTAGTGGGAGCAGCGCTACAGTGGTGGGAGTCAATCACCACAGTTGAGGAAAGGGATACATTAGCAATTGCAGAGTTTTGGGTGCGGTTCAACCATAAGTATTTTTTGCCAGTAGTGGAGACCGAAATGAGGAGAAAATTTAGAAAAGTGACTCAGGGGAACCGTTCAGTGGCCGATTACGAGGAAGAATTCACTCGTTAGGCAAATTTTGTACCGGATGAGGTAAGCGATGAAGAAAGAAATAAGTCAAAGTTCATGGATGGGTTAGTTAAGAGGATCGGGAAACATTAGATTGATATTCCCGCATTAGTATCTTATACGAACTTCGTAAATGCAGCACTCTTGCACTGTCAGGAATATGGCTTCCACGTGAGAGGAAGTAAGGGGGAGAGGAAACCAGTCAGTTGGATAAAGTAGAAGGGAACACTAACAGTGGGGTATCTCAGCAGCAGACAGGGGGACGTCAGGGGAAGGATTCCCGGTAGGGGAATCAGGCCAAGCGATTTAGGTTTGGAGGCTATCGACAGGATGGCCAGGACTCCCGACAAGGCCAATAAGGAAGGGATCAGTGGTAGGGTAAATTTATTAGGAGGTGTTTCGTTTGTGGGGAAGCGGGACACGTGAAGAGAGATTATCCTCAGCGAGGAAGGGGTCAACTACAGGACGAGGTCCTGGATGTACAGCCACTAGAACAAGTCATGGGTCCGTTCGGGCAGGGGGAAGCTGCTCAGGAACCCGAGGATCAGCCATTGCAAGTAGAGTATGGAGGTAATTATCTTTTTATGCTATGGGCATGGGGTATGTTTTGAGTGACATTGAGGGTGTAAAAATATAATAATTATTTTCACTAGAGTTCGCGGGTAAGTCGAATTTAGTGGGTGCACTGGCTATAGCAGCCATGTTATTTATATATATTTTCCGTGGGGTAGAGGAGTCCTCTGGTGTTAACCACGAGAGAGTGGAGGTGCACACTGAGAGAAGGTTTGTATTATGTGAGTGGTTACTACTTTCGAGAATTATGGAAGTAGGGTAGATATTTTTTTATCGGCTGATTAGCGATGGATTTGAACTATTGTGAATAGTGGGGTAAGTTTTGGTGTTCGCAACACCAGGGTATGAATGATTTTTACTAGGTATCACCTGAGAGGGAGTCTAGCCTATATATATATATGTATATATGTTGTATTATACAGTGCGATAGACACATAATGAGGTCTTGTGTTCTCATAGTTTATCCCGGTAAGTAAGGGAGTCTACTGAAGTGAATCAGGGTGGCTAAATTTATTTTCGAGCAGGGAGAGATAACTCAGGGTTTATTTTGTGCAAGAGTTAGTGATAGTAAGGGCGCGATATTTTATGTTGTCTTTTGTAGCATAAGAGTATGCATGTATGATTTTGTGTTAATAGAAAAGTATTTGGGGGTACGTACTATGGACTGAGGGTCTAACAGATCTCAACGGCCGACAATGTTAGGTAGTAGTGTCTCGGGGGGGTCCTTGTTTGAATTTCTCTTTGCGAGACGTCCCACGTATGAAACTTAGCGCAACATTGGAAGTGGGGATATGTTCGGTCGTTAGTACATGGGTTGGGTACCCCGGGTGTTATTATTTATATATGTGATATGACTACGGGTTGGAAGTTATATTACGGGTCACGGCTAGTATAGTCAGGTAACTTTCGTGCGGTAAAGCACGGGGATATGGTGTATGGGCACCCGGGTTCACTAAGGCAAATTTTGTGCGGTCAAGCACGAGTAAGGGTGTATGGGCGCCCTGATTAAGTAAAATACATATTTGTGTAATTTATAGTTAGAAGCGGGAGAGATAGATATAGCGAGCTTAGAGGCACATAACTAGAAAGTGATATTTGATGCTTAGAGCACTAGGCTTATCTTAATTTCGAGGACGAAATTCCTTTGTAAGGGGGGAAGTATGTAACACCCCGTAATTTTGAGGATTTAATATTTAATTATTTTGGGAGTTATAAAAATATTTAAATTGGAGAAACTTAAATTTATGATTTGGAGAATTTATTTAAGTGGGACGAATTAATTATAATTGACGACTTTTAAGTTTAATTGTTCGAATTAAAGTGTGTCGCATTTTGAGGTCAAAATTTGAGAGTCTAAGTGTGCGGTTGAGTCCGAATGGGTCGAGAAAGTAAAAAAAGAGTGCCCGGGGGTAGTAATTGGGTCTCGGGGTATTTTTGGGCATAATCGGGCCCACACGGGGTGATTTGGGCCATTTTAATTAGGCCCGTATAGCCTAAAACGGGATTAAGGGTTTTAATCCTAATTGGGGGAAGTGGGAACGACAGTTAATACAACTCTAAACTTAGCGTTTGAGAGAGACACAAAAGAGACAAATCAAGAAGCCAATTGGGGGTCTTTTAGAGCCAAATTAAGGGAGAGATTAAGGTGTTCTTCATCAACACCTTCACTGCACCAACGGATCAGACTCTACGAATCATTCTAGGCAAGTGGTTAACTGTTTTGATTATTAAAATAAGTGATAACCAATTCATATTATAGTATGTGTATATGAAAATTCGTTTTGGGGGTGTAACCATAATTAAAATTGGGTTTTCTGAATTTAGAGTAATGGACATATTTAATTACTCAGTGGAGGTTAAGATATGATTTGGGACTATTAAGATTGAATTGTAGAGTGGATTACAATATGTATTAGTGATTAAATTGACTGAAAATGGTTAGGTCAAATTCGGTAGAACGAGACCCGGGTGAAAAACCCAAATCGAATATACTAAAGGCTATGTATAAATTTGATTATGCATTAAGGTCTCTACGATGTTTAGAACCTTTTCTTGTGTGGAGAATATGTTGGTTATGATTTGAGTAAAGGTTTGGGAAGAAACAAAAGCTTAAGGGTTAATCCATGGCTGAAACAGCAAGCCGGAGAAGACGAATCCCTGTTCGATCGATCGACCGACCGAGGGGATCGATCGATCGAAGGTTCCAGAATTTTGGCAATTCGTACTGTTTATATATATAAGGGAAATTAATTTAGAATTTAATCCCCTAGTTTTATTCAGTGATAAATGCATATGTGACACATATTCCTTAACAATTATAAGGGGATATAATTGGGTTTAGGAGGGTGATAATTGTATGTCACGGGATGATTCAATTTCGGCAATTTATTTGTGAGTATTGATTTTGGACCGAGGGAAACTATTCGGGTATTGTAGTTGAGTGGCATTACATTATTAAATGAATCGAGGTGTAATTAATTAGTTATGGGGCGAAATATAGAATTGGGTATTAAAGATTGTACGGGCCAAGTGAGTGAGTCTGGGTATAATGGTTGGGCGACACCAAGTGTTAAATTAATTAATGTGTAAATTAATTAAATTAGAGTCGGACCATAGACTCGGATTGGTAATTAATTAATGTGTAAATTAATTAAACTACAGTCGGACCATAGACTCGGATTGGTAATTAATTAATGTGTAAATGAGTTTAATTAGAGTCTGACCATAGACTCGGATTAGTATTAATTAATTAAGGTGTAAATTAATTAAATTAGAGTCGAATCAAAGACTTGGGTAAATACCATATAAATCAATGTGCAAAGTTTTTATATAAGAGTTGGACCATGGACTCAGGAAAATATTATATTAATTGATGTGTGAAGTAATAAGTGAGAAAAGTAATTAAGTTGAGTCGGGCCACGGACTCAGGAAATTACAGGCTAGTGTTACGGGATTTTGAGTACACGATAAAGGCGGGGTTTATATTATATATATACGGTGCAGTGATAGTATATATATATACGTGTATATATTATGGGTGCTATTAAATATCAGTGACTAGATATTTATTCAATTTATATACTCTAGTGCTATTAAGGGAGGTTGCGCGATGTGGGTGAATCCCCTAGCTTGAGGAGTAGGGCGAGATATCCCCAGGTCATAGCGTCCGATATATGGGTGAGGGATTTATCTCACTTTCAGGGAAGGAATATGACCGCTTCCACTACGTTTATATTTTGGGCCAGGTTGGTGAGCGATTCCAACTTGGGGAACTAGATTATGTGAGCACACCCAGTGAGATAGCATTTTAGAGGAAATCATCAGGTGAGGGTATACTCGGAGGGATGGATGTGTATATATATATATATATATATATATATATATATATATATATATATATGTATTGATGTTGTGGTAAAGGTACGTATATAATGGTAGTAATTTTTATATGCGGGTAATAATACAGTGTGTGATGGAATTGTTTTATATAACTTATATCACAGTTATATGTTGTTGTTTAAAGGAAATTAATTAAGTTAATTATTGCGATAACTTATAACCCATGGATAATAATACTCGGTTTAGAGTGGAAAGGTAAGGGAGGATTACAAGGACTAGTTGGACGGGGTAGTACAACTAGGTGGGGTTAAGGTAATTGTTAGGTATGTACTTTAGTGGAGGGGTGAGAATGTCCTCAAGAGAGTGTGATACTAACTTAAATATGGAGCACATTCATATATTTTAAATTACTGCAGTTAATTCACTTGCTAAATATTTTCAAAATGTTTTGGGTTCTAACCCTTGCTATAAAAGTATTTTTAAAACCTTTTAGGTGTCCAGCCACAGGGACGTCAGGATTGATATTCTATTCCAGGGATAAGGAGCTGCGACATATGTGAATGCTAGCAGGAGCTTGGATTAGACGCATCGTTATTTTATTCCTAGAGTAAGAATCAATTATCAGGCTAGTTTTGTTGAATATCTGGATTGGACTATTTAGTTTTTGGTGGCTTATGGTTTATTCGGCATGTCATTTTATTATTTGTTTAGTTCATTTAATTCAGTTGTGTGAATGGATTATATTTATTTCCGCATGTACTGTTTGGTTTAATTAACAAGATAAAATTTGGCACCAGCTTTTTGGAATACTAGGTGGTTTCCAAGTTTTAAAAAGGTTTTTTGACAGTGATGTTAAGGATGAACCAACTGGGATTCCTGTTTTAATTTGGTATAGGACTGATCACCCGATATTTTATTGGGCGGGGTGTCACAATATTGTGGATATTACTCTTGTGATGTTTTGAAATGCTTATATGAATATTAAAGTTGATATGAGGTGTTAAAGAATTGGAAGTTTAAAAATATTAAGGATTCCTTTTAGGGGTATATGTTGTGTATTATGGCAAGGAATTTCCTATCGGATGAAAGGTAAGAATTATTTATGAGAATTGAAGATGTAATTGGGAATGAAGGGTGGAGAATTATTAATATCTAGTGTATATGATAACTGAGTTGGAGATATTAAATAAGGAAAAAAAGGGGGCTAGTGTATGTTTATACTCAATATCAGCAAAACCTAATGGGGTGTGGCCATGATGAAATATAAATGTAGTATGATGGGGTGTGATGAGTTTTTGATAAAATATAATCGGGGCTAAGTGAGACTTTCACGGTTAATAAATAAATGAGATCTAAACCTTAACTAATGACGAGTAACGAATAACGTATAAGTATGAGAAAGATGCTAGTTGGATTTGAATGTCTGCAACTAGTTTAGGGGGATATTGAGCTATATTTGTCACTGTGCGTATGTGTTATCACTAAGAGTACGTTATATAAAGATTATGGTTGACATTATACGGAGTTACCAAGAAGTATGTGTAAGGAGAATGTGTTATGTGAGATACCATAATATGATACATTAAGGTATTTGTACAGGTCATTTGAGATAAATAAGACATATAATAGTTAGAGAAGTATTATGGAGTTAGTAAGTATGGATTAAGTTTTAAGTGGTTATGTTACGTCTAACATCCATGTTACCAAACGGGTAAGATTAGTGTATTAATGATGTTGCGTAAGACTATAATGTTTTAAAGATTGGCTTAAGATTATGATTGTAATGTTATTGTGTTGGATAAACGACTAGTTAAAGTCATTGCATGTTTAGTTAAAGAACAATCAAACGATACTGAAAATAGGAATATAGTGAGAAGTTATATTGAGTTCAAAGTGCATGACTGCACCAGATACATGAAAGTGAATATGGAATAATGGTTAAAAAAATATACATTTGGTGAATGATTGTTCATTATCGATATGTGGAAAGTAGTGAGGATATGTTTATATTAAGGATCGTAAGAAAGATATTTAACATACTCTAAAACTTCAGAGATGATACGGATAGTAGTCAAAGTCGAACACATATATTTGGTATTAAGTGGAAGATGAGAAGATAACATGTAATAAGTTGGTATTTTAATATGATGTTTATCATTTGATGTAATGAATGGAAGTTGGAGAGATGAACTATAATAAGTTAGTCTTGTAATAGAATATTTATTATTTGAAATGTTACATGATGATAACGATGGACTATGGGAATGAAGTGAGAAACGTAAATAATGATGTTTGGTTTATTAAGAATGTTCACTCATTGTTAATATAAGAGGATACAACCAATAATCTATTATGTGTGAACTTTTGACATATGCATATAAAGGTATGGAGTAATATATGAGTTGGGAATTGACTTTCATTAATAAGAAATCACTAGACGATTACCCTTACGTATGAATGATACAGATGCTTATGTGTTGATAGATTCTGGTTCTACACATTCTTTGTGTTTTGCTTTATCTATTGCATCTTAATAAACCACTATCATCATTAGATTCTGGTTTAGATATTATTACTCCAGTAGCGAGGATTGGTTTGTATTGATAGGGTGTGTAGGGAGTGTATGATGCGAATAAGTGAAAAGGAGTTGTTAGTGACTTACTACCTTTCGATATGCATGACTTTGATGTGATATTGGGTATGGGTTGGTTGTCCTCGTATCATGTATGTTGAGATTATTTTATAAGGGAGGTAGTGTTTCGGTTAACAGGTGAACCTAAATTTAAATTTATTGGGGAACAGAATGTCATCTGCGTATTATTTTACAGACCTTGCGAGAGAAGCAGTTATATGCTAAATTTTCTAAATATGAATTTTTGCTAGACCAAATTAGTATTTTTTTTAGTATGTTATTTTTGTTGATGGCAATTGTGTTGCTTGAAAAGATGATGGATGGAATTTATAAAGGATAAAGATTTTAAAGGAGGCCCATTGTTCTTTATATGTTATGCATCCGGGAAACACATAACTTTATAAAAATTTGAAACAATGTTATTGGTGGCCAGGAATGAAACACGACATTGTAGATTTTGTTGCTAGATGTCCACTTTTCCAACAAGTGAAGGCGAAGCATCAGAAACCTTGTGGTTTACTACAATCCTTACCTATTCCTGAGTGGAAATAGGAGCATGTTACTGCCGATTTTGTTATAGGTTTACCAAAATCATCCTGAGGGTTTGATTTTATTTGGGTTATCGTTGTTAGATTAACTAAGTTTGCGCATTTTCTTCCTGTTAAAGCTACTTATTCTATGGATAGATATGCCAAAATATATGTGGATGCGATAATTAGATTGCATGGTGCACCTATTTCTATTATCTCTGCTCGAAATCCTAAATTTACTTTACACTTTTAGCCTAGTTTACAACAAGTTTTGGGGACTAAATTGAAATTTAGTACAACTTTTCATCCTCATACTGATGGGTAGTAAGAGAGAATGATCCAGACACTCGAAGACATGTTACAAATTTATTTATTATAGTTTAAGGGAAGTTGGGATGAACACTTGTCAGTAATAGAGTTACTTATCATAATAGTTATCATTTGAGTATTGAAATGGATCCTTATGAAGCCTTGTATGGGAGGAAGTGCAGGATCCCAGTTTGTTGGACCAAAGTAGGAGAACGAAAAACTACATGGTCCAAAAATTGTGCAACTGGCTACTAAGAAGATGAATATTATTCATAATCACTTGATGGCGGTGCAAAGTAGATAAAAAGGTTATGTAAACAAAAGAAGAAAGTAATTGAAATTTGAGGAAGGTGATCAAGTATTCCTACGTGTTTATCCTCGGATAAGGGTTATGAGATTTGAGAATAAGGGCAAATTAAGTCCTAGGTACGTTGGCCCTTATGAAATAGTGAAACAAGTTGGAATCGTAGATTATAAATTGGCTTTGCTACAAGAATTGTTTAGGATACACAATGTTTTTCATGTATCAATGCTACGTAAGTATGTGCCCGATCCTTCACATGTGTTTATTTCACAACCGATAGACCTTAAAGATGACTTGACCTATGTGGAGGAACCAATCACTAAATTTAAATTGAAAAAGTAGGAGTTATGTAATAAAAAACTATTCCGTTAGTTAAGGTAATGTGGAAAAGTCAAAATGTGGAGTGTGCCACCTCGGAAAGAAAGAATAACATGAAGGTGTAATATCCTCATCTGTTTGGTAAATTCTTATGCGTTAAATTTCGAGGACGAAATTTTTATAAGAGGGGTAGAATTTTAACGCCCTAAAACGTGATTAGGAATGTTAATTATATGATTAAGTATAAATTATAGGTTATAATTTGGTGAGGGGTGTTAAACATGTTAATTATCATATATTGGGGGGATGTATACTCATGTGATATATGTGTTGGTTGCATTAAATGTTAATCGAGCTTATGATCGGGGATAACTTGTTTAGATCATATGATTAGTTATGTGATTAAATACATCATGAAAATATGTTTTCCATACATCATTATTATTATAAAATTAAATCAATTTGTTGGTCCGAAATTAGCGATGTTAGGCCGCCAAATGTGAAAGTTTTGAGATTTTCGGTAAATTGCTACTCTTCTGTTCGGGCCCAAATTAGGCATACTAGTTTTATTATTTGGGAAAAACATAAAATATCAAAGTTCTAGATATATGAGTTAAGTTTATAACACAATGAATACTGAATTAAACGGACATTCGAGTAAGGAGATATTGTCTTTTTACTAACCTGGGGTAAAGTGGTCATTTAGCTTTAACGATAGTTGGTCTTATATGGTGCCACATGTTATATTTTGATTGGACCAAGTGGGAGGTGCCTTAGGCCGACTTAAACCCCTTAAAATGACCCCCTTATTCAGCAAATTCATCCATGAAAAAATATTTTGCCTAAGGAGAGAGAAAAAGAGGAAGTTAAGGAAGAAATCCTTCGAAACATTACCATAAATCAAGGAATTCTCGTAAGGTAATTGTTGATACCAAATTTAGTCTGTTGACATGGCTCAATAAAGTGAAGACACGTGGTAATCTACGTGGCAACAACAAACACCTCCGAGGAACTCACACGCTCCGAGGAACCATACTACGACGAGGAACACTGCTTCCCCGAGGAACTCATACGCTCCGAGGAACAATAACTCTCTGAGGAACTCTTGAGTACCGAGAAGTTTAGGCGGTCCGAGCAACTTAGGCGGTCCGAGTTGCACCTCGAACAAAGCATTAATAGCAGGATAACCAATAGTTTGACTGTTCATTAAATGCTTATCATTCAGATGCATACGCTATAGGGCATTGAATGTATTATCCTTTCATATGTACATCATTTAATGCATTACCCTTTCACATTACAGCCTCAGGGCTATAAATACATTGTATAATCCTCATTGTAAGGGGACAAAAATTTCTTGATAGAACTTGTAATCGAGAATTCCCAAACAATCAGCAATAACATAACAGTCGATGTAGGCCATTCTTATAAGGCTGAACCACTTTAAAAATTCTTTGTTTCATTTATTTATCTGTGATTGAATAATTAGATACGATCTAATTTTTTACATCAATAGATTGGCGCCGTCTGTGGAAAATGACTGGTAATATCGTTTTTCATCAAAAACAATTCATTGCGAATGGCTGATATTCCAGAATCTAGCAATCGAAACGCTGGAAGCCCTCCAGATCCATTTACTCCGCCAAATATTCCAGATCTGGCTGAAATAATGACAAATCTGGCTCAGGGCCAGACCGTCATGCAAGAAACTATGAGACAACTCATACAAACCCTCCATGGCGGTGCACCAACCCATTCAGGACTACGAAGTATTCAAAGAAATAACCGTGCACCTTCTTCGCGTACTAGGCGTGCCAATTCATATCGCAGTGAGGATTCTGAAGATTTTTCTTATCAACCTGGACGAACTTCGTCAGTGCGAGCCACAGATACTGAACAACGTAACACTCTTTCTTCAGAAAGGACTACTGCGCTAGAGAGGTTAAGTAGGGTATCTCCTTTCAATTGATTAGGTCCTAGGAGGAGCAAAAGTCCTCCTAGAGCCCCATCGAGGAGTTTTCGATGACCATCAGACTTAAGAGAAGGATCTGCCCAGTCGCTACCAGCTGCTCGTCAAGAGAGATCCCAGGAAGCCACATCAATGCGATCAGTTGCTCGAACCAATAGGCCCGAGGAAGGGAATAATGCATAGAAAGGCTCTATTCAAAGACTGGAGGATAAATTAGAGGAAATGGCTAAGGCCAAGAACCCTCTACAACGAACCTTTGTTCGAGGAACACCTTTTGTCCAGGCCATTGTAGATTTTCCAACACCATCAAAGTTCAAAGCACCTGTTGTGACCCCCAAATATGATGGAAAGACTGACCCTGTCCTTCATATAGAACAATACCAAGTTGCAGCCGACATCTATGATGTTCTAGATGAGATGAGATGTAGGGCATTCTTGGGAACTCTTACCGGATCTGCTCAAATATGGTATAATAATCTTCCTCGGGGTAAGATCTCAACTTTTCTTCAACTGGCCGAGTTATTCATTGGGAATTTCTGTTTTGGGGCAAATCTAGTTAAACGAGTAGCACATTTGTTAAGTGTTAGACAAAAAGATGGTGAGAGCACCAGAGATTATATAACTCGTTTTAATAACGAGAAAGATGAAGTCATTGATTATGAGGAGAAGACAGCGATTACCGCCTTGATGAGTGGACTACTCCCAAACAAGTTGTATTACACTTTGGCCAAAGATCCACCTAGAACCATGTCGGACCTGATGGGAAAAGCGTCCAAGATTATGAATGCCGAGGAGGCTATGGCTGCAAAGAAGAACATGGATGCTAAAGAAACCAAGGTGGAAGGTGATAAAGCTAAGAAGAAAGAGCATAAGAATAATGGTAATGATAAACATTCAAAAACTAGGTCGGTATGGGATGTAATGAAGAAATTTGATAATTATACTCCTTTGAAGAAGGATATCAACCATGTTCTAGAAGAAATCAAGAACAAAGAGGAGTTAAACTGGCCAGAGAAAATGAAGGCAGACCCTGACAAGAGGAATAAGGCAAAGTATTGCGAGTTTCATAAAGATCATGACCATATGACCAAAAATTGCATAGCTCTTCAGAATGAGATTGAAACACTCATCAGACGAGGAAAGTTAGAAAAGTATGTTGATCGTGGAAGCGAAAGAAGAAACAACGACCGAACAAGAGAGAGGTCTAGATCTCCTCGTCGAGCAGAGGAGAATAAGAAAAGAAACCATGAAGTTGATCCCGAAGACAACCCCTATCTTCCCAAGAGACCAAGGCAGCCAGAACGAGAGGTATTTTCAATACGTTTTGGGTCATTTGACTGTAATGTTATATAAGGTGGAGATGCATGAGGATGAGACCTTACTGCCGAGAGAAAAGCTTACCTCTATGAGGCTCAAGCTTGCTCATACATTCAACGAATAAATCTAGCTGAGGAGGATCGCCCGAGAAAGGTAAATAAAGAGAAATTGGTTATTGGTTTCTCAAAGAATGACCTCGCAGGTGTTCTATACCCTCATGATGACCCATTGGTGATCAAAATGAGGATGAAGGAAGTAATAATTTCAAGAGTACTGGTCGACAATGGTAGCTTGGCAGACATCATGTTCTACTCGTGCTTTGATAGTTTAAATCTAAAGCTATCTCAATTGGAGCCTTATTATAGACCCCTCATCGGTTTTGCTGGCGAGAAAGTATTTCCACTTGGGACGATCAAGTTGGATATATTCATTGGTACGTGGCATGCTTGTCGAACAGAAAGAATATGTTTCTTCGTGATGGATAAGAATGTTCAATCATCATATAATATCATCATGGAAAGAGTATGATTGAAGAAGTTCGAAGTTGTACCATCTACAGTACATCAATGCCTAAAATTTCCAATAAATTTTGGAGTAGGAGTTGTGAAAGGTGATCACAAAGTAGCTCGAGAATGCTATTATTCATCCGCCGAGCAAGAGGAACTGGAGGAATCAAGGAAAAATACTACTACCTATCAAGTGGATGAAGGTGCAGAAATTGAAACATTGGATCCTAGAGATGAGTCTCAACTGGTGAAGGGTCAAGTGGTGGAAGCTACTGAAAACATCATTCTGGACGACGAGCACCCTAAGCGAACTACTCAAGTAGGTTCGTCGTTGGAAGCCTCACTAAAACAGGCATTGATAACTTTCCTAAGAAGCAGAAAGCAAACTTTTGCGTGGAGTCATGAAGATATGCCCGGAATAGATCTAAATTTCTTATGTCACAAACTCAATGTGAATAAGGAGATCAAGCCAGTGAAGAAGAAAGGAAGAGTGTTCAGCCCCGAGAAGAATCAAGCTATACAGGAGGAAGTCGAGAAGATCCAAAAAGCTTGCTTCATTTAAGATGTTAAATATCCAGACTGGTTAGCCAATGTGGTGATGGTAAAGAAGAAAAACAACAAGTGGAGGATGTGTGTAGACTTCACCAACCTCAATAAAGCATGACCAAAGGATCACTTTCCACTGCCCCGAATTGATCAACTGGTGGATGCTACCTCGGGACACGAGTTGCTGAGCTTCATGGATGCTTATTCTGGTCACAATCAGATAAAAATGAAACCTGAAGATAGGGAGAGTACTTCTTTCATTACCCCTAGGGGAACTTATTGTTATAATGTTATGCCTTTTGGTTTGAAAAATGCAGGTGCGACAAATCAGCGGCTAATGAACAAGGTTTTTGCTAAACAAATCAGTTGCAATATGAAAGTCTATGTTGACGATATGCTGACAAAGAGAAAGAAAGCTTTCGATCATCTAGTTGACTTAAGTCAGACTTTTGATCAACTGGATAAATATCAAATGAAGATGAACCCGACGAAGTGCATATTCGGAGTACGAGAAGGCATGTTTCTCGGATACATTGTCAACCAACGAGGCATTGAGGCAAATCCTGAAAAGATCAAAGATCTATTAGGGTTGCGATCTCCAACGACGAAGAAAGAAGTGCAAAGTCTTACACGACGAGTAGCATCACTCAACAGATTTATATCACGAGCAACTGATCGATGTCTCCCATTTTTCAAGACACTCCGAAAGACTTTTGAGTAGAAGGATGAATGTGAGAAGGCTTTTTAAGACTTGAAGAAATACTTGGGAGTACCTCCACTGTTGTCCAAGCCGGTGATGGGAGAAAAATTATACTTATATCTTGCAGTGTCTGAGAATGCAGTTAGCTCGGCGTTGATCAGAGTGGAGAATGGAGTACAAAAACCTATCTACTACACAAGTAAGGCCTTTCGCGGAGCAGAGATCAGATATCCAAGGCTGGAAAAGTTAGCACTAGCGCTGATTGAGGCGAGTAGGAGAATGAGGCCTTACTTCCAAGCTCATACTATAGTCGTATATACTGATATGCCGTTGAGGCAAGCCCTTCATAAACCAGAAAAATCAGGGAGATTGATGTATTGGGCAATAGAGCTCGGTGAATACGATATAGTCTATGAACCCAGATCATCGCTTAAAGGGCAAGCTGTAGCGGATTTTATAGTAGAGTTCACCTATCCTGATACCCCCGAGGAACAAGAACTCTCCGAGGAACTCTTAAGTACCGAGAAGCTTAGGCGGTCCGAGCAACTCAGGCGGTCCGAGCTGCACCTCGAACAAAGCATTAATAGGAGGATAACCAACAGTTTGACTGTTCATTAAATGCTTATCATTCAGACGCATATGTTTAAGGGGCATTGAATGTATTACCCTTTCATATGTACATCATTTAATGTATTACCCTTTCACATTATAGCCTCAGGGCTATAAATACATTGTACAATCCTCATTGTAAGGGGACCGAAATTTCTTGATAAAACTTGTAATCGAGAATTCCCAGACAATCAGCAATAACATAACAGTGGACGTAGGCCATTCTTATAAGGCTGAACCACTTTAAAAACTCTTTGTTTCATTTATTATATCTGTGATTGAATAATTAGATATGATCTAATTTTTTACATCAACAGACCGCTTGAGTTTCTCGGTACTCAAAAGTTCCTCGGAGAGTTCTTGTTCCTCGGAGCGTATGAGTTCCTCGGGGAAGCAGTGTTCCTCGTTATAATATGGTTCCTCTGAGCGTGTAAGTTCCTCGAAAGTGTTTATTGTTTCCACGTAGATTGCCACGTAGATTGCCACGTAGATTGCCACGTGTCATCACTTTATTGAGCCATGTCAACAGACTAAATTTGGTATCAACAGAAGCCCCCAATGTTTCATAGTTCGAACTTCGAGGAGTGCGAAACATTCTTTCTCGGAATATGGAAGTTTTAAATGGTCATCCTGAAATTTAGGAGTCTTTTGTATTTATTTCTCCTTCCAAATTCGTAGAATCAGGCTTTTTTGAATTTTTTTATAACCGCCTCGATCTCCGCGTACTTTTTGTCCTTCTAGCCGCCGGTAGCGTAATCGTTTCTTTTTGTAATCATTACTTTTTTCTTTTCCCAAGGCAAGGTATTTAAGCGTCACAGACAATCCCATCGTCTTCTACTTTTTTAAATTTGTATCTTCGAGTTTTCCATCGTCTCTTTCTCTCCTGTGTATTCATCTCTTCCATCGTTCGTTGTCAACAAATCCACTCTTTTTCTGTAAGATCTTCTTCCTTCTTCTTCATTTCCTGTATTCATCATGGTTTACGCTGTTGAATCTCTTGATAAGTTTCGCTCTGATTTTTCTATTCCCTCCTGGGTTGTTCTGGAAGAGCTTTCTGAGCCTTCTGACTATTTCCATTTGGCTGAGGGACATTGGTTCCCCAGTCTCTTTGTTGCTGAGTGTGGATTTTCTTTTTCGCCCAATCCTCTATGTCTGGAATTTTGTCAATATTTTGACGTTGTTCCTGCAAGAATAGCCCCCAATACATGGAGAATAGTTAATGGGGTTCATAGGTTAAATCAAATTCATGGAACTCGCATAGGAATTCTAGAAATCATGTTTTGTTATAGATGGGCAGTGGGTGATAACACTTTTTATTTAAAAACTAGATTTTTAAATAGGGCTTTAGTGGTCAATCTCCCGGATGCTAATAGGGACTATTTTGAACACGGGGTTGTCATAAAAAATTGGCAACATGCTCCTTTATCTGGAGATGAAGTGTATCAGGGTCCCAGATGCCCTCCTTATGGCAATGGGATAGGTTATTTTTATTTTATTTTATTTATTTTAAAATTATGCTTCCTCTAGGTTTGATAAAATGTGCCACTGATATTTCAATGTTTATTTATTTGCAGTTGACAGTAAAAGAAAGTGTCCAAAAGAGGCAGACGTTAACATAAGACATTTGAAACTTATCTGGAGTTTGCATCAGTCTGTTGCCGACGAGCACATTAGGTCAGCTTCATATCTGCTGCAGTACAAGAGCTACACCACTTATTTTACTGCTCGTCCGGTAATAAGCGACGCAGATCCAGTACCACTTCTTCGCCTGAGTCACACGTTCCTTTAAGTGAAAGGATGAAGAAGAGAAGACCTCCCACCCTTTTTGAGAAACCTGCCTCTGGTGCCGGAGAGGCAAAAACAAGTAAGATTGATGTCCCAGGGGATGGGACAAAGAAAACTGATGCACCTTCCTCGGTTGCCCCTATTATGAAGGTTGTCGAGAAGCACCAAGTGGCTCCAAGCAAGTCTGCTGCTCCAGGAGAAGTGATTGTAATATCACCGACCAAGAGTTCCTCCTTGGTCGAATCTATTCCTGCTTCCCCGAGGAAGCTGAAGAAGAGATCCTCGGTCAATTTGGCTGAAACCATCTCCCAGTCCCCAACTACTGGAACTAGTGTTCCTACTTTTGTTCCCCCGATCTCTGCCATGAGCTCGATAAAGACTTGGATCATTCCCGAGAGCCAAGGTATTGAGGAGAACCTTTCTCGGGATATGGTCACCTCATTGGCTGCTCGCTATATTGCTTCTGTAAGTCTTGTTGCTTTGACCTTTTCATATTTCCCTCGTTATATCTGTCTCTGACTTGCTTTCATTTTCTCTTCATAGTTGGTGAGCTGCTTTAATACAATTTTGAAGAAAGATGAAGCTATTAAAGCTTCAAGCTCCTCATCTGGTGTGGAGGAAGCTTTGATGGGCGTGAGGCAGTCTTTGGAAGATTCTCATCAGAAGTACGATGCTGACAAGGCTGTTTGGGAGAAGAAACTTACCTCCACCAAGAAGGAGAAGGCTCAATTTGTTGAAGTCTCCAAGGGGTTGGAGAAGAAAATAAAGAACTTGGAGGAGAAAAATAAAGAGCTTGAAGGGAAGCTCAAGAATGCTGAGGAGTTTGAAGATAAACTCAAGGTTGCTGAGGAAGAATTAATCCAACTTCGGGAAGTAAGTCAGCAGAAGGAGGAGGTTGAGAATAAATTAAAGACTGCTGAAAACCTTCTGTCCGAGAAGCTTTCCTCGGAGAAGTTAAAGAGAAAATTGGTTGTGAAGAAGTCTTTCAGCGCTGGCTGGGACAATGGGTGGAATAAGGGCTTGGCTTCCATGATGTCGCAAGTAGAATATGGCAGCCTCATGTACTTTAGGGATGGATGGGTCGCTGCTCTAAAGGAGATGAAGGTTGATGAAACTTCTGAGATCTTCCAGCGACACATCCCTGGTTCCCCTCCAACTCCTGAAGATAAAGAAGAGGACGAAGCTACCTCTGAAGAGTCTTCTATGGTGATGGGAGATCATCCCCAGCCATCCAGCCTACTACCGAGGAACTTAAGCAGCTCGCTACTTCCTCCGAGCAACCTCCAGCACTTCCCCAGCTACTATCTGCTCCATCCGAGCAACCTACTTCCTCGTCCCAGCCTCCCGAGAAAGTTTTAGGAGACAAGGAAAAGGTGTAGAGTTGTTCGGAATTCTATTGATTTTATTTTTCTTTTGTCAAATGTAATCATGAACATGTAACTCTAAACCTTGTGATATAATAAAACTTGAACTTTTATTTTTGCATACTGTTGTCTCCTCTTCGTGCTCTGTTTTGATTATTGCTTTTTCTTTCTTTACTAGTTTCTGGCCAGGATGGAATTACTGTCTGCTCATGATACAAAGCTGTTGCGACAATGCAATGAATACTTTAAGGCTAGTCACACAGATCTGAGTGCAGCACAAGTCGTCGACATCCTCGGTCAAGATGCTTCGGAACAGGCAATTGAGGCCTACCAATACTTGAAGTGTCTGCTTGATCGTGCAGTGGCTAATAATGTGGCATATTATGATATGATCGAGGATCTCCAAGGCATTATTGAAGACCCCCAGTAACAATACAAAGAGTCCACTGCCCTTTTGCACGAGGGGTATGAGAAGAAGTATCAGCAACTCAATGCTGACAAGGGATATGAGAAGCATTTTGCTGGCTACGATGTGAAGGAGAGAACTCTGAGGGCTGAGGTCGAGGAGTGCAGACAAATAGCTGAATTATTAAAGCAAGAGAATAACAACCTACAAAGAGAGTTATCACAGTTGAAGTCTGCAGCTTCCACTTCAAAAGCCTTGATCCCAGTTACTGATGAGGGATTCTCGTTCTTGGAGGTCGAGAACGCCAACTTGAGGGACGAATTTAAGACCTTGAAGAGAGCTGGCCCCTCTACATCTATCCTGATACCCCCGAGGAGAAAAAGTTGCTCGTTGATCAACCTGTGGATGTTACAGGATCAACAAACACAAGCTCAGACCAACTCCTGTTGGTAAAAGGGCAAGTGGATGTTACAGGATCATCAAATTTGAGCTCAGACCAACTCCGGTTGGTAAAAGGGTAAGAAAAGATGATCGACGAAGAGCAAGAAATGTCAGGGGAGGATGAAAGGAAGCAACAAATATTTCACCGAGAAACTCTGTCAGATCAGAAATTTGAAGACGAGTTACCTATATGGAGATTATATGTAGATGGCTCATCTTACACTACAGGATGTGGTGCGGGGATAGTTTTGAGTACTCCAGACGAGGTCAACATGGAATACGCCTTACGTTTCCAATTCAAAGCTTCCAATAATGAGGCTGAGTATGAGGCCATGATTGCAGGTCTTAGTTTGGCAAAAATTATGGAGGCGCAGCAGGTTATTGTTTTCAGTGATTCTCAATTGATCGTAAACAAAATGATGGGAGTATATGTAGTCAAAGGAGAATTAATGATCAGATATCACGCAAAGGCAAAGAAGCTGGTGTCAGAATTTACTGCTATTCAGCTGGTCAGAATACCGAGAATGGAAAATGCGAGAGCAGACGCCTTAGCTCGATTAGCCTCAGCTACTCGTACCGAGCTCCGGAGAACAATCCCAATTGAAGTTTTAGCTGGTCGAAGTATAGATGAAGATATGACGATGAACTTTATTACCCTTGATTTAGGACCATCTTGGATGGATCCCATCAGGGCATATATTGAAGAGGGAGAATTACCAATTGCCAAGCTCGCAGCCAAGAAATTGAAGTTTAAAACTGCTCAGCATGTATTAACTAACGGTATTTTATATAGACGAGGAATTCTGGAAGGTTTACAGAGATGTGTGCATCCTACCGAGGTGAAAGATTTAATTAAAGAGGTACATGAAGGGTCATGTAGAGCCCATGTAGCAGGTCAGACGCTTTTGCAAAAGGTGATGACGAAGGGATACTACTGGCCAACGATGAGGGCTGATTGTATATCCTATGCCAAGAAATGTGACAAGTGTCAGTGCTTTTCCTCTATCCGAAGAACTCCACAAGCATTATTGACACCCATAACTTCCCCTTGGCCATTTGCCATATGGGGAATAGATTTGGTCGGGCCACTGCCAACGACCAGAGGAAGATTCAAATACCTCGTCATCGCAGTGGATTATTTTACTAAGTGGGTTGAAGCTAGGCCTCTCCTCGATATGACGTACGAAAAGGTGTACAAATTTGTTTGGAAGAACACCATTTGTCAATATGGTCTTCCTCATGCTTTCATCAAAGACCATGGAACACAATTTGATAATGAGGAGTTTGCTGCCTATTGTCATCAGTCAAACATTTTGAAGATCCACTCAGCACCAGGCCATCCTCAAAGCAATGGACAAACTGAAGTGACAAACAGAACGCTATTGAATGGCTTGAAGAAAAGACTGGATGATGCAAAAGCAAATTGGATCAACGAGTTACAGTCAGTACTGTGGGCTTATCGTACTACTCCTCGAGCAGCAACTGGAGAATCTCCATATATGCTAGCGTTTGGAAGTGAAGCTGTTATACCTGCCGAGTTGGGCCTCCCAACACACAGGGTACTGAATTTCAATTCCCCTGTCAGCGACTTAATGAGAAGATTGGATTTAGACATGCTTGAGGAAGTTAGAGAAGAAGCAGCCATCAGGAATGTTGCATACCAACAACGATCAGCTTTGTTCTATAATAAGAGGGTGAAGAAGTGCGACTTGAAAGAAGGAGATTATGTGCTAAAGAAAGTGATTCAAAAGCACAACAAACTAGAGGCAAACTGGCATGGACCATACCGAGTTACAGAAGTTGTTTGACCAGGAACTTACCGAATAGCAACTTTAGAAGGGGAGGAGTTTAAAAATGCATGGAACGCAGAGCATCTGCGCAAGTATTATCAGTAATGGATATTCTCTCCTTTATTTAATGTTTTTCGGGGAATACTAGTGCTACACACTACTCGGCAAAACTCGGCAAAACTCGGACTACTCAAATTTATTCTCGAAAATGCCAACTAAGGTTGGTCGAGAAACAAATATATTCCTCCGGGAAGTAAAGCTACCTGTATTAAGTAAAGCTACCTATATTCCTCCGGGAAGTAAAGCTACCTATATTCCTCCGGGAAGTAAAGCTACCTGTATTCCTCCGGGAAGTAAAACTTTTATTCTACGGGAAGTAAAACTATATGTTCTGTAATACCCCGTATTTTTATGATATTTATTTATGGGATTAATTGAATTAAATGTGTACTAATTGGGAATTAATCCAGATAAAAATACTAGCGATATGCGAGTTGGTATTTGATTTTAATGATTATATATGGCTATATATGACTATTGAACTGTAAAACTTGTCATGAGATTGAAATACGGCAATTTGGGAATTTTGTTGAGACGCGTGTGACAGTCGCGTCAGGAATATAATTATTTCAATTATATAAGTGAATTTTATTTCTATTAACCGTATGGTCATTTTGAGTGCGCCAACGCGTCCGAAAGGGTCGAAATAGTCAGAAAACACTAGCCAGGGGTTTAGTTTGGGCCCCGGGGCATTTTTAGGCCATACCGGCAACGTATAAGGGTAGTTTGGTAATTTTGGATTTTTGGGAATTAAAATGCACGAAAATTAGAAATTAATATCTGATTTGGCAATTACCCACTAAACCCACTAATAACCTAATGGGCTACGGAGGTTATTGAAATTTGTTCCAAAAGAGTTCCTAAGGAAAACCCTAGCCACCATTGTCACTTTGGAGAAGAAGGCTTGTAGAGAGAGAGAAGAGAGGAGAATTCTGCAGAGAGAGAGAGAACACTTCATCAATTCGACATCAAAATCAGAGATACACATAAGTCAAGTGGTTTAATTTCATTTATGACAAAGAATGTTTCTTCCATGCGTAGGAAATTGACAAAATTGGTATTGTTCTTGGGAGTTTGATAAAAACCCATTAATTGGAATTAGAACTTTATATTTTGATGAAAGGATTGTATGTAGAATTGTGTTAGGAGGTTTATCCTGATGGAAATACACCTTGTTCATAACAAAAACGGATTTAATTATACCCATTGGTGATTTTAAAATTTTAGGGTTCATGTTCATATGATTTGGGGATAAATGAAGGGATTTGATGATTCAATGATGTTTAGGAAGAATTGTCCCTATAAAAATGTTAATATACGACCTAAGTATGTTTAGGAATTATTAGAACCCATGAACAATTGTTGGATTGATGTTTAGATGAGATTAGAGGTGAAGAAAAGTTGGAAAAACGATATAGGGAAAATCTGGGCTCGAATCTGGCCACTCGTTAGAAGACCTGCCCAGGTCGTTCGAACGAGCTCGTTCGAACGAGCTTCTAACGAGTTGACAGTTTGACTTCTAACGAGAGGGATGTTCGTTCAATGACTTTCGTTCGAACGAGATCTCGTTAGAAGGCCCAGTTCGTTTGAACGAACTCTCGTTCGAACAGCCTCGTTCGAACGAGACTTCTAACAGGCTGATAGTTTAGGCTTTTTAGCCTGTTTTGATCCCGAGTGTTCCGTAACCTTGTTTATATGTAGAGATAACACTTCCTTGGGGATTAATTGATATATTTGGGATATAATGAGGAGTAAAACCTAGAAGTGTAGTTTGAACCTAAGGGAAATTATGAATTAGGACGTGAGTGTCTATTATGATGCGAGAACTATTGACGGCCTAAATAATTATATTAACCGGGAACATATAAATTGTGTAGCATTATATGTCTGTACGAGAATAAGAAGTGTACCACAAATCAATTATGGTGATTACTAAGATGTGTACTTACTTAGTACATGTATATGATTTTGTGTATGACATACCTACCATACTTGCTATCACGAGAGGTTTACGTTCGCTTAGGGCCCTCTAATCCTTGTGCTTCCCGGATTTAGATTGGTACCTCGATGAACATAGGTCAGAGAAGGACTTATTGGGATGTTAATAAGTCTGCTGATCGTGGGAGCGTAGGTATGTTCGTGACCCATGTGATGTGACTGTGTTCACCTCCATTGCTTGTGATTGTTGTTATCTGAGAACGATTCCTGAGAGATTCGGAATGCGTGATCCTTATGTACATGATGTACCGGGATGGATAGCAGAGTATGTGTGCACCGCAGCTTAATCTCGGGGTGCTTGTATTGTATATTTATGACGTGAATAATGTACACTTAATTAATGGGAACTTTCATGTTGGTATTGTGAATATACTTATGGTAATGTTTTGAGCAAACATAACGGGTTAACCGATAGTGAATTGTGTTACTAATTGAGAATCCGAGTGTATGTAAAGCCCTCTATTTAATTGATAACTCTAGAATGTAATATGGGAATCGAGTAGTAAAGGGGTAGAATGTATTACGGTTTGGTTAGATATGTATGTTATTTAGATGGGTACGGTACGTTAGGAGTGCACATGTAGTCGAGAGGTGAGAATTTCATGTGAGTGCACGTCCTAACATGTATTTTGCATTTAATGTTTTAATGTTGTTAAAACACTTCCTGTTTTTAAAATGATTTCCAGTTTCGGGCTCTGACCCATTTTCTTTCAAATCTATTTTTGTAAAAACCATTTTAGGTGCCCAGCCACAAGGACACCATGCTTTGGATCCTCATTTAGATGACGAGTTGTAGCTGTTTGTGGAAGTTACAGGACTTTGTTTGTAGACGCTTCATCTATCTTGACTCTATATTCAGCATTTATCAGTTGTAGGGCATGTCGCCCATTTTTTTAGAGACATTTCATTTATTTCAGTTATTCAGACTTCGGGCATGTAATTAATTTAGGATTCAAACTTGTCATATTATTTTCGGTTGTGGGATTGTTGTGAGGAGTTTTCCTCCGGACTTCTTATTATTTGTTGGTTATTATATTGCTTTGTTATGGTGAATGGATTATGTTGTTCTTTTCGTATTCTTTTATTTTATGTTAATCAGACTTAAATTAAAATTTGGCAACTTACTTTTTAAATACTAGGTGGTTAGTAACTATAAAAATGTTTTCGACAGTGATGCTATTAACTGCACCAACTTGGCATTTTGTATTAATTTAATAAAGGAGTAGCTACCCGGTATTTAATTAGTCGGGGTGTCACAGGTGGTATCAGAGCATCAGGTTCTAGTGTCCTTTAGGATCTGTACGGCTTATTATGTTTCCGCTGAGCTTTCTTTGATGTAGAGCCCTATATTTTAGGACTGTTGTATTCTTTTGTATATGCTACGTTCTTCAGCTATTTTGAGTTTATAACTGCGAACTTATAGAATTTATTCTTATTTCAGAATGCCTCCACGACGTGCACAAAGGATTCCCAGGGATGCAACACTAGAACCACAGCCCGCACCAGTTCTGGGAACGATGAATGTCGCCGAGGTTGCAGCCATTGTGGCCCAGGCAGTAAATGCTGCACTAGCCGTAGTTCAGCAAGCACCACCTCAGGCACCGATAGTCGTGCCAGTTCAGGCACATGCATTCCCGTCTGCTTGGGAACGTGTACGTGATGCTTTTCAGAAAGCACACCCTCCGGAGTTCGCAGGTAGCTCCGATGTTGTGGTTTCTAGTCAGTGGAGGAAAGACATTCAGCGGCACTTGAGGATGTATAAGTGCACCGATGTCCAGAAGCAGATACTAGCTACCTTTAAGCTAGTGGGGTCTGCACTGCAGTGGTGGGAGTCTATTACCACCGTGGAGGAGAGAGATACTCTCACTATCCAGGAGTTTTGGGTGCGGTTCGACCGCAAATACTTTATGTCAGCTGTTCACACGGAGATGAGGAGGAAGTTGATGAGCCTCAAGCAGGAGGGTAAGACTGTGGCCGAGTATGAGGCCAAATTCACTAATCTTCTGAACATTGGTCCGGATGAGATACCGACAGAGGAGAAGAAGATACAAAAATTTACAGACGGGTTGATGATTGGGCAGAAATATTGTATATTTATCCCCCTAATTTCAGTACATTTGTGAACCTGAGTGATGTAACATATATGGATTTGATTCAAAATTATGCTACTAACCTTAGTTGGCGAGTATTTTGTGTTTCGTGCTTCTCTTATTGGTTTTACAGGTTAATTATGCAAGTAGTGCAAAAGAGGAAGCAAGACAGTGCAAGAAAAGCTAAGAAGGCAAGTTCAAGGGCATTTCGGTAATTATGCAGCCTTAGTCCAGAAGTGAAGTCAAATGGAAAGTTGAATATCTTTCAATTACAAGAACACTGGAAAAAACGTCACCTCAATCCGAGCTACGATGAAAGAGTTATGACCCCTTGAAGTTGCGGAAAGATCATAGAACAAAGGCTAGGAAGGCAAGTTCAAGGGCATTTTCGTAATTTTACAGCCCGATTCTGGAGGTGGGAACTTCTGGAAAGTTGAAGAGATCGGAACAACGAAAACACTGGAAGAAACAGTACCCAAATCCGAGCTACGGTTGATAAGTTATGCTCAGTTGAAGTTGAAGAAAAATCCAAGAAAAGAAGAGAAAAGCCAGAAAAATTCTAAGTGTTGAACTCCAGGCCAGCTTGCTACCCCAAACCCCACCCAGAACCGGTTCGGGGGGGCGAACTGGTTCGGTGTAGGGTTCGGGGTACCTGACACGTGAATTTTCCCTTTTATGCGGATTTGTCCCAAAGACTCCTGATAGGTTTTAAACACCCCAAAATTGGGGGGAACGTAGGTACTAACCTAGGAGCAACCATTAGGGATATTTTTAGAGAGTTTTTGATAGAAAGAAAGGGGAGGAACATCAAGGGCTAAAATTACTTCAAGAATTCATTGTTTCGGGTTTGTTTTTGCAAGTTTTAATTCAAGATTCTTGTTTCTTATTATTGTTCTTGCATGCTTAGTTTTTCCTATTTGATTCAACTTATTTCCGCATTCATAATACGTATTTACATGTTTCTAGCTAGTTTCATCATGAATTCCTACACATGCAACGTCATTATTTCATGCATTAGTCAAAGTAACATGTCCGGCTAGGTTTTTCAAGGTTGGGATGCATGAACCCAACCTGATGTGTTAGTGCATGTGTATAACGTCGATCCGCTGAATTTAATGATTAATTTTGATCGTATCGCGTAATTTCATAAGAATTGTAGATCTTTATATCTCATTTGCCTATGGGTACTCGTGATGATTTAGAGTACAATTTGAGTGTAATTACCGCGATACCGATTTACTCATCCTCAGATTAGGTATGACGCGAGCTTGAACCTCGTATACATAATGCTTGGGAGTACTAAATTCCGGGTTTGAATTAATCGGATAAATTTATGATCAACGTTGTCACTGCATTACACTAGGGTTGGGGGATTGTATTCCCATCCTGTTTTCTCATCATTTAGTTAAAAAGTTTCATCTCAATCCTTCATTCGTAGTTTAGGTAATTTAGTTAGTTGCATTTTTCATCATACTTTCATAATTGCATTTAGCGTAATCAATCCCAAAAAAGCCAAATCAATATTTTCCTTTCTTCTTAGAGTCAACGTTAGGATTCCTCTGTCTTATCCCGTCGTCAAAACTCTTGTTGTCCTTTTTCCCTGAGGATCGATACCCGACTTGTCGGATTATTACTTGAACGATAGGCTTGCACTTGAGCCTAGAGAGTACACACCTTAGAGACACATTCTGAGTCGTGTCAGTTGACTTGGAGGATCCGTCAGCATTTGTTGGGGAACCTATCGTTGGCCACTTACTCTGATGTGGTTAACGCTGCACTGTTCCATTGCCAGGATCACCGCTTTCACATGGCTGAGGGCAAGCGATCGGGAGAGTCCAGCTATCAGGGCAGGACTGGAGGAAATGGTGGCAGTGGGGCACAATCTGTTCAGGGGCAGAGACAGGGCGACCAGGGTTCCCAGCAGGGGGATCACAAGAGGTTCAGGTCGGGAAATTTCAGACACGGATAGGGAGGTTTCCGGCAGGGCCATCTGGGTCCGAACGGCCATCAGAACCAGCAGGGTCAGAATGGTCAACAACAGTTTCAGCAGGGCCAGCAGGCCCAGTGGAGGAGCGGTAACGGCCACCAGGGCCGGGGGCAGCAGGGACAGAGAGGGGGGAACTTCCAGGGGAAGTGTTTTGTTTGTGGAAAGACTGGCCATAAATGCCAGGACTGTCCTGATAGGGGCAGGGCCCCGCAGCAGCAGCAGGGTGCTCGACATGAGCCACAGAGGCCACTTTTTCCAGCACTACCAGCCATTCCAGCAGTTCCTGTGTAGCAGGAGCAGTTATAGTATGGATGTGTCTATAACGTCCACCAGGCAGCAGCTCCACAGGCACCACCCGCGATTGAGGGTATGTTTCCTATCCATGGTACTATGGGTCGGGTTTTGTTTGATACGGGGGCAACGCATTGTTTTATAGCTACATATTTTGCGAAAGCCTTAGGGTTGTTAGCCACAGCAGAGAGCACAGTGACGTGTGTAGACTCACCATTGGGGAGTGGGTCGCTTATTTTCTTTATATGCCGGGGAGTGGGGGTAGAGATTGGTAGTTTGGTATTATCTGCAGACATGTTGGTATTAGATATGCATGTGCATGATGTGATTATCGGTATGGGTTGGCTCGCAGATTATAGAGCCATGATTGATTGCTTCGGTGGGAGCATTGTTTTTGCCATTCCGGGGCAAGAGATGTTTGTAGTGGCGATGCCTCGCCCAGAGGGGGGCTCGACCGCTCATTTGTATTACATAGACGAGGATACCTCTAAGGAGGTTGTGATTCCTTTAGATTTGATCCCAGTTATCAGGGAGTATTCTGGTGTGTTTCAGGAGATACCAGGCCTACCCCCCAGTCGAGAGATAGACTTTGTCATAGACTTATTACCAGATACGAGACCTATAGCACGCGCACCGTACCGTATGGCTCCGACAGAGATGCGAGAGCTACGAGATCAGATTGAGCAGTTGTTGGGTCAGGGGTTTATACGGAGGAGTACTTCGTCGTGGGGTGCCCCTGTGTTGTTCGTGAAGAAGAGAGATGGTTCACTGAGATTGTGTGTGGATTACCGAGAGTTGAATAAGGTCACGATACGGAATAAGTATCTGTTACCTCGAATCGATGACCTATTCGACCAGTTGAGAGGAGCTTCTTTCTTCTCGAAGATTGATTTACGATCGGGATACCATCAGTTGTGTATTAGGGAAGAGGATGTCTCGAAGACTGCGTTCTTAACGAGATATGGTTCTTACGAGTTTCGGGTTATGCCTTTTGGTTTGACCAACGCTCCAGCAGTGTTTATGGACTTGATGAATAGGGTGTTCAAAGAGTTCCTTGATCAGTTCGTCATTGTCTTCATCGATGATATTCTGGTTTACTCCCAGACCGAGGAGGAGCACGCAGAGCATTTGAGGCAGGTTTTGCAGACGCTACGTCAGAACGAGCTGTATGCAAAATATAAGAAGTGCGGGTTTTGGCTGAAGGAGGTCCAGTTTTTGGGACATATTATTTCCGACCGGGGGATATCCGTTGATCCGGGGAAAGTATCCGCGGTGAGGGAGTGGGAACAGCCCACGACACCGACGGAGATCCGTAGTTTCTTTGGACTAGCAGGATACTACAGGAGGTTCATTCGGGGATTTTCGAAGATAGCGGGTCCTTTGACACATCTGACTTGTAAGGGTGTGCCATTCATTTGGAGTGATGCCTCTCAGTTGGCATTTGATGAGTTGAAGGATAAGTTGACCTCAGAACCTGTGTTAGCATTGCCGAGACCGGGAGTTGAGTATCTAGTTTACACCGATGCGTCCTTGCAAGGACTTGGAGGTATATTACAGCAGGAGAGTCAGGCCATAGCTTATGCTTCCCGTAAGCTTAAGCCTCATGAGAAGAATTACCCCACTCATGATTTGTAGTTGGCGACAGTTGTATTTGCCCTTCGAATTTGGAGACATTACCTTTTGGGGGAGAAGTTTCGACTGTTCACGGACCACAAGTCCCTACAGTACCTATTCATGTAAAAGGAGTTGAATATGCGGCAGCGAAGGTGGCTTGAGTTTGTAAAGGACTATCAGTTTGATATCTAGTATCACCCGGGAAAGGCTAACGTGGTAGCAGACGAGTTGAGCCGTAGGCCAGTAGATGAGGTGGCAGGGGTGTGGAAGGCTAAGTGGAAGGAGTTGGGACACCAGGATGCAGTGGCCCGATCATTCATGTCTATGATGACTGTTACGCCGCAGATTGTCACGAAGGTGGTAAAGGCCCAGGCCAATGACTCGTTCTGTCAGGAGCAAATAGTTCGATTACTAGCAGAAGGAGCCGAGTCCTATACCGTTAGCTCAGACGGGGGATTACACTTCAATGGGAGATTGGTAGTTCCGGAAGGGGAGGAATTGCGGCACGAGGTGATGGAAGAGTCGCACGGCTCACGGTTCGCGGTACATCTCGGTGGGGACAAAATGTACCAAGACATGAGACGACAGTATTGGTGGAGCGGGATGAAGAGAGATATTACCGTGTTTGTTTCAAAATGCACCACTTGTCAGCTAGTAAAAGTGGATCATCAGAGACCGGCAGTACTTCTACAGCCATTGGAGGTCCCGATGTGGATGTGGAAGAGCATATCCATGGACTTTATCACGGGGTTACCTACGTCACAGAGTTGATTCGAGGATAGAATTGAGCTACCCGAATTGATTCAAAGTCGCATTCAGGTAGCTCAGGATCGGCAGAAGAGCTATGCTGATGCGAAGAGGTTCTTCAGAGAGTTCCAAGTAGGGGACCAGGTTTTGCTCAGAGTATCTCCTATGAAGGGGATTATGCATTTCGGGAAGAAAGGGAAGTTGGCACCAAGATATGTGGGACCATTTCCTATTATTGAGCGGATTGGACCGGTTGCGTATAGACTTGGGTTACCGGAGCATTTGCATCGGATTCACGATGTATTTCATATTTCCTCACTAAGGAAATATCTTAGAGACGATTTGGCTCATTCTCATATTGCTTTGGAGGACATCGATCTCCAGCCTGATAGCTCCTACGAGGAGGGGCCGATTGCTATTTTGGACCGAAGTGAGCAGAAACTGCGGTCAAAGATAGTCCCGTTAGTGCGTGTTCAGTGGCGACATCATAATGTCGAGGAGTCCACATGGGAGGGCGAGGATGAGATGCGTGAACGTTATCCAGATTTGTTCTTACCAGGTACTTTCTAGTTCCGAATTTCAGGATGAAATTCTGTTATTAGGGGGGAAGTATGTAATACCCCGTATTTTTATGATATTTACTTATGGGATTAATTGAATTAAATGTGTATTATTTGGGAATTAATCCGGATAAAAATACTAGCGAGATGCGAGTTGGTATTTGATTTTAATGAGTATATATGGATATATATGAATATTGAACTGTAAAACTTGTCGTGAGATTAAAATACGGCAATTTGGGAATTTTGTTGAGACGCGTGTGACAGTCGCGTCAGGAATATAATTATTTCAATTATAAAAGTGAATTTTATGTCTATTAACCGTATGGTTGTTTTGAGTGCACCAACGCGTCCAGAAGGGTCTAAATAGTCAGAAAACACTAGCCGGGGGTTTAGTTTGGGTTCGGGGGCATTTTTAGTCCATACCGGTAACGTATAAAGGTAGTTTGGTAATTTTGGATTTTTGGGAATTAAAATCCACGAAAATTAGGAATTAATATCTGATTTGGCAATTACCCACTAAACCCACTAATAACCTAATGGGCTACGGAGGTTATTGAAATTTGTTCCAAAAGAGTTCCTAAGGAAAACCATAGCCACCATTGTCACTTTGGAGAAGAAGGCTTGTAGAGAGAGAGAAGAGAGGAGAATTCTGCAGAGAGAGAGAGAACACTTCATCAATTCGACATCAAAATCATAGATACACATAAGGCAAGTGGTTTAATTTCGTTTATGACAAAGAATGTTTCTTCCATGCTTAGGAAATTGACAAAATTGGTATTGTTCTTGGGAGTTTGATAAAACCCATTAATTGAAATTAGAACTTTATATTTTGATGAAAGGATTGCATGTAGAATTGTGTGAGGAGGTTTATCCTGATGGAAATACACCTTGTTCATAACAAAAACGGATTTAATTATACCCATTGGTGATTTTAAAATTTTAGGGTTCATGTTCATATGATTTGGGGTTAAATGAAGGGATTTGATGATTCAATGATGTTTAGGAAGAATTGGCTCTATAAAAACGTTAATATACGACCTAAGTATGTTTAGGAATTATTAGAACTAATGAAAAATTATTGGATTGATGTTTAGATGAGATTAGAGGTGAAGAAAAGTTGGAAAAACGATATAGGGAAAATCTGGGCTCGAATCTGGCCACTCGTTAGAAGACCTGCCCAGGTCGTTCGAACGAGCTTCTAACGAGTTAACAGTTTGAATTCTAATGAGAGGGATGTTCGTTCGATGACTTTCATTCGAACGAGATCTCGTTAGAAGGCCCAGTTCGTTCGAACGAACTCTCGTTCGAACGAACTCTCGTTCGAACGAGATTTCTAACGAGCTGACAGTTTAGGCTTTTTAGCCTGTTTTGATCCTGAGTGTTCCGTAACCTTGTTTATATGTAGAGATAACACTTCCTTGTAGATTAATTGATATATTTGGGATATAATGAGGAGTAAAACCTAGAAGTGTAGTTTGAACCTAAGGGAAATTATGAATTAGGACGTGAGTGTCTATTACGATGCGAGAACTATTGACGGCCTAAATAATTATATTAACCGGGAACATATAAATTGTGTAGCATTATATGTCTGTACGAGAATAAGAAGTGTACCACAAATAAATTATGGTGATTACTAAGATGTGTACTTACTTAGTACATGTATATGATTTTGTGTATGACATACCTACCATACTTGCTATCACTAGAGGTTTACGTTCACTTAGGGCCCTCTAATCCTTGTGTTGCCCGGATTTAGATTGGTACCTCGATGAACATAGGTCAGAGAAGGACTTATTGGGATGTTAATAAGTCTGCTAATCGTGGGAGCGTAGGTATGTGCGTGACCCATGTGATGTGACTGTGTTCGCCTCCATTGCTTGTGATTGTTGTTATCTGAGAACGATTCCTGAGAGATTCGAAATGAGTGATCCTTATGTACGTGATGTACCGGGATGGATAGCAGAGTATGTGTGCACCGCAGCTTAGTCTCGGGGTGCTTGTATTGTATATTTATGACGTGAATAATATACACTTAATTAATGGGAACTTTCATGTTGGTATTGTGAATATACTTATGGTAATGTTTTGAGAAAACATAACGGGTTAACCGATAGTGAATTGTGTTACTAATTGAGAATCCGAGTGTATGTAAAGCCCTCTATTTAATTGATAACGCTAGAATGTAATATGGGAATCGAGTAGTAAAGGGGTAGAATGTATTACGGTTTGGTTAGATATGTATGTTATTTAGATGGGTACGGTACGTTAGGAGTGCACATGTAGTCGAGAGGTGAGAATTTCATGTGAGTGCACGTCCTAACATGTATTTTGCATTTAATGTTTTAATGTTGTTAAAACACTTCCTGTTTTTAAAATGATTTCCAGTTTCGGGCTCTGACCCATTTTCTTTCAAATCTATTTTTGTAAAAACCATTTTAGGTGCCCAGCCACAAGGACACCATGCTTTGGATCCTCATTTAGATGACGAGCTGTAGCTGTTTGTGGAAGTTACAGGACTTTGTTTGTAGACGCTTCATCTATCTTGACTCTATATTCAGCATTTCTCAATTGTAGGGCATGTCGCCCCTTTCTTTTAGAGACATTTCATTTATTTCAGTTATTCAGACTTCGGGCATGTAATTAATTCAGGATTCAGACTTGTCATATTATTTTCGGTTATGGGATTGTTGTGAGGAGTTTTCCTCCGGACTTCTTATTATTTGTTGGTTATTATATTGCTTCGTTATGGTGAATGGATTATGTTGTTCTTCCCTTATTCTTTTATTATATGTTAATCAGACTTAAATTAAAATTTGGCAACTTACTTTTTAAATACTAGGTGGTTAGTAAGTATAAAAATGTTTTCGACAGTGATGCTATTAACTGGACCAACTTGGCATTTTGTATTAATTTAATAAAGGAGTAGCTACCCGGTATTTAATTAGTCGGGGTGTCACATGTTCCTCGGGAAATAAAAGTATTCCTAAAAATGCCAACTTATGTTGTTTAGGAAGTAAATATATTCTCGAAAATGCCAACTAAAGTTGGTCGGGAGTTAGGATTCGTCCAAAAAGTGCCAAAGCTCCTCGTGGAGGAAAAATCGACTAACTATGGCTGGTCGGGGATAAAAACTCACTAACTGTAATTAGTCGAGAAGGAAATTTACCGACCTTGGTTGGTCGGAAACATTTTATGAATACAAGAAAGTGATCGAGTAAAATTTTGGATCCTCGTAACTTTTTAATTATTACTAAGTTGATCGAGAAACAAAACATCATTTTTGTCAAATGATTACCACAAATTCAAACTACTTGACAATAAGTTGGTCGATGAATAACACAATATCATTATCTTTTTAACAGATACACATGCACAAATATAAAGTGTTTTACAAGACAATAGCAATTAAGATTGCGAACAAAAATAAAAGTCTTTCATTAAAATCAAAAACAAATTACATTGAGAATGAAATGTATACTAACTATTACATCAAAATTCCTACTCTATTGGTTTCTTCCCCTTTGCTTTTGAAACAGGTTCCTCGCCAGCAGGCGGATCATTTAAAGCAAGAGGAGAATTTATAAAGTTCAAATCTTTTAACATCCTGATATTCATCACGGATGGTCGATCTAGGAGGTGCTCGGGACGAGATATCTCAACATTTGAATAGAGATTATAGTCGCCGAGGTATTTGAAAATCAAGCATCGAGGAATGGCCCGATCAGGGATCCAACTCATATCCAGTTTGAATGGTGGCACGGGTAGGTCGAGCAGCCCAGGATCGTGGTAGTCCCACAGGTAATGACCCTGTTCGAGTTGCAGCACACCTAAGGCATTCAACCACCCTTGCTTGTAGCCCTCATTATTGGCATTTTGGATACGATCGTCCAAGTGGTAGAGAGCCTCATTGTATCCATCCATCCAGAAATCCCTGAGCTGTTTGTGGAATTGATATGTCAATCTTTCCAGCTGTTCGTGAAGATTTTTGATGAAGAGTTCCTTATTCTCCAGGACAGACTTCTGCGTAGAATGCTGCTCTTCCAGGTCCCTTATCTTTTTTGACATTTTATCCAACGCCTGGTTCTTCTCCATTAATTGAAAGGCATAGTTCTCTAAGGCAGATTGAGTCCTCTGTTCCTCGACAGGAATCCGAGCAGCTCTTGCTCATCCCTGAGAATCTCTTGCTCATCCGCGAGAAGATGTAGAGGGGCCAGATCTCTTCAAGGTCTCCAATTCGTCCCTCAAGTTAGCATTCTCGACCTCCAAGAACGAGAATCCCTCATCAGTCACTAGGATCAAGGCTTTTGAAGTGGAATTTGCGGACTTCAACTGTGACAACTCTCTTTGCAAGTTATTATTCTCTTGCTCCAACAACTCAGCTATTTGTCTGCACTCCTTGACCTCACCCTTCAGAGTTCTTTCCCTCACATCGTAGCCAGCAAAATGCTTCTCGTATCCCTTGTCGGCAATGATTTACTGATATTTCTTCTCATACCCCTCATGCAAAAGGGCCGTGGATTCTTTGTATTATTGCTGAAGGTCTTCGAGCGTGCCTTGGAGATCCTCAATCATATCATAATAAGCCACATTATTGGCCACTGCATGATCAAGCAGACACTTCAAGTATTGGTAGGCCTCAATTGCCTGTTCCGAAGTATCTTGGCCGAGGATGTCGACAACTTGTGCTACACTCAGATCTGTGTGACCAGCCTTAAAATATTCATTGTATTGCCGCAACAGCTTTGTATCATGAGCAGAAAGTAATTCCATCCTGGCCAGAAACTAGTAGAGGAAGAAAAAGTAGTAATCAATAATCAAAACAGAGCATGAAGAAGAGACAACAGTATGAATAAAAACAAAAGTTCAAGTTTTATTATATCACAAGGTTCAGAGTTACATGGTTCAGGATTACATTTGTCAAAGAAAAATAATATAGATAGAAGTCTGAACAACTCTACACCTTTTCCTTGTGTCCCAAAACTTTCTCGGGATGATGGGATGAGGAATTAGTTTGCTCGGATGGAGTAGATAGTAGTTGGGGAAGTGCTGGAGGTTGCTCGGAGGAAGTTGCAGGTAGTTGAAGTTCCTCGTCAGCGGGCTGGATAGTCGGGGGAAGAGAAACCTGATCTCCCATCACCATGGAAGACTCTTTGGAGGCAGCTTCATCCTCTTCTTCGTCTTCAGGAGTTGGAGGGGGACCAGGGATGTGTCGCTGGAAGAGTTCAGAGGATTCATCAACGTTCATATCTTGAAGAGATGCGACCCACCCATCTCTAAAATATTTTAGGCTGCCATATTCGACTTGCGACATCATGTCAGCAAAGCCTTTGTTCCACCCCTTGTCCCAGCCGGCGCTGAAAGACTTCTTCACAGCCATTTTCCTCTTTAACTTCTCCGAGGAAAGCTTCTCGGACAGAAGACTTTCAGCAGTCTTCAATTTATTCTCAACTTCTTCCTTCTAGCGACTTACTTCGCGAAGTTAGATTAATTCTTCCTCAGCAACCTTGAGTTTATTCTCAAACTCTCCAGCATTTTTGAGCATCTTGTCGAGATCTTTATTTTTCTCCTCCAAGTCTTTTATTTTCTTCTCCAACCCCTTGGAGACTTCAACAACTTGGGTTTTCTCCTGCTCGGTAGAGGTAAGTTTCTTCTCCCAAACAGCCTTGTCAGTATCATACTTCTGACGAGAGTCTTCCAAAGACTTAATAGCTTCCTCCAGAGCTTCCTCCACACTAGATGAGGAGCTTGAAGCTTTAATAGCTTCATCTTTCTTCAAAATTGTATTGAAGCAGCTCACCAACTGTGAAAAGAAAATAAAAGCAAGTCAGAGACAGATATAACAAGGGAAAGATGAAAAGTTCAAAGCAACAAGACTTACAGAAGCAATATGGCGAGCAACCAATGAGGTGACCATGTCCCGAGAAAGGTTCTCCTCAATACCTTGGATCTCGAGAATGATCCAAGTCTTCACCGAGCTCATGGAAGATCTCGGGGGAACAAAAGTGGGAACTCCACTAGTCAGGGGCTGAGAGACAGTGTCAACCAAATTGACCGAGGAGCTCTTCTTCAGCTTCCTCGGGGGAGCAGGAATAGATTCAACCAAGGAGGAACTCTTGGTCGGTGATATTACAATCACTTCTCCTGGAGCAGCAGCCTTGCTCGGGGCCACTTGGGGCTTCTCGACAACCTTCACAACAGGGGCAGCCGAGGAAGGTGCATCAGTTTTCTTTGTCCCCTCCCCTGGGACATCAATCTTATTTTTTTTCCTTTCCAGCACCAGAGGAAGGTTTCTCAAAAAGGGTGGGAGGTCTTCTTTTCTTCATCCTTTCACTTAAAAGAATGTGTGGCTCAAGCGAAGAACTGGTAGAGGCTGGTACTGGCTCTGCGTCGCTTATTACCAGACGAGAAGTAAAAGAAGTGGTGTAGCTCTTTTACTGCAGCAGATATGAAGCTGACCCAATGTGCTCGTCGGCAACAGACTCATGCAAACTATAGATAAGTTTCAAATGTCTTATGTTAACGTCTGCCTCTTTTGGACACTTTCTTTTACTATCAACTGCAAATTGATAAATATTGAAATATCAGTGGCACATTTTATCAAACATAGAGGAAGCATAATTTCAAAATAAATAAAATAAAATAAAAATAACCTATCCCATTGCCATAAGGAGGGCATCTGGGACCCTGATACACTTCATCTCCAGATAAAGGAGCATGTTGCCAATTTTTTATAACAACTCCGTGCTCAAAATAGTCCCTATTGGCATTCGGGAGATTAGCCACTAAAGCCCTATTTAAAAATCTAGTTTTTAAATAAAAAGTGTTTTCACCCATCGCCCATCTATAACAAAACATGATCTCTGGAATTCCTATGCGAGTTCCATGAATTTGATTTAATCTATGAACCCCATTAACTATTCTCCATGTATTGGGGGCTATTCTTGCAGGAACAACGTCAAAATATTGATAAAATTCCAGACATAGAGGATTGGGCGGAAAAGAAAATCCACACTCAGCAACAAAGAGACTGGGGAACCAATGTCCCTCAGCCAAACGAAAATAATCAGAAGCCTTAGAAAGATCTTCCAGAACAACCCAGGAGGGAATAGAAAAATCAGAGCGAAACTTATCAAGAGATTCAACAGGGTAAACCATGATGAATAAAAGAAATGAAGAGGAAGGAAGAAGATGTTACAGAAAAAGAGTGGATCTGTTGACAACGAACGATGGAAGAGATGAATACACAGGAGAGAAAGAGACGATGGAAAACTCGAAGATACAAATTTGAAAAAGTAGAAGACGATGGGATTGTCTGTGACGCTTAAATACCATGCCTTGGGAAAAGGAAAAAGTAATGATTACAAAAAGAAACGATTACGCTACCGGCGGCTAGAAGGAAAAAAAGTACGCGGAGATCGAGGCGGTTATAGAAAATTCAAAAAAGCCTGATTCTATGAATTTGGAAGGAGAAATAAATACAAAAGACTCCTAAATTTTAGGATGACCATTTAAAATTGCCATATTTCGAGAAAGAATGTTCCACACTCCTCAAAGTTCGAACTATGAAACATTGGGGGCTTCTGTTGATACCAAATTTAGTCTGTTGACATGGCTCAATAAAGTGAAGACACGTGGTAATCTATGTGGCAACAACAAACACCTCCGAGGAACTCACACGCTCCAAGGAACCATACTACGACGAGGAACACTTCTTCCTCGAGGAACTCATACGCTCCGAGGAACAATAACTCTCCGAGGAACTCTTGAGTACCGAGAAGTTTAGGCGGTCCGAGAAACTTAGGCGGTCCGACCTGCACCTCAAACAAAGCATTATTAGCAGGATAACCAACAGTTTGACTGTTCATTAAATTCTTATCATTCAGACGCATACGCTTAAGGGGCATTAAATGTATTACCCTTTCATATGTACATCATTTAATGTATTACCCTTTCACATTACAGCCTCAGGGCTATAAATACATTGTACAATCCTCATTGTAAGGGGACCGAAATTTCTTGATAGAACTTGTAATCGAGAATTCCCAAACATTCAGCAATAACATAACAGTGGACGTAGGCCGTTCTTATAAGGCTGGACCACTTTAAAAAAATTTTGTTTCATTTATTTTATCTTTGATTGAATAATTAGATACGATCTAATTTTTTACATCAACAGTAATTATCTCTTTATTAAAGTTGGTCACATGAATGAGTTATACACTTGGTATATTTTTATTTCTGATTTTGATTAATATGTGAATGATATCCATTTTTCTAAATTGAGTTAAACCAAGGATGGCTTAAGAACATATGTGTGGACTTGTGCTAGGATCATAAATGTTAACTTCAAAGATCCAGATTTGAATTCCCTTCTGTGAATTTTTTTTTGATGTAGTAAATTCATGCATGTGATGTGTATATATGATAAAACATGTTTAATATATGTTTTTCATGATTGATGCCCCAGGTGGAGAGTAGGTATGCTTAAAAATGTTAAGTTATGCTTTAATGTTCTATTCCGACCTAGTTGTGCTAAAAATGGCATAAATCATTGAATTCTTATTGAAATCAAATGATTCCACTTAGAGATTAAAATAAACTCATATATGTCTACTATATACGAAACTTATGTTAAAATACCAAGAAATGAATCGTGGGTGATAGTTGAAGTTCAAGTATAAATTTTGTCCCAAAAGTGTAAGTGCACACACCAGGTGTTCGACGTTTTGCTTGACTTAGCAAATGAACTCTAAAAATTATGCAAATTTAATTTATATTATTAAATATGTTTAATATATGTTCCCATGATTTATAACCTAGGTGTAGGTTATATATGCTTGAAAAATATTAAGTTATGCTTTGATGGTCTACTCAGACCTAAATGTGTTAAAAGTGGCATAAATCGTTGAATACTTGTTGAAATAAAGAAATTCCAATTGGAAATGGTAGAGAACATATATGAGTATGATATACTTGAAGGGGAGAATAAAATATCTTCTAGTTTGTCTTGGTGGTTGTGTTGAAGTTGAAGTTGAAGTTTTGTTGTTGTTTTTCTCTAGAAATGATTTGGAAAAGGTTGTAATAAAACGGGAATAACTTTGCCTAGAGAATTCATAATTTAATTCCGTAAAGTGTGTTAGAACCCTAATGAATAAGGAGTTATAGAAATTTGTAGTATCATATTCAATTAATTTTCAGTTATGTCAGATTGACCAATTGATGTGATGTATTACTGAGTTTAATGTGATTTGGTGTATTCAAATACTAATGATGTTGAATTGTTAGGTGGGGAAGCGGTTAACACTACCATACCAAGGAAATAGCTTCGGTATCAATCTTAGTACAAAATTCAAGGTGAGTGACCTTCCCGGTGAATTATAAATGCTTATAATTTCATATGGAATTGTGTAGTTAAATACATGTGTTAAACTGTTTGTGGAGTGATGTGGTATTTGTTAAGCATATGTATATGATTAAAAGCGTTAAGCGAAGTTATTTAATGTTATGGATTGTGGCAGGTCCTTTATCTAATGTTAAGGAATGTGGTGGGTCCTACGGGATGTGGCGGCCCAGTTAATTTAACTTAAAGATTTGTTGTACTCGGGCCTAATTATGGGATGTGGTGGTCCCCAATAACTGTTGTGGGTTAATTGGACTTTGTCAGGTCAAGGCTTGCGAGAGTTACACAATTCCTGTTGGGTTATATCATTAGAAAATAAAAATGGTTATTTAAATTGGTTATATGAGTGGTATATGGTCATTCACTAAGCTTTTGTTGCTTATACTCTTATAATGTTATGTTTCAGATATGCCTGTCGTTTGGAGTTCACTATCAAGTTAGGACCATAAAACGGGGGAGTGACGAATATCTAATATGGATTGAATATCAACAAGCTTTTTTTGGTAAATGTTAAACTAAATAAATTTTTGTATGTTGAGTTGTTTAGTACTTGTAAATTACATGTTAAGGTAGCCATGTTTTCATCTAAACATGCTTTTGAAAAAAAAAAAAATCTGGTGTTGTTTTAAAAGAGAATTAAAGTAAAGTACTGTTTAAGGGAATTTATCTTTAAATAAAAAGATGATTTTTTAAGTCGGGGTACGACATTTGAGATCTTTTATTTGGGCACCATGGTTTGTTTCTATACATCTGAGAAAAGGTGTTTCGTACGGTGGAATCCGTACTTACTGTTTACACACGATGGACACCGTGTTTGTAGTATTGCGGTGAAGAGGCGGTGTATTCTATATTCCAATTCCGTAAACGATTGTTAAGCCTGATCGGTGGATACTGAGGCGTGCGTGGACTCGTGCATTGTGACAGCTTGCGTTGGTGGACTCTTGCAATGCATTGTGGATGTGCGGTTGAAGATTGAAGATGCGTCGAGGCTTGTGGGGATCGAGTCGTGGAGTAAGTTATCTGTGAACTGGGTAATTCCTTATCATAGTAATCTGTTTGGCTAGGGCGTCTAAGGTTTTTCCTGTCATGGATTTTTCTCGTACATCGGTGTATTGTGGATGTTTTACTTACTTTATCTGCTTATCACCTAGATGGATGTTTAAATTAAAAAGATAAAGTTGGGTAAATCTTATTCAGTTATTTCCTAAGGTTCTCTGGACTACTTTGTGATATCCTTGGCCAAAGCTCAAGGGACCTCCTAGACTGTAACACTCAATTATTTTGTAATAAACAGACAGAACCTCTTTGAACAGTGGACGTATGACCATCTCTTGAGGTCCGAACCTATTTAAATAATTATTTATCACCATGATATATCTCTACTCTAACTCGTCTTAGGTCCGGAGGTGAGCTCCTGAGGGTCTGAACTCCTAAACGATTTAGTTTGTGATGGAATCGGGAGCCAAACGAATAAAATTGGTTACATAATTTATGAAATCGAGACTGAATCAACATGAGAAAAAACGCCTCATTTGGTCCGATATTTCAATTTCGATAATGTCAACGTCATCTAAATCCTCCTACATGAATAATAATATAAACAATATCTAAGTATAACATATTAAAATACCTTAAACAAATCAATAAGATCACAAAACTAAAACTTCACATATAAGCAAAGAAGCTAAAAACAAGTCTTTTGAGGAATTTATTTCAATATGTACATCACGGTGTGCGTGCTCAAATTTGTCTCTAGTCAGTCAAAAACCAAGGCAAACTTGAGCACGTAAAACACCTCGATCAAATGCTAAATACATCACATTCACACCCTCTTCCCTTGACCTCATCCTCTCTTGCCATGTCACAATCCGGCCACTTTAACGTCCCCATCACCACCACCACCACCACCAACTCAGCCGCCACAGGAGACGGGACATCCACCAACTCAGCCGACCCTCTCCAAAACCTCTCCACCGTCCTCACCAGAATAAACTCCGTCCAAAACTTCCTCAATAACTCAATCAACACCAACACCATATTAAGCAAAACCCAGATGCACATAGTCTCTTCTGAAATCTCCTCCGCCATCCACCAAATTATAGTCAACGCGGCCGCCCTCATTTCCTCCTCCCAATTTCAACCCCCAAATCTCCCCCTAATAAATCACCCACTTACTATCGCTAAAAACGGTAGCACAAGTTCCATTTCCAATGATGCATGTTATAATAATAATAACGTGGATCTGAAGCACGAGGTATCTGAGGATGAGATTAATGATGATTGGGAAATTATAGAGATTGACTCTGTTGAGTTGCTTGCTGAGCATATACATTTTTGTGAAATATGTGGGAAGGGTTTTAAGAGGGATGCCAATCTCCGAATGCACATGCGTGCGCACGGGGATCGGTTTAAGTCTCCGGAGGCTTTGGTGAAGCCTCCCGAGAAATTCGGGGCGGGGGAGGCGAGGAGGCGAAGGTTTTCGTGTCCTTTCGCCGGGTGTAATAGGAATAAGTTGAGTAAGAAGTTTAGGCCATTGAAGTCTGTGGTTTGTGTGAGGAATCATTTTAAGAGGAGTCATTGTCCCAAGATGTACGCGTGTGATCGGTGTAATAGTAAGAGGTTTTCGGTTGTGGCGGATTTGAAGAGTCATATGAAGCATTGTGGTGAGAGGAAGTGGTGGTGTTCGTGTGGGACGAATTTTTCGCGCAAGGATAAGTTGTTTGGTCACATGGCGTTGTTCGAGGGCCACATGCCGGCAGTTATGGAGGACGAGAGAGATAAAGGGGTGCTGGTGATGGTGGATGAGGATGAGGGTGATTTTAATGGGAGTGTGAAGGAAGTGGAATTGGGGATAAATTGTGAGGAGAAAGGGTTGTTTGAGGGGTTGATGGAAGGGTTTGGTTCAGTTGAGAACTATTACTTGCAAGATTTACTGGATTCTCCTAATGGTGGGTTGGGTAGTGGAATGAATTGGGCTTTATAACCATTTATACTAGACAGGTATATGTTCTTTTTTTTTTATGTCTTTGTAATATTTGTACTAATAACAGTAGGGCATTTCTTTGTTTGCAAGATGTTTGATTGTTCAATACTTCCACTGTTTTTTGTAGTATAGCATTTCTGTACCTGCTAATAATATTTTGGCCATTTCACTTTGCAATAAATATCATGTATTTTTTTAAAATATAATTATTAGTTTTGATTTTATGTATGCTATGAATCCACTGCGGATATTGTGACATCAACATCAGACTATCTCCAATGTAAATGTCAATGTTTTGCTTACATTATGTGATAAGACAATGTGAATTTTATCATTATTATCTTGCGCATTGTTTATGAATATTCTCCAACGTATTTGTGAATTTATTCTCAATGGATCCTACGTGGCATTTACTTTAAATTGTGGAAGACACATTCATGTAGATACTCATTTTTGCGACATCACTTTCAGCTTCGTTATAGAAGATTGAACTGGAGAGCTTGTTAAGCTCATTGTATATGGATCAAATTCATTGAGATCGTGTATTGTAAATGGAAGTTTGGGTGTTTAATTTCTGTTCATAACATATACACTACAATGGTTAATAGTTGCAAGATAATATGTTTATGTTAATGTTGAGATCATTGTGATAAGATCTCTTATTGTGTTCAAAATTAATCACTAGTATCGTTTGGGAGCTTCAAATTGGTCTTAAAAGTGTGTTTTCCCCCCTTTTCTATAAATTTTGGGATGTGGCTAAGGCCTCAAATTGAAATGTAGGTGAAGCTAGGAAGCACAGTCTCAGCACGAAATACAAGATATGAGATTACTCGAGATATGCAATTTTTACAAAATGTAGGATACAACGCAAGATATTATTATTTTTATTTCAAATATATTTGAATAAAAAAACTAATAAATAGAAACTACATAATATTAGTATTTGCCTACATTAATATGTAGGCCCAAAACAACCTCAAAACACATCATCAAGAGGCTCAAACATTGCACCTGCTCTGCACCACAAAAATAATGGGTCCATCTACAAACAGCAACTGAGATACCATCTTTGAAGAGCTGCCCTTACCCCCTATAGGGAAAACACTAAGAGGCTTGCCCCCACAACTCGGGACATAAGCCAACGCCTTTCTAACTAATATAAACAAAAATGGGGACAAAGGATCCATTCTGCCATAGGCCCCTCGTGCTCAGCAAGAAGCTCATCGGTGAATCATTCATCAAGATCAAGTAGCACATAGTTATATACAAAATTGAATCCATCTCACCTATTCTCCCTAAATCTATCCTCAAGATGTACAATAAGAAATCTCAATTGCCATGATCGTAAGCCTTTTTAATATTTAGTTTGCAAATCAAATCTGGAAGCCCCCACTCCACACTCATTTGCCACAAGAACAACATCCAAAATTTGACTACCCCCACAAATGCATTATGTGATTCCGACACAATAGGATTAATCACCTTTTAGAACCCAATCGACAACATTATTAACAAAGACTTTTATAGACACTTCCCACTAAACTTATAGGCATAAAGTCCCAAACATCCATTGCACCCCCTTTCTTTGGAACAAGAATGATAAATGAGGCATTGAGATTCCTCTCAGACAGACTTTGAGAATAATTCTCGCTAAAGAACACCATAACATCTGACTTCACCACCCTAAGCATGCTTGGAAAAATGCAATAGTGAGCTTTATCATCAGTCATAGACCGAAGGGCTTTGACCACCTCTTCGGAGAACGATCTCCGCAACAAGTCGATGTCCTCTCCTAAAATGGTATCAAACTCCATCCCATCTAATTCGAGTCTCCATTCCTTCTCCTTCGTAAATAGAGCCTCGTAGTACTTGCCAATCACTCTTCTAATATCTTTGTAAGTTCCTGAGTTAATTGACATGAGTCTTCCTGAAGCCACTCATAAAGATAGTACCTTATTTAAGGAACAGAAAAATTAAAAATTATTTCCCTTAAAAATAAGCTAAATAGATAATACTTATGAAATAAATTTATTGAAAAAGTCAAGTACTCACCTTAGAGTCGAGGAGTGTGCCAAACAATGAAATGGGATGTTGTTCTTATCTCAACAAGCTTCAAGTATTTCTCGGACCGCTTCATGAAAGTGTGAATAATCTCCATATCTCAAGCCTTCTTTTTTATATATAGACTTAACTTACGGCACATGTCATGTGCTAAGGGAAGGAAAAATGTAGCGGTATCACACGGCCTAAGCATATTATAGATGGGAACCGTAAAATAGAGAATATAGTTGATGGGATCCCACCACTTATTATCCAACACCTTGTCTCTCACAAACATGGAAGCCCATTTGTCGCTTATTACCATTTCTTGGAGACACCGCTTTATGAACTTAAACCTTTTAAGCATCAAAACAGCTAAAGAAAATTGTGTTTCCACTACAAATAATAACTTCAAATTCACAAAATCATTGAACATGGCAAGTCTCATTCCATGACTCATGATGATGTTTATTATATGAATGGCATCCCCGCAAATATCGGTTACCCAACTACAAAGAAAATTAGTGACATCATTTCTTTCAATATTCTTAGCGGCACACGAGTTGTTTATTGCAAGGTTAAGCATAAGCACCGCAAAAGGGTATCCACCATGGATCCATCACCAAATCTTTTGATGATCCTTCAAAATAGTCTCTATTATAAATCGCCTCGTAAAAAATATATTATTCGAGCAAAAACCTCCCGTCTTGCATCCTCATGTACTGACCAAAGTAAAGCTGGCTGACCCAAGTAGCGATCTCTCTGATTTGCCATCGTTGAATGCCAGAATCAGCGAGTTTTGAGTGATTTCCTGCTTGTACTTCTATAACTGTATGTAAGCCTTGATAACCTTGTGGAAATAGTAATTTGGACCTCGTCTTACCTCAGAATATCTTGAAATCTTTTGAAACAGATCTGAAGTTCAAATTAGTTGATTTTGGTAAAAAGGTGTTATATACAACTTGCATTTCCATTGATGAATGTAATAATAGTCAAATAGATCTGAAAGTGGAGATATCATGCGATGAGGTTACCGATGGTTGGGAAATCATAGAGATTGACTTGGTTGAGTTTTTTGCTGAACATATACATTTTTGTGAAATCTGTGGGAAGGGTCTCACTCGAGACGCCAATTTCCGGATGCACATGAGAGCTCAAAGTGACCGGTTCAAGTCGCCGGAGGCTCCTGTAAAACTGCCAGTGAGTCACGGAGACAGTGGTTCTCGTGTCCTTTTGTAGGAAGTAATCGAAATAAATTGCATAAGAAGTTTCGATTGAAATATGTGATTTGTTTGAAGAATCATTATATTTCTCCCCTTCCGGATGAAAACCGCGAGTACCCGTTGGAAATTTCTACTTCAACTACATTGTGTACTCGCGGTTTTCATCCGGAAGGGGAGAAATATTGCCTAAAAGACAGCGTTCCTAGAACGTGTCTTGCAGTAACTTGAATTCATAATTATTATAATTCCTTCATAAATTTCTAACAGTAATAATATGTGCAACATTTTTGTGTATTTTGTTCTATGTGGAGTGTATAATATAAGACTTATATTGGTTTTGGAATTATAACTGCTAGTAATATCGACAAAATAAGTAAGAAGAAAGAAATCTCTACAATAATGTCAGAGCCATTATATTCTAAACTGTTTGCATTAAATTGAATTTGTAAAAAAGTTCTTCTCATTTTTCTTCTAAGAAATTATGGGGTGAAACGCGATGGAGCAAAAGAAACTATTTGTCCAACTTGTCTTCTGAAAACTAGCCCTACAGAGTCAAATTTGGATGGTGTTCTCAGTTGGCTCTACGCGTGGATTTAAGTAAATTTTATGCGAATTAGAATCTAAACATATGGTTATGCATCACAATTTGTCTGCTTTTGGGAGAAAAGATAATGGTGGGCCATATGGAGGGTGGAGGGAAAGAGTATCCTACTGAACTCCTCCTGTCGTTTTCAGTACATATATTTTTGCCTTTAAGAAGAAAGTTATGGTAAGACCATCTCTGAACATTGGATCATTTTTCCCTAAAAGGGTCTATTGTCATTTTGCTCTGCAAAGTAAACATCCAATTTCAAGACTCGGTAATCCACCCTCACCTAACATTTTTATTTGTGGCTTTTTTAACAATTAGTCCCGATTATTATGTACGTAGTTCAATAGGTCATAACATTTTTTTTTTGCTCCAACAGGTCCTACGAATTTTTTTTGCTCTAATAGGATCTATTTGTAAACGCACCGTGAATGTTTACTATATGTATAAATATGACCTATGGAGAAAAAATTGTTGTGATAGGACCTATTAGGAAATGGCTTATGTAAATATGATTTATTTGTCAAACTCTCTTTATTTGTACCATGCGTATCTTACCTCGGCAATTGGAATGTGTAGCGGCAAGGCAAATGCATTTTTTTTTTAATTTGGTTTGATTTTAAAAATATAATGGAATGTTTAATTATATAGTTATAAAAGGATTGGAAACATAATTTATCTTCATAAAAATGTGGAAAAAAAATCAAAAAATCAATATCCTAATTTTCTGTATTTTATGAAATTGAATTCTACAACAGTAGGAAAATTGTAGTTTCTATGAAAAATTAGAATAAATGAATTACATGTCACATTTTAGTCTATTGTTGTAATATAATAATATTTCTGGTGTAAGGTCCCATAAAGTCAAAATTATATAATATATATATAAAATTACTAATTATCTATTTTTATCATTGTTATTGTTGAATAAATGAAAAGTGATGATCTATTCATAATACAGTTTATAATTATAAAGTTAATAAAATTATGAATGTGTGTTTTATATATTTAATAATAAAAATAAGAATTTTAAAATTGCAAACAAATAAAGAAATAAAACATAAAAAATAGATAAACACAGTCGCCATGAAGGGAGGTGGTAGACGACTATATTTTTTATGGTACAAATAACTGTAATGTTCCAACTGGTACGCGTTAACACCACACGACAATTGCTTAACTGCACTCACTCAGTTTTTTGTTCCCCAAACAAGGCAATTCAGGAGTCAACTTCTGCATTTTGTTCCATGTTCCGGAGCAACAAGAAGCAGAATTATGCAACTCCATATGCATTTGTCACGATGTGTTTAAGATGACCAGATTAACCCACATCTTAACCTTTTTTAAGATGACCAGATTAACCCACACACATACACACACACATGCATGCTCACACGCTCGCGTACATACACTTCCATTTAAGGATTGTAGGTTTTTGGGTATTGAACTATTTATTTTATTTATTTTGTTTTGGATTGTAGGGGTTTTACTTAGGATTTTAGGGGCTTTTGTTCAATATTTGTTTCGTCTTCGGGGTCAGATTTAGTGGGTTCTAGGTTGCGTTATGTCCCCACTGTCCTTATTCGTATTCTCTAGGATTCTCCAAATTCGGATGATATTCGTATCTGTTACATTGTTTATTTATTGCAATTAACTAACAATAATTTTGAAATTTGCTAAAATTCATATTGAAAAAAATAAATAGAACATCAAGCTCTAAGAGAATTTTGCTATAATTTACTACAAAAAATTAGATAATTTACACTCTAAGATAGTGTGTGAAATTAAGTACTAACCTTTAATATTCATATTCATTAATCTTTTTTCCTTCTTTATTGAATAATTCATACCTCCTCAACACGCAATTTTTCATATGCTAGAAAATGAAGACAATAATTAAAAATCTTAAATGTATGAACCAAAGCTACTTTAATTAATGAAGATAAATAAATAACATTTATTTCTCTTTTATTATGTGTGGTCACAAAAATTTGTAAGTTTCTTTCCTTAAACCATCGCTGCAATATAATCTGCAAATAAACTTGTTGATATACATTTATATACTAAGTGGAGACACTTTTAAAATAAAATAATAAATCACAATCACAAGTAATTCTACTTGAAAAAACATTTATAAGTTTGAAGGGGTTGTTAGCCAAATACGCCACGTGGTACGACATGTGGCCTTAGGAGGTTGAAGCAGTATAATCATCCAAAGATGATGGATTTTCTAAGGGAGAATCAAGAGAGATGATGACCAAACGTGGCCGAATACAAGTTTGTTTTAATTCTACTACTTTAGAGATAAGATCAGAGATGATAACTAATTACCATAAGGAAGACCTAGATTTGTAGGACACTTGTATTTATAAATAGTAACGATCTCAATAGCTAGGGGAATGATTAATCACATTCTTGCAATCACGGTTTCGACTCTCAACTAGCAATCATAGAATTCCAATCGTATTTTCTTCCATCCATTAATAAATCTCTCCATCCATTCTCTGTGGACGTAGGAAGAATGATCTGTCGAACCACGTAAATTCTTATATGTTTTTATATATTACATTCGTGTATTGGGGCCGAATTATAATATTACAATTATTGTGGGTTTTAACATCCCCTATAATTTGGCACCATCCCTAGAAATGTTAATTTGAATCTTCACCATCGTGAGATATTGTTATTCAATATGAGTGCCCACCATCTTATCGTTCACATACCAGGAGTCTTATCTGATAAGGATCGATATATGCGGAATAAAAAATTTTCTGCCTCAGAACTTTGATTAATCAATCATGAGAAATTGGGCACACCAAAACTAGGTTTGAAGAATAAACCTAGGGTTTAGAATGCAATACCTTTCCAGATCCAGTTGTGATCCAATGTGGAAAAAGAATTTAAAGGTGATGGGGATGTCTTGTTTTGGATCTCCAAAGCCTTCCTTAAACTTATGTGAAGCTTGAATCTTCTAGTGTATTATCCTCCCCAAAGCTAGGTAGGTTTGTGGTCAGATTTTAAGATGAAAACCCTTCCTCTTGAGTGAGATATGAACTTAACCGCCTTTCCACAACTTTATATACTAGTATAAAAGGTGGGCTTAGGCCAAACTGGATTTCTTAAGAACTTGGACATTATGACTACACTAAGGATCCAAGATAAATAATTAAATTGGCTTCAAATAAACACTTGAAAATACTCAATTACTATTATCTTAATTTATTTCCTTTCTTTAATTAATCATAAATAATTCCACTAAATAATTATGACTGCACTCAAACTTAATTATCTTATAAATCACCAGACATAATAAGGTCTTATTTACAATGTTGATTATGGTGTATAATCTTATTCTTCATGTTAAGCTTTTGATACCCGCTTAGTTAAGTAAATTTTTTGTTAATGGAGTTTGACCAACATCTAATCAATTTCCTCGACTTTCGGGCTTAACTTATTTTGCTACCTCCAACAGATTATAAATAATCCACCGATGATGTTTACTCGTCCGGATTATAAATAATCCACCGATGATGTTTACTCGTGAAAAAAAAAGTCATAAGTCAGCCAAGGGGGTATCACAATCCTAGGAATCCCCGGACGTGAATTCCTCCAAATAAAAAACCCAAGCCTACTTGTATCATTGTCACCCAATATGCAGGGATCATTTAAATCAATATGATATTGAATAACACCCATGAAAATGAAATTGATAACTGCACAAGCATCTCAGTATTGAGAATCTATGTAACCAATGCAATGATGTGAGATGTATTGAGTCTAATTATGACAAACCTTAGACTCCAGTCTCACCTGCGGTGCCGTTCAATACATTCATGGGATGTACGGATCACAATCCTCTATTGAACTATCACATAAGTTCCCAAACCATTACCGATTTCTCGTAGTTTGAGAGAAACTACTAGGATTATATCACATCCTTTACGATGGGATGTTAAGTTCCTATTTAAGTTGTGAACATTTCAATAGTGCTAGAATCAGAATTCCAATCTCCTTGTGATCAACCCTAAGCCTCATCATGGAATTCCTACTAAGCTCTATTGATTGACATTTAATGAAATAATGCATTCAAACAAATATAAAACATTCTCATGTAAGAGCATATTTTTCTGTCCTTGCTCAAATAACTTAGGCTTACATAAGTTTTGGCATATTCCGCTACCATTTGATTCAAGCCGACACTAAGTCCAAAGATCCAACATCTCCAATTTTCAAGCATCCCCACATTATGAAGGTATAATGCTATTAAGTTTAAATTTATTCCTTGAATTTATTTTGGGATGTTTATTTTTATTAAAACTGGAAACATGATTTTTTCTTTAAAAATTGAGGCAGTTTTTCTTTGTTTAAAATTTTCTAAGTACGTGTATCTTGTTCAAAGGAGGTGGGAATCTCGTTCAAATAAGATTGCACTTTTATTTGAAATGGTAGTTTGAAGTATACTTCAATCGAACATTTAACGAGGACTTACTATTTTGCGTCGCTCGAAGCTCGTTCAAACGAGATTAGGGTTTTGTTCTAACGACCTTGCTATCATTCTAACGAAGTTCTTTTCTCTTTCAAACGAGCCTTGATTTTCCTTCGAACGACCCTGCCACCTCAAAATTTGCGTTCGGCCTATAAAGACTTGTTTTGTGTTTATTTTCGTTAAGACTTTTGCCAGAGCTATTTCTGCATATCCTTTGCAAACGTTTTCAACCTTTTATTTTAAGAAAACCTTCTTGATTTACAAATCAGATCACCAAAGTATATTTGAGTGAATCAAAGTTCAAACCCTATAGTGCGTATCTTGCATACAACCTTTGTGGAGAGGTATCTTCATGACTGATCTTATGTTACCCGAGGGAATTCACTGTTGATGACAAAGGCTGATCGGTGTATACCGAGTGTGAAAGACCGCGGGTGGAGGACTTTGGACGGAGCCGTATTCTTAAGAGATTTACGAAGGCACTGCGCATTATACTTGTGGTGGTTATCAAGTAGTCTGTAAGTCTATAGTCTTGTAAACTCTTTAAAGTGCTAAAAATAAAGGTTTTACCCGAAATAAACTTTTTTCTTAATTTGTATCTGTCGAATGCATGGTTTATTTTATTTGCTTTATCACCTAGATACTTGTTTAGGATAATAGGACAAAATTTGGACTTGTGTGTGATTGGACATTTAATTATACAAATATTCCATTAAGATTGAGTTAGCGCACTCTCAAATTGATATAAAAACCTGTTGTACAAATTTACTATGTGATCTTTTCCGCAAAAATATTTTTCTCTTGATATCAATTTTTTTTTAAATTGTTGATCTTTGAAAAAATTGATTTTAATTGAGAATTTGTTTAATCGAGTGCCCATCTTTAATGATACCAATCATGCTTACTGTGAAAGCTAGGGTGAGATCTGTTTTAAAAGCCATAAATAAGAGAGTATGGTTAGTCTGTGAAATAGCATGGACTTCTCCCACGATCACTATTGATAATGTTGTTAGGCCTAAACCTGTTTCTTCCTGGACTTATGAGGAGTTTATTTATGGTGTAATTTTAATTCTCGTAGACTTAGTGCTATTTCTGGAACCATCACCCCTGATGAGTTCCATCGTATCATGATGTGCACTACATCTAAGGAAGCATGGGATACCCTTCAACTCACTCACGAGGGTACTAACGCTGTAAAAGCATCAAAGCTTCAAAATCTGACCACCCAATTTGAGATCATCACTATGTTAGAGTCCGAGTCATTCGTTGAGTTTTATGCACGTTTATCAGACATTGTTAATTATAGTTTTATATTGGATGAGAAATTCTAGAAACGAGAGTTGTGAAAACGATTTTGAGGTCACTCCCCCTGCCTTATTCCTAAGGTCAACGTTGCTTAATTCGTTAGGGATTTTAGACACTCTCAGGTTAGAAGAACTTGTAGGAGATCTTCAGACTTACAGGTTAGATATGTTCTTTAAAATCATTTAACCGAAGGATATAGACGTATCTTTTGAAGACACACACTAAGAAAAAGAAGAAGGAGAAAGTTTATGAGTCTGAATCTAAGGGTAATTATGATTTTGATGACTTGGCCTTATTTGTAATATTTTTTATAAAGTCTCTCAATTTTTTCAAAAATAATTCTTCCAATAAAAAGATTTTTTGAGAAAAACGAAAAAAAGAATGAGATCAAGGATAGCGGTGAGAAAGAGCAAGACAAAAGGTGCTATGAGTGCGAGGGGAAGGGGCACAAGGCACATGAGTACCCCACTAGGCTAAAGAGAAAGGGCAAAAGAGATTGCAAATAAATCCACTGTTAGCGATAGTAAAATCGAGTCGGTTGATTCAGGGGGAGAATCATCACATGAAAAGTGCATTGCTTTCCTGGCTAGTCATGTGAGTACTTTTAGTTTGTCCCACACCGATGAGAAGATATCAAAACATGAAAGCCTCAATGATGTTTCGATTCATTCAAAAGATAGTGAAAGTGAGGAAGGTGTTTTAAGTGATGAAGAAGGTGATCTCTAAAAAGATTTTAGTGATTTATACACTGAAATGTTGAAGACGAAAGAGATTAATGAGGAGTTGTCTCTTAGGGTTTTAGATTTGTAGAGAGAGGCAAAAGTTTTTAGGGTGTGTGAGGCGTTAATAAGTTAACTCGAGAAGGTGAATGTTATTTTATGTGAGCACTTGATCGTCTTAAGTCGAGAAAAGAGTGATTTGACCAACACCATGGCTAGCCTTATAGGAGATCTTCAATCTTCATTGAAGACTCGTGAGAAACTTGAATCCCGTATATCCCAACTTAAGAGAGATATCGAACGTGCTCGTGATGTCAAGGTCACTTTATAGGACACATCTACGAAGGTAGGAAATATGTTCCTCGGTCCCGTTTTGGGTAATGTTGAGAGGCTAGGAATAGGTTATGACGGTGCGTCCATTTCCCAAATTGCACCCTAGTTGGTTCTCGAGTTTGTGCTAGATCCATATGGTCCTCGATCTAACCCACCTAGGCACCCGAATCCACGTCGCAGAGAACGTCCTAGACATTTTGAGAGAGGTGGTCCCAAGCCCGTATATGTTTTTTTCCCATTGAAAGAAAATAGGACACCTTAGGGAATTTTACTTTAAGTTGGGTATAGTGTCACATAGGTATCTTTCATGATATGTTACTACACGTGTTCCTACACGCATTCCCACACATTTTTCTCTGCATGCTCTCGTACATCACATGAGAGACTTTGAGAGTTTTTGAGAGCAAGTTGGGTATTTAGTCAAGAATTCACAAGATTTGATGGTTGTTTTTCATAGGATGTCAGCTCCTTTGAAGAACTCATCCGGGCCTAAGGATTGAGGTTGAGACTTGTATCTAGCATATGATGCTTTTCATGTCCATATTTTACATGCCTATTTCTAGTGTGTACTATAATTGTACTTATAGTTTTTATATTTTGATATATTTTTCAAAAAATCCAAAAAGAGTTTTGTATTTTTTTACACCATATGTGGATAAACATTAAAGATGTCCGAGTCACCCATTCATTCCATATTCACATGACTATTTTGTAGTGCTTTGAGACGTAACATCATTTCACTATTATGCTCTATAATGTGTGGAGTCATTAAGATGTGATATGATGACTATTTGCTACATGTCTGACTCCTTGTCACCTTTAATCCACACGAGCGCGGACTTATTTGAGTATTGCACTTACCTTTCAAGTGTGATCGTAGTGTTTTCATCTCAATCCTACTTTTAAAACGAACCAAATGTGAAAATGAGATAATAAAAGTAGTGCTTGTAAGAACCATTGCCCGGATTGAAAAAGTGAAAAATCATTTGTATATTAAATTTTGGTATATTTTATGCAATGGAATCGGACTGTGAAAGACATGTTGATTTTGTGTGAATAGCCACCATTTGCAAAAAGAAAAGACCCTAAAAGATTAAAGGAACATAAAAAAAAAAGAAAGTGGCAGGACATTTATTTGAGCATTCATGCTTCGCTACATATGAGCATTAATTTCTTCAAAAAGATTTGAAAGAAAAATTGCAATACGTGAGTTTTGAGGGAGTTAAGTCGTAGATCAATGGGTTTTCACGTCCTTAAAATCTCGTAAAAGCATTCTTCAGTTTTGGGCATTGTTGGTGTAAAAATCACTCTCGATCTTGATTAGTTGAATAGGTTAAGTCGATTTCACTTTAGTTCACCATTTTTACACCTAAGGTAGACTTTGAGATCTTGCATTATTTGTGTCACATTCCTTCGTGCACATATGATATGTTTGTCTACGTTGATTAACCTACAGAATGTGTCACACCCTTACATTCCGTTTTAATGATTCGGTTATTTTTATGTTTCTCTATCGTGTGTTGTTTTTGTAATTTTTTTTACTTGAAATTTTTTTAAAATAAAAAATAGTTTGGGGCGTCTTTTGAGATTATCATTGCATGATTATTCATTCATATCTTGTGATGTTATCTTATTCTCTATCTGTGATGTTATCTTATTCTTTTAAGTGATTTTTCCTTTATTGTTCATGATTAGTTTCTACTCCTTGTCTATTTCGGACAAAATAAAAGAGGGAGAACAAATTATGGAGAGGAGTTTGATTTGTGGGGGAGATGCTATCTTCGGATTTTACTTTATATGTGAAACTTGATGCATCACGGGGTATTCACTTTATTTCACATGTGTAGGTACTTTTGGAAGATCATATTTGGATTACTCTTGATGACGACAAAGTGGCCAAGAGAAGTTAAAGAATAAATGGATATTTGAATACATTATTTTGAAGATATCTCTATCTTGTACCTATCCATTTTAGGGTTTGGGAGGGTATTTGGATATTGTATTTATCTTAGGGGATATACATTGTAATTTGAATTTCGATTTTATGTTTGTACTGGAATAGCCAAAAGGGGGGAGATTTGTAAGATCATATTTTCTATCATTGCTCAAATAGCTTAGGCTTACATATGTTGTTGGCATATTCCGCTATCGTTTGATTCCAGTCGACAAGAAATTCGATGATCCAACATCTCCAACTTTCAAGCATCTACACATTATGAAGGTATAATGCTATTAAGTTTAAATTTAGTCCTTGAATTTATTTTGGGATGTTTTTTTATTAAAACTAGAAACAAGATTTTTTCTTTAAAAATCGAGGAGGTTTTTCTTTATTTTTTTAAAGTATGCGTATCTTGTTCAAACGAGACGAGAATCTCGTCCAAATGAGAATGGACTTTCATTTGAAGTTGTCATTTGAAGGATACTTTAATAAAACATATAAAGAGGGCTTATTGTTTTGCATCGTTTGAAGCTCGTTGAAATGAGATTAGGGTCTCATTCTAATGACCTTGCTATCATTCTAACGAGGTTTTTTTCTCGTTCAAACGAGCCTTGTTTTTCATTTGAACGAGCCCGTTACCTCAAAATTTTTGTTCTTCCTATAAATACTTGTTTTGTGTTCATTTTCGTTAAGACTTTTTCCAAAACTATTTTTGCATATCCTTTGAAAAAGTTTTCAATCTTTTTTTTTTTTTTTTAATTCAAAAATCACATCCCTAGAATATATTTGAGTGAATCAAAGTTTAAATTCTATAGTGCGTATCTTGCATATAACCTTTGTGGAGAGATATCTTCACGACTGATCTTATGATACATGAGAGAATTCACTACTGACGACAAAGGCTGATCGGTGGATACCGAGCGTGGAAGACCATGTGTGGATGACTCTAGATGGAGCCGTATTCTTTAGAGATTTTTGAACGAACTGCCCATTATAATTGTGGTAGTTATCAAGTAGTCTATAAGTCGATAGTCTTGTAAACTCTCTACAGTGCTGAAAAGGGGTTTACCCAAAAGGGTTTTTTTCCTTAATTTTCCTCTGTCGAATGGATGGTTTATTTAATTTGATTTATTACCTAGATGCTTGTTTAGGATAACATGATAAAATTCAGACTTGTCTGTATTGGACATTTATTATATAAATATTCCATTACGATCGATATAACACACTCTCATCTCATAACTGGATTCATATTTCAAGAAGAATAAACCAATTTTTGTATTAATAGATAACAAAATATTTTACAAATGGTTTTATGAATAAAACCTAACAATGTCCCACTTAATATTAAATCCACGTGGCTATGCACTTGACCCCCGTTCCTTCTATGTGGCTATCAAACGTCCTGATTGCTAAGTTCTTTGTGAAAGGATCTGCCAGGTTGTCCTCACTTGCAATCTTGGTCATAATGAAGTCGTCCCTATACATGATCTCCCGTATCAGGTGATACATGCATTTAATGTGTTTCACCTTTTTACAAGTCCTTGATTCTTTTGAATTTGTAACTGCATCGCTATTATCACAATAAAGTGATGGACGACTGCACTGAAAAACACACACCCAAATCACCAAGGAAGTTATGGAGCCAAACAACCTCGTTTGCTGTCTTCGAAGAGAAAACATACTCGACTTCCATGGTGGAATCAACAATATCAGAATAGAATCTGTTAACCATGCCAACGACTTAACATGTATGTGGTCTAGTACATACCATAGCATACACGAGACTGACTATTACCTATGCATAAGGTATATTCCTCATCCTATATATCTGATTGGGTATCTGAGTACACCGATCCTTAGATAAAGATATTCCAAGATTGAAAGGGAGAATTCCTTTATTGGAATCATGCATGCTAAATCTTCGGAGCAATGTGCCAATGTTAGTGTCTTGGGATAAACCTAACATCCTATTTTTTCGATCACAAAAAGGCTTAATACCTAGGATGTAACTGGATTCTCATAAGTCCTTCTTATCAAACTAGATAGACAGCCACACTTTTATACTAGATAATAAACCACATCGTTCCTGCTTAGGAGAATACTACACATGTATACCACTAGAAATACCAACATGCTTCCGTTATTTTTCTTATACATGCAAGTGTAAGGACAAAATTTCCAATTGAGTTCGTTGTATAGTTTTAACTTATTCTCGGAACAGATCACATCATAGGGAGATTTTTATTGTCACGATCCCACACAGACTATAATGTGTTGAAGTTTATTGAAGACGTTGCGGAAAAGCTTCAAAGATTTAATTATGCTAAATGTTTAATTGGTGCAAGTTTATCCGTATTCAAGTCCAATTTCATTATGAGATTACTCAGGTATGAATGCGTAATTTTAATGGAACTCAGAATTTATTTTAAAATGTTTAAGGATGTTATTTTATTAAGAAAATTTTTTTAAAATGGTTTTAATAGTGTTTGAAATCGTTGACACTTCGTTTTATTCTGATAAGGACGAATTAAAGTAGTGTTTAGTTTGGACTCTAATTCTCTACGTCACTCAAATGACCTGACCAGTCATTTGAATGAGATGACATGTCGTTCGAACGACATGTACATCTCATTCGGGTGACATGTTAAAGTCACTTGAACGAGCATTATCCTTAAGAAAAATATATAATGGCATGTTTTCATCAGATTTCGTAAGTGTGCATTCTGGAAAGACAGTTTACGAACCAGAATGTTTCTGAACAAAGGTTTTTAAGTCTAAACACATCCTTAGAGTTTACAAGATCCGAGTTTTCATTACTATATGCAATAGTGATCTTGTTTGCACCAAGAAGGTTTTTTTCTACATTGAATATTGCTGGTTTTGCGAAGAAGAAGTGAAGCAGTTCGTGTTCCGATTCCATAGATGTTACAGGCCATATCGGTGGGCACCGAGACATACGTGGACACGTGTGTTATGGACAAGTGTCATGGAAGAAGGACTTTCTGCATGGGCACTATGATGAGTGTGTGTGGCTAGTGGGAACAAGTCTTACTTAACGACTCGATCCCCATGACTCTCTTCTGATCACAGAGAGGTGAGGTCACTAGTTTGAAACCCGTTGAGTCATGGATCGAGGCTGAACATAGGCTTCCACTTTACAACTCTAAAGGTTTGCATGTAATTTTCTCACATCTCACACCTGAAGAGTACAATAGAATTATGACTTGTGAAACTTCAAAAGAGGCTTGGGATACACTTGCATTTACTCATGAGGGCACTAGCACGACTAGGACATCTAAGTTACAAAACCTCAGTACACAGTTTGAGACGATTAAGATGTTAGATAGTGGGTCGTTTGATAAGTTTTAATCTTGGTTGTCTAATATTGTCAACTGATCATTTAACTTAGGAGATAAGATTCCCGAGAACCGTGTGATAATTTTTTTTTGAGATCTTTATCGAGTAGGTTTGATGCAAAAGTGACTGTTTTACACTCCTTAGGTATGTTCGATTCGACGAAACTTGAAGAGATTGCAGGTGACTTACAAACCTATAAACTCGATATGTTTACCTCCAAGAAAGTGCCAAAGAAAGAAAAGGGCATTGCTTTGAAAGCCCAAAAGGAGGAAACTAATGTCTCGAATGATAATTCCGATTCCAATTTTAAGGATGTCACCTTGTTGGCAAAGAAGTTCAAAAAGTTTCTTAAATTTCAAAAGAAATCTAAAGATGCCAAAATTTTTGAGAAATTCAATAACAACAAGGTAGATTCCACCCCTAAAGATAAGAGTGAGAAATTTGATAGGGTTGAGTCAAATAGGTGTTTTGGGTGTGAGGGTTATGGTCACAAAGTTACCGAGTGTCCCACTAGACTTAAGAAAGAGGGCAAGAAACTGATAGCTTATAGTGACTCCTTAAGTTATAGTGATCCAAAAGAGGGAGATAGTTCCCCTAGTGATAGAAAGTTTGTTGCTTTCTTGGCATGTCATGTGAGTGAGGACGATATATCTTCCCACGAAGATTCTCATCTGCATGACACTTCCGAGGCCGTTGAAAGTGCATCCCAAGTGTGTGAGGGTGATGAGAGTGATGAGGAAGAAATTGATGTGAAAGAGTTGCAAGTTTCATTTAATGAGTTATATGCCGAGGCGGTGAAAGTGAAAAAGGCAAACTCTAAATTGCAAGCAAGGTTGAATGAGCGTGCCATAGAAAATAATTATGCTTTGATTGAGGATCTTAGGGTGCGGGAGAAGATGTTTAGGGAGAATCTGTAATAAGTGGAGAAAGAAAGAGATGTACTTCGTGGTTTTACAGAGGCATTAAAAAAAGGAGATTCTAAAGTTTGAGGAGTCTAGGCATATGCTTGTGTATAGGATTTGTGAGTTAGGGGAGAGATTGAGAGACTCGAGTAAGGTTAAGTTTGAATTAGAATATAGGTCGAAGAAGTTGGATAGGATGTTAGGCACCGTCCAAGTCAAAAGTGATAGGTGTGGGATAGGCTATGATGATAGAGTTGTTCTCATTCTCAATGCCAATACCAACCGTGTGAGAGAGATCACTAGGAAGGTGATGAGAGGTCAACATTTTGGTAATCATTCCCACCGTCTTTACACTTTCACACATTGTGGTAGAAAAGGTCACCTGTAACACCCCGTATTTTTGTACATCTAATATTTAATTAATTCGGAAATTTTAAATTACTGGTGTGTTGTAATTTTAATTGAATTAATTATGGCAATATATTTATTTAAATATTAATCGGGAACTGAATGGTTAATGTTTAGGAAAATTTATTTACTAAGTGAATAGTAATAATTTAATTACGTCATTTCGGGTATTAATGACAGGGTATGCACTTATCCCAGCCGGTAGTCGGTATAGACTAAATTGGGTGTGAGATAAGAATTCTTATCAATTAATTTGGATGCCAATTCTGAGTGCGCGGTTGCGTCCTGATGGGTCGAGATAGTCAGGAAAGAGTACTCGGGGATGGTAATTGGGTCTCGGGGTAGTTTTGGGCATGGTCGGGCCCACACGGGGTGAGTTGTGCCACTTTAATTAAGCCCATTAGGTGAAAAACGGGATTGAGAGTCTTAACCTAAGTGAGGGATTAGGAAATCAGCAGCCAACACAATTCTAAGCCAAGGGCTTGAGAAGGAAATTCGAGGAGAGCTTAGCAAAAGCCAATTTGAGGATTTTGGAGCCAAATTGACGTACTACGCCAACGGATCAGACACTACGAACACTTACAGGCAAGTGGTTAACTGTTTTTACTCCTAAAGCGTGATATCCAATTCATATTTTAGTGATGTGTATACTAAAATTCGTTTTGGGGATAAATGGGTACAAAAAGGGGGTTTTGTTAATGGAACCATTGAATGGAATTTAAGGAAAGAATTAGTTGTGCAATATAATTCTGAGTATGATTATCTGGTTTGAATGAGAAAAATTGGAATATAAAAGGATGAAATTTGAATTTGAAATTGGGATTGTACCCTAGAAATTTTGTGTTCTTGAGTGGGTCAAGATTCATAGTGTTAATTATGTTAAAAGGTTTAGATGATATTTTTAGTTCATGAGTAATGATATAAGATGATTAACATGCTGATTTGAGGTGGGTTTTTGAGGAAAAGAAACCTTAAAGCTCGTTAATGGTGAAAATTTTTGTGGGGAAGAAGAGCTGTCACGAAGGGATCGATCGATCGATCGGGGGCCATCGATCGATCGACGATGGGAAATTTTGGACAGTTCGGCCAATTTATTTTTAAAGAGGAATTTTATTTAAAATTTAATCCCTTGATTTTATTTAGTGATAAATTTATATGGACACATATTTTCTTAACAATTATAGGGTGATATAATTGGGTTTAGGGGGGGGGGGGGGGGGGGGGGTGAACGGTATCTCATGAGATGAACGAATTCGGAGAAATAATTCATAATTATTGATATTGGGCCGAGGAATAATATTCGGGTGTTGTAGTTGGGTGACACTACATTATTAAAGGAATTTAGGATAAGTATTTAATTATGGACCAAGTGGGCGAGTCCGGGTATTTTAATAATTATTGGTAAATATAATTGGGAAAATTATGGAGATGAATGTGTGACACATTGTGGGCGAATATGTGGGAACGAAATTATGAGATGTAAAATGGACCAAATGAGCGAGTCCGGATATGTTGGTTAAGTGAAACCAAAGTATTTAATTAATTATTGAGAGAGAGTAATTAATTTGGAGTCGGAATATAAACTCCGAAAATATTGAGGGACGGGCCAAGTGAGCGAGTCCGGGGATAATGGTTGGGTGACACCAAGTTATTAAATTAATAATTGTGTTAATTAATTTAATCAGAGTCGGATTATAGACTCGGGAATGTATTGAATTAATAAGTGTGTTAACTAATTTTATTAGAGTCGGACCACAAACTCGGATTGGTGTAGATTAATTAATGTGTAAATTAATTAAATAAAGAGTCTGATTGTAGACTCGGGGTCGTATTAAATTAATGGGGGTGTTAATTAATTTAATTAGAGTCGGATGATAGAATCGGGAAGGTATTACATTAATATGTGTGTTAGTTAATATAATTAGAGTTGGGTGATAGACTCGGGGAGATATTAAATTAATAGGTGTGTTAATTAATTTAATTAGAGTCGGACTATGGACTCGGGGAAAGTATTATATTATTTGAGGCATGAATTAATTATATTAGAGTCATACCCTAGACTCGGGAATATGATAAATTATTGAGTGAGAAAATTAATTATGTTGAATCAGGCCACAGACTCAGGAAATTACAGGCAGTGTACGGGATTTTGAGTACACGGTAAAGCCGGGGTTTATAATATATATATGGTGTAGTGATAGTATATATATATACGTGTATATATTATGTGTGATATTAAATTATAGGCAGGGTACGGGATTTTGAGTACACGGTAAAGACGGGGTTTATATTATATATATACGAAGTAGTGATAGTATATATATACGTGTATATATTGTGTGTGATATTAAATATCAGTGACTAGATATTTATTCAATTTATATACTCTAATGCTATCAAGGGAGGTTACACGATGTGGGTGAATCCCCTAGCTTGAGGAGTAGGGCCAGTATATCCCCAGGTCATAGCGTTCGGTATATGGGTGAGGGATTTATCTCACTTTCGGGGAAGGAATATGACCTCCTCCACTTCGTTTATGTTTTGGGCAAGGTTGGGGTGCGAATCCAACTTGGGGAAACTAGGTTTTGTGAGCACACCTAGTGAGATGGCATTTTAGAGGGAATCATCCGACGAGGGTATACTCGAAGGGATGGGTATACGTATGTTATATGTGTGGATTTTGTGGCAAAGGTACGTATATAATGGTAGTAAATATTATATACGGATAATAATACAGTGTGTGATGTATTTACTTTATATAACTTGTGACACGGTTATATGCTACTATTTAAGAGGGAATAATTAAGTTAATTGTGAAATAGCTTATAATTCAGGAAATCATTATACTCGGGTTAGAGTAGTATAGCAAGGGAAGGTTATACCAGGACTAGTTGGACGGGGTAGTACAACTAGGTGGGGTTAAGGTAACCGGTAGGTGTGCACAATAGTGGAGGGGTGAGAATGTCCACAAGGGAGTGCGACACTAACTTAAATATGAAACGCATTCATGCATTTTAAATTACGGCAGTTAATTCACTTGCTAAATATTTTCAAAATGTTTTGGGTTCTAACCCTTGCTATAAAACTATTTTCAAAACCTTTTAGGTGTCCAGCCACAGGGACGCCAGGATTGATATTCTATTCTAGGGATACGGAGCTGTGGCATATGTGGATGCTAGCAGGAGTTTGGATTAGATGCATCATTCATTCATTCCTAGAGTAGAAATCACTCATCAGTTCCAGTTTTATTTAAGGCATGTCGCCCAGACTTTCAGTTCAGTTTTCAGATTTGTTTTATTCCAATGTTGAATATTGTATTGGTTTATTTCACTTTGGTGGCGATTGTTTATTCGGCAAGTTATGTAATTAATTGTTTCAGTTGAGTTTTATTCAGTTGTGTGAATGGTTTATATTTATTTCCGCATGTACTGTTTTGTTTAACTAAAAAGTGAAAATTGCCACCAGCTTTTGGTTTACTAGGTGGTTAGTAAGTTTTAAAAAGTTTTCGACAGTGAAGCTAAGGATGATCCAACTGGGATTCCTGTTTTAATTTGGTATAGGACTGATCACCCGGTATTTTATTAGGTGGGGTGTCACAGATGGTATCAGAGCATCAGGTTCTAGTGTCCTTAGGATCTGTGCTGTTTTTCACGTTTCAGCTTAGCAATCTTTGATATACAACCCTATTAATTAATGTGTAAATTAATTAAATAAAGAGTCGGATTGTAGGCTCGGGGTGGCATTAAATTAATGGGGATGTTAATTAATTTAATTAGAGTCGGATGATAGACTCGGGAAGGTATTACATTAATATGTGTGTTAGTTAATATAATTAGAGTTGGGTGATAGACACGGGGAGATATTAAATTAATAGGTGTGTTAATTAATTTAATTAGAGTCGGACCATGGACTCGGATGAAGTATTATATTATTTGAGGCATGAATTAATTATATTAGAGTCGGACCCTAGACTCGGGAATATGATAAATTATTGAGTGAGAAAATTAATTGTGTTGAATCGGGCCACAGACTCAGGAAATTACAGGCAGTGTACGGGATTTTGAGTACACGGTAAAACCGGGGTTTATAATATATATACGGTGTAGTGATAGTATATATATATACGTGTATATATTGCGTGTGATATTAAATTACAGGCAGGGTACGGGATTTTGAGTACACGGTAAAGCCGGAGTTTATATTATATATATACGAAGTAGTGATAGTATATATATACGTGTATATATTGTGTGTGATATTAAATATCAGTGACTAGATATTTATTCAATTTATATACTCTAATGCTATCAAGGGAGGTTGCGCGATGTGGGTGAATCCCCTAGCTTGAGGAGTAGGGCGAGTATATCCCCAGGTCATAGCGTCTGGTATATGGGTGAGGGATTTATCTCACTTTCAGGGAAGGAATATGACCGCCTCCACTTCGTTTATGTTTTGGGCCAGGTTGGGGTGCGAATCCAACTTGGGGAAACTAGGTTTTGTGAGCACACCTAGTGAGATGACATTTTAGAGGGAATCATCCGACGAGGGTATACTCGAAGGGATGGGTATACGTATGTTATATGTTTGGATTTTGTGGAAAAGGTACGTATATAATGGTAGTAAATATTATATACGGATAATAATACAGTGTGTGATGTATTTTCTTTATATAACTTATGACATGGTTATATGCTACTATTTAAGAGGGAATAATTAAGTTAATTGTGAAATAACTTATAATTCAGGAAATCATTATACTCGGGTTAGAGTAGTATAGCAAGGGAAGGTTATACCAGGACTAGTTGGACGGGGTAGTACAACTAGGTGGGGTTAAGTTAACCGGTAGGTGTGAACAATAGTGGAGGGGTGAGAATGTCCACAAGGTAGTGCGACACTAACTTAAATATGAAGCGCATTCATGCATTTTAAATTACTGCAGTTAATTCACTTGCTAAATATTTTCAAAATGTTTTGGGTTCTAACCGTTGCTATAAAACTATTTTCAAAACCTTTTAGGTGTCCAGCCACAGGGACGCCAGGATTGATATTCTATTCTAGGGACACGGAGCTGCGGCATATGTTGATGCTAGCAGAAGTTTGGATTAGACGCATCATTCATTCATTCCTAGAGTAGAAATCACTCATCAGTTCCAGTTTTATTTAAGGCATATCGCCCAGACTTTCAGTTCAGTTTTCAGATTTGTTTTATTCCAATGTTGAATATTGTATTGGTTTATTTCACTTTGGTGGCCGATGGTTTATTCGTCAAGTTGTGTAATTAATTATTTCAGTTGTGTGAATGGTTTATATTTATTTCCGCATGTACTATTTTGTTTAATTAAAAAGTTAAAATTGGCACCAGCTTTTGGAATACTAGGTTGTTAGTAAGTTTTAAAATGTTTTCGACAGTGATACTAAGGATGATCCAACTGGGATTCCTGTATTAATTTGGTATTGGACTGATCACCCGGTATTTTATTAGGCGGGGTATCACAGATGGTATCAGAGCATCAGGTTCTAGTGTCCTTAGTATCTGTGCGGCTTTTCACGTTTCAGCTTAGCAATCTTTTATATAGAGCCCTATTATAGGATTTTTGTATTCTCATACGTATGCACATATACGTTCTTCTACGAAATTTATATTTGCGTGTGAACTCATACAAATTTGATTCTCATTTCGGATGACGCCCAGGAGAGAGAGAGAGCAGCTAGGGTAGCCGGGGGAGATGAGAGAGGCACTTCAGGGACAAGAGTTACCGCAAAAACTGCCAGAGATGATTTTGGCAGCACAAGTAACGTAATTAGTGGCGCAGGCGGTTGAAACGACGGTGGTCGCAACGACAGGGTACTTTCCACGGGATCAGCCACAAGTGTTAGTGGCACCGAATGTTCAGACTCACGCGGGGTCGTCGGGGTGGAAGGAAGAAAAATAGGTTATTTTTAGTAGGAACCCACCAGAGTTGCGAGGGGGTTTAGATGTAGTGCTAGCGTGTCCTGGAAGAGAGATATCCAACGTCACCTACGCATGGGAGATTGCGATGAGGTGCGGAAGAAAATGCTAACCACTTTTAGTTTAGTGGGAGCATCGCTACAGTGGTGGGAGTCGATCACCGCAGTTAAGGAAAGGGACACACTAGCTATTGCAGAGTTTTGGGTGCGGTTCGACCGCAAGTATTTTCCTCCAGCGGTTGAGACTGAAATGAGGAGAAAATTTTGTGAGGTGACTCAAAGGGAGACCATTCAGTGGCCGATTACGAGGGAGAATTTACTTGTTGGCAAATTTTGTATCAGATGAGGTAAGAGAGGAAAGGAGAAAGAAAGCAAGGTTTATGGATGGGTTAGTCTGGAGAATCAGACAACATTTAATTGGTATATACGCATTAGTAGCTTATGCTGATGTCGTTAACGCAGCACTCCGGCATTGTCGGGAATATCGCTTCCACGCGAAAGGAAGCGGGAGGGGAGTGGGAACTAGCCAGTCGAATAAGGCAGGAGGGAACAATACCAGTGGGGTATCCTAGCAGCAGAGTGGGGGAGATCAGGGGCAGGATTCTCGACAGGAAAATCATGCCAAACGATTTAGAACTGGAGGCTATCGGCAGGATGGCCAGGAATTCCAACAAGGTCGGCATGGAAGGGACTAGTGGCTGGGTGAATGTATTCGAAGGTGTTTCGTCGGTGGGGAAAGAGAGACACTTGAAGAGAGATTGTCTTAAGTGAGTCAGGGGGCAACTACAGGATGAGGTCCTATATGTACAGCCACTAAAGCAAGTCATGGGCGCATTCGAGCAGGGAGAAGATGCTCCGAAACCCGAGAACCAGCCGTTGCAGCTGGAGTATAGAGGTAATTATTTTTACACTAGGGGCATGGGGTATATTTTTGAGTGACAAAGAGGATGTCACAGTATAAGACTTATTTTTTTCACTAGAGTTCACAGGTGAGTCGAACTTAGTGGGTGCGTTGGCGGTAGCAGCCATAATATGTGGATAAACATTCCGTAGGGCAGCGGAGTTCCTTGGTGTTCTTCACGGGAGAGTGGAAGTGTACACTGAGTGATTGTTTGAATTATGCGAAGAGTTACTACTTTCAAGAATTATGGGAGTAGGGTTGATAATATTTCCTAAATATCGGCTGGATAGCGATGGAATTCAACTATTGTGGATAGGGGTGTAAAATTTTGGTGTTCGCGACACCCGGGTAGGGTTGGTACTAGGTATCACCGGAGAGGGCGTATAACCTGTGTATAGGTGGATATATTGTGTTCTCACATTTTATTCCGGTAAGTGGGGATATTTACTGAAGTGAATCAGGGTGGTTAGATTTATTTTCGAGCAAAGAGAGATAGCTCGGGGTTTATTTTGCGCAAGGACTAGGGGTAGTGAGGGCGCGATATTTTATGTTGTCTTTGGTAACATAAGGGTAAGTGTATATACTTTTGTGTGGAGAGACAAGTATTTATGTGGAGATGTTTGGACGTTAGCACATGGGTTGGGTACCCGGGCAGTAGATATATATGTATATATATAGATATGTAATACGACTACGGGTTCGAAGTTCTATTACGGGTTACGACTAGCATAGTCGGGTAACTTTCGTGCGATAGAGCGGGGGGATAGGGTGTATGGGCACCCGGGTTAATTAAGGCAAATTTTGTGCGGTTAAGCACGGGTATAGGGAAAATTTTGGGCGCCCTAGTTAATTTAAATGCATACTTGTGTAACATATGGTTAGAAGCGGATGGGATAGATATAGCGGGCTTGGAGGCACATGACTAGAGAGTAATATACGAAGCTTGTAACATTACACTCATCTTAATTTCGAGGACGAAATTCCTTTGTAAGGGGGGGAGTATGTAACACCCTGTATTTTTGTACATCTAATATTTAATTAATTCGGGAATTTTAAATTACTGGTGTGTTGTAATTTTAATTGAATTAATTATGGCAATATATTTATTTAAATATTAATCGGGAAGTGAATGGTTAATGTTTAGGGAAATTTATTTACTAAGTGAATAGTAATAATTTAATTACGTCATTTCGGGTATTAATGACGGGGTATGCACTTATCCCAGCCGGGAGTCGATATAGACTAAATTGGGTGTGAGATAAGAATTCTTATAAATTAATTTGGATGCCAATTCTGAGTGCGCGGTTGCGTTCGGATGGGTCGAGATAGTCAGAAAAGAGTACTCGGGGGTAGTAATTGGGTCTCGGGATAGTTTTGGGCATGACCGGGCCCACACGGGATGAGTTGGGCCACTTTAATTAAGCCCATTAGGTGAAAAACGGGATTGGGAGTCTTAACCTAAGTGAGGGATTAGGAAATCAGCAGCCAACACAATTCTAAGCCTAGGGCTTGAGAAGGAAATTGGGGGAAAGCTTAGCAAAAGCCAATTTGGGGATTTTGGAGCCAAATTGAGGGACTACGCCAACGGATCAGACACTACGAACACTTACAGGAAAGTGGTTAACTGTTTTTACTCCTAAAGCGTGATATCCAATTCATATTTTAGTGATGTGTATACTAAAATTCGTTTTAGGGATAGATGGGTACAAAAAGGGGGTTTTGTTAATGGAACCAATGAATGGAATTTAAGGAAAGAATTAGTTGTGCAATATAATTCTGAGTATGATTATCTTGTTTGAATGAGAAAAATCAAAATATAAAAGGATGAAATTTGAATTTGAAATTGGGATTGTACCCTAGAAATTTTGTGTTCTTGAGTGGGTCAAGATTCATAGTGTTAAGTATGTTAAAAGGTTTAGATGATATTTTTAGTTCATGAGTAATGATATAAGATGATTAACATGCTGATTTGAGGTGGGTTTTTGAGGAAAAGAAACCTTAAAGCTCGTTAATGGTGAAAATTTTCGTGGGGAAGAAGAGCTGTCACGAAGGGATCGATCGATCGATCGGGGGCAATCGATCGATCGACGATGGGAAATTTTGGACAGTTTGGCCAATTTGTTTTTAAAGATGAATTTTATTTAAAATTTAATCCCTTGATTTTATTTAGTGATAAATTTATATGGACACATATTTTTTTAACAATTATAGGGTGATATAATTGGGTTTAGGGGGGGGGGGGGGGGTGAACGGTATGTCATGAGATGAACGAATTTGGAGAAATAATTCATAATTATTGATATTGGGCCGAGGAATAATATTCAGGTGTTGTAGTTGGGTGGCACTACATTATTAAAGGAATTTAGGTGAAGTATTAAATTATGGACCAAGTGGGAGAGTCCAGGTATTCTAATAATATAGGTAAATATAATTGGGAAAATTATGGAGATGAATGTGTGACACATTGTGGGAGAATATGTGAGAACGAAATTATGAGATGTAAAATGGACCAAATGAGCGAGTCCGGATATGTTGGTTAAGTGACACCAAAGTATTTAATTAATTATTGAGAGAGAGTAATTAATTTGGAGTCGGAATATAAACTCCGGAAATATTGAGGGAGGGGCCAAGTGAGCGAGTCCGGGGATAATGGTTGGGTGACACCAAGTTATTAAATTAATAAGTGTGTTAATTAATTTAATCAGAGTCGGATTATAGACTCGGGAATGTATTGAATTAATAAGTGTGTTAACTAATTTTATTAGAGTCGGACCACGACTTGGATTGGTGTAGATTAATTAATGTGTAAATTAATTAAATAAAGAGTCAGATTGTAGACTCGGGGTGGTATTAAATTAATGGGGGTGTTAATTAATTTAATTAGAGTCGGATGATAGACTCGGGAAGATATTACATTAATATGTGTGTTAGTTAATATAATTAGAGTTGGGTGATAGACTCGGGGAGATATTAAATTAATAGGTGTGTTAATTAATTTTATTAGAGTCGGACCATGGACTCGGGGAAAGTATTATATTATTTGAGGCAATAATTAATTATATTAGAGTCGGACCCTAGACTCGGGAATATGATAAATTATTGAGTGAGAAAATTAATTGTGTTGAATCGGGCCACAGACTCAGGAAATTACAGGCAGTGTACGGGATTTTGAGTACACGGTAAAGCCGGGGTTTATAATATATATACGGTGTAGTGATAGTATATATATATATATATATATATATATATATATATATATATACGTGTATATATTGTGTGTGATATTAAATTACAGGCAAGGTACGGGGTTTTGAGTACACGGTAAAGCCGGGGTTTATATTATATATATACGAAGTAGTGATAGTATATAGATACGTGTATATATTGTGTGTGATATTAAATATTAGTGACTAGATATTTATTCAATTTATATACTCTAATGCTATCTAGGGAGGTTGCGCGATGTGGCTGAATCCCCTAACTTGAGGACTAGGGCGAGTATAACCCTAGGTCATAGCGTCCGGTATATGGGTGAGGGATTTATCTCACTTTTAGGGAAGGAATATGACCGCCTCCACTTCGTTTATGTTTTGGGCCAGGTTGGGGTGCGAATCCAACTTGGGGAAACTAGGTTTTGTGAGCACACCTAGTGAGATGACATTTTAGAGGGAATCATCCGGCGAGGGTATACTCGAAGGGATGGGTATACGTATGTTATATGTGTGGATTTTGTGGCAAAGGTACGTATATAATGGTAGTAAATATTATATACGGATAATAATACAGTGTGTGATGTATTTACTTTATATTACTTGTGACACGGTTATATGCTACTATTTAAGAGGGAATAATTAAGTTAATTGTGAAATAACTTATAATTCAGGAAATCATTATACTCGGGTTAGAGTAGTATAGCAAGGGAAGGTTATACCAGGACTAGTTGGACGGGGTAGTACAACTAGGTGGGGTTAAGGTAACCGATAGGTGTGCACAATAGTGGAGGGGTGAGAATGTCCACAAGGGAGTGCGACACTAACTTAAATATGAAGCACATTCATGCATTTTAAATTACTGCAGTTAATTCACTTGCTAAATATTTTCAATATGTTTTGGGTTCTAACCCTTGATATAAAACTATTTTCAAAACCTTTTAGGTGTCCAGCCACAGGGACGCCAGGATTGATATTCTATTCTAGGGACACGGAGCTGTGGCATATGTGGATGCTAGCAGGAGTTTGGATTAGACGCATCATTCATTCATTCCTAGAGTAAAAATCACTCATCAGTTCCAGTTTTTTTTAGGGCATGTCGCCCAGAATTTCAGTTCAGTTTTCAGATTTGTTTTATTCCAATGTTGAATATTGTATTGGTTTATTTCACTTTGGTGGCCGATGGTTTATTCGGCAAGTTGTGTAATTAATTATTTCAGTTGAGTTTTATTCAGTTGTGTGAATGGTTATATTTATTTCCGCATGTACTGTTTTGTTTAATTAAAAAGTTAAAATTGGCACCAACTTTTGGAATACTAGGTGGTTAGTAAGTTTTAAATAGTTTTCGACAGTGATGCTAAGGATGATCCAACTGGAATTCCTGTTTTAATTTGGTATAGGACTGATCACTCGGTATTTTATTAGGCGGGGTGTCACATCACCTTAGAAATTTTTTTCTATGACCTTAGGAATGCTCGTAGGAAGTTTACGAATATAGTTGTTTCGGTTCTCAATACCCCCACCAGTCATGTCACACCTACTTGGGGTTAGGAAATGAAATTTAGAGGCATTAGGACTAAAACTTCATGGTTCTTATTTGGTTACACTTGATTCTTCCCATGATAAATCTAAAGGATGATTTCGTTACCATGTTTCTCATACGCTAGTCTTTTTATCATGATATATATATTGTTAGTGTTATGACATGTGTATCATTTTGTATTATATTTTTCATTTATTGAGTCTTATTTTGAAAAATATAAAAAGATTTTTGGTTAGTATATTTTTGAGAAAATATAAAAAGATTTTGATTTATTTGAGTCAAAATATGTTGAAAAACCAAAAACATTTTCTATTTGTTTTTGTTTTTGAGTTTACATGTTTGATGTGGCATATTAGTGTGCTTGGACCCTATTCCTTTCATTACCCATGTGGCTAGGACATTTGGTCATAATTATTGATGCTTAGAATGATCTTAACCATTGTATTATGGAGTTCTTTTGAAGTTTATATGCATTTTCATTCGACTTTGTATATATGCCATCTTTGCACACATGAACGAGTTTATATGGATGTTTGACATCGCTTGCATATTTGAGTTTGGTGAGACGTTCTTATCTTAATTTTGTCATCTATGCATAAGTAGAAATAATGAGGAGGTGTACACGTAAGAACCGTTTACCGTAAGTATAGTAAATAAAACAAATGATGAGTGTCCATGGGAAAGGGATGTGAGAGTGAAAAATTGACTCGTCGTGAAAGCCACCGTTTAAAAGAGCCCGAAAAAAATAAAAGGCAATAAAAAAATCGTATGCCAAGAAAATAAGCCAAATTAGTTTATGTTTATCCGAAGAAAATATTATATATATTTGAAGGAGTTTGGATGGATAATTTCAACGGGTTTGCACCACGAATCTTAACGTTGAAAATTCGTGTCATGATGCTATTGTTTGTAGAATCGTCAAAATTTTTGACTTGTGTGCATGTTTGATTGTTTAGTTCATTTAGCTCACACTTTAATTGTCACATATGGCTAAAATAAATTTTGATGATTTATAGCTATCAATTAGAACTTTTTTATCGTTTCATTGTGTTGAAATTGTGATTCATTTGTTGTAGTTCATGTTTGAGCACATCGGTACTATGTTAGCATGTAACTCATCTTGTTTCTGTAGTTTTCGCTACTGTTTTGCAGTTTTCTACCCCTTCCAGTTAGCTTTTTCATTAAATTTTTTCACTGGGCAAAACTGTTTGATTTTATGGATTGGATGTGAGAATTTAGTTTTCCCGTTCGAGCGAGAATTCAGTGTTGCACGAAGTCCATCTCACGAGAAGCCTCTGTTGTTCGAACGACAAGGCTTACTCATTCGACCGACCCCTGAATTTATGTGAAATTCTATTTCAGTACCCTGCTGCTTATGGTTATATATTTTGGTATTGCTGGGTTGCTTCTGATTTCTGTTTATGCAGTTTACATTGATAAAATTTGATATTTTGCTGCATTGATTCGTTTAGTCACACCTGTGTAGATTGCTTATTCATATTATGTGATTATTGTTTGCTAGCTACGAATTTGATATTGTTGATCATTATTAGCTGGTTGTTTTATGATTATCTGGACATAGTTCATTGATTATGCTTGTGCTAGATATGTCACTATTTTGTTTATCTTTTCACCGGGTTGTTTATTCGAGATAAAAAAGTGGGAAAGATGTATGTAATGTTGGGGGAGATTTTGTGTGATGAACTTGGTATCCTGATTAATTTTTTTTTGTTATATATTGATATCATGATTTTCTTGAATAACAAATGATTTGGATTTGTAATTTTCATATTGGTTTTATATCATTTGTTCCTCCATACTTCACTGGGTATTTGTTTATTTCACGTGTGTAGGTTTGCTTAAAAACATTCAAGATTTGAAGACTACATTACATTCAGACATTCAGAGATAGTTCATGCTTGTCGGGCCATCTTTTACTAGTCTTGTCTTGTATTTTTGTTTTTAGGTTTATGGGATGCGATTTAGGCATCATACGGCTTGAGGGCCCGATTTAGGCATTTCATTGTTGATTTTCTTCCGGAATAGTCAAAGGGGAGATTTATAAGGACAAAATTTCCAATTGAGTTCTTTGTATAGTTTTGACTTATTTCAGAACAAAACATGTCATATGGAGATTTTTATTGTCACGATCCCACACAAACTATGACGTGTTGAAGTTTATTGAAAACCTTACGGCAAAGCTTCAAAGAATTAATTATGTCGAATGTTTAATTGGTGCAAGTTTATTCGTCTTCAAGTTTTATTTCATTTCGAGGTCACTCAAGTATGAATGCGTAATTTTAATGGGACTTAGAATTTATTTTAAAATGTTTAAGGATGTTATTTTTCTAAGAAAATGTTTTTAAATTTGTTTTAATAGTGTTTGGAATTGTTTACACTTCATTTTATTATGATAAGGACAAATTATAGTAGTGTTTAATTTGGACTCTAATTTGCTGCATCGCTAAAATGACCAGACCAGTCGTTTGAGCGATATGACGTGTTATTCGAACGACATGTACATCGCGTTTGAGTGACACGTCAAGGTCGTTTGAACGAGCAGCCTCCTTAAGAAAAATATAGAATGGCGTGTTTTCATCAGATTTCATATCTGTACATTTTGGAAAAACAGTTTACAAACCATAAAGTTTATGCACAAAAATTTTCTGAGGTTCTTAAGTCTAAACACATCCTTAGAGTTTACAAGATCCGAGTTTTCTTTACTATATGCAATAATGATCTTGTTTGCACCTAGAAGGTTTTGTTCTACATTGGTTATTGCTGGTTTTGCGGATAAGAAGCGAAGGAGTTCATGTATTAATTCCGTAGATATTATAAGCCATGTCATTGGACACCTAGACATACACAGATGCCTGTGTTGTTGTTGTTATTATTATTATTATTATTATTATTATTTAGTTTTTTTTTTCTTCTTCTTCTTCTTCTTCTTCTTCTTCTTCTTCTTCTTCTTCTTCTTCTTCTTCTTCTTCTTCTTTCCTTTCACAACAAAAATAGATGTGCTCTTAGCAACCTGAACCACACACTTATGCCTGATTATATTCTCCGTAGCCTGGATTTCTTTAAGTAGTTTCTCCAAGGAGTAATCAAACTTGTTCATAGAATAGTTTAGGAGAAACTATTTAAAGGACGCCGGTAGTGATTGGAGCATGAAATCATTTTGGGTTTCCCCATTGATTTTAGATCCATGAAATTCTATTTCTCCTAAGATGGACATTATCTTTAGAACATGCTCGTGTATGTGAGTATCCTCAAGCCTCTTGGTGTTGACCAACCTTACTATAGAATCTAATCTCGTGCCTCGATTATGATCCTCAAACATATCCCTGAGGTTAAGAATCAATTCGTAAGCATTGGATATTTATTGATGCTAGTGTTGAAACACATTATTTAAAGATTCCAATATGTAGCAGGAAGCCATCTGATCAACCTTTTGCCACCTCTAGTAGGCTTAGACATCCCTTCTGGGTGCCTTTTCCTCAGGCTCGGCAGGGCAGGTCTCTATCAATACAAACTTAAAGTCCTAAGCAGTTAGAATAATATTTATTTTTCCCCATTCAATATAGTTCATTTAAATATGTTTGTTATGCTTTAAGATTGAAGAAAATTTGATGAATGAAGATCCCATTTTGAAATCTAAGAATCATAAATTTATTAAAAGAAAATTAATGTTAAAATTAGTAAATGAAAATTAAACTTAGTTTCAATTCTAAAGTAGATCCCTCACCGCCATTTTAAAGTAAAACTAGTTTGATATCCAAGTTCCCTTCTAATGTGAGATTTATCATTGGGAGATTGAATCACTCCACGCTAAACTAGACAGACCTATGTCTTTATATTATGCACTTAGATTATCCAGGATCATCTCTCCCACATAATTGAATAGATGATGACTTTGGTCCCACTCTTAATGATAGTGACTCCATTGGGGAGGATATTAAAAGTAGTGTAAAAGTGTTTGTCATCAGTTCATTCCTGATGTACAACCCGCTCATGATGAACTTTCCTATTTTGGGGATCAAACTCACTCACATTCTATATTTAAGAATTATCACTTAAGAGTCTTAATTTATCATTGATTCCTTGATTAAGTTCATCTGTTGGGGGGCCATACTAGTTGACGTAAGGAATTAATCACATCATTGATAGATTAAAACACCCTTGAAGACCGCAGAGTTTATGTTGAAATCCCTCACCCACTTAGTATTTTAAAAAAATGAGGGTTTTAGAAAATATTTATTCAATTCTAAAAGACCAAATTTTAAATCGTTGGTAATTTTCAAAATTTATTTGTGTGAAATTTTAAATCTCATTTTAATTTTCATCAAATAAAAAAAATGTAATTTAAAAATTTAAAAATTAAAATTCTCCAGATCTGAATTCTAAATTCATACCTTTAAATTTTAATTATCCTAATTTAACTCAATTTAGAAAAGAATAAAACTCCAGGCAAATGTTTGAAGAAAATCAATGATCTAGGCAAGTATCAAAATAATAATCCATGTTGTCCATAAAAATGGGTGCCTTAATTTTTCATATAATTAGAACAAAAATTATGAAACATAATAAATTAATGAGTCATAATCAATTAAGTAAATAAAAATAATAAATAATGAAAGAACATCAAATGCCCTTTCCATCATGGCCTAGACTAATATATGAAGTAATACTCTCCATGTAAAAGAATCCTTGTTGAAAAAGACCTACTCATGGGCAAGTGTCCAACTTGAAATTTACTTTATCAAATCCTAGAGTCTTAGTTGTAGAAGACTTCCTTATGGGCAAGAGTCCAACTTGAAGTAGAATTATTCACAACAGGGGGTTTGCAAGAGTCTTGATCACCAGAATGTCTTCCTTTAGCGTCAAGTACAATTATAGAGAAGATCCACTATGAAACAACCATCATAATCCACTTTAAAAAAGCAAAATTTCTAGGCTATCACTAGATCCGTGTATCGATGGACTGCCTAGGGTCGATCGATCAACCCCATCTGGTGCAATTCCTCTATTGGGTTTGTAAGAAATAACCTTCATAGCCATCCCGAATCTTCACAAAACTTTTCCAAACCTTAAACCCAACCCTTATACATGATTTTAAGTGTTGAAAAAAATTACGACCCATGTCCATCTCCTCTACAAACATCGATCATGAAATAATTACAAAACTTAAATTATTACAACCATATCGAAACGAGAGATGAAAACTAACTACGGATAAACCACTGTAGGATCCAATCACATATAAAATGAATGAAAGAAAATGATGGAAGGGTTATATAAGAAGAATCGCTGCAAAACCATGTTAATTCAAAAGCATACACAATGATACACCATTCCCATAACTTTCAAAAATTAAGGTTTACTTGTTTGGACAACATGGACCTTTCCAATTAATGATTAATCAGAACCAAAGGCTATAATACCGATCGATTGGTATCGATATATGAGGAATAAAAGTTTTTCTACCTTGGAACTTTATTAATCAATCGTAAGAAAGTGGAAACACCATAATTAGGTTTGAAGAACAAAAATAAGGTTTAAAATACAATATCTATGTGGAGAAAAATATTTGTAGGTTATGGGGATGCCTTGTTTTGCATCTCCAAAGCCTTAATTAACCTTCTGCGATGTTTGAATATTCTAGTGTATGATCCTCCCCAAAGCTAGGTAGTTGTGTGGGCACTTTTTGAGACGAAAATCCTTCCTCTTAAGTGAGATATGATCCTTTCTCTAGGCATTCTAAAACACGTGAGTAGTATTATCTCTCACCCATATCAAACCCAAATTGTTTAATAATGAGATTCAGCCCCTTTCAACACCTTTATATACTAGTAAAAAAGATGGGCTTGGGCTAAACTGGTTTCTTAAGAATACGGGCCTAACTACTTGGACATTAGGACTACAATAGGGACTTAAGAGAAATAATTAAATTATCTTCAAATAAATACGTGAAAATATGCAATTACTATTACGACAATTTACTTATTTTCTTTATTCAATAATAATTAAAATCACTAAATAATTATGAGTGCACTCCAACTGAATTATCTCGAAAATCCTAAGACATAACGATGTCTTGTTTGCAATGTTAATTATAGTGTATAATCTGATGCCCCATGTTAAGCTTCCAATACCAGCTTGTTTGTTTAAATTTGCTGTTAATAGACTTTGACAAACATGTATTTAATTTCCTCGACTCTCAGCCTTAACTTATTTTTCTACCTCTACCAGATTTTAAATAAACCATTGATTAGGTTTATTGTTGGAAACAAAAACTTATACGTTAGTTAAGAGGGTATTTCAATCCTAAGTATACATGGATGCGAATTCCTTCGAATTAAGATTTCATACATACTTGTAAAATTTTCACCGAGTATGAGGGGATAATTTGATTAAATATGATATTGAATCGCACCTATGGTAATCAAAGTGATTAATACACAAGCATACCAATCCTCCTAAGTCTGGAATTAAAAATCTGTGCACCCAACAAAAATGATGTAACATATACTGAGTCTAATAATGGAATCCCTTAGAATCTAACCTCATTGGTGGTCCCATTCAATATATTCTTCATACGTACCGATCATAATCCTATGTTGAATTATCTCACAAGTTCTCGAACCATTAACGGTTCCCCGTTCTTTGAGATAAACTACTAGGATTGTATTGTAACCTTTCTGATAGGATTTCAAATCCCGATCTAGGTTTTGAATATTTTAATAGTTCTAGAACCGGAATTCCAATCTCACTGTGATCAACCCCAAGTTACATCACTAGAATTCATACTAAGCTTTGTCTATCGATATTTAATCAACTAATATATTAAATTAATACAAAGCATTATCATAACTCGATTCCCATTTTAAGAAGAATAAAATAATTCCTTTATTAATAAATAACAAAATATTTTACTCATTGTTTTATGAATAAACCCCAATAATTTCCCTCCTAATCTTAAAGCAACGTGTCCATGCACTTGACTCCCATTCCTTTTACTTGACTGACAAATGTCCAAGATGGTAGGCTCTTCATAAAAGGATCTTCCAGGTTATCCTCAAATGCAATCTTGATCACAATGTTGTCTCCCCTCTGTACTATCTCCCGTATCAAGTGATACTCAAGTTTAACATGTTTCACTGTCTTTTGAGTCCTTGGTTCTTTCTAATTTACAATCACATTGATATTATCATAATAAAATGTAATTGGCGAATGCACTAAAGGAACTACACTCAAATTTCTTAGGAAGTTCCGAATCCAAACAACCTCCTTTCCTGCCATCAAAACAGAAACATAGCCAGCTTCCATGGTTTTTTGAATAAACCCTAATAATATCCAATATGAGATACTAATCATAAGGAGTGAATAAACTCCTTCAAGGTCCCCCAATATCCTAGGGAAATAAGATCTAGGGGATATGCAATATGAAGGTCTGCACCTTGCTGACAATGCTACACTCCCTCTGTAGAGCCACGTGCCAGGAATGAAACATCATGATTGGTCAATCTCTATGAAGATGGGATAAATGACAAAAATGAATAAATAGCTTGATTAAGTAGGCAACTAACTGAGCAATATGAAGAATGTGGGTTCAGTTCCCATAACTTGGAACATCAAAGGAGCTAGGGAATTCAATTACCCAAATCAATAGGCCCAATCGAAGAGACAAATCATTTAATTAGGGAGTCTACATGCCGTATGGTTTAATCGCTGTAATGATAATTGTGCACCTGCCTTCCTAATTAATGTTTGTGCTTTAGACCCTATTCGTCTAACATAATCCATCCATAGAAAAAGTTCAACCAATACCATGATTCCATCAAAGATGATCGGCAACGATGGCCTTTGATTATTTATTAAAAATTAATTTGAGTGATGATTTAACCCCAACATGTCATGCACTCTGGAGGATTTAGCTAAGAGGAGATTGGGGCATGGATCAACATCTCATTTCGCCGTGAATATACATACATCATATCCTCTAAAAAAGTTTTTTGTCCCAAACATCACAACTTATGACAGAAAGGAAGATCCTAATCACCATATCAAACATGCTTGTAAAAAATCATATGCTATGATGTGTTAAGAAAAATAGTCGATAGTTCCGAACACAGGAGTGAACTTGTTGAATCACTATGCATAAAAATATATGTTTGAAATTATCAATGACTTTATGGATCCATCATAATTCCCTCACATGTCGTGTTTTCCCCTAAACTTTAGGAGAACTTAAACTTAGGTAGTTTGAGAAAATATGCCCTAATCACTATCTTCCTTTAGATAGTTTGAGAAAACATGCTTGAGGAATTTGGTTCATTGATTGCACTCAAATGGAAGAAATGGGAGTATATCAATAAATACGCTCAGCGATAGTGGAAGCTATTTAATGAAATTGTCAATTGCAATGAGCAGTTGTCGATCTTGTCCTTTAAGTTTGATCTTTCTACATCGGACAATCTTTACCAATATCTCACTAAGATGGAAGTGTCATCCATGGGCATTATCATTTCTCGCATCGAGAAATATGCTAAATTTGAGGACGGCCTTCTCAACACTGATGTTCCAGCTGAACAAGATCCTAAACAGGTCGAAGAAGAATGAATCCAATAAGTCCTTAAAGGGAGGAAATCTACTATATTTTTTCAAGAAGGGGGAAAAGACTGATACTTCTAAGGTGAGATATAGAGCACAAACTAATGAAAGTGAATACCAAGTAATATATAATTTCTTCAAAGAAATAATATTCAAATTTTCCCCTAAGATAAAGGACAAGTAATTTTTAAAGAAGCCATCAAAGATGTCTAGTGATCCAAATGATTGGTATGCCAAGATCGGGTGCACCTATTACTAAAATATTTATTGGAGATTTATAAGATGTTCAAGAGACACCTAGAGGACCTTATATAGGCTAGTCACCTCAAGGTGAACATTGAAAAGATGAATACAAACACCTCATCATGGGTCAACATGGTACAAAAGAAGGACAAAAATGAAGACATTCCACCAGTAGGAATGATTGTAGCCATACACGGTTATGTCAATCCATCTCAATGCACGGGAAAAATTGGGGGAAAGGTTGAAGATAACAGTTTGCGTAAAAAGGCTTTCTAAGTGGAGGATTAAATACCTTCCTCATTACACATGAGCATAATGACATTGATCTTGATCGATATATCACTTTTACCAATGATTATCTAGTCGATGTTAATATTCCTCATAAAGATGATTTGGTTATAACCCTTCATGTGGAAAACTTTGATATGGAAAGAATATTTGTCCATTAAGGAAGTTTTTCAGCGATTATATATGCTAACTTATTACTCAAACATAGGTATAAGGTCTAGGACTTTGGCACCTAAGTGGGTTCTTTGACCGACTTCAATGGATACATTTTGGGAAAATCAAGTTTTTGGTCAAAGTTGGCCCTTTTAACTACAAAATTGAATTTCATGTGATCCAATTAGAGTCATCTTATAATGCCTTTATCGATAGAGGTTGGATCCACGCTATAAGGAATGTTTCGTATTCACTTAGCCAAAAGATCAAGTTCGTAAGTGACTAGGGGATGATCGAGGTTAGAGGTGATTAAGAAACTGGGCACATTTATTTTGTTGATACCGTTTAACCTAAGAATTCCATCCCAAGAAAAGTTAGGATGGTGACAATTTAGAGGGAGACCATCCCAAATAGTAACCAAAGGGATCTAGATCGAGAGTATAGGAGACTAGACTGGCTCCCATAAATTGAGTAATGAAAGAGCTTATGACCATTTTTGTAGTCTCGTCTCAACTAAATAAAACCTTTCTAATAGTTTCGAATTGCCATAGGCTGAGGCAGAACATCTAATTCAATTTCTCAGAATGAATGATGATGTGTTCGCTTACTAGCCTTATGATTTCCTAGGTATTAATACAAACATTGTCTGCCATCGAATGCATGTGGAAACTACTTTCTGACCATTCAAACAGAAGCCATGGAAATTAGCATCTGAGAAATTCAAAATAATGGAGGATGAAGTTGACTATCTACTTCATACAGGCTCCATCAAGGAGGTATAATTATCAGATTTGAACTCTAACACCATCATGGTGAGAAAGAAAAGTGGAAAGTGGAGGGTCTATATTGATTTCACTAATCTTAACAAAGCTTACCCAAAATATAATTTTCTTATCCCTAAGATTGATTAAATCTTTGATTCCACAATAGTTCATCAATGAATAAGTCTCATGGATGCATCCTCTGTGTACCACCAGATACCTCTGTTCAATTTTGATCAAGAGAAAACCTCATATATCATGAGTTTTAGGCTTTACTGCTCCAAAGTCAAGTCGTTCGGTCTAAAGAATGATGAGGCAAACTATTAGTGCATGGTAACTAAGATGTTCAAAAAGAAAATCAAGTTCACTATGGAGGTCTACATTGATGATATGCTTGTTAAAACTAGCAACTGATCAAATCAAAGATCTCTCCAAGGCCGTTAAAATCCCATGGAGTATAAAATGAAGATAAACGCCTCCACGCATCCTTGGAGTTAACTTTGGAAAATTATTGGGAAACCTGATGATGCAATAAGGGATTAAAGGCAAGCCATATCAAATCAAAGCCTTAAAATACATCAAGAATATGACCTTCATTAGAGATGTTTAGGTCTTTATCGATATGTTAGTCTCCCTCAATTGGTTCATATCTTAGTCATGTGATAAGTATCACCCATTTTTCTAAGATTTGAAGAAGGCAAGCACTACAGTTTGGACAGAGGATTGTAACCTAGAACTAGAAGGGATTTGATACTACTTGGGATCTCTCCCTTACTTTAAACTTAAATATGGAGAGCATCTGCCAATTTATCGCTTTAGTCAGAGAGGATACACATGCCTAATGAAAATCTTGTTCTAGAATTGGTAGCATATGTTAGGAAGTTGAGACGATACTTTGACGCACATACTATAGTCATCGCAACTTCCTTTTATCTCAAAGAAGTACTCGGGAAAGTAGACCTGTTTAACAGGATGATCAAGTGGTCACTATAATTGATATAGTTTAACATCATTTATGAACTACAAATGACCATCAAGGGGTAGGTCTAGATGAATTAATTTTGAATTCTGTGCCACACTAGAAGGATAAGAAGTCCAAACAAGTCCCATTCTGGAGATTCTTAAACTCAATAGGAATATTAATAATATAAGTAGGGTTTTTCATAGATGGACATCCAACGAGACTATATTAGGAATAAGAATTGTCTTTATCACCCCATAATGATGCCTCATTAAACAAGTAGTTTAACTAGGTTTTAAGGGGTCCAATAATAAAGTTGAGTATGAAACTATAATTCTTGTCTTATAAAGGGCAGTCAATTTGGGGGGAAATATACAAAAATATAATGTGATTCCTATTTTGTTTCATATCATCTAAATGGGGAATATGAATCTAGGAATCAGAGTAAGCAAGCCTATCGTGACAAGATAAGGAGGGTCTTAAAGGATTTAAGGTCGGTATCGGTAAAATGTTTGTTGATAAACTACAATAGTCATGTTTATGCCTAGCTACATTGGTGTCAACAATCGACACTGATTTGAGAAGGAAAATTTTAATGGAGTATTTTGATTGACTAAGCATTGACGATCCTAAGACTAGTCCAGAATTCATGCGAATTAAGCTAGACCCATTTTATGTAGATACCATTATGGACTATTTTAAGGATGCCCAAATGGTAAAGATGTTTTGAAACTTAAGATCTAGTTGGAATTTTTTTTCCTTAAGTCTGAAGAAAAATGTTACCAATGATCGTTCAAAGGTCCCCTACTCAAATGTTTCCACCTAAATTAAGTACATGGTATTCTCAACGAATGGAATAAAGGAAGCTTTGGGTCTCACACAGGCGGAAGGTCACTCTCCTATAGGGAAATCTATCAAGGCCATTGGTTCCCTTTCATATAGTAATATTCCATATAGTTCTTTAAAACATCCTCTAAGTGTCAGGAATTTACTTCGAAAATGAAGCAGACCTCAATGCTCTCACAAGTCCACAAACCTTTTTCTTAATGAGGCATGGACATCGTGAGACCTTTACATGCAGCACCAGGGAACATGTTGTACTTGATAACTTCCACCGACTACGTTACCAAATGGGTGGATGCAGAACAATTAACCCGTATAAGAGAAATTGATGCCGAAAACTTCATATGGAGGAGCATAATCACCAAATTTGGAATCCTCGAAGCCTTAGTGACAAATAATGGGATTCAGTTTGACAATGATATATTTTGAGACTTATTTGTAGAATATGGGGTCAAGATTCTTTATGACTTAGCATTTTTCCCATAATGAAATGTCTAGTCTGAAACCACTAACAAGACTCTATTTATCGGGATAAAATGATGATTGGAGACTGCAGAAGGAAGATGGGTGGATGAATCTCCATCCATACTTTGGGAATATTTAATAATACCCCAAATATTGATGAATAACCCCATACTCCTTAGCATACAACTCGGAGGCCATCCTTCCATTAGAAATCACCCGATAAAAATATTCGAGGATGAAAACAACAAAAATTAATTGCCCCACAAGCTTGACTTAGTATAAGAATGAATATTTCATGATCTCATCCACCTTACCGTATGCTAACAAGATATCTCCAAATAACATAATCGAAAGGTCAAAGTAAGAGAATCCTATGTTACCCATTTAATTCTCAGGAAGCTCCTTCCGGTAGGGCTGGCAATTTTTGACACGATAACCCGTTTATGGTAATAACTCAAAATGACCCGAATATGACATGATTAACGTGTATAGATTTAAGAGTACCCAAAATTTATACTCATATCAAAATCAACGTGATCCGAAAATGACACGACTAACCCGAATTGCCACCCCTACGGGTAGCTAATAAACCCTCTGTCAAAAAATAGGAACCAAATTGGCAAAGCCCATATAGAGTGATGTCAAAAGTAGGAGGTGGATTTTAGTATCTAAAATATTTGGATGGCACAACAATACCTAGGTCATGAATTTCCATGAACCTTAGGAATTTTAATCATTAATTAATTAGGTTAGTTTCTGAGAATATTTATGTGACATCCCGTAATATTTAATGATAAATTAATGAGGTCTAAATCAAATAATACAAGAGTCTAAATAACTAAGTACCATTCTAAGAATGCTTAAAAAAATTATAAAAAAAGGAAAGAAAAACTGAATATAGAAAAGTAAACTATCCATTAAGTCTGATATTATAATACATGCCCAGAAAATCTATATAGTCAACTATAAAACACAAACCAAATCCCAAAACATGATATGTATATGTACTACGTATGTCTCTCCATTATAAACTAAAAATAACATAAATAATGATAGAAGATGGTGCGCAAGTTAGGGACACCTACATCTTAATGAGTATTAGCATCGAGAAAGATGAGTGACAACAACGAAATCTATCAAGGCTATAGCATAGGGGTCCTGAAACATTAAATCCAAACGGTTAACATCGTGCCCAAAGAGAATAAATGTATAGCCAAAATTAAAATAAGTCATAATTATAAACATAACTGTGGCATTTTAGACGTGTTTTAGATTTATCCCACCCACAATCCTAGATATTACATGCATGCGGGTGTTTGAACCCATTCTTGATCAAGTATTGTCCAACTTATTTCACAATTGTTAAATATTATGTTCTTCATAAAAACTCATCCATAAAAACATTGTTGCTATATTCTTAAGTTATTCATGGAGGACGGTGAAGTTGGTTCAATTTCATTCCATCGCCCATGTTGACATTTTTGCGCATTACGTGTCTGTTCAAATCCATAACCTATCTTGATTTTTCCTTTGGACATATTCTTTCAATCTTCTTACTCGCTCTCATATGTTTACAGAAGTTGGGCATCAATTGGGATGTTTATCACATATTCGTAATCACTTTGATGTAGAAGATGCATTAACCATCGCCACCTCATAATGATTTAAATTAGCCTTTAATTCGCATTGTTTTACTAATTTCTATTTTGTAGGTATACATGGACGTCATTGAGAAATACGTTTCTATTTTGTAGGTATACATGGACGTCATTGAGAAATACGACTCGAACCATTTTAAACCACTTAATCATTTTAAAGGCTTTAGATGTGAGAAAGAAAAAAGTGGTTTGAGGCATATTTTTGTAACCCACTAGCTCCCATTATTTATTAATTACTCTTGGTTATTAGGGGACGTCCTAACTGAGGCACTATCCCGTCTTCAGCAGTTTAATTTGGAGGATTTTCTTACTCCAAAAATGGATATTAATGAAGAGTTAGTGTGCCAAATATACACTTCTTTGGTTCAAGTCAAAGTAAATATGATCTATTATGAGGCATATCTGAGGGGATGGGATCACCTTCATGAAAAAGGATTTGTCCCCTGGATGGGAAATGATGTGGATCCAAAAGATTTTGTGAATCTGAACGACAAGACAATATTTGACTTGGATACTCTAATTAAGAACTTGGCACTAGGAAAAGTGTGGTTAAAGCAGATGTTCAAGTCTGCTCGCATCCAAGAACTACATTGGTTGCTTCATTACATTAATGTTCATTGTTTTATGGTGATAAAAAATGAATATGAAGTTCATCACAAGAATATTTCCTTTATTTATTCCTTGCCAAATCATTCGGGTAACATAAATCTACCCAACTACTTCCTGGGTCAGATGTATATTAGACCAAAGGAACTGGCCTAGAATTATTCCCTTCTTTTTTATGGGTTAATCACTTATGTGTACCGTGCTGCCCAATGTACGGAGCACACTACATATCAAAAGAAAAATCTCAAAAATCCCCTTGATAGATTAAAAATCAAGAGATTCTTGGGTCATTATTGGGGAGAGAAACCACTTTATAAGAGGGCAAGGATTGTGGTTGATGACTTGAATGAGGAGGATGGAATTAGGACGGATGAACAGGTTCCCATGTAGGAGAGTTACCCCATATTCCTTGATGCCCTTTTTACGGTGTCCAAGGCTCTTTCAGATAAGAGATGGGAATAGACTCAGATGTGGTGGGCTACACTGGAGTCTCGCCTTTATTGGGACCATTCTGAGGAATGCTAGGAGTTTTCATTGAGGCATCAAATGATGAAGGACCACTATTAATACTTTATTTTTCATTAATATAATTTTTTGGTATTAAATCCTATATTTTGATGGCCTTTTTCCCTTTAATTAATCTCACTTCATGTGTTCCTATTGTTATTACTATAAATAGCTAAGTTAGATGGTTTGGATCATAAACGCACCTTGGATGATTGGATTTCTTGATAGTTTTGGTGTATGAATCCAATTATTGGGTGTATATATTGATATTGGAGTTTCCTAGGATTTTACTTTCTATTATCATACAAGGGTTGCGTTTAATATTTTACTCAAATGTCAACACATTGTTTTCGACAACATATTGAAATCTTCATTTCGTATAATTTGGGTGGACCTTTCATGTGTGATCGTTAAAAAATATATTTTATTCCCATTTTATTATGATTCAATCATAAGAACTATTTCGATTGTGATAGTTAGAGGTAGGGGAATGTTCCCTGACCTTTCGTTAAACTCTTTTTTTGATTCATAGTACACATATCTCTTATTTTAATAGTATTTAGATAATTATTCCCATTAATTGTGGTTCACCTTGGTTCGTTACGTCTTTCAAAACATAAATCATATATTATTTTGTTTTGATATATTCCTTATTAACTTTTAACTATAAGAATATTTGTGTTACTCCATATAATTCCCTACAAAAATTGACTTCGGTCTTACCGGATTTTATATTGCACTTGTGATTAGCATGCACTTTGCTATTCAATATTTTAGGTTAGTTAAAATACAACAAAAGATCATCGAATTATAAATGACATAAGCTAAATCATTTAAACATAAAATAATCATGTTCTCATGGGTTCAAAGTATAATTTATGAAGTTTATCATAATATCAAGGATTTCAGGACTAAAGTCTAATCACTTCTAAAATCGAGAACATAAATCATTGAATTATCTATTGGAATGAGTTTTTTTTGAAATTTATCATCAGAAACAAAGGAAAAATTCCCAACAAAGTAGAAAAATTAAACATAATAGTTTTTAACTTTTTCTATTTTTCAACAAAAGTACATATATGGTAAAAATATGCGATGAAATATATGAAACTAAAAAAGAAATGGGAAGCATATCCTACTCCCCCTAACTTCCTAACTTAAATCTTGCATTTCGTCAATATGAATGTAGAACTAAGTTGAAGAGAGAAAAACACGATATTACCCAAAATGGAGCAATATACGAATTGCATAAGTGCATTGATTCTACAAAACATGTATATAGCAAGCATAGCTAAAACAAATAAAAAATGAAATACTCGTGCCTAATATTTTATTATTTTTCCTCATGTAAAATGTAAACATATGAAACCTTAGAATTTGGGTCATTAAAATTGGGGCCATATCTGTATTTTACTGATTTTGGGGTCCTGATGGTAATTATTTGAAGACTGAGGATGAACATTAGAAAGGTTGAATAAATTTTGGAAGAGGTCATTCAAACGAGTTCAATGTCGTTTGAATGAGAAGCCAAAGTCGTTCAAAGTATGGGTCGAACTAGGATTGAACGAGACCCCATTGCATACCTAAATAGACGCGTTCGAAGGTCATTCAAATCATAGTTCGAACAAGAGGCCATTCTGGTTCGAACGCGAGGCCATTCTCGTTCAAACGAGGTTATCCAAAATATTTAAATTGGGCTTCCCTTGTGTGCTATCGCGTTTTCTATTGGATGGATGAGTATCGAGCTCTGGTGAGGCCAAATTGGGCAAAAAGGGGATTTTAAGGTTTGGGGATATTTTATAAGGGGTTTGGGGTCTATTTGGGTTATTTTGAGTTGGAAGAGGAGAGATAGAGTGGGGGTGGGTCTCCACCCACCATTTTTAGCATTTTTGCCTCCCTCTCTACTATAAACCACCATCCCTCAACCTTATGCCACCATATTATTCATATATTCTTTGATACTTGAAACATAGATACCAATTTCCTCTATGGATGAACTAATCTAGGGATTTTGTAGGTGTTGTTGGGGCTTTCGGAGAAGATGAAGATGGAAGATACATGGAGTTTGAAGAGGGTTTTGACGGAGCATTCATGGAGCAAGCTTGGTGAAGATAGGAAACCCCTTTAAGCCCATGTTAGGAGGTGGGAGGTTTCCATCTTCTTAGACATTTTAACCTACCATTGTTGGAGATCGATTTGAGGTGGGAAACTTTACTCTTAGTATTAAGACTCTATTTGGATATTTGTAATCTTATTGTTAGATTATAAGAGTATCATGCATATGGATGAAATGATGGGTTTCTTGTAAATTTAGTATTTAATATTTTTATGGAATAAAAATGTTGCAAAATATTATTTTATAGAAAGTAAATCATGAATGAATATTTCAAAGTTGTCTTGAAATTAAAGATTGGGATTTCTATCAAATGGTGTGTTTATAAAAGTATGATAAACATGTTACGGAATAAAATGTTCATAAAATGTTTGGAAATGATAATTATCTTGCTAAAGATATTTTGGGTGAAAAATATTTTAAAATTTCTTGCAAAAATGAGGATTTTATAGAATTGGACATTGTAGAAGTTTTGAAGAATAAAAATGTCCTCCAGTCTTGAAAAATGTATATTTCAAGTATTATGAAATTTCTATAGTAAATCACATGTTAGATCAATTTGATAGGATTTTTGGACTTAAAATCCATCTTCTCATGCATATACACTTGTAGTATTTTGAGGATCAACATATAACAAGTTTAATTAGGTTTATGTGGGTTTAAACATAAAATGAATTTTTTTTTAGAAAATTCATCCCTTAAGGTGTGTAAAATGGGGTTAAAATGTGATACAAATGTAGGATTTCAAGGCTACACGTATTGATAAAGAAAATGGTATTTTTCTTATAAAGTAGTCTTATATGTTTAATGATCTCTTTGAAAGGAAAACAATGAAATAAAGATGTTTTCAAATTGAGAAGAATATTACTCCAAATGTTAAAAAGTGTTAATATGTCAAAAATAATGAAGAAGTTAGTGTGGGTAACTTAATGGTGTTTTCGAAAATAACACTTGTGAAAATGGAGGAAAAGACAAGTTTAGAAACAAAGGGGTAAAATGGCAATTTTACGTGAAGTGGAACAAGTTTATGAAATAAAAATATTGCAAAGGTGTTATACAAAAGGTTCCTATATGAACATGCTTTGGTATAAAATAAATTTTAGAATAAAAAGAATAAGAACTGATGATTTTAAAGTGTAATACAAGTTGAGATGAGACCACGGGTTTTGGATTCGATAGGGTAAAAAATAAAGGGAATAATGTGAACATATGTAAAATGTTAAAACACATTAGTAAAGAACTCAGATGACACCAGGAAACTTAAGGAGGGCCTGGGGTCTTGGGGTTAAAGATTCAAAATCACTGACCAGGACCTATGGTGCGCATAGTTGGCGGTGTGGAGACCGTTAAAGTATGTGATTTTTGGAAGACACTTAGACAAAGGTAATGGTAAATAGAACACGTCAAGAAATGGGTTTTGTGATAAATATATGAAAATACAACCTAACTTGAATGAATTAATAAATGTTCCTATAAAGGATAAAGTGGACAAGTAATGGGAAAATTAATTAATGTCCATACATAAAAGGAATGGTAAAGTGAAGGGATTAAATGGGTAGTTAAAAAACATAAAGTGGTTTAACCCATAATTAACACAAGGGTGTATTTATGAAAGATTTTCAATGGAAAAATAAGTATTTTCTAACACAACATTTGCGTGTGTTGAAATGATGATTTTCTACAAAAATACTATATGAATTGGTATGAATAAAGGGACAAGTATAGGAGAAGAAATAATTTTCCTTAAACATGGTGTAATTGTTTTGAGATTTAAGAAGGTGTGTTAAATCAAGGAATAAATTCCATGTAAAGAGAAAGGGAGTTCTTCCAAAAGATTAAGCTGAATTAATTGGGATAAGTAACGTTTTTGGAATAAAAATGATTTCATTCATTTAAGTATATTTACGCATATATATATATATGGTAGTTTCATGTGCACGTAGATATAATGTATTAAAGTCTTCTTTCTGTTGTTCGATTCTATACTGCATTCTGCATATTTTCCACTGAGCATTTGGCTCGCTCCCTCATCTTTGTTATGGAACGTTGGGTGCGATTATGTGTTTTGAGAGCATAATATAGGTAAATACCCTTTTTATCTTAACTTAGTAACTCTATATGCTCGGATTTCAGGGATGCTTCCCACGGGTCCCTCATGTAGCTTGATTTTAAATGGAAACCGCATACTATATAAGTGAAACATTAATTAAAAAAAACTAGACTTGCAATAGTACTTTGGTTATTTAATTGAACTTCACACCTAACGCTCGGGTCAGACCAGGTTGACCTTAGGTTACCCATAAATCCAGGCCGAGGCATTACAAATGGTATCAGAGCTCTAGGTTCAAGGTTCCTGTAACACCCTGCGCGCCCAAAAATAGACACGCGACGTGCTACTACGATAAAACTAAGAAATTGACCCACCACCATTTTTCGGATTGCGCGGGGTGTGACAGTTCCTTTCGCGAGTGATATGGTGAGGTCAGTAATGGATATTTCGACATCGATCTTAATTTTGGGCTGATCACACTAGGTTGGTGATGGTTTCAGTTCGTGTTCTTGATAGTAGAGTCAAGGAGACATGCACACTGGATGATTTATTGCCAAGTGGCATACGACCAAGTTAGTTATTATTAATTGCTTCCACACTTCTGATAAAAAGTGCCTGTTTGAGCCAATAGTGGCAACAACACGGTTGTTAGTGTGGGGTGCTTGTGTGTCAATCTTTGATGATATGAGGGGTCTATTGAGGTATTTATAGAGCTTAATGACATCCGTTGAATTAGAAACATTAATTTTATAGAGAGAACTGTGGATATTAGGTGACTAGGGTGTCATGCCTAGGAAATGTTTGTTGTGATAAGAATGCATTGAGTTTCGGGGTGCAGTACTTTTGGATGGATAATAATGATGATGTAATTTGGCAAAATTGACCCTTGGGGGAGTGTCATGTTGTATGATAGTCGATGTTTTGGTAGACATGAGGAACCTTGATGGTCAACACTTGGGATGTGTAGTCAGTTTAAGTCGGTGAATTATTGTTGTTGTGGGTAAGTTCCTTTGCAATTATTGATTTAAAATTGTACTTTGTAGGATATTATTAGAGTTACGGGAGAATTATGGTAAACATGTTACATATGCAACAATGGTAGTAAGGTAGGCTAAGGAGTGATCTCTAGATAGTCTTCCATGTCAGGGTTTTAGTAGTTATAATGCGATTTTGAGGGATATGATCTTTAATTATGTCGACGATGCAGACCTAAGGGTTTATAGGTTGTAGGTGATATCGAGTGTCCTGCCAGAATCCTTAATGGTGTTAGTTTGTGATTTATTATGTGTCTAAGGGGTCACAACCGTTGATAGAAATATAAGATTTAGATATAAGTTTTAGGGCCATTTTAGTGGCTTAACTGATAGCCAGATGAGAGGTAATCCTAGTGTGAATGTGGTTTAAGAGCATCTAGGGGTGTCCGTAGGACTAATTGCGTGTGGCGTAATTAGGAATAAAAATCATCTTGTTGAGACATTTTAAGGTGTTCAATGGTCAATGTGTGCCATATGCAGAAGCTAATATATTAATGTCTTTGTGAGCACTTAGTAATCGCGATGTGGGTATTAAGGAGTTGGTAGAACGTACCTACAATGAGAAAGTCATGGATGATGAAATCTTGTCGAATTAAGGACTATTGTACGGAGTATGTTTGGTGTACCCAGTTAAGTCTAGAATAAAAAAGTGTTATCATTCTAGTAGTGATCGTGTTAAGGGTGAGGTGATGATCTCAAATTACTAGTTAAGGTTTAAAAGATTCAAATAGTGTATATGTTAGGTGATGTCATACGAATGAGAACCGATGGGTGGTGTAGCCTACTAAGAAAAATTGGAAGCTTATGTCGTCTATGGGTGTGACTCCCAGGTGTTATGGACAGACTAGTATAAGCGGCGTGACTCTTGATTTTGAAGAGTACTAGGAAATGTATTCGGGACTTAGATTGATGATGCCATGATGAGACTTTAAAAGTGTCACCCCAATGGGACATATCTAATAACTATTAGAATGTTGGTGTGCATTGACATTATATTTTAGGATAACCCTAGCAAGGTAGGGATTAGTTCTTGGCACGTCTTTCCATGTAAGTACGGAGTAGAATATGTATCCCTGTGTGTTACTACTACTCTTAGAATACTAATGGTAACTGATGTGTCCGTCATGTGAGTTTAGTTTGGATAGAACCTAGAAATAAACTTGGTGACGATCTCGCACCGTTAAAGGTTATAATGTGGTGAATACCCATTTTAAAAGGAATACTATGTAAGAGGACTTTAGGGTTGCGATCACGATATAATAAGGAAGACAGTAATTTAGGTGTAGTAGGTTTCTCACATTGTCACCGATAATATAGAGAAGGTTAGTGTAAACAAGGGTGTTAGGCACTTGCCAATTAGAGTGGTTCATATGTACCAAGGATGTAAGGGGGAGGGTCTTACTCCTAAGGAGGGAAGTCTGGCATTTTACTTCGCAGAGAATAACAAGCCCGCATGTTTCCTTCGTCTAATAGAAATAAATGGTTGTGATTTGATTGTTCACGATTGGTGACTCAATCCCGGGTGCATGGCTAAGTTAGTACTCAGTGAGAACGTCTAGGAGAAGTTGTGAGACTTCAAGCCTGTGGCGTAGGTTCGCTGTCGTAACCTGTAGTGTGACGCGTACGGATGGAATTTTATCAGAACGGTTGTTGTTCCTTTGATTCTTGTGTGTATGTCCCTTTCGATTTCGATGATCGAGGATTTATATTACCATAAATGAGACAACTTGGATTGGTACCATGTCATGGTATGGAATGATTGGGCCTAGTCGAGTGTGGGTGGACCTGTCATAGTCAATGCAGCTCGATAACTGGGTGTGCCCTATATGAGGTATTTTTTCTATTATAAAAAGTTCATTTTATGGGTGGCTATACGTTTGACCACATGGTTTGCTCATAGTATTTTCTTTCTTTAGAATTAGCAACCTTAGGATTGACTGACATGGAAATCAGTGGCTCTGAGTGTAGAGACCCGAATGGTGACTTGAGGACATTGTATAATCTTAGAACTCATGCAAACTTAGCACACAATGTTACTTTTCCATGGTGAGAGGATTGCTACGATGCTCATGTGCGTGCTCTACAGTGAGATGCCTAGAGTGATACTTGGGTTATCAGAGTGACGTGGCAGAAGAGGTCAACCAATTGCGCAATGATAAGTTGGTCAGTGTATCGTTCCTTGGAGTGATTAATTAGCAATGTAAGGTAAGTATTAAGCTTGGGCAAAATTTTGCAATCAGGATGGCCCAAATATTCGTGGGGATGCAGGATGTGTAGTCTTAAGATTGGAAATGGTTATTGGTGACGAATTTGATGACTTTTTGTATCACGATTCACTCTTGAATGATGTTGATCATTATAGAGGGCTGACTAGTAGAGATCGGTATAATCGGGTATTAACAAAGGTAGTCCTATGATTTTATTAGGAATGATCATCATGTGACTGGAGACTCAGAGTCGGTTATGCAATGTTGATGGTTAGTGTGATGTTGAGCATTAGAACATGTTACATGTTAAGCTTTTGGTGAAAATCCTTGTGTAAGAGGGTGCGATATGATCTTATCTATCGAAGAGTTTCATGGTTTAGTTTCATAGGATTCCTATGACTTAGTATAAGAGTCAATAAACCACATGGATCTGAGGAATTGATGGATCAATAATTTCAGGGATGAAATTTCTTAAGGAGGGAAGAATGTAATACCCCTACCCAATATTTTATTATTTTTCTCTAGTAAATTGTAAACATATGAAACCTTCGAATTTGGATCATTGTAATTGGGGTCATATCTCTATTTTACTGATTTTAGGGTCCTGATGGTAATTATTGGAAGAATGAGGATGAAAATTGGAAAGGTTGAAGAAATTCAGGAAGAGGTCGTTCAAAAGATTTCAAGGTTATTCGAATGAGAATCCTAAGTCATTTGAAGCGGGGATCAAACGAGACCCCATTGCATACCTAAACAGAAGCACAGTTAGAATGATAAGCCATTCTCATTCAAATGAGAGGCCATTCTCATTCGAACGAGGTTGCTGAGAATTTTTAAATTGGGTTACCCTTTTTGATGTCCCATTTTTGAGTGTTGGATGAATGAGGTGTCGAGCTTTAGTGAGCCCAAATTGGGCAGAAACGGGTTTTTAAGGTTTTAGAGTGTTTTTATACGGGTTTTTGGGTTTATTTTGGTTATTTTGGTTATTTTGAGTTGGATGAAGAGAAAGAGAGAGAGGGGAGTGGGGGTGGGTCTTCCTCCACCATTTTCAGCATTTTCCACTCCGTCGCTACCGTAAACCACCATGCCAACACTATTTATAAACCTCGTGACACCCTATTATACATATATTCTTCCATACCTGAATTCTAGATACCCATTTCCTCTATGGATGAACTAATCTACGAATTTTGGAGGTGTCTTTGGGGATTTTCGGAGAAGATGGATATGGAATATAGATGGAGTTTGAAGAGGGTTTTTACGGAGCATTCGTGGAGCAAGCTTGGTGGAGCTATGCAACCCCTCTAAGGCCACCTTAGGAGGTGGGATGTTGACGTTTTCTTAGACATTTCAACATACCATTGTTGGAGTTCCATTTGAGGTAGGAAACTCTACTCTTAGTATTAAGACTCTATTTTCATATTAGTAGTCTTGTTGTTAGATTGTATGAGTGGGATGCATATGGATGAAATGACGGATTTCTAGTAAATTTGATATTTAACATTTTTATGGAGTAAAAATGTTGCAAAGTGTTATTTTGTAGAAAGTAAATTATGAATGAATATTTCAAAGTTGTCTTGAAATTAAAGATTGGGATTTCTATGAATTGGTGCATTTATAAACGTTTGATGTCAAACCTTTTATGGAATAAAATGTTTGTAAATGATAATTATCTTGCTAAAGTTATTTTGGGTGAAAAATGACTTAAAGTTTATTGCAAAAATGAGGATTTTATAAAATTGGACATTGTCGAAGTTTTGAAGAATACAAATTTCCTTTAGTCTTGAAAAATATATTTTCAAGTATCATGAAATTTCAAGAGTAAATCACATGGTACACCCATTTGATAGGATTTTTGGACTTAAAATTCGTCTTCTCATGCATATATACTTGTAGTATTTTGAGGATGAACATATAACAAGGTTTAATGAGGTTTATTTCAGTTTAAACAAGAAATGAATGGATTTGAAAATTCATCCCTTAAGGTGTGTAAAATGGGTGTTGAAATGTGATTAAAAAATATAAGATTTCAAGACTACAAGTGTTGATAAAGAAAATGGTAATTTTCTTATAAAGTAGTAAGAGATGTTAATGATTTCATGGAGAGGAAAATCATGAAATAAAGATGTTTCCAACTTGATAATAATATTAATCCAAATGTTAAAAAGTGTTAATTTGTTAAAAATATTTAATTAGTTAGTGCGAGTAACTTAATGGTACTTTGAAAAATAACATTTGTGAAAATAGAGGTAAAGAAAAGTTTGGAAACAAATGGGTAAAATATTAATTTTATGTAAAGTGGAATATTTTTATGAAATAAAAATATTAGAAATGTGTTACACAAAAGGGTCCTACATGAACATGATTTGGGATAAAATAACTATTGAATTAAAAGGAAAATAAATGATGATTTAAATTGTAACACAAGTTGGGGTGAGACCCCGCGTTTTGGCATCGGGCGGGTAAAAAGGAAAGTGGAATAATGTGGAAATTTATAAAATGTTAAAACACATTAATAAGGAGCTCGGATGACACCAAGGAAATTAAGGAGGCCCCGGAGCCATGGGGTGAAAGATCCAAAATCACTGGCCCGAGCATATGGTCCATATAGCGGGTGATGTGGAACTCATTAAATTGTGCGATTATTGGAAGATTTCGAGAAAAAGGTAAAAGAAAATTGAACATATCAAGAAATGGATTGTGTGGTGAATATATAAAAATACAACCTAACTTGAATGAATTAATAAATATTCTGGTAAAGGATAAAGTGGACAAGTAATGGAGATATTGATTAATGTCCATAAAGAAAATGAATGATAAAGTGAAGGGATTAAATGGATAAATAAACAACCTAAAGAGGTTTAACCCAAAATTAACACAAGGGTTTCTTTATGAAATATTTTTGAAGGAAAAATAAATATTTTCTAACACGACATTTTCGTGTATTGAAAGGGTGATTTTCCATGAAAATACTAACGTGAATTGGTATGGATAAATGGGTAAGTTTGGGAGAAGAAATGATTTACCTTAAACAAGGTGTAATTGTTTTAAGTGTTTAACCCGGTGTGCTAAATCAAGGAATAAATGTCAAGTAAAGGGAAAGGAGTTCTTTCAAAAGATTAAACTAAATTAATCTGAATAAGTAACGCTTTTGGAATAGAAACAATGTCATGGAGTTAAGTATGTATATATATATATATATATATATGGTAACTGCATGTGTAGGTAGATATAACGTATTAAAGTCTTATTTCTACCGTTTGATTCTATACTGTGTTTTTTTATATTTTTCACTGAACATTCGACTCACTCCATTGTCTCTGTTATGGTAAGTTGGGCGCGGCTACGTGTTTTGAGAGTGTTATAAATGCAAGTGAACTTTTTATTTTATGTTTGTAGCTCTGTAGGCAAGGATTCTGGGGATGCTTCCCACGGGTCCCTCACGTAGCTTGATTTTAAATGAAAATAACATGCTAAACAAGTGAAACGTTAATCAAATGAAACAAGACTAGAGACATTTTTTAGGTTGTTTCATTGCACTTCACACCTAATGCTCGGGTCGGACCAGGTTGACCCATAAATTTGAGTCGGAGCGTTATAAAAAACTAAACTAATTAATCTAGGCAATAAATAAAAATAAAAATCAGCATAAAATGTACAACCTAGAATTTTAACTGAGAAAGTGAATTCTATGGATTGATTTGTATCTTCGGCCAAATATACACAAATTCAAATTTAAGCAAATTTTATCTTAAATTAATTTAGTATGCATGCAATGATGAAGTTTAAATTAATTAAGACAAAACAGATATGTAAACATGCGAAAAAGTAAGCAGAAATCCCTTTCGGGAAAACCTTTATTTTTAGCACTATACAAAAATTGACAAACACTAAACGACTTACAAACTACTTAGATCACTAAGTAAAATGCACAGTTCATCAAGTTTTCTGCTAGAATGGCACAGTCCAGTATCTCCTATAAGAAGCAGTCTTTCCATGATATCCACCGATCGACCTTCTTCTTTGCCAGTAGAGCCTCGGCTCCACAAATAAGCCACATAGATGAACTCTACAATGCTTTTGAACAGGAATGTATTCGTCCTAATTTGGTAAAGTGATATCTAAATTTTCCAGGGGTTTGGATGAAAACGGTAGAGTTTGATCACGAAATAAACTCTAAAATGGATTGGAAAAAGGTTTCAAAAGTGTTGTTTAAAACTTTAATTTTGCATCTCCATTTATAGAGAAGTTCATTGAAAAAGGATAGGAATTAAAAATTTGGATCAAATTTAATTAGAATGCGCTCATTCGAACAAGCTTCTACCGCGTTTTGCATCTCCATTTTCGTTTCAACATGTTTCCAATGAAACTTTCAATGACAACAAAGAGCGCGTCACCTTAGATCTCGTTCGAATGGGGAAAACTGGTTTTAACGGCTTAGCCAATCTCATTTGAATGATTACCAATGAAACTTTGAACAACATTCCAGAATTGACCAATCCAAATTTCATCCGAACGATGGAATCTCATTCTAATGATGCTTTGTAAACTCATTCGAGCGACATATCAAATATTGTTCTAATGAGATTTCAAATTTTCTTCTAAAAAACACTTAAATTTTTTTTGAAATGCAAACTCTTATAGATAAAACCCCTAGTAAATTAAAGTCTTTACAAACTATCTCATAACTCTTCTCGGGTAAAGTTGTGGCGAATGACCAACTTCTTAAAAATATCATAAACTTCTTGTCTTCAAATATATAGAAGCAGTCATGAAGGTGAAATTGTATGGAATGGGATAACCCAATTAAAAATATATATTGAGCAATTATAAAACTTGCTCTTATAAATGCCCCCTTTAGCTATTGCTATAAAAAACACAAGCCGAAGCCATGTTGACCCCTAAAGACTAATACAACTAATGCCCTCCCAAATTAGAAAATGAAAATGCATAAATGTCTAAGTCTTATACTAAAAAGTCTTCATCTTGTGCAGTCCATGAAATCATCATCAAGGTGGAAGAGAGCTACTCACATGAGACATAAGAACTATCGTGACGCGTATAAGTTTTTTAAAATAAATAAACTCCCCCTCAATTTGCACCCCCTTTTGTTCATAATAGCCCAAGGAGTTGAGACTAAACATGAATAATAAGCATCACATGAAGATAAAATATATAATCACAAAGATAATAAATAACGCACATGTGATGATAATCCAATAGGGCATAATGTGATCTCCCTATCAAACAACTATTTTTGAAGTTTAATATATCATCACAAAGATAATTAATAATGCACATGTGATGATAATCCAATAAGGCATAATGTGATCTCCCTATTAAACAATTATTTTTGAAGTTTTAAAGATTTTTTTCAAGTATAAGGTATAAAATATACATATAGATACAAAAGCACATAGTTACCATGGAATAACACTAAAATATCCGCATCGTGAAAACATAATAAAATTGTGTGAATATTTTCCGTAGGCAAATGAAATAAGCGTTCATACCATAGGTGCAGGAGGTCATGAGACATTTCTAAAGAAATAAATCAATTTCTACCGTAGGTGTAAAATTTTAAACTCAAATAAAATTGACACAACTATAAAATATGACATAAATTTTAATCATTCCCAAAACAAAAATGGCAAACTATTTTAATGCTATTTAAGAAAGTCCATTGTAAAAATCCATTGATCTTATACTTTTTAACTCCCTCAAAATCTCACATGTATATGAATTCACTCTCAAATAATTTGAAGAAATTATAATTCTCATATGTAGTAAATCTTCATTGAATTTAAAGTAAATGGACTTGACACTTCAGTTTTTAGGTGTTGTTAATATTTTTTGGCTCTTTTTTTTTTCAAATGGTGTCTTTTAATGCAAAGATTACTTTTCTCTTTCATAGCCCATTTCCATTGCTTAACATTTATCAATATGTTTCGAGAAAAAAATCTGGGCAATGCTTCCTACAAGCACATATTATCTCTTTTGCATTTGGTTCATTATTATGCATGATTGAAATGGGAACACGGTAATTGAAACATGATAAGAAAGTTAAATGTTCAAAAAGTTCGTGCATGTATGCAATAAGGGTGACAAAGAGTCTAACATTTTGAGAGTTATCATCAATGATCAACGAAATGTTATCCACATATTATTAAGAACATTAAGGAAAAAAATTCATGCCCCAAAGCACGATGAAAATTCCATGTTAATGAATGAAATGTTGGGTCGATACGAATATTATAAATGTTCATCCATATACGATGAAAAATGAAAAGACAAAAATATTTTTGTCTTTTTCTAAAATTTTATCAAATTAAAACCTTTTTCACTTTTCTAAAACTTTTTATATAAAAAAAGAGAATCGTTTTGTAATTTTTTAAAAAATATATAAAAATAATATGAATACGATAGAAATACAATGTGGTAATAGAGATATAAGATATGAACATGATGAATATCCTATACTAGATAAAGTACTTGAACTCAATTAATAGAGAAAACACCCAAAGACTTCCCAAGATCCTCAAATCTAGAACTCCACGAGATCACGAATAAAATCTTCACGTATCCTAATATTCTTTGTGTGAGAATGTTGGACCGAATTATGAGATACATGGATCGCACTCCTATTATCAGAAGAGATACTCATTGTGATTTGTGAAATCCCATAATCCTCCAATATTTTCTTCATCCATAAAAGTTGTTTGTAACAACTTTTGACGGATATATACTCAGCCTCCATCGTGGATAAAGATATGGAGTTTTTCTTCTTGCTTAACAAAGAGACAAGAGCACTTCCAAAGTAAAAATACCCACCCGAGCTTCTCTTACAACCATAAACATCCCCGGATCAATGGACATCTTAATAGGGGACAAACGATCATCAGCATCAAAGGAATACCAAATACTGTAGGAAAGAGTGCCACTCACGTATTTGATGACAAGTTTAAGTGTGAAAAAGTGAGACTCTTTTAGGGACGACTGGTATCATGAACAGACTCCAAAGCTAAAGGCGATGTGGGTCAACTAGTTGTCAAATAGAGAAAACTACCTATCATGCTCCTATAAAGGGGTCTCTCTATGTCCTTTCCTAAAGTGTCTTTTATAAGCTTAGTCGATGTAATCATAATGGTGTGTGAGTTCTTAGCGCGCTCTAAACCAAATTTCTTCACTAGGTCCCTATCATAATTGGATTGAGATATAAACATACCATACTTAATTTAACGCATTTAGAGACCTAAGATGAACGTAATCTCATAAACTATGCTCATCTTAAACTCATTCTTCATCTTCTCCTTAAAAGTGTGAGGATGTCGAGAGCACGTGGATCCCAATACTATGTTATCCACATAGACTTGAGAAACCAATATAGAACCACACTCTCTCCTCAAAATAATGTCTTCTCCACTACACCTCTCTTGAAGCTGTGAGCTAAGAGATATGAAGTGCTCCTCTCGTACCAAACACAGGGTTCTTTCTTCAAATCATGTAGGGAATTTTTAATATAAATATGTGTATCGAGTGCTTAGACTCTTCAAACCCCTTTGGTTGTTCCACCTAAACTTCATCCTATAGAATGTCGTTAATGAATCCACTCTTGACATCAATTTGATATGACTTGAAGAGAAGATGGTAAGTTATGGAGAGTTGTCATCGGATGGACTCAAGCTTAGCAATATGAACAAATGTCTCATCAAAGTCTACACCCTCAATTTTCATATAGGCTTGATCAACCAACTTAGCTTTATTTGAAACTATAGTACAATTTTGATCCATATTATTTTTGTAAATCCACTTGGTATCTATCACATTACTCTCTCCAGGTCGAGATTAACTTCTAGACATTGTTCTTTCAAAACTGAAGAAACTCATCTTGTATAGCAGATATCCAATGCTCATCCTTAAGTGTTTTTTTTCACATTCTTGGTCTCGACTAAGGAGGTTTAGCAAAGGTAGCTAACCACAATATCAATTTGAGCGCAAGGCTTAACACCTAGTATGGGATCACCAAGTATAGCAGAAGGGTTATGACACTATTGAACCTAAGAGGGTAGACCCTATAAATCAAGAGTGGGTCCATTGGGGTAGTATGAGGAAGGATTGTATCAACACTAGGGGTTGTATCATTCTCAAACTAGGGGCTAGGATTAATCTATGTAGGCAACCCATTATCTCTAATCGTAACTTTTATTGACTCCATCACCTTAGAGATTGTAAGGTTAAACACCTATAAGCCTTAATAGATGATGAAGAACCTAAAAATATTCCGTCATTGCTCCGGGAGTCAAACTTACCTATATTCTCTCTATCTCTTAAGATGTAGAAAGTACTTTTAAAGGTATGAAAATATGACAGGTTGGGCGTCTTCTCTGTCCACAACTCATATGGAATGTCTAGCATGCGTTGTTAAAGATATACCCTATTCACCGTATGATATGCAGTACTCACCGTCTCTGCCTAAAAATGTATCGACATGTTTATAACAAGAAGCATGGATCTATCCATCTCTTTTATCGTCTTTTTCTTTCTCTGAACTATCCCATTTTATTTAGGAGTACGAGCAATTAAAAGCTCGTGTTTGATCCCTACTCCATCATAACATCTATCCACTATGACCTATTTAAATCTAGTTCCTTTGTCACTCCAAATTCGATTAATAGTGACACCATTTTGGATTTATAGGACACAACACTTTCTTGTTAGGAACTCAACCATATCGGATTTTTCCCTTAAAAACCCCACTATTGAATATCTTGAAAATTCATAGACCATCACGAGAATGTATCTCTCACCACCTAAACTCTCCAAGCACGTAGAACCCATAAGATACATGTGAATTAACACTAAAACACATGTGGGGGTAAAGGTATTGAACTTTCGTTGTGGACTTCAAATATGTTTTGCTTGTTAGCAAGGTTCACCAATCAAGGAAGTTGGTTTCCCACATGACAGTAAGACACAAACTACATCCTTTTTCACTAATCTCTCAAGATCACTAAAGTTCACATGATCTAGCTGTTGATGCCAAATATCCATAGAAGAAATCGTGGCACTATTGTACACAACAGAGGACTTAGGCACAATCCCATAGCAATTATCTTCGGTCCTCACTCCTCGTAGTAAAATTTCACCGAATTGATCATATCCTTTACATTCGGACCAATCAAACTTTATCGCAAAGTTTGTGTTACATAGTTGGATTATTATAATAAGTTCTCTTTCAACTATACAAATAACACATTGTCTACTTTAGGAAATCTAGGTATCTCAATAAATTCACACCCTAAAATACTAGACCTACTCCCATTTTCAAAGGTGACTTTGCCTTCCTTGTTATCCTTGAGGATGGTAAAAAAGGATATGTCACTGGTAATGTGCACAGAGTATCCATTATCAAAATACCATTATAATGTATTTTAAACTTTGAGATAAACGTGAATGCCAAGGACTTTGTCGTCGTGCTTAGGTACCCAAGTGGAGGTAACCTTTTATTTCCCCTTATCATTTTGGTTTTAGTCGTAACATTAAAAGAGTTTCCAAATGGCATAGAAATCTGTTGAAATTCTTCCAATAATCTTTGTGAAGTCACGACTAAGAGCTCAACTTGCTCTCTAAGACTAGAAAAGTCACTATAACGGTGCGTGGGAGTTTATGTATGTTGAGTTCTTCCTAACTTATAGAAAAACTCTTTAAGGTAACCTTTACTTTTGCAAAAGGTGAAAACATAGACTTGTTTATGTGTACCTTAGTTCACTTTCTTAGGTTGAACTCTATTTTTTGGTTTATGCCGAGGAACATAACGATCTACCACGAATTTATGAACTAGTTTTGATGCGGTATGGGAAGTGGATGCACCGTCGTAACCTATTCCTCACCTCTGCGCAAAACCTAGAGCAGGACCGAGGATAATCTTTCCAAACTTCTTCAACGTATCCTTAATAGTAGACCTAGCCTCCTAAGAATGTTCGAGATCTTTCTTGAGTTGGGATATAAGGGATTTAAGTTTTTCATGAGTCTCCAAAGATGATTGAAGATCTTTAATGAGACTAGCCACTTTGTTGGTCAAGCCACCATTTTCCCTCTCCACTAAAATGAATCTCTCTCTTAAATAAACCCTCACAAAGGACTCTCTCTGTCCCTTTATCGGCTCTCTCAACTCCTTATCTGAAGATAAAACTCTAAGCGCTAAAATTTTTTCATTCTTCATTTTAAAGGATTCAACATAAAGCTCGACATAATTACGTTGAAGGTCACTCTCTCCCTCACTTAAAGTGTCATCTCCCTCATTCTCTCAATAATGAATAGACTCAATATCGACGTCATCAATTTTAATAGCTTCCTCATAAACATGAGGTGCACTAAATGTACTAATAGACTAATAATGAACGCGGTGAAGTTATTTCCATGTAGTGATTCATTCCCCAAATCCACCGACTCAACATCATTGTCACTAAGCATGACACTGAAAGCAGATTTGCTTTTGTCTTTTCTCTTTAATATTATAGCACACTCGTGAGTTTTGTGAACCTTTCCCTCACACTCATAACACCTCTCTTCATCTTTCTTATGGTTACATTTTCTTTTTTTTTTCAATATTTTTCTTGCGTGACTTATATGTTTTGTCTTTCTCAAAACTCTTATTTTCTTTGGAAGTATTTTATTTTCTATGTTTGAAATTTTTTTTGAAATTTATTGCAAAAAAGGGAAAGATCATCGAGATCAAAATCATACTCGGGGTCAGATGACACTTTCTTTTAGATTGAACTTTTAATGCAATTCTCCTTTCATGAGGTTTAAAAGCTTTGGGAAACATATCTATCTCATAAGTTTGAAAGTCTCTTATGAGTTCTTCTAACCTAAGCGTATTTAATATCCCCAATGAATTAAGCATAGTAACCTTAGGAATACAACGGTCCGAAAGTGATCTTGAAATATTTTTATCCACATGCGTTCAACTATTTTCTCACCTAAATTAAAACTAGAGTTTATGATATTAGATAATCATGCATAAAATTCATCGAAAGACTCAAAATTTAGCATGGTAATAATTTGAAACTGTTTGGTGAGGTTTTGAAGGTTATAAGGTTTCATAGCATTGGTACCCTCTTGAGTGAGTTGGAGGATATCCACTGCTTCCTTAGACGTAGTGCACGTCATGATATGTAGTAAGTCCTCAGAGTTGACAGCTCCAGAAATGGAAATAAAACTGAGTGAAAATTAATACAATTAAAATCATCTTCTGTAAAAGCAGAGACATATTTTGGACATATAACATTGCCCTTGTTCACTATGGATGGTGTCCACCCTCTTTCATAAAGAAGCCAAACTTTGTCATCAATTGATTTTAAAGTATACCTCATCCTATATCTCCAGTACGCATAATTTTGCCGATTGAAAAAAGCATCATATTATACAAATTATCCACAAAATCCAAAACTTTAAAGGATCACACCAAAACTTAGTGTGACCTGCTCTGATACCAATTTGGGAAAGCAAATTCTATGGATTTATTCATATCTTAGGCTATACACACACAAATTAAAATTTTAGAAAATTTTATCTGAAATTCATTTAGCGTTCATTCAATAATTAAGTCTAAATTAATTTAGCTAAGCCAAACACGAAAACCAACGAAGAAGTGAGGAAAAAATTCCTTTCAATCAAAACCTCTATTTTCAGCACTATACAAAAATTAAAGACACTAGATGAGTTCCAGACTACTTAGATTACTAAGAATAACTCTCTGTTCTTAAAGTATTCTACAAAAATGACACAGTCTAACACCACCCACATGAAGCAGTCTTCCGTAGGTATCTGTCAATCAACCTTCTTCTTCAACAGTAGAGCCTCAACTCCATAAATCAGCCATAGAGATGAACTTTACTAGTGTTTTTGAATAAGAACGTGTTCTTCTTGATTTGGTAAAGTGGTATTTAAATTTTGAAGGGGTTTGGTTGAAAAACTGTAGTGTTTGATCATAAAAGGAACTCTAAAATAGCTTGGAAAAGGTTTCAAAAAAGTTGTTTAAAACTCTAATCCTGCATCTCTATTTATAAGGAAGTTTGTAGCAAAATGATAGGCATTAGATATTTGGATTAGATTTAATTAAAAAAAAATCTTGCTCATTCGAATGACCTGGTACCTCGTTCAAACGGCGTGCCATTTTCCATTCGAACAAGTTTCTAATCAAACTTCAAATGACAATCCAGAGCGCATGGGTTTAGATCTAGTTCGAACATGGGAAACTCGTTATGACGATATAACCTATCACATTTGAATTACTTCTAATGAAACTTCGAATGACATTCTATAACTGGCCAAAAGGCAACGTTCCAGATTTCATTTTAATGATGGAAACTTGTTCTCACAACACTGTGTAAACTCGTTGGAACGGCATATCAATTTCGTTCTAACGAGTTAGAGAGATTCTAATAATTTCTTTAAAAAAATATTAATATCGTTTTGAAATGCGTACTCTTAAAGATGCAACCCTTGGTAAATTAAAGTCTTTACCAAACTACCTCATAACTCTTCTGGAGTAAAGTTGTGAAAAATGATCAACTTCTTGCAAATGTCATCAACTTCTTGTCTTTGTATATGTGGAAGTAGTCATGAAAATGTAGTGTTGTGTAAAGGGATAAGCCAAATAAAAATCTAAATTGAGAAATTATTAAACTTTCTCTTACATTAACTTCTAACTAAGTATACACCAGATGTTGAAATTTTTGAGTGTCCAATAAAAAAATTATTTGACTTTGAAAGATAATTAATTGTCCCTCATATGAGTCCACGCCTTTCAAAAAATAATAATTCCATTAGAGAAACATAAGGAATTATTTGGTTAGGAAAAAGGAACCATCACCAATGATAAGTTTTTAACGGATGATGGGGGGATTGGATTGAAAGGGATACAAGTATAGGTCGGATCCAAAAAAATTGAATTTTCTCCCAATGATTTTTCAATTACAATGGGTGGTGGGTCACAAGTAAGGGTGAATACAACTATGGAAAGCATTTGAAAAAATCATTCCTTGATAAGAATTAGGTCAAAGTTCTCAATACTTTTATTGGATTCTTGTGGTACTTCCAATGGTTCAATAACGGTAAACGGTAATGGGGAAAAATGAATTTAATCTCAAGTGATTCATCCTCACTCGAAGATTAAATTACGAAAGTGAAGAATCACTTTTAATGAAATGATCTTCCAAAATAGTTTTAGGGGAAAAAAATGTTCAAATCATAATTGTTTTCAAATGAAGAAATAACCTCACTGAAAATTGCTTCAAATACCAAATCTTCACAATTATCACTCTCTTTTATACCTTGGAGGAAAAGAAGAATGGTTTGTTCCAAAGTAGGCGTCTATTCCTCATTTATTCAATACATTCACCCTACGTAGTTTCAAGAGAAAAGTCATTATTGGTTTAAAAAATTGTATCTAAATCATGCTCCCAACAATGGTTCTCCTCTTAATATTAGTTGTCATTTTTTTTTTGAATTTTGCAAGAAGACACCAAATGAATTTTTCCATAAGGACACTTTACCAAAAAGGAAATTTTGAGAACTATTATCATAACTTCTATCAAAATTATTAGTATACTCAATTTGAGGGTTATTTTCATAATAGTTCTCATAATCACTATCATAAGATTCAAGATTGATACTGTAAGAATTTTTTGGCATTTTGTCATGAGAATAATTTTTAGACATCCCCACATACGTTGTTTTATTTCCTAAATACTCACCAAAAGTCATAATCTTTTTATTTTCCTCCGTTTGCAAGTATTCACCAAAATCCATAGTCTTTGGGCGACTTTGAAAATTATTTGCATGACAAAACTTCAAAAAATCACATTTACCAAAAATACAAGAATAAGACATTATCACCAAAAAGTTTGAAGATGGAAAATCCACGAAGAAACGTATGCAACCATCAATTCAAGATTTTCTTTGCGCTCAAATGTATAGGTTCGCAAAAAAAAAATTAAAGCAAAGAATACAAATAGAAAGAAAATATTACAAAATACTAAATCAATTAAATTTTAAAGTAGAAAAGTCCCCAGCAATGGAAACATTTGATAAGCAGTGTGATGGGGAATGACGATGTGATTTTGTGTTTACTCAATCCTCGAGTAATGGTTCCATTTGATAAGTAGTGGAAAAAATCGGTCCTTCGTGTTCCTAGGCTTGTCGTTGTTATCGATTCACAACTTAAATGACAAAACCTAGACTATGACTACACTCTTATATGAGTATAACGAGTAGGCTAGGTATTGAATCCATAGGAACATGTAATAGACCTTAATTGATTTATTACTTCTCAGTATAAGTGTAAACAATGGTTTTTAAAAAACTATATTACACTAGCATGTATTTAAACTACGTTAAACAAAGAAAAGAGTAAAGACTATAGATTGAGAATAATATCCCTCACCTCATGATAATTAGTACAATTGGTTACATGGGGAGACAAGTTGATCATGATTAAATCTCATTTCATCAACTAATCAAATATAGGGTTATCACCTCCTAAATTCTCATAAAATCCTACTACGATTTTGACTTTAGCAAATATCGTAGAAATTATGCACACAATGTCGTAAATAAGGCACATACAAGATATAAACTGTTAAATATCCTGGGCATAAATCAAGGACAACGTAACCAATGGAAACTAGATTAATCCATCATCAAAGCAAAGAAACAAAATTATTACATGGTGAGTTCAATCATCTCAACCTAAACTAAAGTAGTAAGGATTCATTGAAAAGCATATATTGAATACAGATAAATAAAGAAACCAAGAAATTATTGAAAGAAGTTATCTACCAAAGCTAGAAAACAAAAATTGAAAGCTTATATATATATATATATATATATATATATATATATATATATATAGGGAAGGCAATGAATAATAGTACTTACATACATGAGAATGGGATGAAAACTAAAGAGGGAGAAAGGAAAATCTCGTAAACCAAACCCTAACTAAGCCTAAAATGGCAAAAAATTTCACCAAATATATCCACTTACATATATAAAGTAAGGGATTAAAAGAAAAAGGAAAAGAAAATAAACTAGTTGAGTTGCCTAATATCTGTGTTAACCGGTCGATCGGTCCCTTGGCTAGTCGATCGGTGGTATTAACATTTGACCACAATTTTCAAACAAAGGCAAAATTTGATTGATCGATCGATTGACCCTTTTCACCTGTCGATCAGTACTCCATTTTCTTTACTTCTTCAAAAGGAGAAAAAAGCATTATAAAATAGAGTGTAACTTCATCGTCTGGACTCGAAATAAGGCATGGTTTGTGGACACATGAAGTTAACTCAATGAGTTATGATCTATGGAGATCCATTGGACATAACACAATGTATGAAAAATACTAAAATGCCCTTAACGTTGCTTCGAATGACAAACTTCCCTAAAATGCAACCAATTGCACAATTAAGCGGTCCAATACCTAGTTCACATAAACTATGAAAAACATATATGTGTGTGTGTGTGTGTGTATACAAAACCGAGTTTAACCAATATATCAGCAGAAAAGTAGGATTTAAGGGACATAACTATGCTAGAATGCACAAGAATAAATGGCGTACATATATAATATTCGTGACGTATTATCTCGATCTCCATACTGAAGATAAGGAATTTCATACATTTCTCCCTGAATAAGGACCCTCTCTCCTTCCACATCCTCCTTTTCGTCCACGACTAGTATGTATCTAGTGGAGGTAGGAGTGGTGTTGATTAGGACCTCATTCTATTATTCTCATATGAAGAGCCTATTCATCCAAAATTATATGGATGAGTTCTCCTCCACGTTTAGAGGTAAAATTAATTCAGCATTGCCAATCGGTCGGATCGGGGTGTTTATCTCAACTATTGGGGGATTTTGTTGGGCATCGAGAGGCTAAAGGGATCCGGGTGACTAGTTCACCCTACCAAGGACTGCATGAAAATCTCTACATGCCATAACATTAGAATCTACAAAGTGAAAAAGTAATGAAAGTGTTATTAGTATGGTAAGATTAGTTAATAGTATTATTCAACATAAACTAAGTATACCTGTAGAGGAGGGAAATAACGAATGTTGGAATTAAAGGAGGAGTATTCTTCCTTCTTTGGTGGATGATCTCTGTCGAAAGGACCCATGATAACTAACTTCTTCTCCTTGAGCTATGAAGTGAAGATCCTTTAGATTCTTCAAATCGCAAAGTTTTTCAAAGGTACGAGCCTTAGTCAAAACTTCTTAAAACCTCTCTTTTCAGTCTTGTGGGATGTTGGGGATGTCATTGAAATTTATTGCACAAATGTTATAGATGAAGTGGTTAGTATAATTGAAGAGTAATAACCAATTTTTCACAAAAGAGAAGAAGGAGAGGTCACAGAGGCCAGGTTTTTTAAAACTAAAGGAACAATAAATAGATTACCTATAAGGTCATTTTGTTCATCATGCTCCCGTCATTACCCTTGAATGAAAAGTATATAATGTCTCCAATTATGGTCATAGGAATGAAAGGAGTTAATAAAGCATTCACATTTAACCCTATAGGTTATGGTATATCACCCCTTTTGTTTAGGCATAGGCTTGTAAATAGATAGTCGTTACCTTACTGTTAAAGGGTGATCAATAATGAGCGGGTTATAAAAATTCATTATAGAGAAGAAGAGAATTTAGAATTCCGGTATAATTTGAGAAGTGGAAATTTTAATAAAGTATATGACTCATTTGATGGGTTTGGGAGCAAGAATCTCAAGTTTATCCTAAAGACAGTGTTCATAAAACAAGACCTTTTTATTATGGGCATTCAGATCCTGGCCAGTCTCATTGTCCAAATGAATAAAAACGATGTTTGGTAGGGATAAATGCTTAAACCAGTGATGTCGGACCTATTTAGTCATGGTTCTCACTACCCCAGAAGAACAAAGACGAGTCTCTCAGAAAGTGCCAATGGGGGATGATTTTGATGGGGCTACGTCTTAGGCAACATTTTAGCCTCCAACTCTACGGGTGGACCTACAAAGATTTGAAGATGAAGTTCCTCGATAAGAGTCCCTCCTTTCGTTGTGTTCAGAACTAAAAGAGTCAACTACTACAACCATGTTGCCCAAGTTTCTCTACTGTTAAGACCTTTCTTAATGGGATAGATAAGGGGAAGGATTAAACGGTGAAGCCAATCAATGTATCTTCATCATAGGGAATGGGGAGAAATAAAGGTGGAAAGATGTGTATTACCCTTAAGAAATTGAGACACAAATTTTCTGATCAATTAAATGGAATACAAACCCTAAGCTTGGGTAGACAAGACTTAAAGTAAAGAACTTCATGAAAATAATGTGGAAAAGAAGGAATAGTGTGGAATCAATTGAGTGTTGTATTTTTAATAAAAATTCTTCCCCAAATTAAAGACAGCATCGATATGTCACACCATCAACACATTTATCTTAAAGGAGGGAGAAGCCGTTTTGATGAGGGATTTAAGGAATTGCTACTGCAATGTCCACACCATGGGATTGATATGGGATTCCAAACCCAAATTTTTTATGAGGAGTTAGATTGTAATACTCAAACTATGTCGAGTCACGATGTAATAGTTATTTTATCAAGAAAAGTGAGGTCATCACGTGATTATTCCTAGGAGCCATAGCGTAAATGTCCTAGTGATGGGAGCCCAATAGATTATCCAGGTTCACCACGTCCCATGAGAGTTTTATCTCCAAATCAAACAAAGTTATAATTTAAATTTCAAAGACGACCAAATGCCTGACGTTTAAAATCTTTAGAGACGATCAAAGAGGGCAATCGAATCTCACATGCAGTCGTGCTACATATAGGTTCCCCTATGTGTATACTTTGCGACGCATTCCACCACCTAGTTAAGAATTATCCCGCCCTTCCGACCTACAAGTCACCCACCGAGAAAAAAAATTCCCTCTACCAAAATAGGCCAAATTATGACCCATATTCCAATACGTTAAGTCGTGTAACAACCACCCATTTTACACACAAAGGTTGTCCAGACACAATACACCGAAGATGTGGTTTGTCTATCAATTTATATCATTCTCATCATCAAACCACAATAAAATATTTTTATTTTTCTTTAATTATGACATATATAATAAACAATTTAAATAACAACTGATAATAAATAAAATCCAACACCTAACTAGTGATAAAAAATCTCACAACAATACAACTGTCCTAAATGACCGAATAATAAACTCGGGCTTATGCCCATACAATAATCTGAAATAAGAAACTGACTTAAATGGAAATGGCAACCAATTCTAGAATCAAATTAACTGAAGTAGTCACTATGGAATTATGACCGCAAGTTTGATCTCCTGTCAGCCCTGTTGTCCAGTCAATGTAAACCTAGGGTGAAAACATTTTTATAATTTGGGTTAGTGCTCTAGAGTTGAAAGAATTAACTTACGAAAATTAAAATGCAATAATATAGTTAATTCAAAGTATGTACCACCCACCATAGCTCACATATGTTAAGTACCTCACCTCATCTAAGTATAATACTACATGCATATCAACCAAAGTCACCAAGTGTGAACACTGATGACCATAACAATAATTCACACCTGATGCACCTAACATAAATCACGTACTGAAGTTAACTGTCTACACTTGTATTCCCATTTTCTAGAATACCCCAGATATCCTACCCACAAAATGGCATAACCATCTATCATGCATTCACATAGCATTAGGTTCACAATTGGTTGGATACATCATTAGACTAATATATATGTGCGCATGCACGTGTGTGTGTCCTTACATTTATATGACACATAAAGGCATCTACCTAAAGTGTCACATTCGTAATCTATAGGTAAGTCCAGAGGAGTCCCTCATCCAAAATGACGTCAGAAAACACATAAAAGTGGGGCGGTATGTATCCCAGCACCAAAACTTACCTCCTCGTACTCATACGTAGGACCGATAATGCGTATCCCAATGCATCTACCTACACAATGCGTATCCCACCTGTGTAGATGCGTTCTCTCATCCTGAGACGTATGCAACCCTAACCGACAGGCCGTCCACAAACATAGATATGTCCACACAAATACATAAATACATATCTTTATCACAAAATAAGTATAGGCAATTAACTCTATAACTGCCCCAAAATTAGTAACCATAATCCCCAATTAATATTCTTACTTTAAAAATTAACTATTTAGTGAATTCTCAATTTCCTCATTTGTAAGAATAGTGACACAACCCATTTTTATCACACAATACGTTTAGGTAATTAACTCTATAATCACCCCCTGAGGTGTCCCATTGACCGCCTATTAATAATCCTTGAGTTTTACCATTTAATTGTCCATTAATAATCCCACTTTATGAATAAACCATCAAGTTAATTAGTAGTTTCCCATTTAAAATAGAGACACTAATCCATTTTTAATAAAATTTTCACTCGCTTGAATGACCTCCCACAAAATCGCACGTGTTCCCAATAATTTCTTGGACATATCCCTGTTTCCCACCTAATTCCACCCCAAAGTTGAACCGATTCACTTCCTCGGGCCGAATCGATTCACCCTAGATGAATCAATTCGCCTTAGGAGACCGAATCGATTCGCACATTGGAAAAATCCCAAAACTATTTCAAATTTCCATTATTTGATTATTTCCTCTAATTCAATTTTTCCTTCCAATCATTTACCGATTTAGAGTATTTTACCACTATGTGTCTCCTAAATAGATATACCACTTAACTTGGTTAATCCATCAAATAGACCTAAGATTCCATCGTAAAACCCAAAATGTTAATCTAATAACATAGTATATAAAATCCATATTTTGACCCTATATTCTTAAGTAATCATGCTCAGATTTTTAGGCCCTATACACGAATAATACTCATCATTAATTCAAGGGTCCTATAACATGGATTATAATATCCAATTCGAGATTCATTCCATTCCAAAATTCTGGGTTTAACCTCAATTTGTTTATTCTTCAATCACCAACTTGAGATTTAATCCTCTACAGGCATAAGATTGAATTATGTTACCCAATCATCAAATTATACATTCTAACCCATATAAAATAAGAAAACACAAGGATGAATTAAGAAATATATTGGAAGTTAATTTTAGCTAGAAAATTCATGCCTTATGTGGAAGATTCAGTGCCTCCTCTTAAATCCTTAATCTCCCTCTCTTTTGTTGGCCTTCGTGACTTATCTCTAGGGATGGAGGTTGCTAAGTTTCATTTTGAATGAATGAAAGGGGTTATCGAACACCCTAATTACCTTAATGTATTTTCTAATCCCAAGTTAACCCTTGAACCTTATATTTGGGATCCCAAATGAACCCGAGCCCATAACTGGAATGGACCAAACATCCATATTTTTATTACTTTTATTCAACACATAATCATAAGTTAATTACCATACACTTTATTTTCCACGAGTTAACACATGGTGCCCAATTGAATGAAATAAGTATGCACTCATGAATAAGAAATTTATTCTCAAATTAAGATCTGCCAATTTAATTTAAATTCCACTAATTTAATTTATTCTCCAGTTATTTAATTAAATTTCAACACAATTTATTTCGAAAACATGAGGTATTACATTCTTCCCCCCAATAATGGAATTCTGTCTTCGAAATTCACTGAAGCATAACATAACATCTTAATCTGCAAAATTATATTAAGTCCATACGTAATTTTTCTGTACTCATGTCCCACGAGTTGAAAGAAAAGGGCTCATATATGCATATCATAGTAATACTGGGATGCCCATACATCACATATTACATGCACACATACACAAACATCAAATATGGATGACACCTATACATCCAAACTGAACCATATGTACCATGTATATCTATAAAGTAAGGTATATTTAAGTAACCTACTGATTATGACTTCATTTGTCTACGGTATTCCCACTTATTCCATTGTTGGTGTAAACATTACTAAGTGCTCAAATCAATGCACCTCTTGGCCTCACTAGCGTTAACTCGCATTATATAACATCGCCCGATGTGTTATATTTCCATATATGTAAAACATATTAACAAAACATCCTCGAACCCAACATCTCTCAACTCCCAATAGTTTCTAATTTCGTGCGTGGAACGTCTTGCAAGCGAAATCCAAATAAGGAACCCTCCCGATACACTACTACATAGCTTAATCAGTTATTGAGATCTGTCAGCCCAAGACTAAAATAAAAAGAATATGCTAATCACATAGATTTCAACTTGTTCCATTTTTAATAAAAGGCTAATCGCTTCCAAGGGATACACTAAATCCCGTTAAATTTTGTCTCTGAATAGTGCCAAGAATACCATATTCCTTTTTACCTACACGATAGGATATCCTATGTCCATTCCTAAGTTTAGTAGAGTTCTTAATCGATTCTAAGCCTCCAGAGCCCTACTAATCCCAATAAAGGCTCCTACCACCCATTTTTAATGACATCGTCATTATTTAACACTATTCATGACCATACACCTCTCCATGTACCCGAGTCTATCGCTATCCATAAAGTTCCCAAAGTTCCCAAATACTTTTACAATATGACTGCCTCTCATTTGCAGATCCTCACCTAGAAAAATAAGTCTGTCTCCAGATAACCATCCCATTTATTCATCCTTTAAAGTAAGCCATAATTAGCATTTAGTCTATATTCGTAACCCGAGTCAAACCTTCATTGTATCCCTAATTTAAGAAATATGCCAGTAACCAATCCTGATATCTTAACCTTGTTGTGCTTACTTTTGATAAGGAAACACTTCCATATTCATGCGAAACCCGTGACTAAAATCCAACTACCATTATAAAGTCCCACTATATAGGATCTATAAAACTCTATTGAACCATCATTGATCCTACGATACCATCACCAAAATTTATATTTGGATGCCTATTTTGCCTTAAAATTTATCCATTATTAGTACATATATAATTCACACGTCTATGATGCACAATTCACATCATCCTCGCACAAATTTTTCGATTGAGTCATCACCCCTCATACATAATCAACATCAACTATGATAGATAAATAAGTTAATACATAATCACATAATTAAATCTGAATACCAGAATAAAATAAAAATCCATTAACTGAATAAATAATTGGTTTATAATCCACTACAGTATCCAACACAACTGAAGTAAATAAACTGAAATAAAAACTGACATTAGGCAACATGCGTGGATAATAACTGACTGAATCCTATCTAGAACCTCATAGATAAAAAATGGGTAAATAATTCCACCAACACTCCATAGTTGTTGCAACTCCAATGACCTAGAAGTGATAATAATGCTTGACGTCCCTATGGATGGACACCTAAAAGTTTTGAAAATATTTTGACACAGGTCACAACCCAAAACCTTTTGAAATTATTTTTCAAGTAATTAAAATGCATAATAATTATGAATACATTTTTTTCATATTTAAATTTGTCGTACTCACATGTGATAATCCTTACCCATCAAATATAGTGCGCACCTAACGTATGTCTTTTACCCATAGTTATGCTTCCCAGCCTAACTAGACTCCATACACCCTCAAGTCCATACGCTATCCTATTCATGTGTATTTATCCAATTTGTTTTCACTTACAATTAATAATTATAATTCTCAATTATAATCTATTAATTTATTTTCTAATAACTTTCACTACTTCTTACATAATAATCCACATTTATTGACTTAAACCCGCTTGTATATATATATATATATATATATATATATATATATATAAACGTAATTTCTATAACAAAACAATCACACATATGTCGCGTATAACCTACACCGCTTAGATTAATAGCTCACTAGTTGCGAGTCTCTAAAATGCTATCATGCACCATGACATACACACATCATCCTAGGATACCGAGTTGGACTCTCACACTGAACTCAAAAAATCGCAAACGTGTTGGAGGTGGTCACTGTCTTGAGACAATGAGTCATAACCATACCAAAATTACCTCACTTTGACTCCAACCTAATAAGGGCATGCATGAAGCTATGAGCTGGGGTCGATATTGGCCTGCTGTTTTTCGCCAGGAAAGATCACCCACATCGCACAACCTCCGATGATAGTACTAGAGTGATATGTTCATACAATTATATCTCCCCTCATATATATATTCCCAAAAATTTGGCTAACCGTGCCTATCACTCGTAGCACTAGCCAATAACTATTTCCATTTCCAATTTATTAAACATTCACTTGTTTAATTAATTGATTCCTTAATTTTCATTCTGGACAAGTATTATCCTCAACCGGCCCATGTCCCCATTTTCCTGAATTTTCATTATAAAATCATTAATGAATTTCCCAAGTATAGTTCCTTTCAATACTCCCATTCATACCTCAGATATATCCCTATTCATTGCAAGGGATTTTTTTCAACGTTAATTATTTTTCCAAAAATCCTAAACGATTCCCAAACATTATAATATAACTCAAAATGAAATCATGACCAAATTATATAAATTAACCCAACGTGGTGGTAACAGGTACCCTGAATCGATTCGACTTGAGGGGGAACTGATTCGCCACTGCAGAGAGCCCCAGTTCTTCCCATTTTAATTTTTAGCAAAGTTTAACCCAAAATAATCAATCCCAAATCACATTTTGCTCAATTATAACAATTCTCATGAATCCTAAATATTAAATACATTCATTTTAACATAGAATTCATCTACACATGATCTCTACATGGGATTTATTCTTAATTTTCAAATAATAGGAAATTCTCCTAGTATCACAACAATTCATAATTTTCTCAATCTACTAAATCAATAATTCATCTATTTACATGGGATTCAAATTTCCATATTTCAATATACTGAATCACACCATTTTATTATAAAATTATTTCTCCCAAAACCCAATTATATATGAATCCCACAAAAACATCCTTTCCCAACCATGATATGAATTGAATACTACGCATGATTATTTAACCAGATAATTACTTGCCTTCAAACACTTGTAGAGTTTGAATTTGATTGAAGAACCACTTTTGTTGATTATCCTAAGCCCAAAAATCCTCAAGTTCTTCAAAATTCCTATCCATTCTGGAGCACCCTTTGAGTTTCCTTTAAGAACTCTTAAATTTTCTTCTCTTTTCTATTTAATTTATCTATGACATTTGATCTAACTCAATGAAAAACTTTAGTATTGTAAAATAACTAACCATATCACCCTAACCCTTCACTATATAGATTTAATCACGAATTTATTTTTTTACCTTCTTTCAAAATGACTAAAATGCTCCTATACGAGTCCTGACTAGTCTAAAAAGCTCCTGAACCCAATCACTACCCCCAGTACTTAGTTCTGACTATTTTAAGCTATACCAAATCAACCGTGCAGTCACAATCATCATCAGAGTCACCCGTCATCAATTTACAATCTTAATCCCAAAACAACCACATACGCGCATCCCGAATAAGATATTATGAACCGCCGATTTTACTCACTTATGATATAATACAAAATTATACAATTTCACTTACTTATCACATAAATAAATATAGTATGACATAAATATTAATCCATTTCTCTCTAATTAATATTTATTTTAAATTCACTTAATTTTTTTACAATTTAATTAAAGTACCGTGACACGTGTAATTTAAGTATTCCTAAACATAGAGGGTGTTACACCTAAGTCTCGCAGTATTAATCCCTATATTTATACACACGAATTATATAAGTTCCCTTGTACTCACAACTGAATCAACTTAAAGCACTACATCAAATGCTACATCTACGATCCTCTATGCACCAACAAAGTAGTAGCAACAATTAAGTACTATGCACTAGTATCAAACAAAATATGCCTCACATGCTCGAGAATGAGGAAAATACCTTCCAATGACTATCCTGGTGTAGATCCCACTCCAATTGCGAAGTGATACACATGCCTAATCTACAACTGAGGCTACCATCCCTAAGGTGCTAGTAGCTATGGTACGATTGGCACTGCACCACTAGTTAGGTTGCTAATAGATGATGGTGTCCCTGAGGTGCCCAGTGCACTCGTTGTCCCCTAGATCCTGTACTACCTGATTTCCCTAAGGGTACTCCCTTAAGAAATGTCCATTCTTACCACAAACATAACAATTCCCTTGAAATTGTTGCCTATCTGGTTGTTGTCCCTATTATCCTTGACCCTGCTGCTATTGGCCCTAGTGGCCTCTATACTACTAGTCCTATTGGCCCTATCTGTTCCAATCATCGGAACCTCTAAATCTCTTACACTAAACAGTACTATGGACTCCTACACTGTTGGACCCATTGGTTGTTTATACCATTCGTCTTTCCTTGCTAGTTATACGGCTCAAAGCAATGCCTTTTCTCTCCCTTATTTTTTTGTAATGCCCTGTAATCCTTGTAATGCAGTAAAATGACATTCAACATTTGAATATAGGTGGTGAATCTATATTACCTAGTAAAGACTTCCTGATGTGACTGGCTGTCCCCACATAAACTTCTCCATCTTCTTTTCCTCCGTATTTACATTGTCCATAGAAAAATGGCAGATGGAGTATAAACTCCTCCTCATACTCAGCTACGGTGGGAGATTCGTACTTAAGGTCCATGAATTTTCATCTCATCTCAGATTTCATTGCCAGTGGGAAATACTTTTCCTCAAACACTCCCCAGAACTCATCAATCGACAAACTATATCTTTACTCTAATGTGGTGACAGACTCCCACCACTCTAAAACTCATCAACTAATCGAAATAAGGATAAAATCTATTTTCGTACTGGCGTAAACTCCACCATCCTAAAGTGTCTCTCTAAATCCTTTTTCCATTGATTGGCCACAAATATATCGAGACTTCCAGTAACTCAGGTGGGTGGCCCATAGTGAAGGTCTCCCTAGCTCTGTCCCATACTGAACCAGGTGTCTTCACGGGTAGTACGACCTGCTGTGATGGTGCTAGGGGTGGCTTCTGCTGCTGTAGTGGTTAAAAATGTTATAGAATGGCGACCATTACTGTGGAAACTACCCGAGTTGTAATAGTTGCAATCTTTGTTGGACCAACAACATGTGGGGCTGGTGGTTGTTGTGGGTGTGATTGCAACTCCCGCTGATCCCACTCTTCTGTAGCCTGTGTGTGGTTACACATCATGGTCTTCCTCTGCTACCATTTGCTATCTAAAAGCAAACAAGGGTTGTTGATTAACAGATCACAAATAATATAATGATTCCTAAACCTAGGTCTCTATACCTCAACAACTGCAACACATAATGTAATGAACACGACACAGATTCTAAGGACACTAGAACCTGGATGATTTGATACCAACTGTAACAACCCTTATTTTTCATGTAAAGGTTGGCAAGACATAATATGCTGAAGACGGGGCTTATCTATCAATTTATATAATTCTCAGCATCAAACCATAATAAAAGATTTGCATTTTTTTTAAATGACCTACATAATAAACCATTTAAATAACAAATCAAAATAAATAAAATCCAACACCCAACTAGTGATAAAAAAATCCTACAACAATACAACTATCCTAAATGATTGAATAATAAACTCATCTTATGCCCATACAATAATCTGAAATAATAAACTGGTTGGAATGGAAATATCAACCTATGCTAGAATAAAATGAACTATAGTAGTCGTTTTGCAATTATAATTGCAAGTCTGATCTGCTGTTATCCCTGATGTGATTGTCTACGTAAATATGGGGGAAACACTTTTACAATTTGGACCAGCACCTTAGAGTTGTAAGAGTGAAGTTACGAAAATTAAGATGGAATATTAGAGTTAATTCATAGTATGTACCATTCATTTTCACTCACATGCGTTAAGTACCTCGCCTCTCATCTAAGTATAATACTACACACATGTGAGCCCAAGTCCCCAACTGTGAAAATGGATGAGCATAACAATAATTAACACTTGATGCATCTAGCATAAATCACGTATCAAAGTTAACTGTCTACACCTGTATTCCCATTTCCCAGAATACCCCAGATATCCTACCCTTCAAAGTGACATAACCATCTATTATGCATTCACATAACATTGGGCTCATAATTAGCTGTCTACATCATTATATGTCCTTACATATATAATACACATATAGGAATCTACCTCCAGTGTCACGTTCTCACTCTATCGGTAAGTCAATAGGAGTCCTTTATCCAAATGGACATCACAAAACACATACAAGTGGAGCTGTCCCTACACAGTACACTATTGCACGGTTCATACCCCCGATAGTGACAATGGATACCAACATCTACACCTACCTGTGACACACCGTCTATTATAATACTGGGTGATCATTCCATTATTAAATTAAATAGAAATCATTAATGGTCTCATTCTCAGTATCACTGTTGAAAACTAAATTATTGTGCTAATACCCTAATGGCCATGGGTTATAATTTTAATTCTTGTTGTTAACGTGAAGTTAATATAAAGTAAATAATTAACATTCACCATTCCAACTAAACATATTAAGAACAATAAGTCAACGAGATGCTGAGAACACACTATATATTGACTTACTTGAGTCTGTATATATAGGAGTTTTCCAACTAGTTTGGATATCTAGACAAAATAGGTTAGAATATTTTAACAACTCCATATCCTCAAAGGTTCAAAATCATTGAAGAAATCCAGTCCAAGAGAACCTTCAACATCAACACAAAGGGAAATTAATTCTATACCCAAAATCCACAAATAGGACACTTGCATTGCATCATACATATCACCTATTTATTTTAATGGTTTTTCAACACTTCAAATCTTTTTAAAATCAATCTTATTCTATACAAATCATTTTATATAATTTTAAAAAAATTTCAAATGATTTTTGAATTAATTAAAATATGGTTTTAAAAGTGTTGTGGGTATAAATTGAATTTCAGAAACTTATTTTCTATGCTGATTGTTTGCCTGGGTAGTTACTAAAAGAACTAGAGAATTAGAGGTGTGTTGTGTAATTATTTTTAACACGCATTTTTGTTTACATCTGGTGCGTACACGTGTTGGTTGCATATCGATTGGATTTATGTTTTCTGTTAGATACAATATGCGTACACATCCTCAACCCTTGGATCAACCTAATCAACATAATGCATGCGTTTTTACTCAATCCTTGTGAACCTAGTTAAAGCCAATCAGTACATGTTTAACCCACCGCTTTTGTTAAATCGTAGGATTCAATTCAATCTCTCTAGACTCAATCCCAGCCATTGGATAGAGGTCGATGTTCTAGATCCTCCTACATTTAGTATAAAAAGGAACCAAGCCTCAGCATTTTGAGACTTTTGCCATTTAGTTATTTCTTAGATAAAAGAGAGAGTAGAGAGAAGAGAGAGAAGGGAGAAAGAGAGGGAAATAATAAGAGAGAGATTAGAAGAAGAAACCCTAAGTTTTCTTCATAGTTCAACCCCCTGAGTGTTTCTCCCAAACCAAATGCCAAAACCTAAATAGTTCCAAACACCAGAAAACCCATTTTCTAGAGTTAGATCCATTTAGGGTTTCTGTGTTCTTGGTGTTCTGTTTTCAATTTGAAGACTTCTTCAAACCTTTGATTCTCTCAGAACTCATTTCTAAGAGAGACTTAAGTTTCATTATTGAAACTGAGTTTTTCTAAAAGAGAACATCACATGATTTTTCTGTTTCTCTTTTTATATCTAGCATTTTCAGATCTATTATGTTCTAATAAATTTTGAAATAAAAACTCTTAATTTTTTAAAAATATTTTTTAGATCTTGTGAGTTGTGTGTTTCTAGTTTTTTATTTCATATTTTATATAATACTAAGTGTACAAAAATAAAAGGAACACAGAGAAAACTTACTAAAGTTTTAAGGCATACAGATCTGAAAAAGAAGTTTTATCACAAAAAATATTGAATCAATTTTGCATGTTAAGTCTGAATCTGTTTTAATAAAGTAGACTTTGAGTCTAGTTTGGATATTAATTGGAGGTTTACAATTTAAAAAATATTTTCAAAACCCAGAAATTGTTTTAGACCTTGAACCGTATTCTAAGCAAGGTATCCTTGAGATCTTTGCTTAAATAAATGATCAAGAAGTTTTGGCTTGAAAAATCAAGATTCAGAAATAACTTTCATTTTAGAACTGTTGTAATTTGTTTGGAAAGTTTGTATAAATCTTGAGAGGGTAAGTTGCATGTTTGCATGTAGTAGCACATCATAAACACTATCTCAGATGAACACTTTGACACTGTGGTTCTGTCTGAGAATCTTGGATATTGAAAGAGTTGCTGGAATTATAATTCAAAGAGAAGGAGATCAAGGAAAAGACAAAGAAGCAACAAGAAAATATCAAGTTCCAATTCAGAATCCCTTTGGAGTGGTGGATGTCGTGTAGGTATATTCTGAACTTAGGTTAGGATCTTTGTGGTTTGCTTAAGTGTTGTAACTTGATTTTTATTCCAGTGAATTTTTTATTTTGTGTCGTAGAGGGCACCGTGGATGTTTTCCTTGTTTAAGGGTTTTACCACGTTAAAATTCCTATGTCTATTTCTTTCAATGTTCTTAATTGTTGTTTTGATTGGGACTGCATGGTAACTTTAGTAGATGTTCATTAACAATTAAAAAGTAGGGTAATCAACTATCAAATTCAATCTATATATTCAGAAAAGCTTTTAAAACACATCTTGTGTTTTTTTCGAAAGGAGTTTTGCCCAAAAAGTTTATTCAGAGTTTATTCAACCATAAGATTTTGTTATTAACCTTATAAACAAAGATTTTAGTATTAAAGCCTTTCTTCAACTGGTATCAGTGCCGGATCACCTTTTGTGATCCTGAAACTTTGAGAAACTATTTTTGAAACTTCTTTTTGAAAAATTTCTGAGTATGGAAGAAAAATTTGAGAAGTTAGGTAACCTATGTATACCAACACTCTTTGATGGAAACAATTTTTCGTCCTGGAAAGTGTGAATGACTACTTTCATTCAAGTAACCCTGGGTGATGAAGTTTAGGAAATGATTGAAACAGGGTTTGAACATCCTACTAAACCTACTTCAGCCACTGATCCAACAAGGATTAAGAAACTTCTAAGTGAATTTACTAAGGAAGAGAAAAATCTGTCTCTTGATAATAACAAATGAAAGAATGCCATATTTATGTCCATTAATGAACATGAATTCAAAAGAATATCCATATGTTATACTTCTAAAGAGGCATGGGACACTTTTGTCGTTGCTCATGAGGGTGATGAACGTGTCAAAGCTGGAAAAACCCAAATGCTTATTCAGCAATATAACACCCTGATTATGAATGACAATGAATCTTTTGACGATTTCTACATAAGGTTAACTGATATTTTTACAACACTTCATGCAAATGGCATAACCTACAGTAGAAAGGAAATTGTGTAAAAAATTCTTAGGTCATTGCCATCTAAATTTGACAATAAGAGATATGCTATTGGGGAAATGAATGAACCTAATATGAATCCTGAATTACTTAGCATTAAACGTAGGACTGTTGAATTGGAACTAGACTTTAAACAGTAATTGACCGGACAAACTAATAAATCCTCTAGTTCAAATGTTGTGTTTTCATCTAAATTACCAGTGCCTCAATTGAACTCTATAGACTTTGACACTGACTGTCTTGAAAACTATGATTTGGAAAACCTTGACAATAAAATAGAACTTATGAGTAAGCATTTCAAAAATATTTTGAAATTAAAAAATGCTCTAGACTCTAAACAAAGCAAATCAAATTATCAAGGAAATCAATCTCACAGACCTCATGACAAAGACAATACCAAACACACTTATGACAATAGGTAGAACTATGACCCCATAAATCCTAAACCTGACATAAAATATGCTAAGTGTCATCGTTGTGGTAAACTTGGTCACTATGCTGGTAAATGTCCAACTAGTTTTAACAACAACAACAAGGCCAATATGTGTAAGACATGGGACGACTCTAGTGATTCCGATGAGGATGAAACTGAGTCAACCCAAATGAATGATTACTGCATGTCTTTCTTTGCTAAGATAATATATAATGATGATGCATGTTTGCCTGCTCATGAACTTGATATGCCTGTTGATGTTATGAACGATCTTGATGAGAATTCTTTCCCTATTACTGTGTAAGGATTGTGTGTGAGTCAAAGTGAGAATATTGATGACGAATTAAACGTGTGTGTGAGAAAAGAACCTATAAAAAACATAGGGGATAAATCACACGATGCACATAGTGAGTCTGTTGATGATCTGCCTGAGTTACATGATCTATACACTAAAACGGTTAAGAATAGTGCTCGCCTAGAAAAGATGATAAAAATCCTAAGTGAGCGTATAGATTTACTTAACCAAACCATTAGGAAGAACACTGAAGATTATACTTCCCAATGTGTTGCTCATGAGACTGAGATTGAGAATTGCAACTTGAGAATAAATTCTTTGACTCAAAAGAACCATGAATTTGAAAAAAAATATAGGGAAACCCTTATTGAACTAGAAGAGTCAAAGCAAAGGGTTTCAAATGTGTTTAAAAAATGTCAACACTTTGAAACAAAAACCAAGAATATTGAAAAAAATTGTTACTGGAAGTAAATTTGACTCTGAAGATAAGTCTGGCCTAGGTTTTGGAGAAATAGTGCACACAAGTAAGACCAAAGTTTCTCCTAAAAATGTTGCTTTTATAAAACAAGGACAAACTTCTCAAAATGTTCAAAAAGGTGAACCTAGCTTCAATGTCCCTTAATCAACACATAATCAGTATAATCAACAGTTGAAACCAAATAGTTAGACCAAATACGTTTGTCCTTCTGCCAGAGACCAAAGACAAAAACCTAAATCTAATGATGACATGACTATTGTACCCAATATATTTAAGCCAATTTTCAAAGACTTTAGCAAGAAAGTCAAGTCCTATACCCAACATTACTGTTCCTACTGCGATATTTTTGGACATACTCTAGATGATTGTTTCCAAAAAAGGAGATACACTCCTACCTACCAGACTTTAACTATTCAAGGAAATTCAGAAATACTTATATACTTCCGAGACAGGACACAAACAACTCTAACTCTAAAAAGAAAAAGGGAGGGTCTAAGACTAAGAAAAAATCATTTAGAAAGACCCCTAAAACCTTTTCTAAGTCAAAAGACCACAAAAATCTTAAAACTAGGCATATTTGGATTAGAAACGATGATTTACTACCCCAGCTCAAGTGCAACATTGTCATTTCTGCTTTAAAGGCACAAAGAACTTTAATTGGATGGTATTTAGACTCCGGATGTTCTAAACGTATGATAGGGGATGAAACAAAATTGAAAAAAAAGACAGACTTCCTTGGAGGTAGTGTCATGTTAGGAAATGACGTTTCTTCTCAGATCATAGGTAAAGGAACATTGAGTGAGCAAGGCATCCTGAACAGAATGATGTTCTATTAGTTAAAGTCCTTAAAGTCAATATCTTAAGTATATTATAATTTTGTGATTCTAATCACTCAGTTACCTATTCTAAAAAATATTGCAAAATTATTAATGAAAAAGGTAATTGCAGTATAACAGGAAATAGGGAAAACTATTACACAGTAATTCCAAAGTATGAATCTTGTAATGTTGCCAGATTAGAGGATTATGATCTATGGAATAATAGATTGTGACACACAAATTATGACAACAATAGAAAATTGAGTTACCAAGAGATAGTTAGAGGTTTACCTAAAATTAAAAATTCTTTTAATCTTGTTTGTGGACCTTGTCAGGAAGGTAAAATAAGTAAATTCCCACACAAGAAAGTTAAAGATGTCCTTACCACTTAGTCTCTATAACTTATCCACATGGATCTCATGGGTACTTCAAGAACTGTTAGTTTATGTGGAAACTCTTATATCCTAGTTATAGTGGACCACTATAGGAGATATACATAGGTAGATTTTATGAAATAAAATTCAGATACCTGCAATGAATTCTTAAGAATCATCCTAAAAATTAAGAATGATAAGGATACCCAGATATGTCGAATTACGAGCGATAGAGTTGGAGAGTTCAAGGACTCTGGAATTTCTGATTATTGTGTAGCTAATGGCTCTAAACATGAGTTTAGTGCTCGTAAAACCCCACACTAAAATGGTATTTCTCAATGTAAGAACATGACTTTAGAAGAAATGGCTAGAGTTATGTTACATGCTAGGAATCTCCCTAAATACTTTTGGGTAGAAGCTGTCCAAACCACGTGTCACATTATTAATCGTATCTACCTAAGAAAAAAATTCCAAAGAAACATCTTACGAGTTATGGTTCCACAAAAATCCAAACTTAAAATATTTAAAAACCTTCGGCAGTATCTGTAATATCTGCAAAGATAGAGAGCATCTTTCAAAATTTGATACGTGAGGAGAAAAGGGAATTTTTCTTGGTTATTCCCAAAATAGTATGACTTTGCGTATGTTCAACTACAGAACCAAAACTATTATGGAATAAATAAATGTAATTATAGACGACACAAGTGTTAGGAGTAGTGACAGTCAACCAATAACATTTGATGAGGACGAACTTATTTTATCCCTTGATCCTCAAGATGATACTGATTCACTGACATGTGAGAACCCTTTTGTACCCAAATTTATTTCTAAAGATAATCCCACTCAAACTATTATCGGTAATCCTTCGGAACCAGTTTGAACTAGATCCCAACTTCATCAAGTGACACAATTTTCATATTTTGTTTCTCTTGAGGAACCTAAAAATGTTAATGATGACATTGCTGAATCATTTTGGATAAATGCTATGCAATAAGAGCTACTCCAATTTAAGAGTCATGATGTTTAGAATCTGGTTCCTAGACTAAAATATTCGAAGGTTATTGTCACAAGATGGATTTTTAAAAACAAAACTGATGAAAATGGGGAGGTCATTAGAAATAAAGTTAGGTTGGTTGCACACGAATACTCCCAGATTGAGGGAATTGATTTCGATGAAACTTTTGCACCTGTTACTCATCTGGAATCAGTTTGTCTCCTCCTTGCAATTTCTTGTCAGATGCAATTCAAATTATTCCAAATGGATGTTAAATCCTCTTTTTTAAATGGATTTTTGTCTGAAGAATTTTTTGTAGAACAACCTAAAGGATTTTTTGATCCTGTACACCTAGACAACGTCTTTAAGCTTAAGAAAGCCTTATACGGCTTGAAACAAGCTCCTATTTCTTGGTATGAGCGGTTGTCTACCTTCTTAATGTCTCATAATTTTGTCCATGGCGGAAACGTTCAAACATTGTTTGTTAGAAAGGAAAATCAACATGTCTTAATCGCGCAAGTATATTTGGACGGTATTATTTTCGGTTCCACCTGTCCCAAACTAGTAGAGAATTTTTCTGATATCATGCATACCGAATTTCAGATGTCTTTAATGGGTGAACTACAATACATTTTGTGTTTATAAGTAAAACAATGGAGTGATTGTCTTTTTATTTCTCAATCCAAATATGCTACAGATTTAGTTAAAAAATTCGGCTTAGAAAATGTTAAATTTCTAGAACCCCCTTGAGTAATTCAACTAAACTTTCTAAGGATGATATTGGGAAAAGTGTAGATCCCACTATTTATAGAAGTAAGATAGGGAGTTTACTGTATCTTATCACGTCTCGACCTGACATATCCTTCGTCGTGTGTATCTGTGCTAGATATCAAAGTAACCCTAAAGAATCTCACTTATTAAGTGTAAAAAGAATTACTAAATATATTAAGGTAACTTTAAAATTTGGTATTTGGTACACAAATGATACAACTGGTTCTATTATAGGATACACCGATGCCGATTGGGTCCATTATTCTAATGACAGTAAGAGCACTTCTAGTGCTTGCTACTACGTAGGCAATAATATCGTAGGTTGGTCGTGTAAGAAACATAATTGCATTTCATTATCTAGTGTTGAATTAGAATGTATAGCAACTGGTAGTTTTTGTGTTCAATTACTATGGATTAGATAAATGCTTAGTGATTATGGTCTCACATAAAATAATTAACCATGTTTTGTGATAATCAAAAGGCTATTAACATTTCCAAAAATCCTGTACTGACTCACGAACTAAGCATATTAAGATTAGACATCATTTTATCCGCGACCTTGTGGAATCCAAAGATCTCATTATTGAATATTTGAACACACAAAAGCAGTTCGCAGATATCTTTACAAAACCTTTAGATAACATTCGATTTGAGTATTTGCAGACAGCTATAGGCATGATCACTCTCAACTAATCTCTATTTTTTTGCGATTTATACCCCTTGTATATTTGAGAAAAATTTGGGGAGAAGATCTTGAGTATAGCTTAGCGATTTTTCTATCTTTTTCCCTTTCTAACTCAACTAATATGCCAATTTAATGTTTATCTTGTTACAACCATTTCAGACCCGTTGTTTATCTTTTTAGGATATTGGTCTGTATATAGTTGATTAATGTATTTTTTTACCTTATTTTCAGTTCTAGGATGGGATAGGGTATTTAGAATTTTTATATAGGACAAATAGGATTTATTTTCTTTTTGACCCCAGAGTTCTGAATACTCAAGGGAATTTTGTCACTAATATCCAAAGGGGGATATTGAGAACACACTATATATTGACTTACTTGAGTATGTATATATACAAGAGTTCCAACTAGTTTGGACATCTAGACAAAATAGGTTAGAATATTTTGAGAACTCCATCTCCTCAAAGGTTCAAAATCATTGAAGAAATCTAGTCCAAGAGAACCTTTAAGATAAACATAAAGGGAAATTAATTATATACTCTAAAACCACTAATGGGACACTTGCACTGCATCATACATATCACCTATTTGTTTTAATGGATTTTTAACACTTCAAATCTTTTTAAAATCAATCTAATTCTATACAAATCATTTTATATAATTTTAAAAAAAATTCAAATGATTTTTGAATTAATTAAAATATGGTTTTCAAAGTGTTGTGGGTATAAATGGAATTTCAAAAACTTGTTTTCTATGCTGATTGTTTGCCTGGGTAGAATCCAAAAGTGCTAGAGAATTGGAGGTGTGGTGTGTAATTATTTTCAGCATGCGTTTTTTTACATCTGGTGTGTACACGTGTTGGTTGCATATCGATTGGATTTGTGTTTTTTGTTAGACATAAAATGTGTACACATCCTCAACCCTTGGATCAACCGAATCAACGTACTGCATGCATTTTTACTCAATCCTTGTGAACCTAGCCTAATCCAATCAGTACATGTTTAACCCATCGCTTTTGTTAAATCATAGGATTAAAGTCAATCTATCTAGACTCAATCCCAGCCATTGGATATAGGTCGATGTTTTGGATCCTTCTACGTTTAGTATAAAAAGGAACCAAGCCTCAACATTTTGAGACTTTTGCCATTTCATTATTTCTGAAAGAAAAGAGAGAGTAGAGAGAAGAGAGAGAAGGGAGAAAGAGATGGAAAGAATAACAGAGAGTTTAGAAGAAAAAACCCTAAGTTTTCTTCGTAGTTCAACCCCCTGCATGTTTCTCCCAAACCAAACACTAAAACCTAAACAGTTCCAAACACCAGAAAACCCATTTTTTAGATTAAGATCCATTTAGGGTTTCTGTGTTCTTTGTGTTGTGTTTTCATTTTGAAGACCTCTTCAAATATTTGATTCTCACAGAACTCATATCTAAGAGATACTTAAGTTTCATTATTGAAACTGGGTTTTTCTAAAAGAGAACATCACACGAGTTATCTCTTTCTCTTTTGAGATCTATCATGTTTAGATCTATTCTGTTTCAACAAATTTTGAAATAAAAACACTTAAGTTTTTAAAAATATTTTTTTGATCTTGTGAGTTGTGTTTCTAGTTTTTATTTCATATTTTATGAAATAATCAGTGTACAAAAATAAAGGAACACAAAGAACTCTTACTAAAGTTTTAAGGTGTATGGATCTAAAAAAGAAGTGTTAACACAAAAATTATTGAATTAATTTTGCATGTTAAGTTTGAATCTATTTTAATAAAGTAGACTTGTAGTCTAGTTGGGATCTAAATTGGAGGTTTACAATTTCAAAAATATTTTGAAAAACCAAAAATTATTTAAGACCTTAAACCGTCTACTTAGTAAGGTATCCTTGAGATTTGTGGTTAAATAAATTATAAAGAAGTCTTGGCTTGAAAAATCAAGATTCGAAAATAACTTTCATTTTATAACTGTTGTAATTTGTTAGGAAAGTTTGTATAAATCTTGAGAGGGTGAGTTGCATGTTTGGATGTGGTTTCGTTTGAGAATATTGGATATTGAAAGAGTTGCTGGAATCAAAATTCAAAGAGAAGGAGATCAAAGAAAAGATAAAGAAGCAGCAAGAAAAGATCAAGTTCCAATTCAGAATACCCTTGGAGTGGAGGATCTGGTTTAGGTATATTCTTAACTTAGGTTAGGATCTTTGTGGTTTTCTTAAGTGTTGTAACTTGATTTTTATTCTAGTGGATTTTTGTTTTGTACCGTAGAGGGCACCGTGGATGTTTCCCTTGTTTAAGTGTTTTACCATGTTAAAATTCCTGTGTCTATTTCTTTAAATGTTCTTAACTGTTGTTGTAATTGGGACTGCATGGTAACTTTAATAGATGTTCATTAACAATTAAAAAGTAAGGTAATCAACAATCAAATTTCATCCATATATTCAGAAAAGCTTTTATAACACATCTTGTGTTTTTTCCGAAAAGAGTTTTGCCCAAAAAGTTTATTCGGAGTTTACTCAACATATAGATTTTGTTATTAACCTTGTAAACAAATATTTTAGTATTAAAGCCTTTCTTCAGATGCATAAATAGGATTGTAATGACACTCCAGAAAAAAAATTAAGTACAGTCATCCAAAATGTAAAACGAAATCCAACACAAGAAATAAAATGGAGGTACAATGTCTCTAAAAATAACCAACAACCAGAGATGGGTAACATGATCGACCGAGATAGAGAAATAACTAGATAGGAATTAGTATATGTGGAGGCGTCTACTACCAAGGTCCTATAACTTCCACAGCAGCTGTACCACGTCAAATAAAGGAGCTCCTATGCTTGGCATCCCTGTGGCTGGGCACCTAAAATATTTTTACAAAAATGGATTTAAAATGGGTTAGAGGCCAAGTAAAATGGTTTAAAAATATTTTAGCAAGTATTTGAAAAGAATTAAAGAGTACATATTATATACATGTTATTTTCGCATGATCTAACTTGAGATCCTCACCTCTCAACTATTGTGCACACCTAACATACTCGTCTAAACCCACCTAGTTATGCAACCCCGCCTAACTAGTTTGACCTAAGCCTTTTCCCGACTATTAATTCATTGTTCTCACCTGTATTTCCCTCACAATACATTACCAAATATCTAATACTTTTATTTATTGAGAGTTTCCAATCAATTATTAAGTTCACACATACCGAGATTTATTTAGATATCACTACCTATAGTATCTAATAAACACCCTCACTAGAATAAATGACACGTATATATATTTACATCACTATTATAATATATATGTACAGGGAATCCCTAGGTGGAGACCTGCAATGAGGCATACGTTGCTATAAAGTCCTTATACATCACGTACTAAGTAAAGACATCGGTCCGGAGATCACCCTTGAACCATAAATCAAATGACACATATTTGAGGCGAACATAGACCTAGGCCCTTCGGCTACGCACACACCTAACATACCCAAATGATTGGTCACACCCTTATTCAAATAAGTGGTGCTCAATACATAAGTTCTATGTTCTGAGGTGCAAGTCAAAATCTCCCCCAATGGGCACATCAGGATAAGAGTGTCCATGACGTGGAGCCTCCCATGATAGTAAGTAGCCTAGGTATGTTCACACATAATAAATCAAAAAATAGGTATTCACACCACCTATATATACATATAAATTCAGTATAGTTATACACTTAACCTATAATATATATCCAGTACGTAGTATAATAACTCTTAAATATTCTACGTATCATTAGTCTGTAATACTTCTCATTATATAATCTCGAGTGTTTAGTAATACTTGAAAGGTTACCAATTGTCCATTAAGTTAATTCAGTAGACACCTCACTCATACCCCACTGGTCTAGGTCACACGTTCGATTGATTTTTCATGACACGATATCATTCTCCAATCTAGGTTTTATTCCCAATTAAACCTAATAACTTTAGCCTTAAATTCTCCTCATGTGACTAAGTCTCAACCCCAACATTAGCCTACTGGTAATTAAAGTATCTCCCATTTTGTTTTAAAATTTCTTCAAAGTTTAACCCAATCGTTTCCCATGATTTGTAAGAAAAAATGGAAAAAATTATCCAATTCTGGGAAACATTATCTTTTCGAATCGATTCGGCCAAGGGAACGAATCGATTCGCTATAATAGTTATCATCTTCTTCCTTTAACTGTTATGGGATTTCACGATATTCAATCCTCTAAACCACCATTACACGATTTTAAACTTCCGACCAAAGGTACCAAACATCATAATAATATGTATAAACGAATTTAACGTAATAGGATTATTAAATCATCAAAGAACACATTTAAATTGAATTAATTCATGATTAATTATTAAAAAACCCTAGTTTAACATTTTTGTTCAAGAACTTCAACAAGAATCCAAATTTCTTCACAAATTCATTACACTAATTCATCAATTTCGTTCTATATGCATAAGGGATTAAGCCTATCACGATTCTTACACAAGAACAAGATTTACATCTTCCAAATGAAGGCCATAATTCATGAATTCAAGAGGATATTCATCCTACACTAACATGAATGGTATATCTACTGATAATTCAACAAGATAAATACTTGTCTCAATTATAAGGTCTGGTTTTCTGTTGAATTTTGGTGTGGTTGGTTTCCTTTCCTCCTGATCTACGCTTCGGTGGTGGTGGTGGTGCAAGATTGTGTGGGAATGCCCTGGGAACTCCTCTCCTCCCTCATCTAGTAACCTCTACGTGATTTTCTAATTTCTAACCCTAACTCCCTCACCTTACTAGATGATATAACTCTCCAATTTTCGTATGTATCCTTTTCCCAAAAATTCAAAAGACCAAAATACCCTTCCAGGGTGCTAGTTTGGCATAAAAATGCTTCGGGACCCAAACTAAATCCCTGAATACACCTTTCACAATATTTAGACCTTTCCATACAGAGTGGATCAATCGAAATGACCATTTGAATTATCTAAAATGAAATTATATTTATCTCAATAAATTAAGTCCCGACACGACTGACATGCTCATCCCGACTTAAATTACCGTAACTGCCGTATTTCTCACTCACGAAAATTCATAATACCTCCTTATCAATTTATTACTCATTCACTAAGTAATATTCAATAAAAATAAATAGTAACCATTATCTTGACAATTAATATTTATTTTAATCCGAATTAATTTCCCATTTTAATTTTAATTAATCCCAATATAAAAATCATTAAAATTACAGGGTGTTATTCAGAACAGATGGTATTAGAGTATCAAGTTCTAGTGTCTTTAGGATCTATAGAGACTTATTATGTTTCCAGCATAGCGTTCTTTGATATAGAACCCTATTATTAGGATTGTTGTATTCACGATTTTGCATTTACATCTTCACCTATTTTGAGATATATTGGATTGTGGACTCATAAAAATTACTTTTCGTCTCAAATGCCTCCTCGATGTGCACCATGAGCCATCCCAAAGGCACAACCTGAGACGTAGGCAACTCAGGACCCAGGGACTATGAATGCTATCGAGGTTGCCGCCATTGTGGAACATGCAGTTCATGAGGCCTTGACTACGTTTGCCCAGCAGGCACCACAAGTTCCAACCCAGCCTCAGATTGTTGCTCAAGATCTGACACACTCGTTTCCTTTTGTATGGGAGAGAGTTCGTGATGCTTTTCAAAATTCTCCTCCTCCAGAATTTAATCGGAGCTCCGATGTCGTTGTATTATGCTAATGGAAGAAGGATATCCAGAGACATTTAAGGATGTATGAGTGCAGTGACATACAAATATACATACTAGGTACCTTTAAGCTAGTGGGGGTAGCCTTACAGTTGTGGGAGTCCGTTACCACCTCATAAGAGAGAGACAATTTTATGATTGAGGAGTTGCGCGAGAGGTTTGACCACAAATACTTCCCATCCGCCATTCAAACTGAGATGAGGAAGAAATTCTTAGATGTGTCATAGGAGGGGAAGACTCTAGCGAAGTATGAGGAGGAATTTATAAGGCCGACAAAATTTGCCCCTAGAGGGGTGAGTATAGAAGAGAAGAAGATATGCATATTTGTGGATGGTATTACCTAGAGAATCTGAAAATATTTGTTCGGTAACCCAGTCTTGAAGTCATATATGGATGTGTTGATTGCCATTCTATTACACTGTCAGGACCTCTGCTTACATGTTAAGGGAAGAAAACATTCATAAGAGTCCAACAAGAAGGGTAAGAGAGGGGTAACAGTGCCAGTGGGGCACAATCGACTAAGAGTCAGTTGAGGCAGAGTGAGAAGGGTTACCACCAGGGGGACACTGCTAAGAATTTCCATTTGGGAGATTACAAGAACGGACATGGTGGCTTTAGGCAGGGCCATCTGGGCCAACCGGTCCAAGAGCGTTCTCATTAGGGCCAACAGGGTAGATATGGTAGTGGATAGTAGGGCCAGAGGGGAGGAAATTTCGTAGGTAGGTGTTTTATATGTGGTAATAATGGCCACAAGCATTAGGATTGCCCTGATAAAAGTAGAGTTCAACAGAAGTAGGGTGCTCATTAGGAGCCGTAGAGGCCTATTTTCCACGCTTCCCTACTAGCACCAGAACCATTCCCAGCTTTTCCTATAGCACCAATCGTACTAGTAGCCCCATCTCAATAAGGGCAGTTACAGTATAGGTGTGTTTATAATGTTCACAAGGTTACAATTTCATAGGCTCCACCCGTAGTTGAGGGTACGTTTCTTATACATGGGACTTCGGGGCGCATTTTCTTTAATAATGGGGCTTCACACTTGTTTATTGCCAATATGTTTTTATGAGCTGCAGGGTTATTAGACACGACTGATAGTATAGTCACGTGTGTAGACTCATCACTGGGTAGCGGGACACTTATATACTTTATCTATCGGGGTGTGAGTATAGATATTGGGAGACTTGTTTTTACCACCAATATGCTTGTGTTAGATATGTCGGAGTATGATGCTATTATTGGTTTAGATTGGCTAGTATCATATAGGGCCATGATTTACTGTTATAATAGGAGCATAGTGTTTGCGATTTCGAGCCAAGATATATTCTTAGTGGCGATGCCTCCTCTGAAAGGAGGATCATTGACTCACATGTATTATATAGTGGATGAGACATCTCAAGGGTTAGTATTTCCTTAGATTTGATCCCAGTTATGAGCGAGTTCACCAACGTATTTAAGGAGATACCGGGATTGCAGCCTCGTAGATATGTAGAGTTTTTTTTTATTGATTTAGGATCATGCACTCGGCCGATAGATCGAGGCTTTATCGTATGGATGCTATGGAGAAGAGGGAGTTACGGGATCAAATTGAGCAGCTGTTGGGAAAAGCTTTATTCGTAGGAGTACTTCACCTTGGGTGCCCCAGTGTTATTTGTGAAGAAAATGGATGCTTATTTATGACTATGTGTGGATTACCAGGAGTTGAATAAAGTTATAATACGAAATAATTATATATTTCCTAGAATCAATGACTTATTTGACTAGTTGAGAAGAGCCGCCTACTTCTATAAGATAGACTTGAGGTTGGGATATCATCAGTTGCGCATTCGGGATCGGTAGTAGGATGTATTTAAGAATGCTTTATGACAAGATATGGGTCTTACGAGCTTCGGGTTATGCCCTTTGGGCTAACCAATATGCTGGTTGTATTGATGGACTTAATGAATAGGGTGTTCAGAGAGTTCTTGGATCAGTTTTTCATTTTCTTTATTAATGACATCCTATTTTATTCTCTGACTGAGCAGGAGCATGCCGAGCATCTGCGTCGTGTTTTACAGACTTTGCGCGAGCACCAATTGTATGCTAAGTTAAAGAAATGCGGGTTTTAGTTGCATGAGGTATAATTTTTGGGACATATCGTATCTGTTGAGAGGATATCAGTGGATCCTAGTAAAGTGTCAATGGTGAGGGAGTGGGGACAACCCATGACACCGATAGAGGTGGACAGTTTCTTAGGGTTAGTCGGGTACTACAAACAGTTTATTCAGGAGTTTCGAAGATTGTGATCCAATTCACCAACTTAACTTGCAAAGGGGTAACATTTATATGGGATGACACTTTCCAGTTAGAATTTGATGAGTTGAAGGACAAGTTGACTTCAACACCCATACCCACACTTCCCAGGGAAGTAATGGCATATCTTGTTTCTGTTGACACATCTCTATAAGGACTTGGTGTCATGCTACAACATGAGGATTAGGCTATAGCTTATACTTCCCGCAAGCTTAAGCCTCACGAGAGAAATTACCCCATCCATGACTTGGAGTTAGCGATAGTCGTGTTTGCGTTACAGATTTGGAGACACAACCTTTTGGGGGAGAGATTTTGCCTATTCATAGATCATAAATCACTACAATACTTGTTCACTCAAAGAGAGATGAATATGCATCAATGTAGGACGCTAGACTTTGTGAAATATTAACAGTTTGACATCCATTATCACCCTGTAAAGGCTAACGTGGTGGCAGATCCATTGAGTTGCAGGATAGTGGGGGAGGTATTTGAAGTTTGGAAGGTAAAATGGAAGGATCTGGGACACCGGGATTTAGTTTTTAGATCATTCATTTCAGTTATGGCCGTCACCCCCCAGATTGTCACTAGGGTGGTATGGGCCCAGGTAGCTGATTTGTTTTGTTAGGATCGAATTAGACAACTCTTAACCGGGTGAGCCGATTCATGTGATTCAAGTGATTTCATATTCCGACATAAAAGTATCAAAAATCTAGAGGGACGAGTTGCTAGAATTCAAGTGATTTAATATTCCGACATAAAAGTGTAAAAGGTGATTACAAACTAAAAAGGAAAAGATGCATGAAAAGGAAATGATTATCTAGGCAGGTGTATTAAAACTAGATTAACAAAGTGGTAAAACTATAGGCTGCGTTGAATATCCCTCACCCGTGTTAATTTGTATAAAATTGTTACATGGGTCGACGAGTTATTTAGAATGCATCTCGTTTCGACAGTTAATTGAACCAAGGGTGGTCACGCCCCTAAATCAGCATAAAATCCTAATATGATTTTGGCGTCAACAAATATCCCGAAAATTACGTGTGAAAGGTCGTAAGCACGGGACATACATGATATGCCCCGTCAAATCTCCTAGGCATAATAACTAGGACAACGCACCCGAAATAAACTCGTAAACACGATCACCAAGAAAAGCAACGCGTTAACTCGACTGAGTTCCATTCAAACACAACCTAATTTATATTAGCTAGAAAGCATCGTAAAAATGCGGCAAATAAATGTGATAAAGAAACGCGGTAAAGTTATACTAGAAAGCGTGTAAAGAAAGCAAGTAAACCTAATTAGAAAGCATGTAAATTACACTACAAAGTAAGAAATGCTGAAATACAACTATATTAAATGGTAGGGGAGATGAATAGTCAACTTACATACCAAAAAGGGTGTCAATCCTAAGAGAAATGAAGAAGAACTAACCAAAATCACCCAAACCGTAACCTATTCTAAGCTTAAATCGTTCATCTCTGTTTATTACAACAAAATTGGTATATATACTAAGTTGGAATTAAATTAGAAAAGAAAAGAGAAAAGAAAAGAAAAGGCAAAATATCTCCTGAAAACAGGGGATCGATCAAGGCAAAATTTTAGCATTACAGAAGGATCAATTGATCGACCAAAATCGTCGATCGATCGATCAAGCAGGTCACGGCCAAGCAGCAACACACTGCATTCCTTTTCTTCCTTTTCTCCTCCTCTTTTAATTTCCTTGTTTTTTCCTCCGCGAAAATAGCCATAACTTCTTCATATCTATAAAATGGTTACATGGGTCGACGAGTTATTTAGAATGCGTCTCATTTCAACAGTTAATTGAACCAAGGGTTGTCACGCCCTTGTAATATCCCGTATTTTTATGGCTTTTAAATTTGGGAATTTATTAGATTTAAATTGAGATATTAATTTAATATTAATCCGAAAATCATTTAAATATTTACTAGCGTGATGAGAGTTAGTAATTATTGGAATTTTGTTGTAAATTACTTTATGGGTAAAGTAAGATGTATAATTAAACTTAGTAAAATTATCATGAGAATACAATTTGATAATTTTGGAAATTTTATCGGGATGCGCCTATGTCGTGTCGGGATTAAATTCCCATTATTAAAAGTGAATAAATTATAAGTCACCCGTATGGTCATTTTGAGTGTGTCAATGTGTTCGAAAGGGTCGAGAAAGTCAAAATAATGTACCCGGGGGTGTAGTTTGGGTCTCGGAACGTTTTTAGGCCTACTGAGCGTCCCGGGAGGGCATTTTAGTCATTTTGTATTTTGGGCATGGAACCCCATGAATTTTCTAAAGTTATATTAGATGCTAAGGGTTGTCTTCTAGGGTTAACATAATAAAAAACAAAGAACGGCCATTGGAGAGGAAGGGTAGAAGCTTTCCAAGGAATTATAGGCCAAAAACTCCTCCATTCGCACCGCCGTCACCACCAAATTGTAGATTGCGAGACGAGGAACACAACCACACCAATTTCTTCCACAAATCAGAAACAAAGATTTCCAGGCAAGTATCTATCTTGCTTTATTTTAGTTAATGCTTCAATTATATTAGTCTAGGTTTGATTAGAACCAATTTCATGAAAGAAAGCATATATTGGAGACTAGAATTCACATGTTATAGAGGTAATAATCATGTTCTGGAAATCTTTTTCACAGGTGGAGGTTAAACCACAAATTTTCATTGAGTTAGGAGTAGAAAATCTGGAAAAAGAATGGGACGAACTAAGTTAAAGAAAAGATTAGGGTTCTTGAGGTTTATATAGATTTTGCCCTTGTCAATTGTTATACTTGATGAAAACTCACATGTTTTACGTAGAAAATTAATTATTTGGGTATATAACACTTGTAGTATCATTTGTTGGGAGTTTGGGAGTGGAATTTGGATGAGTTTGGAATAGGATTACCGTAACTGAATTTTCTGCAGTTTTGCCATAATTGCTTGATCAATCGATCGACCAAAGAGCATTGATCGATCGATGATCGATCGATCGATCGACCACCTTCCATCGATCGATCGACCCCTCCTGAAAAATTCATATTCATCCTTTAAATAGTTATTTCGATTAAAATAAGTAGTAACCTTTGGACCTTATTAATAGAAAATTTTGGGACATAAAGAGGATCAGTAGGACTTAGTAAAAATGGGGCATTTAAAGTATGGCAAATTTAAAGTTAACGGGGAGTAATTTATTCATAAGAAATTATGGAAACGTGTAATTAAAGGAGTAAGACCCGTAAGAAAGCTACGTTAGAAAATAAGAGAGTACCTACTGAATTTATACATTGGGAATAAAATACTACGAGTGAAATGAGGAAAGTATGGAATAACCCATAAATAAGAATAAAAGAGATGAGCCATTACATGGGATAATATAGTAATGTGTACTAAGAACGAATATCTTAAGTATGAGTCGTGGGCATACCTAATTTATAAATGGGAATGGTAGTATACATATATATGACTGTGTTTGTGCATATACTTTATACGTGTAAAAATCATGCCCGTGCTACTTGCTATCATTGAAGTTACCGCATCGGGACACTCTTATCTCGATGGGACCTTTACGGGGGATATTGACTTGTACCCTAGAACATAGGAATCCTTGGTACATGCTATCTGATTGATAGTCAGATGGTCCTAAGAGATGTGAGGGTATGTGCTGACCTCTTAGTGACTTGGAACTATGCTTCGCCTCAATTTGTATACGTTTTGTGTTAATACAGTTCAAGAGTGATTCTGAACTAGTATTTCCCTTAGTACGAGTGACGGGGACTTGATATCAGAGTATGCCCGCACCATAAATTTTATGTGGGGGTGCCGATAGTATAAATATATATATATATATATATATATATATATATATATATATATATATATATATATATATTAGGGTATGCCCGTGCCTGAAGGCACGATGCAAATTTTCGAAGGTCAATTTTGTTGATAGGGCTATACGCCATATTTAATTCGCAACAAATAAATAATTTTTAAAATAACATATGATACGAACCTATTAGTTATTCACTAATTTCTCAACAAACTCCAATTTCAGTTTATATCAAATATAACTCCACACTTTCATTCATTTTTTTATAATTTGTAATTTTTTGCATAATTTGTCAGTGTCTCTATTATTTATGACACAGTCTGTGACAATGCAAAATTATTAATCTTATATACAAAAAATCTTGTGCCGGCATACTAATGCTACATTTTTATACCAGTGCCCTAGATATGCCTATTTAATTTCCATTTTTAATAAAAAAAATATTACATACTGCAATATTTTCTCAAAACTTTTATATATTTTAAAGGTTCCAAATAAGAATTTTCAAAACATAATTACCATTTTCCCCAAAAAATAAAAGTGTAAAATTTGATAAGCTAGTTTGAATAAAGTAGTATTGGAGAAAGACACATACATCTACAAACCGTAGTAAAAACGTATAGGAAAATCCTCCCCAATATATTGTCTATGGCTCTTTATATTTTCTTCTAAAAACATTGAATAAAAAATGGAAACTAATATATTTTGAATCCCTTTTAATAAACATGAAAATAAAGTGTATCATAAGCTGGTAGCAAAGTCTAAAAAAATAAAGTGTATCGCGTTATTCGTGTTGTGTATTAAAATCTAAAAAAATAGTAATCTATTAAAGTTAAACTTAGTTTCTTACAAAAATAATACATTTAAAAAAAAATTATGTTTTATAAAACAAAATATAAAAAATACATTTTTTAGAAAAGTTATTTTTTATAAGAATTTGAAAAAAACAAATTTTTTGAGAAAATATAGTTTATACTAAAAATTTCGTCAAGTGTTTTAAAAAAAAATGATATCAAGTCTATTATTTTAATATAACTAAGGTCAACTTTTCTAAATATAAATAATGAAACATTTTTTTATTCACATTCGTTTCATTAGAAAATTAATATAAACCTCAAAATATATAGTCCAGACAAATAGGTTTGGATTTGGACTTTCTCAGATATCACCTAAATAACCAAGTGGGGCTGATGGGATGGGAGGATGACATTAGAGACAGTTGGTGGCAAGTTGACAACCCACGTGATTGGCATGTAAAAGATTTAGTATTTTAAATTGATCAAATTTTATGATTATTATAAATGCAAAATAAGTACACAAATTTAATATTATAAAAATAATGAAAAGATTGGGGCAATACACTTGAGACAACTCAATTACTCTTGCAAACTGCGGCAATCTCCATTAGAGGTGGAAATTTTAGAAACGATACGAAAAAACATCACGAAACGATTCGAAATTGCCCAAAATTGACACGATATGTCGTGTTCATGTCGTATTTTTTTTACACGAATTTGTATTCGTGTCTGAATTATGAATCGTGACGTGTCGCGTTATCGTGTTTTTTAGGCGTGAAATTTGATAAATTATGGTATTTGTATCATCTCGTGTTTTTTTATTTGGATCGTGTTCGTGTCAACTAAAAAACACAAATTCATGTCGTGTCGTGTTTGTGTCCGAAAAAACCTTGTCGTGTCGTGTCAGTCCGAAACACGACCCATTGATCCGAATTACCACCCCTAATCTCCATAAAGTTTACAAATTATGTTGAAATGAGATTATTGTTCAAGAGAGAGAGAGAGAGAGAGAGAGAGATCTCGGACTAAAAATGTGAGTGGATGAGTAGTTGTCGTACAACTTTTGAAGTCCTAAATAAAAAAATAGATTATGAAATTTTAGGACTTAAAATAATATTAATTACGGATATAGAACAACAAACATTTCGTTTCCATTTTTAATCTCCATTTTCAAATTAAAAGGACACTTGGCATGCTGTGGTTGGTTGACGTTTTATGAATATGAATTCGTGCCAGCGACTTTATTCAAAAATAAGAACTAAAATTATAAATAAAATGTTTGTTGTCCTATTTTCAAAATACATATTACAATGAGTCCTAAATTTACAAAGTCCCATAAAAAAACCATAAAATCTGTTTCTTTTCTAGAGCCACACGTAAGTAAGAGTTCTTATTCTTCTCAAATATGACATTATATCATTGCTTTAAACTTGATCTAGAATCCATCAAATGTTGTATTTATTCTCATACAAATGTCCACACAAATATCAACAAACGGTATAAAATGTTTTTATATTACCAAATCAAAAATAAAGAACAAAAAAAAATCTCAAATATGACATTATATCATAGCTTTAAACTTGATTTAAAACTCATCATATGTTGTGTTTATTTATTCTCATACAAATATCAACACAAATATGAAGAAACAGAAACAGTATAAAATGTTATTATATTACCAAATGAAATTGGAAAAACAAAAAAAATATTTTTAGAGGGCAGCCAACTCAAGTCCACCTGCAACCAACACTCGTTATCTCCTCCCACAGCATAGTGCCGGCCCATCAAAACCTGAAAAATTTAGGATTCAGTAAGATCAACTATACCCATATCGACTAAACCCATATATTCTTTCCATCAACAGAACCAAAATAAAATGGATAAATGTAACCTCAGACATAGTTAAAACTAAAATTGATGAAGAAAAAAAGAGAAAAAAATGGATGGCGTGAGTATTGACTCCGGCTCCGGCATCGCTGTGATCAATCATGTGCCACTCCGGCGCTGGTACCTGAACGAAGTATGCAAAAGCTGGTATTAGCACTTCTCTGCAGGTGATCGATCCATCACATCCAGTTTCGGGAAATATGGTCTGCGAACACATTTATGGATTAAGTATGGAATCGGTTAAACCATTTATGCTTTGCGTTAAAAAAATGCAGAATTTAAGACGAAGATGGATTCAATGGGTCAGTTATTTAGAGAGAGAGAGAGAGAGAGAGAGAGAGAGAGAGAGAGTTTGTTTAGTACCATACCCGGGTAGCGTAGATGGAGATGCATGTCGTTATCCATGTCCTTATCTTCCACAAATAGAGCTGGAAAAATGCTAAAATTAAAACCAGCAGTGGTTAGTATAATAAAACAGCACTGGATGACCTTAAATGGATATGGGTTTTTAAGAGAGAGGGATAGACGTACAGGAAATGGGTTTTTAAAAGCTTGATGGTGGGTGTGTCCTCAAATCTAAAAAATAGGACAAAGATAAGAGAGAGTCAGAAATTTGAGAGGCTCGAGGAGTGGGTGGGATGATTTTGAGAGCTTTGAGTGTGGAGGATAGGGGTTTTGGTGTGGTATGGTAGCTTAAGGTTAATGAGAGAGGGAGAGACGTACATGATAGGATATAAAAATATGGAAGGAAATGGATTTTTTAGAGATTGTGAGAGTACAAAGACTAATAGTTGGGTTACCGAGGCTGACAGTCGGGTTATCGAGGCAGGTTTAAATTAAAGTTGAGGGGTGAAATAATTATTTTAGAACCTTATTTTCTCCCAAAATTAATCTCAGCGCTCCATTCATGTGTTGCTGGCATTCATCCTCACCATAAAATGTCTTGAAAACTTATTGAACAGTGAAAACACCCTCACTACTTATTATATAGACTAGGGTATGCCCGTGCCTGAAGGCACGATGCAAATTTTCGAAAGTCAACGTTGTTGATAGGACTATACGCCATATTTAATTCGCAACAGATAAATAATTTTTAAAATAACATATGATACGAACGTATTTGTCTTTCACTAATTTCTCAACAAACTCCAATTTCAGTTTATATCAAATATAACTCCACACTTTCATTCATTTTTTTATAATTTGTAATTTTTTGCATAATTTGTCGGTGTCTCTATTATTTATGACACAGTCTGTGACAATGCAAAATTATTAATCGTATATACAAAAATTCTTGTGCCGGCATACTAATGCTACATTTTTATACCAGTGCCCTAGATATGCTTATTTAATTTCCATTTATACTAAAAAAATATTACATACTGCTATATTTTCTCAAAACTTTTATATATTTTAAAGGTTCCAAATAAGAATTTTCAAAACATAATTACCATTTTCTCCAAAAAATAAAAGTGTAAAATTTGATAAGCTAGTTTGAATAAAGTAGTATTGGGTAAACACGCATACATCTACAAACCGTAGTAAAAACATATAGCAAAAGCCTCCCCAATATATTGTCTATGGCTCTTTATATTTTCTTCTAAAAACATTGAATAAAAAATGGAAACTAATATATTTTGAATCCCTTTTAATAAACATGAAAATAAAGTGTATCATAAGCTGGTAGCAAAGTCTAAAAAAATAAAGTGTATCGCGTTATTCGTGCTTTGTATTAAAATATAAAAAAATAGTAATGTATTAAAGTTAAACTTAGTTTCTTACAAAAATAATACATTTAAAAAAAATTGATGTTTTATAAAACAAAATATAAAAAATACATTTTTTAGAAAAGCTATTTTTTAAAAGAATTTGAAAAAAAATATTTTTTTGTGAAAATATAGTTTATACTAAAAATTTCGTCGAGTGTTTTAAAAAAAATGATATCAAGTCTATTATTTTAATATAACTCAGGTCAACTTTTCTAAATATAAATAATGAAACATTTTTTTATTCACATTCGTTTCATTAGAAAATTAATATAAACCTCAAAATATGTAGTCTAGACAAATAGGTTTGTATTTGGACTTGCTCAGATATCACCTAAATAACCAAGTGGGGCTGATGGGATGGGAGGATGACATTAGAGAGAGTTGGTGGCAAGTTGATAACCCACGTGATTGGCATGCAAAAGATTTAGTATTTTAAATTGATCAAATTTTATGATTATTATAGATGCAAAATAAGTACAAAAATTTAATATAATAAAAATAATGAAAAGATTGGGGCAATACACTTGAGACAACTCAATTACTCTTGCAAACTGCGGCAATCTCCATTAGAGGTGGCAATTTTAGAAACGATATGAAAAAACATCACGAAACGATTCGAAATTGACCCAAAATTGACACGATATGTCGTGTTCGTGTCGTATTTTTTTTACACGAATTTGTATTCGTGTCTGAATTATGAATCGTGACGTGTCGTGTTATCGTGTTTTTTAGGCGTGAAATTTGATAAATTATTGTATTTGTATCATCTCGTGTTTTTTTTATTTGGATCGTGTTCGTGTTAGCTAAAAAACAAAAATTCATTTCGTGTCGTGTTTGTGTCCGAAAAAACCTTGTCGTGTCGTGTTAGTCCGAAACACGACCCATTGATCCGAATTACCACCCCTAATCTCCATAAAGTTTACAAATTATGTTGAAATGAGATTATTGTTCAAGAGAGAGAGAGAGAGAGAGAGAGAGAGAGAGAGAGAGAGAGATCTCAGACTAAAAATGTGAGTGGATGAGTAGTTGTAGTACTACTTTTGAAGTCCTAAATAAAAAAAATAGATTATGAAATTTTAGGACTTAAAATAATATTAATTACGCATATAGGACAACAAACATTTCATTTCCATTTTTAATCTCCATTTTCAAATTAAAGGGACACTTGGCATGCAGTGATTGGTTGACGTTTTATGAATATGAATTCGTGCCAGCGACTTTATTCAAAAATAAGAACTAAAATTATAAATAAAATGTTTGTTGTCCTATTTTCAAAATACATATTACAATGAGTCCTAAATTTACAAAGTCCCATAAAAAAACCATAAAAACTGTTTCTTTTCTAGAGCCACACGTAAGCAAGAGTTCTTATTCTTCTCAAATCTGACATTATATCATTTCTTTAAACTTGATCTAGAATCCATCAAATGTTGTATTTATTCTCATACAAATATCCACACAAATATCAACAAACGGTATAAAATGTTTTTATATTACCAAATCAAAAATAAAGAACAAAAAAAAATCTGAAACATGACATTATATCATAGCTTTAAACTTGATCTAAAACTCATCATATGTTGTGTTTATTTATTCTCATACAAATATCAACACAAATATGAAGAAACAAAAACAGTATAAAATGTTATTATATTACCAAATCAAATTGGAAAAGCAAAAAAAATATTTTTAGAGGGCAGCCAACTCAGCTCCACCTGCAACCAACACTCGTTATCTCCACCCACAGCATAGTGTCGGCCCATCAAAACCTGAAAAATTTAAGATTCAGTAAGATCAACTATACCCATATCGACTAAACCCATATATTCTTTCCATCAACAGAACAAAAAAAAAATGGATAAATGTAACCTCAGACATAGTTAAAATTAAAATTGATGAAGAAAAAAAGAGAAAAAAATGGATGCCGTGAGTATTGACTCCGACTCCGGCACCGCTGTGATCAATCACGTGCCACTCCGGTGCGGGCACCTGAACGAAGTATGCAAAAGCTGGTATTAGCACTTCTTTGCAGGTGATCGATCCATCACATCCCGTTTCGGGAAATATGGTCTGTGAACCCATTTATGGATTAAATATGGAATCTGTTAAACCATTTATGCTTTGTGTTAAAAAATGTAGAATTTAAGACGAAGATGGATTCAATGGGTCAGTTATTTAGAGAGGGAGAGAGAGAGAGAGAGTTTTTAGTACCATACCCGGGTAGCGGAGATGGAGATGCATGTCGTTATCCATGTCCTTATCTTCCACAAATAGAGCTGGAAAAATGCTAAAATTAAAACCAGCAGTGGTTAGTATAATAAAACAACACTGGATGACCTTAAATGGACATGGGTTTTTAAGAGAGAGGGATAGATGTACAGGAGATGGGTTTTTAAAAGCTTGATGGTGGGTGTGTCCTTAAATCTCAAAAATAGGACAAAGATAAGAGAGAGTCAGAAATTTGAGAGCCTCGAGGAGTCGGTGGTATGATTTTGAGAGCTTTGAGTGTGGAGGATAGGGGTTTTGGTGTGGTATGGTAGCTTAAGGATAATGAGAGTGGGAGAGCCGCACATGATATGATATAAAAAGATGGAAGGAAATGGATTCTTTAGAGATTGCGAGAGTACAAAGACTAATAGTTGGGTTACCGAGGCTGACAGTCGGGTTATCGAGGCAGGTTTAAATTAAAGTTGAGGGGTGAAAGAATTATTTTAGCACCTTATTTTCTCCCAAAATTAATCTCCGCGCTCCATTCATGTGTTGCTGGCATTCATCCTCACCATAAAATGTCTTGAAAACTTGTTGAACAGTGAAAATACCCTCACTACTTATTATATAGACTAGGGTATGCCCGTGCCTGAAGGCACGATGCAAATTGTCGAAAGTCAACGTTGTTGATAGGACTATACGCCATATTTATTTCTCAACAGATAAATAATTTTTAAAATAACATATGAAACGAACCTATTTGTCTTTCACTAATTTCTCAACAAACTCCAATTTCAGTTTATATCAAATATAACTCCACACTTTCATTCATTTTTTTATAATTTGTAATTTTTTGCATAATTTGTCGGTGTCTCTATTATTTATGACACAGTCTGTGACAATGCAAAATTATTAATCGTATATACAAAAATTCTTGTGCCGGCATACTAATGCTACATTTTTATACCAGTGCCCTAGATATGCCTATTTAATTTCCATTTTTAATAAAAAAATATTACATACTGCAATATTTTCTCAAAACTTTTATATATTTTAAAGGTTCCAAATATGAATTTTCAAAACATAATTACCATTTTCCCCAAAAAATAAAAGTGTAAAATTTGATAAGCTAGTTTGAATAAAGTAGTATTGGGTAAAGACGCATACATCTACAAACCGTAGTAAAAACATATAGCAAAAGCCTCCCCAATATATTGTCTATGGCTCTTTATATTTTCTTCTAAAAACATTGAATAAAAAATGGAAACTAATATATTTTGAATCCCTTTTAATAAACATGAAAATAAAGTGTATCATAAGCTGGTAGCAAAGTCTAAAAAAATAAAGTGTATCGCGTTATTCGTGTTGTGTATTAAAATATAAAAAAATAGTAATGTATTAAAGTTAAACTTAGTTTCTTACAAAAATAATAAATTTAAAAAAAATTATGTTTTATAAAACAAAATATAAAAAATACATTTTTTAGAAAAGATATTTTTTAAAAGAATGTGAAAAAAACAATTTTTTTGAGAAAATATAGTTTATACTAAAAATTTCGTCGAGTGTTTTAAAAAAAATGATATCAAGTCTATTATTTTAATATAACTAAGGTCAACTTTTCTAAATATAAATAATGAAACATTTTTTTATTCTCATTCGTTTCATTAGAAAATTAATATAAACCTCAAAATATATAGTCTAGACAAATAGGTTTGGATTTGGACTTGCTCAGATATCACCTAAATAACCAAGTGGGGCTGATGGGATGGGAGGATGACATTAGAGAGAGTTGGTGGAAAGTTGATAACCCACGTGATTGGCATGTAAAAGATTTAGTATTTTAAATTGATCAAATTTTATGATTATTATAAATGCAAAATAAGTACAAAAATTTAATATAATAAAAATAATGAAAAGATTGGGGCAATACACTTGAGACAACTCAATTACTCTTGCAAACTGCGTCAATCTCCATTAGAGGTGGCAATTTTAGAAACGATAGGAAAAAACATCACGAAACGATTCGAAATTGACCCAAAATTGACACGATATGTCGTGTTCGTGTCGTATTTTTTTTACACGAATTTGTATTCGTGTCTGAATTATGAATCGTGACGTGTCGCGTTATCATGTTTTTTAGGCGTGAAATTTGATAAATTATGGCATTTGTATCATCTCGTGTTTTTTTTATTTGGATCGTGTTCGTGTCAACTAAAAAACACAAATTCATTTCGTGTCGTGTTTGTGTCCGAAAAAACCTTGTCGTGTCGTGTTAGTCCGAAACACGACCCATTGATCCGAATTACCACCCCTAATCTCCATAAAGTTTACAAATTATGTTGAAATGAGATTATTGCTCAAGAAAGAGAGAGAGAGAGAGAGAGAGATCTCAGACTAAAAATGTGAGTGGATGAGTAGTTGTAGTACTACTTTTGAAGTCCTAAATAAAAAAAATAGATTATGAAATTTTAGGACTTAAAATAATATTAATTACGGATATAGGGCAACAAACATTTCATTTCCATTTTTAATCTCCATTTTCAAATTAAAGGGACACTTGGCATGCTGTGATTGGTTGACGTTTTATGAATATGAATTCGTGCCAGCGACTTTATTCAAAAATAAGAACTAAAATTATAAATAAAATGTTTGTTGTCCTATTTTCAAAATACATATTACAATGAGTCCTAAATTTACAAAGTCCCATAAAAAAACCATAAAATCTGTTTCTTTTCTAGAGCCACACGTAAGCAAGAGTTCTTATTCTTCTCAAATCTGACATTATATCATTGCTTTAAACTTGATCTAGAATCCATCAAATGTTGTATTTATTCTCATACCAATATCCACACAAATATCAACAAACGGTAAAAAATGTTTTTATATTACCAAATCAAAAATAAAGAACAAAAAAAAATCTCAAATACGACATTATATCACAGCTTTAAACTTGATTTAAAACTCATCATATGTTGTGTTTATTTATTCTCATACAAATATCAACACAAATATGAAGAAACAGAAACAGTATAAAATGTTATTATATTACCAAATCAAATTGGAAAAACAAAAAAAAATATTTTTAGAAGGAAGCCAACTCAGGTCCACCTGCAACCAACACTCGTTATCTCCTCCCACAGCATAGTGCCGGCCCATCAAAACCTGAAAATTTTTAAGATTCAGTAAGATCAACTATACCCATATCGACTAAACCCATATATTCTTTTCATCAACAGAACCAAAACAAAATGGATAATGTAACCTCAGACATAGTTAAAACTAAAATTGATGAAGAAAAAAAGAGAAAAAAATGGATGCCGTGAGTATTGACTCCGACTCCGGCACCGCTGTGATCAATCATGTGCCACTTCGGTGTTGGCACCTGAACGAAGTATGCAAAAGCTGGTATTAGCACTTCTTTGCAGGTGATCGATCCATCACATCTCGTTTCGGGAAATATGGTCTGTGAACCCATTTATGGATTAAATATGGAATCTGTTAAACCATTTATGCTTTGCGTTAAAAAATGCAGAATTTAAGACGAAGATGGATTCAATGGGTCTGTTATTTAGAGAGAGAGAGAGAGAGAGAGAGCGAGAGAGAGAGAGAGTTTTTAGTACCATACCCGGGTAGCGGAGATGGAGATGCATGTCGTTATCCATGTCCTTATCTTCCACAAATAGAGCTGGAAAAATGCTAAAATTAAAACCAGCAGTGGTTAGTATAATAAAACAACACTGGATGACCTTAAATGGATATGGGTTTTTAAGAGAGAGGGATAGACGTACAGGAGATCGGTTTTTAAAAGCTTGATGGTGGGTGTGTCCTCAAATCTCAAAAATAGGACAAAGATAAGAGAGAGTCAGAAATTTGAGAGGCTCGAGGAGTGGGTGGGATGATTTTGAGAGCTTTGAGTGTGGAGGATAGGGGTTTTGGTGTGGTATGGTAGCTTAAGGATAATGAGAGTGGGAGAGCCGTACATGATATGATATAAAAAGATGGAAGGTAATGGATTCTTTAGAGATTGTGAGAGTACAAAGACTAATAGTTGGGTTACCGAGTCTGACAGTCGGGTTATCGAGGCAGGTTTAAATTAAAGTTGAGGGGTGAAAGAATTATTTTAGCACCTTATTTTCTCCCAAAATTAATCTCAGCGCTCCATTCATGTGTTGCTGGCATTCATCCTCACCATAAAATGTCTTGAAAACTTATTGAACAGTGAAAACACCCTCACTACTTATTATATAGACTAGGGTATGCCCGTGCCTGAAGGCACGATGCAAATTTTCGAAAGTCAACGTTGTTGATAGGACTATACGCCATATTTAATTCGCAACAGATAAATAATTTTTAAAATAACATATGATACGAACCTATTTGTTTTTCACTAATTTCTCAACAAACTCCAATATCAGTTTATATCAAATATAACTCCACACTTTCATTCATTTTTTTTTATAATTTGTAATTTTTTGCATAATTTGTCGGTGTCTCTATTATTTATGACACAGTCTGTGACAATGCAAAATTATTAATCGTATATACAAAAATTCTTGTGCCGGCATACTAATGCTACATTTTTATACCAGTGCCCTAGATATGCCTATTTAATTTCCATTTTTAATAAAAAAAATATTACATACTTCAATATTTTCTCAAAACTTTTATATATTTTAAAGGTTCCAAATAAGAATTTTCAAAACATAATTACCATTTTCCCCAAAAAATAAAAGTGTAAAATTTGATAAGCTAGTTTGAATAAAGTAGTATTGGGTAAAGACGCATACATCTACAAACCGTAGTAAAAACGTATAGCAAAATCCTCCCCAATATATTGTCTATGGCTCTTTATATTTTCTTCTAAAAACATTGAATAAAAAATGGAAACTAATATATTTCGACTCCCTTTTAATAAACATGAAAATAAAGTGTATCATAAGCTGGTAGCAAAGTCTAAAAAAATAAAGTGTATCGAGTTATTCGTGTTGTGTATTGAAATCTAAAAAAATAGTAATCTATTAAAGTTAAACTTAGTTTCTTACAAAAATAATACATTTAAAAAAAATTATGTTTTATAAAACAAAATATAAAAAATACATTTATTAGAAAAGTTATTTTTCTTAAGAATTTGAAAAAAACCAATTTTTTGAGAAAATATAGTTTATACTAAAAATTTCGTCGAGTGTTTTAAAAAAATTGATATCAAGTCTATTATTTTAATATAACTAAGGTCAACTTTTCTAAATATAAATAATGAAACATTTTTTTATTCACATTCGTTTCATTAGAAAATTAATATAAACCTCAAAATATATAGTCCAGACAAATAGGTTTGGATTTGGACTTGCTCAGATATCACCTAAATAACCAAGTGGGGCTGATGGGATGGGAGGATGACATTAGAGACAGTTGGTGGCAAGTTGACAACCCACGTGATTGGCATGTAAAAGATTTAGTATTTTAAATTGATCAAATTTTATGATTATTATAAATGCAAAATAAGTACACAAATTTAATATTATAAAAATAATGAAAAGATTAGGGCAATACACTTGAGACAACTCGATTACTCTTGCAAACTGCGTCAATCTCCATTAGAGGTGGAAATTTTAGAAACGATACGAAAAAACATCACGAAACGATTCGAAATTGCCCAAAATTGACACGATATGTCGTGTTCGTGTCGTATTTTTTTTACATGAATATGTATTCGTGTCTGAATTATGAATCGTGACGTGTCGCGTTATCGTGTTTTTTAGGCGTGAAATTTGATAAATTATGGCATTTGTATCATCTCGTGTTTTTTTTATTTGGATCGTGTTCGTGTCAACTAAAAAACACAAATTCATTTCGTGTCGTGTTTGTGTCCGAAAAAACCTTGTCGTGTCGTGTTAGTCCGAAACACGACCCATTGATCCGAATTACCACCCCTAATCTCCATAAAGTTTACAAATTATGTTGAAATGAGATTATTGCTCAAGAAAGAGAGAGAGAGAGAGAGAGAGAGAGATCTCAGACTAAAAATGTGAGTGGATGAGTAGTTGTAGTACTACTTTTGAAGTCCTAAATAAAAAAAATAGATTATGAAATTTTAGGACTTAAAATAATATTAATTACGGATATAGGGCAACAAACATTTCATTTCCATTTTTAATCTCCATTTTCAAATTAAAGGGACACTTGGCATGCTGTGATTGGTTGACGTTTTATGAATATGAATTCGTGCCAGCGACTTTATTCAAAAATAAGAACTAAAATTATAAATAAAATGTTTGTTGTCCTATTTTCAAAATACATATTACAATGAGTCCTAAATTTACAAAGTCCCATAAAAAAACCATAAAATCTGTTTCTTTTCTAGAGCCACACGTAAGCAAGAGTTCTTATTCTTCTCAAATCTGACATTATATCATTGCTTTAAACTTGATCTAGAATCCATCAAATGTTGTATTTATTCTCATACAAATATCCACACAAATATCAACAAACGGTATAAAATGTTTTTATATTACCTAATCAAAAATAAAGAACAAAAAAAAATCTCAAATATGACATTATATCATAGCTTTAAACTTGATTTAAAACTCATCATATGTTGTGTTTATTTATTCTCATACAAATATCAACACAAATATGAAGAAACAGAAACAGTATAAAATGTTATTATATTACCAAATCAAATTGGAAAAACAAAAAAAAATATTTTTAGAGGGAAGCCAACTCAGGTCCACCTGCAACCAACACTCGTTATCTCCTCCCACAGCATAGTGCCGGCCCATCAAAACCTGAAAATTTTTAAGATTCAGTAAGATCAACTATACCCATATCGACTAAACCCATATATTCTTTCCATCAACAGAACCAAAACAAAATGGATAAATGTAACCTCAGACATAGTTAAAACTAAAATTGATGAAGAAAAAAAGAGAAAAAAATGGATGCCGTGAGTATTGACTCCGACTCCGGCACCGCTGTGATAAATCATGTGCCACTCCGGTGTTGGCACCTGAACGAAGTATGCAAAAGCTGGTATTAGCACTTCTTTGTAGGTGATCGATCCATCACATCTCGTTTCGGGAAATATGGTCTGTGAACCCATTTATGGATTAAATATGGAATCTGTTAAACCATTTATGCTTTGCGTTAAAAAATGCAGAATTTAAGACGAAGATGGATTCAATGGGTCTGTTATTTAGAGAGAGAGAGAGAGAGAGAGAGAGAGAGAGAGAGAGAGAGTTTTTAGTACCATACCCGGGTAGCGGAGATGGAGATGCATGTCGTTATCCATGTCCTTATCTTCCACAAATAGAGCTGGAAAAATGCTAAAATTAAAACCAGCAGTGGTTAGTATAATAAAACAACACTGGATGACCTTAAATGGATATGGGTTTTTAAGAGAGAGGGATAGACGTACAGGAGATCGGTTTTTAAAAGCTTGATGGTGGGTGTGTCCTCAAATCTCAAAAATAGGACAAAGATAAGAGAGAGTCAGAAATTTGAGAGGCTCGAGGAGTGGGTGGGATGATTTTGAGAGCTTTGAGTGTGGAGGATAGGGGTTTTGGTGTGGTATGGTAGCTTAAGGATAATGAGAGTGGGAGAGCCGTACATGATATGATATAAAAAGATGGAAGGAAATGGATTCTTTAGAGATTGTGAGAGTACAAAGACTAATAGTTGGGTTACCGAGTCTGACAGTCGGGTTATCGAGGCAAGTTTAAATTAAAGTTGAGGGTGAAAGAATTATTTTAGCACCTTATTTTCTCCCAAAATTAATCTCAGCGCTCCATTCATGTGTTGCTGGCATTCATCCTCACCACAAAATGTCTTGAAAACTTATTGAACAGTGAAAACACCCTCACTACTTATTATATAGACTAGGGTATGTCCGTGCCTGAAGGCACGATGCAAATTTTCGAAAGTCAACGTTGTTGATAGGACTATACGCCATATTTAATTCGCAACAGATAAATAATTTTTAAAATAACATATGATACGAACCTATTTGTTTTTCACTAATTTCTCAACAAACTCCAATTTCAGTTTATATCAAATATAATTCCACACTTTCATTCATTTTTTTTTATAATTTGTAATTTTTTGCATAATTTGTCGGTGTCTCTATTATTTATGACACAGTCTGTGACAATGCAAAATTATTAATCGTATATACAAAAATTCTTGTGCCGGCATACTAATGCTACATTTTTATACCAGTGCCCTAGATATGCCTATTTAATTTCCATTTTTAATAAAAAAAATATTACATACTTCAATATTTTCTCAAAACTTTTATATATTTTAAAGGTTCCAAATAAGAATTTTCAAAACATAATTACCATTTTCCCCAAAAAATAAAAGTGTAAAATTTGATAAGCTAGTTTGAATAAAGTAGTATTGGGTAAAGACGCATACATCTACAAACCGTAGTAAAAACGTATAGCAAAATCCTCCCCAATATATTGTCTATGGCTCTTTATATTTTCTTCTAAAAACATTGAATAAAAAATGGAAACTAATATATTTCGACTCCCTTTTAATAAACATGAAAATAAAGTGTATCTTAAGCTGGTAGCAAAGTCTAAAAAAATAAAGTGTATCGAGTTATTCGTGTTGTGTATTGAAATCTAAAAAAATAGTAATCTATTAAAGTTAAACTTAGTTTCTTACAAAAATAATACATTTAAAAAAAATTATGTTTTATAAAACAAAATATAAAAAATACATTTATTAGAAAAGTTATTTTTCATAAGAATTTGAAAAAAACCAATTTTTTGAGAAAATATAGTTTATACTAAAAATTTCGTCGAGTGTTTTAAAAAAATTGATATCAAGTCTATTATTTTAATATAACTAAGGTCAACTTTTCTAAATATAAATAATGAAACATTTTTTTATTCACATTCGTTTCATTAGAAAATTAATATAAACCTCAAAATATATAGTCCAGACAAATAGGTTTGGATTTGGACTTGCTCAGATATCACCTAAATAACCAAGTGGGGCTGATGGGATGGGAGGATGACATTAGAGACAGTTGGTGGCAAGTTGACAACCCACGTGATTGGCATGTAAAAGATTTAGTATTTTAAATTGATCAAATTTTATGATTATTATAAATGCAAAATAAGTACACAAATTTAATATTATAAAAATAATGAAAATATTAGGGCAATACACTTGAGACAACTCGATTACTCTTGCAAACTGCGTCAATCTCCATTAGAGGTGAAAATTTTAGAAACGATACGAAAAAACATCACGAAACGATTCGAAATTGCCCAAAATTGACACGATATGTCGTGTTCGTGTCGTATTTTTTTTACACGAATATGTATTCGTGTCTGAATTATGAATCGTGACGTGTCGCGTTATCGTGTTTTTTAGGCGTGAAATTTGATAAATTATGGCATTTGTATCATCTCGTGTTTTTTTTTATTTGGATCGTGTTCGTGTCAACTAAAAAACACAAATTCATTTCGTGTCGTGTTTGTGTCCGAAAAAACATTGTCGTGTCGTGTTAGTCCGAAACACGACCCATTGATCCGAATTACCACCCCTAATCTCCATAAAGTTTACAAATTATGTTGAAATGAGATTATTGTTCAAGAGAGAGAGAGAGAGAGAGAGAGAGAGAGAGAGAGAGAGAGAGAGATCTCAGACTAAAAATGTGAGTGGATGAGTAGTTGTAGTACTACTTTTGAAGTCCTAAATAAAAAAAATAGATTATGAAATTTTAGCACTTAAAATAATATTAATTACGGATATAGGGCAACAAACATTTCATTTCCATTTTTAATCTCCATTTTCAAATTAAAGGGACACTTGGCATGCTGTGATTGGTTGACGTTTTATGAATATGAATTCGTGCCAGCGACTTTATTAAAAAATAAGAACTAAAATTATAAATAAAATGTTTGTTGTCCTATTTTCAAAATACATATTACAATGAGTCCTAAATTTACAAAGTCCCATAAAAAAACCATAAAATCTGTTTCTTTTCTAGAGCCACACGTAAGCAAGAGTTCTTATTCTTCTCAAATCTGACATTATATCATTGCTTTAAACTTGATCTAGAATCCATCAAATGTTGTATTTATTCTCATACAAATATCCACACAAATATCAACAAACGGTATAAAATGTTTTTATATTACCTAATCAAAAATAAAGAACAAAAAAAAATCTCAAATATGACATTATATCATAGCTTTAAACTTGATTTAAAACTCATCATATGTTGTGTTTATTTATTCTCATACAAATATCAACACAAATATGAAGAAACAGAAACAGTATAAAATGTTATTATATTACCAAATCAAATTGGAAAAACAAAAAAAAAATATTTTTAGAGGGAAGCCAACTCAGGTCCACCTGCAACCAACACTCGTTATCTCCTCCCACAGCATAGTGCCGGCCCATCAAAACCTGAAAATTTTTAAGATTCAGTAAGATCAACTATACCCATATCGACTAAACCCATATATTCTTTCCATCAACAGAACCAAAACAAAATGGATAAATGTAACCTCAGACATAGTTAAAACTAAAATTGATGAAGAAAAAAAGAGAAAAAAATGGATGCCGTGAGTATTGACTCCGACTCCGGCACCGCTGTGATCAATCATGTGCCACTCCGGTGTTGGCACCTGAACGAAGTATGCAAAAGCTGGTATTAGCACTTCTTTGCAGGTGATCGATCCATCACATCTCGTTTCGGGAAATATGGCCTGTGAACCCATTTATGGATTAAATATGGAATCTGTTAAACCATTTATGCTTTGCGTTAAAAAATGCAGAATTTAAGACGAAGATGGATTCAATGGGTCTGTTATTTGGAGAGAGAGAGAGAGAGAGAGAGAGAGAGAGAGAGAGAGAGAGTTTTTAGTACAATACCCGGGTAGCGGAGATGGAGATGCATGTCGTTATCCATGTCCTTATCTTCCACAAATAGAGCTGGAAAAATGCTAAAATTAAAACCAGCAGTGGTTAGTATAATAAAACAACACTGGATGACCTTAAATGGATATGGGTTTTTAAGAGAGAGGGATAGACGTACAGGAGATCGGTTTTTAAAAGCTTGATGGTGGGTGTGTCCTCAAATCTCAAAAATAGGACAAAGATAAGAGAGAGTCAGAAATTTGAGAGGCTCGAGGAGTGGGTGGGATGATTTTGAGAGCTTTGAGTGTGGAGGATAGGGGTTTTGGTGTGGTATGGTAGCTTAAGGATAATGAGAGTGGGAGAGCCGTACATGATATGATATAAAAAGATGGAAGGAAATGGATTCTTTAGAGATTGTGAGAGTACAAAGACTAATAGTTGGGTTACCGAGTCTGACAGTCGGGTTATCGAGGCAGGTTTAAATTAAAGTTGAGGGGTGAAAGAATTATTTTAGCACCTTATTTTCTCCCAAAATTAATCTCAGCGCTCCATTTATGTGTTGCTGGCATTCATCCTCACCATAAAATGTCATGAAAACTTATTGAACAGTGAAAACACCCTCACTACTTATTATATAGACTAGGGTATGCCCGTGCCTGAAGGCACGATGCAAATTTTCGAAAGTCAACGTTGTTGATAGGACTATACGCCATATTTAATTCGCAACAGATAAATAATTTTTAAAATAACATATGATACGAACCTATTTGTTTTTCACTAATTTCTCAACAAACTCCAATTTCAGTTTATATCAAATATAACTCCACACTTTCATTCATTTTTTTTTTATAATTTGTAATTTTTTGCATAATTTGTCGGTGTCTCTATTATTTATGACACAGTCTGTGACAATGCAAAATTATTAATCGTATATACAAAAATTCTTGTGCCGTCATACTAATGCTACATTTTTATACCAGTGCCCTAGATATGCCTATTTAATTTCCATTTTTAATAAAAAAAATATTACATACTTCAATATTTTCTTAAAACTTTTATATATTTTAAAGGTTCCAAATAAGAATTTTCAAAACATAATTACCATTTTCCCCAAAAAATAAAAGTGTAAAATTTGATAAGCTAGTTTGAATAAAGTAGTATTGGGTAAAGACGCATACATCTACAAACCGTAGTAAAAACGTATAGCAAAATCCTCCCCAATATATTGTCTATGGCTCTTTATATTTTCTTCTAAAAACATTGAATAAAAAATGGAAACTAATATATTTCGACTCCCTTTTAATAAACATGAAAATAAAGTGTATCATAAGCTGGTAGCAAAGTCTAAAAAAATAAAGTGTATCGAGTTATTCGTGTTGTGTATTGAAATCTAAAAAAATAGTAATCTATTAAAGTTAAACTTTGTTTCTTACAAAAATAATACATTTAAAAAAAATTATTTTTTATAAAACAAAATATAAAAAATACATTTATTAGAAAAGTTATTTTTCATAAGAATTTGAAAAAAACCAATTTTTTGAGAAAATATAGTTTATACTAAAAATTTCGTCGAGTGTTTTAAAAAAATTGATATTAAGTCTATTATTTTAATATAACTAAGGTCAACTTTTCTAAATATAAATAATGAAACATTTTTTTATTCACATTCGTTTCATTAGAAAATTAATATAAACCTCAAAATATATAGTCCAGACAAATAGGTTTGGATTTGGACTTGCTCAGATATCACCTAAATAACCAAGTGGGGCTGATGGGATGGGAGGATGACATTAGAGACAGTTGGTGGCAAGTTGACAACCCACGTGATTGGCATGTAAAAGATTTAGTATTTTAAATTGATCAAATTTTATGATTATTATAAATGCAAAATAAGTACACAAATTTAATATTATAAAAATAATGAAAAGATTGGGGCAATACACTTGAGACAACTCCATTACTCTTGCAAACTGCGGCAATCTCCATTAGAGGTGGAAATTTTAGAAACGATACGAAAAAACATCACGAAACGATTCGAAATTGCCCAAAATTGACACGATATGTCGTGTTCGTGTCGTATTTTTTTTACACGAATATGTATTCGTGTCTGAATTATGAATCGTGACGTGTCGCGTTATCGTGTTTTTTAGGCGTGAAATTTGATAAATTATGGTATTTGTATCATCTCGTGTTTTTTTATTTGGATCGTGTTCGTGTCAACTAAAAAACACAAATTCATGTCGTGTCGTGTTTGTGTCCGAAAAAACCTTGTCGTGTCGTGTCAGTCCGAAACACGACCCATTGATCCGAATTACCACCCCTAATCTCCATAAATTTTACAAATTATGTTGAAATGAGATTATTGTTCAAGAGAGAGAGAGTGAGAGAGAGAGAGAGAGAGAGAGATCTCGGACTAAAAATGTGAGTGGATGAGTAGTTGTAGTACAACTTTTGAAGTCCTAAATAAAAAAATAAATTATGAAATTTTAGGACTTAAAATAATATTAATTACGGATATAGGACAACAAACATTTCGTTTCCATTTTTAATCTCCATTTTCAAAATTAAAAGGACACTTGGCATGCTGTGATTAGTTGACGTTATATGAATATGAATTCGTGCCAGCGACTTTATTAAAAAATAAGAACTAAAATTATAAATAAAATGTTTGATGTCCTATTTTCAAAATACATATTACAATGAGTCCTAAATTTACAAAGTCCCATAAAAAAACCATAAAATCTGTTTCTTTTCTAGAGCCACACGTAAGTAAGAGTTCTTATTCTTCTCAAATATGACATTATATCATTTCTTTAAACTTGATCTAGAATCCATCAAATGTTGTATTTATTCTCATACAAATATCCACACAAATATCAACAAACGGTATAAAATGTTTTTATATTTCCAAATCAAAAATAAAGAACAAAAAAAAATCTCAAATATGACATTATATCATAGCTTTAAACTTGATCTAAAACTCATCATATGTTGTGTTTATTTATTCTCATACAAATATCAACACAAATATGAAGAAACAGAAACAGTATAAAATGTTATTATATTACCAAATCAAATTGGAAAAACAAAAAAAAATATTTTTAGAGTGTTGCCAACTCAGCTCCACCTGCAACCAACACTCGTTATCTCCTCCCACAGCATAGTGTCGGCCCATCAAAACCTGAAAAATTTAAGATTCAGTAAGATCAATTATACCCATATCGACTAAACCCATATATTCTTTCCATCAACAGAACCAAAACAAAATGGATAAATCTAACCTCAGACATAGTTAAAACTAAAATTGATGAAGAAAAAAAGAGAAAAAAATGGATGGCGTGAGTATTGACTCCGGCTCCGGCACCGCTGTGATCAATCATGTGCCACTCCGGCGCTGGCACCTGAACGAAGTATGCAAAAGCTGGTATTAGCACTTCTTTGCAGGTGATCGATCCATCACATCCAGTTTCGGGAAATATGGTCTGTGGACACATTTATGGATTAAGTATGGAATCTGTTAAACCATTTATGCTTTGCGTTAAAAAAATGCAGAATTTAAGACGAAGATGGATTCAATGGGTCAGTTATTTAGAGAGAGAGAGAGAGAGAGAGAGAGAGAGAGTTTGTTTAGTACCATACCCGGGTAGCGTAGATGGAGATGCATGTCGTTATCCATGTCCTTATCTTCCACAAATAGATCTGGAAAAATGCTAAAATTAAAACCAGCAGTGGTTAGTATAATAAAACAGCACTGGATGACCTTAAATGGATATGGGTTTTTAAGAAAGAGGGATAGACGTACAGGAGATGGGTTTTTAAAAGCTTGATGGTGGGTGTGTCCTCAAATCTAAAAAATAGGATAAAGATAAGAGAGAGTCAGAAATTTGAGAGGCTCGAGGAGTGGGTGGGATGATTTTGAGAGCTTTGAGTGTGGAGGATAGGGGTTTTGGTGTGGTATGGTAGCTTAAGGTTAATGAGAGAGGGAGAGACGTACATGATATGATATAAAAATATGGAAGGAAATGGATTCTTTAGAGATTGTGATAGTACAAAGACTAATAGTTGGGTTACCGAGGTTGACAGTCGGGTTATCGAGGCAGGTTTAAATTAAAGTTGAGGGGTGAAAGAATTATTTTAGCACCTTATTTTCTCCCAAAATTAATCTCAGCACTCCATTCATGTGTTGCTGGCATTCATCCTCACCATAAAATGTCTTGAAAACTTATTGAATAGTGAAAACACCCTCACTACTTATTATATAGACTAGGGTATGCCCGTGCCTGAAGGCACGATGCAAATTTTCGAAAGTCAACGTTGTTGATAGGACTATACGCCATATTTAATTCGCAACAGATAAATAATTTTTAAAATAACATATGATACGAACCTATTTGTTTTTCACAAATTTCTCAACAAACTCCAATTTCAGTTTATATCAAATATAACTCCACACTTTCATTCATTTTTTTGTAATTTGTAATTTTTTGCATAATTTGTCGGTGTCTCTATTATTTATGACACAGTCTGTGACAATGCAAAATTATTAATCGTATATACAAAAATTCTTGTGCCGGCATACTAATGCTACATTTTTATACCAGTGCCCTAGATATGCCTATTTAATTTCCATTTTTAATAAAAAAAATATTACATACTGCAATATTTTCTCAAAACTTTTATATATTTTAAAGGTTCCAAATAAGAATTTTCAAAACATAATTACCATTTTCCCCAAAAAATAAAAGTGTAAAATTTGATAAGCTAGTTTGAATAAAGTAGTATTGGGTAAAGACACATACATCTACAAACCGTAGTAAAAACATATAGCAAAAGCCTCCCCAATATATTGTTTATGGCTCTTTATATTTTCTTCTAAAAACATTGAATAAAAAATAGAAACTAATATATTTTGAATCCCTGTTAATAAACATGAAAATAAAGTGTATCATAAGCTGGTAGCAAAGTCTAAAAAATAAAGTGTATCGCATTATTTGTGTTGTGTATTAAAATATAAAAAAATAGTAATGTATTAAAGTTAAACTTAGTTTCTTACAAAAATAATACATTAAAAAAAATTATGTTTTATAAAACAAAATATAAAAAATTCATTTTTTAGAAAAGCTATTTTTTATAAGAATTTGAAAAAAACAATTTTTTTGAGAAAATATAGTTTATACTAAAAATTTCGTCGAGTGTTTTAAAAAAAATGATATCAAGTCTATTATTTTAATATAACTAAGGTCAACTTTTCTAAATATAAATAATGAAACATTTTTTTATTCACATTCGTTTCATTAGAAAATTAATATAAACCTCAAAATATATAGTCTAGACAAATAGGTTTGGATTTGGACTTGCTCAGATATCACCTAAATAACCAAGTGGGACTGATGGGATGGGAGGATGACATTAGAGAGAGTTGGTGGCAAGTTGATAACCCACGTGATTGGCATGTAAAATATTTAGTATTTTAAATTGATCAAATTTTATGATTATTATAAATGCAAAATAAATACAAAAATTTAATATAATAAAAATAATGAAAAGATTGGGGCAATACACTTGAGACAACTCAATTACTCTTGCAAACTGCGGCAATCTCCATTAGAGGTGGCAATTTTAGAAACGATAGGAAAAAACATCACGAAACGATTCGAAATTGACCCAAAATTGACACGATATGTCGTGTTCGTGTCGTATTTTTTTTACACGAATTTGTATTCGTGTCTGAATTATGAATCGCGACGTGTCGCGTTATCGTGTTTTTTAGGCGTGAAATTTGATAAATTATGGTATTTGTATCATCTCGTGTTTTTTTTATTTGGATCGTGTTCGTGTCAACTAAAAAACACAAATTCATTTCGTGTCGTGTTTGTGTCCGAAAAAACCTTGTCGTGTCGTGTTAGTCCGAAACACGACCCATTGATCCGAATTACCACCCCTAATATCCATAAAGTTTACAAATTATGTTGAAATGAGATTATTGTTCAAGAGAGAGAGAGAGAGAGAGAGAGAGAGAGATCTCGGACTAAAAATGTGAGTGGATGAGTAGTTGTAGTACTACTTTTGAAGTCCTAAATAAAAAAAATAGATTATGAAATTTTAGGACTTAAAATAATATTAATTACGGATATAGGACAACAAACATTTCATTTCCATTTTTAATCTCCATTTTCAAATTAAAGGGACACTTGGCATGCTGTGATTGATTGACATTTTATGAATATGAATTCGTGCCAGAGACTTTATTCAAAAATAAGAACTAAAATTATAAATAAAATGTTTGTTGTCCTATTTTCAAAATACATATTACAATGAGTCCTAAATTTACAAAGTCCCATAAAAAAACCATAAAATCTGTTTCTTTTCTAGAGCCACACGTAAGCAAGAGTTCTTATTCCTCTCAAATCTGACATTATATCATTGCTTTAAACTTGATCTAGAATCCATCAAATGTTGTATTTATTCTCATACAAATATCCACACAAATATCAACAAACGGTATAAAATTTTTTTATTTTACCAAATAAAAAATAAAGAACAAAAAAAAATCTCAAACATGACATTATATATAGCTTTAAACTTGATCTAAAACTCATCATATGTTGTGTTTATTTATTCTCATACAAATATCAACACAAATATGAAGAAACAGAAACAGTATAAAATGTTATTATTGTGACACCCCGCCTAATTAATCCCGGGTGATCAGTCCTAAATCAAGTTTGAACAAGTTTCTCATTTGGTCCATTCTTAGCATCACTGTCGTCTTATTTAATTACTAGCCACCTAAGTGAGAAAAATAGACTGGTGCCAATTTTTATCTTTCATTATTTAAACAAACACCCATGCGGAATATAAAACTATATAACAATCACAGATAACTGAATTAATCCTCCACAAGTAAAAATAATTGACCGAATAAACCAATGGTCCAAATAATAAATCCCATAAAGACAAGAATAACTCCCAACAAGTCTAATACAAATAAATGGAAAGTGAGCAACATGCTCGAATATTAATCATGAACTTCTACATATAAGAATGAAGAATGAGGCGTCTATCAAAACCCCGCAACATCCACATATGCTGCAGCAACGGATCCCTGGAATATAGTCAAGGCTGGCGTCCCTGTGGTTGGACACCTAAAAGGTTTTTAAAAGTTTTTATAGCAAGGGTTAGTACCCAAAACATTTGAAAAACATTTAACAAATGATTAACTTGCAGTAATAAATAAATATGCATGCTCTTCATATTTTTAGTTAATATCGCACTCTCTTGAGGACTTCCTTACCCTTCCTCTATTATACCCTACGAACGCTTTAATTAAATTACCTAGTTACTCATCTCATGACTAGATAATTAACAAAGTTCCTTTATACCCACCCTACTCTAACTAAGTATGTAGTGATTATGATTTTTAAGTTATTAGTAACATCAACTTAACTAAATCATTTCCCTTTTTAACTTCGTATAACTTCTACACTTGTTATACATGTGAAATAACTCATATTTTTCATTAATAGCCCGTCTATAATTAATTATCCAATTATATACTTATAATTATATTTCAGCATTCACAATCATACTGTAATATATATATATAACAACTTGCATCCTCCCGAGCAAAATACTCCCGGAACGTAAATTCTATAAAGTGCTATCCCACTAGGTACAATCACATAGCCTAGTTATCCCAAGTCAGAATTTTCACACCAACTTGATAAAATAAAATAATTGGAGGCGGTCATATTCCTTCCCTGAAAGTGAGATGTCCCCCACCCATATAACGGACACTATGACCTCGGGAATATACTCACCCTACTCCTCAAGCTAAGGGATTCATCCACTACGCGCAACCTCCCCCTATAGCACTATAGTAACAAATATCTAATCACTGATATTAATTGTTCACACCATATATATATATACTAACGCCTCCGTATATATAAATATAAAAGTCCCGGCTATACCGTTCGCTAAAATCCGTAACATAAGCCTATTAAAATTATTAAGAGTTTATGGTCCCACTCTAAATATTAATTAAATTGCACTTTAATTAATTTAGTTATTTTTGGTGTCGCCCCCACCATAAATTTGGACTTACTCCCGTAGCCCAAAATAAATTTACCCGAGTCACAATTTCCGACTCTAATTTATTTGCCTCAAACCCTAATTAATTTATCTACAATTAATTAGACTTAAACTCATGTATTTAATTTTTCAATAATTAATTACATAAGATTTTATATAAATTTTTCCTCTTATATAACCAACTGGAGAAACTGCCAGATTCTGGCGACCGTCGATCGATCGACCCAGACCGTCGATCGATCGATCGAACAGGTCTTCGTCTTCTTCGCGAAGACATGGCAGCCATGGACGAGATTCCTTAAACCCTAATCTTTTCTAACATGAATTTTTAAGCCTTTATAACACCAGTACATATTAGAAACCTTATTAGGACTCCCCAGAAAGTCCACAACAATCATCAATTCGTCCATAAACTACTAATCCATAATTTTGGGGAAAAATCTGTCTTTATCTTTAAACCCATTTTCATTCCAACTTTCTTCATCAAACTCATTCTAATTTATCCGGATATTCTTCTAACAGATACACATCAATATTCCATTATCAGATTTTTACATAAATCCTTATAAATTTCCGGCAATCAGATTCATGTTTTCTTTTGTATTATCAAAACCCCATGTTTATGCCATGAAACCCCAAAACGAATTTTAATTCATTACATCATATAAATACGAATTGAAAGACAGATTTAATGCTATTGCAAGTTATTCACTTGCCTTAGGTTTCGTAGTGTCTGAATATGCGATGGATTCCAAGGTTGAAGATGACCTTGTTGGCTCTTTTGAGATCCCCAATTGGCTTTGGCTGCTGCTAGGGTTTCCTAACCCTTTAATTCCTTTCTCTGCTTAAGCTTAGCCAGCCCTTATTTCTTTTTATTAAGTTAATTAATCCATTCCCGTTTTTTGACTAATGGGCCAAGCCCAAGTGACCAAAATGCCCCCGAGTGGGCCCGACTATGTCTAAAAACGTCCCGTGACCCGTTTACTACCCCTGGGTACACTTTTCCGACTATCTCGACCCATCCGGACTCAACTGGACACTCGGAATTTGCATCCGAATTAATTTCTAAAAATACTTATCCCCCCACCCAATATAGTCTATACCGACTTCCGGATGTGATAAGTACATATCTCGTCATTAATACTCGAAACGACGAAATTACATTATTACTATTTACTCAGTAAATAATTTTCCCTAAATATTAACCATTCAATCTCAGATTAATATTTATATATTATTCTATCATAATAAATTCATTAAATTACAACACACTAGTAATTTAGAATTTCCGAATTAATTAAATTTTAAATGTACCAAAAATACAGGGTGTTACATACTCCCCCCCTTATAAAGGAATTTCGTCCCTGAAATTAGATCGTACCTGCGATGAAAAGCTCTGGATATTGTTCCCGCATATCCTCCTCCCGCTCCCAGGTAGACTCGTCGACATTGTGATGACCCCACTATACTCTAACCAATGGAACAACCTTGGATCGTAATTTCCGCTCACTATGATCCAGAATAGCTACCGGACTCTCCTCATACGAGATGTCTGGCTGTAAGTCGATCTCCTCGAGTGGAACGTGCCAAAAGGCTCTCTCGCTCCTTCGATATTTCTTCAGCGATGCCACATGGAATACATCGTGTATCCGCTGAAGATGTTCTGGTAACCCAAGCTTATACGCCACCGGTCCCACCCTCTCAATAATAGGGAAAGGTCCTACGTATCGCGGTGCTAACTTACCCTTCTTGCCGAACCTCATCACCCCTTTCATTGGGGATACCCGGACTAAAACCTGGTCCCCAACTTCTAGCTCCACATGTCTTCGAGAAGCATCAGCATAACTCTTTTGCCTGTCCTGAGCTATCCGAATTCTTCCTCGAATCAACTCTATCTTGGAAGATGTCTCCTGAACAATCTCCGGCCCCAAGAGTCTGTTGTCCCCCACCTCTAACCAACAAATGGGTGAACGACAAGGTCTCCCGTACAGTGCCTCAAACGGTGCCATGCCAATCGTGAATTGGTGAGAGTTGTTATACGCAAACTCTACCAAAGGGAGATGTTTCTCCCATCCTCCCCCGAAGTCCAAAATGCACATTCTGAGCATGTCTTCCAGCATCTGGTTAACTCTCTCAGTCTGTCCGTGATATGCTGTACTCAAGCGCAACTCCGTGCCCATTGCCTCCTGAAAGCTCTGCCAAAAGTGGGCGACAAAGATTTTGTCTCGGTCGGATACAATATTTATAGGTACTCCATGCAGCTTAACAATCTCTGCTATGAATAGCTGTGCATAACGCATCGTCTCGAAGTCTGTGCGTACCGGCAAAAAGTGGGTCACCTTAGTCAACCGATCCACAATAACTTATATGGAGTTGTGACCCCTCTGCGATACAGGTAACCTTGTGATGAAGTCCATGGAGATGCTCTCCCACTTCCACACGGGAATTTCTAACGGCTGTAGCATCCCTGATGGTCTCTGGTGGTCAACTTTCACAAGCTGACACGTGGAACATTTCGAAACAAACTCCGCTATGTCCCGTTTCATCCCCGCCCACCAATACTGCCTCCTCATATCCTGGTACATTTTATCCCCACCGGGATGCATCGCAAATTTCGAACCATGGGATTCTGTCATAATAGCGTGCCTCAAATCCTCATCCTCTGGCACCATTAACCTACCATTAAATCGTAGGCCTCCTTCTGAGCTAATCGAGTAACCCTCTGCTCCCTCAGCTAACAACTGGCCCACCCTATCCCGGCAAATCTGATCCTCTGCCTGAGCCTTCACAACTCGCATGATGATCTCGGGTGTGATGGATAAAGCTGACATGCAAGCCTTGGCTACGTCATCCTCATATTGAAGCTCTCTCCACTTCGCTTTCCATACCTCTGCTATCTCCCTAGTCGGCCTTCGGCTCAATGCATCAGCTACCACATTGGCCTTACCAGGATGATACTGAATATCAAACTGGTAGTCCTTCATGAATTCTAGCCACCGTCTCTGCCTCATATTCAGATCCTTCTGTGTGAAGAGATACTGAAGTGACTTGTGATCCGTGAATAGAGTAAACTACTCTCCTAGAAGATAATGCCTCCATATCCTCAAAGCAAAAACGACCGCTGCCAACTCTAGGTCGTGAGTGGGGTAATTCCTCTCGTGGGGCTTTAGCTTCCTGGAAGCATAAGCTATATCCCTTTCCTCCTGCTGGAGCACACCCCCAAGACCCCGTAAGGATGCGTCTGTATAAACCCGATACTCTAGCCCTCCCTTTGGCAATGCAAGCATGGGTGCAGATGTCAACTTGTCCTTTAGCTCGTCGAATGCTAATTGGCAACTATCATCCCACTTGAAAGGTACTCCTTTCCGGGTCAGATTCGTCAAAGGTCCTGCAATCTTAGAGAATCCTTTAATGAATCGCCTGTAGTAACCGGCCAAACCCAGAAAACTGCGCACCTCGGTCGGTGTCGTGGGCTGTCCCCACTCCCTCACTGCCGACACCTTATTCGGATCCACTGCAGTACCCTGATCTGACACGACGTGACCAAGGAACTGTACCTCCCGTAGACAGAATCCATACTTCCCTAATTTGGCATAGAGCTGATGATCCCTCAGTGTCTGTAAAACCATGCGCAAATGCTCTGCGTGCTCTTCCTCGGTGCGCGAGTAGATTAGGATGTCATCAATGAACACGATGACAAACTGATCTAAGTACTCCCTGAAAACCCTGTTCATGAGGTCCATGAACACTGCTGGTGCATTGGTGAGCCCGAAGGGCATCACCCTGAACTCATATGATCCATACCGCGACAAGAAAGCGGTCTTAGGAACATCCCCCTCTCGGATACGCAGTTGATGATACCCTGACCTCAAGTCGACCTTTGAGAAGTAAGACGCCCCTCTCAATTGGTCAAATAAATCATCAATCCGAGGCAACGGATATTTATTCCGTATCGTCACCTTGTTCAGCTCCCTATAATCCACGCACAAGCGGAGTGAACCATCTCGCTTCTTCACAAACAACACCGGCGCACCCCACGGCGTTGTACTCCGCCGAATAAAACCCTGACCCAGTAGTTGCTGAATCTGTTCCCTCAATTCCCGCATTTCTGAAGGGGCCATTCGGTAAGGTGCCCGAGCAATCGGCCTCGTCCCCGGTGCCAAATCGATAACAAATTCGATTTCTCTGCTGGGCGGTAATCCTGGTATCTCCTGGAATACATCTTCAAAGTCCCTCACTACAGGAATAGAGTCTAAAGGAACTACCACCTCCTGTGAGGTTTCCTCCTCAATGTAGTATAAGTGAGTGCGCGACCCTCCCTCAGGAAGCGGCATTGCTATCAAGAACATCTCCTGTCCCGGAATGGAGAACACGATTGTCCTCTCATAACAATCCACCGTAGCCCGGTAACCTGCCAACCAATCCATGCCCAAGATGACATCATACCCCTCCATATCTAACACTAAGAGGTCAGCTGCTAAACTAAGCCTCCCAATCAAAATGTCTACTTCTCGACAAATCGAGCGAATTAAAGCCCCGCTGCCTACTGGTGACTCTACACTCATACAGAGGCTACCCGCTATCTCTAATAACCCAGCCTGTTTAGCAAAATTAGATTTAACGAATGAGTGTGATGCTCCCGTGTCAAAAAGAATGCTACCCTCATGACCATGAATGAAAAACATACCCTCAACTGCTGGCGACGCCTGCTGTGCTGGAGGATTGGGAACATCCCGAACATTGTACACACGTCTGTAGTGCATCTGCCCCTACTGCCGTGGGGCGGGTGGGGCTGCTGCTGCTGGCGGCATCTCACCCTGTTGCCCCTGCTGGGCACCCTGCTGCTGGCCTCTGCCCCTCTGCGGGCACTCCCTCTTGAAGTGTCCTGGCTGGCAACAGGCAAAATAGCATTTCTGGTCGTCACCCTGTCGTTGGACCTGCTGGCCCGGTTGGCCTCCCCCGTTGTTCCCTTGGCCCTGACGGCCCTGAGGAACCTGCTGTTGCTGATTAGGGCCTGGTTGCCCCTGCCTAAACCCCTGTCCTCCCGTTCGGAACCCACCAGGCTTAAACTTCTTAGCCTGTTTCCCTTGCTGAATGATGACCTGCTGTTGTGTGCCACTCGTCTCACTACTAGTGACCGCCTTGCCCTGCTGGCTCGGCTCACCTGCCTTCTTGTTCCCCTTAGCATGGAAACGATGATCCTGGCAATGTACAAGTGCGGCATTAACGACATCTGTATAAGTCACTAACGCCAAATTTCCAATCATGTGTTGCCTGATTCTCCAGGCTAGGCCATCCATGAACTTTGACTTCTTCCGCTCCTCATCGCTCACCTCATTTGGCACAAAGTTTGCCAAACGGGTGAACTCCTCCTCATATTCTGCTACTGACCTGTCACCCTGTACCAACTCGCTGAATTTCTTTCTCATCTCAGACTCTACTGCTGGAGGGAAGTACTTGCGGTCAAACCGCACCCAGAATTCAGAAATCGGCATCGAATCCCGCTCCTCAGCGGTGGTTACGGACTCCCACCACTGTAAGGCTGCCCCTGACAGACGAAAGGTAGCCAGCATCTGTTTTTGCACTTCTGTACCCTCTAACATGCGCAGATGGCGCTGAATGTTCTTCTTCCAGTCACAAGCCTCGACCACATTGGTGCTACCTCGAAACTCAGGTGGGTGACCCTTCTGAAAGGTCTCCCTCACTCGGTGCCAAGATGGTGGCCCCACTGGAGCCTGAACTGCTGGAGCCAATGGAGGCGGTGCTTAGGGCTGTGGAAAATGAGCTGCCATAGCTCGCATTACTGTCTCGACCGCTTGGGCCACTATCACTGCCACCTGAGTGGTAGAAATCAACTCGGGTGGGGGTGGTGGTGGCGGTACCTGTGGCTCCTGGCGAGCCTCCCTCACCTCATCTGTAGCCTCAGCCCTCTCCGCTCTCTGCCTCTTTGGTGGCATCTGAAATAGATTGAATTGTATAAGTACACAATTTATACAAAAACTAATAGCAGGAATACGATATCTCACAAGCGGAAAATATAATCAACAGTCCTAATAATAGGGCTCTATAACAACCGAACGCTACGCTGAAACGTAGAAAGCCGTACAGATCCTAAGGACACTAGAACCTGACGCTCTGATACCATCTGTGACACCCCGCCTAATTAATCCCGGGTGATCAGTCCTAAATCAAGTTAGAACAGTTTTCTCATTTCGTCCATTCTTAGCATCACTGTCATCTTATTTAATTACTAACCACCTAAGTGAGAAAAATAGACTGGTGCCAATTTTTATCTTTCATTATTTAAACAAACACCCATGCGGAATATAAAACTATATAACAATCACAGATAACTGAATTAATCCTCCACAAGTAAAAATAATTGACCGAATAAACCAACGGTCCAAATAATAAATCCCATAAAGACAAGAATAACTCCCAACAAGTCTAATACAAATAAATGGAAAGTGAGCAACATGCTCGAATATTAATCATGAACTTCTACATATAAGAATGAAGAATGAGGCGTCTATCAAAACCCCGCAACATCCACATATGCTGCAGCAACGGATCCCTGGAATATAGTCAAGGCTGGCGTCCCTGTGGTTGGACACCTAAAAGGTTTTTAAAAGTTTTTATAGCAAGGGTTAGTACCCAAAACATTTGAAAAACATTTAACAAATGATTAATTTGCAGTAATAAATAAATATGCATGCTCTTCATATTTTTAGTTAATATCGCACTCTCTTGAGGACTTCCTTACCCTTCCTCTATTATACCCTACGAACGCTTTAATTAAATTACCTAGTTACTCATCTCATGACTAGATAATTAACAAAGTTCCTTTATACCCACCCTACTCTAACTAAGTATGTAGTGATTATGATTTTTAAGTTATTAGTAACATCAACTTAACTAAATCATTTCCCTTTTTAACTTCGTATAACTTCTACACTTGTTATACATGTGAAATAACTCATATTTTTCATTAATAGCCCGTCTATAATTAATTATCCAATTATATACTTATAATTATATTTCAGCATTCACAATCATACTGTAATATATATATATATAACAACTTTCATCCTCCCGAGCAAAATACTCCCGGAACGTAAATTCTATAAAGTGCTATCCCACTAGGTACAATCACATAGCCTAGTTATCCCAAGTCAGAATTTTCACACCAACTTGATAAAATAAAATAATTGGAGGCGGTCATATTCCTTCCCTGAAAGTGAGATGTCCCTCACCCATATAACGGACGCTATGACCTCGGGAATATACTCACCCTACTCCTCAAGCTAGGGGATTCATCCACTACGCGCAACCTCCCCCTATAGCACTATAGTAACAAATATCTAATCACTGATATTAATTGTTCACACCATATATATATATATATATATATACTAACGCCTCCGTATATATAAATATAAAAGTCCCGGCTATACCGTTCGCTAAAATCCGTAACATAAGCCTATTAAAATTATTAAGAGTTTATGGTCCAACTCTAAATATTAATTAAATTGCACTTTAATTAATTTAGTTATTTTTGGTGTCGCCCCCACCATAAATTTGGACTTACTCCCGTAGCCCAAAATAAATTTACCCGAGTCACAATTTCCGACTCTAATTTATTTGCCTCAAACCCTAATTAATTTATCTACAATTAATTAGACTTTTCTCATGTATTTAATTTTTCAATAATTAATTACATAAGATTTTTATATAAATTTTTCCTCTTATATAACCAACTGGCGAAACTGCCAGATTCTGGCGACCGTCGATCGATCGACCCAGACCGTCGATCGATCGATCGAACAGGTCTTCGTCTTCTTCGCGAAGACAGGGCAGCCATGGACGAGATTCCTTAAACCCTAATCTCTTCTAACATGAATTTTTAAGCCTTTATAACACCAGTACATATTAGAAACCTTATTAGGACTCCCCAGAAAGTCCACAACAATCATCAATTCGTTCATAAACTACTAATCCATAATTTTGGGGAAAAATCTGTCTTTATCTTTAAACCCATTTTCATTCCAACTTTCTTCATCAAACTCATTCTAATTTATCCGGATATTCTTCTAACAGATACACATCAATATTCCATTATCAGATTTTTACATAAATCCTTATAAATTTCCGGCAATCAGATTCATGTTTTCTTTTGTATTATCAAAACCCCATGTTTATGCCATGAAACCCCAAAACGAATTTTAATTCATTACATCATATAAATACGAATTGAAAGACAGATTTAATGCTATTGAAAGTTAATCACTTGCCTTAGGTTTCGTAGTGTCTGAATATGCGATGGATTCCAAGGTTGAAGATGACCTTGTTGGCTCTTTTGAGATCCCCAATTGGCTTTGGCTGCTGCTAGGGTTTCCTAACCCTTTAATTCCTTTCTCTACTTAAGCTTAGCCAGCCCTTATTTCTTTTTATTAAGTTAATTAATCCATTCCCGTTTTTTGACTAATGGGCCAAGCCCAATTGACCAAAATGCCCCCGAGTGGGCCCGACTATGTCTAAAAATGTCCCGTGACCCGTTTACTACCCCTGGGTACACTTTTCCGACTATCTCGGCCCATCCGGACTCAACTGTACACTCATAATTTGCATCCGAATTAATTTATAAAAATACTTATCCCCCCACCCAATATAGTCTATACCGACTTCCGGATGTGATAAGTACATATCTCGTCATTAATACTCGAAACGACGAAATTACATTATTACTATTCACTCAGTAAATAATTTTCCCTAAATATTAACCATTCAATCCCAAATTAATATTTATATATTATTCTATCATAATAAATTCATTAAATTACAACACACTAGTAATTTAGAATTTCCGAATTAATTAAATTTTAAATGTACCAAAAATACGGGGTGTTACAATTATATTACCAAATCATATTGGAAAAACAAAAAAAATATTTTTAGAGGGCAGCCAACTCAGCTCCACCTACAACCAACACTCGTTATCTCCTCCCACAGCATAGTGCCGGCCCATCAAAACCTGAAAAATTTAAGATTCAGTAAGATCAACTATACCCATATCGACTAAACCCATATATTCTTTCCATCAACAGAACCAAAACAAAATGGATAAATGTAACCTCAGACATAGTTAAAACTAAAATTGATGAAGAAAAAAAGAGAAAAAAATGGATGCCGTGAGTATTGACTCCGGCTCCGGCACCGCTGTGATCAATCATGTGCCACTCCGGCGCTGGCACCTGAACGAAGTATGCAAAAGCTGGTATTAGCACTTCTTTGCAGGTGATCGATCCATCACATCCCGTTTCGGGAAATATGGTCTGTGAACCCATTTATGGATTAAATATGGAATCTGTTAAACCATTTATGCTTTGCGTTAAAAAATGCAGAATTTAAGACGAAGATGGATTCAATGGGTCAGTTATTTAGAGAGAGAGAGAGAGAGAGAGAGTTTGTTTAGTACCATACCCGGGTAGCGGAGATGGAGATGCATGTCGTTATCCATGTCCTTATCTTCCACAAATAGAGCTGGAAAAATGCTAAAATTAAAACCAGCAATGGTTAGTATAATAAAACAACACTGGATGACCTTAAATGGATATGGGTTTTTAAGAGAGAGGGATAGACGTACATGAGATGGGTTTTTAAAAGCTTGATGGTGGGTGTGTCCTCAAATCTCAAAAATAGGACAAAGATAAGAGAGAGTCAGAAATTTGAGAGGCTCGAGGAGTGGGTGGGATGATTTTGAGAGCTTTGAGTGTGGAGGATAGGGGTTTTGGTGTGGTATGGTAGCTTAAGGATAATGAGAGTGGGAGAGCCGTACATGATATGATATAAAAAGATGGAAGGAAATGGATTCTTTAGAGATTGTGAGAGTACAAAGACTAATAGTTGGGTTACCGAGGCTGACAGTTGGGTTATCGAGCCAGGTTTAAATTAAAGTTGAGGGGTGAAAGAATTATTTTAGCACCTTATTTTCTCCCAAAATTAATCTCAGCGCTCCATTCATGTTGATGGCATTCATCCTCACCATAAAATGTCTTGAAAACTTATTGAACAGTGAAAACACCCTCACTACTTATTATATAGACTAGGGTATGCCCGTGCCTGAAGGCACGATGCAAATTTTCGAAAGTCAACGTTGTTGATAGGACTATACGCCATATTTAATTCGCAACAGATAAATAATTTTTAAAATAACATATGATACGAACCTATTTTTTTTTCACTAATTTCTCAACAAACTCCAATTTCAGTTTATATCAAATATAACTGCACACTTTCATTCATTTTTTTATAATTTGTAATTTTTTGCATAATTTGTCGGTGTCTCTATTATTTATGACACAGTCTGTGACAATGCAAAATTATTAATCGTATATAAAAAAATTCTTGTGCCGGCATACTAATGCTAAATTTTTATACCAGTGCCCTAGATATGCCTATTTAATTTCCATTTTTAATAAAAAAAATATTAGATACTGCAATAATTTCTCAAAACTTTTATATATTTTAAAGGTTCCAAATAAGAATTTCAAAACATAATTACCATTTTCCCCAAAAAATAAAAGCGTAAAATTTGATAAGCTAGTTTGAATAAAGTAGTATTGGGTAAAGATGCCTACATCTACAAACCGTAGTAAAAACATATAGCAAAAGCCTACCGAATATATTGTCTATGGCTCTTTATATTTTCTTCTAAAAACATTTAATAAAAAATGGAAACTAATATATTTTGAATCCCTTTTAATAAACATCAAAATAAAGTGTATCATAAGCTGGTAGCAAAGTCTAAAAAAATAAAGTGTATCGCGTTATTCGTGTTGTGTATTAAAATATAAAAAAATAGTAATGTATTAAAGTTAAACTTAGTTTCTTACAAAAATAATACATTTAAAAAAAATTATGTTTTATAAAACAAAATATAAAAAATTCATTTTTTAGAAAAGCTATTTTTTATAAGAATTTGAAAAAAACAATTTTTTTGAGAAAATATAGTTTATACTAAAATTTCGTCTAGTGTTTTAAAAAAAATGATATCAAGTCTATTATTTTAATATAACTAAGGTCAACTTTTCTAAATATAAATAATGAAACATTTTTTTATTCACATTCGTTTCATTAGAAAATTAATATAAACCTCAAAATATATAGTCTAGACAAATAGGTTTGGATTTGGACTTGCTCAGATATCACCTAAATAACCAAGTGGGGCTGATGGGATGGGAGGATGACATTAGAGAGAGTTGGTGGCAAGTTGATAACCCACGTGATTGGCATGTAAAAGATTTAGTATTTTAAATTGATCAAATTTTATGATTATTATAAATGCAAAATAAGTACAAAAATTTAATATAATAAAAATAATGAAAATATTGGGGCAATACACTTGAGACAACTCAATTACTCTTGCAAACTGCGGCAATCTCCATTAGAGGTGGCAATTTTAGAAACGATATGAAAAAACATCACGAAACGATTCAAAATTGACCCAAAATTGACACGATATGTCGTGTTCGTGTCGTATTTTTTTTACACGAATTTGTATTCATGTCTGAATTATGAATCGTGACGTGTCGCATTATCGTGTTTTTTAGGCGTGAAATTTGATAAATTATGGTATTTGTATCATCTCGTGTTTTTTTTTATTTGGATCGTGTTCGTGTCAACTAAAAATCACAAATTCATTTCGTGTCGTGTTTGTGTCCGAAAAAACCTTGTCGTGTCGTGTTAGTCCGAAACACGACCCATTGATCCGAATTACCACCCCTAATCTCCATAAAGTTTACAAATTATGTTGAAATGAGATTATTGTTCAAGAGAGAGAGAGAGATCTCGGACTAAAAATGTGAGTGGATGAGTAGTTGTAGTACTACTTTTGAAGTCCTAAATAAAAAAAATAGATTATGAAATTTTAGGACTTAAAATAATATTAATTACGGATATACAACAACAAACATTTCATTTCCATTTTTAATCTCCATTTTCAAATTAAAGGGACACTTGGCATGCTGTGATTGGTTGACGTTTTATGAATATGAATTCGTGCCAGCGACTTTATTCAAAAATAAGAACTAAAATTATAAATAAAATGTTTGTTGTCCTATTTTCAAAATAGATATTACAATGAGTCCTAAATTTACAAAGTCCCATAAAAGAACCATAAAATCTGTTTCTTTTCTAGAGCCACACGTAAGCAGGAGTTCTTATTCTTCTCAAATCTGACATTATATCATTGCTTTAAACTTGATCTAGAATCCATCAAATGTTGTATTTATTCTCATACAAATATCCACACAAATATCAACAAACGGTATAAAATGTTTTTATATTACCAAATCAAAAATAAAGAACAAAAAAAAATCTCAAATATGACATTATATCATAGCTTTAAACTTGATCTAAAACTCATCATATGTTGTGTTTATTTATTCTCATACAAATATCAACACAAATATGAAGAAACAGAAACAGTATAAAATGTTATTATATTACCAAATCAAATTGGAAAAACAAAAAAAAATATTTTTAGAGGGCAGCCAACTCAGCTCCACCTGCAACCAACACACGTTATCTCCTCCCACAGCATAGTGCCGGCCCATCAAAACCTGAAAAATTTACGATTCAGTAAGATCAACTATACCCATATCGACTAAACCCATATATTCTTTTCATCAACAGAACCAAAACAAAATGGATAAATGTAACCTCAGACATAGTTAAAACTAAAATTGATGAAGAAAAAAAGAGAAAAAAATGCATGCCGTGAGTATTGACTCCGGCTCCGGCACCCCTGTGATCAATCATGTGCCACTCCGGCGCTGGCACCTGAACGAAGTATGCAAAAGATGGTATTAGAACTTCTTTGCAGGTGATCGATCCATCACATCCCGTTTCGGGAAATATGGTATGTGAACCCATTTGTGGATTAAATATGGAATCTGTTAAACCATTTATGCTTTGAGTTAAAAAATGCAGAATTTAAGACGAAGATGGATTCAATGGGTCAGTTATTTAGAGAGAGAGAGAGAGAGAGAGAGAGAGAGAGAGAGAGTTTGTTTAGTACCATACCCTGGTAGCGGAGATGGAGATGCATGTCGTTATCCCTGTCCTTATCTTCCACAAATAGAGCTGGAAAAATGATAAAATTAAAACCAGCAATGGTTAGTATAATAAAACAACACTGGATGACCTTAAATGGATATGGGTTTTTAAGAGAGAGGGATAGACGTACAGGAGATGGGTTTTTGAAAAGCTTGATGGTGGGTGTGTCCTCAAATCTCAAAAATAGGACAAAGATAAGAGAGAGTCAGAAATTTGAGAGGCTCGAGGAGTGGGTGGGATGATTTTGAGAGCTTTGAGTGTGGAGGATAGGGGTTTTGGTGTGGTATGGTAGCTTAAGGATAATGAGAGTGGGAGAGACGTACATGATATGATATAAAAAGATGGAAGGAAATGGATTCTTTAGAGATTGTGAGAGTACAAAGACTAATAGTTGGGTTACCGAGGCTGACAGTCGGGTTATCGAGGCAGGTTTAAATTAAAGTTGAGGGGTGAAAGAATTATTTTAGCACCTTATTTTCTCCCAAAATTAATCTCAGCGCTCCATTCATGTGTTGCTGGCATTCATCCTCACCATAAAATGTCTTGAAAACTTATTGAACAGTGAAAACACCCTCACTACTTATTATATAGACTAGGGTATGCCCGTGCCTGAAGGCACGATGCAAATTTTCGAAAGTCAACGTTGTTGATAGGACTATACGCCAAATTTAATTCGCAACAGATAAATAATTTTTAAAATAACATATGATACGAACCTATTTGTTTTTCACAAATTTCTCAACAAACTCCAATTTCAGTTTATATCAAATATAACTCCACACTTTCATTCATTTTTTTATAATTTGTAATTTTTTGCATAATTTGTCGGTGTCTCTATTATTTATGACACAGTCTGTGACAATGCAAAATTATTAATCGTATATACAAAAATTCTTGTGCCGGCATACTAATGCTACTTTTTTATACCAGTGCCCTAGATATGCCTATTTAATTTCCATTTTTAATAAAAAAATATTACATACTGCAATATTTTCTCAAAACTTTTATATATTTTAAAGGTTCCAAATAAGAATTTTCAAATCATAATTACCATTTTCCCCAAAAAATAAAAGTGTAAAATTTGATAAGCTAGTTTGAATAAAGTACTATTTGGTAAAGACGCATACATCTACAAACCGTAGTAAAAACATATAGCAAAAGCCTCCCCAATATAATGTCTATGGCTCTTTATATTTTCTTCTAAAAACATTTAATAAAAAATGGAAACTAATGTATTTTGAATCCCTTTTAATAAACATGAAAATAAAGTGTATCATAAGCTGGTAGCAAAGTCTAAAAAAATAAAGTGTATCGCGTTATTCGTGTTGTGTATTAAAATATAAAAAAATAGTAATGTATTAAAGTTAAACTTAGTTTCTTACAAAAATAATACATTTAAAAAAAATTATGTTTTATAAAACAAAATATAAAAAATAAATTTTTTAGAAAAGCTATTTTTTATAAGAATTTGAAAAAAACAATTTTTTTGAGAAAATATAGTTTATACTAAAAATTTCATCGAGTGTTTTAAAAAAAATGATATCAAGTCTATTATTTTAATATAACTAAGGTCAACTTTTCTAAATATAAATAATGAAACATTTTTTTATTCACATTCGTTTCATTAGAAAATTAATATAAACCTCAAAATATATAGTCTAGACAAATAGGTTTGGATTTGGACTTGCTCAGATATCACCTAAATAACCAAGTGGGGCTGATGGGATGGGAGGATGACATTAGAGAGAGTTGGTGGCAAGTTGATAACCCACGTGATTGGCATGTAAAAGATTTAGTATTTTAAATTGATCAAATTTTATGATTATTATAAATGCAAAATAAGTACAAAAAATTAATATAATAAAAATAATGAAAAGATTGGGGCAATACACTTGAGACAACTCAATTACTCTTGCAAACTGCGGCAATCTCCATTAGAGGTGGAAATTTTAGAAACGATACGAAAAAACATCACGAAACGATTCGAAATTGACCCAAAATTGACACGATATGTCGTGTTCGTGTCGTATTTTTTTTACACGAATTTGTATTCGTGTCCGAATTATGAATCGTGACGTGTCGCGTTATCGTGTTTTTTAGGCATGAAATTTGATAAATTATGGTATTTGTATCATCTCGTGTTTTTTTTTATTTGGATCGTGTTCGTGTCAACTAAAAAACACAAATTCATTTCGTGTCGTGTTTGTGTCCGAAAAAACCTTGTCGTGTCGTGTTAGTCCGAAACATGACCCACTGATCCGAATTACCACCCCTAATCTCCATAAAGTTTACAAATTATGTTGAAATGAGATTATTGTTCAAGAGACAGTGAGAGTGAGAGAGAGAGAGAGAGAGAGAGAGAGAGAGAGAGAGAGAGAGAGAGAGAGAGAGAGAGAGAGAGAGATCTCAGACTAAAAATGTGAGTGGATGAGTAGTTGTAGTACTACTTTTGAAGTCCTAAATAAAAAAAATAGATTATGAAATTTTAGGACTTAAAATAATATTAATTACGGATATAGGAGAATAAACATTTCGTTTCCATTTTTAATCTCCATTTTCAAATTAAAAGGACACTTGGCATGCTGTGATTGGTTGACGTTTTATGAATATGAATTCGTGCCAGCGACTTTATTCAAAAATAAGAACTAAAATTATAAATAAAATGTTTGTTGTCCTATTTTCAAAATACATATTACAATGAGTCCTTTATTAAAAAATAAGAACTAAAATTATAAATAAAATTTTTGTTGTCCTATTTTCAAAATACATATTACAATGAGTCCTAAATTTACAAAGTCCCATAAAAAAACCATAAAATCTGTTTCTTTTCTAGAGCCACACGTAAGCAAGAGTTCTTATTCTTCTCAAATCTGACATTATATCATTGCTTTAAACTTGATCTAGAATCCATCAAATGTTGTATTTATTCTCATACAAATATCCACACAAATATCAACAAACGGTATAAAATGTTTTTATATTACCAAATCAAAAATAAAGAACAAAATAAAAATCTCAAACATGACATTATATCATAGCTTTAAACTTGATCTAAAACTCATCATATGTTGTGTTTATTTATACTCATACAAATATCAACACAAATATGAAGAAACAGAAACAGTATAAAATGTTATTATATTACCAAATCAAATTGGAAAAATAAAAAAAAAAAATTTTAGAGGGCAGCCAACTCCGCTCCACCTGCAACTAACACTCGTTATCTCCTCCCACAGCATAGTGCCGGCCCATCAAAACCTGAAAAATTTAAGATTCAGTAAGATCAACTATACCCATATCGACTAAACCCATATATTCTTTCCATCAACAGAACCAAAACAAAATGGATAAATGTAACCTCAGACATAGTTAAAACTAAAATTGATGAAGAAAAAAAGAGAAAAAAATGGATGCCGTGAGTATTGACTCCGGCTCCGGCACCGCTGTGATCAATCATGTGCCACTCCGGTGCTGGAACCTGAACGAAGTATGCAAAAGCTGGTATTAGCACTTCTTTGCAGGTGATTGATCCATCACATCCCATTTCGGGAAATATGGTCTGTGAACCCATTTATGGATTAAGTATGGAATCTGTTAAACCATTTATGCTTTGCGTTAAAAAATGCAGAATTTAAGACGAAGATGGATTCAATGGGTCAGTTATTGAGAGAGAGAGAGAGAGAGAGAGAGGGAGAGAGATAGATAGATAGAGAGAGAGAGAGAGAGAGAGTTTGTTTAGTACCATACCCGGGTAGAGGAGATGGAGATGCATGTCGTTATCCATGTCCTTATCTTCCACAAATAGAGCTGGAAAAATGCTAAAATTAAAACCAGCAATGGTTAGTATAATAAAACCACACTGGATGACCTTAAATGGATATGGGTTTTTAAGAGAGAGGGATAGACGTACAGGAGATGGGTTTTTAAAAGCTTGATTGTGGGTGTGTCCTCAAATCTCAAAAATAGGACAAAGATAAGAGAGAGTCAGAAATTTGAGAGGCTCGAGGAGTGGGTGGGATGATTTTGAGAGCTTTGAGTGTGGAGGATAGGGGTTTTGGTGTGGTATGGTAGCTTAAGGATAATGAGAGTGGGAGAGACGTACATGATATGATATAAAAATATGGAAGGAAATGGATTCTTTAGAGATTGTGAGAGTACAAAGACTAATAGTTGGGTTACTGAGGCTGACAGTCGGGTTATCGAGTCAGGTTTAAATTAAAGTTGAGGGGTGAAAGAATTATTTTAGCACCTTATTTTCTCCCAAAATTAATCTCAGCACTCCATTCATGTGTTGCTGGCATTCATCCTCACCATAAAATGTCTTGAAAACTTATTGAACAGTGAAAACACCCTCACTACTTATTATATATATATATATATATTATGTGTAATTAATATATATATATATATATAGTCTTGAAATTGGGAACTTTCTACGGTGATTAAAAGTTGTTAAGTAATGAATAAATATTTCGACTTTAATATAAGTGTTTGAAAAGTATGAGACAATACTGAAAGACTTTATAATGAAATTCTTATGAAAACTTTACTCTCAGAAATTAATTATCTTAGCCCTATAAATTGTCGGCATGAAACCTTATAAGGAATTTAATATAAGCTTAACTTGTGGGGATTTATAGTGCGGTAGGTGTTCACATTAGAAGAGAGGTGAGAATTTCTCAAGAGACTGCCGCATACTAATATGATTGTTGCATTAGCCGGTAAGCATTTTAAATACTTGCTAAAACGAATTTTTAAACTCTTTTACAATTGGGCTCTGACCCGTTTCCTGTTATCTCTTCTCTCTTGTATATATATGTATATATTACAAGTGCCCAGCCACAGGGGCGTCATGCTTAGGATTCTTTGGAAGGAACGTGCTACAGTTTAGGTGGAAGTTGCAGGCCTTTTGCTTAGACGACCTCATTATTGATTCCATTCCTACTTTTGTTTTATCCAGGTGCGCATGTACCGCCCTTTTTCCTTATTCAGGTTGTTTTGTCAGAGATTATGATTCATTTACTTTAAGTATTTTTACTTTGGGATTTGTTACTATCAGGATGTTTTTTCTTTGAAGTTTTAAAGTTGGAATTAGTGATTTGAATGCTTAAATTGCTTGGATGATCTTTTCCAGCCTAGTTATTGTGTGACTCTTAAACTATGAATTATGAAAGGATTTTATTTTTGGGCTTAAATTAAATATGGAAATAATGTTTTAAATGGTTTTGACACTTAGCTTAATTATTTAGGGTGTTTAATTTGAAAAGTTATTTTGCGACAGTGATGCTAAGAATGAACCAACTGTTCACCTTGGTTATAATTTAATGAAGGAATGATCACTCGGTATTTAATTAGGCGGGGTGTTACAGCCCCTAAATCCGCATAAAAGCCTAATATGATTTTGGCATCAACAAATATTCCAAAAATTATGCGCGAAAGGTCGTAAGCACGGGACATACATGATATGCCCCGTCAAATCTGCTAGGCGTAATAACTAGGACAACGCACCCAAAATAAACCCGTAAACACTATCACCAAGCAAAGCAACGCATTAACTCGAGTGAGTTCCATTCAAACACAACATAATTTAAATTACCTAGAAAACATCGTAAAAATGTGGTAAATAAACGCTATAAAGAAACACGATAAAGTTATACTAGAAAGCATGTAAAGAAAGCAAGTAAACCTAATTAGAAAGCATGTAAATTGCACTGCAAAGCAAGAAATGAAGAAATACAACTATATTAAATGGTAGGGGAGATGAATAGTCGACTTACATACCCAAAAGGGTGTCAATCCTAAGAGAAATGAAGAAGAACTAACCAAAATAACCCAAAACATAACCTATTCAAAGCTAAAATCGTTCACCTCTGTTTATTACAACAAAATTGGTATATATACTAAGTTGGAATTAAATTAGAAAAGAAAAGAGAAAAGAAAAGAGAAGGCAAAATATCTCCTGAAAATACCGGATCGATTGATCGACCAAAAGGGTCGATCGATCGATCAAGGCAAAATTTCAGCATTACAGAAGGATCGATCGATCGACCAAAATCGTCGATCAATCGATCAAGCAGGTCACAGCCAAGCAGCAACACACTACATTCCTTTTCTTCCTTGTCTCCTCCTATATTGATTTCCTTGTTTTTCCCTCCGCTGAAATCGTCGTAACTTCTTCATAAGGATTCAGAATCGCGTACCGTACTTGGCCACGCAAAGCTAGCGAGGATAGATACAACTTCCGTGAGATGTCGGGCCAGATGCCCAAGCTATGAAATGACTAAGATTCCCTTGAATGTGCGATTGCGTACGAAACTTCACTGGAATGCGTCCAAACTCCATACTTAGTACCTAAATACATACAAATGCCCAATTATACCTCATATAACATGTTAACGATATAAACCGAGGTTGTATGGTTAACGGGCTTAAATATAGAGTTTAAGGCACTCGAGGGGGCTAAACTGCGTAGGTTCGAGAGATGAAATACAAAGTATTTGCTTATCTTCACACCCCCTAAGTTACATATTGCTAGTCCTTAGGAATGAAATAGGATGCAACAAGAACTATAAGCAAACCAAAAGCAGAAGATAGTGCAAAAGTATGGTATAAAAGCAAAAGGCCACTTTCGCGGGCGATTCGATTGCATTTCGCGTATGCAATAAGCCGTTAAACCCTTAGGTTACCCTAGTGGATGAGTGTCGTCTCATGAGGGTTTTCAGGGATGATACCCAGAAACATCACATGGTTTCCTCAAAATATGCCCAAACCAACATGCGACAAGTCCAACAATGGCGAAAAGGATTTCATACGCATTATTAGCAAAGTGAATGAATTCACACAAAAGTTCGAATCATTAACATTATAGAATGCACCTCATAGAATTGAAACCTTAAAATGTGGGAGGGGAGCGAGCACATGCAAAGTGTGATTTGGCAAAAACTTATAAAAATCGGGTAAACATTAAAGCAAGCGTATATTCAATCCTCACGGGCATTACACTCATCAAGCGAATTCACTCGAAACAGGGAGGTAACACACGTAACATGCGGGGATAAAGAGTAAATATAAATGGAAACTAGGCCGAACATGTCATAAATGAAGATCGGTATATATAAACTGAAAAACCGTAATCTCAATGAAAGATACCTCACATTAAAGGAGGCGAAATGCATTTTCACATATTATCAAAACTATTATGACTTTTAAATTACATCAACCTAAGATCACATAGGACTTTACTAGGGTTGTAATGTAGGTAAGGTTAGGGTACGAAACAAAGGATATATATGTACGGATTCAAAGTGTTCGTGATGAAAGCTCGGGATAATGGGAAAATGCGGGAAATATCAAAATCGAAAATAACTTCCAAAATGGCATTAGATATATCATCAGGGAGAGTAATCAAAGCTTATTGAACTATATACACAATTTACAAATTTATCTTTCTTTTCTTTTCTTCTTTTTCTCATTTTTTTCTTTTGTTTTCTTTTGCTTTTTGCTTTCTCTTTTTCTTCACTTTTTTTACTTTTTCTTTTCTTTACTTTTCAAACTCTCATATGCCTAAATTGCAACTGACATCATAACAACATCATTCGTTCGCAAGTAACATTCCAAACAAAGGTATGGAAAGTGTATATATGGGCTAAAACTCAAATGTAGAGTTGGTTATGGGAATGGGGTTATGAAATGAAAGGCTATATTTAGGCTCAAAGGGGTTAACGAGGGTAAACATATAAGGTGAGGTTAACGCTAATATGGGTGATATAACAAAGATGGCCTATGATCATTTCCAAAAGTTTACGCAATTCTCGAATCAATATAATATATGAAAATCATGATCAAGTAACACATTTCAAGTATGAACTCAATTAATGAACGATCAAATGAAAGAATAGTGGGATTACCAATGAATTCAACGTTTTTACTGAGAAAAGAATAGTGTATACACTCACAAACGACGAAAGGTGCAAAGCTTACTCGGTGTAAGTATATACAATGCAATAAAAGATTATCGAGTTATAAAAATCTTAAACCAAATTAATAGAACAATAAAAGTGCATGTGTTTACGGGGTTAAAGTTTAATTCATGAAGTTATTCATAATATCAATAATTGAGACTAAAGTCTAATAACTTCTAAAATCGAGATCATGCATCGTTGGGTTGTCTATTGGATCGGGCAATTATTAAAATTTATCATCAGAAATAAATGCAAAATGCCCAATAAAGGAGAAAAAAGAAAGAAATTTTTTTTGAAATTTTTAATTTTTCTAAGAAAAGCATACTAAGTAACTAACGTGTGAGCAAAAACATGGACTAAACAATAAAATGGATAGAATATCCCACACCCCCTAACTTAAAACTTGACATTGTCCTTAATGTACATTAAGAACCAAGTCAAAGAGAGGAAAAAAGCGATATTACCCAAAATTGGAGCGATCCCCATAAGAACAAGTCCAAAGAATCTACAAAACAAGTTCGTACCGAGCATAGCGAAGACAAATAATAAAAAGTTAACTAATTACAAGAGACTAAAAAATAAAAAGGAAAGAAAAAAAATAAAAAGGTAACTATATACAACCTACTATTTAGGCCTCACATTAATTATACACTAGAAGTCTAAATAATTGAGGATCCACCATAAGAACGATTTGACTTTGGAGGATAACCGGTGTACCCTCACATACAAGCATGCCCTCCGAAAAATATGAATTCCGTTTGAACGACGGAAGGAATGTGTAAGGCGTAAGAAAGGAACCATCGTCAATTAAAAGTTTTGGAGGGACGATGGGGGGTTTGGATTGAACGGGTGACAAAAACAAGTGTGGAGAAAATCCGAATATCCTCCCAATGATTTTGAAATTGGAATGGGAGGCGGCGCACACGAAGGGATGAATGCGATCGTGGAAGGCGACTCAAGCAAGTACTCCTCATCGGCGAAAAGGTTTGAAACATTAAAGTTTGAAACCGAATCATCGGGTACTTGAGACGGTGTGGTAATAGAGAATGAAAATGGGGATGAAAGAAATTCAAAATCATGAGATGAATCATCAGCTCATGAAGTTTGAGTTTCGAAGGAAATAATATCATTTTCAATGAAATGTTCTTCTTTGGGAGCCAAAGAAGAAATCATTTCATTGCAAATAGATATTACGTCATTATCATCCTCACTTTCAATATCTATTACGCAATGGGCAAAGTCTAGAATGGTTTGTTCCAAAGTAGGCACAAGTACCTCAACATTCCTCAACTTCGAAAGTCTCGGAAGCAAAATCGTCGTTGGACTCAAATAATAAATCCATCTCATGTTCCCACGAACGATTTTCTTCCCGATAACGAGTTTAAATTTTCTCATTCTCATACATACGCAAACCCTCCCCGAATGTAATGGGTCGAGGTGCGGATGCATGAAAATGGGCACTTTGAAAGTTACTATCGGACTTAAACAAAACATCATTATGATAGGAATTTTGAAAACTATTCGAATTCGTTTCAAAATTCCTATTATAAGGAGGTAATGGCCCAAAATCATTATCATCATCATCAAAATTCCAATAACCTAGATTTTGACTTTCGTTAGACTCGCCCAAATTTGATGTTGTTATACTTTGGGATTCTACGTATTCACCAAAAGTCATAGGTTTGCGAGAATTTTGAGAATTATAATAAGGATTACCGAAAAATTGGAATAAGACATGCTTACCCCAAGAATGGATGAAAGTTGGAATTCCACAAAGTAAGTGCACGCGAAAAGAATTCGAGCGTTTCTAAGTGCTCAAATGTGGAAGTCCTGCAAAATATTAGCAAATAATACAAATAGAAAGAAAATACTATGAAATACTAAATCAAATAAAGTCTAAAATAAACTCATCCCGACAATGGCACCATTTTGAGAGCACGCGAGAGGTGTGCGGGTGTAAGTGCACAGTCATTATTTTTGTCTCGGTGCGACTATACAAACAAAACTAAATTACGACTACACTCAACTGGTGAGTATAGCGGTAAGTCGGGTATCGAAAATCCAGAGGGACGAGTTGCTAGAATTCAAGTGATTTAATATTCCGACATAAAAGTGTAAAAGGTGATTACAATCTAAAAAGGAAAAGATGCATGAAAGGGAAATGATTATCTAGGCAAGTGTATTGAAACTAGATTAACAAAGCGGTAAAACTATAGGTTATGTTGAATATTCCTCACCCGAGTTAATTTGTATAAAATTATTACATGGGTCGACGAGTTATTTAGAATGCGTCTCATTTCGACAGTTAATTGAACCAAGGGTGGTCACGCCCCTAAATCCGAATAAAATCCTAATATGATTTTGGCGTCAACAAATATCCCGAAAATTACGTGTGAAAGGTCGTAAGCACGGGACATACATGATATGCCCCGTCAAATCTCCTAGGCGTAATAACTAGGACAATGCACCCGAAATAAACTCGTAAACACTATCACCAAGCAACGCAACGCGTTAACTCGAGTGAGTTCCATTCAAACACAATCTAATTTAAATTACCTAGAAAGCATCGTAAAAATGCGGTAAATGAATGCGATAAAGAAACGCGGTAAAGTTATACTAGAAAGCGTGTAAAGAAAGAAAGTAAACCTAATTAGAAAGCATGTAAATTACAGTACAAAGCAAGGAATGAAGACATATAACTATATTAAATGGTAGGGGAGATGAATAGTCAACTTACATACCAAAAAGGGTGTCAATCCTAAGAGAAATGAAGAAGAACTAACCAAAATCACCCAAACCCTAACCTATTCTAAGCTAAAATCGTTCACCTCTGTTTATTACAACAAAATTGGTATATATACTAAGTTGGAATTAAATTAGAAAAGAAAAGAGAAAAGAAAAGAAAAGGTAAAATATCTCCTGAAAACAGGGGATCGATCAATCGACCAAAAGGGTCGATCGATCGATCAAGGCAAAATTTCAGCATTACAAAAGGATCGATTGATCGACCAAAATCGTCGATCGATCGATCGATCAAGCAGGTCATAGCCAAGCAGCAGCACACTGCATTCCTTTTCTTCCTTTTCTCCTCCTCTTTTGATTTCCTTATTTTTCCCTCCGCTGAAATCGCCGTAGCTTTCTTCATATGGACTCAAAATTGCGCATCGTTCGCGGTCACGTGAAGCTAGCGAGGAGGGATAAACCTTTTGTGAGATGTTGGGCCAAGTGCTCAAGCTGTGAAATGACTAAAATGCCCTTGAACGTGTGATTGCATACGAAACTTCATCGAAATGCGTCCGAACTCCATACTTAGTACCTAAATACCTACAAAAGCTCAATTATACCTCATATAGCATGTTAAAAATATAAACCGAGGTTGCCTAGTTAACGGTCTTAAATATAGAGATTAAGGCACCCGAGGGTGATAAAATGCGTCGGTTCGAAAGATAAAATACATAATATTTGCGTATCATCAATATGATTCATCGCTAAAAAAACCAGTCACCACAATATATTTTTGCCATTTAGAAAAGGTAGGTTTAATCGTGCTGATAATATGTTATAAATAAGGGGTATGGAAAAAACTGAGAGAGAGTGAATATTTAATTACTCAATTGTGTTGGGTGTAGTAAAAAAAAATATAACGACACCCCTATTTATAGGACATAGGGAGGTATACCAAAAGATACAGAATGTGAGTGGATATCCACCCAAAAGACACATAATTTAACACTTACTTTAAATATTAACCATCTAGTTGATTGCTAATTTCCCCATTCGTAAGAATAGTGACACAACCCATTTTTATCACACGACATGATTAGATAATTAACTCTATAATCACCGCTCGAGATGTCCCATTAATCGCTTATTAATAATTCATAAGATGTCGCATTTAATCATCCTTTAATAATCTAGTTTATTCATAAACCATCTAGTTTATTGGTAGTTTTCCCATTTAAAATAGCGGCACAAATCCTATTTTTAATAAAATATTCGCTCACTTAAATGACCTCCCACCAAGAGGCATGAGTTCCTAAAAATCCCTCGGACATACCCCCAACCCAAAGCCGAATCGGTTCGCCTCCTTAGGCTGAATCAGTTCGCCCTGGCCGAATTAATTCGCCTTAAGGGGCCGAATTGATTGGGCTGAATCAATTCGCACCTGGGCAAAAGCCTAGAACTCTTTCAAGTTTCCATTATGGCATTCTTTCCTGTAAACCAATTTTTCCTTCTAATCGTTTACCCATTTTGAGTACTATAGCATTATGTGTCTCCTAAATCAATATACCATTTAACTCGGTTAATCCATCAAATCGTCACAAGATTCCATACCAAAACCCAAAATATTAATCTAATAACATAATTTGTCAAATATATATTTCGATCCTATATTCCTAATTAATCAAGCTTAGATTTTTAGGCACTATACAAGGATAATACTTATCATCAATTCAAGGATTCTTTAATATGTATTCTAATACCTAATTCGAGATTCATTCCATTCCAAATTTCTGGGTTAAACCTCAATTTGTTTATTCTTTAATCACTAATTTCAAATTTAATATTTTAACACTGAAAAGATTTAATTCTATTACCTCATCATCAAATTATACATTCGAAGCCTAAAATCAAATGAGAAAATACAACAATGAATTAAGAAATATATCGAAAGTTAATTTTAGTGAGAAAATTCTTGCCTTACGTGGAAGATTGAGTGCCTCCTCCTGAATCCATAATCTCTTCCTTTCTCTTGGGCTTGGTGACTTCTCTCTAGGGATGGGGGATGCTGGGTTTAGTTTTGGATGAATGAAACGGGTTCTGTAATTCTTTAATTAACTTTTATTATTTTTGTATCCGGAGTTATCCCTTGAACCTTATATTTGGGCTCCCAAATGAACCCGAACCCATAACCGGAATGGCCAAATAACTCCCTAGTTGGTATACCTATACCCAAGGTCCATTTTTAAAGGTAAAAAATCACCTAAACGAGTTCCTAAAACATCCCGAAATGTGCCCGAATTAATTTTACCCAACATCCACATTTTTAGTAAGTATAATAAACACATAATCACTAGTTAATTACCATACACTTTATTTTCCGCTAGTGAACTCATGATGCCCAATTTAATCAAATAAGTATGCAGTCACGAATAAGCAATTCATTCTCAAATTTAATTTAAATTCCACGAATTTATTTTTTCTTGAGTTCATTTAATTAAATTCTGACACAATAATTTATTCTGAAAACACATGGTATTACAAATCGGGGGTGCGGAGACCCACCCTAATTTTTCATGGACCAAGGGTTCGTACCAAGAAGGCATTGGTCAATATTTAGGTAATCCACGCCTGGGTTTCTAAAAGAATACCCCCGAACAAATGTATCCCTCATCCCCAATGATCCATGATTTAGAGGATATAATGAATTGGCTTGATCAAAGTACCCTCAAATTCTAGCAGTGAACTCAAAGTGTCCTCTACTCCACCTAATAGAGCTTGCACGTGAACACTGAATTTATAACCAAATTCAAGGTTCAAGTGATCCAACTAGAGAACACATTGAGTGAGAGAAATAAGGAAACATTCTTGAGTCAGGCCGAACCAAATCCTAATGGTAAAATGCGTATGGGTTAATTTTCATTCAAGACGACAAAAGAACATCACACACCCAAGATAATGTGAATGCCATCATCATGCTTAGGTTCCATAAGGAAGTAGAGAAAAACTTTTCACCACCCACCGAGGTTGAATTCGAGAAACCTAAGGAGAAGGATGATCTACCCGTGGATCCAAGTTCCTCATACCCTTATCTTTTGAACCATCTGTATCACACTACTTGATGCAATTAAAAAAGTTCCACCCTATTCCAAATTTCTGAAGGACCTTTATACCTTCAAGAAAATCACCAACATACCGAAGAAAGATTTTATTATTGATCAAGTAAGCTCAATCATTTTTAGCAAACTCCTATCAAGTATAAGGATTATGAAACTTCGAAGATCTCTATAAAGATAAATGAGCACATCATTGAGAAAGCCCTTCTAGATTCAGGAGCAAGTAGGAACGTTTTTCCCTACATCGTGTACGAGAAACAAGGTTTAGGGGAATGGAAACTAAATAAGATTACCTTATCCTTAGCCGATCATTCTGTGAAAATTTATAGAGGTATTGATGAGAACATCATAATTAAAGAGGGAAATTTTGTATTTCATATCAATTTCGTTGTCTTGGATATCTAACAAGTGCAAAATCATATTGCACAAATCCCTGTTATTTTGGGTCATCCTTTCCTCCCCATATGTGATGTCGTAATTATGTGTCATAGTGGGAAACTGGACTTGTCGTATGGGAACATGACCATGGGCTTGAATTTATTTAGTTTAGAGAGGACATCATTTGATGAGGGAGAGAATAAAGTTAAGTACATTTAATAAGTGACCGATGTAACCACCCCACAGGATAGTGATACAACTAATCTACATGCTTGGTCACATAATTTGTGGCTAGATATAAGTCTAGAATATTTCGACAAAGAATTCGATGCATTTGATGAGGATCACACTATTAAAGTCCAATCATTACTAGAATCATTTTTTCATTTAGATGAGAGTGAATGCAATGATAGGATAGATCAATTCCTTCTCCATGAACGTTAACCCGAGCCTTTAGATTGTAAGCTGATACGTGGGGTTTTATCTATTAGTGATAAGATGGTGGAGAAAATCATTCGAGCATTTCCACCTGGTAATTCATGTGTTGTCATATTGCATTTCCTTTTCCACCACGTCCATCTTTATCATTCGAGTATTTAGATGAGATAGAAGACATGACTAGAGTATCATCATATTTAGAGCAAGATTTATTCATTATAGAGCTTGAGGGAAATCTAGTCATAACTTGTCATTCAAAATTTCATTATCATAGTCTCTGTGAGTTTGACGATTTATACTATAATATGACTGCGCATCTCTAATATTTTACTAACAACATTCATTATGTGCCTCCATATGTAAACATTTTCTATTGGGTTGACTTGTTCATACTCTTAATTTATGGTGAAAGGAATGTGAGATTGGTTGGAATATGAGATTCCTTTTAAATATGTACTTTCATTACTTTGTTCACACTTTTATTTTGAACATACATTGAGGATAATGTAAAATTCAGGTTAGGGGGTAGGGAGAATAGTTTTGAAAAAAAATCAAAACAATTTAAAAAATTGAAAAAGATTTTCAATGTAATTAAGTTTTGATATGATTTATTAATATAAAATTAATTCTCGAATCTCTCAGCCTACGAATTTTTTTATGTTTTCAAACAATTTCTTAATATAAAATTAATTCTCGAATCTCTCAAGTTATGATTTTTTTACACATGAGCCAATTAATGTGATCGAAAATGCATATTGAGGCAAAATAGAATATGCTTAACACATAAATGTGGATATTATAACCCGGTGGGATTTCTATGCCATTCATCATTTCTGAGAGATTTAAATCCATTCGAGTTAAAATAACTCAAACTTTCCTTTAGTGATTAATTCATTGATGATCTCAAATTCTTTGTTTTGTTTTATAACTAAAAATGAAAAAAATTCGAAATTTGAATCTTAATAAGTAGAAGTCTTAGCAAGTCGTCTCGAGACACAAAGTAACTTAACAGAACATAAGAAATTAGATTAGGCCATCACTTCCAAATATTAAGCCTAACTCCAACCTTTTTACATTATTCTGTTACAAGATGATTTGAGCAAAAAAAAATAGGCCCTTTGTTGAAGACTCATTATCCTACCCAATTCCAACAGGAATTTTAAAGCCCTAAAAAAAGCCATACTTGTTTTTATAAGAATATCAAGGTAAAATTACGGAAGGAAGAGGCCAAAAGAAAAGGAGGTTGCAAAAATGACGTGTGAAAATAAAAGAAGAAAAAAGGAATAAAAAAAATAAAAATAAAAATAGAATGTTAGTTTGAAAAGAAAAAGGAAAGAAGAAAGGAAAATGGAGGTTAGAAAAAGTGCCTAAAAGTCAAAATACAGAAAAACCTCTATATTCTCGAAAATTTTGAACTCCAAAAGCTATTCTTTCTTGACAACACCCGAGCTTGCAATACGACCAAAGAAAGTCCTAATAGATCTCAAGGGATGTTAATTACAGTGCCGAAAGAAGAATAAAAAAATATATGGTGTGATTCAATGTTTTCAACAAGTAGTCAATTTTCCATTCATTAGATCATTTTCATCTATAAAATAAAAAGTCCATTTTTTAGAATGTATATGTGAAATTTGTTCATTTGAATTTACTCTTTTATTCACATATACTAAGAGGAAATAATCGATTTCCGTGTGTTCGATTAAGAGTGCATATTGTGAGATTTGAAATCAAAATGAACTTTCGAATAAGAAACATAACAATCGAATCTTTTGAAACGGTCAGTTATATTACCTATGCGCGCACACCCACATGATAACTTGAGATTGAAAATGGAAACTACTATATTTATGAAGTTTTCATTGAAACTGGGTTATATTCCTTTTATGTCTTTTGTATTAAGTGATGTTTTTGAATTTTGTGGGTATATTCACTCCAACCCCCCACGAGACCAAAATCGTCCGCTATGGTGACCTACGAGTTTAGAAAATTGTTGCGCATGCTAAGTGCAATTGTGATTCCTATAAAAGTGAGTTAGATTTTTAAATTTTAGTTTTTCTTGAGGACTAACAAAGTTTAGGTTTGGGTATTGTAACCTAAAATAGTAAGACCACATGGACCAATCAAAAGGTGGCACATGCTATTATACTCAGTGAATCCTTAAACAATAAACAAGTACAGCAGACTCAATTATCTCATTGTACGGCTAGCTAGCAAACCACCCTAAGAATACGAGCAGTCATTAATATGATTAGACACATGCAGAACTCTCAGTAGTCGCGATGCACATGGACGGGAATAATATCTAGCTACTAAGCATCATGAAAATATATAAATACCTAACGCATATAGCTATTCCATATCTTTAATATTGAATTACTATAAATTGATTACAACCTCTCCACCCTAGGGGCAATTTAAAATACTTCATCCAAACCCTAGAGATATTTTGAAAGGATTGTACAAGACCTTAAAATATAGTGGCATTGTGCCCGTGGATGTAGGCACCTCATTAGGCTGAACCATATAAACCTTTGTGTCTATCTCTAAATATCACCCCTTTATGGCTTACTTCTTTATATGTGGTAATAATTGTTGGTTTAGTTGAGCTAAGATTATTCTAAATCAAGAAAAAAATTACAAACCAACAGATTGGCGTTGTATGTGGGAAATGACAAGTTATTATTATTTTTTACATATTTTCTTTGTAAAACCATTTTCAGTCACACCATTGAAAAATGATAGACATTTCAGAAGGTAACCACACTGCTGGCAATACCTTCAACCCCTTTTCCCCTCCTGATATAGGGGATCTTCATGGAATCTTGTTGAATATTGCCAAAGGTTAAGAGTCTATGCAAGAGATAGTGAGACAACTTGCTCTGACGCTTCAAAATAGGCCAATTATTATCCTAACAACCAGAGGAAAATTGTTGCCCCCATCACCCAGGTAAGAAAGAAGCAAATTTATCTATTCTAGATATTTCAATGAAAATTATTATCTCCATGTCGTGACCTTTTCTATCAGATCCACTGATCACTACGATGGACATTCCCTCTACCGAAAAAGGCCGAGCACCCTAGGAAGGATGGGCGTGGGCTAAGCCTTTGATCATTTGTGTCCCCGAGCATATTGGGGTCACAATAATAGGGAGACCTCCAAATCATGAGATTTCCATAAAGGTTCTAAAAAGTCAGGAACTACCATACAAGGATCCATGCGTGCCAAGTAGACTTCCTAGGAAGAGAGCCTATCGTAAACATACGTCTGAGCAGCTAAAACTATTTCAATTAAAACTGATCTAGATTAGAAGATCATTTAAGGGAAATAAACACATCTAAGAATCATTTTGATAGGAGTTTCATGAAGGGATCACCCTTCGTCGCTGTAATTATGAACTTCGTAAAACATTCCAACTGTAGGCCATCCTTGGTCACTACTAAACACGTTGGTAAAACTGTTCTTGTCATTCACGTAGAACAGTTTGAGGCTGTCGTCGACATCTACTCAGTCCCAAATGATATGCTCTATAGATCATTCTCCAGCACCGTTATTGGGTCAACGCAAATTTGGTACAATAATTTCCTTAATGGGAAAATCTCCAGCTTTTAATAGCTCACCTAGTTATGTATCAGTAATTTCTTTTTTAGAGAAAAACCAATCAGAGGGTATATAACTTTTGGATTGTTCACTAATAATAGGGGGAAACTACTCACAAATAAAGCACTCGCTTTAGCAGCAAAAAAATTGAAGCGGTAGATTATGAATAAAATAAATCAATCACTGACTTGATGAGTGGTTTACTTACAGAGAAATTATATTATACTCTAGATAAAGATCCCCCGAAGACCATGATTGAGTTAATGGTTAAATCATGTAAAATTATGAACGCCAAAGTGGTTATGACTTCTAAACATTCTCACAGCTCTAAAGTTGACAACAATAGGGGCTTTGAGAAGAAGGATTAGACAGATTAGAAGATAAAAAAACCCAAGATGTATAATGAATATACTCCTCTCACTATTTGTGTACACCACATTCTAGAGGAGATTCGAGGAATTAGGGATCTAAAATGGCATTAAAAACTGAAGTCTCCTCTTAACAGGAGAGATACATATAAAGATTACGAGTTTCAAAAGGACCACATGCATAACACAAACAATTACATATTCCTAACGAATGAAATGGAAAGTCTGATCTGACGAGGTAAGATTTCCAAGCTTGTTGACATAAAAGGAAAGACAAAAGGAAGAGAAATATGGAAGTGGTCGGAATCCCCCTGTAAGGGAGGAGATGATAAGAAAAGAGGAAAATATAATGATGTTGAAGACGATCTAGATCTACTGAATAAATCCAAAGAACTCGAGCGCGAGGTGAAAATGATTCCTTTGGTTGTCATTTCATTACACATTGTGATGCTGGTGGAGGTGACAAGATAACGGAGAGAGAAGAATACCTAAATGAAGCCAAAGCTTTTTATACATTAAATAACTTAATTTGTCTGATAATATTGATGGTTACCCAAGAAAAGAGAAAAAAGCCAAGCAAATAATAGGATTTTCTAAGAAAAACCTTACTTTATTTCCACAATGATCTTCTGGTCATCACTATGAGGGTATATGAAGCATGGGTTACTAGAATTATGGTGAACAAGGGTAGCTAGGCTGACGTTATGTTTTATGAATGGTTCAAAGAACTGGGGCTGCATAAAAGAAAAATGGAGTTGGATCATAGGCCCCTCAAATGATTTTTGGGCTAAAGGATGTATCCTTTGGGAACTGTCAAATTGAAAGTATTAATTGGCACCCGTCCGGTCAGTCGAATTGAGAGGATCCGCTTCTTTGTCTTAGATAAGAATGTCCAATCAACCTATAATATGTTCTAGAAAAATTTATCTAAAAACGTTTGAAGTAGTACCATCTACCATCCATTAATGACTAAAATTCCCCATGCACTATGGGGTCGGTGTTGTTACTCAAAATCATGTTGATGCCAAAGAATGCTATTACACCTCAGTCGACTAGGAAGAAGAAAAGAAGATCACCACTACCTACAAGATTGAGATCCTAGTCCCTCGTGAGGAGGCTGATTTAGTTCAAGGACAAGTTAAATGAGGAACGGAGACCATCATCTATGATGTTGATTGCCCTGAAAGAATAACACAGATTGAATCATCCATGTATCCAACCCTTAAACAAGAATTAATAAATTCCTCAAATAGTTGAAGAATGTGTTCACTTGGAGACATGAGTCTATGGAAAGGATTGACCCATGATTCATATGCCATGAAGTGAACATTGTCAGGGATACCAATCCAATAAATTAGAAACTGCGTGTATTTAGCCATGAGAAGAATATGGCCATCCAAGAAGAGGTGGATAAGCTGAAACAAATAAGCATAATTGATGATGTCAGATATCCAGAATTATTGGCCAACGTAGTGAATATAAAGAAGAAGAAGAACAAGTGGCGTATGTGTATTGAATTCATAGATCTGAACAAGGCTTCTTCAAAAGATCATTTCCCCTGCCTAGTATTGATTAAATAGTAGATGCCACTACCGGGAACGAATTACTCAGTTTGATGGACTCTTACTCAGGTTATAACCATATCAAGATGAAATTGGAAGACAAAGAGAAAACCTCATTCACCACTAGCCGATGTACCTATTGTTACAACATTATGCCCTTTAATCTAAAAAATGCTGCAGCAATATACCAAAGGCTAGTTAATAAGATTTTCAAAGAATAAAATTGTAAAAACAAGGAAGTGTATGTAAATGATAGGCTCACCAAAAAAAAAAATAAGCCGATCACATCAAAGACGTGGCCAGACGTCTGATCAGTTAGAGAAGCATCAGAAAAAGCTTAATAAAAATAAGTGCGTGTTCGGCATACACGAAGGAATTTTCTTGGGATTCATAGTGAGCCAAATAGGTATAGAGGACAATATAGACAAAATTCAAGCGTTGAGAGACATGCATTCTCACATAAATAAGAAGGATGTGAAAAAGTTGACTGGAAGAGTAGCGAGCCTCAACAAATTTGTCTCCTGAGCTACTAATATGTGCATACCTTTATTCAAGGTACTAAGAAAGTCTTTCGAGTGGAATGAAGAATGTGAGAATGCCTTTTTTAATTTGAAGAAATATTTAGGATCATCAACATTAAATTCCTAACGAGTAATGGGAGACAAACTATATTTATACATGGCGGTATCTGAAAAGTAATTAGCTCGGCACTTATCCGACTAGAGAATGGGACGCAAAAACCCGACTATTATACCGGCAAGGCCTTACAAGGCATAAAAATCATTGCTCGCATCTGGAAATTCTTTTTTAGACCTCATTGAAGCCTCGTAAAGAATGAAACCATATTTCAAAGCCCATACTATTTTGTTTTACATGAACTTGCCATTATACCAAGCCAGTCACAAATCATATAAGTCAGGAAGATTGATGGCATGGGTTATAGAACTGGGAGAGTATGATATATATTATGAACCCAAGAAAATATTGAAAGTCCAAGTGATAACAGACTTCATAGTTGAGTTTACTTATGAAAAAAAACCTACCGAGCATACTCAAGTGGGAGAGTGCTAAGTAGTAAAGATAATTGAGAAGAATTCTTTGAAAGACAACTCAATGAAAATCCACCTAAGCAAACTTTTTCGAACGATAGATCCATGACTGACAAACTAGAGGCGTCTACTTCGCGAGAAGCCTCTACATACTACTTGGACCAAAGTAAAAAAATATTCAACTATGGATCCTTAGTTGAATGATATTTCAAAGAGGATCATCCTGTGTGGAAGATTTATGTAGACGAATCATCATGTGCCAAAAATAGCGGCTTCGGATTGATAATCAATACACGAGACAATATAGTTTTCGAATACGCACTCAAATTCGAAATCATGGCTTCTAATAATGAAGCATAAAATAAGGCGTTGATCGAAGGCTTTGGATTAGCACTATCTTTGGGCACCGAGCAGATATTAACATATAATGAGTTCCAATTGACTGTCAATCAAGCATTCGGAATATACGTGGTCAAGGGAGAGTTTATGGCAAGGTAATTATCCAAGGTAGAAGAAAGAGTATCCAAGTTTCTAGTGGTCAGAGTGGTCATAATACCTAGGACTAAAAATGCTAGGACAAATGCCTTGTTCGGCTCATATTTTTATGAGAATTGAGATTAGGAGGACCATTCCAGTAAAAATCATAACGAATAGGGGTATTGATGAAGAAAATATCAATTTCAGCACGTTAGATTTAGGTCCCTCATGGATGGATCCAATCAAGGAGTATATTGAAAAAGGTGTCTTACTAGAAGTCCTAAAAGAAGCAAAAAATATGAGGCACAAAGCCCCTAGCTACGTCATGGAAGGAGGAGTCATATACAAAATAGGATTCATTGTCCCGCTACTCATATGTGCCGACCCTAATAAAGTAGAAGATCTGATTAAAGAAGTAGAAAAAGGATCTTATGGTGCTCATTCAACATGAAGATAATTGGTTAGGCTAATGGCCACCTATGGATATTATTGGCCAACCATGAAAGCACATTGTTCTTCCTAGGCGAGTCGATGTAAAAAATACTAGAAGTTTTCAATAATTAACAGAACACCTAGAGTTTCACTTATGCGATCACATACCCATGACTTGGTTTTCCTACTACTAAAGATAAAACAAAGGTTCAAGTACTTAGTCATTGCCATAAATTATTTCACCTAGTGGGTGGAAGCTAAGACTCTTATTGATATGCCATATGAGAAAGTCTTCCAATTGATATCAGGAACATCATATGCCGATATGGTATGCCATATGGCTTTATCACTGATCACAACACAATTTGATAATTAGGATTTTAAAGATTATTGCATCCATTCTAAGATCCAAAAGCTGCATTCTTCTTCTGTACACCCTTAGTGAAATGACCAAACATAGGTGAAAAATAAAACTCTGCTCGATGGGTTAAAGAAAGGGTTGGATGATGCCAAAGGAAACTTGGTCAATGAGCTGCAAAGTGTACTCTGGGACTATAGGACCATGTCGAGGATAACTACTGGAGAAACCCATACTTTTTAGCATTTGAGGCAGAGGTTGTGGTACCCACATAAATTGGTCTTCCGAGATATAGAGTGATAAATTTTAACTCTCCCAAAGGAGGCCTAACGAGAAGGCTGGGCTTAGACTTAATCGAGGAAGTCATATAAAATGTGGCACTATGTGTGGCAGCCTACCAGCAAAGAACTTCTCATTTTTATAACACGAGGGTCATACCGAGAAATCTAAAAGAGGGGGACTATATTTTAAACTATGTAATCCAGAAGAGATGTCTGACCAAGTACATATTGCTTGAAAACCTTGGAAGGAAAACAATTAGAGAATTCATGGAATGTTGAGCATTTGAGGAAGTACTATTAGTAATCAAGAGGAATGTAAACTTTTAATATTTATATAACTCGTCTTTCCCGTCTTCAACAAGAAACATTAAATTCTTCACAAATTGAGTTCATTTTCCATATTTTCTTTTCAATTTTTCGGGAGTGAGAGATGTAAAAACATCAAACAATAAAAAATGACTAGTTCCAAAAAATTCCTAACCACCAATTCAAAAACATTCATGTATAGTTAGCTTTGATAAGTCACAAATAAGAAGTTTCAAAACTTAAAACTTCATGCATGACTCCTTAACGTCAAGAATAAGAAGTTTTATCTGACCGAATTAAGGAAAAATCCTAAAACTTTTGGTTGCCTATGGTAACAGACGTAAACACTTGGTCAAAACAACAATATTAATTTAAGTAATCGTAAACACGTTAGTAGAACCTTAGCATGGATAACTTATGTTCGTTGGAACTAGTATCCCGTAAGGAAGATTATTCGACTAACTTTCGACCACCTAATTATAAGTTAAACTACAGGTAGGCCGCAATTAAACAATATGATAATTCAAGTTTCATTTGATTCAAAGTTTTTATTCTAACTTCTCATTGCTCTTACAGTATTATAAGATAAATATTTTCAAAATAGTTTATTACAGTAATGTAATAAAATATTTTCATTTGGCGAGAGTTTCCAATGTGCCTTCTACATCCCTGTAGGAGGAACATTCAAAGATGAAGGAAGAACAATTGACACCAATTCTCTAAGTCTAGTTTTCCTACTGAAACTAGATTTGTCTACCAAGTGCAGAGGTCCACTAAGTACATCATGCACATGAAGGCCATGATCTCCTAGGTACTTTTTAACCAGACATATAGGGATTGATCAGTAGGAATCCACTTAGTGTCCATATTGAATGAAGGAGTAGCTTGGTCCAACCAAACAACATCATACTAATACCGTAAAGGATCCTGGTTTGATACCTTCAAGATAGTTGATCGGTCAGAAACCAAGCGTCCATGTAATACGCTAATCATTGTTATTGATTTTCTACTGCAATACAAAAAAAACCTAAACTTAAACTACACTCCTATGGAGTATAGTGGCTAGTCTGGGTATCGAATCCTTAGGGAATGTTTAATATATTTTAATTGATTTATTACTTCTAAAAAAGCGTAAAACATGATGATGGGCTAAGAAAGGCAAAAGGAAAAAAATAAAGAAGTTAACTAAAAGTAATTAAAACTTAAGCAAAGAGTAAGAAAACAAGATTAGGATCACAACCCCACCATGGGCTAAACAAGGCATATAAAGGATTTTGGTTTGAAAAATTTAACCGAGCATATTCAATTGATAATAAGCTACGACACCCCGCCTAATTCAATACCGGGTGATTAGTCCTTTATTAAATTAAAACAAAGTATCTGGTTGGATCATTCTTAGCATCATTGTCAAAAAATAATCTTTTTTATTTTTCACCTAATGAATAATTAAGCTAAGTTTCAAAACATTAAATTTTATAGATTAAGTTCCATTGTCATGAGTTTATATACATAAACCATTTTATGAACACAAATACTAATATTTAATATCAAACCATCCAAGTGGAATAAACATGCTAGATTAATCATTCCAAATAAAATATCCCAAATCGAAGGACCATGCAATAATCAAAACAATCTCAACTAAAATTGAATAGTGAAATAAATAAAGAGTACAAAGTCTCTCTGAATTAAATAGAAACTGGAAATGGGAGACACGTGCCTTATCTAAAATGACTAAGTGAAGAGCTGAGATGACAAGGGTGAAGTCATCTAAATGTAAAGACCTACAACTCCCACACTAGCTGCACAATGTCCACAAGCCAAAGATCTAAGTCTGACGCCCCTGTGGCTGGGCAACTGTAATATATACACACACACACACACACACACACACACACACACAAGAGAAAGAGGAGATGACAAGAAATGGGTCAGAGACAAAGTGTAAAATAGCTTTAAAAATAGTTTGGCAAGTAAATATATTACTTACCAGTTGATATTACATGCATGTTAGTGCCTCGACACTCACTTGAGAATTCTCACCTCTCAACTAAAGTGCACGCCTAACGTACTACTATATAAATCTTGATAAAGATAACCTAGTTAACTAGTCTAACCCAATCTCCTATCAGCCACCTTATTCACGTGATCTTGTAACTATAATTTATACCTGATAACTTTTTCTTATGAATTTACTAAGCCAGCTATGTACATCTCAATATAGCCTTAGTTTCTCAAACACTTAAATTATTTAATATCAATTATTCAATTTTATCTACTACAAGCACAGTAGATGAATCGCATGTACATATATTTATCACTCATAATATATATACTAATAAGGTACCCCATATAAAATCTATGGTGCTGGCATACTCTGCTATCAAGTCCTTGTACCTCTCGTACAACTAAGGGAAATAGTAGTAAAGATCCACTCTCGAACTGTATTAACAAAAACACACATATTGGAGGCGAAGCATAGTTCCAAGTCACTTAGCGGTCAGCACATACCTTCACGTCTTTTAGGGCCATCTAACTATCATTCTCAGATCGCCTGTACCAAGGATCCCCTGTTTTGCGGTACAAGTCAATATTCCCCACATAGGTCATATTTAATTAAGACTGTCCCAACGTGAAAACCTCCGTGATAGCAAGTAGCTTGGGTATGATTAAACACATATATTCATATAATATATATGCATGCACTCATATATATATATATATATATATATATATATATATATATATATATATATACTTTATTCAAATTGGTACATCCATGACCCATACCATGTTCTACCCATACACGTTATGTAATACCCATATTTCAAGTATAATTAACTCATTCCTTTATATTCTCTTTTCATCAAAAGTTCCCAAGTACTTCTCGACCATCGAAGTGTATCAATTTGATAATTATAGTACAGTAGGTGTACTCTCTTTATGATACTGGTCTAAGTCATCCTTAATTCTCACAAGACCTAATTCAACATACACATGAGAATCACCCCATTCTATACCCTCGTGACCTCAAAGTTATATCTCATATAAAAATCGCACTACCCGAACCTTGCCTACCACCCTACTGGTCCTCCTCAAGTGCCATCATGGTATTTAAGTTATGTCAAGTGGTCCTTATACCTTGGGGTTGGATCAACATTAAAAAGGAAAGAAGATTCAAAATCTAGGAGGAGTCGATCCAGTCGATCGATCGACATTATTGAGTCGATGGATCGATCGAATAGATTTAGGTCTACAATTTTCTGCATAATTAAACCTATGGGTTTCATCAATATTAATCTCTAAAGCCTCTAATAATTCATCCCAAACTCCCAACTGATCATCACAAACGTTATAGCAACAGGTCTAAACAATTTCTAATGTAAAATCTTGATAAATTCGTCAAGGAATCATCATCAAATAGTTGGAATTTATGAATTGGTCTCAACCCTATTATACCATTGTAAGAGGGTAGTTTATATTAGATGGATGCGTAACCCGTTTTGAGTATGGTAATGATAAGATAACCAATAAAACTATTTTATTAATTACAAGATGTGCAATCACAACTTAGTAACGATAAATTTAGTTTGACCTCACAAATCCCCTGTGTATAACTTTGAAGACAATAATGAACTCCGAAGTGACTCATTTAGAGGGAGAGAGAAATAATCACCCTAGATACACCTTGGCAGGAAGCAAAACATGCCAACTCTCAAAGATCTCCAATCATCTATTAAAAGCTTCATAATAAATTACCATGGTGGGGGAGTAAAATCACTGATTTTGCAATAACTTATTTCTTTCTTGATGATATTATCTCTCTCTAGCTAACAGTCTCTAGGAAATAACTCTAGAAGAATAAAATCATCCTCCCTCAGAAGTGGTTGAGGACCATAAATACCCCCCCTCGCATCGTTCCCGAGGTGGCTCAATCATCCTCCCTCATACTTTAGGGTACAAACATTAAATGCCTAATGGACTAGTTAGCTCCACGTCATAAACATTAATTGCCAAGACATGCCCTTTGCCTAACCACTGTGTGTCAGGGGGCTATCGCCACAGAGGTGGCTCACCAACTATTTGACAACCCCAAATACCATGTTGGTTTAACCAAGTGTAGATTTGACATTGCCTAGTTAGCTAGTGACATCACATAAAGTAGATCTGACATTAAGTAAAGGGTTATTTGGTTCACAACTAAATCCCCGATGGAACTCAAGGCTGCTCTGCCAAATGTTCCATGGTCAAGGTCTTTTGGTGTTTTACCAGGTGTATCTAAGATGGTCAGGACAAACCCCAACAATCCCTCACTTATAAATCCTACAAACCAAGTCCCTTCGAAGTTCCCATAGTGAGTTCGTTCGATAGAGCATGAAAGATCTCCCCGGACCTGCCAAGCCTGGTCTCTCATGAGTACCATTCGACCTCACACTAAATAACATTATAATCATTATAGATCATAGTCAATATAAATAAAAAGATACAACAAGACTAAGTAAAAGAATAGGACTAAGGGATGAGCTCTCTCTGCCAACCTATTCGTTGAACGGTCCCCTTAGGCTGTCATGCTGAACTACCTCGCTTGAGCTGCACCACTGCCTCGCTGAGCTGTATTGCTTGAGCTATCTCACTGGGCTACATTGTTACCTTAATCCCTTGAGTCTATTGTATTAGCTGGGGGGACTAACTCTAATCTCGAGATTATCTTCAAGCCCCCCCCCCCCAATCATATTCTTTTAAGAACCACATAATATTTACAGATTTCTTCCTCTAAAATTCATTAAAATTCGTGATAAATGTTCTAAATGCAATAAGGATATAAACCTAACATAGTTTCCATTCGAACATGTAATTTCTATTCTTCCAATTTCATGGTATGTCTTATCCCCTCCGGGATGTACCATAAATTGTGAATCGTGCGACTCAGACATCACTACATGTCGTAAATCCTCCCCCTCTGAACTACTAATCTTCCATTGAAGCGTAACCCCCTATCTGAGCGCACGAAATACGACTATGTCCCCTCGGCTAAAAGATATACAATTCGATCCTAACATAACGAATCTACTGCTTGCGCTTATATCATCATAGTAACGATCTCGGTGTAACCATCATCACTGACATGAATGAATGGGCAATCGCATCCTGATATCCCTGTTCCTTCCATTTCTCCTTCCACACCTCGAACACCTCACCTGCTGGCCTACTGCTCAACCCGTCTGTTACCATGTTAGCCTTCCCTGATTGGTAATGGATGTCGAATGGATAATCCTTTATAAGTTCAAGTCACCTCCGTTGACGCATATTCAACTCCCGCTGTGTGAACATATACTGCAGTGACTTATCATCTATGAATAGGCAAAATCTCTTCCCCAAGAGGTAATGTCTCCATATCCTCAGTGCAAACACGGGTGCCTCTAACTCCAAGTCATGGGTGGGGTAACTCCTCTCGTGTGGCTTAAGCTTATGGTAGGCATAAGCTATAACCTTATCCTCCTTCTGAAGCACACACCTAAGTCCTAGTAAGGATGCATCATTATAAATCAGGTATTCCACTCCCAGCCTTGGTAGTGCTAGAACTGGTGCTGAACTCATCTTGTCCTTCAGCTCATCAAAAGCCAACTGGCATGCATCATCCCATATAAATGGCACCCCTTTGCGAGTCAAGTTTGTCACCGGACCCGCTATTTTTGAGAATCCCCAAATAAATCACCTATAGTATGCCACTAGCCCCAAGAAACTATGTATCTCTATCAGCATCATGGGTTGTCCCCACTCCGTTACCATTGACACCTTCTCCCGATCTACAGATACCCCTCCTTCAAAAATAATGTGCCCTTAAAACTTTACCTCTCTCAGCCAAAACCCATACTTCTCATATTTCACATACAGCTCATGCTCACGTATATCGGCAAAACAAGTTTCAAATGCTCGACATGCTCCACCTCAGTCCTCGAATAAATCAGGATGTCATCAATAAAGATAATGACAAACTAAACTAAGAACTCTCTGAACACCCTTATCATCAAGTACATGAATACACTCGGTGCATTGGTTAGCCCAAATGTCATAACCCTCAACTCGTAGGATTTATATCGCATCAAGAAGGCAGTCTTAGGCACGACCTTATCTCTAATGCGTAACTGATGGTATCATGACCTCAGGTCATTGATTCGTGGCAACGGATACTTATTTCGTATTATGACCTTATTCAACTCTCGATAGTCCACACACAACCATAACGACCGATCTCTTCTTTTTCATGAACTATATATGAGAAGCCCAAGGCGAAGTACTCCTATGGATGAAGCCCTATCCCAACAACGGCTTGATTTGATCACGTAGCTCCCTCTTCTCTTCCAGAGCCATATAGTAAGGTGCACGTTCTATCAGCCGAGTAGCTGGCGCCAAATCAATCACAAACTCTATCTCTCTGCAAGGTGGTAATCTTGGTATGTCCTGAAACACATCAACGAACTAAAAAATAACCGAAATCGAATAAAGTGGTATCATCACCCCCTTAGAGGTCTCCTCCTTTATATAATATAAATGGATCGACGAACCCCCCTCTGGGCGAGGCATCGCCACCTAAAACATCTCTTGACATGGTATGACAAACATAACATTACGATTATAGCTATCAATCATGGCCCTATACATAACTAGCCAATCCATCCCTATAATTGCGCCATACTCATGTATATCTAAGATGAGCATATATGTCGATGATAACAATCTCCCAATCTCTATACCCACTCTCCGATGTAAAAAGAGTATCAATGACCCATAGCCCAATGGTGAATCTACACTAGTAACTGTGCTCTCTACCATGCATGCAAAACTGGTTGCAATGAAACTATTTGATTCCCCCGTATCAAATAATATCCGCCCTAAAGTCCCTTGGATAGAAAATGTACCCTCAACCGCAGGTTGAGCCTGGGAACTGCGACCCGATAGACATTGTAGACACGCCCACATAGTAGCTATCCCTGCTGGACTAGAACGACTGGAATTGGTGGAAAAGATGGCAGCTATGGTGGCGCTGGAAGGGCAGGAAATATAGGTCACTGGAGATCCTGAAAATTGCCTTGTTACTGCTGTTATGGGGCTCTACCCTTCTGAGGGAAATCATGACGTTTGTGGCTAGTGTTGCCACAGATAAAGCATCTCCCTGGAAAGTATCCTCCCGTATTCCCCTGCTGCCCTCGGCCCTAATGGCCGTTACCACCCACCTTTGGCCCTGCTGAAATTGCTGCTGCTGTTGTTGGCCCAGCCTAAAACTTCCCTACCCTTGCCTGAGTCACCTGATCTAAAACTCTTAGGAGGGTCCCCTGATGGGAAATTTGCTCTCCGTGTCACTACTGACCTTGGGCTAATTATGCCCCACTAGCACCATTACGTCCTGTTGACCCTTACTGGTTGGACTCCCCCACTCGTTTGCTTCCCTTTATATGGAATTGGTGGTCCTAGCAGTGTAGGAGGGTAGCATTAACCATATCAGAATACGTATCCAACAAAAGATTTCCCAACAGATGCTGGAGAATCCTCCATGTCAGACTGTCCATAAACATCCTAATCATCTTCTACTCAGTAGGTACCTCATCTGGAATTATATTCAGTAGGTTCATGAACTATTCGTTGTATTCGGCAATTGTCTTCCCTTCCTGGGTGAGGTTCAGTAACTTCCGCCTCATCTTATTTTGAACAGCGGAGGGGGATATTTGCTGTCGAACCGCACCCAAAAGTCCCTGATAGTCATATTATCTCTCTCCTCAGTAGTGATAATAGACTCCCACCACTGTAGTGCCACTTCCACTAGCTTAAATGTAGCTAGTATCTTCCTCTGAACCTCAGTGCACTCATACATCCTCAAGTGCCTATGAATGTCCTTCTTCCACTGGCTAGCCACTACAACATTTGAACTCCCTTCGAACTCCGGAGTTTTTGCCTTCTAGAAGGCATCCCTAAGATGGTTCTGGGGCCACCGTCGGTGCCTGGAGAGGGGCCCATTGTACCATGTCCAAACCTGCATTTACCACCTGTGCTACGATAGCGACAACCTCTGTCGCATTCATCGTGCCCTGAACCGAAGCTGTTTGGGGCTCTAGTTAGGCATCCCTAGGAGCTCGTTGTGCACGTCTGGGAGAAATCTGAAATGAGAGAAAATATTTATAAGTCCACAGTAAATATCTCAAATAGTTGAAGACAAAAAGTGAGCAATTAAAGAATCCAACAATCCTAAATATAGGGCTCTATATAAAAGAAAGATACACCGGAAGCATAATAATCCGTGCAGATCCTAAAGTACTGTAGAACCTGATGCTCTGATACCAGTTGTAACACACCGCCTAATTAAATATCTGGTTATCAGTCCTTTATTAAATTAAATCAAAATATCCATTTGGTTCAGAAAATGCATCACTGTCGAAAAACTTTTATTAAAATACTAACCACCTAATATTTAAAAAAGGTTGAGATCAAAATTGTATCTTTTAATTAATGTAAAATTAGGTTAATGAATAATTAAAATTCACCATCTAAACCAGACTCATATGAAAGGTAATGATTGAAATAATAAATGCAACTATAGTAAACATATCTAGTCTAAGTATCAAGTACAATAATCCGATCGAAATAATCTAACAGCTAAACTGAATAAATAAATAAACCCATAAATCTTTAACTGTTTAATAGGAGTCGGAAACATTCCCTTAAAGGAGTGATTAGCTCAGAATGAAGGAGTGATAAATATGGGGGGCGTCTACTTCCGATGTCCTGTAACTTCCACAGCAGGTACAACACGTCAAATAAATGGAACTCCGATGCTCTGTGTCCTTGTGGATGGGAACCTAAAATAATTGGACAAAAGAGAAAATATTTGCAAGAGATGGCCCAGGGCACGAGTGTAAAACAGTTAAATTTTTAGCAAGTATTTAAATGTCACACTAAAGCAAATAGTATGCGTATGTTATCTTTTCGAACACTCACTTGAGATTATCACCTCTCAACTAATGTGCACGCCTAATGCACCTCTAAACCCATTAAGCATTCTATCATCTAGCTAGACTATAGACAAGAATCCTTCTAATCACTACCTGCAATACCAACTAGCATTTTCCACACAACACTATCTTCAATGGTTTCACGCATGTTATCTCAATTTGGGAAGTATTTATGAATCACGTTAAGTGCTTGCTTACTTAAGTTATTCAAAGATTATGATCATTATATGTATTATCCACATACTTTCATATAACAAGTATCACTATATATATATATATATATATATATATATATATATATATATACTAACAGGAACCTCTAGACTCAGCTACTGTGCCCTCATATTCTGTTATCAAGTCCCGATACATCTTGCACAGAATAAGGACAATGGGTTCGGCATCTGCCACGAAGCATAGATTTACAAATCGCACATAATGGAGGAGAACATGGTTCCAAGCCTATGGGCTATGTACGTACCTACGCACCCATATAACCGTCAACACTATCATTCTAAGATTTCCCTTAACTAGGTTCCATTCCCTTGAAGTATCCGTCAAATATCCCCTCGGAGACTCTACAGGATAGGACTGTCCCCTTTACCTAACCTCTTGTGATAGAAGTATGGTAGGTTTGTCATACACATAATAAATATCAATATAGGAATTTACGCAACCTACAAAGTTCATTAGGTATACACACAACCCAGATATTTAACTTATACTTAGTACCTTTCATTACTACTTGCATTACACATACTATATTACGAATACTCTCTCGCTCGTATATTTTAGGGATAGATCGTCTCTCCAATTATCATACAGAATCATACTTATTATATTACCCACTAATTATGTTCTAATCCGAATCCCAATTATACTTATTATATTACCCACTAATTATATTCCTCCTATTTTCAAAAAATACACAGGAAAGGGTGGGAAATCGAAGGAGCATATTAAGCGCTTTGTCGAACATTTGGGGGCACATTGTAATAATAAAAGGCTTAGGATGAGGGAGTTTTCTAATTCCTTGACAAACAAAGACTATATCTGATATTCCCATTTGACTCCTAATAACGTTTCTACATGGGAGGAGATGCACGTATTGTTTGTCCAAAAGTTCTTTCTAGCAGAAGATGAATTCAATTTGACCAAGCTGGGTAGGGAAAAGCAACGACATGGGGAAGAAGTTGTGGCCTACATTCAAAGGTTCAGGGAAAGATCCCTCGACGTGAGGGAGGAGGCCAAAGAATCCAAGTTATTACATATCTGCGCTGAGGGTCTGCTTCCCAAGTACATCTACCATGTTATCAATGAGACGCGCGAGGTGACTTTCTCGGTGTTCTTAAAAGCGGTGAGAAATATCTCCTTGGTGGTGGTTCCCATGATGTTTAGGCAGCTGATGAAACTCGCGAGGGGGAGGTCTCAGCCCCCATAGGTAGGATACACCAAAGGGGGAGATAGGGGCAAAGCACCGAAGAAGGACAATAAGAAGAAGTTCGGAAGAGACAGGGAAGACCCACCACCATTGCCTTGTACAGTGGAGGAAGCTGTCAGCTATTACAATGCGATGGTCCAAGGGGGAACGATCTATGAGACAAAGGGCGTTCCCGTTGAGGAGCCCAATGCGGCAACGAAGGCAAATCCAAAGTATTGCCAGGTTCATCGAAGGATCCAGCATCCAACCAAGAGCTGCTTTACACTGAGTAGAATCATCGACAGGTATGTGAAGGTAGGGAAATTTCAAATCCCTCCGCAGAACGTCAACAACAACCCCTTGCCATCACATGGAGCCAATCTTGTGGTGGCCTATAACAAAGAGGCGGAGAGAGTAAAAAATGAAGCAAAGAGAGTACGAAGAGGCTCTGGAAGATTGCATGAGGGGAATGGATAATGTAGTATTGGCTTATGACAAAGCAACCGCCAAGGATGAGAAGGAGGTATACAACACTGAAGGTGAGGAAGTAGACCCAGTTCTAGAATACTGTGCAGTTTCAAAATCCCCAAAGTTCACCTGGTTCTTCAACCAGGTGGGGGTACTGCAGGAGAGTAGGTGGGATATAACCCAGGAAATACTTGATATTGCGAGGAAGAACACAGTCCCTTCGCTGAGATGGAAGGTAACCATGTCCAGGTTGGTAAGAAAGTTTCTATCAGAGGTACCCTTCAGCGATGCAGATAGGGCCATAAGGTTCCCTCACAATAGGACGTTGTATGTGACTGCCAGTGTCAACGGGGTTAGCTTCGCAAGAAATCTTATGGATGGGGGATCTTCCATCAATATCATGCCAATCAACTCTTTTCACGCAACCAATATTCCAGAGGAAAGGTTGGTTTCCATGCCTTTGGTAATTTCGGGGTATGATAACAAGTCTTCCAAATCCATTAGGTACATTAATATTGGGATTGTAATGGGAAATATGAGTTCCCATATGAAGTTCCACATAATAGAGAGTGAAACTTTCTGTCATCTATTAATAGGGAAGGTGTGGATGCACAACCAAGGGCTAGTTCCTTCTACGTACCACTAATGTGCCAAACCAAATGTCAAGGGAATTGAGGTGACCATTAGGGCTACAAAGAGTCCCTTCGTTGTTGAGGAGGCTCACTTAGTGGACGTAGCATTTTACAAAGAGTTAGAGGAGGGTGTCTGGGACCTAATAAGAAGAATGGAGGGAGCATGGGTTCCCTCGATCAGAGAAAGAATGGGTCCCTTAAATGAGCAAAAGAAGGAGGTTGCGAACAACACAAGGGAAATAACTGAAGAAGCTCACCAGGTAGTCCCTCGGCCCCAAGGCATCTTGAAGTAGCTCACATACACAATGAAGCCCATAGTGGATCTGATGGAGCATGAGTTCTAACGGCAAAGCATGCTAAGTCGATTCTCCGGAGAAAGAGTGGACGAAGCTTCTAGAGAGAATAAGAGGAAGGAAGTCACTGCTACCAGTAGACAATGCAATAAGGTCATTACCGAGGAGAGAAAGGTGGTCTATCGATTATAACAGTGTGAGCGGGTGGTCGAGGAAGCTTATTAGATCAATGGGGATAGTGCATGGTGATAGAAAATTCCAGCAAACAGTAATTTGTAGAGGAAGTCACCGAGGAACCAGATTACATGGCAAATCAGCTGAAGCCCCAAGCATAAGAGTTAGAGCAATTAAACCGGGTGAAGGAAGGAGAGGATTCGAGGCCCATATTCATCTCGAAGGATCTCAGTAAGGAGAAACGAGAGGCCTTGGTTAAGTTAATTCGGGATTTTATAGACGTCTTCATGTGGAAATACACAGAGATGGAGGGGCTGGATGAGGAAGTAAGCTAGCACAAGCTAAATGTAATGCCTTCAGCCATTCCAGTAAAATAATCAATGAGGACGTACAAGACTGAGCTAGATTTGAAGATCAAGGAAGAGGTTCAATGCTTACTAAAGGCAGGGTTCATCACGCAGATACAACACCCACTCTGGCTATCCAGTATTGTCCCGATGGGGAAGAAGGTCAAAAACCAAATAAGGATCTGCGTGGACTTTAGAGATTTGAATAGAGCTTTCCCCAAAGATGAGTTCCCTCTACCATCCATTGATAGCTTGATATATGCAACGGCTGGTCATGAGATGTATAGCTTCATGGAGGGGTATGTGGGTATAACCAGATCAAGATGTACCCCTCGAATGCAGAGAATACAACATTCAGAACCCCGTTAGGTAACTTCATGTACAGGGTGATGCCGTTTGGACTCAAGAATGCTAGGGTAACTTACCAGAGAACAATGATGGAAATTTTCCATGACTTCTTTCACAAGTTTGTGGAATTTTATGTGGATGGTTTGTTCATCAAGTCAAGGAGGGAGGAGTCCCATCTGAGCGATTTGAGGAAGGTGTTTTCCCGTTGCAGGAAGTATAAATTGAAGATGAATCCATTGAAATGTGTTTTGGGGGTGACAAGTGGGAAATTCCTAGGTTTTGTGGTTGATAGACATGGGGTGCAGATGGATCAGGACAAACAACGGGCGATTTTGGAAATGTCATGCCTAAGAACGGTGAAGGAGCTGAAGAGTTTCCTCGGTAAAGTCTCCTACCTTAGGATATTTATGACCGAATTGGCCGAAATAACACATCCATTAATGCATCTATTACGAAAGGGCACGAAGTTCAAATGGGAGGAGGTTCACCAGGAGTCTCTTGGCGGGCTGAAGAAACTGCTCGTTTCACCACAGACCATGGTTTCCCTGAAGGCAGGAGTATCATTGCAGCTGTACCTCACATCTACCATGAGGTACGTGGGATCTTTACTGTAATAAGAGATCGACGAGAAAAAATGACCAGTCTATTACCTCAGCAGGATCATTCATGGGCCAGAAGTCAGATACAATAGTTTAGAAATGCATTATTTAGCCTTAGTCTTTGTAGCGCACAAACTTAGGCATTATATGTTGTCTTTTACAATTCATATTGTAACTAGATGTGATCCTATAAAGTATTTGCTAGGAAGAACGATTTTTATTGGTAGGGAAGCTAGGTGATTCCTCATCCTATTTGAATATGACTTGAAATGCGTGGTTCCTCGTACGACCAAAGGCCAAGCATATGCTGATCTGTTGGCTATCTTCCCCTCAGGAACGTTCAAGCAACCCAAAGAAGATATTCCAGGAGACAATTTGTAGGCCAACCATTTAGATGCAGCGGACGAGGAATGGACAATGCAGTTCGATGGGTCATCGGCAGAAAAGAAAGGAGGAGCATGGGTTATTCTTTCAAAAGGAATGGAGGAGATTTGACTTTCTTACAAGCTAGATTTCCCTTACTCTAACAACGAGGCAGAATATGAAGCATTGGTGCTGGGATTACTAGAGGCTCTTCGAAGGGGGATACGTTCACTTTGCATTAAGGGGGATTCAAACTTGGTGGTTCAGCAAGTGTATGGAGAATACGCATTCAAACATATGAACCTGGCACCATACATAACAATCGTCCAGAGACTTCTTTGCCAGTTCCATCAGACCAAGATCAGGAGGTAGCCTAGAACGATGAACTGTCACCCAGATGCCTATGCCACCACTTCCCAAAAAATGGTCATGAGGAGCGATACAACTATCGTTGTGATTCAATGAAGAACAACTCATTTGATGGTACAGTCAATCCTACCAATGGAAGAAGATGGGTACTGGAGGGGTGAGATTAAGAGGCAACTGTAGGCTGGTGAAGAAACGATGGGGCTAAGAGAATTGACCCAGTACTTTACGAACTAGGGAAACCTTTAATTCAAAAACACAGGAGGATGGCTGTCAAGATGCATCAGCCTAGAAAAAGCAGGGTATTGGTTAAAGAAGATGCACGAAGAGCACTGCAAAATGACTGAGATCCCCGTTTATAGATGAATTCAAAGGGAGGGATATTTTTGGCCTAGTATGAAGAAGGATGCAACCGAGTTACAACAAAAGTGTGATAAATGCCAATTATTCTTCGAGGCAGCTGAATGTCATTTTGTGGCTGCTCAGCCTGACTGGAGATAGCCCTACATCGACTTCATTAAGGATGGAATTATCCTAATGGATAAAATTAATGCGATGGGACTCTGGTGAAGGGCCCCGAGATTCTATGTTCAGGAGGGGCAGCTTTATCGAAGGGGATACTTTAACACACCTTTGCGTTGCATCGTGAGAGAAGAGGCAACGAAGGTCCTTAAGTAGGCACACGATCCAGATCACATAGGAGGGGCCAAATTATATGACCAGTTCATAACTTTGGGATACTATTGGCTAACCATGGAGAAATATTCGGCTGATTTCGTTCAAAAGTGCAAGGCTTACAAACTTCATGGAAATATGATCCATGCCCCGTCAGTGGACTTACACTCACTGGAAACGCCTTATCCTTTTCACACTTGGGCATTCGACCTGGTAGGGGAAATACACCCTTCTTCTAGGGGGAAGATATGGATACTAGTGGTAACGGAGTGTTTCACAAAGTGGGCTAAGGTGATACCACTGAGAAGAGCAACAACAGGAGTGGTAAGAAACTTCATCAGAGAATACATCATTTGCCATTTGGGGATCCCAAAGGTTATCCTTTCAGGCAATGGAACTCCTTTTGTCAATTCAGAAGTAACGATGCTAACAGAAAAATACTCCATTGTCCATCACACTTCGATGGTGGCATACCCAAAGGGAAACGGTCAAGAAGAAGCGACTAACAAAACTTTGGTTAATATCTTGGCTAAAACAATGGAGGATTTCCCAGAATCATGGGATAACAAGATACTAGCCGTGTTATGGGCCTATCGGAGGACTAAGAGGAAGCCTACAGGGTATACACCGTTCTCTCTTATTTATGGGGCCGAGGCGATTCTCCTAGTGGAGTTAGAAGTTCTCGCTCCTCGATATGCTTTGCGAAGTAGTATGCTCCCTCAGAGTAGGCATGTGCAGTTGGAAGCTTTGGATGAACACAGAGATAACGCGATGCAACATTTTTAAATGTATACGAGACAACTCTCCAAGTCATATGATAACTTAGTGAGACCAAGGAAGTTCATGGAGGGAGAGCTTGTGTTGAAGGCAGCAGTGAAACATATTAGGGGGATTCCTCTACCTATGTTTGACGCAAATTAGGAGGGACCTTTCATCGTAAAGGAGGCACATGACTCAGTTTATTGCTTAATTTCAAAAATGGAAGAAGATAAACCATTCAAGATTAACAATAAATGGTTGAAAGATTATCATGTGTTGGCAGTTATATTTGACCATTGATGTAGTTGTCTATTATGAATGCATAAGTTCTTTGTTTCTATTATGATGAGTGTACAAGTTCTTTTTATTATGGCTCAAGAAGAGATGAAAGAATTAAAGAATTTCACACTTCACAATCTAAGCAAACAGTTGTAACACAAAGAGATGGCATAAGAAGATAAGTATCTTTTTCCATTTATAAACTTTGGGGCATTACAAAAGTGGGAGCTATCGCCTAAGAATTACATGAAAAAAATACATATACAAGTTCATTCGCCAAGAAGGAACCACAGATCTGGAGAAGAGAAAAAATCTCCAGGGAGGCCTGAAGAAGCTGCTTTGCAAGATCGTTGAGTGTTAATAGAAACCTCCAACCTTGTCTACGCCTGTGTGCGCTCAATCAAAAGTTTCTCTCCTTTCGACTTCTCCGCACGTAAAGCTTCTTCCAGGTCCCCCACCTCTTTATCAATAGTTTCAATAAGAGGTGCTAGCTCGTCCAAATTAACTTCCTCGGTCCGTTGATCCTCCTGATATTTTTGTAAGAGCTCCTTCTGGCTGTCCAATTACCGGTTCTTCAAAATCTTTAAATGTGCGATGAGATAGTCAAAATGAAACCCGTCACCACCCAACTCCATCTGATAACCCAAGAATTGGTTGAGGAGGGGTCTGGTAACACTTGCAGCCGGAGTATTGGCCATTTCAGCAATGACGGTGGCCATGCCTTGAAGCCTATGGCTCATAACTGAGATGTTTGAATGTAGGCAGTCCACCGCGAAGGTCTCAAGATGATATCTCATAAGTTGTTCAATTGCCAAATGGTGGTTGGCAAGCATTTGGGGAGAACATTGGATTACCATCAGGTATAAGGCGAGAGGACCCAAGTCGGGCAGAGGAATCTCGCACCCATATTTTCTCTCAGTAGCGTCACCTGTCGTGGAACCTTGATTATTATGGATAGATTCTTCAGAGGACACATGTTCACGATGTGGCGAGGCAATGGGCGAAGGAACTGGGGGAGAATCCTCTCGAGCAACCTAAGAACAGTTAGAGGAAACAAAAGGAAAAATATTAACAAGAATTTTCGTTGTTAAGTCACCGATATAGGTGGAGTTTTTAAAAAATATTAACAAGTGTTTTCGTTGTTAAGTCACCGTTATAGGTGGAGTTTTTGAAAATCTTAACAAGTGTTTTCGTTATTAAGTCACCGATATAGGTGGAGTTTTTGAAGAATCTTAACAAGTGTTTTCGTTGTTAAGTCACCGATATAGGTGGAGTTTTTGAAAATCTTAACAAGTGTTTTCGTTGTTAAGTCACCGATATAGGTTGAGTTTATGAAAAAATCCTAACAAGTGCTTTCGTTGTTAAGTGACCAATATAGGTTAGGTTTTTGAAAAATCTTAACAAGTGTTTTTGTTGTTAAGTCACTGATATAGGTGGAGTTTATGAAAAAAAACTTAACATGTGTTTTCATTGTTAAGTCACCGATATAGGTGGAGTTTATGAGAAACTATAACAAGTGTTTCGTTGTTAAGTCACCAATACAGGTGGAATTTATGGAAAAAACTTAACAAGTGTTTTAATTGTTAAGTCACAAACCCAATTGAAGTTCGAGAAACTGAGAAATACAGAGAAACTAGCAAAGTACCTCAGCAGCGGTAGGAGCAAGAACGGGAGTCACCATGGGGGCCATAATGGAATAAATCGTTGGAGGCAGGCTCATTTCCTTAGAAGCCTCAACGGGGCCCTTAGCTGCAGAAGCCTCAACGGTAGGCGAAATTCCCTCGCCAACATAAGGTACTAAAGTTAACATGGGGGCATCATGTGAAGAAGACGTTGAACCTTCAAAAGATGCCCCAATGAGAGCAGTAGCACCAACCTGGGCCTAGGAAGAAAAAAAAGCCACTTAGAGAAAAGGGTGGCGAGAGACTTGGAGAAAGATGCAAATAAAAAGCAAAGTGTTAGACACAAGAAGTAAACACAAAAGAATAAGGGGGTAGGAATGCACATAACTTACCCCCGTTATGGCACCAAAAAGAGGAAATGCAGTAAGGGGCCTTGTCAATATAGGAGGAAGGAGAATGCTAGCTATCAGTGATGACACTTCCACCTAAAGAGGATCAACATATTAGAAATGATAAAAAAAACAACGAGATAAATAAAAGATGTAAGGCTTGGAAATAAATCTACCTGTGGGGCACTCCCTTCGATCACAGCGAGGGGCAGAGGGACCTCTTGCTCTGATGGCAACTGAGAAGAGGCTACAGTAGTTGCCTCTTGCCGGCAGGGCATTTCAGCAGGCCCAACGGTAGTGGCCCCCACATCAGCTTCCTTAGATCTTTGGAAGGACAATCTCCGTGAGTACGTAAGTCCTGTCATGAGGGAACGAGGAGGAGTGATATCATCTTGAGATATATTGTAATGTCCCTCCACGAAGAGGCTTATAGGGGGACTGGGATGATTAGGCCTTTCTTCTCGAACTCCCTACACTAAAACATTTTATTAGTAAGAATTGAGCAGATGCAACACACCTTAAGAGAAGGGGAATGAGAAATAAAGAATGAACAAATACCTCAGATCCAGAGGGAGAATAGGAAGGTATAATCACTGGTGAAGGCGGTGAGGAGGCAGAAGCAGAGGGAACTGGTGATGAAGGTTTCTCAAGAGTTTGTCTCTTCTGGGTCTTAGTACCCAGCGTTTTCTTCCTGGATATCGTTGCACCACCAGTTTCTGGTACCCTCGTCCTTCTTCTCCTTTTTACCGTTGGCTCCTTGGGATCAACCATGATTGTGGGGAACGTACTCGAAGGAGGAACGAAGATAGCGTGCCATCAAAACTCAGCATGTATTTTGTCAACTTCAGCTTGCACCTGCCTCCTCATCTCTTCAGCCATCTCTGGAGATATAGGAGGGGGAACGGTGGCAATAGGTAATGCCTATAAAGTAATTTGTGTTTGAACTTGGGCCTTAGACTTCTTGTACTTGGACTTCTTGGCCGTATTAGCAGGTGGCTGAGAAGGCCCTTCTCCCATGGAAGCTTCGACCGAGGGGGCAGATGGTTTGGGGGTTACAGCGGCCTTGGGTTTGGGTGTGGCAACAAGGATCATGGGTCAGTACGGAGGAAGTTCACTGGGAGGCTCTTTGGGGGTTTGTCTTAGAGGGAACTCAACCCAAAGCACGGATTTTCCCTTAAGACCTAGTTCAAAAGAAGAGAAGGAAAGGACTGGGGGATATTGAGGGTGGGACTGAATGTACTCACGGATCATTTCCAACTGCTCCAAATGGAACTTAGTGGAAAGAGAAGTGGATATGTCTCCCTTCCTAGTAGAACTAGGAAGGGTGACACAACCATCAATGGTGGACGTCACACCAAGCACCGCGACTGCAGTATAGAAGGTGCTGGCTTCAGCGAAGGTGGCCTTTGCGTGGTTATCCTGGAACACATATCGAGGGGTCCCCTGATCAAACCCAAACTGCCTACTGTATCTATCAGGGTTGTAAGGCTCTGATGCATATCCCCATTCAGTGTAGGAGGGGAGAAACCCAGGGGTAAAAAGAAGCACTACGGCTTACGAGGGATCTTCTACAACCGGATGTAACTTGACCATCGTGGATGCAGAAGGAAAGAAGACCCAACTATGGGGAAAGGTAGACTCATTATATGGCCTCATCACGAAGGAGTCTAAATGATTAAAAACCTCCATTACCACCTTTCGAATTTTCTTCTTGTGGAAACATAGGAGGCATGGGGGCTTGATACTGCCCACAGGTAGAGGAATAGACTTGGCAGGGATGGCAGAAAAATAGGTGTAAAGAAAGTATGTTAGAATAATGGTGTTGGCAAAATTGGCCAAGTTGTAATGGCCTAGTAATCGTGCCATGTCTAAGTGGGTTCGATCCATCCAGTTGTACAGTGACCCCAAAGTGATGGTGGCCAAGGGAAGGTTGAACCCTCTGGCCAAATGAATGGAAATATTTATCAAATCCCTCCTGGGCTGATCGTTGGGTTTCCCGGTCAGAAAGAAGTGTGAAAGCAATACAAGTATATAGGCTGGTAGTTCCAGGGATGTACCTTTACCCCGAATCGTTACATCATTGACATCCTTCGATGTTGGAGATTCAAAAAAATAGTTGATGAGGGGGGAAAATATGGCTTTGTTTGAGGAACCCGTACAACGGTGGCAAATCCGATCCAGCTCAACTCGATCAGCAACTTCTTCGGCATCCGGATCCTCATCATGGTAGGTGAACTCACCCATGGGTTCAAACCCAACGAGTTCACAGATGTCCTCCAGTGTAATGGTGAACTCCCCCCACGCAGCGAAGAAGGTGTGGGTTGTGATGTTCCATCGGGAGACTAGGACTTGTAACGCCGCATTATACTTTGAGAGGGTGAACTCCCCGAACCAGTATACGCGATAAAGCCCAACCTTGTCAAGAGCACCAGCATGAGATCTATGCATGTGTGTGTGCCAGGCAATGAAATGGGCTGGCGACCCCCCAGGTGCTTCGAAGTTAATTTGAGAAAGGGGGAAGTCACCACGGTCTAAGTGGAAATGCAAAGTCCCCCTTGGGGGTAGATAGCCCCACTTTGATGAATCTACTTCCTCATCACCCAATAGTAAATGGTAGAACTTGGACGAGAAATGGAAGGTCTTGCAGGCCTCAGAAAATTTATCATCTTCTTCAAAGATGGGCGCCCGATGATGGAAGCGTAGCTTCTCTAGACGAGCAACATTCAGGGCAACGTCGCTAGGGGCGACATCAACACCAGAAGGGGCAGAGGGGGAGCCTGGATGAGTGGTGGTAGCAACCTTGGAAGCACTTGGAGAAGCCATAATAGAGTGACGATGGATGATATAGCTGGGTAAGAAGGACTAAGAACAACGAGGGAGGAGCACAACCGCAAGTGGTGGTGGAAAATATGAGATAAGGAGGAGACTGAGTAAAGAATGGGGCAACAATGGATGTCGCACAGAGTTCGCACAGAGTTTATCTCTCTACAAAAGTGGGATGCTTGAAGAAGATGAAGGAAGGAGAAGGGTTTTGAAATAAAAGTGACGTTTGATGGGTTTTAAACTCGACTTTTGAGTTTCCCACCATCGCACGTGCAAAGGCCTCCTATAATCATTTCAAATGAACATGTGGCACATCGGGAAGCATCTTGACAGTTGAAAAGATAGCGCCTCATCATTAATGAATTGATGCTTGGGGAAAAGAAGGGGGTACCTTCTCCAGAATGTTTGAGTTTTGGTGCCAGAATTTTTGTCAGATATATCCAATGACTCCGCACGAAGGTAGTCCCCCAACGATTTAAAAAAAGTTACGATGTCCCCTACCCATAAGTCCAAACGTTGTTTAATTTGTGACTCAGTTTCATCGGGGAGAATTCCTACTTTTTCGAACATAGCAAAGCATTACAAGGGATAATTTCACTTACCAAGAGTCCAAACGAGAATTTGATAAGGTTAGTTGGCCTTTTGGGAGAATTTTAAATAATAAAGCTAGAACGGTTGAGGCTCAGCATGAGGAAAAAGTGGAGATGCCCCTTCGCCCAATCCCCAATAAGTCATGTTGCTTCGGCTCAGGTACATCGGGGAGAATTTTACTTTTTCTAGGAGATTATAAAACTATGGTTCTAACGAATAGAGGATGCCAGAATTTTTCATGCAGAGAGGGTTCATCGGATTGAGAAGTTTCGTGTAGACATTTCCTGTTCCAATAAATCTCTCCACGGAGGGGAAAATGTAGAGGGGGCTTGAAGGTAATCCTGAGATTAGGGATAATTCCCTAATTGGCAATAGTGTTTGAGATTAAGCAACCGAGCCAGCTCAAGCATGGAAGCTCAATCGTGGCAACTCAACAAGGTAGCTTGGTGTGGAAAATCATACTTTAACTTGTTGTATTAGTCATATTGTATTTCTATTTATGTTGAATTTAAGCTATAATGGTTGTAATGATGTAACGAGAATAATAAAGAGTTTTAGTGTGAGGTCAAATGGTACTCGCGAGAGACCAGGCTGGGCAAGGCCTGTGAGAGCTTTCATGCTCTATCGAATGACCTCGTTGTGGGAACTTTAGAGGGACTTGGTTTGGAGGATTGAGAAGTGAGGCACCATTGGGGATTGTCCTGACCATATTAGATACACATGGTAAAACACCGAAGGACCCTAACCGTGGAACCGCGAGCAAAGAATCTTGGAGTTCCATCGTGCGTTGAGTTGCAAACCAAACAACCCTCTACTTAATGTCACATCTACTGTAGGTGATGTCACTAGCCAGATAAACAATATCAGACCTGAACTTGAGTAAACCACCATGGTATTTGGGGCTAGCAGGCAGTTGGTGAGCCACCTCTGCGACAACAGTCCCCTGACACACAGTGGTTAGGAAAAAGTCATGTCTTGGCATTTAATATTTATGACGTGGAGACAACTAGTGAATCAGACATTTAATATTGTGAAATAAAGTATGAGGGACGTATTTTATAGTCTTTAATGACTGAGGTGCCTTGGGGATGGTGTGGGGGGATATTTAAGTACCCCAACCACCCCTGAGGAGAGGATGATCTTTTTAGAGTTTAGGAGTTATTGCTTGGGGAATACACATCATAGAGAGTTATTACAAACCAGAGGGTTTACTCACTGGACATTGTCATTTTATTACGAAGATTTTAATATCTGATAGAGATTCTTGATGGAGTTTGGTGTGTTTACCTTCCTATCAAGGTGTATCTAGGGTGCTTACTTCTCTCTCCCTCTAGCTAAGTTACTTCTAAGTTCATTACTATCTTCTGAGTTATACACGAGAGATTTGTGAGTTTAAACTGAGTCTTATCTTCATTGGGGTTTGCGTTTGTATGTCCTCTCATTAATCCAAGGTTTTAGCCAATTAACTTATCATCACCATACTTCAAAAGGGGTTACGCCCCCATCTTATCTAAAGTACCCTCTTACACCTTTAATTTTTTGTTTAATTAATTCTCAACTTCATTATTATATTATTTAAATGCATTAATAGCCTCATATTTACGATGTAATAAATAAACATAGGAATATTTTGTGAAATCGTCAATAAAAGTAATAAAATACTTTTTTCCACATCTAGTTTGTACAAATTTTAAATCACAAATATCCTTGTGAATTAAATCTAGTGGTTCGGTGATCCTTTCAATAGAATGAAAAGATAATCTAGCTAATTTTGATTCCAAAAAAATATCACATTTATAAATTTTATCAATATCAAATTTTGGCAAAAATTTCGAGTTAATTAATCTACGCGAGGTATCAAAATTAACATGTCCTAATCTAGCATGCCAAATATTAGATGATTCAATCATATAAGTAGAACCAAAAATTTCATTCACAGGGGATGCCTTAGGCATCAAAATCATTACATTCATTTTAAAGAGGTCTTTAGACAGGTGGCCCTTTTCCACATGCACATCATTTTTGAACAACGTAAACTTATAAAAAACGAACACAAGTTTAAACCCATTCTTGCTTAGAAGCAATCTGGAAATTCACGGGAAGCACATTGCTAAGAGTAAGCTCCTTTTACGAAGTCATCTTCAGAATAATCTTTCCTTATCCCACGACTTCAAAACTCAAAGATTTCCCTACAAATAGGGTCTCCTCATTTTTCTAAGCCTTATAAGTAGTAAACATCCATTTGTTTGCCCAAATGTGACATGTAACCCCAATGTCTGCCCATCATTCCTTTGTATTTCCTACCAAATTGCATTCAGAGACAACAACATAAAGATTTATGTCTGGAATACCATCCAAAATGATCTAACCCTCCGTCACATTTTCTTGAGCATTGTTCTTTTTAGCGTTCTTTTGTTTACGACACTCGCTTGAACGATATCCGGGCTTGCCGCAATTGTAGCATTTGCCTTTGAACTTCTTTCTTTGCTTAGATGTGCCTTCCCCATCAAACTTACATTTGAATTTCGGTCCTTTAACCACATGAAACTTGGACTCCATGATGTTCTTCCCACTTCTCCTTTGAGATTCACGGTTGCTTCTTTAATCCACAGTCGCACTACTAATTCTTAAACATTAATATCATTTGATTTGTGCTTGAGATAATATTTGAACAAATTCCAAGATGGAGGTAATTTTTCAATTATTGTTGCCACTTGAAAAGTGTCACTATCTGACATTCCTTCAGCATGAATGTTAGGAAGAATAACCTAAAGTTCTCGAACTTGTGTAATAACTGGCTTGGAGTCAACCATTTTGAAGTTTAGAAAATGTCCTACGATGAATTTCTTCATACCCGCATCTTCAGTTTTGTACTTCTTCTCCAATGAATTCCATTATTACTTAGCGGTTGTCGTGGTGCTATACATAGGGTACAACGTCTTGTCCAAGTATGTCAGGATGTAGTTTCGGAGAAGAAAGTCAGAATGTTTCCATGCTTCCACGAAAATAACTTTATTAGTTTCATCTCTCTCTTACAAATGGGGACAATCCTCATAAATGAACCTTGCCAATTGGAAGATTGTGAGATAAAAGTGCATATGTCCTTGCCATTGCTTGAAATCGGCCTCGATTTTTTTTTCATTTCTCCGCATGTGGCATGTTCACGGGGGCAACAGTAGTCTCATGTGCCACATTCACGGTTGGTGGGACTATGTTAGTACTGTGGGATTCCATTTATGTTATAAAAACATAATTTTTTTATTAATTGTATTGTTCATTTTTAATGAATTTATCAAAACAAAATACAAAATTCTGTACACCAGTTTCCTCAAATATAATTAATACTAAATGAGTTCTGACAAGAATTATGAATAATATATGCAGAACTTAAATTAAAATATCAAACACTATTTTTTACTATTCTAAAATTAATTAAATAGGTGTCAAACTGTTTTTAATATATAAAAAAACCGTAAAAATAGATTTTAAAAATACTACGAGTTCAAATTTTTTTTTGTACATAACAGATTAAAAAAATTTGTAAGAGTTTACAAAAATCTGTGCAAAACAGATTAACAAAAATATGTAGAGATAAAAATTTTATTTTCGAAAAACAGTATACAAATTATAAATAAAGTAAAAAAAAATACTTTTCTGTAACAGTAAAATAATATTTCTGTATGAATTTATAAAAAAGTAAAAATTGGTAAATTTGTCTTGAGATTCTTATTACTGTTTACAAATTCAAAATAAAAACAAAATATAAAAGTAATTACAGAAATTAGAAATCACTTACTTGATATTACATAAATATATACTTGATAAACTGAATAGAAATTCGAGCCCTGCGTTATGCCATAGTGTCCTTAAGACAAATGTATTCCCTCCAAGTGCTTAAAGGTTGATGAATAATTGTCTCCTAAGATAGAACGGAATTTTGGATTAAACAAGTTGTGCAACAAAGTATATTCCCAGCGAACACAATTTTGTGTGTTTCCTCAACCAAACAATAGAACTGATGGTAATGAAGTGAATGCATGAATGCAGAGAATGTTTTTCTAAATCTGGAACAACATTTCGGTTTGGAAATAAATGTAGGGTGATGTTTTCATTAGTTAATAATAGGAGGGATAATATCGAATGCATGTGACTATTCAGAAATAAATGCCAAAATAGTTAAACAAATTTAACTGTTGATAATAATTGTCAAACAGTTTATTATTTAGTTAATTTCGTAATAAAACTGAACCGAGTCGATCCGGTCGGACGACGCGTTCACGGGCTTTTGGCCCAAGCCCAACACATGCATAATGTAGGCCATATCCCCTTCAAAGAGTTGGGATACCCCAAAGAATCAAAGCCTTAGTCCATCATTTGGGATTTATTAACTCGTCATTTTCCCACTACTCTTCCAATGTGGGACAAGAGTTAAAACATATCCAATCCATTAACTTTCATTGTTTATGCGCCACTTTGGGGACATATTTATCATTCATAACTTAATGGAATTAGACATGTGAATATACTACGTTAATCTCCTTATCAAAGAGAACGCGTTCTTATATGGTCTCATAATTATCATGGTGTGGGTCCCACCTAAATTTGAGCTCAAAGTTGCTCAAAATTCTGTCCAGAAAATCTGGACAACTTTCTGTCCATTTTTTTCAAAAAATTCACCACGTGAATGATATATCACTATAAATAGAAACACAACATATGCAGATGAAGATGCATACACGGATTGAGTAAAACTGAAGATTTATTGCATTAGGAGAAATAGATTAGTGGCCTTGAACCTTCGTTAGTGATATACCATTGGATTTACTTGGTTAATCAATGGACTTCACGTCTTTGAACTGTCAATCATTTTTGTAAACCTAGAAAACAATATTCATAAAATAATTCTACAACACCGTTGGTTCTCACATTAGTGTTGATTTTGGTCATGAACAACACTCGATTTCGTGAGTATTTTAGAGAATTTTCCTTTCATTATTCTCATAGAAATGGCTCCTTTTTACTCACGTAGTTGTTTTCCATATAGAATATCCTGCAACTATTACACTTCCAAAATCACAAGCTAAAACTAATTCTGAAGAGTTGAATTCAATTGCTGAGAAGTTTAGAGATAAAGAGACAGGGATTGAATGTCAAGTGAAATAGTGAAGAGAGAATCTTCTCGTGATTACCCGTTAACTCTCTAGCTGTCAGTGTTTCATTAATATTACTTCCCTAAATAATTATATTATGAAATTATACTGTGTTACAAATTGACATGGTTTAAGCCTTTCCGGTGCAAGCCTCGCGGTGAATATGCATTCTCAAGATTTGTGAAGAATGGTTTATGCTTTACCCTTCGTATTGAAATAAAAATGGCCCTTCTTCCGAAGACAACTTTAAAACGGAAGAACGTTGATGAGTATGGAATTGTAATTTTGTTTGTATATTTAATTATACCTGAAAGTAATAAAATAAAAATTCTTTTAACTCCACTTCGATTCTTACATATGAACAACAATATGATTACGTAAATATCTATACAGCTACACATGTTTTTCTTAGTAAATCTTGCACACCAACACTTTTGACAACACTTTGAATTTTACAAAAATAAAACCGTATTCTGCAGTCGAAACATATTTTCCTTTGATTGACTTTTGATAGTCCAAAGTTCGCCTTTTCTTAATGAAGAATCAAGACCTTCCGTTATCACGAGAAAATAAGATTTTGGTCACGGAACTTTCCTATGATGAGTCATATACATCCGCAGAAGCTTTTGAGGGCCCTACTCCTGCTATTGCTACTGGCCTCTACACTTCTGAGGGTAGTCCTGACGCTTATGGACAGTGTTGTAACAAGTTAAACATCTCCCTGGGAAGGGTCCTCCCCTCTTTCCCTGCTATCCCCGCCCCTGATGGCCGTTACCACCCCTCCCTTGGCCATACTGGCCCTACTGAACCTGCTGCTGGCCCTAAGGGCCGTCCTGACCCTGATAGACATATCTAAAGCCTCCCTGCCCATGTAAAAAACATCTTTACCTCAACCTCTTAGGATCCCTCTGCTTGGAACCCTGATCACTGTGCCTATGTTGACCTTGAACTCCCTATGCCCAACTGACACCATTTCGTTCTGTCTTTCCCTGCTCGCTGGACTCTCCTACTCGCTTAATCTCTGTCAGATGAAAACGATATTCCTGGTAGTGGGGTAGTTCTTCATTAATCACGTCCAAATAGGTATCCCAAGAGAGATTGACTATCAAATGCTGGTGGATCCTCCATGTCAACCCATCCATAAAACACTGAATCTTCGTTTCCTTAGTCGGGATCTCATCTGGTATAATGTTCAGAAGGTTGATAAACTCTGACTCATATTCTGCCATGATTTTTTCCTCTTGGTTCAAGTTCACCAACTTCTGTATCATCTCTATCTAGACATCCAATGGAAAATATTTGTGGTCTAACCGCACCCAAAAGTCTCGAATCGTGAGTGTGTCTCTCTCCTCAGCGGTGGTAATATACTCCCACCACTTCAGTGCTTCTCCCACTTACTTGAACGTGGATAGTATCTAACTTTTCACCTCCATGTACTCATGTATACTCAAATACCTCTGGATGTCTTTATTCCATTGGCTCGCTACCACCACATCGGAGCTCCCTGTAAACTCCAGAGGATGCACCTTCTGGAAGGCATCCCTAAAACGTTCCCAAGAAGACGGGAAGGCCTTGGACTGAACTGGAGCCACCATCGGTGCCCGAGGTGCTGCCTACTACACAATTTCCAATGTGGGATTTATCTCCTGAGCTACAATGGCGAAAACTGCAGTGGCATTCATCATACCCTGAGCTGGTGCAAGCGGAGGCTCGGGCTGAACATCCCTGGGAACTCTCTGTGCACATCGAGGAGGCATTTGAAAGGAGAGAACAGTTTCATAAGTCTATAGTTATTATCTCAAAATAGCTGAAGAATGTAAAATGCACAAATAGTACACCAATCCTAAAATATAGGGCTCTATATAAAAGGATGTTACGCGGAAACATAATAAGTCGTACAGATCCTAAGGACACTAGAACATGATGCTCTTATACCACCTGTGACACCCCGCCTAATTAAATACCGGGTGATAAGTCTTTTATTAATTAAATCCATAATATCTAGTTGGTTCAAATAATGCATCACTGTCGAAAATAATCAATTTTATTTAATTAAAATTAACCACCTAATATTTAAAAAGGTTAATGTCGAAATTTTATCTTGTTATTAACCATCATCAAGTAAGGAAATAACTAACTTATACTATTCATTCCAAAAACATAAGGAAAGAACTAGCTAAATTAAAATAAAGAACTGGAGTAAACACATCCAGTCAAAATCCCATACAATAATCCAAAGCCATGAAATATAAGTCTACTAATAGAATATAATATCTAAATAGCTGAATATAAAATAGGAAGGGACGACATGTCCAACTTAAGTAAACAACTGATAGATTAAAAGAATAGACTATGAAGCATTTATTAGCAATGTCATGTATCTTCCATAGCAGCTACAGCTCGGCAACCGAATGTAATCTCCTAAGCTTGGTGTCCCTGTGGCCGAGCATTAAATTAAAGGAACAAGAAAAGAGTTTTGAAGAAAAACGGGTTAGAGACCGAGTAGAAAACAGTTAAAATATAGCAAGTGCTTAAATTGGTTAATTATCACAAATATTATTCATGTTAACTTAGCGGACTCCCTTGAGATGCTCACCTCTCATCTAATGTGCACGCCTAACGAGCCTAACTACCTATACTAGTCACGATACTATGACTGACTATGCGTAGTATAACCACTATGCTGGGTAAAATATCTATATAACCCGAAGACAATATATTGATATTATTTAGGAATAGGTTTAAAGATTCTTTAACTCCTTCTCATAACATTCTGAATTCTAAACTAGTGACCCAATAAGTATATTCTATAATAAAGTAACCACTATGAAACAGAGAATAGGAACTCAGCATACGTATATAAAATCTCACTATGTATACATATACATACATATCAATATTGCACCCATAGTTAAGAAGCCCCTGGTGCTAGGAATACTCGTATATCTAGTTCCATTGCATTGCTCACGCATGAAGGACAATGGGTTCAATATTTTAGGAACCAATAAAACATATACACATATTATAGGCGAACATAGCCCAAGCCGATGGGCTACGCACATACCTACGCACCCATACGACTTTCACCACTATCGTTCTCACAGATAGCCCGTACCTAGGTTCCATGCTCTAGTGGTATGATTCAAAATCCCCCGAAGGCACATAAGATATGGATGTTCATAACGCGCTAACCTTCGTTCGATAGCCAGTAGCTAGGTATGTCATACATATAATATTCCAAGTAATAAGCATGAACACAACTTATATAACTTAATAGGCATTCCCATAATACGTAGGTAGTATTATCATTTTTACTTTCACTGTTATTCATTCATACTTTATCCCTCTTGAACCTACCTTCCTTCCTAGGTTCTATAAACTTTATATATCCCGAGAAAAATCACATTCCCAACTAAATACTAACTTAGAACTTACGTTTATCGATACTCACATAGGTTATGGCTCTCACTTGAATAAACCTAGGATGATTTTTATCTCAATCGGACCCTAGAAACCATTCTTAAATCTCGCTAGAAGCCAAGGAATCTCATTCGAACAAGGTCGTTCGAATGAGTTCGTTTGAACAATTTTCTCACTTCGAACGAACTCCATCATTTCGTTAGAAGGGTCGTTAGAATTCTCATTGGAATGCTCGTTCGAACGAGGTCGTTCAAACGACCCGAGCAGACTTCAAACGAGAAATTCGGGTAGACCCCTATTCTTCACCAAATTTGATTTTTCCAACTTTCAATCTTCAATATCAATCCAAAACTCAACCAACTCTAATTTAATGTTCTTAAACTATTCCAAATTACCCTAAGATACTTTTTAATACAAATTAAAGGTCAAATCCTTATATACTCAAATGGAATTCAACAATTTCTTCAATTCCTAATAAATCTCTTAATGTGAACCTAGAATTTTTTTAATCCTTCAAAACTCCCAATTAATTTCGTGATAGTACAAGTATAGCACCCTGCCATGGCAGTACTTCTATAATCGCATACGAGACATATACGCCGCGGCCTGTAACCCACACGGGGCGCGGCCAGAACTCTGGCATAGTGTGGCATTCACATAAGATGCCGCGGCACCCCCGATGACCAAGTTCCGCGGAGCTCCTTCAAATAGCACATCACTGCTGCTCTAGGCGCGTGCCCTCATTCACATCTACTGCGGACTTGGTAAACGCCACGTACTCAAGGCACGTGATTCAACACACAGACCTCCTATAAATTACAGTCCACACCTCGAGATAGAGGGAGAGATCGATTCCACCTACGCCCGAGGCAGGCTCTACAATACAGATCCTCACTACACAACCTCAATACACAACTTGGAGGCCACACATCTACATCGCAACCACCTATCCGGCACTCGGGAGTCCTCGGTACTGCCATGTATTCTCCTTTATTCTCATATTTGTATGCCACTTTAGGCACGATTATACTGTACAATGCGACGCATATAATGAGAACGGGGCAACATAGTGGATGTAGGCCTATTTTAAAGGCTGAACCACTCCATATCTTGTCTTCTCTCTATTTACTTGCTTTATTTGTTCATCACACACTCTACTCTTGACTTGCTGGTATGAGAACGCCTTGTGGCCGATTTCTCGTATCATCAATTTGGCGCCGTCTGTGGGAAACTGACATTTCAATCTTGTTTCTCTGCGGATATGAGTCCTTCAAACGCCTTATTCGATTCCGAGGGGTCCTTTGGATCATCTCCTCGCGGGCCGGTTACTGGTTGTTGGACTCCACATCATATTCACACCCATAGGTGGGTATTTCTTATATCCAGATATATTCCATCTTATAGCTTTAGATCCATCTTGCATACCCCTGTGATATCATTCTATCTGGCTGGTATCGAAAGGCATGACAGGCTTTTGCCTCAAAAAGATGAATGATTAGGGAGGGATTGTATCTACTCCTTCTTTGTTGTTCTTGGCCGATGATCTGGGGTTATCATTGAAACTGTGCCTTTTGTGCATAGATAGTTTATTTACTCATGAACAAACCCTAGTAGGAGCGTAATCAGTCGGGCTCTAATTTTACCATGGAGTATCATACGGCCGCGGCAGTGCATTTTGCTGCGCGCCTTATAGTCGCGGCCACAGGGTCACGTAGCAGTGGCTGTGGCCTCCATTTCCTACTTGGTTCAATATCTCTGGGATTGCTCACTTCTATCAGTTTGTTCTCAGATTATATATATACATTGTAAAGACTAACAAAAGCAGAGATGGAGGGAGAATCCAGCCGCAGTGCAGAAGTCAAGGATGAGATTGAACAACTATACAATCACCTTAATCACCTCTATGACAGCCACGCCTCGCTTCAGACCCATGTTAATTTTCTCACTCAGAGGGTGCCTATACTTAGTTGAGCCTCCCGATCGATGAGATCTTAGAAGTCATCAAAGGGGACAAGATCTTGAGGTGGCCAGAAAAATTGAGAGCTCCACCCCACAAAAGGAACAAAGCTACCTGGTGCAAATTCCATCAGGACCATGGCCACGACACAGAGCAATGCTATGCTCTGAAGGATGAAATTGAGAGGCTAATCGGGCAAGGGATGCTGCAGCGATTCCTGAAGAATGCATAGGGGATTCGGCCGGACCCAGCCGAGGCTGCCTACCGCATCTCATCCTTAGTTTTTCTATTTTTCAACTATTTCTATTTAAGTTTTATGAAGCTCACTATAGCCTTAAATACTTAGGACTTTATGTTTTGTTAACAAAGTCATCGGCAGCATACATATATGAGTATATGAACTAGCAAGTTTAGCTATATCTGATATTTTTCTTGGTTTCATAACCTGATACCTCACAAAAAGACTTGTTGTCTCAAACAAATTTCAAAGGAAATATAACAAAATCATCTCGAAGGATTATTCTACTTCAGAACGCGCTCTGGGATGGGATACGACCTTCATTAGCTCTAAGGTTTCCCTCGCAATGTGCAGCTACATCTTATCACATGATGGCTATACGCGCGGAGACATCTGAGGACCCAAGGTTTCCCTCGCAATGTGCAACTACATCTCTGCTCTTGAGGCGCGACATCAGCCACGGGGGCTTACAACTCCCACTCTTGGCTTTTGGGGCTCGTCCTCGAAGTCCGGGATGGCTTTATATGTATTATTAGCTGTGGGTGGCTTAACAACATAACCTAGCCTGGAGAGGCTTGATAGTGTCTCACATATTAGCTGTGGGTGGCTTAACAACATAACCCAGCCTGGAGAGGCTTGATAGTGTCTCAGATATTAGCTGTGGGTGGCTTAACAACATAACCCAGCCTGGAGAGGCTTGATAGTGTCTCACATATTAGCTGTGGGTGGCTTAACAACATAACCCAGCCTGGAGAGGCTTGATAGTGTCTCACATATTAGCTGTGGGTGGCTTAACAACATAACCCAGCCTGGAGAGGCTTGATAGTGTCTCACATATTAGTTGTGGGTGGCTTAACAACGTAACCCAACCTGGAGAGGCTTGATAGTGTCTCACATATTAGCTGTGGGTGGCTTAACAACGTAACCCAGCCTGGAGAGGCTTCATAGTGTCCCAAGATCGACTAAAGGTAAGCCATGAAGGACAATCGAATCAACTATTGGAGGCTCGATCATCATGATCATGAGGCGTGTCAAACCCGCAGAAGGATGGCCTCAGTTTCCCAGGCCAGGTTCTGCATCCCCATTATCTTGTCAACAGTCAAATGGATGCCGCGACATCCTCATCCACCACAACCCTAGTGCTGGACGGCAACCTGCCTCAGCTAAGCGGAAAAAGCGGCCAAGTTGCTCGCTCAAATCACCGCGGTATCTACAGAAAATTAAAGAAATCGCACCGCGGCCTGGGGTGACAACCTAAGGTGGTGCAGGGTAAGGCAATAAAGGGCCAAGGTGACAAGGGAACCGCGGATGATAAAAAAGAAAGATTGCATCGAATTATGCTATGCTGCCGCGGACCTAGTTACAAGTTCTACAAGTTCTTTCAATATAGAAAGCAGGTTACAAATATGAGAGGCAGTAACATACAACCATTCATTATAGCAGGCAGAGTAAAGCATGCAATGCAAAAAAGAAAAAAACATTAAGCAGGGATAAGAATATGGCCGCAGCCTTTGTATTAATAAATTTGGATTACAAAAATAGGGGCCGCAGCCACAGCAAAGTTCGTAATTACAAGTGCAACAAACTTAAAATCTAAGAAGCCGCGTCGTTATCGTCATCAGCTTCATCACCGCCTGCGGCAGTCTATGTCTCCCCCTTAGCCTCTGCCTCTGCTTGGGCTATCAGCCTTGCCCTCTCTTCAGCCGCGACCCTCAGCTCAGCAATGCACTCCTGATGTTCTGCATCACTTAATTTCCAAGCGAGGACCGTTTCCTTGGCATCAGGGAAATTTTTAATGATTCTCTGTCGCAGCTCCTGATAGCCGCAGAGGTAGGCCCTGTTATTTGTAAGGAAGAAATCCTTGGAGCCTTTGAAGGACTCCACGGCATGATCTATGGCTAACTGGAGGGCGTCGCCATGATCAACTTCCATCTTTTTGATAGCCGCGGCATGGGCTTCGTCCTTCTGAGCAGACTTGGTTTCGAGCTCTTGATATTTTTGCTGGAGGAGGGCAAGCTTGGAAGTTGCAATCTCAGCAACACGGGCGGCTTCAGCTGTTTGAGCCTGCGACGACTTCAGAGATTCCGCGGCCTGATTGAAATTCTCTTCCGCTTCCTCTCTGGCTTTATTGGCCTTCTCCAGGTCCATGTGGGCTGCCTGGAGGGCCGCGGCAGATGACGCTTTCCCGGCCTCAAATGAAGATGTCCGAGCTGACTGCAGGTCCGCAGCATGAGCACTCTTCTCGGCCTCTTTCAGCCGGTACAAAGCCTCGTACTTTCTTTTTTGGACTACAATCACGTCCGCGGCCTGTGTATGAAATAAGAGACGTTAGCAAAAGTACATAAAAATATGAGATACAAAGATTATGATGATTAGTACGTACCCTGAGAAGGCTGTGGAGGCCACAATCCTCCAGGTCTTCGTGATCCTCCCCAACAAGTCTGTCGAGGTCCGCGGCATCCAATGCACGCTTCATTCTCCGGGCATCCTTGGCAGTAGTGTCCCAGGAGGAATTTGGGTCAGGCTGCCTTAGTTGAGGCCTTGGCCTACCGTCTGGCCCAGAATCTCCGCGGAATTGGGGAGGCGGCAAATTTGCGTTGACGGCCACAACATTTGGTGGGGGAGGAGAAAACGGTTGCAGGGGAACTTCCGCTGGCAGCAGTCCTGCCGCGGCTAAATTTTCCCCTATGTCATCATCAAAGTGTTCATCATGCACAGGGGTTTCATCGTGAACCACTTGATCTGCGGCAGGATCTGTGGGTTTATAGCAGCAGAGGTCGCGGCCTGTACCTTGGCCCTAGACCGCTTCCTTTTTCTGCTTCTTGCGGTGTTATTTAGGACGACCGCGTCCTCATCCATCTCTGCCAGCTGCTCGGCCAGCAGTTCCCTATCAATCTCTTCACCTGGAAAATAATGGCATGAGTTCAAAAAATTCCAAGAGAATAAAACGACCGCGGAATGAGAGAAATGGTACAGTTAATTACCTTCTGCGCCCATCTGTTGAGGAATTGATTTGTTGGGGAAGAATCCCGCCTCAAATATAGTGGCCGATGTTACAAGTGTGCTGAACTTCTTGTGTTCAGCAATAAATTCTGTGGCCTCGGCAACTCTTTTTTCCTGCCGCGAGTTCAAGTGCAGATTGTCAAGAGCTGCAGAAAGAAAATACAATTCCAAGTTAGTAGTGGTCAAGAGAAATTAAAAGACACGGCTAGAATCTTATACCTAGTTTGGAGGGTGAACCCCATTGCCGCGGCATTTTGTATGATCTCTCTCTCTCGTTCTCCTCTGGGTGCATCTCCCAGCCTTCACCGGAGATGTAAAATTGTTTCCCCTTCCAGTTTTTTACACTAGTCGGTCTCCCAGTGTATAGGGTCTCGTCCCTGCCGCGGCTAGAAAAGTAATAGTAGCCGGCGAACTTTACTGAGTTCTCCTTTGGGCGGTAGAAGTGGAAGAACTCCGCGGGCGTAATGTCCTTTTTGAACAACTTCTCCCAAAGGACAACTGCAGCAAGAACAACTCTCCAATCGTTGGGGTCTAACTGAGCTGGAGCCAGTTTCATCGTCTGGAAAATGCGACGGATGGGAACAGGAACAGGCAACCGCAACCCATAGATGAACGCGTGCAAAGGGAAGCAAATCCCATCCTCAGAAAGTGCCGTGCACGATCTCTGGTTCGCGGCAGGGGCTGAACATGTCAAGTTTTTTGGAAACTCGAAAGCCTCAGCAACCTGCTCAACCCATTCTTGGGTCATCGAGCCATGGATGTCAAGAGCGGCCAATGGTTTTGCAGCCCTCCCTGATGTACTTCCAGGCTTATTTCTAGATGCCGCGGAAATATTTCCTTCTCCCATGGGATGAGTGCTTGAGTTGGCTTCCTCCTCCATCGAGTGAGATGGGGAATCCTTCCCAGATGCAGAATCCGCGGAGGTTGAGTCAATTATCACGCAGTTCGGGCAATCTTTCAGTTTGCAGGGCCCAACTGATCTTAGAGGTGGCACGGAAGTAAGTTCTGGGGGAGAAGTCCCAAAATGCTTTTCCCAAAAGCCTCTAAGGAACTCGTCTGGGTCAAAGCTCATATGGCTGCAGCAGTACCTGAAAAGCAGAATTCGCAGTTAGGCGCCGCAGCCAGTATGACTTGTAAGACTTCAAGAAGCCGCAGAAGGTTGTTTGTTTTAAGTCTTGAAAGCTGGAATTACGTCCCTAATACAGTTATTAATAAGCGAACTCTATTGCTTATGGGACCAAACGGTCCCAACTGTCCGCGGGCAGTTCCATTTTTATGGAACCTGCGCCGTCGCGAAAATGTATTAGAATTGCCTTAAGGCATCACCGACTGCGGCCATTCCTAATTTTTCAGACAATTCGAAATGCTCTAGTAGCAACTACAGTTATTCTACATGGATGTCTTGGGATTCATGAAAGTTTCAAGGTTGTTCCAAGATGGCCAAGGGGAATTAGTGTATGTAGATGCCGCGGATGTGGACTTAAGGGACCGCGTCCATTTAGCACATTTTGGGGCAAAAATTGCTAGTTCGGACGATTATCATAATCCTATTGTGCCGCGGCATTTATCCTAAACAGTTGATTAACCAAATTTTAACTATCCTAAGATCAAATTAACAAAATGTGGAGTTTTCAGCTATGAATGTCAAGAACAGTGGTATGAATGTCATATGCAGCATATGTGGGAAAAAAGTAAAACAAACAAGTAAAACCCTAGATTTCTGGCAAACGGACAAAGAAAGGCATAAACAGTGAAGAAAAGTGAGAGTAGTGTTTGAAAAGTCACCTGGAAATGAAGAAAACCGCGAAGAACAGCTACAGACCACCTTGAACTGCCACACACCGCCTCGTAGGGTTGCCGGGATATGCAGGAAGAGGTGAACAAAGTTTCGCTCTCGATTTGCTCTCAAAAGGCTCGTAAACGTAATGAAGTCCACGGCCAGAAACAATTTACATAAGGGAGCGCGGAAGACGAATCATCGCTTTGGAAGCACCGCGGCACCTTGGCTACTAAGCCGCAGTCCCAATATGTCTCCCTTGACACTATGACTTGGGGGCTTATTGATAGTACGAGTATAGCACCCTGCCGTGACAGTACTTCTATAATCGCATACGAGACATATACGCCGCGGCCTGTAACCCACACGGGGCGCGGCCAGAACTCCGGCACAGTGCGGCATTCACATAAGATGCCGCGGCACCCCCGATGACCAAGTTCCGCGGAGATCCTTCAAATAGCACAGCGCTGCTGCTCTAGGCGCGTGCCCTCATTCACATCTACTGCGGACTTGGTAAACGCCACGTACTCAAGGCACGTGATTCAACACACAGACCTCCTATAAATTAGAGTCCACACCTCGAGATAGAGGGAGAGATCGATTCCACCTACGCCCGAGGCAGGCTCTACAATACAGATCCTCACTACACAACCTCAATACACAACTTGGAGGCCACACATCTACATCGCAACCACCTATCCGGCACTCGGGAGTCCTCGGTACTGCCATGTATTCTCCTTTATTCTCATATTTGTATGCCACTTTAGGCACGATTATACTATACAATGCGACACATATAATGAGAACGGGGCAACATAGTGGATGTAGGCCTATTTTAAAGGCTGAACCACTCCATATCTTGTCTTCTCTCTATTTACTTGCTTTATTTGTTCATCACACACTCTACTCTTGACTTGCTGGTATGAGAACGCCTTGTGGCCGATTTCTCGTATCATCAGTGAACCTAGAATTTTTTTAAACCTTCAAAACTCCCAATTAATTTCATGATTTCAACATATAATTACCAAATTTAATAGGTCTAAGATAGGAAGATCCTCTACATGCAAACCCATCTCCAATTCATAGATTTTCTTTACAAATAAGTCTAATTAAACCTAAGTTTTCATTGCGATAAGTTTATATCATCTAATCTAAATTAACAAGAAAAATATTTGCTAAAAGAGGAAAAGATAAAAACTTGCCTTGGGACGAATTTCTGATTCTCTGATTGAATTTGATATGTGGTTAATCCTTTTATCGCGATCTACACTTTGGCTTTGTTCTCTAATAGGTCTCCTTCCTCCTTCATTCTCCCTCTCCTTCTCTTTCTTTCTCGCGTAGGTTGCAACTGACACACCATTAACCCTATATGTACTTATTTTAATCCTATTTTCGTCCATTTAATTACTCAAAAATCCAAAAAGACTCAAATACCCCTCCGGGGTGTCATTTTTGGCTAAACTGCCCCGAACTCCAAATATAACACCCGAGTAGTGTTTTCTGACTATTTCAACCATTCCGAACAAATTGGCACACTCAAAATTGTCATTCGAGTTATATAAAAATAATTTACCTTTTTAACCTCCAAATTGTTATAGAGACGCGACTCATACGTACGTCCCAAATAATTATATTTTAACGGCCGTGTATCTCATTTCCAGCCATATTATTATTTTTGAAACAATATTACGTTACTCACTACGTAATGTTCAACATAATTAATATTTGACATAATTATTTTCGATAACTACCAACTCTCATCACGCTAGTAATGATTACCCTTAGAATCGGATTAATTATAAATTAAATTTTATCCCTTTAAATTATTTAATCTAAATTCCCATAATTTCATAATAAAATAAATATGCGTAAAAATACGGGATATTACAATCGAATTATCTCTATAAACACTAACGTTATGTGACAAAGAAAGTTAAACCCATAATAAATCCATTTTAATACACGAGGTTTCGATTAAACATGATTTTCCCCAAAAACTAACTTTTGGAGCTCAATACCCATTCATGGCGAAACATAACACGAACCCGATTAACTGCTCACTAGACATAAATAAACTAATTAAACACTAATTAAACCAATGGAAGCAATAAATAACAACAATAAACAATTAATTAGCCATGGAAATGTAAGACAACAGTGGAAATAAAGATTAAATAACACAAATACAACCAAGAAGACAATGGAATAGTGAACAACTTACATAAAAAGGGAGAAACACCCAAAGGAAAATGAGGAGAGGAAGCTCCCCTTTTACAAACACTAAAAGCAAAGACTAAAATGAAGATATGTACAAAAATAAATTAAGGGTTCTATTTATACAAAGTGGGAAAAGAAATAGAAAAGGAAAGGTAAAAAGAAAAGGAAAAGGAAAAGAAAAGATCTCAGTCAAAGCTGTCAAAAATCTCAGACCATCGATCAATCAATCAATCAGTTCCAAACCTTATGTTTCCTTTGTAGGCCAAATACTATTTGATCGATCGATCGATCACTTCCCATCCATCGATCGATGGTTCCCCTGTTTTGGTTTATTTGCGGATCTCTTCCATTCAAAGTCCCGTACCTTTTTGTTCTAGATCAGAATCACGCACTGTTTAGGGCCACACGAAGTTTGTGAAGAAGGATTGAACTTTCGTGAAGACATTGAGACAAATGCCCAAATTATGAAAAGACTAAATTGCAACATTAATTGTATAGCTTTAATGATGATATCTTTATAAGACGTGGTGAAATGAATTAATTGAGTAGATGAATTAGAAGGAGTACGGGATACACATTTTTTCATTTATTGTTATTGTTGTTGTTGGATTATAGTGGACCGATGTTGGGTTGGTTAATTTTGGAAGTGGCATGGCCACTGGATTATTGTCCAAATTAGGGGGGGGGGGAGTTTTCAACTTTTTTTCTAAAATTAATTTGTGTCACGAACAATATATTATTAATTCCTATATATAGTATGTTTCATTTATGATAATTAAATGAAACATACATTAAATTACTTATAATGCGCATAGATACTAGACTTTTAGTTATTATGCGTACGCATTCAATAGCCCTTAGACCCGTTCGAGAGTCATTACCCTGTAATGAGATCTCTCGAATTGTCCCGTTTGGACAGTTTGGGACTTCATAATTTCTGTATAATAATATTATTAGTGTCTTAAACTTGTTACCTTTGGAGGAAGTTTTGTAGTTGTATCTTAATGTTCTTTGGGTACTTACTAGATTGGAAAGTGTGAGTGTTATTTCAATTGATAAATTGAAATAACACTCACACTTGCGAATCTACGTCATGTACTTGGAGAACTATGGGGATATGCTTCAAAGTTTTTCTCAAATCGTAACAATGTGCATGACCTATTATGTATATTACAGAAATATGCGATCTTTAATGGGATAGTACCACTCACCCTTTAGAGGAGATGGGGGAAATATGAATTATTATTATAAATTGAATTTGAATTTGAAATTTAAAAATCGAATACAAATAAGACATAATTAAATGAAACATACTATAAATTTGAGTTTTGTTTACACTAATCCACGAATATTCCCTTCTTACCTTTAATAGGTGATTATATGTAGTAGCTGTGATGGGATATCCTAAATACAAAGAGTTGATGGGTGAGGCAAATAGATTGGGGGATGTGTTTCGCAGAGGTGCTAATGAATTTTTGAAATACATAAAGAGTTGTCTTAATGATGAAGAGGTTACGTGTACGTGTGCTAGGTGTGAGAATGGTATGGTGTTTGAGTGAAAAACAGTTGAACTACATTTGTTAAGATGGTAGTCACTTTTGTGTGAGAAGGTGCTAGTAACTTTGTTAAGATGGTAGTCACTTTTGTGTGAGAAGGTAGTCAATCGAGAACACATAGTGGTCATAGAATTAGCGGTGACCGAAGTGATTTGTGTGTTGGAGAAGTACTTTCCCCCATCATTCGTCGGCATAAGTCTTCATTTGTTAGTACACCTATGTGACGAGGCACTTCTTTGCGGTCTAGTTAGATACCGATGGATGTATCCGTTTGAAAGATTAATGAAAGTTTTCAAAGATTGCGTTAAGAATACATGATACATTGTAGGATCAATTGTAGAGGAATACATCACCGTGATGTAATCATTCTATACTTGGGAATATATGTCTGACTCGACCAGCGTTGATGAAATTGATGAGTTTGTCGATGAGGGTGGTCATGTGATGGGCAAACTAGTGAAATTAACTAGTTTACAACATGAACAAGTAACTCGTTATATATTTGACACACATGAAGACGTCAAAGAATGGAAAAAGTAAGTTTAAAGTATTATAAGTTTTATATTATTTTTTATTATTTTTTCCATGATTAATTTTGTAATACGTTCATCACATTAATTTTATGCAGAAAATATGAAGTTTGTGAGAACAATGAAGGACAAAAACAATGGCACAATCAAACAACGAATTTAGGCTGTGGTTGTCACACGAGATAATTATAATGAAAATGGTTATTATATAACGTTACATTACAATAAAGATTTACAACTAACCTAATTAAATTTTCTACATTCTCATCCCTTAAAGACGGGTGATGCGACATCAAGGTTTGCTTATCTATCCACTGGACCCTTATTCATGGCACAAGAGTACAAAAGTATCGATTGAGCGGTTATGTATTCAGCTCAAGGGTGTACGAGGAAAGTACAAATGTACAAAACTATGGCATTTCATACAAGTCTCTTACTTTCTTTCGAGCGTGCGTAAAAGATAAAAACCTCGTGGAAGCTGAAATGACTTACTATGGTGTAATTCAAAATATATTTGAATTGTACTATATAAGATTCAAAGAGGTTTTATTTTACTCTATTGGGTAAGAGTTGAGGATAAAAATTCTTGTAAAGTTGATCTTGGAACCAATTTTATCATGATTGACTTGTCCAAGTTGAAGAGCAACGAACACTTGAGCGATGGGCCATTTATTTGTGCATCTCAAAAGGTCAAGCAAGTGTTTTACTCGAAGTATATCAACAATGATCCATGGTCAATCGTCCTGCATGCGCCAAATCGTCTAAATAGTAGTGTGGATGACTTGGCTACTGCTAGCGAATATCAATCCATTTTTTATGATAACCCGAATTTAAAACAATTTTTAGATTTGTAATAAGTATTCTAATTATCGGACAATAGTTTAATGATTTTATCGGTCATAAGGTTACTTATTTTACTTCATTTGTACTTGATCATTTTCTGTATTTATCAATTTCCTTTGTATATGTATGTATGTATGTATGTATTCAGGTGTGTGTGTGGGGGGGGGGGGGGGGGGGGAGGGGGGAGTTTTCAACTATTTTCTAAAATTACTTCATGTCATGACCCATTTGAGAGTGACCCAACCACATAAAATGTTTGTATATCTTCTTCAGGGGTGTGTGTGTGTGTGCAGGTGTGTGTGTATTCTTCTAATTCATTTGGATTGGTACTAATAACAACAATTTTTTATAGAAAATGTCTCCCTCATGGATTAAGGCAAGGATGATGATGATGATGTTGATGATGATGATGATAATGATGATGCCTTCTTTAGGGCTCGGTGGTAGCGGAGGCGATGAGGGATCCTCGGCCCCAATGCTCCCCAAATGGGGAAAATTGATAATGTTTGTTGAGAACAAGACATGATTATTGACTAGATCTCTCAAGCTGGTGCAAACGATTATCGGCCTAGGGCACACCGGTTGGGGGGAGGTGCCAAATGAGCTTAAGTTATCTATTTGGGCAGCACTACATGTAATGGATTTATATTCCAATTCCAATTTAAATTTATAATTATATTTATTCGCAACTAACACTTACATTGTTTTTGTTTTGTATTTTTTTGACTGGAATAATTCAGCCTCCTCTCAGAACTCCGCAATTTTATATTGGAGCAGTTAAGGGACAAACAAAAGACATGGAAGAAGAATTTGTGGGCCCGCCGGTACTTTGGGAATACTCGAGACTCCATTATTAGAAAGCATAAGTCCGTCCCGCCGAAGGAGCCGATCGCATTGGCAAAATTTAATTGACAATGAGATCCATGAGCGTCAATTGGCACCTCGCCAATCTGGGAGGGAAAATCGGGCGAAAAAGATGGAAGTGCACTACTCCGGTCGGACGTCTTACGCTGAAGTGGAGAATAGGATGGTAAGTATTTATTTTTCTATAATCATAGAAATATGTTAGTCTACAATATTTTACTTTACGTTACATACTAATTTTGCATTATTTCATTTTAGGGGATGGGGAGTGGCCCTCGGGGTAGGCCACATAGGCTCGATGCCTATGTGGCAATTTGGACGAAGAAGGGAAAGGATAAGGAGGTGTCCCCAAGTGTCGCGACCACGATTGTATGTAATCCGATAGTTTAATTTTTTTTGAATTACATTGTAATTTTTTTATTTACATATTTAACTAATCATGTGCTTTTTATCGTTTCGGGCAAATCTTAAGGAAGTGCATGAGTCGCAGTCTGATGCCGACAAGGCATCTTTGTCCACTGACTCACTAAACTAAGTACTTGTCTATAATCATAATAGGAAGACTAGGGGGTGAGCTCGTGGGTGGGAAAATCTTGGATCACCAGAATGAAGATGAGCAACAGCGGGTTAGCTCATCAGGTGGACACACATGACGCGAAGCAATTAAGTCTAGAGGCGACGATCCTAGATATGTATGCATTCATGAAGCGTTAGTTGGGCATAAAGGTCAAGGTAAAGGGCAAGGGTAAAGGGAAGGAGAAAGTGGTGGAGGAGGACGAGGGTGTGGGCATTGTTTCTTTATCACCAATACGCGTAGACTCACCGCTTGATGATCCAGTCCCCCACTTGTCTCCCGTCCAGCGGCCTATGTCAAAAATCAGTTAGCCGAGCATGTTTTGACTCAATATATATGATGGCTTGCTAATAGAAAGGGGTTGAGAGACCCGAATACCGTCACGGGTATGTCGGTACATGGACGTACCCTTCAAAACATCGAGGCTAAGGTGCTCATCATGCATGTGATACCCAAAAAGTAAATCTCCACATAGTGGTGGCACGAACAATACGGCATGAGGCGTATTGAGGGGTGTCTCAATGCGTATATCATGTAGTCTTCCTTCCTCCTCGAACCTACCCCAGACACTGTGGCATGAAATTATATGCATCTATTTTTATTTGGACACTTGGATTATATTTGAATTATTTTGATTTGTTACATTTTGGTTTGGATATGGATTGTATTTTTATTTTATTTTGATATGGAATTATATATGCAATGATTTGGTGCATTCTTTCTATTTTATTTTGATATATATTGTTTGAACAGGTACAATTTTGCTATAACAGGTAAAAATATACTGCTGGGCAGTGGTAAAGGCCAAACTGCCCTGCAGATTTTTTTTAAATTCTTCCCAGATTTGTCATGGTCACTGACTGTGACAAGTCCGTTACAAATAAAATTTGTCACTATCATTAATCGTGATAATTTTTTAAAGTTTGTCACAGTTTTGTCACGGTCTTTGATCATGACAAAGCTACTAAAGGTCAAAGACGGTGACAAGTCCATGATAATAAAATTTATCACCCCAAGATTTGTCATGGTCATTGACCTAGACAAGTTGGACTTGTCACAATAAATGTCAGTGACCATCTTGTAGTTTTGGTGTAGTGTAACTACACAAAGGATCTTCTGGTGCCCATTGATTAGGAAGCTCATTGGTGAGGTGAGTGGCCACTGATAATACGCAAATATTGCGTATTTCATCTCTTGAACCTACGCATTTTAGCCCCCTCTGGTGCCTTCATCTCTATATTTAAGCCCGTCAAGCAGAAAACCACGATTTATATTGTTAACATGCTATATGAGGTATAATTGGGCTTTTGTAGGTATTTAGGTACTAATTACGAAATTCGAATGCACTCCGGTGAAGTTTCGTACGCAATCGCACGTTCAAGGGCAATCCGGCCATTTCACCGCTTGGGCACCTGGCCCGGCATCTGCATGGAAGTTGTAGCCCTCCTTTCTAGCTTCACGTGTCCATCAACGGTGTGCGAATCCGATTCATAACGAAGAAGTAACCGCAAATTTAGCGGAGAAGAAATGCAAGCCAAAACAGGGGAAAATGCAGGCTCCCCTGCTTGATCGATTGATCGACCCTTCACAATTTTGCTATGATTTCAATGGTCGATCGATTGACCAAAGGGGTCGATCGATCGATCCCCTATTTCTCTAAATATTTTTTCCTTCTTTTCTTTCTTCTTTTCTTTTATTCCAAGTTACTATTTAAGCCAATTTTTGTGTAATATTCAGGGATATAATTCATACTTAGTTTTAGAAGACATTTTAGGCTAGGGTTTGGTTTTGAGAGCTCATCTTCTTGGATTGACAACTATTTGGTTTTGTAAGATTGAACTATTCACTTCCATTTCGTTTAATATAGCTTTGTTCTTCATTTTTCCTTACTTTGTAATTTAGATTCCATGCTTCGTAGTTAGTTTAATTGCTTCATTTCTTGCTTTCCTAGTTGAATTAACATAATTTAGTTTAATTCATGCATTGCCCCTAGATATCTAGGGTTGGGATTTCGTTCCTCCATTGACGGGCCCCGAGCTCTAAAAATTAGGTTTTGTGTAAAATTGCGTTGAAGTGAACCCGCGTGAATTAAAGTCGGATTATTATGCGTTTAACTTTCTATGTCATGCATCGTTAGTGTTTATAGCGATAATTCGAGTTTAAGGCGCGTGCGACCATTTTCGGATTAAATGTTTAATCTCGCAACTTTGGATGTAATTCCTTATTGTGTGATGTTTATGATTAATTGATAATTCTCGATTAAATTGCTCTCGAGCTGGAATTCTGATTATTAGTTGTTTGGAGCTGTATGGTTGGATGATATCCCGATCCTCACTTTACTTTTATTTAGACTTAACTTATTCTTTTCTTTTATTTACAACCAACCATAACCTTTTTACACTTTTACTCCTGGATTAATAATCTGTTACGATCTATCAAACATTCTCCGTGGATTTGATACCTGACTTACCGCTGTATTCAGTAGTTGAGTGTAGTCGTAACTTAGGTTTTATATAGTTCAGGTGAGCCGAATATAAAATGACCGGCGCGTAGGTGACTCTTGCGCCGCGGAAAAAACCCTGTCTATCAAAATGGCGTCGTTGCCATGGAGTGTTTTGTTATAGATTGTAATTGTGTTATTAGTTCTTAGTATTCTTTCTTTTGTATTTGTATTCTTTCTTTTAACCTTTTTTGTAGGACTTCTACATTTGAGATCCTAAAACGCTTGAATTATCCCACGTGCACATCTTCTTTTTGGAATTTGTCCCCTCGAGCCTTTGTTGGGGTGAGCATGTCTTATTCTAACTTTTCTGTGAATCCTAATGATAACTCTCTAAATTCTGGTAAATCATTGACTTTTGGTCAATACTTGCAATCCCAAAAAGTTGCAACATCTAAAATGACATTGGGTGAGTATTACAAAAGTCAATGTTTGGATTACATCAATTTTGGGCGTGATGATTTTGATTCTAGGTCGCAAGGTACTTATGATAAGAATTTCGAATCAAATTGTAATCACTTTCACAATTCTTATGTTAATGATTTTGAGTGTAGTCCCAAGAACAATTTCCAAACTTCCCATTTCCAAGAATCCACTCCTCGACCTGTGGCTTTCGGTGAGGGTTTGCGCGTGCTTGAAAATGATAGGATTGAAAACCGTTATTGGGAAGAAAATCGTTGTTGGGAACAAGAGTTGAATTTACTATTCGAATCCGACGATGACTTTTCTTCAGGGACTACCGAATTCGAGTACCGTTTTGAACCAAATGAGGACTGTGTTCCTACTTTGGAACAAATCATCCTTGACTTGACCCATGGTGTAGTAGAGAATGAAAATGAGGATGAAAAGGGCATGGTATCCATTTGCAATGAATTCGTTTCTTCTTTGATTTTCAAAGAAGAAAGTTTCATTGTAAACGATCCTATTTCTTTCGAAATTCAATTTTCAAGCGATCATCACTCATCGCCTGAGATTGAATTTCTTTCACCCCCGTATTTATTCTATACTGTCACACCAATTCTAGTACCTGATGAATTGGTTCAAAACTTTTTAGTTCCAAACCTTTTCACTGACGAGGAGTACTCGCTCGAGCCGCTTTCCATAACGACATCTTTGCACTCATTTGCGCCGCCTCCCATTCCAACTTTAAAATACTTGGGAGTTGATTCAATTTTTCTCGTCCCACACGTGTATTTGTCTCCCCTCCTATCCAAATACCCGATCCTCCCTCCCAAAGTTTCGATTGGGGATTGTTCACTTTTATCGCCTTACACATGCCTTCCGTCGTTTGAATGAAATTCCTATTTTTCAGGAGGCATGCATGTTCGGGAGGGTCCACCGTTGATCCGCCAAATTCAAATTGTGTTTTGGATGGACCCTCAAAAGTTTCAACTTTTAGTATATAGCTAATTAGAGTTCTAAATGTAGTTGTATATAGTTAACTTCTTAATTTTCATATTTTTTTAATTTAGTCTAGTGTAACTAGTTAATCTCTTTTTATGTTTTTTGTGTATGCTTGGTTCTAACTCTTTTGTAGGTTCAACGGACTTGAATTTGCGGAGACTATGTGACCCGGCACACATTTGTTAAGAAAACGATCAAAAATGTCACAATTTTTTTTTCTTTATTTTTCACACACTCATTCTCACGCATTTGCATTTGTTTTTTCTTTTTTATTTTATTTTATTATACATTTTTTTATGAACATGCGGGTGTGTTGCTCGTTGTACATATTTTTTATTTTGTGGTTACCATAGGCCTATATTTTTTATTTTTTGGTTACCATAGGCCTATGTATGTGCATATTTTAGCCTAAGTCTATGTAATTTTGTTTTATTTTTATTTTTATTTTTATTTTTATATTTTTTATTTCATATTTATATATATATATATATATATATATATATTTATCTTACTTATTCCCTCCCCCCCCCCCCCCCCCATATGCCCCATAATTGCAATTCCCCCCCCCCCCCCCTAAAAACATGAAGCAAAGGGCATTTTGCTGTTTGATCGATCGATCGACTCCCAAGGGTCGATCGATCGATCGACCAGTATTGCCGAATCTTCTTCTTATTTTCCCCTTTCTTCTTCTTTTCTCTATTCTCTCCTCTTAACCTAATTCGTTCCCTAATATTTCCCCCACCACATTTCCTTCATTTCAACCCTTTTTCGACACTTGCAAGGCATAATTCTTACTACTTTATTATGTATTTGTAGATTTTGGTTGATTTTTGTCTTAATTTCCATGTTTTATCCATTATTTGGCATTTATTGAATGTGTTGGTTATATCCCTGATTTGTGTTGTTCCAACCGATTTATCTTGTGATTATTGATGTATATCCACTCATGAAAATATATGTATTGTTGCATTGTTGTTTTGTTCATGAGTGGGGCTCTTTTGTTGGTTCAAATGGCATTTTCGCACCCTCATTTCACATTGTGCACGCCAAGTGTTTGTGAAAATACCCCAATCAGTTTTCAATCCAATTGTTGATGCACACTTGGGTGGTTTTTACTCATCGTCGTATACAGACACATTTTATCGCAATGTTGAATTTTTTCCCTTGGTTTTGCGCACTTGCACCCCCATTTCAACTTGTACACTAACTAACCATTAATTGCGCTTACAATTTTTTTGTATTGTGTGACACCCCGACTAATTAAATACCGGGTAGCTACTCCTTTATTAAATTAATACAAAATGCCAAGTTGGTTCAGTTCATAGCATCACTATCGAAAACGTTTTAACAATTACTAGCCACTTAATATTTAAAAAGTGAGTTACCAATTTTAATTAAATCCGATTAACATACAATAAGTAAATTATGAAAAGTTAACATAACCAACACAACATAGTCACAATAGAATAACCATCCAATAATAACGAGTCTGGAGGAAAACTCCTCACAACAATCCGAATACCGAAATAAATAAATACAAAGTCTGCATCACTAAAATTAATTACAACCCAAAGTCTGAAATAAATGAATAAGTAAGGTGTCTCTAAAAGGAATGGGAGACATTCCTAACAAATGATAAAAACTGATAATGGAGTCAAGATCAGAAATGGAGGCGTCTACTGTCAAGGTCCTGTAACTTCAACAACAGCTACAGCACGTCACCTGAATATGCATGGTGTCCTTGTGGCTGGGCACCTAAAAGGTTTTTACAAAAATAAATTTGAAAGAAAACGGGTCAGAGCCCGATTGTGAAAATAATTTAAAATTTTGCAAGTGTTTAATATCATTAAACATTGAATATGAAGTACATGATAGCGGGTGCACTCACATGAGTTCCTCACCTCTTAAGTAATTGTGCACTTCTATCGTACCCGTACCCATTCTAGTTGTTCCCATTATCTAACTAGTCCGATACCAAATTTTACATTACTACGATAACCAATTCAATTCCCAACTGCTTTTAATTAACAGAGTGTTATAACTTGCTACACAATTTCCCATGTTAGTACTACTAACTACTAGAGATCTTCCATTTTCACTTTACAAATTGTTAGTATTATTTATACTCACATCTATTCATGACAATTCATTCAATTAAAAGTATATTATTCTCTTCATAAATATACAATACTAGCACCCCGAGACTAAGTTGCGGTGCACACATACTCTGCTATCCAATCCCGGTACATCACGTACATAAGGACAACGTATTCCGAATATCTCAGGAATCATTTCATTAAACAACAATCACAAACAATGGAGGCGAACATAGTTCACATCACATGGGTCACACACATACCTACGCTCCCATGATTAGCCGACTTATTAACCTCTCAATAAGTCCTTCTCTGACCTATGTCCTTGAGGTACCAATCTAAATACCCCCCGAAGGCACACAAAGATTAGATAGCCCTGATCGAATGCCGACCTCCCATGATAGCAAGTATGGTATGTATGTTATACACAGATAACTACTTACTAAGCATTCACACATCTTAGATATCATAATATTTCATTAGTGGTATACATCTTGTTCTTATACCAATATTTAGTGTCTTAAAACTCACAAGTCCACGGTTTATATGTAATTAAGTTATTAATTTTTTTTTCACGTCGTAATTAGGTAATTGCTTCCCAATCCACAAATGTCATCCGGTTTACTACATGATTCAAAGTTTCACTCTTCAATGTACCCCAATCTCCCAAGTACACCAACTAGTTAATAAGGGAAGGTCATTCTACCATTTAAATAAGTCTACGGGATACTAGAAATAAATTCAGGCCAGAAAGGCCATTTTGTCAACTCGTTAGGAGTCTCGTTCGAACGAGTTTTGTTCGAATGAAAGGCTTCGAATGAAATGCCAAATCTTTAGAAGTCATACTGTCATCTCGTTAGTAGTTCGTTCGAACGAGGTCGTTCGAACGACCTGGGCAGGTCCTCTCACGAGATGGCAGTTTCAGTCCAGAAATTCCCAAGTCCATTTTTCTTAATTCTTCTCTTCTCTAAATCCACCCTAAGTCCATCCAATTTATGTTTTAACGTATACAAACCATTTCTAATCACCCTAGATCATCTCTTAACATATTTTAGGGGTCAAATCTTACAAATCATCATGGAATTAATGTAAATCTCCAAATATTCCCCAAACCCTATGAACATGAACCCATAATTTTTATTATGACCAATTACTCGTCATAAATCCATTTTTAAATCATCATATACCACTCTTCGAATATTAAATCAGTCCATTACCATTCTACATGCAAATCCTAATCCAAATTCAAAGTTTCTCCATCAATTTCATTGGTTTTCTTCAAAACTTTCAAGATAAGAAAAATTCCTACACTAAACATGGAAGAAATATTCAATGCATTAAAAAATATCAAATCACTTGCCTTAGATTGTTCTTCAGAATTGATGTTGGTGAACGAAGGTTACTTCTCTCCTTTCTCTACAGATTTTCTCCCAAGGTTGAAGACGGTGGTTGGAGGTTTCTTTTTGGAACTCTTCAAACTCTCCTATAACTCCCGTAGCCCTCTAACTCACTTAATGCCGATAATGGGCTTAGTGGGTTCCTAAATAATATATAATTAACTCCTAAAATTCGTAGGTTTTAATTCCCATATTTTTAAAATTACCAAAATACCCCTCTAGGTTACCGGTATGGCCCAAAAATTCCCCGGGACCCAAACTAAACCCCCGGCTAGTGTTTTCTGACTATTTCGACCCTTCCGGACACGTTGACGCACTCAAAATGACCATTCGGTTGATAAAAATAAAATTCACTTTTTATTTCAAATAATTACATTTCTGACGCGACTGACACGCGCGTCCCAACTAAATTTCCCAAATTATCGTATTGCTATCTCGTGACAATTTAAATATTTTCAATATTCATATATTACCATATGTACGCATCATAATCAAATACCAACTCACATATCGCTAGTATTTATATCCGAATTAATTTCCAATTAATTCTCATTTAATTTAATAAATCCCATAATTAAAAATCAATAAATATATGGGGTATTACATACTCCCCCCTAATAATAGAATTTCGTCTCGAAATTCGGAACTAAAGAGTACCTGGTAAAAACAACATTGGATAACGTTCGCGCATCTCCTCCTCGCGCTCCCATGTGGACTCCTCGGCATTATGATGCCGACAATGAACACGTACTAACGGTACTATCTTTGACCTCAGTTTCCGCTCGCTGTGGTCCAGAATAGAAATCGGCCCCTCCTCATAGGAACTATCGGGCTGAAGGTCGATGTCCTCCAAAGTAATGTGAGTATCGCCCAAATCATCCATAAGATATTTCCTTAGCGAGGAAATAAGGAAATATGGAACACATCATGAATCCTATGCAAGTGCTCGGGTAACCCAAGTCTATACGCAACTGGCCCAATCCGCTCGATGATAAGAAATGACCCCACATATCTCGGTGCCAGTTTCCCCTTCTTCCCAAAACGCATAATCCACTTTATAGGAGATACTCTGAGTAAAACCTGGTCCCTCACTTTGAATTCTCTGAAGAACCTCTTAGAATCGGCATAGCTCTTCTGCCGGTCCTGAGCTACCCGAATGCGACTCCGTATCATCTCTATCCTTGTCGAAGTATCCTGAATCACTTCCTGCCCAAGGAGTTTGTTGTCCCCCACTTCTAACCAACATGATGGGGAACGACAAGGTCTACCATACAACGCCTCAAATGGAGCCATACCAATGGTGAACGGATAGGAGTTATTACAAGCAAACTCCACCAGTGGAAGGTACTGCTCCCATCCACCCCCAAAGTCTAGGATGCACATACGCAACATTTCCTCCAACATCTGATTTGTTCGCTCGGTCTGCGGGTGATAAGATATACTCAATCGCAATTCAGTGCCCATTTCCTCCTGGAAACTCTTCCAAAATTGTGAAACAAATATTTTGTCTCGGTTCAGACACGATATTTAGAGGCACACCATGAAGTCTCACTATTTCCGCAATGAAAATCTGGGCATACTGTCCCGTAGTGTAGTCTGTCCTCACGGGTAGAAAATGAGCAACTTTGGTAAACCGGTCCACAATTACCCAAATGGAGTCGTGATCCCTCTGTGACGTAGGTAACCCCGTGATAAACTCCATGGATATGCTCTCCCATATCCACATCGGAACCTCTAATGGATGTAGATGTCCTGCCGGTCTCTGATGATCCACCTTTACCAGCTGACAAGTGGCGCATTTAGAAACAAACACGGCAATATCTCTCTTCATCCCGCTCCACCAATACTGACGTCTCATGTCTTGGTACATCTTATCCCCACTAGGGTGTACCGCGAACCGTGAGCCGTGCGAATCTGTCATCACCTCGTGTCGCAAGTCTTTCGCTTCCAGAACGACCAGTCTCCCATTGAAGCGTAATCCCCCATCTGAGCTAACGGTATAGGACTCGGCTCCCTCTGCTAGTAATCGAACTATCTTCTCCTGACAGAACGAGTCATTTTCCTGGGCCTTTACCACTCTCATAACAATCTGAGGTGTAATCGTCATCACAGACATGAACGATCGGGCCACTGCATCCTGGTGTCCCAACTCCTTCCACTTAGCTTTCCACACCTCGGCCACCTCATTTACTGGCCTATGACTCAACGCGTCTACTACCACATTAGCCTTTCCACGGGTGATATTGGATATCAAACTGATAATCCTTCACAAACTCAAGCCACCGTCTTTGACGATATTCAACTCCTTCTGCGTGAAGAGGTACTGTAGAGACTTGTGATCCGTGAACAACCGAAACTTCTCCCCCAGGAGGTAATGTCTCCAATTCTGAAGGGCAAATACAACTTCCGCTAACTCCAAGTCATGGGTGGGGTAATTCTTCTCGTGAGGCTTAAGATTAAGGGAAACATAAGCTATGGCCTGACTCTCTTGCTGCAATACACCTCCAAGTCCTTGTAAGGACGCATCGGTGTAGACGAGATACTCAACTCCCGGTCTCGACAATGCTAACACAGGTGTTGAGGTCAACTTGTCCTTCAACTCATGGAATGCCAACTGACAGGCATCGCTCCAGATGAATGGGACACCCTTACGAGTCAGATGTGTCAAAGGACCCGCTATCTTTGAGAAACCCCGAATAAACCTCCTGTAGTATCCTGCTAGGCCCAAGAAACTACGGATTTCAGTCGGTGTCGTGGGCTGTCCCCACTCCCTCACCGGGGATAACTTCCCCGGATCAACAGATATCCCCCGGTCTGAAATGATATGCCCCAAAAACTGAACCTCCTTCAGCCAAAACCCACACTTCTCATACTTTGCATAAAGCTCGTTCTGACGTAGCGTCTGCAAAACCTGCCTCAAATGCTCGGCGTGCTCCTCTTCTATCTGGGAGTAAACTAGAATGTCATCAATGAAGACAATGACGAACTGGTCTAGTAACTCTCTGAACACCCTATTCATAAAGTCCATAAACACGGCTGGAGCGTTGGTCAAGCCAAAAGACATAACCCAAAACTAATAGGAACCATATCTCGTTAAGAAAGCAGTCTTCGAGACGTTCTGTTCCCTGATACGCAACTGATGGTATCCCGATCGTAAATCAATCTTTGAGAAGAAGGAAGCTCCTCTCAATTGGTCAAATAAGTCATCGATTCTGGGCAATGGATACTTATTCTGTATCGTGACTTTATTCAACTCTCGGTAATCTACACATAACCTCAACGATCCATCCCTCTTCTTTACGAACACACAGGGGAACCGCACGGCGAAGTACTCCTTCGGATAAGCCCCTGACCCAACAACTATTATATCTGATCTCGTAGCTCTCTCATCTCTGCTGGAGCCATACGGTAAGGTATGCGGGCAATAGGCCGAGTGCCCGGCATAAAATTGATCACAAAATCTATCTCTCCACTCGGAGGTAGTCCAGGTATATCCTAAAATACATCAGCGAACTCACTAACAACGGGTATCGAATCGAGTGGTATCACCACTTCCTTAGAGGTCTCCTCATCTATATAGTACAAATGAGTGGACGATCCTACCTCAGGGTGAGGCATCGCCACTAAAACATATCCTGCCTGGGAACGGAAAAGATAATACTCCTACTAAAACAGTCAATCATGGCTCGGTTTGCAACTAGCCAATCCATACCAGCAATGGAATCATACTCAGTCATCTCTAACACTAACATATCCACGGGTAAAGTAAACCTCCCGATCTCTATACCCACACCTCTACAAATAAGTGAAATCACGGAACCTCTACTCAACGGTGAATCTACACAAGTAACCGTGCTCTCAGTGGTGTCTAACAACCCAATGGTGCGTGCAAATCTCATGGAAATGAAACAATGTGTGGCCCCCGTATAAAATAAAATACGCCCCATAGTCCCCTGGATAGAGAACATACCCTCAATGGCCGGTGGATCCTGTGGGTCTGCGGCATGCTGGAGATAATACACTCTCCCATACTGAAGCTGTCCCTACTGAACTGGGACTGCTGGAATGGGTGGTAGTGCTGTCATCTGTGGTGGTGCTGGGAGGGCGGCGGGAAACATAGGCCTCTGTGGCTCGTGTCGAGAACCCTGCTGCTGCTACGGTGGGGCCCTACCCCTGTCAGGACAATCCTGGCGTTTGTGGCCAGTCTTTCCACAAATGAAACACTTCCTCGGGAAGTTTCCCCCTCGCTGTCCCTGCTGCCCTCGGCCATGGTGGTCGTTACCATTCCTCCCCTGGTCCTGCTGGCCCTGCTGAAACTGTTGTTGCTGACCATTCTGACCCAGCTGGCCCTGATGGCCATTCTGACCCTGATGGCCCTGTCTGAAACCTCCCTGACCACTCCTAAAACCTCCATATCTGAATCTCTTATGATCCCCTATTGGGAACCCTGATCACCCTGCCTGTGCTGTCCCTGAGCAGATTGTGCCCCGCTGGCACCATTTCCCCCGGTCCTGCCCTGATGGCTGGATCCTCCTGATCTCTTGCTCTCGAACATGTGGAAGCGATGATCCTGGCAATGAAGTAGTGCAGCGTTAACCACATCAGAATAAGTGGCCAACGAGAGATTACCCAACAAGTGCTGACGGATCCTCCAAGTCAACCCATCCATAAACTTCTGAATCTTCTTCTCCTCAGTCGGAATCTCATCCGGAACAATGTTCAAGAGATTAGTAAATTTAGCCTCATACTCGGCTACGGTCCTCCCCTCCTGCTTGAGGTTCATAAATTTCTTCCTCATTTCAGTGTGAACAGCTTACGGAAAATATTTGTGGTCGAACCGCACCCATAACTCCTGAATATAAAGGGTGTCCCTCTCCTCTGCGGTGGTAATGGACTCCCACCACTGCAAGGCAGATCCTATTAGCTTGAAAGTAGCCAGTATCTTCTTCTGAACATCTGTGCACTCGTACATCCTTAAGTGCCTCTGAATGTCCTTCCTCCATTGACTAGATACCACAACATCGGAGCTACCTGCAAACTCCGGAGGGTGTGCTTTCTTAAAAGCATCACGGACGCGTTCCCAAGCAGACAAGAATGTATGAGCCTAAACTAGCGCAACTACTAGCGCCTGGGGTGGTGCCTGCTGTACAACGGCTAGGGTGGCATTTACCGCTAGGGCTACAATAGCTGCAACCTCGGAGGCATTCATAGTGCCCGGAACTGATGCAGGCTGTGGCTCTGGATGTGCATCCCTAGGAACTCGCTGCGCATGTCGGGGAGGCATCTGAAATGAGAGTAAAGTGTTATAAGTTTGCAGTTATTTTCTCAAAATAGCTGAAGAGCGAAGCATACACAAAAGAATACAAAAATCCTAAAATATAGGGCTCTATATAAAAGAAAGCTCAGCGAAAACATAATAAGCCATACAGATCCAAGGGACACTAGAACCTGATGCTTTGATACCACCTGTGACACCCCGTCTAATTAAATACCGGGTAGCTACTCCTTTATTAAATTAATACAAAATGCCAAGTTGGTTCAGTTCATAGCATCACCGTCGAAAACGTTTTAACAATTACTAGCCACCTAATATTTAAAAAGTGAGTTGCCAATTTTAATTAAATCCGATTAACATACAATAAGTAAATTATGAAAAATTAACATAACCAACAGAACATTGTCACAATAGAATAACCATCCAATAATAATGAGTCTAGAGGAAAACTCCTCAGAACAATCTGAATACCGAAATAAATAAATACAAAGTCTACATCACTAAAATTAATTACAACCCAAAGTCTGAAATAAATGAATAAGTAAGGTGTCTCTAAAAGGAATGGGCGACATGCCCAACAAATGATAAAAACTGATAATGGAGTCAAGATCAGAAATGGAGGCGTCTACTGCCAATATCCTGTAACTTCCACAGCAACTACAGCACGTCACCTGAATATAACTCCTATGCATGGTGTCCTTATGGCTGGGCACCTAAAAGGTTTTACAAAAATAGATTTGAAAGCAAACGGGTAAGAGCCCGATTGTGAAAATAATTTAAAATTTTTCAAGTGTTTAATATCATTAAACAGTGAATATAGAGTACATGATAGCAGGTGCACTCACATGAGTTCCTCACCTCTCAACTAATTGTGCACTCCTATCGTACCCGTACCCATTCTAGTTGTTCCGATTATCTAACTAGTCCGATACCAAATTTTACATTACTACGATAACCAATTCAATTCCCAACTGCTTTTAATTAACAGAGTGTTATAACTTGCTACACAATTTCCCATGTCAGTACTACTAACTACTAGAGATCTTCCATTTTCACTTTACAAACTGTTACTATTATTTATACTCACATCTATTCATGACAGTTCATTCAATTAACAGTATATTATTCTCTTCATAAATATACAATACTAGCACCCCTAGACTAAGTTGTGGTGCACACATACTCTGCTATACAATCCCAGTACATCACGTACATAAGGACAACGTATTCCGAATCTCTCAGGAATCATTTCATTAAACAACAATCACAAATAATGGAGACGAACATAGTTCACATCACATGGGTCACGCACATACCTACGCTCCCATGATCAATAGACTTATTAACTTCTCAATAAGTCCTTCTCTGACCTATGTCCTTGAGGTACCAATCTAAATCCCCCCGTAGGCACACAAAGATTAGATGGCCCTGATCGAACGCCGACCTCCCATGATAGCAAGTATGGTAGGTATGTTATACACAGATAACTACTTACTAAGCATTCGCACATCTTAGATATCATAATATTTCATTAGTGGTATACATCTCATTCTTATACCAACATTTAGGGTCTAACAACTCACAAGTCCCCGGTTTATATATAATTAAGTTATTATTTTTTTTCACGTCGTAATTAGGTACTTGCTTTCCAATCTACAAATGTCATCCGGGTTACTACACGATTCTAAGTTTCACTCTTCAATGTACCCCAATCTCCCAAGTATACCCACTAGTTAATAAGGGAAGGTTATTCTACCCTTTAAATAAGTCTACGGGATACTAGAAATAAATTCAGGCTAGAAAGGCCATTCTGTTAACTCGTTAGAAGTCTCGTTCGAACGAGGTCGTTCGAACGAGTTTAATTCGAACGAAAGGCTTCGAACGAAATGCCAACTCGTTAGAATTTATATTGTCATCTCGTTAGAAGTTCGTTCGAACGAGGTCGTTCGAACGACATGGGCAGGTCTTCTAACGAGATGGTAGTTTCAGCCCAGAAATTCCCAAGTCCGTTTTTCTCAATTCTTCTCTTCTCTAAATCCACCCTAAGTCCATCCAATTTATGTTTTAACGTATATAAACCATTTTTAATCACCCTAGATCATCTCTTAACATATTTTAGGGGTCAAATCTTACAAATCATCATGGAATTAATGTAAATCTCCAAATATTCCCCAAACCCTATGAACATGAACCCATAATGTTTATTATGCCCAATTACTCATCATAAATCCGTTCTTAAATCATCATATACCACTCTTCGAATATTAAACCAGTCCATATCATTCTACATGCAAATCCTAACCCAAATTCAAAGTTTCTCCATCAATTTCATTGGTTTTCTTCAAAACTTTCAAGATAAGAAAAATTCCTACACTAAACATGGAAGAAATATTCAATGCATTAAAAAATATCAAATCACTTGCCTTAGATTGTTCTTCAGAATTGATGTTGGTGAATGAAGGTTGCTTCTCTCCTTTCTCTACAGATTTTCTCCCAAGGTTGAAGATGGTGGTTGGAGGTTTCTTTTTGGAACTCTTCAAACTCTCCTATAACTCCCGTAGACCTCTAACTCACTTAATGCTGATAATGGGCTTAGTGGGTTCCTAAATAATATATAATTAACTCCTAAAATTCGTAGGTTTTAATTCCCATATTTTTAAAATTACCAAAATACCCATCTAGGTTGCCGGTATGGCCCAAAAATGCCCTGGGACCCAAACTAAACCCCCGGTTAGTGTTTTCTGACTATTTTGACCCTTTCGGACACGTTGGCACACTCAAAATGACCATCAGTTGATAAAAATAAAATTCACTTTTTAATTCAAATAATTACATTTCTGACGCGACTGACACTAGCGTCCCAACTAAATTTCCCAAATTGTCGTATTTCTATCTCTTGACAATTTAAATATTTTCAATATTCATATATTACCATATGTACGCGTCATAATCAAATACCAACTCACATCTCGCTAGTATTTATATCCGGATTAATTTCCAATTAATTCTCATTTAATTTAATAAATCCCATAATTAAAAATCAATAAATATACGGGGTATTACATATTGCTTAATTCTTGGTTTGTAGGTTGAAATGACACAATTGAAGAAATATGATTCCACTCTATGCGTGCCCACCCAAGGTTTCGAGGGGTTCCGTTGTAAGAAAGAACGGGAGTGGTTCCAGGCATATTTTGAGACTGCTCAGAGCCCGTTGGCCTACAATTTAGCCTGGAAGCTTGCTGATTTACCGGAGGAGGCACGTGGGAACCTTTTCTCGCCATTAATGAGCGCATCAATGAAGAGTTGGTCAGGATTTTTAATGCGACGCTAGTGGTGGTGAAAGGGGACGGGCCGACGACATACGAGGCCATGGTCCGAGGGGTGAGGGTACCATTCCAACATTCTGATTTGGCTGTCTTTATGAATGTACCAAACCTCGAGGAGTCAGTCAATTTTATCGATGGGGATGTTTTTGGTCTCACGACTTTGATAGAGACCCTTGCACCGGGGGAAGAATGGAAAAAAATGGCCTTCCATTCGGCTGCAATGGAGGATTTACCGAGACTGCTTCACTATATCAATGTCCACTCCTTCATGGTGACGAGCAACCGATCAGAGGTGCGTCACAAGCACGTCGCATTTATCTACGCACTGATAAATAATTTGGGCAATATCATATTGCCCAATAAATTTCTGGATATGATTTGGGCGATGGCTAAGGAGAGAGCCAAGACATTTTGCCTTCCTTTTCCTATCCTCATCATGAGGATCTGTTTATCGCATGGTTGCCCAGAGTTTAACGCTGACCGCAAGCATGAGCCACTCGGACTTATCTCAAAGGACAATATCTTGAGGATGCTAAAACACGAGTGGGGGAAACCGGGGGCCAAAAGGCAGAGGGCAGAGGTAGGTGATGAGCCCGACGATGAGGAGGCTGAGATTAGGATGGCAGAGTAGGGGCAGAGTTTGCGAGTGCCACCCAAAGATTTTGATGCCCGCTTTGAGGCATACAGGGCACTGCAGGACCACCGCTGGGAGGAGACCCAAGTTAGGTGGGCTACATGGGAGTCCCACCTGGACCAGCAGCAGTTAGAGCTGTGATAACAGTAGGCCGATCTGTGACAGGACAGAGGCGAGCAGAGGCATGCGAGAGCACTTTAGAGACGAGAGTTCGGGATGATGCAGACGATGTTGCAAGATTTATATTTGCAGCGTCATGATTCAGATGCCGCTCTACCTCCTCATTTTCAGGATCCATCTGATCCTAGTGGTTCCGCCCACTAGGTTGCTATTGTACTAGGTCGTTTTTTGCATTTATGGGTCGGATATTATGTTGTACTGTTTATTTGTATTTGTATTTCTTTCATTTCAATAGTTGTGATGTATTAAGTGATTTTGTATTGAACTTATGAAATGAGAAATGAAAATGTAGTTTGTGGTTGTTTATTAGATTTTGATGTGTGTGACCTTCCATTTTATAAAATCAAAAAGTTCACCATCAATTTATGTAGTATTTGCACTTCAGCCCCTCTATATTGTTGTGACTTGTGACATAACTTCTTTTAACTTAATACATCGGTATATATTCTTCCTTTTCTTTGTACTAACTTGTTTTGCAGATTCATTTGGACTTGTAATTATGGAGATTGCTCCAAATGCGGGTAATATCATTCTTTTCCTATCTTTGAGTTGTGTTCTTTAATGGACGCATTGGGGACAATGTAACATTTAAGTTAGGGGGTGTGGGATATTCTAGCCATTGCATGTTTAGTCCTTGAATTTGACCATAATTTAGTTACAAAGCATGTTTTTGTTAAAAATTTGAAAATTTTCAAAAATATTTTCTCTCTTTTTTCTCCCTTGTTGGGCATTTTACCCCCGTTTCTGATGATAAATTTTAAAAATTTCCCGATCGATTAGACAATTCAACGATGCATGTTCTCGAATTTAGAAGTTATTAGTCTTTAGTCCTTAAATCATTAATATTATGAATAACTTCATGAATTAAATTTATCCCGTGAGCACATTCGTTTTTCTTGCCTTATTGATTTAGTTTAAGAATTTTATAACTCGGTATGCTTTTGTTGCATTGTATATACTTACACCGAGTGAGATTAGAGACTTATCTTCATTTGTGAGTGTATACACTATTCTTTCCTCTTTGAAAATGTTACAGTCATTGGTAATCACTTTATTCTTTCATTTCCCGTTCATTAATTGAGTTCATTCTTGAAATGTATTACTTGAGCATGATTTTCATATATTTTTTTGACTCGAAAATTATGAAAACTTTTTGAAATGATCATAGTCCATATTTGTATATCACCCATATGACCTTGACCTCACCTTTTATATGTTCCCTATTCAACCCACTTGAGCCTAAATATAGCCTTTCATTTCATAACCCAAATCCCATAACCAAATCTAAATTGGAGTTTTAACCCATACGTACACCTTCCATACCTTTGTTTGGAATGTTACTTGGGATTAAATGATGTTGTTATGATGTCGGTTGCAATTTAGACATATGAGAGTTTGAAAAGTAAAAGAAAAAAATGAAAAGAGTGAAGAAAAAGAGAAAGCAAAATCAAGATGAAATGAGAAAAAGAAGAAAAGAAAAAGAAAGAGAAAGTTGTAGTGTTTAATAAGCTTTGATTACTCTCCCCGATGATATATCTAATGATTGTTTGGAACTCGTTTTCTAATTTTGATATTGCCCGTATTCTCACATTATCCTGAGTTTTCATCCCAAAAACTTTGAATTCGTACATACATTCCTTCATTTCGCACCCTGGCCTAGCCTACATTACAACCCTATTAAAGTCCTATCTGATCTTAGGTTGATGTGATTCAAAAGTCATAATAGTTTTGATAATCTGTGAAAATGCATTTTGCCTCTTTTAGTGTGCGGTGTCCTTTTATTGAGATTACATTTTTTCATTTTATATATAGCATTATTCATATGTGACATGTGTGCGGCTTAGTTTCCATTTATATTTACTCCTTATGCCCACATCTCCTGTGTGTTACCTCCCTATTTTAAGTGAATTCCTTTGATGAGTGTAATGCCCGTGAGGATTGACTTTTATGCATGTTTTGATATTTAGTATCCGAGTTATTTATGTTTTTGCCAAATCATATTTTGTGTGTGCTCACTCCCCTCCCACATGTTAAAGTTTCAATTCATTGAGGTGTATTTTATAATGTTAATAACTGCGGACATTTCACGTGAATTCGTTTGTTATGTTAATAACATGTTGAGATCTTGTTCGTATTTTGAGTTTATCGCATGTGATTGGGCATATTTTGTGGAAACTTTATGATGTTTGTGGGTATCATCCCTGAAAACCCTCACGAGACGACACTCGTCCACTAGGGGGACTTAGGGTTTAACGGCTTATTGCATACGCTAAATGCAACGCATCCCGAGCAATGTAAATGAAATTAGCCAAAATTCTACTCTTGAAAATTCCTTTATTAAAATAAAATTCCACTTTCGCAGGCACGCGATTGCATTTAGCGTATGCAACAAGCCTTTAAACCCCTAGGTTACCCTAGTAGGACGAGTTTTGTCTCATGAGGGTTTGCAGTGAATACACCCACAAAATTCTTTATTGACTCAAATAAATATCAAAATACTTAAAAATTGTACAATTTAAATTTATCGAAAAATAATCACCATAAATTCATATTCAAATGTCTCAAATCATAGTGTGTGTGTGCAAATCCAAAAATTAAACCTCAAACTTCCACCGATTGAGCATTACGTTACTTTCCGAAAATTCGTTTTGATTCAAATTCTTACGGATGCACTCACAAACGAATCACTCAAATTGTGGCTATTTTCTCTCGGTATGCATGATATACAGAGTAAATATAATGGACACAAATTCATGCATACAAAATTGAAAAGAAGGAAATTTATGGTGAAAAGATCTCATCATCGGATTACGGTTATTAGGAAATGGGAACATCACCTCTAATTCACACCATTTTAATCTCTCATATTATCTTTTCATGTCTTAGCTCTCCACGCAGTAATTAATTTCGCAATTCGGACTCAGTTAGGACTTTTTGGGTTAAAAGGTGTAAAGGGTAAAAATGGGAATGGATGGAATGTTCGAAATTGGAAAATGTCTTTATGACGTCCATTTGTGCTTTTTCGGGCATTTGCTCATTTTTCTCTTTCTCTATTTTTTTCTTTTTTTTTCATTTTTTTTTTCTTGCTATTTTTCTTTTTTGTTGAGCATTTCTATTTTTTTTTGCCCCTTTTTATTGCACAATTTGGACTTTATTTGATGAATTTTCTCAATTTTCACAATTCCGGGCTATTTGGGTTTTTCGGGTTATCAAACGAAAGGATAAATTTTTTATTAGGCTCAAATTGGGTTGCAAAAGGATAATTTTATTTTTCACAACTTTTTATGGCTAATATTTTTGGGTAACAAACGAGGGCCTACTTCATTGTCCAAATTGCTAATCACATTACCATATGCATCTCGAGATTAATTAAGTTTAGAGATATATTTAGCACGAATTTCGAGACAACATTTCACACATTTCCCATAACCGATCAAAACAAAGGATTGAGATCATCAACGACTTATTAAAATGCTGAGAAGAACTTTGAGTTAATCATAAACTCGGATTGATTTAAAAACTCATAAAAAATTGATAGGCTCGAAATCTCACCGGGTTGGACTAATCTCCACACTTATTCGTAAAGTCGTCAATTTTCTTTCAATTTCCATCTTTGGTCAATTTTGGCTTAGTGCAATTGAGATTTAACAATTTGAGACTTTAAATAGAATAAAGGTGGCATTTTTGAAAAATTTAAATTCCAATTTTTATTTATTTTGAAGAAAAATATTTTTGGCTTTTTTTTTCAAAATTTTCAAAAAATTTATTTATTTATTTATTTATTTTTTTTAAACACACTTGGAAAGAACATGTGATCGAATCAATGAATCTAAACAATAAATGGGAAGAATATCCCACACCCCCTAACTTAAATGTTGCATTGTCCTCAATGCAAATCAAGAACACAACATAAACAGAGGAAAAGAAAGATATTACCCAAATGGAGCGATCCCTGATGAGTGCGAGTCCATTGAATCTACAAAACATGTTAGAACCAAGCATACCAAAAAAATAACAATACTTGAACTAATTACTCTAAATGCAACAAGATACTATATAACGCTTATACATGACTCAAAAATTCAACAAAAATCACCCCATACGCGTCGGGGGTGCGACGACCTCACCTCTCTTTGTTCATTCAATCCCCATAAATGGGGTCCGACAGCCAGATTGTGTCGGCTTCTTTAACCATGGCTTCCAAATAAGGCTTGAGACGATGCCCATTGACTTTAAAAGTGGTTCCCCCTTTTTCATCCATTAGCTCAACGGCTCCATGGGGAAACACTTCTTTCACAATGTAAGGACCAGACCATCGAGACCGCAATTTACCGGGAAACAAGTGCAACCTCGAGTTATAGAGGAGTACTTTCTGTCCCAAATGAAACTCTTTCTTACGAATGATTCCGTCATGAGCGCGTTTCATTCGGTCCTTGGAAATTTTGGCACTTTCATACGCATCGTTGCGCATTTCTTCCAACTAATTCAACTGAAGTTTACGTGTTTCACTGGCTTTATCCATTTTGAAGTTCACCCTTTTGATAGCCCAATACGCTTTGTGTTCGATTTCAACCGGAAGATGACAAGGTTTACCATACACAAATCGAAATGGGGACATCCCAAGGGGATTCTTGTATGCGGTTCTATAAGCCCAAAGAGCATCAGTCAACCTAAGAGACCAGTCTTTCCTATTAGGATCAACTGTCTTCTCCAAGATATTCTTGATCTCCCTATTAGCAAGCTCGGCTTGGCCATTCGATTGGGGGTGATAGGGGGTGCTAACCTTGTGGACAATTCCATACTTTCGCATTAGTTTATCCATCGGCCTATTGCAAAAATGAGTTCCATTATCACTAATTATGGCCTTAGGCATACCAAAGCGAGAAAGTATATTTTCTTAAATAAATTTGATCACCACCTTGCTGTCATTCGTCCTTGTAGCTATAGCCTCTACCCATTTTGAGACATAATCTACAGCGACGAGAATGTATAGAAAACCAAAAGAAGGGGGAAAGGGCCCCATGAAGTCAATTCCCCAACAATCAAACAACTCCAAGACTAAAATAGGGGATAATGGCATCATATCACGGCGAGTAATAGCTCCCATTCTTTGGCATCTATCGCAAGTCTTACAAAAAGCATTCACATCCCGGAAGATTGTGGGCCAATAAAGACCACTTTGAAGGATTTTCGCAGTAGTTTTATTTTTAGAAAAATGACCGCCACATGCTTCCGAATGATAGAATCGAATCACCCCTTGGATTTCCTCATCGGGTACACATCTCCGGATAATTTGGTCAGCACAATACTTAAACAAGTATGGATCATCATAAAAGAACATGCGTGACCAAGTAATGAACCTCCTTCTCTCTTGCGGATTCCAACTAGAGGGAACAACTCCGGTGACAAGGTAATTGACAATATCCGCAAACCAAGGGAGAGAAGAGGTAGCAAATAGATTCTCATCCGAAAAATACTCGTCTATGGGAATGGGATCAATAGGTACGTCGGACGAGAGTCGTGACAAATGGTCAGCAACGACGTTTTCTACTCCTTTCTTATCTTGAATCGAGAGATTAAACTCTTGTAGGAGTAGGATCCACCTGATTAAACGAGGTTTGGCATCTTTCTTGCTCAAGAGATATTTCAATGCCGAATGATCAGTGAAACAAAGGATAGGCGACCCGACAACGTAAGAGCGAAATTTGACGAGAGCAAAAACGACAGCTAGCAACTCTTTCTCTGTAGTAGAGTAATTAAGCTGAGGGCCAGATAATGTTCGGCTAGCATAGTAAATAACATGAGCTTTCTTGTCTTTCCTCTGTCCAAGAACAGCCCCAATCGCGAAATCACTTGCATCACACATAAGCTCAAAGGGAAGCGACCAATCCGGAGCTTGCATGATAGGTGCAGAAATAAGCATGCTTTTGAGTTTATCAAATGCTTCTTGACATGCTTTACTCCACTCAAATGGAGTGTCCTTCATGAGAAGATTACTCAAAGGTCTAGCGATGGCGCTAAAGTCTTTGATAAACCTCCTATAAAATCCAGCATGGCCTAGAAAGGACCTCACATCTTTAAGTGATTTTGGCGGGGGTAGCTCAGCTATTACTTCAATTTTTGCTCGATCAACTTTAATTCCCCTAGATGAGACTATGTGGCCCAAGACTACACCCTCGGTAACCATGAAATGGCATTTTTCCCAATTGAGGACTAAGTCTTTTTCCACACATCGGAATAGAACTCTCTCAAGATTAGCTAAACAATGGTCAAAAGATGAGCCGAAAACGCTGAAATCGTCCATGAACACCTCAAGACCTTTTTCAATCATGTCGCTAAAGAGACTTAACATGCACCTCTGAAAAGTAACCGGCGCATTACATAACCCAAATGGCATACGTTTATAGGCAAACGTACCAAATGGACATGTAAAAGTCGTCTTTTCTTGATCAAGAACATCCACCTCAATCTGATTATAACCGGAATACCCATCTAGAAAACAATAATAAGGATGGCCCGCTACTCGTTCAATAACTTGATCGATAAATGGTAAGGGAAAATGATCCTTTCGAGTTCCGGCATTGAGCTTTCGGTAGTCAATGAAAACACGCCACCCGGTGGTGGTGCGTTGATGTATTAATTCTCCCTTAGCATTTTCAACCACAGTCATCCCTGATTTCTTTGGAACGACCTGAATTGGGCTCACCCATTTACTATCCGAAATGGGATATATAATTCCAGCATCTAGCAATTTGATTATTTTCGCTCTTACAACATCTTTCATTGTTGGATTTAACCGCCTTTGCATCTCACGAGATGGCTTCACTTCTTCCTCGAGATGGACTTTATGGGTACAAATCAAAGGACTTATACCCTTCAAATCTGCTATGGTCCATCCAAAAGAACTTCTATGCTTTCTCAACACATCTAACAACATACCTTCTTGCCCTTTTTCTAGATGGGAAGACACAACAACAGGAAATGTATCATTCTCACCTAAAACGGCATATTTGACATGAGAAGGTAGTTTCTTCAACTCAAGACTAGGAAATCTATGTTCAGAGGGGACCAAGGGTGTCTCCCTCGGAGGCAATTCTTCATACCTAGAAATCCAGTCAACCGCTCTTAAACTCTCAAAACTCTCTTCCTCTTGTAACCACATTTTTAACTCTTCCACCTCTCTCCCAAACTCAGTATAATCATTCATTTGAGCATCACTTTTCCCTAAGCACACTTTCAGAGCATCTCCTCCTATGATTTTTTCAATATTTTCATCCACCACTTCTTCAATAAGATCCATTTCAAGAATCTCATCCTCATCACCCATTTGGTTAGCGACATTGAAAATATTTTTCTCGAGAGTCATGTTTCCAAAAGTGAGTTGCATTTGTCCATTCCGTGTATTGATCAAAGCATTAGCGGTAGCTAAGAACGGCCGGCCCAATATAATTGGAACATGATTTCTCGTATGGGGAATAGGCTCGGTGTCCCAAATAACAAAATCAACGGGGAAGTAGAACATATCCACTTGAACAATTACGTATTCTACAATCCCACGAGGCACTTTGACTGTCCTATCCGCTAACTGTAGAGTGATTCGGGTAGGTTTTAAATCACCTAAATCAAGCTTCTTATAGATGGAGTATGGGAGGATGTTTACACTCGCACCTAAATCAAGAAACGCTCTTTCCACTCTCATTTCTCCAATGATACATGAAATGGTAGGTGAACCTGGATCTTTGAATTTTGGTGGAAGATCATTGAGAAGAACTGAGCTCACATTTTGTGCCAAGAAAACATTTTTCGTCACCTTAAGACGTCTCTTGACAGTCAAAAGATCTTTAATAACCTTCGCATATGCTGGAATTTGTTGAATAGCATCAAGGAACGGCAAGTTCAATTTTACTTGCTTCAACACATCCATCACCTCGATACGCGAAGCACCTTTCTGGGGTGACTCTAAGCGTTGAGGAAATGGAGCAGCAGTAGGCGACTTGACTTCAATATCAGGCTCAACCTCCGCATCTTTCAATTCCTTTTCTAAGGAAGGTTCTTCAGACTCGAAAATTTTAGATTCCTTCACAATCTCGGGTTTGACTCCATCATCATTCACCTTTGGTAATTTAGGTGCTAGATCAATTACGCGGCCACTACGAAGAGTAGTAACAGCTTGACATTGTTCTTGCAATTCTGATGATGTGGAGCAAACCGTGGTTTGACCTTGAAGAGGTGGTCTTTGGCCTTGGGCTGGAAGTTTACCCTTCTCTTGAGTATTCACCGCAGACTGCAACCTAGAGATGTTAGTATGCATTTCAGCGAACATTCGCTCAAATTTGGCATCTCTTTCTTTTTGGGCTTGGATGAATTGATTGAAATTATCCTCATGAGATCTCCTAGGTGGAGGTACATAAGGACCAGGAGGTGGTACTTGCATAGGGTTTGCCACTTGCTGAAATTGAGGGGGTTGTGGTAGAGTCATCTGAGGGTTAGGAACCATCCCACCTTGGGGTTGTCCATAATTAAACCCGGGATTCCTCCACGATTGATTATATGCATTCCCTTGCTGAGCATTATAATTCCCTCGAAAACCTCCTATTGCATCAACCTGTTCAGTGTACATGGCCTTGTATGCAGGTATGGTAGGACATCCTTCGGTAGAATGGCCTGCATTACAAATGGCACATACCTTCTCCATCCCGGTTTTTACGGGTCCAGACACATCTCTCAATCGCATATCTAGCATTTCTCTAAAGTTCTTTTCCATTTGATCAAGTTTTAAATCCAACAAAGTGTCCTTGTCCACGTGATAAATACCGGACGCAGCAGGCAAGTTGGACACTTGTCGATTTCTATTTTGACTATTTGGATCAGAAGTATCCCATGCTTGGGTAGTTTCCGCCACATATTTCAAATGAGCCTCAGCATCGCTCGTACTTAACTCCCAAAAAGGTCTCTCACACATGGTTTGAACAAGTTGTTTAGACGCTACAGTAAGGCCTTGATGGAAAAATGAAATCAGATGATGATTTTCAAAACCATGATGGGGGCACGCATTAACTAACTCCTGGTATCTCTCCCAACACTTATCAAAAGCCTCATTCTCATTTTAACTAAAAGCTTGAATTTGGGCTTTAACATAATTGGTTTTGTGTTGTGGAAAAAATTTTGAGATAAACTTGTTTTGCATATCTCTCCATGATAAAACAGAATTTGGGGGCAGGGTCCATAACCAAGTTTTCGCTTTATCCTTTAAGGAAAAAGGAAAGAGCTTTAACCGGATTACTTCTTGTGGACAAGTTTGGTCTCCAAATGTTTCACACGTATCTTCAAACTCTCTAATATGGAGATATGGTTTTTCTGAATCCATCCCATGAAATGTAGGAAGAATTTGGATCATTCCATTCCGAAAGTGGAACTGACCGGCATTATACGGGAATAAAATGCAACCAGGGTTAGCAGTTCTCTCCGGAAACAAAAGATCTTTCATGGGTTGATATGGTACATCATCCTCTCCAGCACCAACACCGACACTACCATGATCCGACATATTGCTATCGAAAGGTTCAGAATTCTCACTCAATGTTTGACTCAACGAACGACTTGTGATGGAATTATTAGGGGAAGGAGGTGGAACCCAAAACGGCAAAGACTCAGAATTTTCAGATCCGGCTTCGGCAATAGGATTTTCGTGAATTTGGGTGGGAGATGAATTCTGCATATAAGATCACAAGAGAAAAAATGAAAAATATATATATATATATTTTTTTTATGAAATCACTTGTAGATAACAATAACTTTCTTGGAAATTTAACAATTTTGGATCCCCGGCAACGGCGCCAAAAACTTGACGCGACTTAATATTTGTCTCAAAAGTGCGTATTTATCTAGGCTCAAGTGCAAGCCTTGTCGCTCAAGTAATAACCCGGTAAGTCGGGATCGTCTCCACAGGGATCAAAATTGCCAAACAATAACAAGGAAAATTACCAAACCGTGAAATGATTTCTTGAAAGAAATAAAAAGATGATTGATTTTTGAGAAACTTTATAAAACTTTACTTATGAAAAACAAATGGAAATTAACAGAAAAATTTGGGTTTAACAATTTAGAGAAAATTAGGGTAGGGTACAATCCCTCAATCCTTAACAAATTATTCTTTAGAATATTAAAATTATAAATCAAAATTCTTGATTAAATCCAGTCCTTATCATCACTAAGCATTACATATATGAGGTTCAAGACCGCATCATATGAAATCAAAGATCAATATAAGGCGGTGAACGACAAATTATACATACAAAGCATTCTTAAACATCCCAAGTACCTAGGGCAAGAGAGATTAAAAGATATGACAATGCATATATGATTTTCATTCACGATTCAACCAACATTTTCATTTATTTTCTAATTTTCCATACGAATAATTTGTATTAGGATTGAGTTCATGTACCTCAACCCTTGAGAAATTAGCTACTCATGATTTGGTTGAAAAATAAATTCACATATGAAACTATGAAATTGCAGAACATTGTAAGAAATTTGCAGAAATTAAACAAAAGAGAATAGAATGATATTACTTGAATTCAGCACAAAAACGGAATTGAGATTCATAATACAACTAGGGTTCATGCAAATATTGAAGGAAATGGAAATTTGATCTAAAAATCTGATCTAAAAACTCTCTCTAAAATTTCTAACCCTAGGCTCTCTCTAGCCTCCTCTCAAATGATGTAGGTCATGGGCTTTTATAGCACAAAATCTCGAAATTGACAACCAATAGTGCTTGTGGAACAAGTTTTCCAAGAGTTGCACTGCATTAAATGCATAATTAATGTCAGAAATCCGCACATCTAGACTCTTCATTATCCCGCAACTTCAAAACATCATAACTTCTTCACCGTAGCTCGAATTGAGGTGCCGTTTTTTCCAGTATTCTTGTAATTTAGAGCTCTTCAACTTTCTAGTTGGCCCCACCTCCGGACTAAGGCTGAAAAATTACGAAAATTCCCTTCAACTCTCCATTTCTAGGTTTCTTTCACTGTTTTGCGTTCTCCTTCGGACTAACTTGCGTGAAATACCTGTAAAACACATGAGAAATACACAAAACAAGAAATACTTGCCAGAAAAGGTTAGTAGAATACATTTGAGACAAATCCAAGCTACTTACACTGCACGGGATCATAAAAATACTGAAATTAAGGGGATAAATGTGAAGAATATGTGCCTAAACAGTGGCCTTATCTTTTTATTGATTTTATACCATACTTTTATACTATCTCCTATTTTGGTTTACTTTTTCTTCTTGTTTCATCCTATTTCATTGCTAGGGACTAGCAATGTGTAAGTTAGGGGTTGTGATTATACGCAAATATTGCGTATTTAATCTCTAGAACCTACGCATTTTAGCCCCCTTCGGTGCCTTAATCTCTAAATTTAATCCTGTTGTCCAGAAAACCTTGGTTTATATTGATAACATGCTATATGAGGTATAATTGGGCTTTTGTATGTATTTTGGTACTAAGTATGGAATTCGAATGTACTCCGGTGAAGTTCCGTACGCAATCGCACGTTCAAGGGCAATCCGGTCATTTCACAGCTTGGGTACCTGGCTTGACATCTACATGGAAGTTGTATCCCTCCTCTCTAGCTTTGTGTGGCAGTGAACGATGTGCGAATCCGATTCATAACAAAGAAGTTACGGCAATTTTAGCGGGGAAGAAATGCAAGCCAAAACAGGGGAAAATGCAGGCTGCCCTGCTTGATCGATCGATCGACCAAAAGGGTCGATCGATTGACCCTTCATAATTTTTCCATTATTTCAATGGTCGATTGATCGAACAAAGGGGTCGATCGATCGATCCCCTATTTCTGCAGATATTTTTGCCTTCTTTTATTTCTTCTTTCCTTTTATTCCAACTTACGATTTAATCCAATTTTTGTGTAATATTCCGGGATATAATTCATACTTAGTATTAGAAGACATTTTAGGCTAGGGTTTGGTTTTGAGTGCTCGTCTTCTTCTCTTCTTGGATTGACAACCATTTGGTTTCGTAAAATTGAACTATTCACTTCCATCTCCTTTAATATAACTTTGTTCTTAATTTTTTCGTGCTTTGTAATTTAGTTTCCATGCTTTGTGGTTAGTTTAATTGCTTTATTTATTTCTTTCCTAGTTTAATTAACATAATTTAGTTTAATTCATGCATTGCCCCTAGATATCTAATGTCGGGATTTTGTTCTGCCATTAACGGGCTTCGAGCTCCGAAAATTAGGTCTTGTGTAAAATTGCATTTAATTGAACCCGAATGAGTTAAAGTCGGATTATTATGCATTTAACTTTCTATTTCATGGATCATTAGTGTTTATACCGATAATTCGAGTTTAAGCCGCGTGCGACCATTTTCGGATTAAATGTTTAATCTCACAACTTTGGATGTAATTCCTTATTGTGTGATGTTTATGATAAATTGATAATGCTCGATTAAGTTTCTCTTGAGACGGAATTCTGATTATTAGTTATTTCGAGTCATATGGTTAGATGATATCCCGATCCTCGCTTTACTTTTATTTAAACTTAACTTATTGTTTTCTTTTATTTACAACTAACCATGACCTTTTTACACTTTCATTCCTGGATTAATAATCTATTACGATATATCAAACATTCTCTGTGGATTTTATACCCGACTTACCGCTGTACTCACCAGTTGAGTGTAGTCGTAACTTAGGTTTTTGTATAGTTCAGGTGAGCCGAATATAAAACGACCGGCGCATAGGTGACTCTTACGCTGCGGCAGAACCCTGTCTATCAGCCGCCTAGGGATATTACTGGCCAATCATGAAAGAGATGAGCCGATGTAACAAATACCAGTAGTTTGCAGCAATTAACCGAACACCTAGAGTTACACTTAAGTGATCACATCCCCGTGGCCTTTTGCCACACGGGCAATTGACCTGGTTTGCCCATTACCGAAGATAAGAGGAAGGTTCAAGGATTTAGTCATTTCCATAAATTATTTTACCTAGTGGGTGGAATCTAAGCCTCTTATTGATATACCCTATGAGAAAGTCTTCCTATTTATTTCAGGAACATCATATGTTGGTATGTATGCCATATGCCTTTATCACCGATCACAACATATAATTTGATAATTTGGAATTCAAAGATTATTATATCCAGTCCAAGATCCAAAAGTTGCATTCTTCTTCTGGACACCCTTAGTGCAGTGACCAAACATAGGTGAAAAATAAAACTTTTCTCGATAGGCTAAAGAAAAGGTTGGATGAAGTCAAAGGACACTTGATCAATGGGCTGCAAAGTGTACTCTGGGACTATAGGACCACTTCGAGGACAACAACCGAAAAAACCCACTACTTCATAGCATTTGGGATAGATGTCCCCCCCCACCCAATGATAGGTCTGCCCAGCTACAGAGTGATAAATTTAACTCTTGGAAAAGCGACCTAATCACTACACCAAATCGTACGAATGTTCACTCCCAAGGGGTCCCGGCCCAAAGCCATGACCACATCAATTTTGGGGTTACCATATACATGACCCACTGTGGTCGTGGATTCTCTTGGAAGTGGTCACGGCCCAATCCCTAACCAGTGTCGGTAACGACCTAAGGTTGTGATAAGGTCGTGACCATCAGAGCACCAATTTCTCACTAAAATTCCCTTCCAATTTCATTACGGATGGGTCACGGCCTATGTTCGTGACCAACATTATAACGCACACCCTAGGGGTCACAACTTTGGACCGTGACCATCTCAATCGGTTCACGGGCATGGGTCACGACTTAGGGCCGTGACCATATGGTTGACCGTGCGCTGATGTGGAAAAAAATTAAAGGTCATGCCAATGGGTCACGGCTCTAGTACATGACCAGTGTCCTTATACTAAAACCATTATGCCTCCTTTTCATTTTTTTCGTTTTAATATCTCTCTCTCTCTCTCTCTTTTTCTCTATGCGATTTTGGAATCTTCATTCTTTCTCTCTCAAACCCTAATTTTGGCCCTTATCTCTCTCAATCTCAAAGTTAAACCTTACTTTTTGCGTTTATGATTTAAACCCTAGTGTGTATATGTGTGTGTATTTTTATTTATGTGTGTGTTTGTGTGTGCATGTGTATATGTGTGTACGTGTGTATATATTTGTGTATATGTGTGTATATTTGTGTCAATTCATGTGTATGTGTGTGTACATCTATATATATGTTTGTATCCCCAGTTTATATGTGTGTATATTTGTGTATGTGTGCATATCCTAGATTTATATGTGTGTATATCTGTGTATGTGTGTATATTTTTTTCAAGAAAAGATGTTAAATTTAGGAGTTGAAATTTATTGCATTATTTATTGGTTATTGTTAATATTGATTAGGAATTGTAATTTGGAGGTTGAAATTAGCTCAATTATTTAAGGGTATTTATTGGGTATTGTTAGTATTGACTAAATGTGGTTACTTAGAGATTAAAATAAATTGCGCAATTTTTGGGTATTATCATTTAAGGCTTCAAATTTATTTAGGGTTTAAAATTAATTGAGTGTTATTAGTATTGACTGAATGTAGTTACTTAGGGATTAAGATAAATTACATCATTTAGAGTTTGAAATTAATTGAGTATTTTAGGTTCTGAACCCTAATCAAACTAATATACTCAAAATTCTTTCTTTATTATCTGAAACTTAATCAAACTAATATAGACTCCCGAGTATATTTTTCTCAGGAAAAATGAGCCACAGTGATAATCACTAGAACAAGAGTTGGAGAGGTTGCAATTGGACCGCACACATAACTCTTTTATTACTGAGCGTCATACAAAGGGTACTCCTATTTATAGGTATGGAAATAAAAAGATTGAACAATTTACCTACCTTCAAACCCGTGGACTTAATTTCCTGCAAGATTACCTGTTCAATCTTATTCTATTTTCCATATCAGAAAACTGGGATGGCATTATACAAAACATATTTCACATACAAAATCCCGATGTAGCCCTAACCTTGGTTACGCTGTTGGATAAGGCAGAAAACAATCCACCCATTATGGATACAATTGTGTGCAGAGAGCATTACCATGGACTGTGATGTATCGCACCATATGCACACTAAATTCAATCTTTCTAACAAGTTGAAAATTATGGGATTTTGAGTTCATGTTATGAATATCTACACATCAACCATAGATACCCTTCCTTCTAGTTGGCCACGTGCAAAATATCGTAGGTTCTTAAAAACTAATACCGAATGGATGGAGATCAGACACATTGAACTTATTCTAAATCCTTACTTTGAAAAGGTGTATATATATATATAGTCATAAGCTTGATTAATTAATTATAATTGTTATTATAATTTTTTAGTCACTAATGGTTTTTCACTTTTATAGATAATGTCGGGAGGAAACAACCCAAGGAAACAAAGTGCCGAGGGAACACCAAAACGAGGTTCACCATCTCATGCACACCCCACATCTTCAACACAAATTGATGAGAAATACATAATTCCGCCAATGGTTGCCTCCTCGCGAAGTCTAACTTCTTCGACACCCTTATCCAGCACTCCCGTTCCTCCACCGCCCCCATCCAGTGTTATCGATGCCTCTCCCTCAACCCAAAAGAAGCCCATTGGGTTCTACCTTCTCAGGAATAACCCGACGGGTGATAAGAATAACGTGTTGAACTTTAAATGGCCCAGTGTTTGGCTTTAGAAAAAATGAACGTGGGGGTTGGTGGACCAGACTACTGGAACCATTTTGATCAAGCCGTCAAGGATGATATATACGATCAACTCTCAAAGTATTTATCATTTCCTGATCTTTCCAAGAATAAGGTTCTATCTCGGGTTACTAAATTATTGGGGATATACATGAGAATCCTTGAGAAGAAACATGTCTCGCAGGAGGCAGTGAGCTTCGATATTTTATCTTTGAAAGAGAGAGGGCCTCCAAATCTTAAAATTCTGGTGGAGCATTGGAATAAGTTTTTGGAGAATAAGGATACGGAATGAAATATGGTCCAAAGAGAGAAAATGAAAAAAATAGGGCACAAAAAACTGATATCCAGAGGTTGGGATACAAATCCTATGAGGATGTGGAGAATAAATAGGAGAGTAGGACAAAGAATTGTCCAGATGTGGGGAAAACACCAAATCGGTCCAACATATTCGTTCATGCTTGATGGGGTAGAGAGAATACTTTGTTGGCGCACTTAGATGAGATGATAAAATCAATAGAGGCCATCAGCAGCTAGTCAGGTTCGAGCCCTACTAATGACTTTGACCTTGATAATGATGCCCTGAATCAGAACTTTGGAAATGACAAAAGGGGGAGGACGAGAGGTGTTGGCTCACATATGCCAAAAACAAAATTTCAATAGATTGCAACTCTCGTGCACGAGTTCTCTTCAATCAATAATCATTTCTCATCCAATGAAGAACGACATGCCAAGATCGATGGGGATGTCCACGATATAAAAAATAACATGGGAATATTGATGAATTAAATTGGGAAACTTTTGTCCTTTTTCCAAAATTATGGGGTCCCAATGCGGCCTCCTCCTCCTCCAGGTTACCCTTACCCTCACCCTCCTCCTCAAGGTTTTACCTCTCCTCCTCATTTAAGTTTCCCTTCACAAATATCGCCTCATCCACCATTCTCTTCTGAGATGGCGCCTCATCCGACGTTCCCATCTGAAATGTTATCTCATCCAACACTCCCATCCCAAATAGCACCTATAACTAGACTTGGATCATCATTAATAACTCACGGTGACTATGGCGAAAAGTACCATTTCAAAGACTTGAGCAATAAGAGGTTTGTTGGAAGTAAAGTACACAACCAACCATTGGAGATGGGTGAGGCTCAAATACTTATCAATAAAATATACAATGGCTGCGAAGATGTACCCAAGTTCTCTACATGTGGGGGATGGGCTGGAATTGAGGAATTATAAAAACTCTTTTCTTACTTGGCCAATTTATCTATTGGAAAAGATCGAATAATATTTTTTTTATTTCAATTGTAATATTTTTTTTTTGTTTCAGTTGTAAGAATTTTGGTTTTGTTTCTATTTAAGAATATTGGTTTTCTTCTAATTTTAATAATATTTTTTTATTGATTGAGTTGTAGATTATTACATTGATTATTACATGAATTTCAGTTTCAGCCTATATCAACATGACTTGAATTTGACAATAATTACATGGATTTCCCACTATACAAAGAGTGGATGGGAGAGACAGACCAAATTTAAAATAATTATGTAAATGGCGTTCAAGAATTTGTTAAATACGCTTTCAAAAATATTAAAAATGATAAGATTTCATGTCCGTGCATCCGTTGGGAGAAAGAAAAATATAAGTCATTGGAATACGTTGAGTTTTATTTAATACAGTGGGGAATCTGTCAAGACTATAAAATATGGACATATCATGGTGAAAAAAATATACCTTATGTTTCGGAAGAATTATCGATGCCCAACCTCATAATGGAACCCGAACGAGAGAAAGTGGTGCATAATTCAATAACACATCGTCCATTCACAAACTTAATTGATGATGCTTATGTACTTCACAACCGTCAAAACCACCAACCTATGGATACGGATAATGCGCATTGTGTCCAACTAAATGAAAATTTTGATGTTGAACTTATAGGAGATCGAGAATACATACGGTTGAAGGCCGATGCAGGTAGACCGTTGTATAAAGATTGCGATGAAAATCACTCAGTATTATATGCAATGATTGGTTTGCATAATTTGAAGAGTCAATTTAGTTTGTACGAGAAAGCGTAACGAGAATGCTTAAGTGGGTTAAAGATATTCTCCCAAAAGAGAACATGTTACCAAACAATTATACTATAATGAAGAAGAGCTTGAAATATTTGGGTTTGCAATACAAATCTACTCATGCATGCAAGTATGATTGCATATTGTATCACAACAAAATCGAAGAAGGATGAATGTCCTCAATGCAGTGAGCCTAGATATGATAATTGACAGGAAAAATCTCAAAAAAATCACAAGTGCTCGCAATTCCCAAAAAAGGTTTTGAAGTATTTTTCACTTGAGCCACGGTTAAAATGGTTATTTACTATACAGTGGATAGCGGAGGCAATGACATGGCATGCTCGATGCGAGGTGGGTGAGAATCTGATGCGTCATCCAGCTGATTCACCCATCTAGCAAATTTAAACACACAACACCATGAATTTGCAAAGGAACTTCACAACGTTCATCTTATAATATCAACTAATGGGTTTAACCCTTTCTATAATTTAAGTACTATTCAAAGTTATTGGCCAGTTCTCATGGCGCCTTTATGTCTCCCTTCGACACTATGCATAAGAAAGGAGTTCACATTATTGTCTTTTTGATACCCGACCCGAAGGCTCCTAGTGATGATATTGATATATTCTTAGCACCATTTGTTGATGTAAAAAACTAGATTTGATATAATTAATTAATCACATATAAAATGAGTAAAGAAATAAGACAAAATATTTTCAAAGTGGTTCAGCCTTAAGGAAATGGCCTACGTCCACTGGTTTGTATTACTGGGTGTCTTTCCTTGATCTCGATTATGTTCGCTTACCCTGATAAGAGGGTATTACAACATATTTATCGTGTTTGGGTTGTGAATGTCAATAGATAGCGTGCCTTTATTGAATAGGCGTATACATCTCTATATGGTAAAGAATGACTGTAACACAATAAACATTGGATCTATCTAGTTGTTTGGCCTTCCCAATAAGTAGCTTGGTACGCTGAGTAGCTCAATACATTGAGTAGCTCAGTACTTGAACTTGTGCCATGTCGAATGTCACGTGTCTTCATATAATTGGTCCACATCAGCTGACTAATTTTTGTATCAATGCCATTGGTTGAAGAACTTAAAGATTTTTTGGATAAAGGAGTGACAATGTTCGACTCTCATAAGGGTGAAGAGTTCACACATAAAGCAATGGTGATGTGGGCGATCCATGACCTTCCAGCGTATGGGACCTTGTCCGGTTGTAATATTTATGGTTTTAATGGATATCCCATATGTGGGGAGGAAACTGAAGCCTGTTGGCTAAAACATAGTGGCAAGATAAGTTACACGGGTCATCGTAGATTTTTGCCGGCCAGTCACCCTTTCAGGAACAGTAAGTATAACTTTTTACCTGTCGATCACGAGTGCAGAACGCCACCTGCTCGGCTTTCTGATCAGCAGATCTAGGAGAAGGCGATGACTGCGACTGCGGGGAATAGGTATGTAGGCAAACACCCCTAATTTATAAACTTGAAGCATAAAGCTTGGGGGATTTGAATGACCCCAATAAAGTGAAGCTGTGGTCCAGGTGATCAATATTTTTTTATTTTCCTTATTGGAAAGATCATCATGTAAGGCATGTAGTTGATTTGATGCACACATAGAAGAATATTGCTAAATAACTGATAGGAACGTGTCTTGGTGGATCTCATTCTAAAGATGGAGAGCGGGCCCGCCTAGATCTACATGATATGAAAATAAAGAAGAAATTATGGTTAAAAAATAATCATACAACAGGAAGAATTTATACCCCCAGGCTGCTTTCACTTTGACTATTAGTGAGAAGAAGATACTCTTAGACACGTTGTTCAATTGAAGACTCCAACCGATTATTATGGTAATTTATGTAGGGCAGTTAGCTACCAAGCAAATAACTTGAAGTAGTGCAAGTCTCACGACTTTCACGTAATCATCCAATTCATCTCTCTATTATTTCATCATTGCTGTTCTAAATACGAAGATTTCCGTCAGGCAATTATGCAAATCAGTTTGTATTTTACCCTACTTTGTGTAAAAGTGAACATAATGCACATTAAAGCTCCAAAATCAACTTTAGCCGAGGCAGTTTCTTTATTAGAGAAATATTTTCCTCCATAATTCTTCGATATCAGCATCCTCCTTCTTGTGCATTTATGTGATTGAATCTTTGTTATATGGTCCCGTTAGGTATCTTTGGATGTATTCTTTTGAGCACTTGATGAAAAACTTCAAAGATAACGTAAAGAATACAAGATATATTGGAGGGTCAATTTCTGAAGAATACTTAACGGTGAAATCATCGCTATAGGCTAGGAAACATATGGCAGAACAAGTGGTGAGGAGGAACAATCCTCATGGAGAACGAGAGATCGAGGAACCTGACAAGTTTGAGGATGAATATCCGTTTGGGAACCCTAAAGAGGTGAATCTCACAAATCTACGATATGATCAAGAAACCCATTATGTCTTCGAATCACAAGATAAAGTCGAAGTCCCGAGAGAGTGGGTATCTATTGAATTCTTCTTCTTTGATTATATAATTTTTATATTTTATGATCTAAACTCTAAAATTTACTGTTAGGAAGTACGAGAACGAAATTTCCCAATATTAAAGGAGAAATTGTACGACAACTGATTTTAAGGCTTGGGTATCAAATGAGGTAAATTTCACATCTTATGTGTGTGGTAATTTATTTGTGTGTGATAAAAACATGCCCTTATACGAATTCATTAATAAATGCAGCTTTCAAAAAGATGTGATGTCTCTTCCAGTCTTGCACACCTAGCAAAAAGCCCTAGTTTTCGTACGAAAGAGATTAAGAAATTCTGCACCAATGGTTTTTATTTGATTTCATGTCCATATGAGGAAAAGCTTTTGATGCAAAATAGTTGAATATAAATTTATGCCTTAACCACTTGTATCGCTAGCAAATGCGATAAAAATCCAAAGAATACGGTGCTAACCTAATATGGGACAATCCAACAAATCCTAAGACTTGATTACTTGGATTTCATTGTAAATGTAATCTATTATGATTTGGTACATGTGGAGGATTCAACGAATGCTTGAAAAGTTGATACTGACTCCAAACTTATTATGGTAAATTTATCAAGGCTGAAGAGTAAAGATCGCATAGTCGACGAGCCATTTATTTGTGCCTTTGAAAATGTAAAGAAGGTATTCTGCTCGAAGAGAATAAACTATGGCAATTGGTTCATTGTTATGAATGCACCAAAGGGTATGATTACTGAAGTGGATGAATTAAAGGCTCCAAAAGAGTTCAGTCAAATCTTGATGACAACCCTAATTTAAAGAATATTTTATTTGATTTAGAGGAAGATTGAGTATCAAAATATTATGTTAACCTTGCCAATCTTATTTGTATCTTATTTTGATATTGACATTGATTTAGCGCTTTACTTTGATGTATGAAAATTTAGTTACTTTTATGAAAGTTTAATATGATTTATGTAGGTTAACTTTCGATAATATGTTATGCTCAGTCGAATATTTAGTTACTTTCACAAGACGCTCGGTTTGAGAATAGATTCATTTGAGTTTATGAATCGATCAAATTGACCCAGCTCAATTTCCCCATGTTCCTATACATATACATTTGTTGATCAGTTTCATTGATGAAGTGTTCATTAAATGAAGTCAAATTATCTTGATTTTATGAAGATTGTATTAAAGAAACTAGTCAACAAATGTACATGTAAAAGAATACATTGGGGGCTCCAGGATCAATTTGGTCCAATCACACATTCACAAGACTCTATTTAATGACCTTCTTGGATCGCAGGAATCAGGTACTCTTTACTTTAACTGAAGTAGTTATATAATTGATATGCATTAACTTTTAAATTTTTTAGGTCATAGAAGGAGTACGGGATAATTATTGGTTTTGTTTGGTTTGGCTGTTGGATAATTATTGGTTGTTGTCTTGTTGTTCAATAGTATGTTAGAAGGAGTACGGGATAATTATTGATTTTCTTTGATTTGGATGATGGATAATTATTGGTGTTGTTGGATAGTATGTTAGAAGGAGTACCAGATAATTATTGGTTGTTGTCTTATTATTGGTTTTTGGCTGTTGGATAATCACGGGACCCCTGGTTTGAGAACACGACATTAATTTCAAAATATCTAGACTTAGGCTTAAAAACATGCCGTTAGGGGGTGAAACCTCGAAACACCCACCAAATGGCCCCGTGAGAGGCACCAACACCCCGTACTAACGCCTCTCACGGGGTCATTTGGAGGGGGGGGTGCTTTGGGTTTTCTCCCTTCAACGACATATTTTTAAACATAATTCTATCTATTTTCAAAATATCGCAATATTCTCAAATCGGCGGTCCCATGACCATGCGGTCAGTTCTTGCGAGTTACGTTGGTCCCATGCGAGGTGTTTAAACTTGTTTAAGGGTTGTAGGGTGGGTGTTTTTTGTTTTCGCCCACTAATGATACGTTTTCAAGCCTATGTGTGGATTTTCTTAAATTATCGTCATATTCTCAAACTGGGGGTCCCATGACCAAGAGATCGATTCCTGAGTGTTACATTGGTCCTGTCCATGGTAACCGCTCTCCTAAAGGGGCCTCTAAGGGGTTTTTCCCTCTAACAGAACTTTTAAAGCCTAAGTGTGGTTTTTCTAAAATTATCATCATATTCTCAAATTAGGGGTCCCGTGACCATGCTATCGGTTCCTGGGAGTTACATTGGTCCCGTGTGAGGTGTTTGCGCCTCTCACAGGGCCGTTTGGGAGGTGCTTTGGATTTTCTTCCTCAAAAAGAATGTTTGGCAAGAAAATATGCCTTTTCTGGCCTTGCCAAATGCAGCGTGTTGTAGAGCTCATTGAAATTGTTCTAGAAAGGAGGCCCAGATAATATGATGCATTTTCCCATTTGGAGTTTGATAGAGTATTCCAATTACGAATCCTCTCATTGCGGGGAGTGTGTCCTTCATCAAGAATAACCAATATAGGACACTCCAGGGAACTGAAGATGGCCTCACAGGGAACTAAACTTAAGGTAAATCGACAATAGCCCCAACGTTTTGAACAATTTGTAGTAGCAGCTCGGCCTGACCGTTATGAACAAAAAAGGTGGCCTCCCAGGATGATTAAGATCCTGACAACACTTATTGAGGGTTGTTAAGATGTTAATCTTCCTTGAGACCACCTTGTAATGTTCAGTTTCCTGCACCTTGAAATTGATCCCTTACAAACATTACCGCTCACTCTACTCAATAAAATTGAACTCCACCATCTAAAATCAATAATAGGAACACTTGCTATGGTTGTAGAAAGCCAGTGAATCACTATGGGATACTACGTGGATCTACTGGTTTCTTTGGAGTTTGGTTTGGAGAGTCTTTGGAACAGTGGGGCCATGTAGTCTCCCATCAGTGAATCCTTTCCTTTTTACAAATATAGAAAGTGTTACCATTATTGAGTTTAGATGGTGGAGTTCGATTTTGTTGAATAGAGTGAGTGGTAATAGTTGTAAGGAATTAATTTCAAGGTACAAGGAACTCAACATTATAAAGTGGCCTCCTACGAATATTAACAGCTTGACAACCCTCAATGAGGGTTGTCAATCTCTTAATCTTTTTATGAGGCCACCTCTTTTGTTCATAATGGTGAGGTCGGGGTGCTACTAAAAATTATTTAAAACTTTGGGGCTATTATCGATCCAGCTTAGCAGAATATGTTTCCCCATCCTTCGTCTCCTGAGCATAAGTTGAGTTCCTCGTGAGGCCACATTGAGTTCCTTGGAGTGTCCTATATTGGTGGTTCTTAATAAAGGCCATACTCCCCATAATGAGAGGAGTCGTATTTGGAATACTCTATCAAACTCCAAACGGGAAAACAAATCCTATTATCTGGGACTACTTTCAAGAACAATTTCAATGAGCTCTATAACACGCTGCCTTTTGGCAAATCCAAAATAGAGAAAATCCACACTTAGGCTTGAAAACGTGTCGTTGGGGGTCGAAACCCCTTATCTCACCCCACACGGTCCCGTGAGTGGCGCCAACACCTCAGACGGGTCCTGTGTAACTTGTAGGAATTGAGCGCATGGTCACGCGACCCTCGGTTTGAGTGCACAACCCAAAACAAAGAAAATCCACACTTAGGCTTAAAAATGTGCCATTAGGAATGAAACCCCTTTGACCCTACCACACGGCCTCGTGACCGATGCCAACACCTCGCACGGATCTAATGTAACTCGTAGGAATATACCGCATGGTCACGGGACCCTCATTTTGAGAGCACAACCCAAAATAGAGAAAATTAGCACTTAATCTTGAAAGCGTGCCGTTGGGGTTGAAATACATTAGCGTACCCCAAACGTCCCCTTTAGGGGAGCGATCACCGCACACAGGTCAACTGCAGCTAGTAGGAGCCGATCGCGTGGTCACGGGACCCCCAATTTGAGGGTACAACCCAAAATAGATAAAATCCACACTTAGGCATGAAAAAGTGGCATTGGGGGGCAAAACCCCTTAGTTCCCCTAATATGACCCCGTGAGCAGTGCCAATACGTCGCACGGATCTGATGCAACTCGGGGGAACCGACCGCGTGGTCACTGGACCCTCAGTTTGAAAGCACGACCCAAAATAGCAAAAATCCATACTTAGGCATGAAAATGTGTCGTTGGGGAGCAGAACCCCTTAGCGCCCACCCACATGTCCCCGTGAACAGTGTCAATACCTCGCACGGGTCCAATGTAACAAGTAGGAACCGACCGCATGGTCACGGAACATACGGTTTGAGACTGCAGCCCAAAATAGAGAAAATCCACACTTAGGCTTGAAAAGTGCCATTGGGGGGGGGGGGGGAGCGCCTACCACACGGCCCTGTGAGCGGTGCCAACATTTCGTACGGGTCTAATGTAACTCGTAGGAGCAGACTGCATGGTCATGGGACCCTCGTGTTGAGAACACGATCCAAAATAGAGAAAATCAACACTTAGGCTTGAAATCGTACCGTTGGGGGACAAAACTCATTAGTGCACCCCAAACGTCCCCTTTAGGGGTGCAATCACCACACATGGGTCTACTATAGCTAGTAGGAGACGCTTGCGTGGTCATGGGTCCCCCAATTTGAGGGTATAATCCAAAATAGAGAAAATCCACACTTAGGCTTAAAAATGTGTCGTCGGAGTGTGAAACCCCTTAGTGCCCCCGATAAGGCACCGTGAGCGATGCCAATACCTTGAATGGATCCAATGTAACTCGTAGGAACTGACTGCATGGTCACGGGACCTTAGGTTTGAGAGCACGTCCCAAAATAGAGAAAATGCACACTTAGGTTTGAAAATGGATCGTTGGGGGGTGAAACCCCTTAGAGCCACCAACACGGCCCCGTGAGTAGTGTCAACACCTCACTTGAATCTAATGTAACTCGTATGAACCGACCGTGTGGTCACGGGACCCTCAATTTAAGAGCACGACCGAAAACAGAGAAAATCCACACTTAGGCTTCAAAACATGCCGTCTGGGGGTGAAACCCCTTAGAACCCCCCACATAGTCTCGTGAGCGGCGACAATACCTCGTACGTGTTGAATGTAACTCGTAGTAACCAACCTCATGGTCACGGGACCCTCAGTTTAAGAACACGATCAAAAAAAGGGAAAATCCACCCTTAGGCTTGAAAACGTCCCGTTGGGGGGTGAAAACCCTCAGTGCCCCCGACACGGCCCTGTGAATGGTTCCAACACCTCGCATGGATCCAATGTAACCCGTATGAACCAACCGCGTCATCACGGGACCATAACTTTCAAGGCACTGCCCAAAACAGGGAAAATCCACACTTAGGCTTGCAAATGTGTTGTTGGGGGGCGAAACCCCTTAGCGCCCCCAACATGGCCCCGTAAGCCCCGCCAATACCTCGCACGGATCTAATGTAACTCTTATGAACCAACCACATCGTCACAGGACCCTCACTTTGAGAGCAAGACCAAAAATAGAGAAAATCTAGACTTAGGCTTGAAAACATGCCGTTGGGGTGGCGAACCACCTTAGCGCCCCCCATATGGCCTTTGAGCGGTGCCAACACCTCGCACGGGTCTAGTGTAACTCGTAGGAACCGACCACATGGTCACGGGACCCTCGGTTTGAGAGCACGAACCAAAATAGAGAAAATCCTCACTTAGGCTTACATTGTGTCGTTGGGATGAGAAACCCCTTAGCACCCCCCAACACGGCCCCATGAGCAGCGCCAACACCTCGCACGGATCCAATGTAACTCGTAGGAACCAACTGTGTCGTCACGGGACCCTCGAGTTTAGATTACGGCCTAAAATAGATAAAATCCACGCTTAGGATTGAAAACATGTCAATTGGGGGGTGAAACCCCTTAGCGCCTCCCACATAACCTCATGAGCAGTGCCAATACCTCGCACGGGTCCAATATAACTCGTAGGAACCGACCGCGTGGTCACAGGACCTTCGTTTTGAGAGCACGACCCAATATAGAGAAAATCCACACTTAGGCTTGAAAATGTATCATTGGGATGGAGAAACCCCTTGGATCCCCCCACACGGCCCGTGAGCGGTGCCAACACCTCGCACGGGTCCTTTGTAACACGTAGGAACGAATTGCGTGGTCATGGAACCCTCGGTTTGAAAGCACGTCCAAAATTAAGAAAATCCACACTTAGGCTTGAAAACATGCCGTTGGGGTGGAGAAACCCTTAGCACACCCCACTCGGCCCCTTGAGTGGCTCTAACACCTTGCACGGGTCTAATATAAGCACGACCCAAAATAGAGAAAACCCACAATTGAAAACATGTCGTTTTGGGGCGAAATCCCTTAACCCCACTCCCCCACCCACCCACCCCACAACCCGCTTCCACCAAACACACAGCCCATGAGCAGCGCCAACACCTCACACATATCTAATGTAACTCGTAGGAACGGACCACGGGTCACAGAACCCTCTGTTTTAGAGTATGGCGCAAAACATAGAAAATCCACAGTTAGGCTTGAAAACGTGTCGTTGGGGGGCGAAACCCCTTATTTCCCCCCCACACAGACCCGTGAGTGGCTGTAACACCGCTCACGGGAATAATGTATCTCGTAGGAACCCACCATATGGTCACGGGACCCTCGTTTTGATAGCACGACCCAAAATAGAGAAAATCCACACTCGGGCTTGAAAACATGTCGTTTGGGGGCGAATTCGCTTAACCCCCTCCCCCCCAGATGCCACCCAATACACAGTCCCGTGAGCGGCTCCAACACCTCACACGGGTCTAATGTAACTCGTAGGAATTGATCGTGTGGTCACGGAACCCTATATTTTAGAGCATGGCCCAAAACATGGAAAATCTAGAGTTAGGCTTGAAAATGTGCCATTGGGGGAGAAACCCCTTATCCCCCCCCCCCCCAACGTCATGAGTTGTGACAACACCTCGTACGGGTCGAATGTAACTCGTAGGAACCGATCGCGTGTTCACGGGACCCTCGATTTGAGAGCACGACACAAAATAGAGAAAATCCACACTTTAGCTTAAAAACGTACCGTCGAGGGCGAAACCCCTTAGCGCCCCCACCACAAACACACATAGCCCCGTAAGTGGTTCTAATAGCTCCAACGGGTCTACTGTAACTCGTACGAACCAACCAAGTGGTCACAGGACCCTCGGTTTGAGAGCACGAACCAAAATGGAAAAAATCCACACTTAGACTTAAAAACGTGCCATTTGGCGGAGAAACCCCTTGCCCCTCCCCCCCACCCACTACCACCCCCCCCACAGCCCCGTGAGTGGCTCCAACACCTCAGACGAATCTAATATAACTCGTAGTAACCGACCGTGTGGTCACGGAACCATCTATTTGAGAGCACGTCCCAAAAGAGAGAAAATCCACACTTAGGTCTAAAAATGTGTCGTTGGGGGGCGAAACCCCTTAGCGCCACCAAAAACGGCCCCGTGAGTAGCGCCAACACCTCGCATGGATCTACTGTAACTCGTACGAACCAACCAAGTGGTCACGGGACCCTCGGTTTGAGAGCACGAACCAAAATGGAGAAAATCCACACTTAGGCTTAAAAACGTGCCATTTGGCGGAGAAACCCCTTGCCCCCCCCCCCCCCCCCAACCTCATGAGTTATGCCAACACCTCGCACGTGTTGAATGTAACTCGTAGTAACGATCGCGTGGTCATGGGACACTCGGTTTCAGATCACGATCAAAAAAAGAGAAAATCCACACTTAGGCTTGAAAACGTGCCGTTGGGGGGTGAAACCCCTTATCGTCACTGACACGGTCCCGTGAGCGGTGCCAACACCTTGCATGGACTCAATGTAACTCGTATGAACCGACCGCATCATCACATGACCCTCACTTTGAGAGAACTACCCAAAATAAAGAAACTGCACACTTAGAATTGAAAACGTGCCGTTGGGGAGCGAAACCCCTTAGAGCCCCCAACACGGCCCCGTGAGGTCCGCCAAAACCTCGCATGGATCCAATGTAACTCTTATGAACCAACTGCATTGTCACAAGACCCTCATTTTGAGAGCACGACCCAAAATAGGGAAAATCCAGACTTAGGCTTGAAAACATGCCATTGGAGTGGCGAAACCCCTTAGCGCCCAACATATGTCCCTTGAGCGGTGCCAACACTCGCATAGGTCGACTGTAACTCGTAAGAACTGATCGCCTGATCACGGGAACCTCGATTTGAGAGCACAATCCAAAATAGAGAAAATATACACTTAGGCTTGTAATGTGTCGTGGGGGGGCAAAACCCATTAGCACCGCCAACATGTCCCCGTGAGTATCCCTAAAACCTCGCACGGGTCAAATATAACTCGTAGGAACCGACCGTGTGGTCACGGGACCTTCGGTTTGGGAGGACGACCCAAAATATAGAAAATCCACACTTAGGCTTGAAAACGTGTCGTTTGGGGAGAAGAAACTCCTAAGATTCCCGCTCATGGCCCGTGAGCTGTGTAAACACCTCGAACGGGTCAAGTGTTACTCGTAGGAACGAACCGCGTGGTCATGGGACCCTCGATTTGACATCATGTCCCAAAATAGATAAAATCCACACTTAGGCTTGAAAACATGTCGTTGGGTTGGCGAAACCCCTTAGCATCCTCACACGGCCCCATGAGCGGCGCCAACACCTCGCACGGGTCCAATATAACTCGTAGGAACCGAACGCTTGGTCACGGGATCCTCAATTTGAGAGCAAGATGCAAAATAGACAAAATCCACACTTTGTCTTTAAAACGTGTTGTTAGGGGTGAAACCCCTTAGCACCGTCCCAACCCACGGCCCCGTGAGTGGATCTAGCACCTCGCATGGGTCTAATATAACTCGTAAGAACCGACCATGTGGTCATGGAACCATCGGTTTGAGAGCATGACCCCAAATAGAGAAAATCCACACTCAGGCTTGTAAACGTGTGGTTTGGTGGCAAAATCCCTTATCCCCCCCTGCCATCCCACACATAGCCCCGTAAGAGGCACCAACACCTCACACGGATCTAATGTAACTCGTAGGAACGAACCGTGTGGTCACGGAACCCTCTATTTTAGAGCATGGCCAACACAGAGAAAATTCACAGCTAGGCTTGAAAACGTGCCGTTGGGGGGCGAAACACATTAGCTCCCCCCCCCCCCCCCCCGGCCTCAGGAACGGTGCCAACACCTCGCACGAGTCGAATGTAACTCGTAGAAACCGACCTGTGTTCACAGGACCCTCGGTTTTAGAGCACCACCCAAAATAGAGAAAATGTGCCATTGGGGGTTGAAACCACTTAGCCCCCCCCCCCCCCCCCCCCGGCTCCATGAGAGGTGTCAACACATCTTAAGGATCCAACGTAACTCGTATGAATCGACTGCATTGTCACGGGACCCTCACTTGGAGAGCACTACCCAAAACAGATAAAATCCACACTAAGGCTTTGAAACGAGTCGTTGGGGGGCGAAACCCCTTAGTAAACCTCACACAGCCCCGTGAGTGGCTCTAACACCTCTCACGGGTATAATGTAACTCGTAGGAACCGACCATGTGGTCATGGGACCCTTGGTTTGAGAGCATGACCCCAAACGGAGAAAATCCACACTCAGGCTTGTAAATGTGCCATTTGGGGGTGAAATCGCTTAGCCCCCCCCCCCCCCCCCCCCGTTGCCACCCAACACACATCCCCAAGAGAGGTGTCAACACCTTACATGGATCTAATGTGACTTGTCGAAACTGACCGTGTGGTCACAGAAACCTCTGTTTTCGAGAATGGCCCGAAATAGAGAAAATCGACAGTTAGGCTTGAAAATGTGTCATTGGGGGTGCAACCCCTTAGTGTCCCCCCCACACACAGACTCGTGACTGGTGCCAACACCTCGTACGAGTCGAATTTAACTCATAGGAACCGATCGCGTGTTCATAAAACCCTCGGTTTGAGAGCATGGCGCAAAACAGAGAAAATCCACACTTAGGTTTGAAAACGTGTCGTTGGGGGCCGAAACCCCTTAGCGCCCCCACACGGCCACGTAAGTGTCTCTAACACCTCGCACGAGTCTAATGTAAGTCGTAGGCACCAATCATGTCGTCACGTGACCCTCGATTTGAGAGCACGACCCAAAATAGAGAAAATCCACACTCAGACTTGAAAAGGTGTCGTTTGGGGGAGAAACCCCTTAGCCCCCCCCCCCCCCCCCAACACACACACACACACTCCCACCCCACACACAACCCCGTGAGTGGTGCCAACACCTCACAGAGATATAATGTAACTCGTAGGAACCGACCGTGTAGTCACGAAACCCTCTGTTTTAGAGCATGGCCCAAAACAGCGAAAATCCACAATCAGGCTTGAAAACGTGTCGTTGGGGGGCGAAACCCCTTAGATCCCCCCACACAGCCTCATCAGTGGCGTTAACACCTCACACGGGTCGAATGTGACTCGTAGGAACTAATCGCGTGTTAACATGACCCTCGATTTGAGAGCACGACCCAAAATAGAGAAAATCCACACTTAGGCTTTAAAATGTGCCGTTGGGGGTGAAACCCCTTAGCGCCCACGACATGGACCCGTGAGAGATGACAACACCTTGCACGAATCCAATGTAACTCATATGAACCACCCACATTGTCACGGGACCCTCACTTGGAGTGCATGACCCAAAACAGAGAAAATCCACACTTAGCCTTGAAAACGTGCCGTTGGGGGGCAAAACGCATTAACGCCCCCCCCCCCAACCCCACACGGCCCTGTGAGTAGATCTAACACCTCGCACGGGTGTAATGTAACTCGTAGGAACCGACCATGTGGTCACGGGACCCTCGGTTTGAGAGCACAACCTAAAATGGAGAAAATCCACATGGGCTTGAAAACGTGCCATTTGGGGCTGAAACCACTACCCCCCCCCCCCCCCCCCCACACACACACACTACCACCCCACACAAGGGAGCCAACACCTCGCATGTATCTAATGTAACTAGTAGGAACCGACCGTGTGGCCACAAAACCTTCTATTTTACAACAAGACCCAAAATAGAGAAAATCCACAGTTAGGCTTGAAAACATGTCATTAGGGGTGAAACCCCTTAGTGCCTCGCCCTCCCCCCCCCCCCCCCCCAACATCCTCATGAACTGCGCCAACACCTTTCACGGGTCGAATGTAACTCGTAGGAACTAACCGCGTGTTCACGGGACCCTCGGTTTGATAGAACGACCTAAAACAGAGAAAATTCACACTCAAGCTTGAAAATGTGTCGTTGGGGGGTGAAACACCTTAGCGCCCCCGACACGGCCTCGTGAGAGGTGCCAACACCTCGCATGGATCCAATGTAACTTGTATGAACCGATCGCGTTGTAACGGGAGCCTCACTTAGAGAGCACGACCCAAAACATAGAAAATCCACACTTAGGCTTGAAAATGTGCCGTTGAGGGCGTTACCCCTTAGCTCCCCTACTAGGCCCTGTGAGCAGTGCCAACACCTCTCATAGATCCAATGTAACTCATATGAACTGAACTCGTCGTCACAGGACCCTCACTTTGAGAGCATGGTCCAAAACAGAGAAAACTAAAAAAATCCTGCCAATTGTTTTTAATATAGCTAACACTAGTCACTGCTAAACGCCGTGACCATATCTATTTGTAGCCACGCATAATTAGGGTCACGAATTCTAGCCCTAACTAGTGGTGTATCCGTCCAACAAAATTTAAGTCGGGGTCATGGTCTAGGGTCGTGACTAGTGATGTGACCATCCAATTTTATTTAAGTTTAGGTGACAGCCTGGGATCGTGACCACTGATGTGACCATCCAATAAAATTTAAGGTTGGGTCACGGTCTAGGTCTGTGCCGAGTGATGTGACCATCCAATAAGATTTAAGGATGGGTCACGGTCTAGGGTCGTGACGAGCATGATTGATGGTTCATGGTATACATCCGTGACCAAGTTCCATAACCCACTAATATATGTGACCATAGGAAATGGTCGCACCCGATTTAGTCACATGCCAAATCCACGACCCACAATTTTGGTCTGGGACAAAATTCGTGACCAATCGCCCAGTTTGGTGTAGTGAATGTGAAGGCTGGGTTTAGACTTAATTGAGGAAGTCATAAAAAATGTGGCACTGCGTGTGGAACCCTACCAGCAATGAACCTCTTGATTTTATAACACAGGGGTTAAGGTGATAAATCTAAAATAGGGGGACTATGTTTTAAAGAAAGTAATCCAGAAGGGATGTCCGACTAAGTACTTATTGCCTGAAAACCTGAGAAGGAGAACAATTCAAGAATCCATTTAATGTCGGGCATTTGAGGAAGTACTATTAGTTATCATGATGAATGTAATCTTTTAATATTTATGTAACTTTTCTTTCTCGACTTTAATAAAAAAAAACATTAAATTCATCACAAACTAAGTTCATTTCCAATTTTTTATTTTTCATTTTTCAGGAGGGGTGATGTACAAATCTCAAACAACAAAGATTGACTAGGTCCAAAAAATTCCCAACAAAAAATTAAAAAAACTTCATGTATGACTCCTTAACGCCAAGAACAAGAAGTTATACCAGACTGAATTAAGGAAAACTCCTAAAACTTTTGGTCTCCTATGGTAACGAACGTAAACACTTGGTCAAAACAACAATATCCATTTGAGCGATTATAAATACGTTAGTAGAACCTAATGTAGGATAACTTATGTTAGGTCGAACTAGTAACCCGTAAGGAAGATTAATCAACTAACTGCCGACCACCTAATCATAAGGCTAAACTACTATTAGGCCGCAACCATAAAATCTGATAGTTCAAGTTTCGTTTGATGCAAAGTTTTTATTCCAACTTTTCATTGATCTTATAGTATTATAAGCTAATGGTTTTCAAAATAGTTTATTACAGTAAAGTAATGAAATATTTTCATTTAGTGGGGCGTATCCTTGGTACCTTCTCCATCCCTGCACGAGGAACATCTAAAGATGAAGGAAGAAAAGTTGACCCCAATCGTCTAAGTCTGGTTTACGTGCTAAAACTATATTTTTCTATCAAGTGTAGACGTTGAATAAGTACATCATCCCCGTGAAGGACATTATCTCCTAGGTACTTTCTAACAAGAAAAATGGGGATTACATTAGTAGTAATCCACTTAGTGTCCATATTGAATGGAGTAGTAGGTTGGTCTAAGTCATGACAATGCAATTAAAGATCGTTGATTAACACCTTCAAAATAGTGAGGGAGTTAATACATCCCCACTTATAACCCTCTCTTCGGACTTGTTCTAACTCTTCATCCATATATGTCAAGGCTTCTTCATAACCATCCATCCAAAGGGTGCGTGGCTACGTATGGAATTGATCGGTGATACAATCAACTTTCTTATTCAATCAAATGGTGGCATATCAGTTCATTATCAGATTGGCTTGGTTGACCAAAATATTTTTTGTTCTCTCTTCTTCAGTAGATGGACGAGAAAAAATGACTTGCTTGGGCGACTGACCACCCTTTAATTTTTTAACCACTATATCTCCTTTATCTGCTGAGCATTTTCCTGCTTAATAAATGAGGTACCCTCTCTTTGATTGGCATCAACAGACTGCTTTAAACCCTTTAGTTCATCCCTCAACATATCATTATCTTATTCCAATAGACAAGCTACCTCTCGAGTTTCACCTCAGATTTCAGAACAAACTCTCTTTAGAAAATGTTGATAATATATATTTCATTTTCTTATCAAAGCCACTATCACTACTGAGTGGGGAAAACCTCTTTAAGTAGTTTCCTGACATGCTTACAAGTGTTTCATTATGATATTTCTGCATCTGAAGTATCATTTCATAATATGAAGAATTGGTCACCACTCCTTGGACGGTTCGCTATCTTTCTCGATAATTTAAAAATTTTCATTATCGTAATATGATAGTCTGAGATTTATAAGTTCGAGAGGTCGGAAGACGATTAGGTTCTTCCAAATTTCTAAGTAACTCCTAACAGAAAATACTCTATCATTTCACTAATTATATCACTCCAATCGAGAATGAAGTGCTAGGGACTTTTGTTGTAACCTAAAATAGTAAGGCCACATGGACCAATAATAAGGTGACAACTGTCATCATACTCAGTGGATCGATAAATAGCAAACAAATGTGGTCGAGTCAAATATCTCGTTGGTTGGCAAGCTAGTCGAACAGCCCCAAGAATACGAACAGTCAATAATATGAACAGACACATATGGGACTCTCAACAGTCACCATGCACATGCATGTGAATAATATCAAGATGATGAGTATCATGTAAGGATGTAAATACCTAATGTATAAAGGTATTCCATCTCTTTAACATCCAACTACTATAAATAGATCTTGACCTCTCTCAGTTAGAGTCAACTAAAAATACTTTATCTAAATCCCAGAGATCTCTTGAAAGAAGTGTACTAAACTCTAGAATATAGTGACATTATACTTGTGGATATAGGCAACTCATTGGGATGAATCACATAAACGTTTGTGTGTCTCTCTACCTCTCATCACTCTCCAACTTAATTCTTTATCTGTGGTAATTATTATTGGTTTAATTGAGATAAGAGCATTCTAAATCAGAAAATGAAATTTAGACACACTACACCAAAATAGCCGGATTCTCACGATTATTGACCGTGAAAAGTCAACCTTGTCATGTCAATGACCCTGACAAGTCTAAGGGTGACAAATTTTGTTGTCATGGTCATTGACCTTGACAAGTTCATTAGACTTGTCACGGTCTTTGATCGTGACAAATAGGTGACAAACTATAAAAAATTATCTTGGTAAAAGACCGTGACAAGTTGTATTTGTCACGGTCAATGAGCATGACAAATCTGGGAAGAATTTAAAAAAAATATGTTAGCCAGTTTAGCCATTGCCACTGTCTAACAATATATTTGTACCTATTATAGCGAAATTGTACCTGTTCAAACAACATATATCCAAATAAAATAGAAATAATGCACCAAATAATTGCATATATAATTCCATATCTCAAAAAAATAAAAATACAATCCATATCCAAACCAAAATGTAACAAATCAAAACAATTCAAATATAATCCAAGTGTCTAAATAAAAATAGATACAAATAATTTCAAGTGATAGAGTCTGGGGTAGGTTCGAGGAGAAAGGAAGGCCATATGATATACTCATTGGGACACCCTCAATATGCGTCACGCCGCATTGTTCGTGCAACCACAATGCGGAGTTCTCCTTTTTGGGTATCACATGCATGACGAGCACCTTGGCCTCAATGTTTTGAACGGTACGTCCATGAACCGGCATACTCGGGACGCTATTCGAGTTCCTCAACCCCCTTTCTATCCGTTGGCCATCATATATTTCGCGTAAAAACACGCAGTCAACCAATTGTTGACTTAAGTCGCTAGACGGAGCCAAGTAGGGGACTAGATAATGAAGCGGTGAGTCCACGTGTATCAGCGATGAAGCAGCGATGCCCTCGTTCTCATCCACTTTCTCCTCCACCATATTCTCCTTCCCCTTGCCCTTGCCCTTTCTACCCAACTGAAGCTTTATGAATGCATAAATATCTAGGACCGTCGCTTCTAACCTTAATAGCTTTGCATCATGCGTGTCCACCTAACGAGCCAACCTTGTGTTGCTCATCTCCGTTCCGATGATCCTAGATTTGCCCACCCCGAGCTCACCCCCTAATCCTCCCCTTGCAATCGGCGAAGCACTTGGATGAGTGCGTCCATGGGCAAAGATGCCTTGTCCTCATTAGACTACGACTCATGCACTTCCTTAAGCTTTGCCTGAAACGATAAAAAGCACATGATTAGTTAAATAAGTAAATAAAAAAATTATAATATAATTCATAAAAATTAAACTGTCGGATTACTTACAATCTTGGTCGCGATGCTCAGGAACATCTCCTTATCCTTGCCCTTCTTCGTTCGAATTACCACATGGGCATCGAGCCTATGTGGCCTACCCCTAGGGCCACTTCCCGTCCCCTTAAATAAAATAATGAAAAATTAATGAGTAAAGCAAAGTAAAATAATGCATAATAACATATTTCTATAATTATAGAAAAATGAAAACTCAACATTATGTGCTCCACCTCAGCGTAAGACGTCTGGGCGGAGTAGTGCACGTCTGTCTTTTTCGCCCGGTTTTCCCTCCCCGATTGGCGAGCTGCCAATTGTCGCTCTTGAATCCCATTATTAATGAAGTTTTTTCCATTATCCCAATGCGATCGTCTCCTTTGGCGGGATGGACTCACGCATTTTGACAATGGATTCTTGGGTCTTCCCAAAGTACTGGCCCCAAAAATTCTTCTTCCATGTCTTGTGTTGATCCCTCAACTGCTCCAACACAGAATCACGAAGTTCTGGGGGCAGGCTGAATTATTCCTGTCAAATAAATACAAAAAAAAATAAGTGTTAGTTGCGAATAAATATAAAAATAAATTGAAATTAAAATTGAAATTGAAATTGAAATATATATATATATATATATATATATATATATATATATATATATATATATATATATATATATATATATATATATATATATATTGTGCCGCCCAAATAGATAACTTGAGCTCATTTGGCACCTCCCTCCAACTAGTGTACCCTGGGCCGATAATCGTCTTCACCATCTCGAGGGATCTAGTCAATATGACCGTCTTGTTCTCGACGACCATTCCCAAGTTGTCCCATTTGGGGAGCCTAGGAGCCGAGGAGCCCTTGTCGCCTCCGCTATTGTCGAGCCCTGAAGAACACATCATCATCCTTTCCTTAATCTTTGCTAGAGACATTTTCTATAAAAATTATTGTTATTAGTACAAATCCAAATGAATTAGAATAATACAAACACACCTGAACACACAAACATACCTGCACACACACACACACGAATAAGAAATACAAACATATTTTGTGATCGTGCCACTCTCGAATGGGTCGTGACACGAAGTAATTTTAGAAAAAAGTTGAAAACTCCCCCCCCCCCACTCCACAGACACACCTGCATACATACACACACATATAAAAAGTAAAGAGAGAACGAGAGAAAATGATCAAGTACAAATGAATTAAAAACATTAAACTGATGTCCGATAATAATAAAACACTAGAATAATACACCCACTAGACATGGACTTTGAATTAATGCTTAAGAATTATATCTAAATAGTACATGCACTAAACTGATCAAGTGAAAATGAATTAAAATCATTAAACTATTGTCCGATAATTATAATACTTATTACAAATCTAAAAATTGTTTCAAATTAAGGTTATCATAAAAAATGGATTGATATTCAGTAGGAGCAGCCAAGTTATCCACACTATTGTTTAGACGCTTTGGCGCATGTAGGCCGATTGACTACGGCTTGTTGTTGATATACTTCGAGTTAATCACTTGCTTGGCCTTTTGAAATGCACAAACAAACGACTCATCACTCACGTTTTCATTGCTCTTCAACTTGGACAAGTCAACCATGATCAAAATGGTTCCAGGATCAACTTTACAAGAATTTTAATCCCCGACTCTTACTTAATCACAGTAAAATACAACCTCTTTGAAGCTTACATAGTCCAATTCAAATATATTTTGAATTACACCATAGTAAGTCATTTCAGCTTCAACGAGGTTTTTATCTTTTGCGCTCGCTCGAAAGAAAGTAAGAGACTTGTTTGAAATGGTCGAGTTTTGTACTTTTGTACTTTTCTAGTACACCCTTTCATCGAATACGTAACCATTCAATCGATAATTTTTGTACTCTTGTGCCATGAACAAGGGTCCATTGGCTAGACGAGCAAGCCTTGATGTCGCATCACTCATCTTTAAGATCTGAGAATATAAATAAATTAATTAGGTAAGTTGTAAAGCTTTATTGTAATGTAACGTTATATAAAAACCATTTTCATTATAATTACATCGTGTGACAACCACATCCTAAATTCGATGTCTGATTGTGCCATTATTTTTCGTCTTTTATTGTTATCACATGCTTCATATTTTATGCATAAAATTAATGTGACAAACGTATTACAAAATTAATCATGTATAAAATAATGTAAAACCTAAAATAGTTTAAACTTACTTTTTCCATTCTTCGACATCTTTATGTGTGTCAAATAGATAACGAGGTACTTGTTCATGTTGCAAACTCGTTAATTTCATTTGTTCGTCCATCACATGACCACCCTCATCAATGAACTCATCAATGTAATCAACATTGGTCGAGTCGGGAATATATTCCCGAGTATAGATTGATGACTCCGCGGTGATGTATTCCTCTACAATTGATCTTGCAATGTATCGTGTATTCTTAATATAATCTTTGAAAACTTTCATCAATCTTTCAAACGAATACATCCACCGATATCTAATTGGACCACAAAGAAGTGCTTCGTTGCATAGGTGTACCAACAAGTGAACACTTATGCAAAGAATGATGGGGGAAAATACTTCTCCAACACACAAATCGCTTCGGTCACTGCCAATTTTGCAGCCACTTTGTGTTCTCAATTGACTACCTTGTCACACAAAAGTGATAAGTAGATACTAATTTTCATAATGGCCCTCTGCAAATTCTTGTGCTCGGAGAAACAGTGCTTAAACAATAGAGAAAGCAATTGCATGATCGCATGCCAATCGTGGTACTTACACTTATGTAAATCATGGGTTGCATAATTCATAATCCTTTGCAAGTTGGACGAAAAATTATAAGGAACCTTCAAATTATATATTGTGTCTAAACGAACCTTCATTTCCCCAATTGTCAAAGTAAACGCACTAGGGTGAATTATTGTCCTTCCCCTACTGTCTGCTTCCAACCATAGTTGTGGCTTAAGTTTAAATGATTTAAGGTCTTTTCATGCATTTTCTCCATCCTTTGAATGACTTCCCAAGGTATGTGGCCACAATATGTTCAACAATGTTCTTCTCCAAATGTATCACATCCAATACATGGTGCACCGATTTGTTCTTCCAATAAGGCAAGTCAAATAAAATTAACCTCCTAGACCATGCTTTTCTTGTCTCAGTTTCATTCCCAGTTGGTGTCGTCTTATGCTTGTAATTATTAAATTTAGGATTCTTACCTAGCATGTTAGGACTATAATCAGAAGATTTACTTTCAATTTTTGAACCTGAAATTTTTCTGGGCGGTAGACTGTGTTCAACCGTGCCCGGTAAAAAAATGGAACCTTTCTCAAATATGAAAGTATGAGCGGGGGGTAAAAACCTCCTATAGAAATGGTATACATTTTTTATCTAGCGAGGAGATGAAGAGATTAAGTCTCCTCTCTATAAATAGGACACCCCAAATAACCATGTACTACACAACTGGATAATGTCCCATAAGCTGGAAAATCTTGAATTGTCCACATCAACATAACTTTCAGCGTAAAATCTTCTTTTCTAAAATTGTAAGGACATTTGTGTCCATTACAAATTTTAATGTCATAAGCCGTTACACTATTGTTGAAGAAAATCAATATTGTATCGTCATCAATGGATCCGAATTTCAAAAGAAATCAAGGAATCAATTTGTCAGAAAACCGGACCAGTCCGCCGGATTTAAAAAAGAACCGGTCTGACCCAGGACCGATCCGCCCCATGCCGGACCGATCCGTCTTGCTCAAGATCCAGTAGACCCCGGACCGATTGCGAACTAAAGAGGGATTTTTCAAAAACAAACCAGTCCGCCCCCCATACCGGTCTGCATCAGAGGCAAATCGGTCTGCCTGGGATCTATTCGAGCAGATCGTGCTAAGATTTTGTAGGGCTAGGACTTCTTTTATAAACCCACTACGGGGAGTTGGTTTAGCAAGACTTCTTCCCACGATTTTCAGAGTTCACAAACTCAAAGTCTTCACTTGTGTGAGTTACCAAACTCATGTTTTGATTCACACAAATTTCCAAATCATTTATGAATCGTTTTGAAACCCTAGAACACAAACTCTTTTGCTATTCATACCCTTGTGGAGAAGACCGACCTTCTTCTTCATTGATGCCCTCCTGGAAAGGGAAACTTCCAGACGCCGACTACAGATCCGACGCCTGCGGGTAATTCTGTGTCACTGTATTTTCATTGTAATCCGAGAAATTATAAAGTTACAATATTATAGTGAAAATAAATGGTTTTTCCCCTTTGGGGGATTTTTCCTCACTTGTGTGTGTTTGAATGTACTTGCATGCTTTATATCCTATTCAATCACACCTAGATGCATGTTTAGGATTTAATTGGGTTAAACTGCGTTTAATTATATAATTTCTTACTTTGAATGCAAGTGCACCTCTTTCGAATTGGTATCAGAGCAGGTTACGCTAATCTATCGCGTATTCCTAATTTTCCGCAAAATTTTTTCTAAGATATCAATTTTCTGAAAAATTGATTTTTAAAAAAGAGCGTGTTCAATGGAGAAATCATATAATAAAATGCCAGTTTTTTACGGAACTAACTATGCATATTGGAAAGCCCTCATGAGGTCTTCTTTAAAGGCCATAGATGAACGTGTTTGGATTCTAGTTGAAAGAGGGTGGACACCTCCCTCCGTCACGGTTGAAAATGTAACTAGTTTAAAACCTGTCATTTCTTGGACTGAAGAAGAATTTAAATGGCCATCTTTTAACTCGGGTTTAAGTGCTATTTTCGGATCCATCACTCCTGATGAGTTCCGACGTATCATGACGTGCACCACGTCAAAATAGGCATGGGATGTTTTGCAACTCACCCATGAAGGAACTAATGCTGTGAAAGAATCTAAATTGCAAAATTTGACAACTCAATTTGAAACCATCACCATCCATGAGACTGAATGTTTTGATGATTTTTATGCTAGGCTTTCTGACATGGTTAATACTAGCTTTAATCTTGGTGAACATATTCCTAATGAAAGAGTTGTGAAAAATATTCTTAGATCATTGCCTAAGCGTTTTATCCCTAAAGTCACTATGCTAAATTCTATGAGTAATTTAAATACGCTAAAATTGGAGGAACTTGTAGGAGACTTGCAAACATATAAAATTGATATGTTTCCTAAATCTGTGAAGTCTAGAGATAAGGGAATTGCACTTAATGCCCAATAGAGAAAAAGTGAGGGGACGGAAAGAAAGAGAGTAGAGTCATCTAGAAAGAAAGATAGTGAAACTTATGATTCTGAGTGTGATTTTGACTTAGATGATTTGGCTCTATTTGCTAAAAACTTTAAGAAAATTCTCAAATTTAAGAAAAGTGGAAATTTTAAAAATAAGAAGAATTTTTAGAAAAATATGTTTGAAAAGAAAACTGAGAAATATGTTAAAAATCCTCCTAAAAAGGACAGTGAGAGATGCTATGAGTGCGACGGTAGGGGACATAGAGATTTTGAGTGTGCTACTCGTCTTAATAGAGAAAAGGGCAAAGTTGTTCTTAATGCTACCCTTAGTGACGACAGTGAGGTCGAGTCGGTTGACTCAAGAGATGAGTCACCGCATGAGTGTAACTTCACCTCATTCATGGCTAGTCATGTGAGTACTCCTAGTACACCTCACGATGATGAGGATGCTAATTCACAGGGACACCTCGACAGTGGGAGCGATGCAAGTGAGGGGGAGGATGACGCAAGTGAGAGCGAGAGTAATCTTCAACGCGCCTATGTCGAGTTATATAATGATCCATTCAAAACTAAAAAATGTAACAAAGCATTAGTTCTTAGAATCACTGCGTTAGAAGAAGAGTTAGAAGAGACGAGAGAGAAAGTGTCCTCCACCTGCACTGCTTTGAGAGAGAGAGAGTCTACCTGCGGTAAGTTAGAAAGTTTGTTTAGAGAGAAAGAGAATTGTATTGAGAAAGAGAGAGAGGACTTTACTAAACAAGTGCCTAGTCTTACGAGTGAGCTCCATTCCTCCGTGGAGACTCGGAAGAAACTTGAAGCCCTTGTTGCTCATCTTACTCATGATCTTGAGAGAGCACGGGAAGTCAAGGTACAAATTGAGGACAGATCTGGGAAGATGGGAAAGATGCTCCTCGGCCCCGCTTTAGGTTTTGGTAATCAGCAGGGAATTGGTTATGATGGTGCCTCCACATCCCAAATTTCACCTGGACCAGTCCCTGAATTTACCACTACTCCTTATGGTCATCGCCAAAATCCACGAAAGAGAGTTCGACCAAGAAAAGCAAACTAAGGTCCCCCTAAGAATGTGTTCTTTTGTACATATTGCAAAAGAAAAGGCCACCTGAGGGAGTTTTGCTATAGTTTGGGTCGGACACGACGTACTACTGCTCCACCACGTCATACTGATGAGTTTTCTAGTCTAAGAGAACGTGTTAAGTTGTTAGCCGCCACATCACAGAGTTTGATGGAGGAATTCCCACGGATGTCTTTGCCTTCAGTAAATGCTTCTCACATTCCCGCTAAAACCAACAACAACAAGGGTAAACAAAAGGTTACCACTTCTAGGGTGCCTAAGAAACATAAGAAATCCCTTTTTGTTCATGTTGCTCTCAAAGCACATAATACCTCACAGTGGTATTTTGATAGTGGATGCTCCAGACACATGATAGGTGATGTCTCATTTTTTACCCACCTTAAGGATTCTAAGGATGGTAGAGTCACCTTTGGATATGGGAGAAATCTAGCATTGTAAGACGAGGTACTGTAGAGTTACCAAGATTTACTAAGATAGAGAATATTTTGTACGTCAAAGGTTTAAAAGTAAACCTTCTCAGCATTACCCAGCTGGGCGACACTGACTTTGCAGTAAAGTTTGACTGGGACGCGTGTAATGTCTACAATCGAGCCGATAAACTTTTAATGCAAGGGATGAGGACCGAGGATAATTGTTATGGGACTATGCCTACTTCCTCACTTGTCTGCAACAGCGCCACGATCACTCCTATGAATTTGTGGCACCAACGGCTAGGTCATGTGAACGTTATAGACTTAACTCGTTTGGCCAAAAAGGACCTAGTACGTGGCTTATCATCTCTTAGAAAGTCAACTTCCACGGTTTGTGGACCCTGTCAGTTGGGAAAGCAAATTCGAAGCCCTCATTGGAAGTTGCATTCCATTACCACCTCCCGAGTTCTTGAGCTGATTCACATGGATCTTATGGGTCCTACTCGTACTGAGAGTTTGGGTGGTAAGAGGTATATCCTCGTGATGGTAGACGATTTCTCCAAATATTCTATTTTAGGTTTTTTGAGGGAGAAATCTGATGCTGTAGAATTTTTAATGACCAAGTGTCGTATCCTAAAAAACCAACACGGAGTCACTATTAATAGGATTCGTAGTGACAACGGCACATAATTTAAGGAAGCAAAGGTAGATCTTTACTGTGATAGTCTTGGGATCAAGCATGAGTTTTCTGTTGTGAAGTCTCCTCAGTAATATGGGATTGTTAAGAGAAAAAATAGGAAGACCCAGGAAATGGATAGATATATGCTTCTAGGTCGTAATGTTTCTTGGAGATTTTGGGTAGAGGCAGCGTCTACTTCATGCCACACGGTGAATAGGGTTTACTTGCGTCCACACACACTTGAGATGCCTTATGAATTCTGGACTGGCAAGAAACCCAACCTGGTATATTTCCGTATTTTGGGGAGTAAATGCTACATCCTACGGGATAGAGAGAAATTAGGAAAGTTTGACTCCCGGAGCGACGAGGGAATATTGCTATGATATTCATCAAATAGTAGAGCGTACCGAGTTTTTAACCTGAAGAGCTCTAAGGTTATGGAATCAATAAACGTCACAGTGCAAGATGACGAACCTCCGACGGCTATTGATCCTAACCTTCAGTGTGAGGATGAGGACTTCTCTGGTAGTGATTTACTAGTTCCTCACCCACACTCTGTGGACCCCACTCTTGTGTTTGGGGACACACTTGCTTGGTTTCACAAGAGTCATGGCCCTTTATCCATTGTTGGCGATCCCACTCTAGGGGTTAAGACTCGTGCTCAGCTAAAGAATGTTGTTAGTCATCTTTGCTAAACGTCCAAAGTCGAGCCCAAGAATCACAAAGAAGCACTCCAGGATGAACACTGGATATCTGCCATGCAGGATGAGTTGCTTCAATTTACAAAGAACAATGTCTAGGAACTTGTCCCCCGACCTAGTGATACTAATGTGATAGGTACCCGGTGGATTTTTAAGAATAAAATGGACGAAAATGGTACCATAATAAAAAATAAGGCTAGGTTGGTCGCTCAAGGCTACACACAAATAGAGGGGGTAGACTTTGGGGAGACATTTTCTCCTGTTGTGAGGCTTGAGTCCGTCCGTCTACTACTCGCCATCGCATGTCATCTTCACTTCAAGTTATATCAAATGGATGTCAAGAGTGCCTTTCTGAATGGCATTCTACAGGAGGAGGTTTATGTGGAACAACCAAAAGGGTTTGAAGACCCTAAGCACCCTGAGCACGTTTCTTATCTGAGGAAAGCCTTGTATGGTTTGAAGCAAGCACCACGTGCTTGGCACGAAAGGCTTACTTCCTATCTCTTAGCCCGTGGCTTCAAGATAGGGGGAGTTGATATGATGATGTTCGTCAGGAGAGATGATGATGTTATTTTGGTTGCCCAGGTCTATGTGGACGACATAGTCTTTGGATCCACATGCTCCCAGTATGCTCACCACTTTGAGGAGGAGATGAAAAGTGAGTTTGATATGAGCATGGTAGGTGAGCTTACATTCTTTCTTGGTCTCCAGGTTCGTCAACTAGCGGATGGGATGTTCATCTCTCAATCCAAGTATGCTAGAGACCTAGTGAAGAAATTTGGTTTAGACTCCGCTAAGCATGCAAGTACACCTACGAGTACGTCTATCAAGCTTAGTAAGGACACTTCAGGTAAGGACATAGAGCAAACCTTATATCAGAGTATGATAGGTAGTCTTCTCTACTTGACTGCTAGTTGTCCCGACATAGCCTTTAGTGTTGGAGTTTGTGCGCGATATCAAGCGTCCCTGAAAGAGTCACATTTACTTTCTCTAAAATTTATTATTAAATACGTGAGTGGGACTCTCTCATACGGTATTTGGTATTCCTTTGATACTGATGACCGTTTGTCTGCCTATTCAGATGCCGATTGGGCCGGGGATGTAGATGGGTGTAGGAGCACTTCTGGTTGGTGTTTCTACTTTGGTTCTGCTATTGTGTCCTGGTTGAGCAAGAGGCAAAACTCCATCTCTTTATCCACTGCGGAGGCTGAGTACATCACCGCTGGGAGTTGTTGCACGCAACTCTTGTGGATGAAGCAGGTGTTGGAGGATTATGGGATTTCACAGGACACCATGACAATTTCATGTGATAACACAAGCGTGATACACTTATCCCGCAATCCAGTCCAGCATTCGCGCACAAAGCACATCAGGATAAGTGAGCACTTTATACGTCAGTTAGTTGAGGAAAAAGTCGTATCCCTGAGTTTTGTTCCCACCGACCATCAGTTAGCCGATATTTTCACGAAACCTCTAGATGCCCTTAGATTCGAGAGTCTTAGGAAGTCTTTGGGGATTTGCACAGTTGACTGAGGGGTTGGTCCGTGTCTAGCATATGATGCATTTATTTCATAGCATTTACTACCTATTGCTAGATTGTATCATATGTTTTGTTTTATTTTGTTTTGCTTTTTACAAAAACAAAAATTCAAAAAGATTTTCTTTTTATAAAAATTTTAGAAAAGCTCAAAAAGATTTTTTTATTTTATTTACACCTTTTATGGATGAGCATTTAAGATATCCGAGTCACAATTTCATTCCATTTATCCATGTGACTGTTTGATAGAGATTTGAGATGCTGCATCATTTCATCCATGTGCTTTACATTATTTGGAGTCTTTGAGATGTAATTAGTGATATTTTCCTACATGTTTGACTCCTATATCCTTTATTGCACACATGCACGGCTATACTTGATTATTGTACTTGTCTATCACATATTGGCTTCAGTGTTTCCATCTCAATTCTATCTATACAACATACAATATGTGATAAAAACTTGACAAGATTGGACTGCATGTAAAAACCGTTTCGGTGAGACTGTGTTTAATTGTGAACGGGGAGGGGCTACGAAAGGTATTCATCTTCTCTTTGTGCAAAAGCCACCATTCAAAGGACCTAAAAACTTGTGGAATTTTATTATTCGAGGTCCTTAGAGGTTAAAACAGCCCGAAAACATTTAAAGGCAATAAACAATAATTCATGCCAAACATGGGTCATTAGGTTTCACCATCAATTCTCCAAAGTTTGAGAATTTAGATTACCTCTACAAGAAAATATTAATGAGGGTGTTTGGTTGGAGAATTTAAACGGGTTTGTACTTCCTTGAAAGTCCTAAAAAAGCATGAAATCATTTTGGACGTTATTAGTGTGAAAATCACTTTGAGCTTTGATTTGTTGATTCGATTAAGTCAATGTCTCATTCCATTTTTACTTACACCAAAAGGAAGCATTTGAGTTCATTCGTGCGATATTAATCGTGCACATATGTCATGTTTGTATGCATTGATTTTCCTATCGACTTTGTTCACACCCATTCCTTTACGCTATCATTGACTTGGTTGTTTTGTGCTTGTTCATGGTGTGTTTCTATGTTTATATAGTGTGTAAAAAAATTTGAAAAATTCATAAATACAAAGTTTATTACCTTGTGATATTCTCCATGTACATCTACTTCTGCTTCTTATATCTGACTATTTAGGGACATCATAAAAAGGGGGAGAAAGAATTATCACATTATGAGGGCGTTTTGAGGTGTTGAGTTTTTTATCATTATCACAAATTGGTATATCTGTTTATCTCATTTCAAACTCGATACATCACTTGGTATTTTGCTTTATCTCATGTGTGTAGGTACCATCTGATGATCTCTGAATTGCACACCCTAATGAGAAAAGCGTTGAGATTCCTGAAGATTCGAAGAGCAAATGATAAAGTCTTATTCATTTGTATCGTTCCAGTTTTGGGTTCATGGAAGGGTAGATTTGTATAGGCATTATGGTATTTGATAATTTGGATGTTTGTATTTATGTATGTACCGGCACAGACATAGGGGGTGATTTGTAAGGACATTTGTGTCCATTATCAATTTGTATGTCATAATCTGTTACACTGCTGTTGAAGAAAATCAAGATTGTATTGTCATCAACGGATCCGAATTTCAAAAGAAATCAAGGGATCAATTTGTCAGACAACCGGACCGGTCCGCCGGATTTAAAAAAGAACCGGTCTGACCCCGAACCGATTCGCCCCATGCCGGACCGATCCGCCTCATGCCGGACCGATCCGCCTTGCTCAAGATCTAGTAGACCCCGTACCTATTGCGAATCGAAGAGGGATTTTTCAAAAACAAACCGGTCCGCCCCCCCCAGACAGGTCCGCATCAAAGGCAGACCGGTCTACATCAAAGGCTGACCGGTCCACCTGGGATATGTTCGAGCAAATCGTGCTGAGATTTTTTAGGGCCAGGACTTCTTTTATAAACCCACTACGGGGAGTTGGTTTAGCAAGACTTCTTCACACGATTTTCAGAGTTCATAAACTCAAAGTCTTCACCTGTGTGAGTTACCAAACTCATGTTTTGATTCACACAAATTTCCAAATCATTTGTGAATCGTTTTGAAACCCTAGAACACAAACTCTTTTGCTGTTCATACCCTTGTGGAGAAGACCGACCTTCTTCTTCATTGCTGCCCTCCTGAAAAGGGAAACTTCCAGCCGCCGACTACAAATCCGACGCCTGCGGGTAATTCTGTGTCACTGTACTTTCATTGTAATTCGAGAAATTATAAAGTTACAATATTATAGTGAAAATAAATGGTTTTGCCCCTTTGGGGGATTTTTCCTCACTTGTGTGTGTTTGAATGTACTTGCATGCTTTACATCCTATTCAATCACACCTAGATGCATGTTTAGGATTTAATTGGGTTAAACTGCGTTTAATTATATAATTTCTTACTTTGAACGCAAGCGCACCTCTTTCAAAAAGAGTTAAATGCTTGCACACCCTCTTCCCACAACTCATTTAATTCTTCTACCAAAGGATCCAGGTAGACATCGATGTCATCACTTGGTTCTTTTGGACCGGGTATCAATAAAGATATCATCATAGGTCTCATACACTGTGAAGGAGGGAGGTTAATTGGGGATAGGATCATTGTCCATCAACTCTGATTGGTGTTTAGATTTCCAAATGTATTGAAGCCATCTATTGATATAGCCAAACGAATGTTATGCTGTTCTGGATAAAAATTGGGATACTAATAACTCATCCTCCTCCAAGATGTAGAATCAATAGGATGACGCATAAGATTATCCCTTAGTTCTTACCTAGCATGCTAAGTCATTGCCTCCTCTATTCATGGTACTGTGAAAAACCACTTTAATCTAGGACCAATGGGAAAATATTTCAACACTTTGGAGGCAATTTTGAGCTTGTGCCTTCCTTTCTAGTAGATTGGACATCTCTAGGTTCATCACATAATGGACACCGATCGATATTTTCATACTCCTTTCGATATAGTATACAATCATACACACAATCATGAATTGATTTATACTTAATTCTCAAACCTTTCAAACTAATTAGAAGCGTATTCTCCTTGGGTAGCAAGCCCTTCACCCAATTCAGAATTCCTGTCACGCTATTACCAAACAAACCGTATTGGGTCTTCAAACTATGAAAACCAACCATGGCATGTAAAGTTGTTTGATATTTCTCATAGCCGGAGTATAATGGTTGGGTCGCCTTAAATTTTAAACTTTGGTAGTCATCATCAAGGTTTATCTTAATATCTTCATGAGCACCTGAACCTTGTACATCGTTAGTGACCTCATTATCTTCCACTTCATGACCTCCGTACGCATCATCAACTAAATCCTCTAACATATTATGATCTACGTCATCCCCTTTTACATATATCCTACTTGTTGAAGGTTGTTGTGAAGGTTACTCGGGGACAAAAGGAACTTTCAATTCCCTATGAAAACTCCTGAATCTATAATTATCTTGCATACCCCATCTTAACAAATGTAGTTCAACTGTTTTCCACTCAAACACCTTACCATGCTCACAGCTAGCATATGGACACAAAAACTATTCATCATTATGACATCTCTTTGCGTATTTCACATATTCATTAGCACATCTGCGAAGCACATCCCCCAATCTATTTTTCTCACCCATCTACTCTTTTTATTTAGGATATTCCATAATAGCTACTACAAACAATCACCTATTAAAGGTAAGAAGCGTATATTCGTGGATTAGTATAAACAAAACTTAGATTTATAGTATGTTTCATTTAATTATGTCTTATTTATATTCGATTTTTAAATTTCAAATTCAATTTCAATTTATAATATTAAGTATTATTTCCTCCATCTCCTCTAAAGGGTTAATGGTCCTATCCCATTCAAGACCGCATATTTCTATAATATACTTAACAGCTCATGCACATTGTTAAGATTTGAGAAAAATTCGGTAGCATATTACCATAGTTCTCCAAGTACACGACATAGATTCGCAAGTGTGGGTGTTATTTAAATTTATCAATCGAAATAACACTCACACTTGCCAATATAGTATGTACCCAGAGAACATTAGGATACGACTGTAAAACTTCCTCCAAAATTAACAAGTTTAAGCCACTAAGAATATTATTATACATAAATTACGTAGTCCCAAACTGAAATGGGACAATTCGAGAAATCTCATTATAAAGATAATGACTCTCGAACATGTCTAAGGTCTATTGAATGCGTACGCATAAGAACTAGAAAGGTAGTATCTATTCGCACTATATGTAATTTCAAGTATGTTTCATTTAATTATCGTAAATGAAACATATCATATATATGAATTAATAATATATTGCTCATGACACAATGTAATTTTAGAAAAAAGTTGAAAACTCCCCCACCCCTCCATTTGGACAATAATCCAATGGTCATGCCATTTCCAAAATTAACCAACCCAACATCGGTCCACTATTATCCAACAACAACAAACCAACAAATGTGTATCACGTACTCCTTCTAATTCATCTACTCAATTAATTCATTTCATCACGTCTTATAAATACATCATCATTAAAGCTATACAATTAAAGCTATATAATTAAAGTTACAATTAAAGCTATATTTTATTAATCAATTTGCCCGTTTCAACTTTCACATAGTAATATTAATGTTTAACAACTTAATTCTAAATTCCAAGACAACGACATCTAACCCATAATATGTACAATTACTAAAAATCCTAATCATCCATTCAAACTAACAACTTACTAATTTAAAACCAACAATTAATAAGGGGAATCTAAAGTCTCCTAACTCATTTATATCCAAATAAAGTCATAGTTAAATTAGTAATAATAATTACATGTCCCAATTCCAATTCATATTATGATTATTCCGTGAGAAAAATCTCAAATTGAACTTTAAGCCTCTTAAACATGGGAGAATCATCATTTAGACATTTATGTATGAAATCAAGGGTTAATAACTTATCATTATGTATTAGCCAAAAATATATGGGTATTTATACTTAAGGGTGCAACATGTATTTGGGTATTTACACATTTACGTATAAAACCCTAATTGCTCCATTACCCCCACACCCACACACATGCACACACACCCACACCCACACACGCAGCACACAACACACATACATACATATTCATATACAAATAAAGGAAAGAAAGAGAGAGAGAGAGAGAGAGAGAGAGAGAGAGAGAGATAGAGAGAGTGGGGGGGGGGGAACAAAACGGTGGGAAAAAAGAGGGAAGGGTTTTTTTTTACTGAGAAAGTTGTCATGGACTTGTCAAGGTCTTTGACCATGATAACTTTCTAGCGTTGTCATGGTCAATGATTGTGACTACTCTGTGAAAATTATAGTTGCCACGGACTTGCCACGTCCAAAGATCATGACCAAAAGCGCATGTTTTTTTGTTACAATCATTGACCCTGTCAAGGGTGGCCGGCTGAAGGGTGGCAATTTGACCCTTTTGTGTAGTGACATCAACAATGGTATTTGATGAATGCATAACTTTGTATTATTTATGCTCAAATCTAGTCCTTGTTAGGTCTGTTGTTTTGTAAATAATGAGCCTTTCGAGTCATTTTCGTAATCAAAAAGAAAAATACAAGTGCAGCAACTCGTCCTCTGAGACTTTGCACTTCCTTCTTCGTGGTTGGAAATCGTAGCTCTAATAGAGCCTTGATCTTTTCAGGGTTCGCCTCAATCCCTCATTGATTAACAATGTATCCAATAAACATGACTTCTCGTACTCCGAATATGCATTTGGTGGGATTCAGCTTCATTTGATATTTCTCTAGTTGATCAAAGGTTTGACCTAGATCAACTAGATGGTCAGCAGATTTCTTGCTCTTCGTCAGCATATCATCAACGTAAACCTCCATGTTATGACTGATCTGCTCTTTAAACACCTTATTCATCAGCCGCTGATATGTTGCACCAACATTTTTCAATCCAAAAGGCATAACATTATAACAATAAGTTCCCCTTGGGGTGATAAAAGAGGTACTCTCCCTGTCTTCAGGCTTCATTTCAATCTTGTTGTAACCAGAATAAGCATCTATAAAACTCAATAACTCGTGTCCCGAGGTGGCATCCACCAACTGATCGATTCGGGGCAAAGGAAAATGATCTTTTGGGCACGCTTTATTAAGATCAGTGAAATCGACACACATCCTCCACTTATTATTCTTCTTCTTCACCATCACCACATTAGCTAGCCAATCAGGATATTTGACATCCTCAATAAAATAGGCTTTTTAAAGCTTCTCGACCTCTTCTTGTATAGCTTGGTTCTTTTCGGGGCTGAACAATCTTCTTCTTTGCTTTACTGGCTTGATTTCCTTGTTCATATTAAGCTCGTGACATAGGAATGTTCGGTCTATCCCTTGCATTTCTTCGTGGCTCCATGAAAAATTTTGTTTTCTGCTTCTTAAGAAAGCTATCAATTCCTATTTTAGTGAGGCATCCAATGACGCACCCATTTGAGTTGTTCGTTCCGGGCGCTCATCGTCCAGAATGACATTTTCAGTTGCTTCCACCACTTGGCCTTTTACAAGCTGCGACTCGTCTCTAGGATCTAATGTTTTAATTTTTGCACCTTCATCCACTTGATAAGTAGTAGTCGTTTTCATGGATTCCTCCAGTTCTTCTTATTAGATAGATAAATAGTAGCATTCCCGAGCTACTTTATGATTGCCTTTCACAATTCCTACTCCAAAATTGGTTAGAAATTTTAGGCATTGATGTATAGTAGATGTAACTGCTTTGAAATTTTTTAGACCTACCCTTCCCATGATAATATTATAGGTTGATTGGACATTTTTATCCATTACAAAAAAAACGTACTCTTTATGTCCGACAAGCAGGCCACGTACCAATAAGCATATCCAACTTGATCGTCCCAAGTGGAAAAACTTTTTATCCGGTAAATCCGAGGAGGGGCCTGTGATAAGCCTCTAATTGGGCCAACTTCATATTTAAACTGTCAAAGCATGAGTAGAACATGATGTCCGCCGAGCTGCCATTATCCACTAGTACTCTTGAGATCATTACTTCCTTTATTCTCATTTTGATCACTAATGGGTCATCATGAGGATATAATACACCCGCTAGGTCGTTCTTAGAGAAACCGATGACCAGTTTATCCTTGTTCATTTTCCTCGGACGATCATCTTCAGCCAAATTTATTCGTTGTATCTATGAGCAAGCTTGAGCCTCATTAAGGTAAGCTTTCCTCTCTGCGGTAAGATCTCCTCCTCCTGCATCACCACCTGTAATGACATTATACTCAAATGATCCAAAGTGGATTGCAAATACCTCGCGTTCTGGTTATCTTGGTCTTTTGGGGAGATTGGGGTTATCTTCTAGATCATCTTCATGATCTCTTTTCTTGTCATCTTTTGTCCGAAGAGCAGATTTAGACCTTTGCCTTTCTCGTTCATTGGTTCGACCACCGCTTTGACGATCAACATACTTGGTCAATTTTCCTCGTCTAATGAGTGCTTCAATTTCATTCTATAGAGCTATGCAACGCTTGGTCGTGTGACCATGATCTTTGTGGAATTTGTAATATTTGGACTTGTCTCTCTTATCAGGATCGGCCTTCATTTTTGGTGGCTAGGCTAGCTCCTCGTTGTTCTTGATCTCTTCCAGAATGTGATTTATTTCCACCTTCAAAGGAGTATAATTTTCATATTTCTTCATATGTTCCAATGCTTGCTTACCCTTTGATTGCCTGTTACCACCATTATTCTTTTGATCCTTCTTTTCGATTTTACCATCGTCCACATTGGCCTCCTTAGTGTCTGCATTCTTCTTTGCAGCCATGGCTTCCTCGGCATTCATGATTTTGGCTGCCTTTGCCATCAGTTCTGACATGGTCCTGGGTGGATCTTTAGCTAAAGTGTAGTACAATTTATTGGGAAACATTCCACTCATCAAAGAAGTAATTGCAGTTTTCTCCTCATAATCAATTACTTCCAGCTTCTTGTTATGGAAACGAGTAATATAATCCCTGGTGCTTTCACCTGTCTTTTGTCTAACACTTAGCAAGTGTGCTACTCGTTCGACTAGCTTTGCTCCAAAATAAAAATTTCTAATAAAAAGTTCTGCTAGCTGAAAGAAGGTCGCAATTTTCCCCCGTGGAAGGTTATTATACCACATCTGAGCAGATCCGATAAGAGTTCCTGAAAATGCCCTGCATCGCATCTCATCTTAACATCATAGATATCAGCAGCTGCTTGGTATTGTTCTATATGGAGAACAGGATCAGTTTTTCCATCGTATTTTGGTGTTACTTCTGGGGATTTGAATTTTGAAGGGGCGGGAAAGTCCACAATCTCTTGTATGAATGGTGTTCCTCGAACAAAAGTCCTTTGTACAGGATTCTTGGTTTTAGCCATCTCCCCTAATCTATCCTCCAACCTTTGAATTGAGCCCTTACATGCATCATTTCCTTCTTTGGTCCTATTGGTTCAAGCAGCTGATCGTGTTGAATTTGCCTATTGGGATCTCTCATGATGAGCAGTTGGTCGTGACTGGGCAGAGCCTTCCTTTAAATCAGATGGTCATTAAGAGTTCCTCGACACAATCCTGTGACACCCCGCTTAATTAAATACCGGGCGATCAATCCTTTATTAAATTAAAATCAAGGTGGACAGTTGGTTCATTCTTAGCATCACTGTCGCAAATTAAAATTTTCCAATTTAAACACCCTCATTAATTAAGCTAAGTGTCAAAACCATTTAAAACTTTATTCCCATTTTTTTTTAAAATCCAATTATTAAACCTTTGACAATTTACATTTTAAGAGTCACACATTAAGCATAAGAATGATAATAAGGAACATTCAAGAGTTTAACTAAAGGAAAACATCCTGACAGTAATAAATCCCGAAGTAAAGATAATGAAAGTAAAAGAATTATAATCTCTGACAAAACCAACTAAATAATGGAAAAGGGCGACACATGCCCCACTGGATAACACTGAACTAGAAGTGAAGTCAACAATGAAGTCGTCTAAGCAATGGCCTGCAAGTCCCACAAAATCTGCAGCACGTTCCATCCAAAGAATCCTAAGCATGACGACCCTGTGTCTGGGCACACACACACACACACACACACACACACACACACACACACACACACACACATATATATATATATATATATATATATATATATATATATATATACACAAGAGAGCAGAGGTAACAACAAACGATTCAGAGCCCGATTGTAAAACAGTTTTAAAATAGTTTAGCATGTATTTAAAATGTTTATCGGCTAATGCAACAGTCATATTAGTATGCGACACTCTCTTGAGAATTCTCACCTCTCGTCTAGTGTGCACGACTACCGTACTAATGAATCTCATATATCTCCCTAACTTATTCTCCATAAGTCTTAACACGTGAAATTAAGGTTATGATATTCACTTTAGAAAAGTCTATCTCTTCAAGATTTCTTACGTTATTTAGAATAATTCCATATTGTTATAACGTTTTCGAATACTCATAGTGAAGTGAAACATCTATTCATTTCTTAACTACTTATACGAACTGTATCAAGTTCCAATATAGATATACGTATATATATATTAGTTACACATATAATATATATACAAACGGCGCCCCACATAAAATCTATGGTGCAAAGTTTCCATAAATAAGTATATATATACCAATCACTCATATAATATATATATATATATAAATAATAACGGCACACCACATAAAAACTATGGTGCATGCATACTCCGCTATCAAGTCCCTATATCACACATATTTAGGAAAATGTTAGTTCATAATCACTCTCGAACTGCATTAACACAAACACATACAAATGGAGGCGAAGCAGAGTTCCAAGTCCTAATAGGTCAGCACATACCCACACGTCTCTTAGGACCGTCTGACTATCAGCCAGATAGCATGTACCTAGAAATGTTATGTTCTAGGATATAAGTCAATATCCCCCATAAAGGTCCCATCGAGATAAGACTGTCCCAGCGCAGAAACCACCGTGATAGAAAGTAGCCCGGGTATGATTTTTATACCGATATAATATATGCACAATCACACAGTCATATATATATATATACACACACATCCACTTTGTTCAATTAGGTGCGGTCACGATCCATAATTACAATTATCCGTTATTACCCATTTTACTCGATTATCTCGTATAACGGACTCGTTCATTTTTATTCTCATAATTAAGTTATTTTAAACTCACTTCTCGTCTGTCGAAGTATTTTCTTTACCTAAGTACAATTTCAGTAGGCCCTCACTCACCTTCTAGTCCAACTTCTTAGGCATTTCGATTATTTAATCAACGCACGTATGATTTTCTAAGTATGAATATCTCTCCATTTACCTTTCCTTTCCCTTTCACATTAAAGTTCCACTTAACGGGGTTTATCTTGACCCTACTGGTACTTTTTATGTTCCATTATGTTCTAGCAATCCTAATAAAGGTTTACTATGCAAAAAATTGGATTAATCTAACACGAGCAAAAATGCAGTTTTCTAGGAGGGGTCGATCGATCGATGAAAGGGTGTCGATCCATCGATCCATCGATGCTCTGGGCTCGATCGATCGATCAAATTGTTATGGCGAAACTGCAGAAAACCCAGCTACGGAAATCTTACCCAAAACTCCTCCAAATCATCATGTTTCAGTCCCAAACTCTCAATCACTTATACTACAAGTGTTGTATACCCATATAAACAATATCCTACGTAAAACATGCGAATTTTCATAAAAAATCATGGGTTAAAAGGGAAATCTATATAATTCTAATGAACCCTAGAAAATTCTTTAACTTAGTTTCTTCCATTCTTTTTCTAGATTTTCTATCACTAATACCATGTAAATTCGTGGTTCAACCTCTACATGTGAAATGGATTTCCAGAATTATGATCTTTACCTCTACTACATGCAATTTTTGTCTCCAATTAATGTTTTCTTTCAAGAACACTAATTCTAATCAACCCTAAACTAATATGAAAGAGCATTAACTTGATAAAAGAAAGATAGATACTTGCCTAAAATTTTAGAGTTCTGATTTGTGAAGGAATTTGGTGTGGTCGAGATCCTCGTTGCGCGATCTACCATTTAGCGGCGACGACGGTGCAACCGGAGGAGTTCTTGGCCTAAAACTCCTTGGAAAGCTTTCCCTTTCCTTCTCTAATGGTCGTAACTTGTTTTTGGTTGTGTTAACCCTAGAAGACAACACTTACCATCTGATATAACCCTAGTAAATTCATGGGTTTAATTACCCATAATTACGAAATGTCCAAAATGCCCTCCCGGGGTACTAATTAAGCCTAAAAATGCCCCGAGACCCAAACTAAACCCCCGGGTATACTTTTTTTTACTATCTCGACCCTTACGGACACTTTGGCGCACTCTAAATGACCATACGGGTGATTTATAATTTATTCACTTTTATCAATCAACATTTAGTCCCGACACGACACGGGCGCGTCCCGACTTAAATTTCAAAAATTGTCATTTTATTCACACGTGACAATTTTTTTATAAAATAAATCTCGTATATTACTATACTCATCCAGTAACATTCAACAAATTTCAAATAATTACTAACTCTCGTCGCGCTAGTAAATATTTAAAACAACTTTCCGGATTAAAATTAAATTAATTTATCTCAATTAAATTTAATAAATCCCTAAATTTAAAAGCCATAAAAATACGAGGTATTACACACTTCTCCCCTAATAACGGAATTTTGTCCCGAAATTCGGAAAATAAGGCCTACGTGGTAGAACAATTTTGGATATCTTTTTAGTACACAAACTATCTACATAGTAAGGCGCTTAATCACTATAGCCCCCGCCTCACAGCAAGCCTGATTAACATTCTCATTGGAGGCACTTCACATGGTGCTCCTAACCGACAATATTCATATAGGTCACGCCTATACATTATAAATTTCCATTATCCCACTATCATTGGGAGGCCGCACCTCACTACATGACAACTACTCGGATTTATTTATATACAAAACTCCCATTCTGAGAAAAACCATACGAACATCTAACCACTCTTGTTCGTCTAAAACAGTCGTGGAGTACCACCATAGTCATCGGATTATTCTCGTCCGATCCAAAATTCTAATTATCCACTCACCTCTAAACATACGCAGAGGGAGAGTATTTAAGGTTTTTCCACACCAAGCATCAATAAGCACCTCGTTCACGACAAATAAGTACGAGTGCTTCCACGGAACTCTACCATTTTGTAATATCCTCCCCCAATTACCGCACTGTTCCACTTGTTAGCTATCACCGTTGTGGAAACAAAATGATCACCAAGATTCTAAAATCACCTTCACGCAACTCCACTACTCGTAAATCATCGTGTGTCTGCTCCTCGGCTATGGGTGATACCTCCTACTCAGAACGAAACATTATCCCAGTTGGTTCCTGAAATCCCATATCAAAGGTGGGACTCACAAATCTCATCCCGATTCAGAAATTAATATTGTGCCGGACCATGTAAGGGTGTGATCCTTCCTTTCAAAGGAAGTCCGGAGCACACTAGTTAATATTGCAAACCACCCCAAAGGAATATTAATCACCTCGTTCTTGGGCGACTTAATTCACATGTTCGGATGAACCCTTGATCTTGTTTTGAGGATGGTAACCCATCCAAGAACTTTACTGACTTTACCGACCTCTTTTAATGACAGGAAATGCCGGTAAACACAAAACTCTTTGGTTGATTTCTCCTCTTCCAACCGAACCCTACCTATGGGCGGTGCATGTAGAGACTACTCACTACGTCCCGCTATACATCAATTTTTCCTTGAAATGTTTCACATTAAGTGACACGTAATACTACCCTTCCTTCCTGGGTGTATGCCGAAAGTTCCGACCCATGCTCTTTTCTCCACGAAGCGCACTTCTGGATCTTTTATACCATACTAACATCATTACTCTTTTAGCTCAAGTCGCTCTCACACTTGACTAATAACAACTCCGCTCCGAGTGTTCTTCATAATAATTAAATTCTACTCTATTCAAGGAATACCCCTTCTTAAATGGCTTCCCACAGCCTTCCAATCAAATTAGGGTGTGCTATTCTAGTTGCACATTTATGTATGGATTATCGCCCCTCATGTGACGTTTAATCCACTCTATCATTTCCACTTCGTTCTGTTAGTCCCACAACCATATATTTCACACGTCTATTACCACGTCCCTTCAACTCGGACGATTTTAACATCAGCTAACCAAGATGCCCATATTTTGTAACACCCCGACCCCCTTGGGAGGGTGAACGACGCGATACTCATCTGTAGAACTAACTAAATCCAACAAAATATAAGGAATAAGGCATTCAAACTCCATGACAACAAAAGAGGAATAACAAACCTCCGGCTTCTTCAGATAAGTACAACAATTTTCCCCAAATAGGTACAACAACCAAAATAAATCACTAAAGCTCTGTTCAACATAATAAATACAAGTCATCTCTTTTGTATAATAAAAATTCTTTCCAGCTACTCCATGCTAAAAATCATCCCAACTCTTTATTTACCTTGTGTTCTGAACGCAGTTACAACACTCGGATACTCTCAATCACCCTAGAAATCAAAATTTTTAAATCCTCCTTATCATCGTTCCACCCCTCAACACGTGGGGATAGATTTCAATGCTTTCTTACCACATAACCGGCTCCACTGGCCTCAAATCATGATTCAACTTCTAACTTATAGATATAATTACCTACCCCTAGTACGACCGAGGTACCAAACTCACAGACTAATGAACAAACATCTCCCTAATTCCAACCTTACGCTAAGTTTCATGGGTGGGATGTCTCGCAAAGCGAAATCCAAACAAGTAACCCCCCCCCCCCCCCCGATACACTACTACCTAGCATTGTCGGTTATCGAAATCCGTTAGGTTGTCCGTCCATAGCATGTACCCCTTTATTTCGTCTCTTGACAGAAAAGTTACATTTCCTCCCGTAATTACACTTAACAAAGAACATCTCACCAATTGCACTATCGTTCAGTATTGGTTGGTGGTAATTGCATTCCATAAACCTCGAATACATACAATCAGAATTCTCGAAATCCCTTTCCCTAATAATAGAGGTGTAACTCTTAACTCCCGCATCTCTAGGAAATAGATATAACAATGCACTCTTTCTATCACCAAGTCCTGAGTGCCAAACATAATACTGAGTTAAATCTTTTCGCTCAACAGTAAACCCGATACATACTGAATCATAATGACAAGGTCCATACATACATCAGTATCGGATATCTCAATCCCACTATCCCCTCTGAAGTCTCTAGGATAGATAATATAAGTGCGAGTCCGACCTTCTTGCAGGTGCAGCCTCGCCAGAACAAAAACATGTTGCACTAATGAAACCACTCCGATAGCCTTGCAATAATTTCCCACTATCGTACTAACCATTTCTATAACGTTGTAACAAAGATAATATCATACTCGCATATGGCATCACTACAACGAGTAACCTCAATAAGGTACATAACACTGTTAATATACTCATTCATCCTCCGCGGATAGCACTAAAGAAGAATCCCGCTACACTAGGGAAAAATATTCACATAATAATAATGTTTATAATTATACACATTAAACTCATCTCACATGCTAGTCTAGCAATGAACAAAATATAGTGACTCGCTCGTGTCACATAAACACGCCTCATCCTCTAAGGATACAACTTATACTTCCACCTTGGCAATCTTTTTGACTACACAAATGGTTTTCGGACGTAACACGTCTACTCAAACCAAACAAAACTACTTTAATCGTTGTCTTTTACTAGGCACCGTATTCTTGTCCCTTTACTCACTTCGAAACATATTATCTTATGCGATCTCACTCCCCACAAAATACCTCAACACATAATAAACTTATCACCTGTCCTACTAACCACGTTAGGATTGTCGTTCTCTTGGACTTTAGTAGACTCGATTCATGTTGGCCACCCCGATTATTCCCTTAGATTTTTTGGCCATAAAGAACATGTCACTATCTATAATAGTCCTTACTGAATTTTACCATCACTTAGTAATAATTCAACTATCCGAATCATTTAAATGGGTCCCCTGATGTGTATCCACCACCGTTGTATTCGGTCTTATTCTCGACTAAATTCTTCGATTCTTTTAGCTTACCACATAAAGGAGCATTACCATATTTATTGACAAAATACGACATTGTCAATCCTTGATTCGGCCGTCCATCAGAATTTCCTCTTTGAGTGTTATCAATTATTATTACGAGTCGATCTCCCACTTGGAGTCATTTACTCAACTTGTATCTACATCTCCCGATACAAAATTTGCTAATGATTAAGATTCATATTCATAAATGGACCTCTGTCACGTCCTCCTGTGATGAGTTCACGACAACGTTCACTTCTAATCCTGAACATCTGATGAAAGAACATACGGTCAACACTGTACCTAAGGTTCTCCTATTGACATAACATTCCACTTCTAAAATTGGTGGTTGACTCCCATCATTATAACTTCATTCCGACAATCAAGAAAAGTTTCTCTAAATTTTCACTTTTAGTTAGCCACACTCCGTCTTATATCTAAACCTTTGGATACTTTACCTCCTTTGGTAAATACATACAACTCTCGTATTTCTAGAATTTTCACTGACAGTTCTCCACACGTTTTGTAACACGTTGGGTGAGTTTACTCTCGCACCTCATTCGACTATAGCAGCATTTGAAATCATGGGTGCGCCTTAGTCACCTTTCTAGTTTTGGCTTCTCGTGCCAAAATGGAGGTGACCTCCACTACGGTCATCATCCTCAAATATATTTAACAACCTCAACTGAGACCTGCCTCCTAATGTCCGCCTAACGGTCCTCTTCTGACATTCGTCATCGCTCGGCACAAGCACACATCCGAAATGTATATACGTTATAGCAGGAGAACGAAATCTCATCAAAAAAATCGACAATTCTAAACATAGGGCTCTAGATCAAACAAAGCAACGCTGAAAGCATAATAAGCCGCACAGATCCTAAAGGACACTAGAACCTGATGCTCTAATACCACCTGTGACACCCCGCCTAATTAAATACCGGGCTTTCAATCCTTTATTAAATTAAAATCAAGGTCGACAGTTGGTTCATTCTTAGCATCACTGTCGCAAATTAAAATTTTCCAATTTAAGCACCCTAATTAATTAAGCTAAGTGTCAAAACCATTTAAAACCTTATTCCCATTTTTTTTAAATCCAATTATAAAACCTTTGACCATTTACATTTTAAGAGTTACACATTAAGTATAAGAATGATAATAATGAACATTCAAGAGTTTAACCATCAATAACAAATCTCAACTTTAGAACACTAAAGAAAAACATCCTGACAGTAATAAATCCTGAAGTAAAGATACTGAAAGTAAAAGAATTACAATCTCTGCCAAAACCATCTAAATAATGGAAAAGGGTGACACATGCCCCACTAGATAACACTGAACTAGAAGTGAAGTCAACAATGAAGTCGTTTAAGCAATGACCTGCAACTCCCACAAAAGCTACAACACGTTACATCCAAAGAATCCTAAGCATGACGCCCCTGTGGCTGGGCACCTGTAATACATATATATATATACACAAGAGAGAAGAGGTAATAACAAACGGGTCAAAGCCTGGTTGTAAAACAATTTTAAAATAGTTTAGCAAGTATTTAAAATGCTTACCGGCTAATGCAACAGTCATATTAGTATGCGACATTCTCTTGAGAATTATCACCTCTCGCCTAGTGTGCACAACTACCATACTAATGAATCTCATATATCTCCCTAACGTATTCTCCATAATTAAGGTTATGATATTCACTTTAGAAAAGTCAATCTCTTCAAGATTTCTTACGTTATTTAGAATAATTCCGTATTGTTGTAACGTTTCCGAATACTCATAATGAAGTGAAACATTTATTCGTTTCTTAACTACTTATACGAATTGTATCAAGTTCCCATATAGATATACGTATATATATATTAGTTACATATATTATATATATACAAACGGCACCCCACATAAAATCTATCGTGCAAAGTTTCCATAAATAAGTATATATATACCAATCACTTATATAATATATATATATACTAACGACACCCCACATAAAAACTATGGTGCTAGAATAATCTGCTATCAAGTCCCTATAACACACATATTTAGGGAAATGATAGTTCGGAATCACTCTCGAACTGCATTAATACAAACACATACAAATGGAGGCGAAGCATAGTTCTAAGTCCTAAGAGGTCAGAACATACCCACACGTATCTTAGGACCGTCTAACTATCACTCAGATAGCCTGTACGTAGGAATCTTATGTTCTAGGGTAGAAGTCAACATCCCCCATAAAGGTCCCATCGAGATAAGACTGTCCCAGCACTGAACCCCCGTGATAGCAAGTAGCCCGGGTACGATTTTTATACATATATAATATATGCACAATCACACAGTCATATATATATATATATATATACACACACATCCACTTTGTTAAATTAGGTGCGCTCACGACCCATAATTCCAATTATCCGTTATTACCCATTTTACTCGATTATCTCGTATAACAGACTCGTCCATTTTTATTCTCATAATTAAGTTATTTTAAACTCACTTCTCGTCTCTCGAAGTATTATATTTACCTAAGAACAATTTCAGTAGGCCCTCGCCCACCTTCTAATCCAACTTCCTAGGCATTTCGATTATTTAATCAACGCACGTATGATTTTCTAAGTATGAATATCTCTCCATTTACCCTTCATTTCCCTTTCACATTAAAGTTCCACTTAACGGGGTTTATCTTGACCCTACTGGTCCTTTTTATGTTCCATTATGTTCTAGCAATCCTGATAAACGTTTACTATGCAAAAAATTGGATTAATCTAACACGAGAAAAAATGCAGTTTTCTAGGAGGGGTCGATCGATCGATGAAAGGGTGTCGATCGATCGATCCACCGATCCATCGATGCTCTGGGCTCGATCGATCGATCAAGTAGTTATGGCGAAACTGCAGAAAACCCAGCTACGGAAATCTTACCCCAAACTCCTCTAAATCATCATGTTTCAGTCCCAAACTCTCAACCACTTATACTACAAGTGTTGTATACCCATATAAACAATATCCTACGTAAAACATGTGATTTTTCATCAAGAATCATGGGTTAAAAGGGCCAAAATCTATATAATTCTAATGAACCCTAGAAATTTCTTTAACTTAGTTTCTTCCATTCTTTTTCCAGATTTTCTATCACTAACACCATGTAAATTCGTGGTTCAACCTCTACATGTGAAATGGATTTCCATAATTATGATCTTTACCTCTACTACATGCAATTTTTGTCTCCGATTAAAGTTTTCTTTCAAGAACACTAATTCTAATCAACCCTAGACTAATATAAAAGAGCATTAACTTGATAAAAGAAAGATAGATACTTGCCTGAAATTTCAGAGTTCTGATTTGTGAAGGAATTTGGTGTGTTCGAGATCCTCGTTGCGCGATCTACCATTTAGCAGCGACGACGGTGCAATCGGAGGAGTTCTTGGCCTTGAACTCCTTGGAAAGCTATCCCTTTCCATCTCTAATGGCTGTCACTTGTTTTTGGTTGTGTTAACCCTAGAAGACAACACTTACCATCTGATATAACCCTAGAAAATTCGTGGGTTTAATTACCCATAATTACGAAATGTCCAAAATGCCCTCCCGGGGTACTAAGTAAGCCTAAAAATGCCCTGAGACCGAAACTAAACCCCGGGTATACTTTTCTGACTATCTCGACCCTTCCGGACACTTTGGGTCACTCGAAATGACCACACGGGTGATTTATAATTTATTCACTTTTATTAATCAACATTTAGTCCCGACACGACACGGGCGCGTCCCGACTTAAATTTCTAAAATTATCATTTTATTCACACGTGACAATTTTTTTCATAAAATTAATCTCATATATTACTATACTCATCCAGTAACATTCAACAAATTTCCAATAATTACTAACTCTCGTCACACTAGTAAATTTTTAAAACAACTTTTCGGATTAAAATTAAATTAATTTATCTCAATTAAATTTAATAAATCCCTAAATTTAAAAGCCATAAAAATACGGGGTATTACAAATCCTAGGGGGACTTCCATTCCTCCTAGGACCCAAACGATCAAAAGGAGATACTCTACTCAACCTTTCAAGGGAACTTTTCCTCTCTAGAGATAGAGTGACGTTTTGTTGAGTATCTGTAGCTCGTATTGAGGAAGTTCGTCCAGGCTGATAAGAAGGATTAGTAAATCTTTCTGTACGATAGGAATTGGTGTGTCGAGATCGCGATTCCTCTGGAAATAAAGGTCACCTAGTTCGTGAGGAGGGTAAATGAGTATTTCTATGAACACTTCGTTGTCCTGATTGGGTCGGCGCTCCACCTTGAACGGTTTGTATAAGTTGTCGCATGATTTCTTGCATGGTCGTCTGGCCTTGGGCCAAATTAGCCATTATACCCGCCAGATATGAAAAATTTGGGGGAGAAGAAGCGTTTAGAGGAATACCAGTGTTTCGATTACTGGATTCTGGATTGTTAACCATTGATGATGAATTATTTTGGTGAAAAACGCAAAGTAGAGTCATTTCCCACAGACGACGCCAATCTGTTGATGTAAAAAACTAGATTCGATCTAATTATTTTAATCAGAGATAAAAATGAATAAGTAAATAAGAAAACAAATTTTTAGAGTGGTTCAGCCTTAATAAAATGACCTACGTCCACTGTTTTTGTATTTTTGATTGCTTGTCAAGAATTCTCGATAAGTGATTTATCAAGAAATTCCGAGTCCCCCTCTAATGAGGATGTTACAACGTATTTATATCCTTGAGGCTGTACATGTGAAAGAATAATGTGTTGTCTTCTAGCATCCGTATACATCTGTATGCTAATAAATGCACATTTAATGCGTAGTTATCTTTTGGTATACTTGACGCGTACCCCACAAGTATTTGAGTTGATCGAACCGCCTTAGATGCTCGGACCTTTGGAGTTGCTCGGACTGCCTTAGTTGTTCGACCCTCTTGAGTTGCTCGGACCTTTGGATTTGCTCGGACCTTATTCGTCCAGAGTCTTCACATTCACCACGTGTATTTATATGATTGATCCATGTCAGCAAATTAAATTTGGTATCAATAATGAATCTCGAAAAAATTCATGACCGACATCGGAGATTAACAATCATTCATTTATTTATTTTTAGAGAAAAACATTTCATAAAACCACTAAATACATTTTACATCATGAAGGAGAGGGCCCGGAATAGGCATCAGCTCTTTAAAATGTTGCAAATATGAAATGGATAGCAGACACAACATACTGTTTGATTTTTAAATTAATTTGGGTAGTATTGCCATAACAACAATTTCACTAGAGATAAATGGGCAATCCTGCCATTTCAATTTCTTTCATTCTTATCTACACCAAAGGTTATATGATTCAATATTAAAATCAGCAAACATGCCTTACATTAGTGACTACAACTCAATGCAACCGCTTCATTTGGTTGTAACTTAAACTTCCTCACCATTAAAATCGTGGGAAGAATTCAATGTCCTAGTGCACCGTTTCTACTAATCCCAAGTGAACTCACACTTTATATTCCATTTCTTAGCATTTATTGTGTTTTTGGTGTTGAGAAAAAATATAAGACCCATAAAATGTACAAAAACACTACTGTATATTAGACAAACCCACTAAACTATAAACAACAAACATATTATTTATAAGCATATATTTGGGGGAAATAAAGATATTTGTCCTTATAATCAAGCATTTATTTACCATAACCAACCAAGTATTCATTTACCCTGTTTTGGGATAAATTAATAAGTTTATTCTGGGATATGTTGAAGTGCAGAACTTAATCTGTGTCCTATTTCTGGTCAGCACACCATTTATATATAATAATTTAATTAGCAATTACGTGTTTAATTTAGAATAATCCAAGAGAGGTGCCATATGGGAAACGGTCCAACAACAAAAGAAACTAGCACAACCACATTTAACAAAAAAAATTGAAAGATGATAGATTTACTAACAAATATATATTGGGAAAAAAAGGAAGGCATATGTTCTCCCATGTGATTAACATCAAGAATTAAATTCAGTCGCATATTACCCATTTGATACTAAAACTTTCATCATCTGCCTCCCAACACCATATAATAAAAATAAATACTATATGCAAAATTTTAGTATCAAGTTTTTGAAAAAAAAAATTGAAGTTAAATAAAAAAGCGATCAAAACCTGTCGGGATTCATTGTATAATATCGCATAGTATGTATCAGTGGATTGACACACCAATGAATTTTATCATCACCTGGCTGCATTAAATTATAAAAAAAAAGAGACAACATAAAATAATAATTAGAAAAGATCTCGGAATCATAACTTCTTAGGAACAAATCTTTGGAGCAATTCAGCATACCGTAGTAGACTATACAAGATGAACCCGGTAAAGGAAAAAACCCATTTCTTCAACCACGAGATATGACCAAAACTCCCACATTTCTTATCTGTCTCTAACCTATCTTCACTTCACTGATGAGAAATGTCATAAAAACTTGAGAGAGATAGGAAAAAACAATTCCCGATTTCAGTGCCGACCTCGTTCGAACATACACTCAGTACACACAATTCAGATCCTACAAAAAAAAGTGGTCTTGATGTTAAATATTATCGAAAAAAGAACCGTATCAAAAACAGAAGTCTAATACTCATCCCTAGTACCGAAATATCATAAATGATTTTTGAAGCCAAAACAACACCCAAAATCACAACTGTAAAAACCTACTTAAAATTTCAAACCAAACTGTAAATGGACACAAAATAAAAATTAAAGAAAACTCAAATAAGGGAGGAAGAAGATAATCACAATGAGGTGAAAACTCAAACCAAAATCGAAAACTTTTAGAGAGTGTGTGTTAGAGGGCGGGAGTACCTTTTCCACAATAAGGTGAAAATAATATTAGAACTACAAAAACATGAAGATGTGAGGAAAATTAAAACCATATTAGATTTGCATAAAAATCGTAATAGATATTAGTACCCTTTGATTTGTTTGAATCTCTCGAACAATTAGGGTCTAGGGATTTGAAATCCAAAAAATGTATTTAAACCACTCCACTCATGATCTATGATGAACCAACGTTTTGAAATCGACTTTAGTGATGATGGGGTTGAGATAATAGAGATTCGTTTCATAACTGAATAGAGATAGAGAGTTTACCTTAGGTTCCTTGGTTTGTAGAAGGGGAAATGGAAGGGTTGACGTGATGATGGAAAAAAGAGATGTCAGCCTTTATTGGTAACTGTACCGTGTTCAAATTAAAGTAGAAAATAGTGTGTGTTTTAGGCGGTATGTCAAAAAACGTTTAGGCGGGACATCAAAAATTGAGGTCAGATTATAGCCCTTCATTTGTTTTAAGCAAATCTCAGTCGTTAATCTGCTTTTACATTTTTTGATTTCAAAAACCATACTATCTTATTATATATATATATATATATATATATATATATATATATATATATATATATATATATATATATATATATATATATATATATATATATATATATATATATATATATATGTGTGTGTGTGTGTGTGTGTGTGTGTGTATGTGTGTGTGACTTTGACTTGTACCTCAGAATACATAACTTAGGGATTGAGCACTACTTGTTTGAATAAGGACGTGATCGGTCATGTGTGTGCGTTAGGTGTGTTCCTAGACCAAAGGCTTAGAACTATGTTCGCCTTCAAATTTGTGTGAATTATGATTGTATGGTTCTAGAGTGTTACAGAACACGATGTCCTTTACATAGTACGTGATGTACAAGGACATGATAGTAGAGTATACATGCATCGCAAGTCTCTACCTATGGATGTCGTATTCGTATATATTATAGGTGTGGAGTATTTATATATACGTGTGACTTATTCTACGAAGTTTGCATTAGTAGAAAGGATAGATAGTGATATCTAATGTAATTTAAGGATTTGAGAACTTAATAATTAATCGTTGATTTTTAATGGATAAAAGGGTTTGGAAATTTAGTAACGTATTGTATGGGAAATACGAGTGGGAACAATGAATTATTCGTCGGGAAGAGACTTAAGTCAAACTAGTTCGGCGGGGTAGCGTAACTAGGTTGGTTTAGAAGTATACATTAGGTATGCAAATTAGTTGAGAGGTGAGGATCTTAAGTGATGGCATATAAAGTTAACATGTATACAATATCTACTCTTTAATTCACTTTAAATACATGCAAAATATTTTCAAACTTTGTTACTTGGGCTCTGAACCGTTTCAAATCCATTTTTGTAAAATCCTTTTAGGTGCCCAGCCACTGGGACGCCAGACTTGAAAGTTCCTTTACATTGATTGTGCTGCTGCAATTGTGGACATTGCATGACGTTAATGGTAGACGCCTCCACATATATCAATTCCTATTTATAATTTTCCTATCTCAGTTGGACATGTTACCCATCTCTATGTATCTGGAGTGTTATTCTAGGCATGTATATTCATCTCGTTGTGTTATCATTTATTATTATGTTTACTCTAATGGTGAATGTGAATTATTCGTTATTGCATGATAATACTTAGATTAAAATTTAAACATCGAGCCATTAAGGTATTCGTAAAATAATTGGATTTTGACTGTGATGAAACCATTAATGATTCCAGTTTAATTTAATAATGGACTGATCAACCATGATTATAATAGGCGGGGTGTCACAGATGGTTTTAGAGCATCAGGTTTTAATGTCCTTAGGATCTTTATGAACTTATTACGTTTCTAGCGTAGAATTCTTTGATATATAGCCCTAATTTTAGGATTGTTATATTCATGAATACACATTTACATCTTTAGCTATTTTGAGATATATTGAATTGTGGAAATTATTTTTTTCATCTTAGATGCCTCCCATACGTGCACCACGAGCCACCCCAGAAGCACAGCCAGCTCAAGCACCAGCGAGTATGAATGCTGCTATGGTTGTCGCCATTATGGCACAGGCGATTAATGCGACTTTGACTAGTTTTTCCCAGCAGGAACCATAAGTTCCATCCCAGCCTTAGGTTGTTGCTCCAGATCTGACGCACTCATTTACTTCTGCTTGGGAGTGAGTCAGGGATGCCTTTCAGAAGGATCACCCTTTCGAGTTCTAGGGGAGCTCCAATGTCATTGCTACTTGCCAATGGAAGAAGGATATACAATGACATTTGAGGATGTATGACTGCACTGATGTATAGATACATACACTAGCTACCTTTAAGGTAGTGGGCAAAGACTTACAGTGTTGGGAGTCCGTTACGATCACACATTAGAGTGACAACATGATGATTCAGCTTTTGTGGGAGCAATTAGACTGTAAATACTTCCCATCCGCCATCCAGACAGTGATGAGGCAGAAATTCTTAGATGCTTCCTAGGAAGGTAGGACAGTTGACCAACTTGACTCGCAAATGGGTCAGAAATTCGAAGATTATGGGTCAGTTGACCAACTTGACTCGCAAATGGGTTCCATTTATCTGGCATTTAATGAGATGAAGGGTTTACTTCAGTACCCATACTCGCACTACACATGGTGGGAGGGGAGTACCTCACTTTTACTGATGCGTCCCTACAGGGACTCGGGGGTGTTCTATAATAGGAGGATCGTGTTGTAGCTTATGCTTCCCGCAAGCTTAAGCCTCACGAGGGGAATTTTCCCACCCATGACTTGGAGTTAGCACCACTCATGTTTGCACTATGGATTTGGAGACATTACCTTTTTGGGGAGAGATTTATCATATTCACAGATCATAATCCAATACAATACTTGTTCACTCGGAGAGAGATGAATATGCGTCATCGTAGGTGGATGGAATTTGTGAAATATTATGAGTTTGACATCCATTATCACCCGAGGAAGGCTAAAGTGGTGGCAAACGTGTTGAGATGTGAGCCAGTGGGGGATATAGATGAAGTTTGGAAGGTAAAATAAAAGGATCTAGGACATTAAAATTCACTTTACAGATCATCTATGTCAGTTATAACCGTCACCCCCTAGATTGTTACGAGGGTGGTCAGGCCCAGGCAATGGATTCGTATTTTAGGGATTGGATGATAAATATCTTATCCAGGGGATCAGATTCCTACTTCTTGAGTTCAAAGGGAGTCTTACGCTTCAATGGGAGATTGATTGTCCCATAGGGGGAGGACTTGCGACATGCGATGATGGCAGAGTCACACGGATCACGATTTATGGTACATCGTAGAGGTGATAAGATGTACCAAGATATGAGACAACAGTATTGGTGGAGTGGGATAAAGAGAGACATTGAAAAGTTTGTCTCAAGGTGTACCACTTGTCATATATTGAAGGCGGACAATCAGAAGCCAACAGAGGTTCTACAGTCATTAGAGATTTCGACGTGGAAATGGGAGATAATTTCCATGGATTTTATTACTGGATTACCTACTTCATGGAAGGGTCACGATTTCATTTAGGTGATAGTTGATCGGTTGATCAAGGTATCCCACTTTCTTCCAGTCCAAACGGATTACACTACGGGATAGTATGCCTCGATTTTCATCGCTCAGATAGTGAGATTGCATGGGGTGCCACTTGATATTGTGTTCGACAGGGACAAGATCTTTTTATCTTATTTCTGGGAGAGTTTTAAGGAGGCCATCGGTACCAAGTTGCGATTGATTATAGCCTATCTCACCCGTAGATGGATGGGCAGACAGAGAGGACGAATCATATGTTGAACGATATGCTACAGATGTGTATCGTTGATTTTAAGTTAGGTCGGGAGTAGTATCTTCCACTGGTGGAGCTTGCGTATAATAACTCCTATCAATTTATGATTGGCATGCCACCATTTGAGGTGTTGTACGGTAGACCTTGTTGTTATCCTTCTTGTTGGTTGGAGGTAGGGGAAACAAGATACTCGGACCAGAGTTGGTTCAGGATACTTCGGCCAAAATCGAGTTGATTCGAAGTCGTATACGAATATCTCAGGATGGACAAAGAAGTTATGTTGATGCCAAGCGGTTCTTCCTAAAGTTGAATGTATGGGACTAGGTATTACTACGTGTATCTCCTATGAAGGGCATAATGAGTTTCTAAAGAAATGAAAGTTGGCAACGAGGTATGTTGGGTCATTCCCTATTATTGAGCATATTGGGCGAGTGGCATATAAACTCAGGTTACCGGAGCACTTAAATCGACTTCATGATGTATTTCAGATTTCTTCACTGAGGCGATGTCTGCAGGACGAGTTAGCTCACACTCACATTGCATTAGAGGATATTGATTTGTAGCCTGATATTTCATACGAGGAGAAGCTAGTTGATATCCTAGACCATAGTGAGAGGAGATTAAAGTCGAAGGTGGTCCCACTTGTATGTGTTCAGTGGGGACATTATAATGCCGACGAGTCTACTTGGGAGCGCGAGGATGAGATGCGCAACAAATATCCACAGTTATTTACACCAGGTATTCTCGTTTTTCGAATTTTGGGATGAAATTATGTTATTACGGGGAAGTATGTAACACCACGTAATTTTAAATATTTTTATACTGGGATTAATTAAATTAAAATGAGCAATTAATAGAAAATTAATTTGGGTTAAAATAAATATTAATTAGCGAGAGAAGATTTAATATTTATTTATATTATATATTACTTAGTGAATGAGTAATAAAATGATAAGTAAGTATTATGATTGTCGTGAGTGAGAAATACGTCAGTTACGATAAATTTAGTCGGGACACGCGTGTCGATCATGCCAGGACTTAAATTTGACATAAATTGTAAATTAATAATGGGCCATCCAAACGATCATTTTGCGCACGCCAATGTGTCTGAAACGTTCGAAATAGTCAGAAAAGTGTACTCGGGGGCTTGAATTGGGTCTCGTGGCATTTTTAGGCAAAACCGACACCCCAAAGGGGTATTTTTGTCTTTTGGATTTTTAGGGAAAAGAGACCTATGAGTTTCAAAGGTTATATTACCAGTTACGTTGAGGGAGTTAGGGTAGAAGTTACAAAAAATACACAAAGGCCATTAGAGGAAAAAGAGAAGGAATTTCAAGGGTTCCTACACCAATTTTGCACCACCACCACCAAAGTGTAGATCGAGGGGAAAGGAAGGCCACTCCAACATCTTTTTGTAGAGAATCAGACCTATAACATCAAGCAGGTGGTTATCTTGCTTATTTTTTTTAATATCCACGTTAGAGTAGAACTGAACAATACCAATGAATAGATAATTTTTATTTGAAATTGGAGACTTAATCCATGATCTTCGGTAAGATTTGCATGTAGATTAAAGTCCTATGTGATTTTAAGAGAAAATCAGTAGATATGGAATAATATAAATGGGTAAAATTCGTATTTAATGATGTACATGCATGGAAGATCTTAAAACTAGGGTTTTCCGAATAAATTTGAAATAATCAGTTCTTGGGTAGGATTCTTGATGTTTGCTGATATATTCACATTGCAAATCAACCATATATGTGTATATACTATTTGGGAATCTTGATTTTAAGTTTAGTGAAGAAAAATGAGGCTTTGGGTAGTAAGAATGGAGAAAAACGCGACTGTGTAGAGGAAGAAGGAGACCTAACACTTTTTGAATCGGTTCTGCCCAAGGGTGAATCGAATCGGTTAGGAGAATCGATTCGTCGATTGAGAAAATCGATTCAATTACCTAGATTTTGACATTTTTTACTATTTTAGCCTTGAACTTGAAATCGATGAATGTGGGGAATGTTTGGCATACTTTTAAAATAGTGTGAGAGATATTTTCGATTACTAGTAGGCTGATGGTGGGATTGGGACATAGTTATAAATGAAATGAATTAGGGATAAGATTAATCGATGTGATTTATAATGTAATGAATTCGGGAAATGAGAATGGGCCATGATGAAGTATAGCAAACTAATGACTTAGACTAGTAGGGTATGAGTGGATTACCTACTGAAATACTTCAAAGAATAACTGGCACACTTCGAGTCGTGCAGGATACTCCGGAATATACAATAGTGTGTTAAATGGCAAATCAATAGTACGTAGGATATTTGGGAGTTACATATACTACATACGAGATATGTTTTATAAGTTGCGTGTACATCTATGATGATGCTATATCTATCTATCTATATATATATATATAGGTTGTGTCCTATTGTGTGAATTCTCATGCGTGAACATACCTAGGCTACTTGCTATCAAGGGAGATTTCTCTTTGTGGATAGTCTTATCCTCATGAGCCCATTGGGGGAATTTTGAATTGTACCTCAAAACATAGAACATAGGGAATGAGCGTTACTTGTGTGAATAAAGGTATGACTGGTCATTTCGGTGCGTTGGTTGTGTGTATAGCCCAAAGGCTTAAAACTACGTTCGCCTGCAAATTTTTGTGAATTGTGAATGTATGGTTCAAGAGTGAATCAAAACAAGATTTCCTTTACTTAGTACGTGATGTACCAGGACTGGAAAAAAAGTATGCCCGCATCGTATGTCTCCACATAGGGATGTCATATTCGTATATATTATAAGTGTGGAGTGTTTATATATACGTGTGACTTATTCTACGACTTGTGCATTAGTAGAAAGGATAGATAGTGTTATATAAAGTAATCTAAGGATGTAAGAACTTAATAATTAATCGGTGACTTTTAATGGATAAAAGGGTTTGGAAATTTAGTAGCGTATTATATGGGAAATACGGTCTCGAGACTTAATTCAAACTAGTTCGACAGGTTAGCGTAACTATGTTGGTTTAGAAGTATACGTTTAGTATACACATTAGTTGAGAAGTGAGAATCTCAAGAGAGGGCACGTAAAGTTTAGATGTATGCAATATCTAATGTTTAATGCACATTATACACTTGAAAAATATTTTCAAAATATTTTACTTGGGTTCTAATCCATTTCAAATTCATTTTATAAAAACCTTTTAGGTATCCAGCCACAGGGATGCCAGGCTTAGGAATTCCTTTATATTCGACGTATTGCAGGTTCTATGGACACTTTGCAAGACCTTAGTGGTATATGCCTTCACATTTATCAGTTCTTATTTATCATTTCCCTATCTCAGTCGGGCATGTCGCTCATCTCTAACTAGTAGTTATTTTCATAGACATTGCACTTTTATTTTATTTCTGGTATTAGCTTTGGATGTATATTATGGATGGTTGTATTTGGATTTTAGTCTGGAGTGTTATTCTAGGCATATTTATTCATCTCATTGTGTTATCATTTATTATTATGTCAACTGGAATGGTGAATATGAATTATTCGTTTAAATTAATTTTATGTTAATAATACGATTAAAATTTTGACACCGGGCCATTAAGGTATTAGTAAAATAATTTGATTTCGACAGTGATACTAAGGATGAAACCATTAATGATGCTTGTTTAATTTAGTAATGGACTGATCACCCAGGATTAGAATATGCGGAGTGTCACATTTGATGAAGATCCGTGGTCATTTGGCAAGGTTATGAACTTGTGAGGTTCAAAATGGGAGTGCATGAAATTCAGCTTGTATAGGAGTGTAAGGATAATTGGTTGCAACAATATCATTGAATTTCTTCTTAGCACAATGGTCATGAGCATGCGAAGGGATTTAAGAGGTTAGGGGTCCAATTCCCCCTTACCCTTATTTTGTTTTGGTAAAATTCCGCAGCTGTCAAACCCAGATTTTAGTCATCTAAATTTAAAAATGTTAAATTTTATTGTGAACTTAATCGTGTTATTTTCTTAATCAAACGCGATGACAAGTGGTTAATTTGTGTTATAAAATTCGAAATGATGAGTTTAAATTATTGCAAAGTATTTTTTTTATAATCTTGCACCTCTACACGAATGAGCCATTTGGACTCCCCCATGTTAACAAAATAAGGGGGACGCATTCCAGAGCCTCCCTACCACACGCCCTACTTAAAATCTAGCTGGTATCTATTGGGGGGTTACGAACTCGTGACCTATGGACATTACAAGTCTCCCTTTACCACTAGACCAAACCAGGGTCGATTTATTGCATAGTATTATTTAAACATGCTAAATGGATCTATCTTCATAGTTTTCTCGTACACTTGATCATATATTTTATAGTCGCACTTTATTTTTTGTGTTAGCCTACTTTAAATTTCATATCCTCTCTAAAATCATTTTGTTTAGCTGGACAGTCACAATTATTTTGAACGAAAAAAATTGACAAATCTTCGTGGGTTTGACCTGTACTTACACTAGCTATTATATAATACCCCATGCACTTGTGATATCTTATAAATTTACAAACAATAAACTACTACACTTGTATCGCAACTGTTCTAGTAGGATGTCATGGCCCTATCTCAGTAATGAGGATTTCAGTAGTAGTAGAATCGGATTTCCAATCTTCTCATGATCAACCCGAAGTCGCATCACTGCAATTCCTACATAGTTATATTGACCAACATTAATACGAACTAATATATTTAAACAAATGTAAAGCAGCCCCGTAATCATGATTCTTATATCAAAGTGAAATTATATACCTTTATTTAAAGGTAACCATTATTCATTGTTTTAAGAATAAAACCACAGTAGGAGGAAGATCACTTAACTATGGAATAATGTCTCAAGGTTATTGTTGGCTTTTCACAGAAAAATACAACTTTTAACTCATCCGTAAGTATTCTAAATGTCAAGAGTTCTCCCATATCATCAAGTAACCAAGCGGGGATCTCAAACCTATAACAAGCCAATAACCCTTCGCTCAATGGGGCATGGATATTATTGGGACCTTGCAAGCAGCATTGAGAAATAAGAAGTATTCAATTACTGCCACTAATCACATTATTGGGTGGAAGCAGAACCTTTAACTAACATCAGGGAAATATATGCTAAGCTCTTTGTTTGGAAAAACATAATTGAAAAAAATTTAGAATCTCTAAAGTTCTGATAACCGATAATGGGAGTCAATTCGATAGTATCACTTATAGAAATTTCTATACAAAATATGGCATTCGGATTGACTATAGCTTAGTCATTTTTCTATAATTTAATGGTTAGGCCAAGATCAACAATAAGGCACTGCTCTCCTGGAAGAAGTGCTAAATGGAAAATGCAGAGGGAATATTGGTAGACAAGCTCTCATCTGTCCTCTCAGACTTAGAAAAACACCTAGGAGGCCGAAAGGAGAAACTCCATACACTTTGACATGCGGCATGGAAGCAATCATCCCTTTAGAGATCGGTCTTATAACCATGAGAATGGAGATATTTGAAGATGGACAAAGTGATGATCGAATAGCCTGTGGGTTGGGTTTACTAAAGGGACGAAAATATAAGGCCCTCAAACATCTCACCACTTACTAGCAAGAGCTTCCCCAAAAAGTGACATGAAAGTCAAGATTATGGAATTTAAACTTGGGGACCTTATTTTCAGAAAGCTCATACTAGTAGCCAAAAAGCCCTTCGATGGAAAATTAAAGTTATCCATATCAATAAAAGTTGTTCCTTTTCCATTTGCATCTATGATATTCTTCTTTAGCATAAACCCATGGTATCCCATGTGGGGATGGTCAGCCTTGAAAAGTCATAAACCCACCTAATAATTGGATGGTACAACCTAGAAATAAGTTAGTCGTCTACACTTGGCACATAAACCTCTTGAAAATGGTTGTACATCCCATGTTGGGATGGTTGGTCTAGAACATGCAAAAACTCACTCCGAAATAAGTTAAATGCTTATGTTTGGCACATAAACCCACCTAAAAATTATGGTACATCCTATGTTTGGATGTTCGCCCTAGACCATGCATAAACCAATGTAAGAATTGGATAGTATAACCTATAAATAAGTCAGTCGCTTACGTTGACATATAAATCCACCTAAAATGGTGGTACATCCCAAGTTTAGATGGTGAGTCTTTAAAAGGCATAAACTCATTTAAGAATTAAGTGTTACGACTTAAAAATAAGTTGGTTGCCTACGCATCGCACATAAACCGAACTTAAATGCAGGTATATCTTAAGTTTACACAACAAATTTTTTTTTAAGGTCAATAAATTAGACTCCAAATGTCCATTTAATGTTGATCAATAAGTCGGGTATGTTAACATTGCTTTTGAAAAAGGTCAACATTATCAATACATTAGCACTTTCACGATGTGGAAGACGTAGGCGAAACCCACTACTTCTTAGCATTTGGTACATATCATCATATATTATCTTTAATAGGAAACATGTGGAACACGTAATTCATATATATAGTATCTTCCATGATGTATAACACATAATATCCTAAATGCATTATACTTTTTAAGTGAGAAGAGTTGTTAATGTTTTAAAAAGACCATAAAATAACTATGACCTATAATTATTAGTCTACTTTGGATCACCAAAAAAAAAAAACTTTACACCAAACAAATAATATCATTGTAAAAAAACAAAACGTGTCAATATTTATTATGGAAATTATACAAATGTGACACGTGTACAATTTAAGTCATACGTATTTGTTACTATAAAGGAAAAACATTAAATATGGCACCCTTTTCGTGTTGAAATTTTTATTTCAAATTGACAAGTTATTTTTTTCAACCATCGTACTAATTACTTATTTACCGGATAAATGAATAACTTATGACAATAAATAAGTCAAATATGAATTAAACAATGTTTAGAACCCGCGTGCAAAACTTCTTGTTACAAATCGTGCAAAATCCAAGTGAGGAAAACATTTCAGGGCTACGCTTCATCTTCATCATCGTGGAAGTTATCACCACCAACACTACCATCATCCCCAGGTGTGTTAGAAAATGAGAAATTTCTAACTGATATCGGAAATAGCTAATAAATGAGGTGGTGGTTCCAAATCCTTGTGCTCCCATTCTTCAAAACTCATACCCCATTCAAGATAATCTACGCCTGCCATTGCCAAAGCCTCTATAGAAACTGACATGATTTAAGTGTGTGTGTGTGTGTCTTTGTGTTCTTGAAGAAGTGTTATTTCCCTGAGGGATACTTAAAACTGCTTTTCTATTTAGGTCGTCCCACACTATATGTATGTATATGTACTTGTACGATCCGTACTAGGCAAAATCAAACTATTACACTTCAAAACTCACGAGCTAAAATCTAATTCTAAAGAGTTGAATTGAATGATCGAACAGTTTTAGGGAGAGATACGGGGATTGAATGCTAAGTTAAATAATAATAAAACAATCTTCTCGTGATTACCCAGTTGACCATATTTATTTATTTTTATTTTTTTATTTTTTTTATGTAATAGGTTTGATTACCCAGTTGACCATATTTTCTTCTGCTACTAATCAAGAATGGCTAACCTTATGCATTGCGAATTACTATTTCAGGCACGACTAGAAATGCAAAACATAATATCCAATTCTTTCCTTGCTAATCTAACATTAATGATTATGAAAAAGAATTAAATTATACCTGAAAGCAATGAAATAAAAATGCTTTTAACTCAACTTAGATTCTTACATGTAAACAACAATACGATTACTTATTGATCTACACATTCATGTTTCCTTTCATGGTCGTGGAACTTTCGTAAGATGATGTTATACCTTCGATGAGGCATATACGTCAGCAAGAAGTTTCGTCTTTCCCACTACAATCAACTTCCATTCAATTCTTCACAATATTATAAATACAATCGACAATATACTCGTGACCAAAAAACTGTGTTTCCCAATTCATCATTGAATGTTATGACACCGTATACATTGACTAGACTCAAATTTGGAACAAATTAAGGCTTGAAAAAGTGAAAATCACGGGTATACATATGGAATCAAACACGTTTGTATATATATGGAATGGAGGTAAAACAGTTTCATTATACTTTCACAAATCCCTTGTGGGTGAGAAATAAGAAGCGATGTCTATTGAAGCATTGGCAATGGCAGGTGCTGATTACATGAAATGTGGCATTGAGATTGAAGAGTGGGGACGCTGTGATATTGAAGGGTTACCACCTCCACAACTTTTAGCAGATCAACATATTAAAAGAAAGGTCAATAAAAAGACTGCTGATGAGAGGCTAATGCAGATAAGAATGCGAAAGTGGGCTAAGAGGGTGGCTTCATCAATGGTCCTCAATAATAAGGTCTTGCAAGCGAAGACAATTTGATTGAGCTGAAGGCACACTGTTGAATCCACAATTTTTTCATTTTTTTAGACGTACGTTTTGTAATGGACCTAATCTAATCATGCTTTTATCTATTTTCATTTCATATTTTTAAAAACCGATAATAAAGTCCATTCCTCATTTTTATTGCCATGACACTGCAATAATTAAAAAGGCAAATTAATTAGGGAATATTTTTACTATGATGAGGGCCTTGTTAAAATGTTGCGATGTTTTAAAAATTTAACAAAAATTCCATTACGCCCCAATAAGAAGCAATGTCTATTGAAGCATTGGCAATGGCTGGTGCTGATTACATGAAATGTGGCATTGAGATCGAAGCATGGGAACGCTGTGATATTGAAGGGTAACCACCTCCACATTTTTTAGCAGATCAAATTATTAAAAGAAAGGTCGACAAAAAGACTACTGATGAGAGGCTAATACAGATATGAATGCGGCGATGGGCTAAAAGGGTGGCTACATCAATGGTCTACAATAATGCGGTCTTTTAAGCGAAGATAATATGATTGAGCTGAAGGCCCACTGTCCGAACATAATTCTTTAATTTTTTTTGTCTCTATGTTTTGCAATGGACCTAATGTAAAAATACTTCTAACTATTTTTATGTTATATTATTAAAAGCATCACGGTCATCTCAACCATTAGGGACGAAGTAAATTTTTTTTTGATTTAATCTGTATTTATATATTTGTGTAAATTGTAGATTTTCGGGCTTTTATAAGATTTTATAGCTCAATTTCATAATTCTTTTCTCCAAAACATTTTTTTGTGCTAAGTTGCAATGAGTTAAGGTAATAATAATTTTAACATATCTTATTTTATATTATCAATAACAGACGACAATAAAGTTGAGTAGTCAATTTTATTACGATGAACCCTGAAATAATTAATTAGGAAAAATAATCCGGCAGTCTTTGTACTTTATGTGGAGGGACCTTTAGCAAGGCTTAAAAATGTCATAACAAACCAGAGGACATATATAAAATTTATAAACATGTTTCCAAAAATGTAATCTGTAGTCTCTTGGAAGATAAAACATACTCTTACACATAACACTAGTTCTCTACCTGTGATAGACGTGCCTCTTTCTTAAATGTGTTTTATTGACATTTTTTACACGTCTTTGCTTTATATCAGTGGGTTATAGGACCAGAAAAAACTGATAAGTTATACCATGACTTAAAAAAAGAATAATAAAAAAACTCGCCTTAAGCCATTAATAAGGGCGTCTCTGTAATGTATGGTGATTTATTAAATGAACACTGAAATAATTAAAGAGGAAAACTAATATTCTTGTTGAATTATATATGTTAAGAGTTTAGATTTCTAATTGTTCCAGTTTTCAAATGAAAAAAAAAAAATTTAACCCATTATTAAATGGGTTTAAAATCCAATCAAATCAATCTAAAATGTCAAATCGTAATTAAATAGTTTTTGCATATGGAGAAAAGTTTCCAATGCTTTGTGAGGAAGAAAGTAATTATATGGGTTTATTTGATACTATGTATTTAGTGAGAGAGAATAGCTCTGTTAGAATTTATGGATCTTAATTAAGTTGATAAAATCAAGTTTTGGTCAACTTTAGGGTCAATTTTATATGGGACCCACGCATATTTTAAGACGGTTCGAAGAGGTAACGCCTTTAACTCCGTGGGGAGCATAACGTGATATAATCAAATGCGTAAAATCATAAATTAATAAGTGAAAAATTGTAGCTCAAAGTACCCACTTTGAACATGAACTTTAGTTGAAGCGTTATGTTAAACCTCTTGTCCCATATAGGAAGAATAAAATAAATGTATTTACTATAATATAATCCATTTTGGCCTATATGCTTGGTGACCTTGGGGTATCCCAACTCTTTGAAGAAGAGGGTGTTGGAAATAAGCTTTCAAAGACACTCACACAACTATCTTGTATTTAACACTCAAATATTATTACAAAGAAGAAAACACTCTTACAACTTAACTTCTCTCTATTACAACTAATAAGCTTTGCTTATTATCTTCCTTGTTGTTTGATGATTCTAAGAACTCAAGGATGATGGCTATTTATACTAGAGGAAAATCAAATGCACTCAATGTGGTTCAAATTAAATTAATCCACATATTCATAAGCCACACAATTTGCTTCCACTTATTCAGCCACTATGAAGCATTAAGAATAAATAAACACACCTTACCTAACACCTTACCTAACTTAGGATGCTTCTTAGAAATTGGTTGATTAAATATAAAATAAGTTTATATTTTCAACACCCCCTCCTAAACTTGTTTTGTTATGCCAAGAGAATTTCTTAATCTCACAAAGTCCTCATACTTCAGTGGCTTGGTAAAGATATATGCAATTTGGTCTCGAGATTTTATGTACCTCAGTTTCACGTCTTTTCTTGTAATACATTCTCTTATGTAATGGAAACGAGTATCGATATGCTTGCTTCGATCATGAAAAACTGGATTCTTTGCCAGGGTTATCGCTGACTTATTATCAACACAAATATCTATTGGCTCCTCCTATAATAAACCTAGTTCCTTCAGCAGATTTTTTAGCCAAATTGCATGACAAACACATGATGTAGCGGCTACATATTCCGCTTCACATGTAGAGAGTGTGACAAATGGTTGCTTCTTTAACATCCATGTGAAAATGGTATCTCCCATGAAGAACACGAACCCTGTGGTGCTCTTTCTATCATCTGTATCTCCACCCCAATCGCTATCGCTATAACCAACAAGCTTGTAATTATTAGAAAACGAGTATAACAGACCAAAGTTAATTGTACCTCTGAGATAGGGAAGAATTCTTTTTGCAGCCTTAAAATGCGAGGTTATTGGGGTTTTCCATGTATCGACTTACAAGTCCAACTGCATAGAGGATGTCAGGTCTTGTATAAGTTAGATAGTGCAAACTTCCAACCAAACTTTTGAAGAAAGTTGGATCTACGTTTTCGCCTTCGTCATTCTTCGATAGCTTAGCTCCGCACTCCACTGGAGTGTTAATTGGCTTGCAGTCATTCATCTTGAACTTCTTGAGGATCTCCTTTGTGTAGCCTTCCTGCAAGATGAAAATTCCATCTTCTTGTTGTTTAACTTCAATGCCAAGAGAGTACGCCATTAGCCCAATATCTGTCATCTCGAACTCTTTCGCCATTTCTTTCTTGAAGTCATTGAACATGTTTGGGTTGCTTCCGGAAAAAGTCAAATCATCCACATATAAGCACACGATCAAAATATGTTCATCTTTGATATTGATATATAAAGCGTGCTCGTATGGACATTTTCTGAAACCATTCTCTTGAAAGTACTTGTCAATACGACTATTCCACGCCCTTGGTGCTTGCTTTAACCCGTAGAGAGCTTTCTTGAGCTTCAAGACTTTGTCTTCATGTCCCTTCATTACATATCCCCAAGGTTGCTCGATGTAGAATTCTTTTTCAAGTATTCCATTTAGAAATGCAGACTTTACAGCTAGCTGATGAATCTTCCACCTGTTTTGAGATGTTAGGAAGATAATTAATCTCACAGTTTCTAAGCGGGCAACAGGAGCAAATACCTCATCATAGTCAATGCCAGCTCTTTGACTATATCCTTTTGCGACTAGCCTCGCCTTGTGTCTTTCTATTTCTCCCATAGCATTCCTCTTCATTTTGTACACCCATTTGACACCGATAGCCTTCTGACCTTTTCGAAGTGAAGCGAGTTCCCAAGTGTCATTCTTCTCAATGGACCCAATTTCTTCATTCATCGAGTCTCTCCGCTTCTTGTCTTGTGCAGCTTCTTAGAAGTTTACTGGTTCACAATCGACAAAGAGGCAGAAGAGGGTAAGATTATCATGTCTTTCGGTTACCTCATAGAGATCCCTTACACTTCTTGTGCGGGGAACAACTCTTTCATTGAAACTTTTACTTGACGGTGGTGATGAGTCTCCATGAGTGGTTGATGTTGGTGAGGTAGGTGGAGTAGTGGTCTCTTGTTAAACTTCTCCTTCTTGCTCTATCATAGTTTCTTCATTCTCTTCTTCAAAGTCGGGAAAGAAGTTGAAATCATTTATACTTGAGCCGAAATCAAATTCTCCTTCTTCATCAAATATCACATTTCGGCTAATTACAATATTTCCATTATTCGGATTGTATAATTTATAACCTTTGGAGTTGTTGTCATAGCCAATGAAGATGAACTTCTTGCTTTTGTCATCAAGTTTGGTTCTTCTCTCGTCTGGTACATGTACATGGGCTATGTTCCCAAAGACTCTCAGGTGGGAGATACCCGATTTTCTTCCACTCCATGCTTCTTGCGGTATCTTTACCCAAACACTTCTTGTTGGAGATCATTTTGACAAGTAGACGGCACACGCCACTACTTCCGCCCAAAATTCCTTAGGCAATTTCTTGCTTTTGAGCATACTCTGAGATATGTTGAGGGCGGTTCGATTCTTTCTTTCCGCTACTCCGTTTTGCTGAGGGGATCGAGAAACTTTCATTGGTTGAGGAATTCCATTTGCTTCACAAAATTCTTGAAATTCACTCGAAGTGAATTCTCCTCCTCGGTCAGATCTCATTGCCTTGATCTTACGACCACTCTCCTTTTCCACGACAGCTTTGAACTTCTTGAATATTTCAAAAACTTCTGATTTCTTCTTCAAGAAATATACCCAAGTTTTTCTTGAAAAATCATCAATAAAGAGATGGAAATAATTATTTTTACCAAGAGAGCTTGGCTTGATCGGACCGCATACATCGGTATGGATTATCTCGAGTGGATTCTTAACTCTTGAGTCTGACTCCTTTGGAAAGCTTTTTTTGAATTGCTTCCCAAGTAAACATCCTTCGCACAGTTGGTCAGGGTGATTAATGAAAGGTAAGCCTCTCACCATTTCCTTCTTGGATAATAAGTCCAATCCTCCAAAGTTAAGATTCCCAAATCGAAGATGCCATAGCCACGATGCATCTTTGTAACATACCTTTAGACACTTTACAACATCATTTTGAATATTCAAAGGAAACATTCTATTCTTTGACATTTGTACCTTGGTAATTAAATCTCCTTTGTCATCTCTTATAAAAAGACTACAATTTTTCATATGGATATCATAGCCTTTTCCTAAGAGTTGACCCAAACTCAAGATTTTGCTTTTCATATTAGGCACACAGTAGACACTTGAAATTAATTGGTGACTACCATCTTTTGCACGAATACGGATGTTACCTTTTCCTTTCACCGATATTTTGGAATCATTTCCAAATAAGACATTTTCGCTTACTCACTCGTCCAACTCCACGAACATGTCTTTCCTTCCACACATTTGATTGCTTGCACCGCTGTCAAGAAACCAGGAATTTTCTTGGCTACCATCAGTCTCCTTCCGTGCTAGAAGAAGAAGATTTTCTTTCTCATTTATGTTCTCCTCCGCATAATTGTCCTTCTCCTCAAATCTATTGTTAGGTGCTCTGCATTCTGAAGCATAATGCCCAAACTTCTTACAATTATAACATCGAACTTGAGATTTGTCATACCTCGAGTTCGAATTGCCTCTTCCACGACCTCGTGTTGAGTTTTCCCCTCTCTTATAGTTGTTATTGGAATTGTAGTTGTTAGAATTCCAACCTCGTCCACGTCCGTAACCTCGTCGTCGGCCACGGCCTCTTCCACGTTAGCTTCTATCGTTGTTGAAACTTTCTTATTTCTTTATTGGATGGAGCTCCGTCTTAAGAAGTTGTTCCAAAATCTCTTGCTTCTTCTTCTTCTTCTTCTTCTTCTTCTTCTTCTTCTTCTCTTCGTATGCTTTCAATGACCCCATTAGTTGTTCGATTGTCAACTCATTCAAGTCTTTGGTTTCCTCAATCGTCGTAACGATGTACTCGAATTTTGGATCTAACGAGCGGAGTATCTTCTTTATGATCGTCACATCTTTTAACTTCTCGCCATTTGTTTTTAATTGATTTGAAACAGCTAAGACTCTTGAAAAATAATCGGAGATAGACTCGGACACTTTCATATGTAAAGATTAGAAATCACCTCTTAAAGTTTCAAGACAAACTTTCTTCACTTGTTCAGCTCCTTTGTAAGAGGTTTGCAGTTTCTACCATGCTTGCTTAGAGGAGATTGCACTTGATATCTTCTTGAAACCATCATCATATAATGCTTGATAGATGAAATAAAGAGCTTTCTTATCTCTCTTTCTTGAGTCTTTCAAACTCTCCTTCTGAGTTTGGTTTAAGACAACTTCATTTTTTGTCTCACTGTAACCTCTCTCCACGACTTCCAAAACATCGTGTGCACCCAAAAGTGCCTTCATCTTAATACTCCAATTATCATAGTTGTTGTTGTTGAGTATCGGGACTTGAAAGGATGCCATACCACCATTTGCCATAATTTTAGTGAGAATTTGGAAATTTTGATTGCGCAGATGGATCTAGAACGCCCAAAAACCTTAGGAACAGCGCGGGCCAAAAAAATGAAAATCTTGTCAAAGTCAACGGTCAAAGTCAACTTTTGGTCAACGGTCAGCCTTTGGTCAAGGCTCGACAGTTCGGTCAAGCAACTCAAACAGGCTTCACAGCTCAGTCAACAGGCTTCACGGCTCGGTCAACTCGGCCCCAACTCGGATGATTTGGCTAACTCGGTGAGTTAACCCACTTTCTGGCAGCAACGTTCTGGCGACACGTGGCGGTGCGTCAGACCTCCGATTGGGATGAATCTAGCGGCGATGGATTCGTCCCGTCGACAGCTTCGATTTGATATGCTATAGCGTATACTTTGAAATAAATTTCCAATTTCTCTGATACCACTTTGTTGGAAATAAGCTTTCAAAGACACTCACACAACTATCTTGTATTTAGCACTCAAATATTATTACAAAGAAGAAAACACTCTTACAACTTAAATTCTCTCTATTACAACTAATAAGATTTTCTTATTATCTTCCTTGTTGTTTTATGATTCTAAGAACTCAAGGATGATGGCTATTTATACTAGAGGAAAATCAAAATGCACTCAATGTGGTTCAAATTAAATTAATCCACATATTCATAAGCCACACAATTTGCTTCCACTTATTTAGCCACTATGGAGCACTAAGAATAAATAAACACACCTTACCTAAATTAGGATGCTTCTTAGAAATTGGTTGATTAAATATAAAACAAGTTTATATTTTCAACAAGGAGTACTTATATGCACTCGGACAGATTTCTTAGCCTGCACACAGCAGTCGCCCAACTCGGCTCGTCGGCCTTAGGCTAAGTATAAAATTTTTGAGCCAATGTTTATTTGCCTTTATTTTATTTTTTTGTGCTTGGTTCGCCGCTGGCTTCCAAATTGAAGTATCGCCTTTGCAAGTCTGATTGTTTTATCCAGGGAGACATTTTCCATTGAGTTCGTAGAGTACAAGTACGGGGTAAAAATTGTCTTAACGTTTTAGAGTGTGTAACACCCGCCTTAATCAAAAATTCTGCATTACTTATACATATTAATTTCATTTAAATAGCATATTATTAGACATGTTTTAATTTCTATCTACATTTTCTATAAATATATTTATAATGATTCTGAATAACAATCTTAAGATGATTCAAGTTTCAATATAAAATTCTAATATAATTTTCAGTTTTAGTTAATTATAGATATATTTTATAATAATATCTTTGTTAAGAAATTATTTTTTCGTGTTATAAAAATACCGTTTACATATTCTGTAAATAATTTTTGTGAAAGAAAACTTTTTTGTATAATCAAAAAGTATAATCTAGTAGTTGCATGTTTATAAGTGTATTTATAGATATTGCACTTTATTTTTGTTATTTGAAAAATTACTCTAGTATTTTTTTCAGTGGATTATCAACAAGTTATTATTTGATATAATTCTTGCCATTGTGTTAATATAATTATCCACTCACATATCCTGTTATAAACAGAAATTTATTTATGTTTAAAACAGAAATGGCAATCTACTTCTGCTTTACCTGTTGCGGTTGTACCAACTAATGTTGGACACGGTGAAAAACCCGAAAAGTACAAAGGGATATATTTCAAACATTGGCAACATTAAATTTTATTTTATTTCACAACTTTGAACTTGGCAAACTTCCTTAATGAAGAGGCACCGACTTTACAAGAAGGTGAAACTGACAAGTAAAAAATTATTGTTGTTGATGTATGGAAACATGCTGATTTTCTATGTAAAAATTATATTCTCAACAATCTGGAAAACACATTATATAATATGTATAGCCCTCTTCAAACTACTAAAGAGGTGTGAGAGTCTTTGGATAAAAAATACATAATATAGTATAACGGAATGAAGAAATTCATTGTCGGTGGATTCTTGAATTTTAAAGTCGTTGATTCACAGATTGCCACTACTCAAGTCCAAGAGCATCAATTGATTTATCATGACCACGTGGAATTGAATGAGTCATTCCACGTGGTTATAATGATTGAAAAATTTTCACCATCTTGGAAAGACTTTCAAAATTATTGAAAACATAGACGTAAAGAAATGGGGTTGAGGATTTGTTTGGGAGGTTAAGGATTGAAGAGGATAATCAGGTGTCAGAGAAAAAAAATTGAAACGTTGAAATTCCCAAAATCACTCATCAAATCGAGAATTGTTTAGAGCCAAAATGAAAACAATCGAAATAACTAACATTGTTTGAAAAATTATTACGTGAAGTCTATTGACTTGATTTACACAAAACACTGAAAAGTTCGAGACATTATGTTAACTGATCAATAAGTAAATCAGATGATCTATCACTATGGAAGATTCAAGGCCAAAAGCTATCTCTCCCGATACAAAACTTGTTTTTATCGGACTCTCTTTGTGTCCGCATAGTCTTTTCGGTTGATCCCACCAATTTTCATTCTTGTGGGGGATTGTTAGATTTTATGGGTTTTAATTAAGTTGACAAAATCATATTTTAGTCAACTTGAGGGTCTATTTAATATGGGTCCTAAACGTCTTTTAAGACGATTCAAAGTGGTAACATGTTCTCCTCCCTAAGGAGTATAATAGGATATAATCATATGCATAAAACCATAAATTAAGGAATGAAAAATTGTATCTCAAAATACAGGTTTTGAACATGAACTTAGTTGAACTCGTCCCGTATAGAACGAATTAGAGAAATTGGTGTAGTATAATATAACCCAATTTCACATAAAGTCATGGTGCCCTTGGGGTATCCCAGACCTTTGAAGGAGGGAGGGCTTACATGGGATTGGGTTGACTTCCAAGAACACACGTGCGTGCGCCGCCGCCTGCCTGACCTAGTCCGGCTCGGCTCAACTCCTTCTCCTTGGACTTGGGCTTCGAGCTTTGTCTTAACTAACTATAAATTTTTTGAGCCAATATTTATTGGACTTTTATTTATTTATGGGTCCATCTTTTTATTTTATTTTTCATTTTTTTGGCCCATTATTTAATTCATTTTTTTATTTTTTTCCTAAACAGTCAATCGATTTTTTAATTTCCAACAGTTAGTGTCTGTTGGGATCAGTTTTAATCGAATATAACCGCCACTTATTTAGTATAATTAAGTGGTCTACCTTGTCATTTTCAGGAGTTGGAAAACAGATAAAAAAAAAGGGTCCGTCTCATTTCTTTCATTAATAAGGAGAGTTTTGCATTGTTTGTTCACCAGTGTCTTGCAAATTAAAATGCTTCCTTTTTCCTAATTGTTTTATCCTGGAAGACATTTATCATTGATTCTATAGAGCACAAGTGCGGGAAAAAATTGTCTTCAGATCAAAGTATTTAACATTTGCCTCAATAAAAAAATTATGCATTTCTTATACATGTGAATTTCCATATAAATAACAGATTATTATGCATGTTTTAATTGAGGTCTATATACTCTGTAAATATATTTATAACCATTTTGAATAACAAGTTGATGACCATCATTACTAGTAAAAGAGTATTCCCTGAACATTTATGAATAAGGTTTATTAGAAACGAAAAAGGCTCTAAAGGCGAATTTAATTGCACTATCATGTTTTGTAAAATTTAAAATGTAAAGCATATCTATTACTATATAAATATTATAAATCATGTTACATTATTTACCTTTACATACTAAGAGAGCACTCTACGTAGCACAACTAATGAACATATCTCTTTCTTCCTTGAAACCTCTAACCCATTTCATTCCCGTAATTTGATCATTATCTTTAACATTTAATGCATCCCCACCTAACCTTGACTCTTCATATCTCTAATATATTTTCCATATCAAAACGAGTGTAATACCTCGTATTTTTAATAATTTTAATTATGGGATTAATTGACTTAAAAATGGAAAATTTATTTTATAATTAATCCGGATTTAATTAAATACTAGTAGCGTGACAAGAGTTAGTATTTATTGATGTGAATTATGTTGAATATTACCTAGTTAGTAAAGTAATATGAAATTATGAATTAATTGTCGGGAGCGAATAATACGATAGTTATGGAAATTAAGTCGGGAGGCACGTGTCAGTCGTGTCGGGACGCAATTTAATAGAATAAAAAATAATTTATGTGTAAGTCACCTATATGGTCATTTCAAGTGTGTCAAAGTGTCCAGAAGGGTCGAGATAGTCAGAAAAATCTACCCGGGGGTTTAGTTTGGGTCCCGGGACATTTTTAAGCCAAACCGACATCCCGGGTAGTTATTTTAGACATTTTTTTTGGGTAATTAAACTCAAGAAATTCTTAAGGATATATGATCTACTAGGTTAGACCATTAGGGCTTTATCAAATACAGAACTAAGGAGTCCAGTAGAGGAAGAAGAGGGGGATGTTCCTAAAGGAGAAAACCACCAATCTTAGGCTTATTGCATCACCATCGCCACCAACGTCTAGATCGGAAGACGAGGAACACGATTTTACCCATCTTCTCAAAAATATCAAACCTACTATCTTAAGGCAAGTATTTTTCTTGCTTAAATTTAATTAGATAAATTATCCATGCTAGTAGAATACGATTAAGAATTAAATTGCATGCATGTAGAGGACAATTTTGGATTAAATCAGTTTCTGTGTAGGATTCATGATTAGGATTGAAGCACTATTATGGAAAAATAAAATTTAATACATTCTGAGAATTATTATGTAGAGGATTCATGTTTTTTATCATGTTCATGAAGAAAAGTCATAAACTAGGGTTCTTGATAGTTAAATTAAAATTCAATTGAAAAGTTAATAAATCTTAATGTTTAAATGATTCTTATACGTTAGAAATTGTCTATATGTGTTAATTTAATGTTTAGCACCTTCGTTTTGTAGTTTGGGAATGAAATAAGAAGGTTTTAGAGATTTTCGGTTAAAGAAACCCATAGCTTTAATTTGCAGAAAAACCAGGCGGATACATGTTCGATCGATCGATCGACTCAAGAATGTCGACCGATTGACCCATTTCTTTAATCTATCGACTCCCCTGAAATTTGTGACTTGTTTTACTTTTAAGTTTCGATCCATCCCCAACTTTTAAGAACCCTTAGTGTTGATTAATTGAATATAGTAGGACTTAGGGAAGGTTAGTAGGGTTGTAGTTAAGGCCTCGAAAGTATCAATATGCATGGGATCGAATGGGAAAATTCACGAGTTTTCTTCAAATGAGTTACGATTGGAAATTTTATGGATTGGATTTTAATTCGGATCGATGATGATGTAGGTTAGTACCATAAGTAGGGGGACACTATAGTACTGAATTAACCTAAGGAATAAAAGGTGACTTCGTAATCTTTCGGGATAGGGAAAGATACTTTAATTTATACGATGAGGGTTATTACGTTAATTAAATTTACATATGATATTTGGGATATAAATACAACGTATGAGACTTTTAATATGGGATGTGCGTATGCCAATATTGAACGTATAAATACTAAGGTTGTTTGAGTACCTATTGTATGAATTTTTATGTGTATGATATACCTACCATACTTTATATCACTGGGAGGTCTTGAAGGGGACAATCTTGTCTTGAGGAGCCTTTCAGGGGGGATTATAGATTGGTTCCTCAGAGCATGGGATCTAAGGAGGACTTATCTGTGAGTGGACAAGTTTGGGTTATATGGGTGCGTAGATATGTGCATAACCCATTACATCATGGTCCAGGTTCGCCTCCAGTTTGTGTGTGATTTGTTTTATTAGGATTCCTGAGAGATTCGGTATTGATAGTCCTTATTAAGTACATGAGGGATCGGGACTTAATTGTAGAGTATGTACGCACCATTTGTTTCGCCTATGTGGGGCATGGTATTGGGTGTGTGTGTGTGTGTGTGTGTGTGTGTGTGTGTGTGTGTGTGTGTGTGTGTGTATTCTACTGTATTTTTTAGTAGAACAGAGTGATGATGCCAAATATACATTAAGAGTGTAAGAACTTAAAAGATTGATGTGACACTTGGAATCAATTAGCAAAAAAAATAATGAACTATATAACATATATTTCTATAATACGAGTGGGAACAATAGGTTAGTTGGCATAGATGGAGAACTATTATAATCTACTTAGGTGGGGTAACATAACTAGGAAGGGTAATAAATATGCGTTAGGTGTGCACAATAGTTGGGAGGTGAGAATCTCAAGTCAAAGCACGAGACTAACATGTATATAATTATCAGGTATTTATGCATTTAAATAATTACTGTTTGAAAACTATATTCAACTCGGGCTCTGACCCATTTTCTTTCAAATCTATTGTTTTGTAAAATATTTTTAGGTGCCCAGTCACAGGGACGCCAAGCATAGGAGTTCCATTCAGTTGACGTGTTGTAGCTACTGCGAAAGTTACAGGACCTCGGTATTAGACGCCTCCACATTCATCCTTGATCATTCAGAGTTTTTTATTTCAGTCAGGATATATTGCCCATTTTTATTGAGAGGTAGTGGTTTCAGACATTCACTTATATTTCAGTTGTTTGGATTTACTTCATTTCAGATTATTGTATTTGGGTTTTAGACTAGAAGTGTTTACTCTAAACTGAGTTTATTTAATTATGTCGTTTTAATTCCTATGAGAATGTTATTGGATGGTGGATGTTTAATTAATCATTTAATTAATTGCATGTTATATTAAAAGATAGAAATTAACATCTAACTTATTAAATATTAAGTGGTTAGTAATTAATAAAAAAAATTTCAACAGTGATGCCAAGACTAATCCAACTGGATATTATGTTTTAAATTTAATAAAGGAATGATTGTCCGATATTTAATTACGCGGGGTGTCACAGGTGGTATCAAAGCCTCAGGTTCTAGAGTCTTTAGGATCTGTTCAACTTATTATGCTTTCAACATACCTTTCTTTAATCACTACACCAAAAACAACAATTTTTCACACATTAATATTAAAAATTTGGCATAGTTTCTAATTGTGACAAAGTCTCACACGATTTAATGACAATTTGGTACACTTTAACAGAATGCCAAAATTTGGCACTTTTAAAAGTCTGCCCAAATTGATCATACTTAACTAAAATATATAATAATCCCCAAAAATACTAATCTTACTTTTGGTCTCCTGCTCCTTCCTCTCTCTCATTTTCATAGGTCCCGCTCTCTACTCTCTCTCTCTCTCTCTCTCTCTCTCTCATTTTCATAGGATCCTTTGAAGTTTTATATACTCCTCTTAACACGACTCTCCGATTTTTCTTTAGATCAAAATATTTTGTTTCTACACTATTAAACATCATATCAGATCGAAAGTTAAATAGATTGTTGTCTGGAGATTTAGCCGAAATAATTTACCTCTTTTGGCCTGACTAACATCAAACGTTCATACTAGTTCTTGAAGATTTGTTCTTGTTTGATAATACAAGTTCTTGAGAACATTTTTTTTTCACTAATTGGTTCGGCATACACACAATAAGGATCTCATATAAAACAAGTTGTTGCGATCTTATTAAGCGGAGTAAGGAAGTGTATGTTTGTTTTTGTAGTTTAGTATGAATTTTTATTTTTGAAATTTATTGGATCGATGAATTGAATTTTTTAGATGATAAGTGTGTGTGTGCATGTGTGTTGTGATTAAAAATGTGTGTGTGTGTGTATGTGTGTGTGTGTGTGTGTGTGTGTGTGTGTGTGTGTTAGACTTGTGATTATGAAATTCAGGGAATAACGTGTGTGTGTGTGTGTGACTTGTGTTTAATAAATTGAATGGAAAGTGTGTTCCCGTGTGACTTGTGATTACAGATTTTAGGGATGAACAGGTGTGTGTGTGTGTGTGTGTGTGTGTGTGAGAGAGAGAGAGAGGGAGATTTGTGATCACAAAAGTTAAGCATTTGTTTGCCTAGTGTGCTTGTCACTTGTGATTCCAATTTTAAGAGTAAATATTTAAGCATCTGAACATTTGTTATGCTTAGGGACAACATGTAGCATGTGATTAAAAATTTGAGGCAAAGCGTGTACGTGAATTAGGGATAAGCAGTTGTCGGGCGTGTACTTGGGAATGTGACAAAAAGTGTGCATGTTTGTGTGTGTGAGGGAATTTGTGATTATGAAATGTAGGGATAAATATTTTTCGTGCATGAGCGTGTACGATCTTGTGTATAAAACAAGTTCATGGTATTTTTTTTTCTGCTCAATCCTCAATCTGGTTAATCTATACTAGTTCTTGAAGTTTTTCTTTTACTTTGAAAATATATGTTATTAATATATATGCTGATTCAACTTGTTGATTTGATATATACCGGTTAACACCTGATTTTAGTACCACTGTCACGCAGTTCTAGTATTATTTTTTGCTCAGATCTTATACGGAACAGTCCGTTCCGATCTGGTAGTTTCTTTTGATTTCATTCCCTATTGTTGGTTTACTGATTGAACCGGAATGGATATGCCACAAACATTTCCACTCTCATTCTCTCTTAGTAATCACAATCGGTGTGTGTTCTGGCCAATTATTTTGCTAAACCCTCGGTACTCTTTTATGCCTCAAACCTATGTTTAATGCGTGTGCGCGTGCGCGCGCGCATGTGTGTGTGTGTGTGTGTGTGTGTGTGTGTGTGTGTGTGTATGTATGTATATACATATATGGTTTTAATCTCTATGCGTGTGGGTATGTATGACAATCTTTGTGCAAAATTTACCCTCTTTTATGGCTCATTAACTCAAGTTTAATGTGTGTGTATATGTGTATATATATATGTACATTTTGAGCTATTTTCTTTAATTTTTGTTGTTCATGCATACAACTTTATTTAAATGTCCAAACACTGTATAATAAAAAAAACGATGACACAACTTGACCTATTAACTAGTTTATCAAGAAGTCTCATGTTGAAGACAATTATATTTGTAGTTCAGTACACTTTTTGATGGTATAATTACATGAAAATAGTAACCTCAGAAAATATTCCGTGCAATTAAGATAAAAGAGCACGCTAGGGTGATTATAGTCATGTTATTTATCTATTCTTGGTTAACTGATCATTAAATTATTCGGATAATAGGGTCTGCATCGACAAAGGTGTGCTGATTTATGTAAATATTGTATCTAGACTACCATTATGGAGTAGATAGTGTAGATCCATAGAACACTAGCACTTGAATACATATTTGTTGGATATAATTATTGATGGGAAATTGCTTACACATTTGTTAGACAACCTGCATACTACGATTGGTATTCAACACTTTATAACGTCTTCTTCTCATTATTTCCTGCAATTTTCCTTGGAGTATTTGATCAGGATGTATCCGCATAATTATGTATCAAGGTCGAGTTCGAGAATAACTCTCCCCCTTCTCATTTCCAAATCAATAAATGTGTCAACATAACACGAAAAGTAAATGATGCTTTATGTAGTGTTGGTTGCTAATTACCACCTTGTGCTCTATGTGAACTATTTGATAAACTTACAACACATCTTCATTATTTTTATTAGTATATATATATCGTCTCTCTCTCTGAGAGAGAGAGAGAGAGAGAGAGAGAGAGAGAGAGAGAGAGAGAGAGAGAGAGAGAGAGATGTGTGTGTGTGTGTGTGTGTGTGTGTGTGTGTGTGTGTGTGTGTGTGTATGTGTGTGTGTTATCGTTATTTCAATATTAGTTTAATATTTACTATATATGTGATTGTAGGAAGTTAGTACTCCATCTGAACAGAAGAAAGAATAAAAATGGGAGAGAACACATTTCTTTCTACTTGGCTATGGCGGAGGTAAACTCACTCCCACTCAGTTGGGAGGTCTATGTTATTTTTAGTCTGTTCCTACTTGATCAGAACGAAGGAAACTGCTTGACACTTGAAGGTATTATCTTCATAACTAGGACTTTATACTTATATTGAGGACTAGATAAATTGCACTTATGTCTCGAATTAATGTGCAACTCTTATAACTATTCACCTACTAGCACATTCAGAATAAAGAAACAACGAACGTATTTAACAGTTTTAGTATCGCCAAAATCAAGGAACAGTTTTGTACTAAGATAAACCAAGGTGTGCGAAATGTAAGTTTTTGGTGCAGTGTATTCCTGCTCCATTTCTTCGGGACCATCATTCTTTTTTTCAGTATCGACGTCTTTTAGCCCATTATTAATTTTATTTTCATCATTTGTGACCATTTTGTCCTCGATATTTTCATTGGTGGTCACTGCATCATTATCACTGATATTAAGATCAGTGGAAGTTGCCCCGAATTTAAAGCCTTTTCAAGCATTGCTACCTCCTCAAGAGTTTGAGAATTCACTAGGGCATCCTTGCTAAGTCCTCAACATTATTTCTAAAAAAATTATTAACTTTTAGAAATCATACATTCTCTTCTTGATTAATGGTTTTGCCATGGATTATCATTTTGAATTTTTTGAAGTCATCCTTTTATATCATCTAGAGACAATAATTCAAAATGACACTATTAGAAAGGACCATAAAAAACTTTACTCTATGGGTTCGAAAGGACCATCAAAACTTTACTCTATAAGTTCTATCATTACTGTTTTAGATCAGCTAATCGTCTTACAATTTTTTTGATTTTAGTATATTTACTCTCTTTTAAGTATTTATAATTTGATTTGATATCTGAATTATGCAGTTCTTAAAATAAGCACCTTGTTAGGACTGTTAGTGGTTTTATTTTAAAAAATAATAGTCCCGATAGATGTCAAGTGAATAACGTATTCATGTTGACTTTTTGCGAAGGGTGAAGAACCCGAACCAATTTGAGGTTTGTGAGGATAAAGAAAATAACAACAACTGGTTGTTTGGTAAATGAGACTTCAATTACCGGCATCACATGCCGATAGTGTTTGAGGATTCAGTTTACTAGAGTGAGTATATTTTGTGTTTATACTATTGGTTTCTTACAAAATTTGAATAGAATTTATTATACTAGATTTATGTATTAGAATATTGGCAAAATAAATTTTCCTAAAACATGTTTATTTCAGGTGTACTATACACATGGTGGACCTTCTCTAGTCCCATATTAAGAAGACTCTATGGATGATGATGACGATGACTTTATGGTGCTCCTCTATTGTTAAATGTGTTAGTTTGGTTTACTATACTTCAAGGTACGAAATATATATTTGATCCACCCAACCTCATGATGAACCATACACATATATAGTATAACTACTATACCAGTCCCAAAACAACTCATATATGATTCCTAAGGGTTCCTAAACATCTTTATAATAATATATAATCATCCATAAGAGCAATAGAGAGTTTGGCAGTGTAATCACGTGCCAGTAGACCTAGTGACATGAAATTGACACAACCCGCTGACACGAATAATGTACACGCATAACTGATAAAGGACACAAATAGGCCTGCCTAATTAACATTCTAGGAAGAATGCTTTGAATAAATTTTATATCAAATTTGCTATTATACTGAATTCTTCTTATAGAATTATATGACATTTTACTAATTTGTTGCTATTATTTAAATTTAATGAAAATTTTAATTTATGAATGGTCTATGAGATGGTTTGTTTATGTTTAGGTTAAAGGGTTATGTGTGCCAACCCGAACACGACACATTTATTAAATATATTGAATTAGCGTTACGTTATATGACAAAATTAGTTAAACATGTTGGGTTAAGGTTGACTAATACTCGAAACGAACCCAAAATTACACAACTCGATATTGACACGACACACTACAAGTGATCTATTTAGCATTCCTAAACTCAAGGTTTTATGACTTAAAAAGATTACTGTTTACCTTTTGGCTCATCAATAATCCATTAAAAAGTCAACAACCTGATAAATGCCTCAATTATGTAGGGGTGGGTACCTAAATATGTGTTTACATTCTCATGAAAATGTCAATTTTTTGATAAAATGGTTATCTAATGTTTAACTTAATGACATGCAAGTTTGATGTTTCAAATCAGGGTTTCCATGAAGAGAAACTATATGTAGGTGGTCTTGAGCATATGATGTTAAAGTGCCACTCAAACAGGTATTATACATTTGTATAGATTTCCGTTAGTATGTTACATTTTGATATCGGCATATGGGTTTCGAACGAACTTGTCTTTTTTGGGTGGTGTTACAGGGAACTTAGTTTTACTCTTGCTTTGGGATCTGTTTAATATTTTCTCACTCACGTTCCATTTGTTGAACCATAAATACTCTTTTTTTAATATGAATTTTAGTCATTTATGTTATCTATCTCCCGAAAGGTTTTTATTTTCGATCTGAGTTGTAATACGGTTCTACAATTACGATTTCACGGTGTGTTATCTGGTGTTAACTTTATTTGTTCTTCAACAGGTCATCATTGACTGAAACAATAATGGACAACATAGATTCAACACTCCACACAAGAACCTCAATTGAGTTCAAAACCACGATATCATTTTTCTATCTTTTCTGCCTTACTGCGTTGCATTTGTTTGTTGTGACATTGTAATTGTGAATTTTTTTTCTCAAGAGTCACTAATATCAAGGGTTCAACCAAGGAAAAAAATGTGATCAATGAGTCCTCACGGATGAGGGCAGGACATATGCGGCCGAAGGATCTCCAGAAGTTTAGTTGTTCTTGGCTATCCCACCAGAGGTAATCTCATGAGAAGAATTAAAGAGAGAGTTGATCAGCTCACTTTTCAAAATAGGCTGCCAACAGGCCATAAAGAATAGATGGGTGGATATGTGAACAGAAGTGTCCAGGAAGGTTCGACATGTTGATGACAAAGTTAAAGATGTGCTTTTGCGGGTACAAGATGGGGAGGCTATAAACCTAGAGGATACTGATGTTCTCAAACCCCGAAAGCTTATTGCTCAGAAGATATGGAAAAGGTACTCAGAAAAAAAGGGTCCCAAATACACTCCAAAGAGGAAAAATGCCTCTACTGGTCTAACCCGAAAAAATCTGCAAAGGAGTGATTGGAAGGAGTTGGAGTTTAAAGAGCATAATTTCAGTGCTAAAGGTTTTCGTGTTGAAGGTGGTCATCTCCATCGTTTGCTCAAGGTAAGAGGGAAAATTTAAATGATTTTTCTTTAGATGTGTTTTAAGGAGATGCCAACGAACAATTATGTTGAAAGCAGCTTCTGGAACTTCGATGCACTTTTCCAGCCACAAAAACACCCTGCTCGTGATTCACATGACGCCTTCTTCTCGTTAGAACCTGCCACTAGAAAGTGGTTACCTGAAGATTATGTTGAGCGGGTGAAGCAAGTTCACGAATATGGTGGTTATGGGTCCCGAGGATATGGATTCCACTGGAAAAGAGAGTAAGCAAATAAAAATCTTCTACGAACTCACAACTGTTGTTTCCTCAAGGATGTTGTACATTCTTTCACAGAAACCTTTTGCAGCGAAAAAATACTACTCTGTGGATCGTGTTTTCAGAAATGAAGTTGTGGATCTAATCTGTAATCGGGGGCTTACACTCGGTGACCTGCAGGGAGTTCTGAATATTTTTTTCTCTCATCTGGGTATGTCCAAATTGCATTTCAAGCCTGCTTACAATCCATATACTGAACCCAACATGGAAATTTTCGGTTATCATGAAATGAAGGCTTTAAGAAATGGGTGGAAATTGGAAATTCAATAATGTTTAGACCTGAAATGCTTCTCTCTATGGGGATCCCAATAATTTTTTTTTATTTACATTAATCTAAAAAAAACTTTAGGAGTCCCAATAATTTTTCTTATATACAAAACTTGATGGATCTTAATGGTTATTAATGACTAAACCATCTCAACATAAACCATACGTGTCGGTCTGTATCATGTAATCACGTCTTATTTTGTCACAACTAATTATTATTACAAAATATTTGGAACGTTTTTACAGTTGTGCCATCGATACGGGTACACCCTAGTATATATACATGTCCTCTGAAGTAGCATAATTGATAAAAGTATTGAAATTCATTTTCGTTAATTGCATTTTTGTAGTCGGTGTCCTGTAAATAATGCTTCTATTATGAAACTAGGGTTGCTTATCAAATTAGTTGCTTCTAGACTTCTACTTTGCTTCCAAATCCTAGTTTGCATAAAATGATCTAAGTTGTAATGTGGATTGGACCGGCATTCTCTGTTTGTAGGGAGACGTGGAAGTAGTGAAAATACAAGAAAATGCAAAACTACAATCACCTTTGCAAGAGATGCAACCTTAGTTCAATAAAGCTAAGTAAATGCTCAAGAAGGAACGTGAAGTTGTCGACAAGGCAGCATATCAGAGTAAGTCATAGACATTTGTATCTAGGGTATTATTTTTATCCATTTAAAGCTTGAACAACAACCTTAAACCTTAAACAACAACCTTAATTTCGATGCACTTTCTCCATTTAAAACTGTAGTTATTTTTGAGTTAATTTTTATGTTTACAGAGCTTGGTTTTTATGAATAAACAAAGGAGAAACTAGGGGTGTTCAAAAAACCGATTGGACTGATGGATCGAACCGAACCGAGCCGAACCGACTCTTTTTTCGGTCTTTTTACTTAATCGGTTCGGTCTCGGTTTATTTTTTTGGTGGACCGATTTAGTTGGTCTGATCCACGGTTTACAGTTTCAAAAACCCTATTAGGACCGACTCAGGCCGACTCTCTATAATATAATATATTTTTACATATATATGAATATATATAAGATAAATCAACAGTGAAAATATATATTTATAATATTTGATTAGGTTAATTTGCAGTTTAATCCAATACTAGGTTTGTTTTAATTGGAAATTTGATATTTTTGTTTTTTAATATTTGGAAAAAATAGACTCGAGTTTATTTTTATTATTTTAAATGATATAATTCATTAATGTGAGGGCCAACGGGTTAGACCGGATCAACCCTATAAAAAATCGAACCGATTAGGGTCGGTTAACCGACATTATCGGTCCGGTCTAGATCCATTTTTTTAGAGGACTGACCAAGTCGGTCCGGTCCAAAAAAATCTCAAAACAAAACCGGACCGGACCGCGAACACCCCTCGGAGACACTGCTAGATATTTTAAAAATATTGAGTGTTTAAAAGTAAATAATACGAAGCTATAAAAATTTGATAAGGTTTTTAAAGATTTTTACCAATAGGAACCAAAGATTCGCACGGGTTTCCTGATTTTCACCAATAGGAACCAAAGATTTTCACCAATAGGAACAGACCGTGTAAACACAGGTCTCCCAGTTTGAGAATATGAGGATAATTTGAAATATATAGATTAGGCTTAAAAACAAGTCGTTAAAAGTTGAAAACCCAAACCAACCCCCAAAATAACGCCGTAAGAGGCACTAACACCTCGCACGGGACCAATGTAACTCGTAGAAATCGACCGCGCACTCATGGGACTCTCAGTTTGAGAATATGACGATTATTTGAAAATATCTAGATTACGCTTAAAAGGGTGAAAACTCAAATCAACCCCCAAATGGTCCCGTAAGAGGCATGAACATCGCCCACTGGAGTAATGTAACTTGCAGGAACTGACTGTGTAGTCACGGGAGTCTCGATTTGTGAATATGATCATAATTTAAAAATATCTAGATTAATTTAAAAAAATACCATTAGAGGGTGAAAATCTAAACCAACCCTCAATCGACCCCGTAAGAGGCACCAACACCTCGCAGGAGACCAATGTAATTCATAGAAACTGATCGCATAGTTACGAGTCTCCTGGTTTGAGAATATGATAAATAATTTGAAAATACTTAGATTATGCTTAAAAACATGTCGTTAGAGGGTGAAAACCTAAATCAACCCTCAAACGGTCCCGTAAAAGGCACTAATACCTGGCACGGGACCAATGTAACTTGTAGGAACTGACCGTGTAGTCACAAGTCTCCCGGTTTGAGAAATGAGAATAATTTGAAAATATTTATATTAGGCTTAAAAACAAGCCGTTAAATGTTGAAAACCCAAAGTAGCCCCCAAACAGCTCCATAAGAGGCCCTAACACCTCGGACGGGACCAATATAACTCATAGAAACTGACCGCGTAGTCATAAGACTCTCAATTTGAGAACATGACGATTATTTGAAAATATCTATATTACACTTAAAAACTAGTCGTTAAAGGGTGAAAACCCAAACCAACCCCTAAATGGCCTCGTAAGAGGCATGAACACCTCCCACGGGATCAATGTAACCTGTAGGAACTGATTGTGTAGTCACAGGTCTTTCGTTTTGTGAATATACCAATAATTTGAAAATATATAGATTAGGTTTAAAAACATGTCGTTACAGGGTGAAAATCTAAACCAGCCCTTAAACGACCCCGTAAGAGGCACCAATACCTCGCACGGGACCAATGTAATTCGTAAGAACTGATCTCGTAGTCACAGGTCTCTCAATTTGAGAATATGACGATAATTTGAGAATATCTAGAATATGCTTAAAAACATGCCGTTAGAGAGTGAAAGATTAAACCAACCCTTAAACGGTCCCGTAAGAGGCACTAATACCTTGCACGGGACCAATGTAACTTGTAAGAACTGATCACGTAGTCATTGGTCTCTCGGTTTAAGAATATGACGATATTTTAAAATTATCTAGATTAGGCTTAAAAACAAATCGTTAAAGGTTAAAAACCCAAATGAGCCCCTAAGAGGCATGGATACCTTGCACGGGAGCAATGTAACTTGTAGGAACTGACCGCATAGTCACGTGTCTCCCGATTTGAGAATATGACGATAATTTGAAAATATTTAGATTATTTTTAAAAACATGGGTTTGAGTGTGAAAACTCAAAACTGTCCTCAAACGACCCCATAAGAGGCACTAACACCTCTCACGGGACTAATGTAACTCGTAGTAACTGTTCATGTAGTCACAAGACTTTCGATTTGAGAATACAATAATAATTGTAACTCATATATACAATTTTTTAGCTTGAATAAGATTTTTTTAAAAATTACTTTGTTACTAATAGCATCTCTTTTTTGTATCCTATTTTTTTGCAGGATAACAGTTTATCCTTAGTTTTTATCCACGTAGAACACACGAAGAAGTCAGTGGCTTACAACAAGGGGATTATTTATTTACTGTCGTTCATATTTAGGATTTTTTTTGTGTGTTATGGCTGTGTGGGCCTTTGTAGTTTTATTGTTAACTTTTATGGTCGTGTAGGCTTTTTTGTAATTTTATTATTATATGTTATGGTCTTGCGAATTTTGCATTATGCAGGTTTTATATAAACATGTTTTAGAATGTCCAGAAAATAGAGGAAGCTCTGCCCATTTTTTTTGGGTTTGTGAACTATTAAGACTTGTAATATTTTGAAGTATGTATGTATATTAGTTTACCAACAACGTGTGAGATTCACAATTTGTGAATTTTCTTATTTTCAAATAATTTTTTTTCTTTGATCAAAAAATTTGGCACCGTTCAAAACCATGTCAAAAGTGTATCAAATTTTGGCACGGTTTTGAACTGTACTGAAAGTGTACCAAAATGTACTCAATATGGCACAGTTATAAAGTGTGCCAGAAATATCAAATTCTGGCACAGTTTTAAACTGTTCTAGAAGTGTTCCTGTTTGGCCAAATTTGGCACACTTATAAACTGTGCCAGAAAAAAAGGGTCACTTTGGAACACCTGATTCTGTCACAGTTCAAAACCGTGCTAGATTGGGTCTCACACAGTTTTAAACCGTGTCAGGTTGCTGTTATTGGAGTAGTGACGTAGAGCCCTATATTTAGGACTGTTGTATTCATTAATTGCGCATCTTACGTCTTCATCTATTTTGATATATTTACTGTGGACTTATGACTTATAAAGCTTATCTCTCACCTGAGATGCGTCCTACACGTGCATAGCAAGATCCTAGGGGTGTCCATCCTGAGCCCCAGCCAGCTCCGACCCAGGGTACGATGAATGTTGCGGAGGTTGCCGCTATCGTAGCACAAGTGGTAAATGTAGCCTTAGCCGTAGTATGGCAGGCCCCACTCCAGGTACAGTCAGTAGCACCAGCACCAGTTCATGCGTTCCCTTCTCATTGGGAGAAATTCAGAGATGCCTTCCAGAAACCACATCCTCCGGAGTTCGCATGGAGTTCCGATGTTGTGGTAGCGAGCCACTGGAAGAAAGACATCCAGATGCACTTGAGGATGTACGAGTTCACTAAGGTCCAGAGGCAGATACTAGCTACTTTTAAGCTAGTGGTAGGGACATTAAAGTGGTGTGAGTCTATTACCACCACTGAGGAGAGAGACAACATAAATATTCAGAACTTTTGGGTGTGGTTCAACCGCAGATATTTCTCTTTCGCCGTTCAGACTGAGGTAAGGTAGAAATTACTAGACCTCACCGAGGAAGGGAAAAACATTTTCAAGTACGAGGAAGAGTTTTCCATATTGATTAATATGGTACCCGATGAGGTACCTACCGAGGGGAAGAAAATTCAGATATTTATGAATGACTTGACTTGGAGGATTCGTCAGTACCTTTTGGGTAATCTTTCATGCGGTACATATACTGATGTGCTTAACGCTACCCTATTACACTGCTAGGATCACCGCTTACATCTGAAAGGAAGAAAATGAGCGGGGGAGTCCAGCCAGTAGGGCAAGACCGGGGGTAATGGTGCCAGTGGGGCACAACTATCTCAGCGTGAGCAGAGACAGGGTGCGAAAAGTTTCCATCAAGGGGACTCTGTTAAGATGTTCAGATCAGGTGACTACAGGTAGGGACAGGGAGGTTTTAGGCATGGTCAGCAAGGACAATAGCTCTTTCGATAGGGCCAGCAGGGCAAGGAAGGTGTCGTAACGACCATCAGGGTCGTGCACAGTAGGGGCAGAGAGGGGGAAATTTTATGGTTAAGTTCTTTGTATGTGGTAAGATTGTCCACAAGAAACATGAGTGTCCTGAGAAGGGCAGGGCCTTGCAGCTACAGCAGGGTACTCGACAGGAGCTCCAACGACCTATCTTCCAAGCCGCCCTCCCAGCGCCACCATAGATTCTAGCCTTAGTAGACATTCTAGAAGTTCCAATTCATCAGGGACAACTAGAGTATATGCATGTTTATAATGCCCACTAGGTCGCAGTTCCCTCGGCTCCACCCGTAGTTGAGGGTATATTTTCTATCCACGGGACTTTGGGGCGGATATTATTTGACACGGGGGCTTCACACTCTTTCATTGCCACTAGATTTGCATAAGCCACGGGATTATTAGACATGATAGATAGTACGGTTACATGTGTAGATTCACCGTTGGACAATAGGACACTGATATTCTTTGTATGTCGGGGCGTGGGGTATATAGATAGGGAGATTTATTTTAGCTTCTGATATGCTTGCATTAGACATGTCCGAGTATGATGCTATTATTAGGATGGACTGGCTAGTTACGTATAAGGCCATGATTGATTGCTATAGTCGTAGTATTATGTCCGTCGTACCGGGCCAAGAGATGTTCTTTGTGGTGATGCCTCATCCTAAGGAAGGTTTGTCCTCCCATTTATATTATATAGGGGAGGAGAACTCTAAAGAGGTAGTGATTCCACTTGATTCGAGTTCGGTTGTTCATGAGTTCACTGATGTATTTCAGGACATACTAGGCCTACTGCCTAGCAGGGAGATAGAGTTTGTGATAAATTTGACGACAAGCACTCGGTCGATAGCCCGTTCACCTTACCATATGGCTCCAGTAGAGATTAGGGAGTTACGGGATCAGATCGAGCAGTTGTTGGGACATGCCTTCATCCGTAGGAGTACCTCACCTTGGAGTGCTCCCATACTATTCGTAAAAAAAAGAGATGGGTTATTACGGTTGTGTGTTGACTGTCAAGATTTGAATAAAGTCACGATACCGGATAAGTATAAGTTACCCCGAATCGATGGCTTATTCGACAGTTGAGGGGTGCTGCCTACTTCTTGAAGATACACTTAAAGTCAGGATACCATCAGTTATGTATCAGCAAGAATGATGTGTCTAGGACTACCTTCTTGATGAGATATGGATCCTACGAGTTAATGTTTAAGCCATTTGGGATAACCAACGCACCGATCATGTTTTATGGACTTGATGAAAAGGGTGTTTCGAGACTTCTTTGATAAGTTTGTCATTGTCTTCATAGATGACATCCTGATTTATCCCCAGACTGAGGAGGAGAATTCCGAACATTTGAGGATGGTTTTACAGACACTACATGAGCACGAGTTGTATGTGAAATATGATAAGTGTGGGTTATGGATGAGAGAGGTTCAGTTTTGGGGGCACATTGTTTCTGAAAGAGGGATATCCTTATATCCGAGGAAGGTGTCAGTGATGAGGGAGTGGGGACAACCCACGACGCCGACATAAATTCATAGTTTCTTGGGGCTAGCCAGATACTAAAGGCGATTTATTCGAAGATTCTCAAAAATAGAGGGTCCATTGGCAAATTTGACTCGCAAATGGGGGGGTGCCTTTTATCTAGGATTATGCCTTCAAGTTGGATTTTGATGAGCTGAAGGGTAAGATGACTTTAGCACTAGTGCTAGCACTACCCAGATCGGGAGTGGAATACCTGGTTTATAATGATGCGTCTTTACTACGACTTGGTGGCGTGCGTCAGCAAGAGGATAAAGCTATAACTTATGCTTCCTATAAGCTTAAGCCTCATGAGAGTAATTGCCCCACCCACAACTTGGAATTAGCTACAGTCATATTTGCGCTTTGGATATGGAGACATTATCTCTTTGGGGGGAGATTTCTCCTATTCACAGATCACAAGTCGCTATAGTTCCTGTTCACGCAGCGGGAGTTGAATATGCGTCAGCAGAGTTGGCTTGAATTTATGAAGGACTATCAGTACGACATCCAATATCACTCGGGGAAGGCTAATGTGGTAGCAGACGCATTGAGCTATAGGCCAGCAGATGAGGTGGCCGAGCTATAGAAGGCGAAATGGAAGGAACTGGGACGTTAGGATCTAGTTGCCCGCCTATTCATGTCAGTGATGACAATTACACTCTAGATCGTTACTAGGGTGATATAGGTGTGACACCCTGCCTAATAAAATACCGGGTGATCAGTCCTATACCAAATTAAAACAGGAATCCCAGTTGGTTCATCCTTAGCATTATTATCGAAAACCTTTTTAAAACTAATTATCTACCTAGTATTCCAAAAAGCTGGTGCCAAATTTTATCTCATTAACTAAACCAAACAGTACATGCAGAAATAAATATAATCCATTCACATAACTGAATTAAATTAACTGAAAAAATAATAACTACATGCCGAATAAACCATCGGTCACCAAAGTAAATAATTCAATACAAATATTCAACACCAGAATAAAATAAATCTGAACCGAAAGTGTGGCCGACATGCCCTAAATAAAACTGAAACTGATAAATGATTCATACTCTAGGAAAGAATGAATGAGGCGTCTAATCTAAGCTCCTGCTAGCATCCACGTATGTCGCAGCTCCATTTCCCTGAAAAAAATATCAATCCACGCGTCCCTGTAGCTGGACACCTAAAAGGTTTTGAAAATAGAATTATAGCAAGGGTTAGAACCCAAAATATTTTGAAAATATTTAGCAAGTGAATTAACAGTAGTAATTTAAAATGTATTATTGCGCTTCATATATAAGTTAGTGTCGCACTCTCTTGAGGACATTCTTACCCCTCCACTATTGTGCACACCTAACGGTTACCTTAACCCCACCTAGTTATACTACCCCGTCCAAATAGTCCTAGTATAATCTCCCCTTCCCATACTACTCTAACCCGAGTATAATAATTCCCGGATTAATAATTTATCTCACCGATTAACTTAATTAATTTCCTTTAAATAATAATTATATAACTGTGTCACCACTTATATAAAACAATTACATCACACATTTTATTATTACCCGCATATAATATTTACTACCATTATATACGTACATTTACCACAACATCCACACATATATATATACACATCCATCCCTCTGAGTATACGCTCACCGGATGATTCCCTCAAAAGTTCTATCTTACTAGGTGTGCTCACATAACCTAGTTATCTGAGTTGGAATCGCTCACCAACTTGGCTCAAAATATAAACGTAGTGGACACAGTCATATTCCTTCCCTGAAAGTGAGATAAATCCCTTACCCATACACCGGATGCTATGACCTGGGGATATACTCACCCTACTCCTCAAGCTAGGGGATTCATCCACATCGCGCAACCTCCCTTGATAGAACTAGAGTATATAAATTAAATAAATATCTAGTCACTAATATTTAATAGCACACACAATATATACACGCATATATATACTATCACTACACCGTATATATATAACATAAACCTCATCTTTATCGTGAACTCAAAATCCCGTAACACTAGCCTGTAATTTCCTGAGTCTGTGGCCCGACTCAACTTAATTAATTTTCTCACACGTCAAATAATATAATATTTCCTCGAGTCTATGGTCCGACTCTTATATAAATACTTTGCACATTGATTTATATAATATTTACCCGAGTCTCTGATTCAAATATAATTTAATTAATTTATACATTAATTAATTAATACTAATCTGAGTCTATTGTCCGACTCTAATTAAATTAATTACACATAAATTAATTACCAATCTGAGTCAATGGTCCGACTCTAATTTAATTAATTTAACACTTGGTGTCGCCCAACCATTATACCCGGACTCGCTCACTTGGCCCGTACCATCGTCAGCACCCTATTCTATATTTCGTCCCATAAATAATTAATTACACCTCGTTTTATTTAATAATGTAGTGCCACTCAACTGAAATATCTGAACCTTTTCCCTTGGTTCAAAACCAATATCTACGAATTAATTCCCCCAATTTAATCATCACGTGACATACAATTATGACCCTCCTTAAACCCAACTTTAATTACTTAATATGACTAGAAGGTATTCCTTGTATTTATTTTTCTCTAAATAAATAAACCTTAGAAAGGAAAATAACTAATTTACTCCATAAAAGAAAGGAGCGAAATACCAGAAATCCTCGACCGTCAATCGATCGACCAATTCCATCGATTGATCAAGTCAGCCTTCTCCTTCGCCTCTGTATTCCACCATTGATGAAAAACCAAGGTTTGTAAACCTTAATTTAAACCTCTAATCAAGTCACCCCACCACATAATCATGTTTAACCTACATCCTACACATCATATGAACCTTAAGATAAACAATTCCTCCACTTATTTCATAACTTCCGGAATGGGTTTTTCCATAAAAATTCAACTAACTTTGTTCTATAATCCCAATTCCAGATCCAAATTCCACCATTTTATATTTCGGGTTTCCCATTCAAATCATATATCTATACTCAGAGATCTATAACACACGTAATTCTTACTTTGAACCTCATTCAAGTGTTCCATTAACAAAAACCCCTTCTTGTACCCATTTATATCCAGAAACGAATTTTAATTTACACATCACTAAAATATGAATTGGATATCAAAAATTTGACATTACAGCAAGTTAACCACTTACCAGGAATTGTTCGTAGGGTCTGATCTGTTGGTGTAGAGAATGGTTGATGAAGAACACCCCAATTAATCCCTTAATTTGGCTCCAAAAGACCCCCAATTGGCTTCTTGATTAACTTCCTCTAATCCCCTCTCAAACCCTAGGTTTAGAATTTGTTAACTACCGTTAAACTTTTCCCCCAATTAGGTTTAAAACCCCTAATCCCATTTTAGGCCATACGGGCCTAATTAAAATCGCCCAAATCACCCCGTGTGGGCTCGACTATGCCCAAAAATACCCTGAGACCCTATTACTACCCCCGAGCACTCTTTTCTGACCATCTCGACCCAACCGGACTCAACCGCTCACTCATAATCGTCATTCGAAATACTTTTTGACATTTCTAAATTTGACCTCAAAAATGCGACGCACAATAATTCGAACAATTTAACTTAAAGTCGCTAATTAAAAATAATTCTTCCCACTCAATTAAATTCTCCAAATCATAAATTTAAGTTTCTCCAATTTAAATATTTTTATTTTCTCCCCAAAATAATTAAATACTAAATTCTCAAAATTACGGGGTGTTACATACTTTCCCCCTTACAAAGGAATTTCGTCCTCGAAATTAAGATGAGCCTAGTGCTCCAAGCTTTGAATATCACTTTCTAGACATGTGCCTCTAAGCTCGCTATATCTATCTCTCCCTCTTCTAATTATAAATTATACAAATGTGCATTTTAATTAACCAGGGTGCCCATACACCCTTACCCGTGATTGATCGCACAAAAGATATCTTAATTTACCCGGGTTCCCATACACCCTATCCCCGTGCTTTATCGCACGAAAGTTACCCGACTATACTAGCCATGACCTGTAATATAACTTCCAACCCGTAGTCATATCACATAAATAATAATACCCAGGGTAACCAACTCATGTACTAACGACCAACCATCTCCCCACTTCCAACGTTGCACTAAGTTTCATGCGTGGGGCATCTCGAAAAGAAAAATCCTAATCAGAAAATCCCCTGATACACTACTACCTAACATTGTCGGTCGTTGAGATCTGTTAAACCTTCAGTCCATAGTACGTACCCCCAAATTCTTGTCAATTAAGACAAAAGCATAAACGCCTACTCGTTTGCTATAAAAGACAACATGAAATATCGCACCCTTACTATCACTAGCTCTTGCACAAAATAAACCCCAAGTTATCTCTCCCTACTCGAAAATAAATTTAGCTACCCTGATTCACTTCAGTAGACTCCCTTACTTACCAGGATATAATATGAGAACACAAGACCTCATTATGTGTCTATCGCACCACACAATACAACATATATACACGTATACATAGGCTAGACTCCCTCTCAAGTCATACCTAGTAAAAATTATTCATACCCAGGTGTCGCGAACACCAAAACTTATCCCCATTATTCACAATAGTTCAAATCCATCGCTAATCAGCAGATAAAAAAAGTTATCTACCCTACTTCAATAATTCTTGAAATTAGTAACCACTCGCATAAATCAAACCTTCTCTCTGTGTACACCCCCACTCTCTCGTGGACAACACTAAATAAGTCCACTACCCCACAGAAATATATATAAATAACATGGCTGCTATAGCTAGCGAACTCACAAAATTTGACTTACCCGCGAACTCTAGTGAAAATAATTCTTATATTGTGACACCCTCACTGTCACTCAAAACATACCCCATGCCCATAGGATAAAAATTTAATTACCTCCATACTCTAGCTGCAATGGCTGATCCTCGAGTTCCTGAGCAGCTTCCCCCTGCTCGAACACACCCATGACTTATTGTAGCGGATGTACATCCAGGACCTCGTCTTGTAGTTGACCCCTTCCTCGCTGAGTCCAATCTCTCTTCATGTGTCCCGCTTCCCCACAAACAAAACACCTCCTAATAAATTCACCCTGCCACTAATCCCTTCCTTGTTGGCCTTGTCGGAAGTCCTGGCCATCATGTCGATAGCCTCCAAACCTAAACCGCTTGGCCTGATTCCATTATCGAGAATTCTTACCCCGATTTCTCCTTGTCTTCTACTGAGATACCCTACTGGTATTGTTCCCTTCCACTTTATCCGACTGACTGGGTTCCCCTCCCCTCTTGCTTCCTCTCATGTGGAAGTGATATTCCTGACAGTGCAGGAGTGCTGCATTTACGACGTCCGCATAAGCTACTAATGAGGGATTACCAATTAAATGTTTCTTGATCCTCCAGACTAACCCATCCATGAACTTTAACTTCTTTCTTTCTTCATCACGTACTTCATCCCGTATAAAATTTACAAAACGAGTGAATTCTTCCTCATAGCCGGCCATTGAACGGCCCCCCTGAGTCACCTCTCTGAATTTTCTCCTCATTTAGGTCTCAACTGCTGGCAGAAAGTACTTGCTGTCTAACCACACCCAAAACTCTGCAATTGCTAATGTATCCCTTTCCTCAAATGTGATGATCGACTCCCACCACTATAGCGCTGCTCCCACTAAACTAAAAGTGGCTATCATTTGCTTCTGCACCTTGTTGCAATCTACCATGCGTAGGTGAAGTTGGATATCCCTCTTCCACTGACACGCTACAACCACATCTGAACCCCCTCAAAACTCTGGTGGGTAACCCTTTTGAAAGACCTCTCATACTTGTTGCCACTTCGACTGCCCCCGGTAGACCTGAACATCCTGTACCACTAACACCTGTGGCTGATCTCATGGAAAGTACCTTGCCATTGCTATCACCGTCTCTTGAACTGCCTGTGCTACTAATTCAGTTACATGTGCAGTTGAAATCATCTCTGGCGGTTGTGGTAACTCTGGCTCCTGATGAGCCTCCCTAGTCTCATCTCCCCATACTACCCTAGATGCACTCTCTCTCCTGGGCGGCATCTGAAATGAGAATCGAAACCTATGAGTTCACCCTCAAATAGAAAGTAATTGGCAGAAGAACATAAATGCGCATACGTCTGAGAATACAACAATCTTATCATAGGGTTCTACATCAAAGAACGCTAAGCTAAAACGTGAACAGCCACACAGATCCTAAGGACACTAGAACCTGATTCTCTGATACCATCTGTGACACCCCGCCTAATAAAATACCGGGTGATCAGTCCTATACCAAATTAAAATAGGAATCCCAGTTGGTTCATCCTTAGCGTCTATGTTAAAAACCTTTTTAAAACTTACTATCCACCTAGTATTCCAAAAAGCTGGGGCCAAATTTTATCTCATTAATTAAACCAAACAGTACATCAGGAAATGAATATAATCCATTCACTCAACTGAATTAAATCAACTGAAAAAATAATAACGGCATGCCGAATAAACCATCGACCACCAAAGTAAATAATTCAATACAAATATTCAACACCGGAATAATAATAAATCTGAAATCTGAACTGAAAGTCTGGGCGACATGCCCTAAACAAAACTGAAACTGATAAATGATTCCTACTCTAGGAAAGAATGAATGAGGGTTCTAATCCGAGCTCCTTCTAGCATCCACATATGCCACAACTCCGTGTCGCTGGAATATAATATCAATCCTGGCGTTCCTGTGGATGGACACCTAAAAGGTTTTGAAAATAGTTTTATAGCAAGGGTTAGAACCCAAAACATTTTGAAAATATTTAGCAAGTGAATTAACTGCAGCAATTTAAAATGCATGAATGCCCTTCATATATAAGTTAGTGTCGCACTCTCTTGAGGACATTCTTACCTCTCCACTATTGTGCACATCTAACGGTTACCTTAACCCCACCTAGTTGTACTACCCCGTCCAACTAGTCCTGTGACGCGACTAAGAATTTTTCTAAAAAATGAGTTCTTTCTAGGCTCATTTGCAAGCCAGTCGCGTTAGTAATAATCCGACAAGTCGGAATCGTCTCCACAGGGATCAAAAATTGGCAATAAGGAATTATGTAGGAAAAGTTATTTATCCTTGAAATGATATCTCCAAAGAAAAGAAAAGATGATGGATGGATTTAAGTTTCCAATTGGTGAGGAAATAAAATGTGCACAAAACACTAAGAATTGTAAAGAACTTAGATTTAAAAATGATAGAAATAGGGTGGAGTACAATCCCTCAAACCTTAGTAAATTTCCGTATAGAAAACTAGAATTGTAAATTGAAATTTTTGACTAAATCCAATCTTTATAAATCCTAAGCAATACATATATGAGGGAACTATCCCGCATCATATGAAATAAAAGGTAAATACAAAGTGTTGAATAGGCAATTATACTTGCATAGTCCTCCTAAACATCCCAAGTACCTAGGGCAAGAGAGATTAAAATATCGGCTATGTTCGCATGATTTCCATACACGATTCGGTCAATATTTAATTTAGCCTCTATTTTCTACATGGGTAATTTACCTCGGAATGAGTTCATGTACCCCAACCCTTGAAAATATAGCTAGACATAGTTTTATGAGAAAACAAATTCATAACAATGCATGTAATTGTGGATCTAAGAAACACTGTAAGAACCGAAATTACAAAATGAGTGATAATTTAATTGAAAACATAATTGAGACTAACTAAGAGAATGGAATTTGATACTTACAATTTGCACTAGAGAAAAGAGATGATTGAATCCAGAAATACTTCTTGTTCCTCAATCTTACAAATTTGTGCTTTTCTAAGAATATGAAATTAATCTAAAAATTCGCTAAAATCTGACTCTCTCTCTTAAATTCGACTCCCTTGGAATGATGTAGGGATTGGCCTTTTATAGTACCAACTAGCACGAATTTAACAGCTAAAATAGATGGGCTGCGCAAGATATTCCAAGATTTGCACCTCTTGAGCTCCCTTATTAATGCCAGGAATTCAAACAGACGGACCGGTCTGGATCCCATCGGATCGGTTCGATTTTCAGTCACCGGATCGGTTCTTTTTTATTTCTACCAGATCGGTCTGAATCCCATCGAATCGGTTCTTCTATCATCGGTTCGGCATCAATCTGGGGTCTACAGGAAAGGTGTCATTTCTGATCGGTCCGAGATAGGCCGGATCGGTCTGATTATCTTTAAGTTTGACTTTTCCTTTCCATCTTTGACTGGTCATAACTTTTGATCTCGAGCTCCGATTGGACTGTCGTTTCTTCCGATGCTCTTGTGAAACAAGGATCTTCAACTTTCCTTAAGGCTTCAAATCCGAATTCTGGGTGTAAATTTACGCTTTTACCCTTCGACTTGTCTTCTTTTCTTTTCTTCCTTTCTTCCGGTTTCTTACTTTCTTTTCTTGCACTAAATTCCTGTAAAATCAATAATATATACACGAAACTCGGGGTACTCCTTAGAAATAGTCAATGGCAATGATATGGGATAAAAAAGATTCAATTACATTGTTAGAGATATCAAAATCACTAATTTAAGGGGCTAAATTCAGAAGAATTTATGCTTGGTCAAATCCCCCTAACTTAGAACTTTGCACATCCCGAGCAATATAAATGAAGATACTCAAAGTTTTATTCTTTAGAATTCCTTTATTAAAATTAAATTCCACTTTCGCCGGCATGCGATTGCATTGAGCATATGTAACAAGTATTTAAACCCCTAGGTTGCCCTAGTAGGACGAGTTTTGTCTCGTGAGGGTTGGCAGAGAATACACCCACAAAATTCTTTATTGACTCAAACAAATATCAAAATACTTATAAATTGTACAATTTAAACGTTTCGAAAAATAGTCACTATAAGTTCATATTCAAATGTCTCAAACCATAGTGTGTGTGTGCAAAGCCATAAATTAAACCTCAAATTTCCACCGATTAAGCATTATGTTACTTTTCGAAAATTCATTTTAATTCAAATTCTTACGGATGCACTCACAAATGAATCACTCGGATTGTGGTTGTTTTCTCTCGGTATATAAAGAGTAAATATAATGGACACGAATTCACGCATACAAAATTGAAAAGAAGGAAATATATGGTGAAAAGATCTCATCATTGGAATACAGTTTTTAGGAAACGGGAAACATCATCTCTTAATCACACCATTTTAATCTCTTTTATTATCTTTTCATGTCTTAGCTCTCCATGCAGTAATTAATTTTGCTATTCGGACTCGGTTAGGACATTTCGGGTTAAAAAGTGTAAAGGATAAAAATGGGAATGGATGGAATGTTCGGAATCGGAAAATATCCTTATGACGTCCATTTTTTTTTCGGGCATTTGCTCATTTTTCTCTTTCTTTTTCTCTTTTCATTTTTTTATTTTGTTTAATTTTTTTTTTGCTATTTTTTGTTGAGCATTTTTTTCTGTTTTTCTCTTGACCGTTTTTATTGCACTTTCCGGACATAAAGTCTAAGATTTTCAATTTTTTCAATTCCGGGATAATTGGGTTTTTCAGGTTATCAAACGAAAGGAAAATATTATATTAGGCTCAAAGTGGGTTGCAAAGGGATAATTTTTCACAACGTTTATTATGGCTCATATTTTTGGGTTAAACAAAGGAGGGCCAACTTCATTGTCCAAATTGCTAATCACATTACCATATGCATCTCGAGATTAATTAAGTTTAGAGATATATTTAGCATGAATTTCGAGACAACATTTCTCACATTTCCCATAACCGATCAAAACAAAGGATTGGGATCATCAACGACTTATTAAAACGTTGAAAAGAGCTTTGAGTTAATCATAAACTTGGATTGATTTAAAAAATCATAAAAAATTGAAAGTCTCGAAATCTCACCGGTTTTGATCAATCTCCACGCTTATTCCTTAAGTCGTCAATTTTCTTTCAATTTCCATCTTCGGTCAATTTTGGCTTAGTGCATTTTGATTGTTAGCAATTTGAGACTTTAAATAGAATAAAGGTGATATTTTTGAAAATTTTAAATTCCAATTTTTATTTATTTTGAAGAGAATTTTTTTTGTCTTTTTTCAATTTTTTTTATATGCGAAGTTTTATGAATACGCACTTATCATCCCCCTAACTTAGTCTTTTGCATTGTCCACAATCAAAAGGACGATAAAGCTAAAGAAGACAAAATAAGTAGTGCGATAAATAAAACAAGCAAAGTACTATAAGAAATCTGTAGGGTACAACATAACTGTGTAAACAAAAGATAAAATAAAAAGAAGACACCACAAACTATTATAACATAACCAGAAAGGGGCTGACAGGGGTCCTACGGGAGTCTACGTGGCGGGTGGGGGGTGGGAGGGTCCGGGGGCAGCACAGTCATAAGGGTCATAGAAATAAACAGGAAGGGGGGCATCGGGACCCAACTGGAGACGGTACAGATCAACCTGCATACGTAATATCAGACTCGTGTCCCGTTGGTAAGAGGACATAAACCCGTCTAAACGCGTCTCAAGAGAAACAACGCGCTCGGTCAGACCCGTACCAACCGGGACACAATCTGAATCAGCAGTTTCATCATACTCCTCCTCTTCGCCTTCTTCCATCTCAACATCTTCCGCAGGAACATCCTCTTCCTCAGTAGCAGCCTCATCACCCGAGGTATCACTGTCATCTCGACGCGTACGGATCAGCTTGATTTGCTTGTCACTTCGGGTGCGGGATTCTTTCCCAAGTGGCTTTGGTAAGTTGATATGATCTTGTGGGGGAATAATGCCGACATCCTTAAGAAAGGAAGTAATGAGACGGACATAAGGAAGAGGGGCCCGACCCTTTTGGTCCAGCGCCGCACAAATGATGTCATTGTAAAACGTGCGGGCCAAATTAATAACAGTGGCATGGTCAAACAGGTGACACAACATAGTATATTGAGGCGGACGCATAACAGAATCATTGGAAGTTTGCAAGATATTGGCACAAACTATTTGAAAAGTGATACGGGCCTTGTCAGGTAACTGACCAACAGGATAAGTCTCGATATTCCAAACCGAACCCGGCGCAATGCGAGACATGCAAACATCTTTGGAAACTGGTGGATCATGACTGGGATATGTAAATTGGGTTGGAGTGGTCAGACCATTAGACCCGAGTTTCCTGGACAGAATTTCAAGCGATAACAGTATCGGTGTCGAGTCGACAAAAGCTTGAGATTCAAAATCGGCGGTACAGACGAGCGAACCGTAAATCTGACGAACTTTATTCTCCCATACAGCCTCGTATGGTTCGTTGAAAAATCGGCACCAACCTCGAGACATGTACATCCCAATGACAGAATTAGGCAGCTGATCCCAAAGCACTTGGCGCTTAATGTGGATTTTGCGTCGAGGTCCGAAAAAATGACGGCACCAATTTGCCTCACGACGGGAACGATATTCGCCATTGCCATCGGGCAGTACCTCAACGGAATTATTTTTTTGGGGAGTAGCCATGGTAATGAAAGAATTAGACAGAAAGTGAGAGAAGAGAGTGGAGATGGTGGTATGAAGGAAATGGGAGGGGGTATATGGTTATTTATAGGTTGGATGGTGGGTAGGGGGAAGAATTGGGGGGGAAATAGGGGGAATGAATTTTTGGGGAGAGGAAGGGATTGGGGGAATGAATGGGTTGAGTATTGATGAGGTTTTAACCTCAGGAAGATGCGCAGACTGCAGATGACCGGATCGATCCGGATTCATACCAAACCGGTTCAATTTCCTTTTTTTATTAATTTATTTTTAAGGCCGGATCAGTTTTTTTTATGGGGCCGGACCGATCCGGTATACAAAATTGCCATCTTTTTCCTACTTTTTTCTGCTTGCACTTTCAACTTGATTTCTTAACTTCAACACTCCCACCAAAGAAATTGGACCTCGAAACTCTCAAAACTCGCAAGGAAACCCGAAACACTCCTGAGACATGTGTTCTATTCCCACCTTTGGTTGTGACACACAACTATTAACTAGCCTACCATCCTATGACTACTATACACAACAGTCACCTCATACACGTCGGAGGTGCGACGACCTCACCTTACTTGCTCAGTCAATACCCATAAATGGGGTCCGACAACCAGATTGTGACGGCTTCCATTACAACCGCTTCTAAATACGGCTTGAGACGGTGTCCGTTAACTTTGAATGTGTTTACCCCTTTTTGATTCTCTAGTTCAACAACTCCATGGGGGAATAATTTCTTCACAATGAATGGACCTGACCATCGTGACCGCAATTTTTCGAGAAACAAGTGCAACCTCGAGTTGTAGAGAAGTACTTTTTGACCCGAATGAAACTCCTTACGTCGGATGATTCGGTCGTGAGCTCGTTTCATTAGTTCTTTTAAAATTTTAGCACTTTCATACACATCATTGCGTATTTCTTCTAACTCATTCAATTGAAGTTTACGTGTTTCACCGGCTTTTTCCATATTAAAATTCACCCTTTTGATAGCCCAATACGCTTTGTGTTCAATTTCAACAGGAAGATGACAAGGTTTGCCATATACAAAACGAAATGGGGACATCCCAAGGGGATTTTTGTATGCAGTTCGATAAGCCCAGAGCGCATCATTCAATCGGATAGACCAATCTTTCCTATTAGGTTCTACTGTCTTTTCTAAAATATACTTGATTTCTCGATTAGCTAACTCGGCTTGGCCATTCGATTGAGGGTGATAAGTCGTTCCAACTTTATGGACGACTCCATACTTTCGCATTAGCTTTTCCATAGGCCTATTGCAAAAATGAGTACCATTATCACTGATGATAGCCTTAGGAACTCCGAATCGAGAAAGTATGTGTTCTTGTATGATCTTTATCGCCACTTTATTATCATTTGTCCTTGTAGCTATGGCCTCTACCCACTTTGAGACGTAGTCTAATGCGACAAGAATGTATAGAAAACCAAAAGAGGGTGGAAAAGGCCCCATAAAGTCAATACCCCAGCAATGAAATAACTTTAAGACAAGTATGGGGGTAAATGGCATCATGTCACAGGGAGTAATAGCTCCCATTCTTTAGCATCTATCACATGATTTGTAAAATGTATTCACATCCCGGATGATTGTGGGCCAATAGAGACCGCTTTGCAGGATTTTCGTAGCAGTTTTATTTTTGGAAAAATGACCTCCACATGCTTCCGTATGACAAAATCAAATTACCCCTTGAATTTCTTCATCAGGTACACATCTTCGGATGATTTGATCAGCACAATACTTAAAAAAATATGGATCATCATAAAAGAACATGCGAGACCAGGTAATGAACTTCCTTCTCTCTTGCGAAGTCCAATTGGAGGGAACGACTCCAGTGACAAGGTAATTTACTATATCCGCAAACCAAGGAAGAGAAGAAGTAGCGAAAATATTTTCATCCAGAAAATACTCGTCTATGGGGATGGGATCAACAGGTACGTCGGACGAGAGACATGACAAATGATCAGCTACGACGTTTTCTACTCCTTTCGTATCTTGTATCGAGAGATTAAGGTCTTGTAGGAGTAGGATCCACCTGATTAGGCGCGGTTTGGCATCTTTCTTGGCCTGAAGATATTTAAGGGCTGAGTGATCGGTGAAACAAATGATGGGCGACCCAACAATGTAGGAGCGGAATTTATCGAGAGAAAAAACGACTTCTAGTAATTCTTTTTCTATGGTAGAGTAGTTAAGCTAGGGGCCAGATAATGTCCTACTAGCATAGTAAATAACATGAGCTTTATTGCCTTTTCTTTGTCCGAGAACAACCCCAATCGCGTAATCACTTGCATCACACATAAGCTCAAATGGGAGTGACCAATCGGGAGCTGGCATGATAGGAGCGGAAATTAGCATGCTTTTGAGTTTATCAAAAGCTTCTTGGCATGCGTTATTCCATTCAAATGGAGTGTCCTTAATGAGAAGATTACTCAAAGATCTAGCGATGGCGATAAAGTCTTTGATAAATCTTCGGTAAAATCCAGCATGGCCTAAAAAGGACCTCACATCTTTAAGTGATTTAGGTGGGGGTAACTCAGCTATTACTTGTATTTTTTCTCGATCAACCTCAATTCCCCTAGATTATACTATGTGGCCCTGAACTACGACCTCAGTGACCATAAAATGGCATTTTTCCCAATTGAGGACTAAGTCTTTTTCCACACACCGGAATAAAACTCTTTCAAGATTAGCTAAACATTGTTCGAAAGATGGACCGAAAATGCTGAAATCGTCCACGAACACTTCAAGACCTTTTTCTATCATGTTGCTAAAGAGACTCAACATGAACTTTTGAAAAGTTGCTGGCGCATTACATAACCCAAAAGGCATACATTTGTAGGCAAACGTACCAAACGGATATGTAAAAGTTGTCTTTTCTTGATGAAGTACATCCACTTCAATCTGATTATATCCAGAATACCCATCGAGGAAGCAATAGTAAGGATGGCCCGCTACTCATTCAATCACTTGGTCGATAAACGGCAAGGGAAAATACCCTTTTCTTATTTCGGCATTGAGTTTTTGATAATCAATGCAAACACGCCACCTGGTGGTGGTTCGTTGAGGTATTAATTCTCCCTTAGCATTTTCAACCACAGTCATACCCGACTTATTTGGAACGACCTGAATTTGGATCACCCATTTACTATCGGAAATGGGATAGATAATCCCAGCATCTAGCAATTTGATGATATCCGCTCGAACTACATCTTTCATGGTTGGGTTCAGTCGCCTTTGCCTCTCTCGCGAGGGCTTCACCTCCTCCTCGAGGTGGATTTTATGGGTACAAATCAAGGGACTTATGCCTTTCAAATCTTCTATAGTCCAACCAAACGCACTCCTATGCTTCGGTAACATATTCAACAACATGCACTGTTGCTCTTTTTTTAAACTGGAAGAAACAATAACAGGAAATGTATCATCATCTCCTAGAAAAGCATATTTTACATAAGAGGGTAGTTTCTTTAACTCAAGACTAGGAAATCTATCTTTAGAAGGGATCATGAGTGACTCCCTCGGGGGTAATTCCTCAAATTTAGAAATCCAGTCAACATCTCTCAACTTCTCAAAACTCACTTCTTCTTGCAACTAAGCTCCAAACTCTTCCACCTCACGCTCAAACTCAGTATAAGAATTCTTATTCTGAACACCTTGCACTAAACAAATTTCCTGTGCGTCTCCACCTATGATCCTCTCAATGTGCTCATCCACCACTTCTTCAATAAGATCAACCTCATGAATTTCATCCTCATCACCCATTTGGTTAGAGACATTGAAAATATTAGTATCGAGAGTCAAGTTTCCAAAAGTGAGTTGCATTTGCCCATTACGTGTATTGATCAAAGCATTAGCAGTGGCTAAAAATGGACGGCCCAAAATTATGGGAACAAGATTAATCGAATGGGGAGAAGGCTCCGTGTCCCAGATGACCAAATCAACAAGGAAGCAGAACGCGTCCACTTGAACTATCACGTCCTCCATAACCCCACAAGGCACTTTCACTGTTCGATCAGCTAACTATAGAGTGATTCGGGTAGGTTTAAGGTCACCTAAATCAAGCTACTTATAGATAGAGTATGGAAGGATGTTCACACTCTCACCTAAGTCAAGCAAAGCTTTTTCGACTCTACTTTCTCCTATAACACACGAAATTGTAGGTGCACCAGGATCCTTGAATTTTGGTGGAAGATCATTAAGAAGGACCGAGCTCACATTTTGTGCCAAAAAGACATTTTTCTTCACCTTAAGCCGCCGTTTGATAGTCAAAAGATCTTTGATGACTTTGGCATATGATGGAATTTGTTGGATAGCATCCAGAAACGGCAGGTTCAACTTCACTTGTTTCAAAACATCTAACACTTCCCTACGCGAAGCCCCCTTTTTGGGTGGTGGAAAGCGTTGAGGAAATGGAGCAGCAGTGGGCAGTTTTACTTCAATTTTATGTTCAACTCCTTCATCTCGATGTTCCATGTGCAATGGAGTCTCCTCAGATTTTGAAGCTTCTTTAGCTTTAGATTCCTTGGGAGATGGTGGGGTTAGATCAATTACGTGACCACTACGTAGAGTAGTGATATCTACATTGTTCTGGAAAATCCGATGAAGTAGAGCTAACCGTAGTTTTCCCTTGAAGAGGGGTTCTTTGGCCTTGATCTGGGAATTTACCCTTCTCCTGAGTATTCAATGAAGATTGCAACCTAGCGATGCTAGTATGAATTTATGTGAACATTTTATCATACTTAGCATTTCTCTCCTTCTGAGATTGGATGAATTGATTCATATTATCCTCAAGAGATCTCCTGGGGGAGTGACATAAGGAACAGGAGGTGCTGGCTGCATAGGGTTTGGCATTGGAGGAGCCATTTGCTGAAATTGAGCAGGGGGTGGTGGCAAAACCACATGTGGATTGGGAGCCAACCCACCTTGTGGTTGTCTGTAGTTGAAACCAGGATGATTCCTCCAAGATTGATTATATGTATTCCCTTGCGGCACATTAAAATTTCCGCAAAACCCTCATATTGCCTCTACTTGCTCAGTATACATTGCCTTGTATGCAGGGATGGTAGGACATCCTTTGGTAGAATGACCAGCTGTACAAATGGCACACACCTTCTCCTTTCCTACTTGCACGGGTCCAGCTACTTCTCTCAATCGAACATCAAGCATGTCTCAGAAATTATTTTCCAATTGGTCAAATTTACGATCTAACAAAGTGTCCTTGTCCAAGTGATAAATACCGGACGCAGCAGACGAGTTGGACACTTGTCGATTTCTGTTTTGACTATTGGGGTCAGAAACATCCCATGCTTGTGTAGTCTCCGCTACGTATTTCAGATGAGCCTTAACATCGCTCGAGTCTATCTCCCAGAATGGTCTTTCACACATTGTCTGAACAAGTTGTTTAGATGCTAAAGTAAGCCCTTGATGAAAAAAATGAAATAAGGTGATGTTTTTCGAATCCATGATGGGGGCAAGCACTAACTAACTCCTGAAATCTGTCCCAACACTTATCGAAACCTCATTCTCATTTTGGCGAAAAGCTTGTATTTGAGCTTTGACAGAATTGGTTTTGTGTTGTGGAAAGAACTTGGATAAGAACTTAGTTTACATATCTCTCCAGGATAAAACAGAATTCGGAGGTAGTGACCATAACCAAGTCTTAGCTTTATCCTTTAAGGAAAACAGGAAAAGCTTTAACAGGATAACATCTTGTGGGCAAGTTTGGTCACCAAACGTCTCACATGCTTCCTCGAACTCTCTAATATGGAGATATGGTTTTTCAGAATCCATCCCATGAAATGTAGGCAGAATTTGGATCATCCCATTCCGAAAGTGGAACTGACCGGCATTGTATGGGAGTAAAATGAAACCAGGGGTAACAGTTCGCTCCGGAAATAAAAGATCTTTCATGGGAAGATAAGGTATTTCCTCCTCTCCAGCACCAACACCAACACTACCGTGTACAGGCATATTACTACCAAATGATTCAGAATTCTCACTCGGTGTTTGACTCAAAGTGTGACTTGTGATTGAATTATTCGGCGAAGGAGGTGGAACCCAAAAGTGTGGAGAATCGGTGGTGTGAGAATTTTCAGAACTAGCTTCGGCAATAGGATTTTTGTGGACTTGGGTGGGAAGTGGATTTTTCATGTAATCTTACAAGAGCTGAGATGAATTTTTTTTTTTAAATCACATTAGGATTAAAATCACTTTCCTAAGAATTACCAATTGATGATCCCCGGTAACGGCACCAAAAACTTGACGCGACTAAGAACTTGTCTCAGAAATGTGTTCTTTCTAGGCTCAAGTGCAAGCCCGTCGTGTTAGTAATAATCCGACAAGTCGGGATCTTCTCCATAGGGATCAGAAATTGGCAATATGGAATTATGTAGGAAAAGTTATTTGTCCTTGAAATGATTTCTCCAAAGAAAAGAAAAGATGATGGAGGGGTTTAAGTTTCCAATTGGTTAGGAAATAAAATGTGCACAAGACACTAAGAATTGTAAAGAACTTAGATTTGAAAATGAGAGAAAATAGGGTGGAGTACAACCCCTCAAACCTTAGTAAATTACTGTATAGAATACTAGAATTGTAAATTGAAATTTTTGACTAAATCCAATCTTTATAAATCCTAAGCATTACATATATGAGGGAACTAGCCCGCATCATATGAAATCAAAGGTAAATACAAAGCGGTGAATAGGCCATTATACTTGCATAGTCCTCTTAAACATTCCAAGTACCTAGGGCAAGAGAGATTAAAAGATCGGCTATGTTCGCATGATTTCCATACACGATTCGGTCAATATTTAATTTAGCCTCTATTTTTTACATGGGTAATTTACCTCTGAATGAGTTCATGTACCCCAACCCTTGAAAATTTAGCTAGACATAGTTTTATGAGAAAACAAATTCAAAACAATGCATGGAATTCTGGATCTAAGAAACATTGTAAGAACATAAACTAGAAAATCAGTGATAACTGAATTGAAAATAGAATTGAGACTAACTAAGAGAATGGAATTTGATACTTGAAATCTGCACTAGAGAAAAGAGATGATTGAATCCAAAAATACTTCTTGTTCCTCAATCTTACAAATTAGGGCTTTTCTAAGAATATGAAATTAATCTAAAAATTCTCTAAAATCTGACTCTCTCTCTAAAATTCGACTACCTTGGAATGATGTAGGGCTTGGCCTTTTATAGCACCAACTAGCATGAATTTGACAGCTAAAATAGATGGGCTGCGCAAGATATTCCAAGATTTGCACCTCTTGAGGTCCATAATTAATGCCAGGAATTCTAACAGCTGGACTGGTCTGGATCCCATCGGATCGGTTCGATTTTCAGTCACTGGATCAGTTTTTTTTATTTCTACCAGACGGTCCAGATCCCATCGGATCGGTTCTTCTATCATCGATTCGGCATCAATTCGGGGTCTACTGAAAAGGTTCCATTTCGGATCGGTCCGAGATAGGCCGGATCGGTCCGATTATCTTCAAGTTTGACTTTTCCTTTCCCTCTTTGACTGGTAATAACTATTGATCTCGAGCTCCGATTGGACTGTCGCTTCTTCCGATGCTCTTGTGAAACAAGGATCTTCGACTTTCCTTAAGGCTTCGAATCCGAACTCTGGGTGTAAATTTACGCTTTTGCCCTTCGACTTGTCTTCTTTTCTTTTCTTCCTTTCTTCCAATTTCTTTCTTTCTTCCAATTTATTTCTTTCTTTTCTTGCACTAAATTCCTGTAAAATCAATGAGAAATACACGAAACTCAGGGTACTCGTTAGAAATAGTCAACGATATGGTATAAAAATGATTCAATTACATTGTTCGAGATATCAAAATCACTAATTGAAGGGGCTAAATTCAAAAGAATTTATGCTTGGTCATCCTGGTATAATCTCCCCTTCCCGTACTACTGTAACCCGAGTATAATAATTCCCGGATTAATAATTTATCTCACCGATTAACTTAATTAATTTCCTTTATATAATAATCATATAATTGTGTGACAAGTTATATAAAACAATTACATCACACACTGTATTATTACCCGCATATAATATTTACTACCATTATATACATACCTTTACCACAACATCTACACACACATATATACACATCCATACCTCCGAGTATACCCTCACTGGATGATTCCCTCTAAAGTGCTATCTTACTAGGTGTGCTCACATAACCTAGTTATCCGAGTTGGAATCGCTCACCAACTTGGCCCAAAATATAAACGTAGTGGAGGCGGTCATATTCCTTCCCTTAAAGTGAGATAACACCCTCACCTAAATACCGGACCCTATGACCTGGTGATATACTCATCCTACTCCTCGAGCTAGGGGATTCACCTACATCGCGCAACCTCCCTTGATAGCACTAGAGTATATAAATTAAATTAATATATAGTCACTGATATTTAATAACACACACAATATATACACGTATATATATACTATCACTACACCGTATATATATAACATAAAACCCGGCTTTACCGTGTACTCAAAATCTTGTAACACTAGCCTGTAATTTCCAGAGTCTGTGGCCCGACTCAACTTAATTAATTTTCTCACTTATTAATTCACACGTTAATTAATATAATATTTCCCCGAGTCTATGGTCTAACTCTTATATAAATACTTTTCACATTGATTTATATAATATTTACCTGAGTCTCTGATTCGACTCTAATTTAATTAATTTACACATTAATTAATTAATACTAATCCGAGTCTACGGTCCGGCTCTAATTAAATTAATTTACACATTAATTAATTAGAAATCTGAGTCTATGGTCCAACTCTAATTGAATCAATTTACACATTAATTAATTTAACACTTGGTGTCGCCCAACCATTATACCCGGACTCGCTCACTTGGCCCGTACCATCGTTAGCACCCGATTCTATATTTCGTCACATAACTAATTAATTACACCTCGTTTCCTTTAATAATGTAGTTCCACTCAACTGAAATATCCGAACCTTTTCCCTTGGTTCAAAACCAATATCTACGAATTAATTCCCACAATTTAATCGTCCCGTGACATACAATTATCACCCTCCTTAAACCCAACTTTAATTACTTAATATGACTAGAATGTATTCCTTGTATTTATTTGTCTCTAAATAAATAAACCTCAAAAAGGAAAATAACTAATTTACTCCATACAACAAAGGAGTGAACTTCTATAAATCCTCAACCGTCAATCGATCGACCAATTCCAGCAATCGATCGATCGATCAGGTTAGCCTTCTCCTTCGCCTTTGTATTCCACCATTGACGAAAATCCAAGGTTTGTAAACCTTAATTTAAACCTCTAATCAAGTCATCCCACCACATAAACATGTTTAACCTACATCGTACACATCATATGGACCTTAAGATAAACAATTCCTCCACTTATTTCATAATTTCCGAAATGGGTTTTTCCATAAAAATTCAACTAACTTTGTTCTAGAATCCAAATTCCAGATCCAAATTCCACCATTTTATATTCCGAGTTTCTCATCCAAATCATATATATATACTTAGAGATCTATAACATACTTAATTCTTACTTTGAATCTCATTCAAGTGTTCCATTAACAAAAACCCTATCTTGTACCCATTTATACCCAAAAACGAATTTTGATTTACACATCACTAAAATATGAATTGCATATCACAAATTTAACATTACAACAAGTTAACCACTTTCTTGGAATTGTTCGTTGGGTCTGATCCGTTGGTGTAGATAATGGTTGATGAAGAACACCCCAATTAGTCCCTTAATTTGGCTACAAAAGACCCTCAATTGGCTTCTTGATTAACTTCCTCTAATCCCCTCTCAAACCCTAGGTTTAGAATTTGTTAATTGTCGTTCAAATTTTCTCCCAATTAGGTTTAAAACCCCTAATCCCATTTTAGGCCATATGAGCCTAATTAAAATGACTCAAATCACCCCATGTGGGCCCGACTATGCCCAAAAATACCCTAAGACCCAATTACTACCCCCGGGCATTCTTTTCTGACCATCTCGACCCATCCGGACTCAAACGCACACTCAGAATCATCATCCTAAATACTTTTTGACATTTCCAAATTTGACCTAAAAAATGCGACGCTCATTAATTCCAACAATTTAACTTAAAGTCGCCAATTAAAAATAATTCTTCCCACTCAATTAAATTCTCCAAATCATAAATTTAAGTTTTTCCAATTTAAATATTTTTATTTTCTCCCAAAAATAATTAAATACTAAATCCTCAAAATTATGGGGTGTTACAACAGGCTCAGACAATAGATTCTCTTTGTTAAGATCGGATTATTCAGCTTCTAGCCTAGGGGCATAGTCTTTTTCTGTGATCTCATATGGGGGCTTACGATTCAATGGAAGACTACTAGTTCCAGAGGGGGAGGATTTATGACGCGCGGTGATGGCACAGTTACACGGTTCACAATTTTTGGTACATCCTAGAGGGGATAAGATGTACCAGGATATGAGGTGATAGTACGGGTGAAGTGGAATGAAGAAGGACATTTCCTAGTTTGTTTCGAAATATGCCACTTGTCAGCTGGTAAAAGTGGACCATCAGAGATCGACATGGCTCTTACAACTGTTAGAGATCCCCATGCGAAAATGGGAGAGCATTTTCATGGATTTCATCACAAGGTTGCCTACATCGCAGAGGGGTCATGATTCCATATGGGTGATTGTGGATCGACTAACCAAGGTAGCTCATTTTTTCCACTATAGACCGATTAATCTACAGGAAAATACGCTCAGATTTTCATTACCGAGATAATGAGACTGCATGGGGTGCCCTTTGATATTGTGTCCGATCGGGACAATATTTTTGTGTCCATATTTTGGGAGAGGTTCCAGTCGGCCATGGGTACGGAGTTACGATTGATTTCGGCCTATCATCCGCAGACAGATGGGAAGATCAAGCGGACGAATCAGATGTTAGAGGATATGTTACGAATGTGTATCCTTGATTTCAGTGGGGGTTGGGATTAGTACCTTCCACTAGTGGAGTTTGATTATAATAACTCCTACCAGTTTACTATTAGCATGGCCCCATTTGCGGCGTTGTATTGTAAACCTTGTCGTTCTCCAGCGCGTTGGCTCGAGGTGGGGGACAATAAGATACTTAGTCCTAAGGTGATCCAGGAAACCTAGGCTAAGATTGAGATGATTTGAAGACGTACACTAGTTGCTTAGGATAGACAGAAGAGATATGCCGATGCCAAGAGGTTCTTAAGGGAGTTCAACATGGGGACCAAGTGTTGTTACGAGTATCTCCTATGAAGGGGATAATTCGGTTTGGGAAGAAAGGAAAGTTGTCACCGAGGTATGTAGGGCCATTTCTTATTATTGAGCGGATTGGGACATTGCCTTACAGACTTGGGTTATGAAAAGTAAAAGGACCCCAATTTTAACAATCAAAATTCTTTCCTACTTAAAAAAGTAACAATTTCCTTTTATAGATCCGGAAGCTTAAGATGATGGTTCAAATTCAAAACAAATAAACAAATTTTAATTTCTATTCAAATTAAAATTAAATGAAGTGAAAAATGATGATACACACACACAATTTAAATTTCACTTAAACACAATTAATTAATTCAAGTCCTAGAAAATTTTGCCTAAGTCATATTTCACATTTTTACCAAATTAGGCTAAACCAATTTTAACAGGTTAAATTAATGACTTATATTAGATTAACATATTACCCAAATTTATTTAGCACCAAAATAAATTAGTAGTGATTATAAACCAATTTTATCTTGTTACCTAAGCATGCGTTCTATGTGAGTATATCAAGATAAAATAAACAATCAAACCACTACATCGCGATGTACGATGAAAAACACACAATGGGAAAAAATTTTGGACGACCCTAGCCTCAAATTCAATAAGTATGGTTTTACAAATACAAGACAGTAGACTTACAACACTCGACTCGATCCCTCTCAAGCCCCGATGCTCCTTCATGTATCCACCTCCGCCTAGCGTATAACCACAGAGCTCCACCACGGTCTCAGAATCTTCCAATCGGACTTTATATGGTCACCGTCACCCAAACTAAGAGCCTTTCTCCAAATGGGTAAATCAACGTGAACTTCTTCTTCTTTGTGGGATGTATAAGCAAACCCAAACGTCTCTTCAAAATGGTAGAGATATAAATCGGTGCCAAAACTCCAAGCACTGTATATATATATAAAGAAGACTTGGAATAAACAATATGGGTGTAATAATGTGTTTAAAGGATTTTTCTTTGAAAAATGGACACTTAAACTTGAACCTTTTCTTAGGAAAGATAAAACTCTCAAAAATCTCTCTAGGAGATGTAGAATAGTGAAAAAGTTAATAAGAAAAAGTTTATTTCCACACTTAAGACGTTTTGTCAAAAGATAGTGGGAAAAGAAGTGGGAAAGTGGGTCAAAAACTGCTAAAAACTGCCAAAGAACTGTTCTCTCCAAATCTCGTTCGAACGAGCTTCTAACGAAGTTCCAGTGTGAACTCGTTAGAAATCTTGGTGGATATATCGTTCAAACCATCATTCTCGTTCGAACGATACTTCGAATGACATTCCAGTGGCCTATCTGGAAACTCGTTGGCAAACTCGTTCGAACGACATTGTTGTTCGAATGACAAACTCGTTCGAACGATACTTCGAACGAACTTCCAGAAAGTTTGAAAAATTATATATTTAGCCCAGAAACTTTATATACTTTAGATTAAAGTTTTATTAAAATCTTTCTGAAAATAAATAACAGTTTTAAATAAACGTTCACCCAATATAAAATGTTCCAAACTACTATATATATATATATATATATATATATATATATATATATGTAATGCATTCATACATTCGGAGCAATTGGAACTATATTGCTGAAGTAGAAATGAGGCATATTAAACTCGGCATTTGTTGAAGCTTTATACACTCGACTGCTACGTCTTCAACAAAAACGTCATAGGATTAAAGGATGATTAATGAACTCTGTCCTATGACTCAAACGTTTTTGTCCGGAATTGAGCCAAAACTACAAAGGACTCATTTGGAAATTTGTGTCCTCACAAATCTCCCCCTTTGGCTATTCTGGGACAAAAACCAAACCAAAAATCCTAAAGGGCCGTCAAGCTCTACTAGACTAATAAAAAGTTCCACCCAAAATAAAATTACAATCCTTGAATCAAACAACCCAAGGATCAATATCTTTGCCCGGTGATGAACGTTGCCATTTAGAAGAATTCCTGCACATTTAAGCAAACACATTAAATGCATAGGGAATATCAAAATATTAAATGCAATTAAAATAATTACTCCCCCTTAATTAATTCTTCCCTTTATCAAACATGATCAACCTAAGAAGATAGCGACTCCCCCTAAGTTAATTCCCCGCCAAGCTAAGGTACGATTATAACAGGTTTAGATACCATTTCTCCCCTTATCATTTTCCCCCCTTTTGTTCAGGAATAGACAAAGGCTAAAGAATTAAGAAATTAACGTATCTCCCCTAATGAAAGCATATACACCCTCTAATTTAAATAAGGGATAAATAAAATGGGATAACAAGCTAAATATGCAAAGGTGCATTAAGTGATGAGAACATTAAAGCACATGAGCAAAAAAATCATAACTAATCCAATAAATAATAACGGATACCAACTTGGATGAAAGAAAATGATACCAATATTATTCATAAAGTATTAAGCGTGCGATATCAATAAAGAATGTGGCAAGATGGATACCAATTATGAACTATAGCATAGATGGACTAGAAAGCAAGGCAAAGACCAAACAAAGTATCATATATATATGTACTCTAGATATACCAAAGATTCACACGCACCCCACACCCCCCCCACACACACATACACACACATACGCACACACACACACACACACACAAAAAAAAAAAAATAGAATAAGCTTTTCACACTCGTATGGTAAAAATGTGTCATATGGAAACGGAAGTGTTGTGGTGTGAACTAGTAACAATTAAATTTAGACCCAATCACTTAAAACATGTTCACGGAGTTCTCAATTAATTGAAAACTTCGTCACATTTGAATATAACCTCATGTGACAATATAGATTGAACTTAATGAACAAACATACACAATACATACAAGCCTAACATGTTGATGATTCTGCAAACGAATAGAGTCATGACATTGAAAGAACATCTTGGATAAACGGACATTGTACAAACCATTGATATACCATCCAATCTCCCTCAAAAAGCATATATTAATTTTGAATGAATATTCAATCAAACATAGGCCTTGGCAATTATTTTTCTTTTAATGCCATATTCTCTTTTAGGTATTTCTTTTAGGTCCAAGCAAACGGTGGCTTGCTATTCGCAAAGGGTAATAAATCCTTTCGGAGCCCCACATTTATATTTATCATTTTTTTATTTTTAACACAAATCTCTCGTGCAATGGAATTTGACATGAACTAGTCCTCCTAGATCACAAATATGTAGATGACAAGATTGGTAGGAGAACATCTCATAAATCTCAAATATAACATGTGGCGATTGACATTCAAAAGAGCTCGTGCATGTGTGAATAGAGGCATATAAAAATAGAATCCATTTAAGCAACACAAAATCCAACTACTCCATGTAAGCATGGTAAAGAGAATGATAATAATTGACAATCTAAACTAAAAGTTCTAGCCACATGGGAGCGAAAAAGATGGGATTCAAACACAAGTATATGCCACATAAAGTGTGCCAAACTAAAATATACACACAATTTTATTTTATTTTTTAGTTTTTCAAATTTTTAAACCATTCATAAAAATATTTACTCAAAAGACAAACAAAAATCATTTGAATTTTTCATTAAGCTTAAATTACCAAGAGATAAAAAACCAAGTGATAAACAAAAATCTTTTTGTATTTTTCATTTAATGCAAACAAAAATGAAAGAAATATAATACAAAAGATAAACAAGTCATGATTTCTAGCATGAGATATGAAATAAAGCAATGACTAGAAAATGACTAAACATGCATACACCTAGAAATGATATATAATATGAAGAACAAAAAGATAAAGTATGCAAAGAAAACAAGCACATTCAACCTTTAGATTTAGCAAGTGAGGAAGCATGTGATAGTAAATGAGAATAAAAAATCCTATCTTGTAAAGATACCAAGTCGGATCTCCTAACCCAAACTAATGACGAATGACTATGTAGGGGTGTAGGAATCTTGACTACCTTGTTTTCCTTACAATGGGTTTTTCTAGGACTTTGTTTAAGATAAAAAAAAATCCTAAGATGACCTTTTCGACCACAATTTGCATACGTAAAAACACATTGAAAATTGGGACCTAAGGATTGATCTCTAAAGGTTTTCCTAGGTGATTCTCTTAAAAAATTAGTTTTGGCTTTATGAGTAGATTTATTACAAGTATCGAAGCCTCAACCACAAGTGTCATTTTTAATTTGGACCGTTCCTAATATTTTATTTAATTTTTCCAAATGACACTCCAAATCAAATTTGACATTATTAGAGTCTTTTAATATTTTTTCTAATTTTAGAATGTTAGACTCTAATAACACATTTCTCTCTTCAAAATCGAGAAGCTCCTTTTTCAAGGATTACATTAAACCTCTAAGGCTATCTCTCTTTCCTTCTACATATTCTAGCTTCTCTCGAAGAGATCTCTCTCGTGTCCTAAGGTCTTCAACCAACACACGATTATCAACGACCTTGACACGTTCTATTAAACTAGATTCTAACTTCAATTTAGCTCTTTTTAATTTAATTGATTCTTCATATAATTCTTGAAAAGCATTTTGAAGTTCACTCACATTAACCTCTTCTTTATTTTCACTCTCTCTTTATTCTTCACTCTCACTACCATCAAACACAAGGGAATCATAAACTATGACCTTGGAAGTGTCATGTGTTAAAGTTTCATCAATAGACGAGTTCTCACTATCACTCACATGACTAGCCATAAAAGTCACAAAGTTGGGATTAGTAGGAGTATCGGGTCCCTCTTCATTATCACTATCACTAAGGGTTGCATTAAAAGATATTGGTTTCTTACCCTCTCTCCTTAGTTTAGTGGGGCACTCAGAAGCCCTATGGCCATACCCTTCACAACCAAAACACCTATTTGAGTCGTCCCTATTTAAATTTTCTTTAGAAGTTTTAGGGATCCTCTCGGCTTTGTCATGCTTAGAAGTTTCAAATTTATTAAATTCATCTTTGTTAATTTTAAGAAACATTCAAAAATTCCTAGCAAACAAGGCCATATCTTCCGAGTCACTATCACTCTTTCTCTCCACTACTTGTTTTCCTCTTTTGGGGATTTTAAAGTAACGCCCTTTTCAATTTTCTTTTCGGATTTAGAGGGAAACATGTCCAGTTCATAGGTTTGTTAATCACCTACAAGCTCTTCTAATTTCATAGAGGCTAAAGTTGGTAAAGAATTTAAAACGGTCACTTTTGGAATAAATTTATCGGGTAGGGACCTTAAAATTTTCTTTACTACTCGGTTGTCGGCTATTTTCTCTCCCAAGTTAAAAGATGACTTACAATATCGGAAAGTCTAGCATAAAATTCATCAAAAGTTTCTTTTTCGTTCATTTTAATGGTTTCAAATTAGGTGGTGAGGTTTTGGAGTTTCGAAGCTTTTTACGACACTTGTACCTTCATGAGTGAGTTGTAAAATATCCCAAACTTCTTTAGAGGTTTCACACGTCATAATGCGACGGAATTCATTCGGTGTGATAGCGCTAAACAAAGCATTTAAACCACGGGAATTAAATTTGAAAGTTTAAATTCATTTTCACTCCATTTATCGGCTGGTTTGGGAACACGTTCATTATCTACTAAATGAGTTGGTGGAGACCACCCGTTAACTACAGATGACTAAATCCTCTCGTTGATAGATTTAAGTGCCGATTTCATATGCGCTTTCCAGTACGCGTAATTAGAACCATCGAAAATAGGAAATTTTAAGAATGGGAAAAATTCCATTTTAGCCAAAAATATTTAAAGGATCTTTAGAGAAATAATTTATCTTGTTGTCTCTGATACTAATATGAAAAGAAGGAGGCCCCTAATTTTAACAATCAAAATTCTTCTTACTTCAAAAAGTAATAATTTCCTTTTATAGATGCGGAAGCGTAAGATGATGGTTCAAAGTCAAAACAAATAAACAAATTTTAATTTCTATTAAAATTAAAATTAAATCAAGTGAAATATGATGACACACACACACAGTTTAAATTTCACTTAAACACAATTAATTAATTCAAGTCCTAGAAAATTTTGCCTAAGTCATATTTCACAATTTTACCAAATTAGGCTAAACCAATTTTAACAGGTTAAATTAATGAATTAAATTAGATTAACATATTACCCAAATTTATTTAGCACCAAAATAAATTAGTAGTGATTATAAACCAATTTTATCTTGTTACCTAAGCATGCGTTCTAGGTGAGTATAGCAAGATAAAATAAACAATGAAACCACTACACCGCGATGTACGAGAAAAAACCCACAACGAAAAAAACTTCAGACGATCCTAGCCTCAAATCCACTAAGTATGGTTTTACAAATACAAGACGGTAGACTTAAAACACTCGACTCGATCCCTCTCAAGCCTCGATTCTCCTTCTTGTATCCACCTCCGCCTAGCGTATAACCACGGAGCTCCACCGGGGTCTCGAAATCTATCGATCGGACTTTATATGGTCACCGTCACCCAAACTAAGAGCATTTATCCAAGTGGGTAAATCAACGCAAACTTCTTCTTCTTTGTGGGATGTAGAAGCAAACCCAAACGGCTCTTCAAAATGGTAGAGATATAAACCGGTGCCAAAACTCCAAGCAATGTACGTATATATATATATATATATATATATATATATATATATATATATATATATATATATATATAAAGAAGACTTGGAATAAACAATATGGGTGTAATAACGTGTTTAAAGGATTTTTCTTTGAAAAATGCACACTTAAACTTGAAAATTTTCTTAGGAAAGATAAAACTCTAAAAACTCTCTCTAGGAGATGTAGAATAGTGAAAAAGTTAACAAGAAAAAGTTTATGTTCGCACTCAAGAAGTTTTGTCAAAAGATAGTGGGAAAAGAAGTGGAAAAGTGGGTCAAAAACTGCTTAAAACTGCCAAATAACTGTTCCCGCCAAATCTCGTTCGAACGAGATTTTTCATTTGAACGAAGTCTCGTTCAAACGATCTTCTAACGAAGTTCCAGTGTGAACTCATTAGAAATCTCGTTGGATATCTTGTTCGAACCATCATTCTCGTTCGAACGATACTTCAAACGACATTCCAGTGACCTATATGGGAACTCGTTGGCAAACTCATTCGAACGACATTGTTGTTCGAACGACAAACTCATTCGAACGACACTTCAAACGAACTTCCAAAAAGTTTGAAAATTTCTATTTTTAGTCCAGAAACTTTATTCACTTTAGATTAAAGTTTTATTCAAATCTTTCTAAAAATAAAAAACAATTTTAAATAAACCCTCACCCAATATAAAATGTTCCAAGCTCCTATATATATATATATATGTAATGCATTCGTACCTTGGGAGCAATTGGAACTATATTGGTGACGTAGAAACGAGGCACATTAAACTCGACATTTGATGAAGCTTTATACTCTTGGTCGCTACGTCTTCAACAAACACATCATAGGTTTGAAGGACGATCAATTAACTCTATCCTATGACTCAAACGTTTTTGTCCAGAATTGAGCCGAAACTACAAAGGACTCAATTGGAAATTTGTGTCCTTACAGGTTACCGGAGCACTTTCATAGGATTCATGACTTGTTCCATATTTCTTCACCGAGGATATATCTTCGGGATGAGTTATCCCACACTCATATTTTTTTAGAGGTGATTGATCTACACCCCGATGATTCCAATGAGGAGCGACTTATTACTATCCTAGACCGTAGCAAGAGGAAATTGAGGTCGAAGATAGTACTGTTCGTGTGAGTTCATTGGCGACATCATAATGCCGAGGAGTTTACTTGGGAGCATGAGGATGATATATGTTATAAATATCAAGAGTTATTTTTACCAGGTGTACCTATATTTTTCAAAATTTTGGGATGAATTTTGTAATTAGGGGGAAGTATGTAATACCCCATATTTTTTATGATTTAAATTATGGGATTAATTGACTTAAAATGGGAAATTTATTTATAATTAATTCGGATTTAATTAAATAATTACTAGCATGGCACAAGTTTGTATTGATTGTTGTGAATTATGTTGAATATTACTTAGTGAGCCAGTCGTGTAGGGATACAATTTAATCAAATAAAAAGAAATTTATTTATAAGTCACTCATATGGTCATTTTGAGTGAGCCAAAGTGTCTGGAAGGGTCGAGATAATGAGAAAAGTCTACTCGGGGGTTTTGTTTGGGTCCCGACGCATTTTTAAGCCAAACCGACATCCCCGGAGGGTATTTTAGACATTTTTATTTTTGGTGTAATTAAACCCACAAAATTCTTAAGGATATATTAGCTACTAGGTTAGACCATTAGGTCTTTATCAAACACAAAACTAAGGAGGCTTGTAGAGGAAGAAAATGAGGATGTTCCCAAAGGACAAAACCACCAATCTTAGGCTTCTTGCACCACCTTCACCACCAATGTGTATATCGGAAGATGAGGAACACGATTTTATCCATCTTCACCAAAGGATCAAATCTACTATCTTAAGGAAAGTATTTCTCTTGCGTAAAATTAATTAGATAAATTATCCATGATAGTAAAATATGATTAAGAATTAAATTGCATGCATGTATAGAACAATTTTGGATTAAATAATATTCTGGCTAGGATTCATGATTAGGATTGAAACACTGTTATGGAAAAACAAAATTTAATACATTCTGAGAATTATTATGTAGAGGATTCGGAGTTTTGATCAAGTTCTTGAATAAAAGATAGAAACTAGTATTCTTGAAAGTTAAATTAGAATTCAATTGAAAAGTTAACGAATATTGATCTTTAAATGATTCTTGAACGTTATAAATTATCTATGTGTGTTAATTTAATGTTTAGCACCTTTGTTTTGGAGTTTGGTAATGAACTAAGAAGATTTTAGAGATTTTTAGTTGAGGAACCGTAGCTTTAATTTGCAGAAAAACTAGGGTGATACGATCGATCGACTCAAGAATGTCGATCGAACGATTGACTGATCGATTGACCCATTACTTCAATCAATCGACTTCCCTGAAATATGTGACTTATTTTCCTTTTAAGTTCCGATCCAACCCCAACTTTTAGGAACCCTTAATATTGATTTATTGAATATACTGGGTCTTAGGGGAGGTCAGTAGGGTTGTAGTTAAGGCCTAAAAAGTATCAATATGTATGGTATCGAATGGGGAAATTTACGGGTGTTTTTTGAATGAGTTATAATTGGAAATTTTATGCATTGGGGTTTAATTCGGATAGATGATGACTTAGGGTTAGTACTAGTAGTAGGGGGACACTATAATACTGAATTAACCTAAAGAATAAAGGGTGACTTTATAATCTTTTGGGATAGGGAAAGGTACTTGAATTTATACGAAGAGAGTTATCGCGTTAATTAAATTTCCGTATTATATTCGGGATATAAATAAAACGTAAGAGATATGGGATGTGCGTATGACAATAGTCAACCTATAAATACTAAAGTTGTGTGAATACCTATTGTATGGATTTTTATATATGACATACCTACCATACTTGCTATCGCTGGGAGGTCTTGAAGTGGACAGTCTTATCTTGAGGAGCCCTTCGGGGGGGGGGGGGGGGAAGATTATAGATTGGTACATCAGAACATGGGATCTGTGGAGGACTTATTTGTGAGTGGATAAGTTTGGGTTATATGGGTGCATAGGTATGTGCATAACCCATTACACCGTGGTCCATGTTTGCCTCCAATTTGTGTGTGATTTTTTTTATTACGACTAAGAGATTAGGAATCGATAGTCCTTATTTTGTACATGAGGTACCGGGACTTGATAGCAGAGTATGTATGCACCATACGAAAATTGTACATACCCTAAAAATATGTCTTAATATTTGCAAATTAAAATACTATTTAAATCTTTTTTAAGAGAGAATGGTTAGGTTTGTAAAAAAAAAAGTTTTTAAAAGGCGATATCATTTCACTAAAGCATTGATGTTTTTAAAAAAAAGTGAGCCTTAAGTCTTTTACTAAGAATAATGCGTAAAAGGCCTATGGCGGGGCGTTTCTCCCAAGCCTCAAGCCTATGCGCTCCTAGGCGGGGCCTAGGCGAGCTTTTAAGATCACATTATATATCTATATAATAAAGTAGAAAACTTATATATGTAATAAGATTGAACTATGATGTCATCTATATGAATTTTTCCTATAATACCCATTTTACCCTTGCAAATTTTGGTTTCCTCCTCTTTTAACCCACTCTAATTTGTTTCCCCTTTTTCTTCCAAATTAAAAAATAAGGGTATAATAGTATTTTCACCCATAGTCCAACTTACCCTCATTATCCAAACCTCCCGTCGACTATTCTTATCATTTCTACTCATGAGCCTCCCATTAAAACAACAACAACGAACAATAGCAACCAAGGTAATTTTTTTTTTGGTTGTATGATTTTTCATCATTTTGTTCTTCTATTTTTTTAACCGTTTTGTTCTTGAATCTTTGTTTTGAAGAAGCGAAATAGAGAGGCCTTTTTTGGGGGTATTTTTATTGAATCTTTGTTATTTTTCTGGGTATTTCTACTCAACGAACAACAACGACGATAAACAGCAACCAAGGTAATTTTGTGCATCAGTTTCTTTTTATTCCTTATTTGCTGCCTCTCTCAAACACGCTTTTTTCCTTGATTTGATTTATCCTGGATCCAGATCCAAATCTAGATCCAGATCCATGAGTTATATTTGTGAGGTTATTTTCTCTTAGTTTTTCCCACCATTGATGTGTTTTGTCCAATTTCCTGTTAGTAAAATCAGACCATTTGGTGTTTTTCTTCCTTATTGCATTTACTGAACTTATCCGGTGCATTGCTATTACATAGATATGTTTTGTTTATAATTTTTGGTGTAAAAACATCCTCATTGTACTTGATGATTTGTTTTGTAGCTCTGACGTTTAAGGATTCACGATCCCAACGTGTTCAAAGGGTTATCAGGGTTTGGGTTTTTATTTTTAGACTTGAATTGACTATTGATGATTTATCTTTAATTTTATGTTATTTGGACATACTCAGTTACTTTTAATATGTTGATTGTTTATTAATTTACAAAATTTGTTAATATGAGATTTTGAAGTATTTAAAGTCAAATTACTAAATATATATTGCAACCTCATCTTGGTATTTCATGTTGTGATTTCTATATAGAAATTAAATGCTTTTTCAACCTGAATGTTGTTATTAAGAGTTCATTTTTTTTGTATGTAAGTTATGATGTCTTTGTAGTAGTAAGGAAAATCATACTTTATTTATGTTTATATGCTATAAATAGTGATTTTTTTGGTTGAAATCATGTCAAGTTTCCTTCTGGATTGGATCTTTGGGTTGTCTTTCGGTTTAAAATTAGTTTATTTATAAATTACATTTTTTGTGGTCTAAAAGAGGGTTTCTAGATATGATTTTTTATTCATATTATTGTAGGATATTTTTATTTTCAATTTTTTCGTGGGTGGGGAAAGAGATTTCCTCAACTTTGTGTTACAAAGTCATATATGTGTGCATATGGGAACTTCAGTTGAGGGATATCGTAAATATGTACAAGATGATATACTTTTTTGTAAAACACTGCGTATGGGAACTTCACATGAAATTCTTATGTGTATTGAATTCAAAATTTACTTTTTTTTCCCGTACGCATCCTAATTGGCTTCACACTTTTTCTTCGCATTTTTGAATTATTGTTGCCACTTATTTTGAATAGGTCGAGGATCAAGGTCTCATCAACAACTTCTTTCCTTCATAGTTGCTGAGAAGGATGTTTTCTCTGAAATTTGTACATTGGAGAGTTTATTTGAGGCAGCTGAAATTGCTGACGAACCAAACTTTGGACTTTATACACGAGATGGGTTGGATTCTCCATAGAATCAACCTTAAATCAAAATTAGTTTGTTTGGAATCTAACTTAAATAAATTCCCAATAAAATGGTTCAGGTGGTTGATAGAATTCTCCATAGACCACGACTGCTGCGTTGTGGCAAAGAAACTCTTGGATGTTTTTTTCAGTAGTATTGTAGATACAGGAGGACACCCGTCGGTTGAAGTTTAATTGGTGGAGATTTGCCTCCTCCATAGAGTTGTGTATATAAAATGCAGACCAATGGTAGAATAACTATTGAGTTACTCTGTAGATAAAGTTTTAGATTATTCTGAACCTGAAAAGCAACATTTGGATAAGGCTTTAAATTATTTAGAGCTGATACGATTGGTCCTGGTAGTTTGACTCCTTTTCATATAGAAGCAAGTAGAGACGGATATGAGAATATGTTAGATGCACTAACTAATGATCCACAATCAGTAATGTTTTCTCTCCTAGCATATCCAATTGTTTATGAAATAGGGCACTAGAATTGATAATTATGCATACAAATTCAACCACTATTATGGTTCATGTGCTTTGTGATATTGTTATCTTCACTCCATCACATATGATTTTTTGATGGCTTGGATTTCAGTACATAGAATGTCTGTATACATTTTCAATATAATCGCAACATTTTTAGGTTATGCTCAAGGAGCCCACGATTGATGCTGCAGTTGCAGGGGCACATATAGTACACTATATTTATTGCAAGATTCTTTCTATATTATAGCTCAAGAAGAAAACTGTTTGCGAACTGAAACACCCCCGATTTATTTTAGGATTCTTTCTATATTACAACTCAGGAACCCTGTATTTCAGTACGGTGAGAAAGTGATCGGCTACATCAAGGATTATAGGCGTGTCTTTATCTGGCATGTATTGATCACGGTGGTACACCAAAACACCATGCAAGAACTTGCACTTTGGAACATAATGAGGGAGAAATTTTGCTGGAGTATTTGGAGCAGGTAGAATACAAGTATGATCACAATACTTTAGTGGACTTCTACAAAGGAAGGAAATGGTGTACAATACTATAAAATCGAACTGACAGTTTTCACTTCTACTCCAAAGTATCAATCAAGTATAACCTTGATCCTGCCCCAATTGAGGATTTAAATTATACTCAGTGTTTGAATTATACTCGTGACACTACTTCTGCCTATTATTGATCAAATAACTACCTGTAGGTGTTGGAGATGCCTAATATGTTCAGACACTCATGACAGAAGATGAATGAAAGTAGAAGCCTACTAAGCCTGGTAGTGCATCCCTAGGTGATAAACATGTTTATTCGATTCAAAATGATTGGACAGTTGTTTAAAGTTTAACCTATATGATTTTTATGTTTTTTTGTAAATTATAAGGAGTTATAAAGCTTGAATATTTGTTTAAACATATTTGATTTATTTTCGTAATTGTAAATTATTATCGTCCATTTGTATCTTTTATGGTCCCTTACTCACGATTAATCTCTCGCCATTCAAAACAACCACATTTGTTTGATGGATTTGGGTTTTATATGGCTGTTTTGATTTTTAGTACCTCTCGCAACTCTACAATGAAGGTAACTATTATGTTTTGAAATGATTTTGAGGGTTAAGAGGATCAAGACTAAGATTAAACTTATTTATGTGTTAATTTTGTTTTGCTTTATTATTTTTGGTTGTTATTTGGTGTTGAACAATGATTTTAGTATCAATATAAATATTTATGTAAACACAAGAGAGTGTGAAGTCTCACGGTTTGTGTCATCCTATCTCACGCCTATAGGTCTTTATCGTTCTATCTGATTTATCTGCTTAATTTCTACTCAATAGGTTTGGTGATATAAACTACAAGAAATCACCAGGAATATACAATGTAAATCTGTGTTTGGGGATACATGTGTGAAATCTTATGGAGTTTAGAGGTTGAATACTATATCCGCTTAAATTTGGATTGTGTTTATGAATTTCTAGACTTGGTCCTTACTTTTTCTTTAGTTTTGCTTGATTTATGTTTAATGGCTTATAATTTGTTTTACTTACTTTTGTAAACTATTTTGACTGTTAAGTTCTCAATTGAAACTTCACAGGTGTAAGCTGCATAATAGGTGTTTCAAGAAGCGTTTAAGGATGTTTCCTCTGAAATTACAATGACAGTAGCTCCAATATACAACTACTCTACGATAACAGGTGTAAGTTGGTTTGTGTTAGTAGTTGGGATTAAACAATAGGTCATCTATGGAGTATCTTTAACCATTATGCTTAGTTATTATACCATCAACTATGGAGGATGAGGGTCCCACGATCGGGGAGGTTCGAATTGTTGAGTCCTGAGCAGGGAAGTGGACATCTGCCTGCACAAACGATCGTGTTAGCACACTGATTCATTTTTTCTACCTTCCTTCTCATGTGAAGTTTCAAATAAGTATGCAAGTTCAAATAAACTTACATGTTTGTATCTATAATATTGCGAGAATCTCTCTTTTCACTTCATATGTCTTAGAGTTGATGAATATTGGGTGATGAATAGGGTTGTTGGTGCTACTTTCCTAAATGAAGAAGCAGTTGGCCCCACCGGTACTTTTTTGATAATAAAGTCATTTATTTCCTTCTCTCCAACCAGTTTACTACCATTGAACAATATTCATTTAAATCATATGATACATTAGTATAATCTTTCGTTGTTGCTTTTGAGTTGGGCTAATTTGATTTTTTAAATAAATAATCATGTATATCTTTTCATACATTCCCTGTGAGTCTTTATCCCTCTTTGTTCATTACCAGTTTGTTGTATTGTGGAGTTTTTGTTTCTGGTAGAATAAAATATATACGATGCATTGTTCTGACTGATTTGGAGATCAATGTTTTGTAGGTAGTTTGCATTTGGTTGATCTTGCTGACAGTGAAAGGAAACCAATGTTATTTGAATCCTCTGATATTGTCAATCAATCCAATAAAGGAACATAATGTATGCACAATAATGTGGAACTCATGATCCGAATATGGTTCTCGTAATGCCGCACCAGGAAACAAAAGTTATGTGTTTGAAAAGACCGAAAAATTATGCTAAGAATTTCTTCCTAAGTCAAGTTTGAAGACCAAATTGAAGTAATGGATGATGCAGAATAAGGAGAAGTAAGTATGCCAAACCAGATACTTGAATCCAAACAACAATTGAAGCCAAGAAGTGCGACCCCAAAGACAAGATAGCAAACCAATTTGAAGTTGTGGAATATGTAAGAGGAGAATTCAGTAAGCCCAACCTGACGTGTAAATCTAAACAACACCAAGTTGATATTCATAACCCCAAAGTTAAGTAGAATCCAGTAAGCCCAAAGATGTTAATTTTGTAGATTTGAACTTTTGTTACATTTTTTGTCCGACGTTTTGGAGGTTTTTGACTATGTTTCATCCAATAAGGTTTCTTCTTTTTTACGTATTAATAACCAAACTGTTGCCCAGTAGGCAACTTCTTATTCTATAGTTGATTTTCAATTTATATAATTTTGATTTGTGTTATAGGTGCATATGCTTTCTTTATGCCTAAAGGGTTGTGTGCACTCCGACAATTTCGACTAATGTTTGTGCTTGGCCTTAAATTAAATTATGAGATTTAGCATTAATAACAGTATAATTGGTATTTTATTGTTGAACAGTGTGGATTGTATCATACACAAATAAAACGTTGCCTATTTTTTTTTAAATTAGTAAGTCTTACAATAGGTTATTTGAATTTTTTTTATCTTTTGTGAAAAAAAAAATGACATGGTATTATCGATGATGTATACTTTTGAAAATTAACGTCGTGCCTTCAGGCACGGGCATACCCTAGTATATATATATATATGTTTATTCTACTATGTTGTTTAGTAGAACATATTGATAATGCCAAATATATATTAAGAGTGTAAGAACTTAAAAGATTAATGAGACACTAGGATTAAATTAACAAAAAAAAATAAGGAACTACATAATGTGTATTTATATTATACGGGTGGGAACAATAGGTTAGTTGGCATAGATGGAGAACTGTTACAATCTATTTAGGTGGGGTAACATAACAAGGAAGGGTAAAAAATATGCATTTGGTGTGCACAATAGTTGAGAGGTGTGAATCTCAAGTCAGAGTACGTGACTAACATGTATTTAATTATCTGGTATTGATTCATTTAAATACTTGATGTTTTAAAATTATTTTCAACTCGGGCTCTGACCGGTTTCTTTCAAATCTATTTTTTGTAAAACATTTTTTGGTGCCCAGCCACAAGGACGGCAAGCATAGGAGTTCCATGCAGTTGACGTGTTGTAGCTACTGCGGAAGTTACTGGATCTGGGTATTAAACAACTCGACATTGATCCTTGATCATTCAGAGTTATTTATCTCAGCCAGGGCATGTTGCCCATTCTTATTTAGAGATAGTGGTTTCAGACATTCACTTTTATTTCAGTTGTTTGTATTTACTTCATTTCATATTAATTTATTTGGGATTTAGACTAGAAGTGTTTACTCCAGACTCAGTTTATTTAATTATGTTGTTTTAATTCCTATGAGAATGTTATTGGATGGTGGATGTTTAGTTAATCATTTAATTGGTTGCATATTATATTAAAAGATAGAAATTGACAACTGACTTTTTAAATATTAAGTGGTTAGTAATTAATAAAAAGTTTTTCAATAGTCATGCTAAGACTGATCCAACAGAAAATTATGTTTTAAATTTAATAAAGGACTGATCGTTCAGTATTTAATTAGGTGGGGTGTCACATTGACCACACCTCTTTGTCTCCCACTTAATTATGAAGATTTTTACATCTCTTTTTCCCCATCCTTCTTTAGAGGCTATTTCATGTAGATAACTTATTATGGCCCTACAATAACAAAATATCACTAAGAAATCAAGAACGAGTCCATGTATTTATGTTTTTAATTTTTCCATTCTGGCTTCTTTTAATTGTTTATTGTTTAAATAATTTTATTTGTTTTGTGTTGTTTTTAAATTAGGGTTTCTTCCAATTCACTTTTTTTTTTACTCTGTAATGTTTAGTATCTGTGTCAATATTTAATGCAGTCTTTCACTTTGTAAATGCCAATTATAGGACTGCTACCCAGAAAAAAATAATTTTAATTGTCATCATCTTTTGGTTTCCTTTTTATAGGAGATGCTTTGTCATGAGAGATAACAACGAGAATTTTGAATTTTAGTAGTTATAACGATTGTCTAGTACCGTTGAAAAATTATGATTCTTAAGTTTAACAATATAGATACATATGCATGTACATTTTACATATCAGTAGAACCAATTGGATGTCCTTAGAATATAAAGATTAGTTCAATGTATGGATTGATGGAAAGTAATAGTTGTAAGATTTTTCCATTTACATCTCATTAATTATAGTCTAGTAGCTTTCTTCCATCTCTCTACAAACACTAGACACCTCCCCTCTTTCTCCCTAGGAGGAAGAGGGGGAGGAATATCTATTTTCTTCATTTTCCTATAAAAGTATAGTTTTGGGTACCCAAAAATGTCTTCTCCTTTATGAGAGGTATTTTCCTCTCTTTCTTTCCTTTTGGTAGGATTGTGTGTGGGAATTTTTCTCCCTCGGTATGTTTTATGTTCTTCCTGTGTGTAGTATAATATATCTAGGTTTGACCCCCTTTATTCAAAAGATTTTGATATTGATTTGTCGTTTTCTCCCAATTGTATGTTGTATTTTTTGCATATCTCATTTTATGGGCCAGTGGAGAGTCCATTTTACCAGATAATTGGTTTTTGTAACATTTTATGGCGTTTAGGTCTTTACAATTTTCATTTCGTCTTGTTTCGATTTTTTTTTACCTCGATATTTAGGACTTATGAGTTTTATCTTTGTACTACCAGTAGTGTCATAAACAATGTATTTCTTATTTCTTGTTAATGATATATGCATTTTCTATGAAAAAACTATAGTTATATTTTTTTTATCTTTTCAAGTATATGATAAAACAGATGGACATGATGAAGTTTGATCGCTATATCTATGATTTTCTTTGATTATTAATGTTCTTGTTTGTATTATGAATTAAAATAAATATCATTGATTTCCTTTTTTTTGAATATTATCTTTTTGTGAATTATAATAAAATGTCATGGTGTCAATTTATGATTTTGGGTCCATATACCCTATTCGTCTAGTACTTTGGATCATAACTCATTTCACTACATTACTCTCTCCCATAAGTGCTTTCTTTTCTCAAGATACTTTGGACTATTCATCTCTGCTCATTTCCTCAAACAAACCTAACCAATTCGTCTCCATGTATCGCCCTTTACACTATCTCATATTTTCTTTTTCTCTTTAATACACCAACATCGAAACACCTTTAGAAATGGTTTGAAGGCTCTTCACGAGTTCTTACAAAAGTCAGGAGCCTAAGGTGGGCCTTAATATTTTACACTAGTGATATTTCAACACACCGTTTTTGCATTTTTTGTTATATTCTCTGTAAAAGGGTTTTTTAAGAGGAATTTCTTATATTCCTTTCATATGGATTGCAATTTCGTAATCCCGAGACCGAGTTGAAACCCATTGGTTGAAAATCTTAGTATATTAGAAAGTTTTAAATTACCCCTAATCCTAAAGTTTGTTCTTTTATATTCAGTTCCTTTTATCTTTCATTTTATCTTTTTTATGTTTAAGTTTATACTGATTAGTTATTTTCTAATTTTTTTTCTAAGCTCCATTAAATTTCTCCGTTTGAAGTTTCCCATTGTGAATATGAACCATCTGATGAAATGCCCTAAAAAAGATATATATTTCCTTTTTTGGGAATTTGGTTGTCCTCGGTCAAAGAACCAATACAAATCTTAAATTATCATCAACTTCAATTATGATTCTTTTTTATTTTTGTCATTTATTGTTGGTGCGGATATGTACAATCTATTACTAGATTGGCATTACGTTTTATATTTTTTTTTATTCTAATGATTTATACATTTGAAGAGAAGGTTTTTTTCCAAGGATTTAGTTTCATTTGTGCTGCATTGCTGGGTTTTAACACTACTCAAAAAATCCCTTTAGTTAGATATTTTACGATAAAATTAAAATAGGTTGTCGAAGAGAAATTTTATCAATCTTTAGTATATTATGAAAAAAGAAATAGAGATCAAGGTCAACTACAATTTCATGCTCTCAGCGATCTTTTTTTTCCTCAATGACATGCACAATCCAATGGATATATGATAACCTTTTTAAAATATGTTGTAATAAAATTCATTGACTCAATTTCATTATCAATGGATATATGACGACCAAAAGCAGCATGGTTAAAATATGACTTTTTAGAGATTTAAAAAAGAAACTAAAATTATATATTCATGAAACTTACCATGAAACATTGATGAGGAAGTCTTTTTACTTCATCAAGAGGGAGCCTTAGAGGGGTAAAAAATGTCATAACAACAAATAACATAACTTAACTAAACTGTATAAACATGTTTCCTAAATATTAATGCAAAGTCTTGTATCGGTAAAATTATTCTCTTACACATAAAAATAAGTTTTTAGCTTGAAAAATTCATACTGCACTCCTTAAATGAGTTATAATAACATTTTTTTTGCCCTATTATATATAGATTGGTTACAAAACTGATAAAAAACTATAAGGTTAAATTATGCCTTTCTAAAAATGAAGTCTCCCACTATAAACTTATAAAACTCGCCATAAAACATTAATTAGAGAGTCTTTTTACTTAATGATGATGGTGAAGTTATTTATAACATGAACACATAAATGATAATTAGATGAAACTTTAAGATATTAAATTTTTAGGTAACCAATTACAAATAAGTGTACACATTTTAATTCTCCTATGTTGATTACAACTCAAAATTTGTCCCTAATTAAGTTGAAATAACAACCATCTTATTTTTACACGTAAAAACATTCACCCCAAACCAGTGAAACGGAAATGAACTATTAGATGCATTACAATAGCATTTATTAATAAAAAATAATTTGTTCCATTATTTAGAGAACCTTACATATTTTCTTTTATTGTTCATTTAGTTTGGGGAATAATATTCGTTACTGCATTGAAATCTAAAAGGGTTAAATATACTTTCACTTATTTCTAGTTATATTTTTTTAGTACTTTTGTTCAAAATTGCATCAATATAATTGTTCATCCATTCAATGTTATATACGAACAAAATTAAATTTCAACTATGTGAAATTTGTTCATATTTTTACTTTTCACCACACACAAACATGTATTACCCTCAAACAATGGAAGAATATAAAGATCTTGGAAAGAGTATCGTAAATATACTTCATCCCACCCAAAGTAAAAGTCTCTATTTTTTTATGGTTAAGGTAACACTCAATTAATGATTAAGACGAACATGTGTTCACTATGGTACATTTTGGTGAATTGATTATTTTAAAAAAGGATTTTCATTACTAAAATGCATCCATCACTAGAACATTTTATGTTTCATTCCTTTTACTATTTCATTCTGAGTTTGGTACCTCTTATGTTAGGCATATGTTATACTTTAACAGTCAGGTTAAAAAATTATTACAAATATTTGAAAACGGAATTTTTTTTGTTCAGAAAATGCAAAATGAAAAAGGGAAAGAATGGATAAAGGGGAGGACATATTGTCTTCAACATTGAAACCCCCCTCCCAACCAAACTCGACAACCATCCCCTAATACCTACCATGCCTCTACCATCTCCAATCCTCTGTCATCCCCATATCTCCTCTAACCCTTTTTCTTCCCCACCACACCCCCGCACCACCGTCCCACCTTTAATCCTCCTTCATGGAATAAAAGGTAATAAAAAAACAATCTTTCTCTCTCTGTCTCTCTCTCTCTCTAGAGAGAGATATGCACATACATGCACGATGAATATAGACACGCATATTTACCACCACCTCCACCTAATTCTTCGACGTTCTAGTTTTATAATGAACTTAGGATTACAATGTATTCAGAATCAAGGGTTATGTCTAGGTTTTAACTTTCAGATTTATAGAATAAGGGTTCGATTTAGAGGTGGTGGTGGAAGAAGGTCACAATTTATAGGTGATTAAGGTGTACACAATCTCTCTCACACATATAGACACACACACGCACGCACGCACACACACACACACACACACACACAGGTGGTGTGTCGGGGTGGGGGTGGAAGATTATATTCTTTTCGGATGGAGGAAGGGGGGGAGGGGAAGAGAACAATGGGGGTGGGGGCAAGGGAGCATCGAGGATTGAATTTGTAATAGTAGGAATGTGGGATGAGAGAGGAAACTTAGTGTTTTTTTCTTTTTCTTTTTTTTTTTTTTTGGGGGGGGGGGGGGGGGGGGTTCTGTTGGAATTTATTCATAAAACCATGTGTAATAATTTTTATTATTGATTAAAAAATCATTATTTTATTAATATTGAAATGAGAATCAATGTTGAGAGAATCCTGCATAACTATTGAAGTAAATTGTGTCATATTAAATGTAAGCTAATAGAGATTATCAAGAATCCTAGTGAGTAGGCTTCGGGTTGTTCACTCGGAGATTAGAATATCAATTCTAGCACTATAGAACATTTCACATCTTAGATTAGGAGTTGTCATCCAATCGGAAGGGTTGCGATGAAATCCTAGTAGTTTTTCTCAAACTCTGAGAATTTGTGTAATAGTTCAACAAATGATTGTCATTGGTACATCTCAGAAAGGTATTGAAGAAGACCACCAGAGAAATTTGAGTCGAAGGGATGTCTTGATTAGACTCAGAATATCTGAAATCATTCGCAAATGGTGCATAGATTCTTAATTTTGAGAATTACGAGGATGAGAATGTTTATATGATTATTACTTTGGTTTCTATAGTTGTAATTCAATCTTGGATTGAATAAAATAATATATGCATATTGGGTGTCAATTATAAGAGTATGGATGAGATATTAATTCGAAGGAATCTGCATTTCTGGATACCTTGGTTTGAGATGCCCCCTTGATAGACTTATAAGATTTGTTTCCACCAATAAACCTCCTCGCTGGATTACTAATAATCTGGAGGAGTAGAAATATAAGTTAAGTCTGAGAATAGATTAATTAAGTAAATGTTGGTCAAAAGCAATTTGTAGCAAAGTGAGTTAACCAAATAAGCATAGCAATATTAATGTTGATAATCGAATATATGCCATTGTCGACTTTGAAAATAAGACCTCATTATATCTGAGTGATTTCTAAGATAACTAAATTATAGTGCAATCATAATTATATAATGGAGTTAATTATTATTAAGAAAGAAAGAAAATAAAATTACGGTACATGTAATTTAGAATTTCCAAGTATTTATTTGGATCAAATTTAATTATTAGTCTTGGGTCTCTGTTGTATTATAAATACCCAAGTAGTCAGGCGCATATTCTCAAGACACTAAGTTTGGACGATAAGCTCACTTTTCATAATTGTATATAAAGGTGTGGGAAGGGGTTTGAATCACAATTATGCACCATTAGGGTTTGATAGGGGGGGAGATAAGTCACTGTTCTCATTTTTTTTAGTCAAGTACGCTATATAGATCACCATATCTCAAGATTTAGCAAAGGTTTACATCTTAAAAAGTGTCCACTCACATACATGACTTTGGAGAGGATCATGTACTAGAAGATTATAACATTTAAAAGTTTTAAGAAAGGTAATATAGATCCAAAACAAGAAAGTCACACATCTACAATAAATACATTTCTCCCCATTAGATTGTAAATGGATCCGCAAATGTATTAATTTTTAAAACCTAGGGTTATTCATCAAGCCTAGTTTTGGTTTTATAAATTTTCTATGTTTGATTAATCAAAGTTCTGAAGAAAAGCTTTAATGCTAGAAGCTTGTTTACAAGGTTAATAACAAACTATTATAAATTGTGTAAACTCCGAATAAACGTTTCGGGCAAAACTCTTTTCGAAAAGAACAGAAGATGTGTTGTATAAACTTTCTGAATGTATGGTTTAAATTCAATAGTTGATTAACTTTCTTTTAAATTTTAAGAAACATCTACTAAAGTTACCATGCAGTCAAAATCACAACAACAATTAAGATATTCAAAGGAATAGACACAGGAATTTTTAACGTGGTAAAATCCTTAATCAAGGGAAACATCCGCGGTGCCCTCTACGGAAGAAACCACAAATTCACTACAATAAAGAATCAAGTTACATCACTTAAGCAAACACATAAGGATCCTAAATCTAAGTTATAAATTATACCTACATGATCTACTCCACTCCAAAGGTTTCTAACTATAACTGATCTCTTTTTTGTTGCTCCTTTACATTTTCATTGACCTCATTCTCTTTGAATTCTGACTCTCGCAACTCTTTCAAATTTTAAGTCTCAAACAAACCGCTGTGTCTAATTGTTTGTGTGAGAAGTGTTTGTGATGTGAATTATATGGAGATATGAAACTTACCCTCTCATAATTATTTATACAAATGTTCCTATCAAACTACAAACAGATCTGGAATGAATAGGATATTTCCAAGTATGTATTTTAAAAATCAATACTTATTGATCTTTATATTAATCCACTGATGTCAAGGTTACCTTGATCAGAAGACGGTCAAGGTCTGAAACAATTTCAGTATTTTAAAAACATTTTTGAAATTGTAAACCACCATTTGAGATCGAAACTAGACTAGAAGCCTATATCGTAAAAATGGAATCAGAAATAAAATGCAAAAACTGATACAAATAATTTTGTAAAAGAAACTTCTAACTCAAGATCAAATCTAAAAGAATAACCTTGCTTTCAAAAATAGCCAAGGTCCTATGTGTCTCTTTTTATTTTGAACACACCTATTTCACAAAATGTGAAATAAAACCAAGAAACACAAATGCTCTTAAGGATCTGGTTTTTCTTAAAACCCTAGAAGTTTATTTTTCAAAAATTTTGGAATCAAATGGATATGAAGACAGAGATCCAAAAAGAGAACTGAAAAAAATAAGCGTGTGATGTTCTCTTTAGAAAATCTCAAGGTTTAATATCTGAAACTTGCTATTTTCTCAGAGAGGTTTTTTGAGAAAGACTTAAAATGAAAGAGGTCTTTTACAAAACGTCAACCAAACTACCAAACCCACAATAACCCCAGATTAGTTCTATCTCTCGTAGTTTTTGGTTTCGAGTAAAGGCGTCTGAGGTTTAAAACTGTTTGGGTTGAATGGATTCATCTTCTTCCTTTCTCTCATTATTTTCTCTCGAATTTATTCCCTTTATCTCTCTTCTATCTTTTATTTTCTCTCTGGGACGATTTGAACAAAAGTCTCAAATTGCTGAGGGTAAGTTCGGTTTTATAGTATGTTCAAGAAGGATCTGGAACATCGTTTGCAATCAATGGCTGAGATTAAGTCGAACAGTAATGATCCAATGGTTTATAACCAACTGGTGAAATAAACGAATCTCATTGGATGAGAGTTAAGAACTGGGATTATAACACACCACATGAAGGCCATTGATAAAACTAATCCAAGGGTTGAGATTGGTGATTGAGGTTGAGTATATGAGAAAACACAAAGCCACCCGTCTAGATACCAACACATGTATGGACAAGATGAAAGTAAAACACGTGTATATAAAATAATTATAAAGACACCTTATAGTCTCTAGCGCTTTTATATTCTACCCAGGCTAACTTTCAGCGAAAAAAATAACTTTCTAAATTCCAAATTTTAACCACAACACTTTTTAAAATCACGTTTTAATTATTTCAAAATTACTTTAAAATTGTATAAAATGTTTTTAGTTGAACTAATTTTATTTTGAAAGGTCTTAAAGTGTCGTAAAACCATTAATGCAAATAGGAGAAACATATGATGCAGTGAGAGTGTCCTATTAGTCGTTTTAAGGTTGAAAATAACTTCCCTATAAGGATTGCTTGGATTTGATTGCTTCTTCTTCTTCCTTCTTCTTGAACCTTTGGGTATGGAGCTACTCATAAAGACTAATCCTACTTTGTCTCATATCCAAACTACTTTGAACTCCAATATAATGTAGACTCAACTAAGTCAAGTATATAGTGGGTTCTCAATCTCCCCCTTTGGATATTAGAGACAAAATTCCCTTATTTATTCTGAACTCGTGGGTGAAAATAAAAAAATCCTATTTGTCCTATACAGAGGTTCTAACTACCCATTCCTATCCTAGAACCAAAAATACGGTAAAACAAATACATCACTCAACAATATACACACCAATACCCTACAAAAGAGTAAGAAGCTATACAATGGGTTTGAAATTCCTATGACAAAATAAACACTGAATGGCATATTAGTTGAGTTAGAATCAGGAATAGATATATACTCAAGATCTTCTCCCCCAATTTTTCTCAAATATACAACGGGTATAAATCACAAAAAAAAAGATTCGATCATAGAATGTATCATTAACATGGACGAATCACAGAATATAAGCAAGATACTACCTATGTTATGAGAACAATTAATTGAGAGTTATCATGGTCGTAGTTGTTCACAAATACTCAAAACGTATGTTGTCTAATGGTTTGGTAAAGAGATCTGCGAGCTGCTTTTGAGTGTTCAGATATTCAATGGTGAGATCTTTGGAACCGACAAGGTGACGGATAAAATGATGTCTAATCTTAATGTGCTTAGTTCGGGAGTGCATTACAGGATTTTTGAAAATATTAATAGCACTTTGGTTATCACAAAACTTAGTTAATTGATTTTCGGTGAGACCATAAGCACTAAGCATCTGTCTAATCCATAGTAATTGTGAACAACAACTACCAGCTACTATATATTCATATTCGACTCTAGATAAGGAAATACAATTTTATTTCTTACACGACCAACCTATGTGATTATTTCCTACATAGTAGAAAGCACCAAAAGTGATTTTACTATCGTTAGAACAACCGTCCCAATCGGCATCGGTGTACCCTACAATAGAACTAGTCGTATCATTTTTGTACCAAATACCAAATTTTAGAGTACCCTTAGTATATTTAATCATTCTTTTCACACTAAATAAGTGGGATTATTTAGGGTTACTTTGATATCTAGAACAGATATAGACAGCGAAGGATATGTAGGGTCGAGACGTGGTAAGATACATAAAACTCCCTATCATACTTCTATAAAGAGTGGGATCAACACTTTCCCATTATCATCCTTGTAAAGTTTAATGGAAGTACTCATGGGGTTCTAGAAGGTTTATCATTTTCGAAGTTGAATTTTTTAACTAAATCTGCAGCATACATAGATTGAGAAATAAAAAGTCCATCACTACATTGTTTTACTTGTAAAGCAAAAAAATATTGTAGTTCACCCGTAAGTGACATCGGAAATTCGGTATGCATGATATCAGAAAATTTCTCGACTTATTTAGGACAGGTGGAACCAAAAATACTGTCTTCCACATAAACTTGTGTGATTAAGACATGTTGATTTTCCTTTCTAACAAACAACTTTTGATCATTTCCACCACAAAAAAATTTGTGAGACACTAGAAAAGTAGACAGTCACTCATACCAAGCTCTAGGAGCTTGTTTCAATCCATATAAGGCTTTTTTAAGCCTAAAGACATAGTCCGGGTGTACAGGATCAACAAATCCTTTGGGTTTTTTTACGTATACTTATTCAGATAAAATTCCATTTAAAAAGGCAGATTTAACATCCATTTGGAATAATTTGAATTGCATATGATAAGAGATTACAAGAAGGAGATGAATTGATTCGAGACGAGTAACAAGTGCAAAGGTTTCGTCGAAATCAATTCCTTTAATCTGGGAGTATCCCTGTGCAATCAACCTAGATTTATTTCCAATAACCTCCCCATTTTCATAAGTTTTGCTTTTAAAAATCCATCTTGTGCCAATAACCTTCGAATCTTTTGGTCTAGGAACAAGATTCCACACATCGTGACTCTGAAATTGGACTAGATCTTCTTGCATAGCATTTATCTAAAATGAGTCGAAAAGGTCATCACTAAAATTTTTAGTTTCCATAAAAGAAACAAAATAAGAAAATTATGCCACTTGTCCAAGTTAGGATATAGTTCGAATTGGTTCCGAAGGACAACCGATAATGGTTTCAGTGGGATGATGTTTAGAAACCTAAGTGGGTGCTGAAGGACTCTCAGGTGGCAGTGAATCAGAATGATTTTTGAGGATAAGTGGATAAATTAGGTTCGTCCTCATCAAATGTTACTGGTTAACTGTCACTTCTCCTTATACTAGTGTCATCTATAATTACATTAATTGATTCCATAATAGTTTTGGTTCCATAGTTAAAACACGCAAAGCCCTACTATTTTGGGAATAACCAAGAAAAATTCTCTTTTCTCCTCGGGTATTAAATTTTTAAAGTTGCTCTCTATCTTTGTAGATGTAGCAAGTACTCCCAAAGGTTATAAAATATTTTAAGTTTGGATTTTTGTGGAACCATAACTCATAAGAGGTTTCTTTTGAATTTTTTCTGAGGTAGATACGATTAATAATGTGACACACGGTTTGGACAGGTTCTACCCAAAAATATCTAGGGAGATTCTTAGCATGTAACATAACCCTAGCCATTTCTTGTAAAGTCCTATTCTTACGTTCAGCTATACCCTTTTGCTACGGGGTTTTGGGAGCGTTAAATTCATGTTTACAGCCATTAGCTACACAATACCTAGAAATCCCAGAGTCCTTGAACTCTCCACCTCTATCACTCCTAATTCGACACACCTGGGTATCCTTCTCATTCTCAATTTTTAAGATAATTCTTAGGAATTGATTTAAGGTATCTGATTTTTGTTTAATAAAAGCTACACATGTATATATCGTATAGTCGTCCACTATAACTAGGATGTAATAGTTTCCACAGAAACTAACACTTCTTCAGTGACCCATAAGGTCTATGTGGATAAGTTCTATAGGTTTAATGGTCTGGCATCTTTAACTTTCTTGTGAGGGGATTTACTTATTTTGCCTTCCTGACAAGGTCCACATATAGGATTAAAAGAATTTTTAATTTTAGGTAAACCTCTAACTATCTCTTGGGAACTCAATCTTCTAAGATTATCATAATTTTTGTGTCCCAATGTATCAGAATCCTCTAATCTGGCAACATGTCTAGATTCAGAATTGGGGATTACTGTGTAATAGTTCTCGGTGGTTATGTTTCCTGTTAAAATACAATTAACTTTTTCATCCATAATTTTACAATCATTTTTTCAAAAGGTAACTGAGTGATTGGAGTCATGAAATTGTGATTTATTTAAGAGATTAGATTTAAGGCCTTTAACTAAGAGAACATCAATCAGTTCAGGGAGCCCATGCTCACTTAATGTTCCCTTACCTATGATCTGAGATGAAACACTCTCTCCAAACATGACACTAACTCCGAGGAAGTTTATCTTATTTTCCAATTTGGTTTCGTCCCCGGTCATATGTTTAGAACATCCTAAGTCTTAGTACCATCTAGATGAAGTGATGTGTGCCTTTAAAGCAGAAATGACAATGTTGCACTTTAGCTAGGGTAATAGATCATCTTTTCTAATCTAAATAACCCTAGTTTTAAAAGTTTTTTTGCCTTTTGATTTAGAAAAGGTTTGAGGGGTCTTTCTGAATGATTTTTTCTTAGTCTTAGACCCTCCTTTTTCATTTTTGGAGTTAGAGTTATTTGTGGCATGTCTAGGGAGCACATAACTATTTCTTGATTTCCTATAATAGTTAAATTTAGGTAGGTCGAGATGTGTAACCTTTTTTAGAAACATTCATCAAGAGTATGGCCGAAAATATTGCAGCAGGAACATTACTGATGAGTATAGGACTTTACTTTATTGATAAAGTCTTTGAAAACTGGCTAGGATCTATTGGGTACAGTAGTCTAGTTGTCATTAGATTTAGGTTTGTGTCTTTGGTCTCTAGTAAAAGGATAAACATATTTGGTCTGACTGTTTGGATTCATCTGTTGATTGTACTGATTATGTGTTGCTTGAGAGACATTGAGACAAGATTCAGTTTTTTGAACATTTTGACAAGTTTGGCCTTGTTTTACAAAAGTAACATTTTTAGGAGAAACTTTAGTCTTACTAGTGTGCACTATTTCTCTAAAGCCTAGGCCAGACTTATCTTCAGAGTCAAATTTGCTTCCAGTAACAATTTTTTCATAAGACTTAGTTTTTGTTTCAAAGTGTTGGCATTTTGTAAACACATTTGAAACCATTTTCTTTGACTCTTCTAGTTCAACAAGGGTTGCCTTGTATTTTTGTTCAAATTCATGGTTCTTTTGAATCAAATATGTTATTTTCAAGGCATAGTCTTCAATCTCAGTCTCATGAGCAACACATTGGGCAGTATAATCTTCATTGTTCTTCCTAATGGTCTGGTTAAGAAAATCGATATGCTCACTTAAGGTTTTAATCATTTTTTTCTAAGCGAACACTCTTCTTAACCGTTTTAGTGTATAACTCATGTAAATTAGGCAAATCATCATCATACTCGCTAAGTGCATCATGTGAAGTGTCCCCTATGTTTTTTTATAGGTTCTTTACTTATGAACACGTTCAATTTTTCATCAACATTATCACTTTGATTCACACATAGTCGTTCATCAGTAATAGGAATATAATTATTAACAATATCATTAATAACATCGATTGGCATAGCATGTTCATGAGAAGGCAAGCATGCATCATCACTATATATTATCTTAGCAAAGAAAGACATGCAGTACTCATTTGTCTGGGTGGACTCTATTTCATCCTTATCAGAATCACTAGAGTCATCCCATGTCTTACACATATTGGCCTTGTTATTGTTATTAAGACTAGTTGGACATTTACTAGCATAATGACCTAGTTTACCATAACTGTGACATTTAACATCTTTTATGTCACATTTAGGTCTGTTGGGGTCATAATTCTTCCTACTATCATAAGTGTGTTTGGTATTGTTTCTGTCATGAGGTATGTGAAATTGATTACCTTGATAATTTTATTTGTCTTGTTTAGAGGCTACAACATTTCTAAATTTCAAAATCTTTTTGAAATGCTTGCTCACAAGAGCTATTTCATTATCAAGATTTTCCAAATCATATTTTTCAAGACAGTTAGTGTCAAAATCTTGAGTGTTCAATTTAGGCACTGACAATTTAGGAGAAAACACAACATTTAAACTAGAGGCTTTATGAGTCTGTCTGGTCAATTATTTTTTGAAGTCTAGTTCCAATTCTATAGTCCTCGGTTTACTTCTAAGTAATCCAGGATTCATATTGGGGTCCTTAATTTCTTCAATGGAATATATCTTGTTCTCAAATTTAGATGGCAATGACGTAAGAATCTTTTGAACAATTTCCTTTCTAATGTAGGTTATACCATTGACATGAATTTTTGTAAAGATATCAGTTAACCTTATGTATAAGTCGTCAAATGATTCATTGTCATTCATTATCAGGGTGTTATATTGTTGGATGAGCATTTGAGTTTTTTTAGCCTTGACACGTCCATCACCCTCATGAGAAATGACTAACGTGTCCCATGCCTCTTTTGAAGTAAAACATATGGATATTCTTTTGAATTAATGTTCGTTAATGGACATAAAAATGGCATTCTTTCCTTTGATATTATATAGAGATGCTTTTTTCTCTTCCTTAGTAAATTCACTGAAAGTCATTCTTACTTTCCAGTATGAAAAATTGTTTCCATCAAAGAGTGGTGGTCTGGATAGGTTACCTAACTTCTCAAATCTTTCTTCCATATTCAGAAATTTTCAGAAAGGAGTTTCGAAAATAATTTCTCAAGTTTCAGGATCACAAATGTGTTCCTTCTCTGATACCAGTTGAAGAAAAGCTTTAATGCAAAAAACTTGTTTACAAGGTTAATAACAAACTGTTATAAATTTTGTAAACTCCGAATAAACTTTTTGGCCAAAACTCTTTTCGAAAAGAACACAAGATGTGTTGTACAAACTTTCTGAATGTATGGTTTAGATTCGATAGTTGATTACCTTTCTTTTAAATTTTAAGAAAAATCTACTAAAGTTACCATGAAGTCAAAATCACAACAACAGTTAATAATATTAAAACGAATAGACACATGAATTTTTAACGTGGTAAAACCCTTAATCAAGGGAAACATCCACGGTGCACGCTGTGGCACAAAACAAAAATTCACTAGAATAAAGAATCAAGTTACAACACATAAGCAAACATACAAGGATCCTAAATCTAAGTTCAAAATTAAACCTACATGAGCTTCTCCACTTCAAAGTTTCTGACTAGAACTGATCTCTTCTTTGTGGCTCCTTTGCCTTTTCCTTGACCTCCTTCACTTTGAATTCTGACTCAAGCAACTCTTTCAACTTTTAAGTCTCAAACAAACCACTGTGTCTAAGTGTTTGTGTCAGAAGTGTTTATGGTGTGCACTATATGTAGATATGCACCTCACCCTCTCGGAATTATTTATATAGACGTTCCTATCAAATTACAAACACATCTAGAATGAGTAGGATATTTCCAAGTCTTTATTTTACAAATCAAGACTGCTTGATCTTTCTATTAATCCACAAATATCAAGGTTACCTTTCTCAAAAGACAGCCAAGGTCTTAAACAATTTTACTATTTTGAAAATATTTTTTAAATTATAAACCTCTAATTGAGATCCAAACTAGACTAGAAGTCTATATCGTAAAAATAGAATTAGAAACAACATGTAGAAACTGATAAAAATGATTTTGTACTCAAGATCAGATCTAGAAGAACAACCTTGCTTTAAAAAATAGCTAAGGTCCTATGTGTCTCTTTTTATTTTTGAACACACTTATTTCAAAAAATGTGAAATAAAACCAAGAAACACAAACGCTCTTAAGGATATGGTTTTTCTTGAACTCTAGAAGTTTATCTTTCAAAAACTTTGAAATCAAATGGATCTGAGGATAGAGATCCAAAAAGATAACTGAAAAAATAAGTGTGTGATGTTCTCTTTTGAAAATATCAAGTTTCAATATATAAAACTTTCTATTTTCTCAGAGAGGTGTTTTGAGAAAGACTGAAAATGAAAGAGGTCTTCTATAAGAGGTAAATCCAACTACCAAACCCACAGAAACCCTAGATTGGTTCTATCTCTCATAGTTTTTAGTTCCAGGTAAAGGCGTTTGAGGTTTAAAACTGTTTGGGTTGAAGGGATTCACTCAAAATTGATGAAGGATGAATATGGACTGGTCTTCTTCCTTTCTCTCACTATTTTCTCTCGAATTTCTTCCCTTTCTCTCTCTTCTCTCTTTTATTTTCTCTCTTGGATGATTTGAACAAAAGTCTCAAAATGCTGAGGGTAAGTCCGATTTTATAGTATGTGAAGGAAGGATCTGGAACATCGTTTGCAATCAATGGCTGAGATAAAGTCACACAGTAATGATCCAATGGTTTATAACCAACCGATGAAATAAACGAATCTCATTGGATGAGAGTTAAGCACTGGGATTATAACATATCACATGCATGGCCGTTGTTAAACTAATCCAAGGGTTGAGATTGGTGATTGAGGTTGAGTATATGAGAAAACACAAATCCACTCGTCCAGCTACCAACGCGTGTATGGACAAGATGAAAGTAAAACGCGTGAATATAAAATAATTACAAAGACACCTTATATTCTCTAGCGCTTTTATATTCTACCCAGGCTAAATTTCAGTGAACAAAATAACTTTTTGAATTCCAAATTTCAACCACAACACTTTTAAAATCAAGTTTTAATTAATTCAAAATTACTTTAAAATTGTATAAAATGTTTTGAACTGAACTAATTTGATTTTGAACGGTCTTAAAGTGTTGTAAAACCATTAATGCAAATAGGAGAAATATATGATGCAGTGAGAATGTCCTATTAGTGGTTTTAAGGTTAGAAATAACTTCCCTCTAAGGATTGCTTGGATTTTATTGCTTCTTCTTCTTCATTCTTCTTGAACCTTTGTTTATGGAGCAACTCATAAAGACTAATCCTACTTTGTCTCAATATCCAAACAAGTTGGAACTCCTATATAATATAGACTCAAGTAAGTCAATTATATAGTGTGTTCTCAAGATCCATGGTTGAAAACTTTGATTTCACATATATCGGTCCCCAAAACATGGTATGAGAGATTTTGGTTTAGATTAATCATCCATTGGAATGCTCCATGATGTAATATTAAGAAACCCCTAGTTTTGCGTGTTGTGAGAGTGGGGTATCATTATGTATGACTCCGTATGAATATGAATTTTCAGTGATTCTTCATACATTCCACCATGGCCACACATTTATTTTTGTGTGAATTTCCCTTATGGTGGTTTATCTGTATTTAATTTTTGTCTTCTAATTCGATATATTTATCAGAATAATGTTTTTAGAAATTTTTTCACTATAAATGTTTTTGAAGGCGCTGGAGTGGGGTTATAATGTGTCATGTGTTAAGATTGGGTTATAATTTTATTAAATTAATTTATATTCCATTCTTAAAGACTATATGTTGAAATTTAAAAGCAAACTTTTTAAGGGAATAGTGATTTTAGTCGTTTAAATTTGGAGATGTTAAATTTTATTGTAAACTTAACCGTGTTATTTTTTGAATTAAACGAGACGAGCGTCGGTTTAATTTGTGGTATAAAATTGGGAATGAAAAGTTCAAATTGTTGCATAGTATTAGTTAAACATAATAAATGAATCCAATATCCATGTTTTATCGCACACTTATTTACATATTTCGTAGTCGCACTTTTTGTTTGTGTTAGCTTATCTTAAAATTTCAGCTCCTCTCTAATATCATTTCGTCTAGTTGGTAAGTCACAATTATTTTGGATGAACTAGTTGATAAATCTTTGTGGGTTCAACTAATAATTACACTCTATATTCAATAAGAGATCATGCAATTACGGTGTTTTATTAATTGACAAACAATAAATTACTACATGTGTATCGTAACCGTTGTAGTAGGATGTTAAGTCCTTCTCTTAGTTGTGACGATTTTAATAATACTAGAACTGGAATTCTAATCTCCTCCTGATAAATCCAAAGTCGCATCACTAGAATTTTTACTAACTTCTATTGACCAGCATTAATAAGAAATAATATATTTAAACAAATATAAAGCATTCTCGTAACCATTATAATTATTTCAACCTCAAATGGTACAATTTTACTTAAAGGTAACCATCATACATGGTTTTATGAATTAAACCACAACAGGAAGAAGATCAATTGTCTATAGGATGATATCCCAAGGTTATTATTGGAATTTCATGGATAAAGACTACCCTTAATTCATTTGTAAGTTTTGTAAATAGGGCATGGATATTATGAGGACCTTACCAGTAGCACTGTGAAATAAGAAGTATTTAATTGCTTCCACTGATTACTTTACTGTGTGGAAATAGAACCTTTCACTCACATCAGGGAAGTGGATGCCATGTGATTTGTTTGGAGAAACATCTCTACAAGGTTTAGAATCCCTAAAGTTTTAGTGATGTATAATAATAATCAATTCAACATTAACGTTTTTAGAGATTTTTGTACGGAATTTGGGATCCAGATTCACTACGGCTTAGCCATTTTTCATAATTTAATGGTTTCACAGAGATCACCAACAAAATAAAGCTCGCTAGGATGAAGCACTAAGTGGAAAATGCATAGGGAATATTGATGGACAAGCTCCCATCTATCCTCTTAGACTTAGAAAAATTCCTAGAAGGCCGAAAAGAGGAACCCCATACTTTATGGCATACTATATGGAAGAAATCTTCCCTATATAAATCATTTTTCTAACCTTGAGGATGGAAATATTTGAAGATGGAAAAAATGATGATCAGATGACCTACGAGTTGGGTTTACGGAAGGGGAGAATAGAGAAGGCCCTCAAACATCTCACCCCTTACCAACAAGATATTTTCAACAAAGTGACATGAAGGTGAAGATCAGGGAATTTAAACTCGGTGACCTCATTTTCAGATTGCTCATACTAGTAGCGAAGAATCCCTCGGATGGAAAATTAAGACTGAAACCACAAGAACCATATAGGGTAGCATCAAAAGGAGGGGAATCCTACCATCAGTTAGAATTATGTGGATCAGTAGTGCATATGTCATGAAATTCCATGAACCTGAGGAAGTTGTTACCCTTTCCATTTGCATCTATGACATTTTACTTCAGCATAAACCACCTGAAAATGACGGTATACAGCATTGGCATGGTCGGCCTTGACAAGTCATAAACCTACCTAGTAATTGGATGGTACTACCTAGAAATAAGTGGGTTGTCCACTTTTGGTACATAAACTGACTTAAAAATTATAGCACGTCTCGAGTTGGGATGATCCTTATAGAACATGCAAAAACCCACCTAATAATTAGGTGGTATAATTTAAAAATTAGTTGATCGCTTAATCCTAGCACATAAACCCACATAAAAATGATGCTACATCCCAAGTTAGGATGGTCGGCCTATACCATGAATAAAACCGTGTAAGAATTAGGTGGTACATCTTATAAATAAGTCGATCACCTAGGTTTAACACTTAAACCTACCTAAAAATTGTGGTGCATCCCAAGATAAGATGGTCTTCCCTCAAAAGGCATAAACCCACTTAAGAAATGGGTTATAAAACTTATAAATAAGTTGGTTGCCTACGTCTGACATATAAACCCACCTTAAAACGGTGGTACATCCCAAGTTTGGATGTTAGGCATAAAAAAAAGTATAAACCCACCTACAAATTTGGTGGTATGACTTAAAAATATGTTGGTTTCTTATCTTGGCACACAAACCCACCTAAAAATGGTGGTACATTCCAGGTTTGAATGGTCAGCCTTGAATAGGCATAAACCCATCTAAGAATTAGGTGTTATGATTAAGAAATAAGTTGTTCGCCAACACGTTACTCAAAAATCCAATAGAAAATGCCGGTACATCCTAAGTTTACACAACTAAATTTACTTAAAGGCCAATCAAACAATAAATTAGACTCTGAATGGCCAATTAATTTTGATCAATAAGTCAGGTAAGTCAACATTCCTTTTGAAAAAGGTGAACATTTTTTTAACAAAAGAAGATTTTTATTAATAGATAGAAATATTCTCCTAGGGAACTTACAAGCACTAAAGAAAAGATAAAAAACTAACATTGTTTACAAACTCTTGATTGAGCATAAGTTAGCCTTAAATTATATTTAAGACCCGATTTCTCTTCAACACTTAAATATGGAACACAAATCCTATTTTTTTCTCTATTTTTATTACCATCTACCTGAACTAAAATATTTGATTCTTCAACCATCCCTAAAATCTTAAAAGAATAACTAATTAGAATAATTTGGGATATATATCCCATAATCTTAAAGAGTCTTTAATAAATGCCCTAGATTTTGCAGAATTATGAGATATTTCAAGGTCAAACATAGGAATTTCCACATGTAAAGTAATACTAGGGCCTTCCTATTCCTTAAAAATGCATTAGACAAATTTAGAATATCCTCTAGAGGAGGCATTTCACCATAAGAATAATTATTATCCGAAATGTCTCCCTAAGAATTATTTTGAATATGAATAGGGACAGGGCTAAATAACATATCATTATCAATATCAGTTCATGCCGAGTCAAAATTAAATCCAATCAGGATTGATGATCAACCAAAGAGGTATTATTTTCTGGATCCTATGGGATACTCCCCCTATTTTTAGGTATGGTTTTAGCAGTCAGCATAAGAGATTTTGGATTGTTATTACTTTTGTTGGATATTTCCTGATTTTTTGGGATACTTTTCTCATTTTTAAAACTAAGATTACGCTTTAGGTCGCCGACCACATGGCTAGTAGGTCTGTTACCTGAGATAACTCCATTTTTTTTAAAACCTCAATCGATTTGGTGGCAATATTATCATACAAGGAGCCTATATGTTTGAATTGCAGACTAACTGATCAAGCAGTGGTTCGAAAATGATAGGACCACTCACATTTTTGGCAGCTAAGGGAGTATATTTAAGAGGCTCCTCATGTGACTTGGAAGCCACTTGTGCAGACATAATCCCATTTTTATTTGTGAATTCATTCTCGACAGCTAAGGGAGTAGACTTCAGAGGTTCATGATGTGACTTAAAAGAATGTGTCTCTGATCTAAATATTTTCTCTCTCTATGAACGATATTGAGGAAAATAACATTCATTACACTTCTTCCTTGTCTACTGAGGAAGAAGAAGTTTTCATTCAAAGCAACAAAAAAAAGAAGAATAACCACGAACAGATGATGTGCTCTTTAAACATTTACCCAAAACCTCCAAGACCACAAGAAAAAACGCTCACTCTGACAGCCACCTCCATTCCTATGGAATAAGACAAGGACAACTCCAAAGCTAAAGTATCCTACAGGGATGCTGTCACTAGGAGGGACAATAAAGATGTGTATTTTGATGAATCTAACCTCTCTTGGTCTGATGAAGATGATAATTACGATATCGCTATAAATGAAACACAAAAATTTGATTTTAATGCCAACCCCAGTACGGATAATCCGCTGAAACCAAAACTGATCATTTCACCTAAGAGACTTGAGAAACTCCAAAGTAAATGGAAGGATAGCATTATTGTTAGACTGTAGGGTAAAGTCATCAGGTAAAAAGTTCTCATCAACGAAATTCCTTCATTGTGGAATCTGAAAGGAGATTATGAGGTTATAGACCTTGAAAAAGACTTTTTTTTATTCAAGTTTGATATGAAATGTGACTATAACCACGTTCTTATGGATGGCCCCTGGATTATCAACAACCACTACCTCACAGTCAGGAAATGGGAATCTTTTTTCAACCCGAAGAAAGCCTCGAAAACCCATACGACCATGTGGGTGAGACTCCCATGTTTATCACTGGAGTCTTTCCAAGAAAGAGTGATACACGAGATTGGGAAGCTGATTGGGGAACCCATTAAAATAGATAGAAACTGTGCTAAATCCTCCAGAGGCAAGTTTACTCGCATTTGCGTTGTGGTTGATATCTCAAAACCTCTGATACCTAAATACCTTATTAACGGGGTAGAGTATGATATTGAATATGAGTGTCTTCCTTATTTATGTTTTAAATGCGATATGGTAGGCCATAGACAAGATTTTTGTCCAACCTTTAAGTTTCTGGATAATACTCCGACTAACCAATCGAAAAATAATTAAGCGATGGTTGGGGAAACAAACCACGGGAACACAACGGCTAGTTACTACCCTGACAGAACCTATGAATCTAGGAAAATGACAGACGCTGATAGCTACCTAGAATATGGTCCATGGATTCTTGTGAAACGCAACAACCAGAAACAACCTGCGGAACTTTATGGAGCTGGCAATATGCAGAAGTCGGGGTTTAAAAACTCCCAAAAATGGTGCAATAGTTTTAATTCCCTGAGTGACAAGCCAACTAACAGAGTGCCTGAAAATAACCATAAGGCAGATGGTAGCTGACGCGATCATACCTTACCTCATACGGATGAAATAAATAAGGGTACTACATTTTCTGATAATGGGCAGGATTGGTGCAACTTGATTGACAACGCTATGACAAATCGGAATAAAAGAGTATGTGATATTGGAAAGTAAACTCAATCGAATGAATTGGTGGCACATAATAATGATAAAGCAACGAAGGCAACTGGGATGCAACTCGACACCAGCCACGTGGATAATAATTTGAGTCAAAATAAAGAAAGGACCAGCCACCCTATTCCAACTACCGGGCCTATGATTTCGGATATGTCATTGAATAATTTAAATGATGCCCAACAAGTGATACAAAATGCAAACCACGAGACCGTCATTACACCTCAAACCTCCAAAAATCTTGATACGTCCAACTTCAATTACCTTCTCCCTGAAACTTTAAATAGTAGCCTGACTAACAACTGTAATATGATCAATGGAAATTAATAGGGAAACAGATACGATACCCCTTGCCATTATAGGGGACACATAAATAGTACACACACAACTGCACGAGGAGGAGGAGGGAAAATTCCTAGTGGAGACTATGGTGGACGAAGCGGTAGTGCTAAAGATAGTAAGGAAATTTGCCAAAGTTCGACTGATAATAATGGGAAATCCATTACAGCTATGAAAGTATCGCAAAGTAGCAGCGAACGTTACACCAACAATATCAACAGTAGAGGTGGTACGAATGGTGAAGAACCAACTTCCATGGCCTAATTTTGAGCCACTGCCTCTACACCCTAATCTGTACTCAATGTGAATGCTTGTTTGGAATGTTTGGGGGGCAAGCAAACCTCTTTTCAAACCTACCTTGACCGAACTGATACGTCACAAATATTATGTATTTCACTCGTTAAGCTATGCGTTATTAGCCCCCCGGGTATCTTAATCCCTATATTTATGATCGTTAACCAGACAACCTCGGATTTCTATGTTAACATATTTTTCAGCGGTTAATTGAGCTTTTATAGGTATTTGGATGCTTAGTATGAAGTTTGGATGCATTCCGGCGAAGTTTCGTACACAATCGCACGCGCAAGGGCATTTTAGTCATTTCACAATTTGGGCAACTGGCTCAATGTCTTCACGGAAGTTGTATCCCTATGAATAAGCTTCGCGTGGCCGTAAACGATGCATGAGTATGAGTTCTAATGAAGAAGTTACGGAGATTTTAGAGGAAGATAATTTCAACACACCCATTTTGATCCGACGGTACAAGTGTGTTCGTGTGAGGACACAATCGTTGTGTGTTTCACTGCCGCGATGCAAAAAAACCTAAACTACAACTACACTTGGCAAGCAAGCACAGCAGTAAGTCGAGTATTGAGAATCCACAAAGAGTTATTGAATTTTATATTTTAATTGTTTTGCTACTTCAAAAATAAAAGTGTAAAATGTGATAGGATGGAAATGGTGAAAAAGGGAAAAAGGAAGAAGTTAACACTATACTACAATTAATTAAAATGAGAGTCGGGATTGATTCCACTCCGTGGGCTAAATAGCTAAAAATTAGAATTTTGGTTCGAAAATATTTTAATCTCTCAACTTTGGGTTAAATTCCTTATTGTGTGATGTTTATGCTTAATTGAAAATGCTCAATTACAATGTTTTCGAACCGAAATTCTAATTATTAGTTGTTTAGCCCATGGCGTGGACACGATCCCGACTCTATTTTTAATTAATTGTAGTATAGTGTTAACTTCTTCATTTTCCCTTTTTCACCATTTCCAACCTATCACCTTTTACACTTTTATTTTTGAAGAAGAAAAACAATTAAAATCTAAAATTAAATCACTCCCTGTGGATTCTCGATACCCGACTTACCGTTGTGCTTGCTTGTCAAGTGTAGTTGTAGTTTAGGGTTTTTTTCTTCGCTGAGGCGAAACACACAACGATTGTGTCCTCACACCAACAAACTTTTACCCCCCGTTCAAAATGGCGCCGTTGCCGTGCAGTTGTGTATGGAACTTTGTCGGAATGGATACAAACATCATACTAAGCATCCAAGTACCTACAAAATCTCAACTAACCCCTGCAAAACATGTTAACCTATAAATATGAGGTTGTCTGGTTAACGAGCATAAATATAGGGATTAAGATACCCGATGGGGCTAAAAATGCGTAGGTTAACGAGTGAAATATGCAATATTTGCGTCATATCACGAACTTAACGACATGTACTCCCCAGAAGTGCTTATAATATTGGAGTCTCCAATCCACCTGACGGATATGGGAACCTTTTTCGACGATCTTGGATTCAACAAGAAGGCAAAATCTAACCTGAATGGTAGCGTGGGTGACATTTGGGTCCTCTGGAAAGATGCTTCCACCTCTATCCAACCCATAGCGGTGTCTAGACAAGCCATCCATCTTCTCGTTACGAAAAAACTACGATGATTGACTACTTACGGCTATTTACGCGAGTCCTCTTCCCTCACTTAGAAGAATGATTTGGGAGAACCTTTGCATCCTCGTCGATCAATCTAACATCCCTTGGATGGTCACGGGAGATTTCAACGATCACCTCGACAGTAGTGAGAAAAAGAGCTTCTCTAGCTCACGTGCTAGAGGCAATTGCTCCTCCTTCGCTAGAAATATTAATAAATGCAAACCCTCAGAAATCAGTAGCACGGGGACGAGACTCACCTTGACCAATAGTCGTCGGGGTTTCGCGAATTCAATGGTAAGACTCGACAGATCCTCGACAAATGATGATTGGCGAATTATGTTCCCAGAAGCAGTTGTTGACAATCTTTCGAGAACCACATTGGACTATAGCCCTATGTTCATCTTCACGGAAGGTAAACCTACTCACAAGTTTAATAATAAACCTTTTAGACTCCAGGTTAGTTGGTTTGGAAGGAAGAACTTTGATGATCTTGTTAAAAATTGTTGGTACCCTTCTTATAATATCGACATTAATATCAATCAAATTACTAAAAATGCTATATTTTGTAATAAATATGTCTATGGCAATATTTTTCAAAGGAAAAGAAAAATTTCCAATAGAATCAAAGGCAATTAAATGGCACAACAACAGACCTTTTCCCATAGCTTGGATTTTCTTGAATATAACCTTAGGCAGGATTATAATAATATCATGCGCGAGGAGGAAATTTTTTGGAAAGAAAAGTCGAGAGTCCAATGGGTTAGGTTGAACATCAAGGGAGAGTGGTCCGATGATAGGGATTTAATTGGAAAGCACATTTTGGACTACTTTGTTAATCTTTTCTCGGAAACCAACCCTATTGATATTGATAATTTTTTCGACCCCTCCCTCTTCCCAAAAGTCAATCATGAGGATAATCAGAGACTTAACTATGAGGTTAGCATTTTTGAAATTAGGAAAGGCCTGTTTAGTATAAAATCCTTGAAAGCCCTTGGGCCTAATGGCTTCCAACCATTATTTTTCCAAAAATATTGGGATATTGTTGCCCCAAACCTTGAGGATGCTATAAGAGATAGCTTTGACAAGGGAAGGGTACCCGACCACATGAACACGAGTCACATCACTCTCATCCCAAAAATCGATAATTCTGAGAACATTAGCCAATTTCGCACCATCACTCTCTGTAATGTCACGTACAAAATCTTTGCTAAAGTTATTATGAATAGAATAAGACCCATCCTTATGAAAATCATCCGCCCTTTCCAGGCCAGCTTCCTCCCGGGTAGACAGACGACAGAAAATATCATCATTACCCAAGAAATCCTGCACACCCTCCAAAACAAAAAAGGGAACTCGAGCTGTATTATTTTCAAGATTTACCATGAAAATCTTAATATAAGATTAGTTGGAAGTTTCTCAACAAGTTCCTCATTGCCGTTAATTTCGACTCCAAGTTGATTGATCGCATCATGAACTATGTAAGGACTACTAGCACTTCCCCCTCCCTTACTTCAACCTAACTAGGGCATCAGGCAGGGGGATCCACTATCCTCTTACCTTTTTATCTTGTACACAGAGAACATGTTTTGAAGTATCTTGAGGAAAGAGGATTGTAATGAATGGAAGGGTCTTCGTGCCTCCCTTGGGGGCCCCACCATCTCCCATCTGTTCTTCACTAATGACTTGATTCTCTTCACTGAGGCCTCCAGTTCTTCTTGATATATAATTACGGAGACGCTAAAAAACTTTTGTCTCCTTTTCGGGCAAACCATCACTTTCGTCAAGTCAAAGATCTTTGTTTCCCCTAATATCACGAGGAGAGAGGCCCTCGACCTTGCACACATTTGCGGTATGAGTCTCACTAGTGATCTCGAAAAGTATCTTGGCACTCCACTCATTACGAGGCGTATGTTCAAGAATACTTTCAACGATATCATCGAGAAGATGAAGAGGAAGCTTGCGGGGTGGAAGACCATTCTTCTTTCATTGGCTGGAAGAGCCACGCTCATCCAACCCACCACCTCCACCATTCCTAGTTACAATATGAAGACGATCCCCTTCCTGGCCAGCATTTGTAAGGAGATTGATAAGATAAACCTTAACTTCCTCTGGGGAGAACATGGCACAACGAAAAAGTCCCATCTCGTGAAATGGGATATTGTCTGTCGGCCTAAAAGGTAAGGGGCTGGGGATTAGGAAAGCAGGATTAAATAACATGGCCACTATGGCTAAACTTGGATGGAGACTAATTAATGAAGACAATACCCTGTGGGTCAATGTCTTAAGAAAAAAAATATGCCAATAACCCCAAACTAAGGACATGGACCAAGAAGACTAAGGCTTCCCATATCTGGTATGTTAAAAAATAAGGCTATCTTGAATAAAAACATAAAGTGGAATATCGAAAATGGGAATTCCATCAACCTTTTTGATGATTGGTGGTGTGGAGAAAATCTAATTAATCCAAAATAGGGGATCACTGGTAGAGAGGATACGAAGGTTCAGGTCCTGATTGACTAGCATGGCGTTGGAACCAAAATGCTATAAACTACTGGATCCACCCTTCGGATACCAGTGAAGTCATTTGTATGGACCTACCGAGGATCAACAGGTGTATTGACAGACCTATATGGACCCCCAATACCAATGGTAAATTCTATATTAAGTATTGTTATGAGTTATTCCTGAGTAGAGATCTTTATGTTCTGGGGCACAACGAGTGGAATCTTATATGGAAAAAATATATACCCCCAAAATTGAAAACTTTCTTGTGGACCGTACTCCATGGAAAACTTCTCACTAACCAACACCGGGTGATGAGTAATATGACTGATGATCCAGGATGCCACACTTGCGATAGGATAGAGGTCATGGAGCATGTCTTTTGCGAATACTCCACGACCAAGGAAACTTGGGATCTTATGCGACATATGGTTAAGCCAATCCGTGAGGGCACAAAGAGTTTTAAAGAATGGGTCATCATTAATGTTTTGAAGAATAAAAATGATATTTACTTTATCTGCATAATTTGGCACCTTTGGAAAGCTAGGAATCTCAGAATATTCGAGGATGTCTCCTCCCCGCCATCTATGATTGCCAAGTTTAGTGTAAACTATGCACATGAGGTCATTAGTGCATACACCAAACCTGAAAACCATATGGGGCCTACTACTAATACTACACTAATATCGTGGTATTGCCCTTGTGCAGGTAAGATGAAGATAAATACAGATGGTGGGTGGGATGATAGCATCAAAGTGGAATCTTTTGGAGGCATCGTGAGGGATTGGAGGGGAGATTAGATCTCTCGCTTTTTTGGTAAAATCATTAGAGCTCATCCTCTTCATGCGGAGTTTAAAGGAATATTATACGGTTTACTCATGGCAAGGCAAGACTATTGGGGGCAGTTCTAGTGGAACTCATCCAGGGTAGAGTCATCAGCTTCAGGGTGAGCAGGGTTCCCAGACGAGGGATTATGCTAAGCGTTTGCGATCTGGAGACTCGATTTCCTGTAACACCCCGCCTAATTAAATTCCGGGTGGCCAACCCCATACCAAATTAAAACAAAATATACAGTAGGCTCATTCTTAGCATCACTGTCGAAAATATTTACAACTCACCCAATACCCAATTAAGCTGGTGTTAAAAACTTTCCAAATTTTAATTTCAACAAATCCATTTTTAGTTTAAGAATAACATAACACATTTTATTCTACAACACTTATAATTGAACAGATAACACAAAAGAATTTAAATGAAATTGGAATAAACATTCCCAAATAATGTTAATCTATTACAGTAATTCCAACAATAACAAATGTATTAAAATGACATGAACACAATAGTATATGACTCCGATAGAAACGGATAATTGAAATCCTTTGGGCGACATGCCCTAACTATAAGAATACTGTGAATCAAATGAAGATAGGTGTCTAAGCAAAACTCCATAGTTCCATAACTCGTCATAATCCGCTAAGGTTGGCATCCCTGCTGCTGGACACCTGATATAGAAGATACAATAGAAAAGAAAATATGCAAGGAAACGGGTCAGAGCCCGATTGTGAAAATGATTTTGAAAACAGAAAGTATTTAATAAGTGAAATAAAGCATTTATTATGTACATGTTAGTATCCAACTCTCACTTGCTATTCTCACCTCTCAACTAGAGTGCACACTTAATGTTTCCTATTAACCTCCTAGTTAATGGTTCCTCATTACCGATTTTCATAATTTGATTTCATCCCAGATTATAACCCCGTATGTCCCATACCATACGTCGTATAATCATTCATTTACATTCTATATAAATCGTTTTCCGTTAACCTGAATCTTTTCTCATTAATATGAATTAATCTCTTCAATAACTATTGATTAACTTACTTCAATTCTTTTCTCAATTTACCATTATCTTCAATTATCATACGGTAGATTATTTAACCACAAAATATATCCATTCATTCATTTAATTCATTATATATATATATATATATATATAATGCTCCTGTGCGGACTAGTCCACATTTTAAGAATGCGGACCAGACATGTGTCACCTAACGGTGCGCCTAGAAATTATCGCCTAAATCATAGGCATACTCTCTCTCTTTTCTGGACTCACTGTCAGGTGACACATGTCCGATCCGCATTCTTAAAATGCGGACTAATTCGCATAAGAGCAGGACTGTATATATATATAATACGGCACCCCGAGTCACTGCTGCGGTGCAATGCATTACTCTGCTATTATGTTCCAGTATCGCTGGTCGCTGATTAAGGGACTAAAGATTCGGTAAGGATTCCTCGAACCACAAACAACAACATACAAATTGGAGGAGAAAATAGTTCTCATACCAACGGGCCACGCACATACCTACGTTCCCATAGTCAACAAACTTAGCAACTCCCTGATAAGTCTTTCATAGACCTATGTTCTTGAGCGACAAATCAAAGATCCCATGGATTCATCAGGATATGACTGCCCTCACGCGCAAACCTCCCGTCGATAGCAAGTAAGATAGGTATGTCATACACATAATCATCAATCAATCAAATAGGCATTATCATACCTATAATATACTATCAAGAAGGTACTCATATTAACCTTAGATGATTCCCATACGTAGCATTATATCTCTTTAAATCACACGTATTAAAATATCATAACTTTATTTCTTAATCTAATTAACCCCCGAGCCTCACTCAATACTCAAGGTTCAAATAGGTTTTTCCTCAACATATATTCAGTAAGAAGTCACTAATACCCTACTGGTCCATATCGTCATCTTTCCCGAAGTGCTTCGAATTAAACTCTCCCTTTAATTAGGGTTAAAATCGATAGTTTCAAATCTCTTATAAACACACCTTCTTTCACTTAGGATTAAACCCTCTTGTAAACTTAAGGATACCCAGGTGTTATATTCAATCACCCCTACTGGTTCTATCTTAAATCCTCATTCATACCAATTAGAATCCAACAAATAAATCTAGTAACCGAAATTCTTTTAATTTAATTATCATTATTATAATCAATTAAAAAACAATCAAATTAATTCAAATCTTATCTAGCGTTTACTAATCTTCTCCAAGTCCCATAATATCCAATTAACAATCACCAAAGATCTACAAAAGGTTTGGGATAAGAATCAACATTAAAAAGAAACAACTACAACAATCCTGAGGAGGTCGATCGATCGAAGGCAGGGGGTCGATCGATCGATCGCCTAGGTATCAGTCCAGTTTTTCTCCATTTCTGCAACTACGGGTTTAGCCATTTTTAATCATTCAAACCTTCATATTAACAACCCAAATGACTTATAATCCTTACTACATGATATATCAACATATATGAATGATTTCTAATGCTCTAAACATCCTAGAATCATCAAGAGATTGAATTAAAATCATGTTTGTATCAATTTTTTCCAAAAAATTGACAACATATTATCTTCAAGAACACATCAATGGTTTTCAGAGTTTCTTCAACAGATACATGATTATTTCGTGGATTACTAACTACCTACAACATGAGTTTGATTCCTATATATTTTCAGTTTCCAGAAATTCATTTAACAACTCCATTATTTCTTCCAAACATGAAAAACCATCTCTTTTAATAACTATTCTAACATGGACAATATACAAACTTAGATTGCCATTATCAAACACTTGCCTCTAATGAAGGTCTGATCCTTTGGTGTAGTATATCTCAGGTGGTTCTCCCTTCTCCGGTCAACCTCCGGTGGTGGTCGGTGGTGGTGACCCTTGGTTCTTAGTTCTTCTCCTTCCCAAGTAAACTCTTCTCTTCCAAAGCAACCTTTTACTCTCTCTAGGAAGATGACTTCTCTATTTTGTGTAGATAAGATGAATAATCCACGTACACTTAATCTTTAAATACTTATAATAGGACAAAATCCGAAATCACTATTCATCCTCCCTATAAAAATGACCAAAATGCCCTTTTGGATTGTCTATTCATTTCCAAATGACCCGAGACCCACAACCAATATCCAAATAGACTTTTTTGACTATTTCAAACATTTCGGATGCAACGACGCAGTCGAAATGACTATAAGTTTGCTAGAAAATAAATTTTCTTTTTAATTTAACAAATTAGACCCGACACGTTCCATACCGCGTCTGACTAAAATTTCAAATTACCGAATTTATATCACACATCAATTATCAATAATCATCACATTCATATATTACCAAAATATCTTTAAGTAATATTTAGAATCATACATTTTAATATCCACCATTCGGTTAAAATCCAAACGAATTAATTAGTTATAAATTCAATTAATCCATTAATTTAAAATATAACCCATTTTAAAATTATTAGAAATCACGGGGTATTACATATGCTAAGTCTTGCACGGAAGATTTCTTCACCATGATGGATCCCCCAGCTCGTCACAGAGATATTATCAATGATGACAAGAACAAGACCCAACTCGAAGCCTCCGGATCCAATTAAATGTACTTGTCCCCACTATGGGAAGCTTTTGTCATGTCTTATGTTTTGGCAATATGCCTTGTTATCCTCTTGTACTATCATGGTTATCTTGGTTTATTCATTAATACATTTCCCTTTCACCAAAAAGCAATATTCGGCAGATACCAAACTTGGAACAACTTCATTATTTGCTGCTTTCAAGGGAAACTGATATGACCCATTCTAAAACTTATTTATGGTAGCAGGAATTGTTTTACTCGGAGGTTTTTGGGCAATTTTGGCAACCAAAGATTTGGACATAATTTTTTGAAGGTTTCTACACTCTCTCATTGAGTGTTCAACAGTTCTACAGTAGGTTCAAAAGGAAGGTAGAGATTCATATACCATGTTCACATAAAATCTACCTTCACCTATTTGAAAAGAAGTGTTTTAAGAGGAAGGTTATTCATGTCTACTTCAACTAGAAAACTGGAAAAATTAGGATAAGATCTATCCAAAGTTTCTTTGTCAATACGTTTTGCAATTTGTAAAATCAAGCGAGGATCTCATATTCTTGAATAAGACCCACGAACCAAATCCATACAGTGATGGTAAAGACAAAATATTTGTCCAAGTGAAAATCAGGGACCCATAGAGAGATCTTAAACAATCCAGTTGAGAACTTGGAACTATGAAAAGACCAAATTTTATTCATTTCAAGAGAGCAAGCGAAGCAAATATTATAGAAGCCTTTAGCTACGGGAGTGAGAAACCATGTATTTTGAAGCTTCCAAACATATGTAGGATGCTTTTTCAACTCATCCAATTTCCATAGCTCGTCACCTTTAGCAAGAAGAAGTCTTCCAATGAGGCTAATAGGTCTACATTTTTTAATGACTTCTTGATAAATCTCATCAGTGAGTTTGACGGCCATGATATCTCCATACATGTATATGTCAATCATTGGGGGAAGGGAAGTATAGGATTTGGGAGAATCTTTCTTGATTGCAAGAATGCCAGCAAATGAGGTTTTTGTAAGTTCAACATGTTGAACTTGAATACAAAGAATATTATTGTTATTAGAAAATGGTTGGGAATCAAAGTATAAACTAAGAATAGGAGTTGAACTCATGGCTAGAGAGAGAGAAAAGCGTATTAGGGAGATGGAGAGAAAATTAGAAAGAAAGAGGAACTTCTCTCTCTAGGAGCCATTTTCATTTATGAAAAAAAATATAGTATCTTTCCTCATGTACAACACGTGATATCTTAAATGCATTACACTTTCTAAGTGATAAGAGTTGCAAAGGTTTTAAACAACAACAAAATAAATATGAGCTATAGTTATTAGTTTACTTTGGATCATAAAATTTTTTTACACAAAACAAATAATAGCATTGTAAAAAAACAAAACGTGCAAATATTTATTATGAAAATTACACAAATGTGAAATGTGTACAATTTATGTCTTACATATTTGTTTCGATATAGAAAAAATGTTACATATGACACCCTTGTTGTCTCGATTTTTTTGTTTTAAATGAACAAGTTATTTACTTTAACCATGGTACTAATTACTTATTTACCAGATAAATGAATAGCACACGACAATAAATAAGTCAAATATGAATAAACAATGTTTAGGACCATTTGCGTAACAAAGCACAAACTTAATTGCAAAACTTGTTATTACAAATCTGTCAAAATCCAAGTGTGGAAAACATTTTAGGGCTACCCTTTATCTTCATCATCATGGAAGTAGTCACCATCATCCCCTAGTGTGTGAGAAAATGAGAAACTTGTAACTGATATTGGAAATTGCTTGAGTTGATAACCTTCATCTTCACCAGCAATTGCTAATAAATGGAATCAAACTATTACACTTCAAAACTCACAAGCTAAAATTAATTCTGAAGAGTTGAATTGAACGGTTGAACAGTTTTAGAGAGAGAGAGACGGGGATTGAGTGTTAAGTTATATTTGTTAAAAAACAATCCAGTTGGCCATATTTTCTTTTGCTACAAATCAACAAAGGATGATGCTCTAGCTGTTAAGGTTTCGTTAATATTATATCCCTAAATCATTATATTATGCTTTAATACTATGTTACAAACTGAAATGAATTAAGTTTTTCTGGTGCAAGCCCTGTGGATAATATGGTCCTTATTTTTTTTCTTTTTTTTTTCTTTTGGTAGCATACCATGAGGTGTCCGGGTGAGTTTGCGCGCACCTCGACTAATTCTCATTCGCCGTTCGTGGCTTCCGTTGCCCAAATATTATTTTGACAGTGCCGGGAATTGAACTGGGGACTAAACCCAATCCGCTCTCAAGACTGTCCCAGTGGTAGTGTTATACTACTAGGTCAAGTGGTTGGGTTATATGGTCCTTGTTCCGAAGACAACTTTAAAACGGAAGAACGTTGATGAGTACCGAATTGCAATTTTGTTTGTATATTTAATTATACTTGAAAGTAATGAAATAAAAATGCTACTTCACTAAGATTCTTACTTGCAAACAACAATACCATTACCTAAATATGTATACAACTACACCTATTTTTCTTAGTAAATCTTTGGCCCAAACACTTTTGACAGCATTTTGAATTTTACCAAAATAAAACCCTATTCTGCAGTCGAAACATATTTTCCTTTCATTATCTTTTGATTGTAAAAATATCATCTTTTCTGAATAAAGAATCAAGACCTTTATCACCAGAATTCAGGATTTTGGTTATGGAACTTTCCGAAGATGATGTTTTACCTTCGATGAGTCATATACAATGCACAATATACTCGTGACCAAAAAACTGTGTTTTCCAATTTAATATTAAATGTTACGATACCGAACAAATTGAGTACACCCAAAGTCGTTACAAATTAAGGCTTGAAAAAGTTAAAATCCTTGTATATGTATGGAATCAGACACACGTGTATATATATATATATATATATAGGGAGGCTCACCTACATCATACACTATACATCACACCGTACATCACACCTAATTCTAGGCCATTAAAAGCTTTTTTTTCAAATTTTATATTTTTTCCTTGAAATTAACCTTCCAATAAACCCATATGCAAAAAATTAGGTCAAAATACATTTTGTAACTATTTTTAAAAAATCCACAAAAAACTGCTGGCGCAGACCCTTAAAAATAAGGTGTTTTTGTGGATTTTTTCAAAATAGCTACAAAATGTATTTTGACATCATTTTTTGCATATGGGTTGATTGGAAGATTAATTTCAAGGAAAAAATATAAATTTGAAAAAAAAAAGTTTTTTAGGGCCCAGAATTAGGCGTGATGCATGGGTGATGTATAGAGCATGATGTAGGTGAGTCTTCTCATATATATATATATATATATATATATATATTGAATGGAGTTAAAATAGTTTCAATCTATTTTCACAAACTACTTGTGGGTGAGATGTAGGAAACAATGTCTATTGAAGCATCGGCAATAACGAGTGCTGATTACATGAAAAGTGAAATTGAGATTGAAGCACGGGAATGTTGTGATATTGAAGGGTCACCACCTATACATCTTTTAGTGGTTCAAAATATTAAAAGAAAGGTCGACGAAAAGACTACTAATGAGAGGCTAATAGAGATAAGAATGCGGCAATGGGCTAAGTGGGTGGCTTCATCAATGGTCCTCAACAATGTGGTCTTGCAAGCGAAGATGAATCGATTTAGTTGAAGGCACACTGTTGGATCCTTAATTCGTTCATTTTTTTGTAGTTATACGTTTTGCAATGGACCTACTGCATACTTGTAACTATTTTTATTTTATATTACTAAAAACAGATAATAACGTCGACACCTCATTATTATTACCATGAACACTGAAATAATTAAAAAGGCAAACCACTTGATCATGAGGGCCTAGTTAAAATGTCATGACAAACAACATGGCATATATATAATTTATAAACATGTTTCCTAAAAGGTAAGTTGTTCGCTCCCCTCAGTTCTTTTATCACTTCAATGATAATTATAATTATGTTAGATAAAATTATTAACCATTTTTACACATACCGCCTTTTTAACATTTCTTTCCTTTATTTCAGTGAACTATATACATATTGTTAAAAGATTAAAGGTCCAGTAACTTGTTAGGAAATTCTACTAATTATAAAAGTTTACACTATTTTTACTTTAATGATTTAAAAAGAGTTGTTTAATCAAATAGTATGCTTCATGCTTTAAACCTACTAAATGTATGATTTACACATACATACTTATTTATTTTTATTTTTTTAGCAAGCATGAACACGACACGATGTAACACAATAAGAAATCTTATTTTTTAACCTTATATAAACACAACAAATAATCTTCATTTCTTGTACTTAACACGAAGACGGTCCAATACATGTTATACGAGATGATATGACACACGAAATCTTATTTTTTAACCAACATTAAGAACACGACCAAATCAAATTAAGACACGACACATATCGATAAAAATCTTATATTTTTACATGAAACGGAAAACAATCCAAATAAAAAGGTCACAACATGACACAACACCATTCTTTTTTTAACTAGACATGAACACGACCGAAATAAAAGTAACACTACACAAGACAACACAACTTCCTTGTTTTATTAACCAAACACAAACACTATCCAAATAAAAGTGACACGACATGACATGACATGAAATACTAATTTTTTACCTATTGATTCGGCACAATAATTTCATATTTTTCCCTTACATTTAGGTACTTTAACAGTCTCAATCATTACATTTATCACGGATTTATCTCGTATTTATTGCAACAAACCTTTTTGGAATGTGTTTTGTATTTTATGTATTTTTCATGTATTCTACAGGTTAATCGTGCAGTTGGATAAGAGAGAAAAGTCAAAATAGTGAAATCTTTCAAAAAAGGGAAGTCGAGGGAAAAATGTAAATTTTCAATCAGAACCCGGAGAAGGAACCAACATAAAAGTTCAAGATAAGTTCACGAGAACAAATGCTAAAACGGCACCTCAATCCGATCTACGATGAAGAAGTTATGACCATTTGAAGTTGAAGAGAAGTCCAACCGTAAAACTGCAAATAAGGAAAATAAGCAAGCTAAAAGAGAAATTAGCAAACCCAATGATCGAACCAGTTCGGTTCTGGGAGCAAACCGATTTTAGTTTCTGAAGGGTTCAGTCCCGAGTATTTGGTTTGGTCTGAGAGTTTGGTTTCCAATGAGATTTCTTATCTTTCCCTACATTTTAGCTAAAGTGGTTTGGGTCAATGCTTACATCTTTAGACAAATTTTGGCACTTGTTTAAGTCATTTAGTAGTCTAATTATCATTATTATACACATTGTTATCCAACTAATTAAACATTATTTGTTGGAGAAAAAAAAAGATTGGATATTTTCTACATCAAATTAATTGGATTTTTTCTATTTTCCAGAAATTCTCATTTGTTGTGAATTATCTTCACTGCATTTTGTTTCTTCAAGTTTGGTACAAAATTCTCTAGTCTTTTATTTTGTCATTCAATTATAAACATTTGCTTGGTGGTGATAATTAGCATGGAATTCGAATCCATGTCTATCTAAACCATTTGTGAGTTACGGATCATGAACCCGACCTATGGTTTTTCAAGCTAAGTGTAAAATTCAACTGTCACACCCCGCCTAATTAATTACCCGGTGATATGTCCTTAATTAATTAATTTCATAATATCAAGTCGGTTCAGATAATGCATCACTATCGAAAACTTAAATTTTAATTTAATAAAAACTAACCACCTAATATTTAAAAAGGTTGGTGTCAAAATTTTATCTTATTTATTAACCATCATCATTAAAGGGAAATATTTAATCATCACCATACATCAGAATAGGATAAGAAAAGAACTAACTGAATTTAAATAAAGAACTAGAGTAAACACTTCCAGTCAAAATCCCATACAATAATCCAATAACATGAAATCAAAGTCGAATGATAGAATAAAACAACTCTAAATCTCTGAATGTAAAATAGGAGGGACGAAATGTCCAACTGAAGTAAATAAGTGATAGATAAAGAAGAATATACTATAAAGCATCTACTAGCAATGTCCTGTAACTTCCACATCACCTACATCTCGGCAACTGAATGGATTCTCCTAAGCTTGGTGTCACCTAAAATAAAGTATCAAGAGAAGAGATTTGCAAAAGAAACGGGTCAGAGCCCAAGTAGAAAATAGTTTAAATATAGAAAGTGCTTAAATTGGTTATCAGCACAAATATTATCCATGTTAACTTAGCATACTCACTTGGGATGCTCACCTCTCATCTAATGAGCCTAGCTACCCATATTAGTCACGATACTTTATTTGACTATACGTAGTATAACCACTATGCCGGATAAAATCTCTAAATAACCCAAAGACAATATATCTCTATTATTTAGTAATAGGTTAAAGGATGCTTTAACTCATTCTCATAGAATTCTTAATTCTCAACTAGTGACCCAAAAAGTATATACTTTAATAACGTAGCCAATAGGAAACACATAATAGGAACTCAGCATACACATAAAATCTCACTATGTATACATACAAATATATATATATATATATATTGCACCCATGGTTAAGAAACCCCTAGTGCTAGGCATACTTTGTTATCTAGTCCCATTGCAACGCTCACGTATGAAGGACAACAAGTTCAATTTCTTAAGAACCAATCAAACATATACACATAGTGGAGGCGAATATAGTTCCAAACGGATGGGCTACGCACATACCTACGCACACAAACGACGGTCATCACTATCGTTCTCAGAGATAGATCGTACCTAAGTTCCATGCTCTAGTGGTACGACTTAAAATCCCCCGAAGGCACACAAGATATGGTCCTCCACAAAGCGCTTACCTCCATTCGATAGCCAATAGCTAGGTATGTCATACACACAATATCTCAAGTAATAAGCATGCACACAACTTATATAACTTAATAGGCGTTCACGCAACCTGATTTTCATAGTACATAAGTAATATTATTAATTCTTCCACTCACCGTGATTAGATCATATATTTACTCTCTCGAACCTACATTCCCTCCTAGGTTCTATAAACTTCTTATATCTCGAGAACTATTACAATCCCAACACACTAATAATTCGGAATTTAAGTCACCGGTCACTCATGTAGGTCATTACTCCCACTTGGATAACCCTAGGACAATTCTTAACTCGACGGACCCTAATAAGGCATTCTGAAATCTCGTTAGAAGTCAAAGGAATCTCGTTCGAATGAGGTCCTTCGAACGAGTTCATTCGAACGAAGTTCTCACTTCTAACGAGGTCCATCATTTCATTAGAATGTCGTTGGAATTCTCATTAGAACTCTCATTCGAATGAGGTCGTTCGAACGACCTGGGCGGACTTCGAAGGAGAAGTGAGGTCAGACCCTTATTCTTCTTCAAATTTAATTTTTCCAACTTTCAATCCTCAATATCAATCCAAAACTCAACCCAAATCTAATTTAATGTTCCTAACCTATTCCAAATCACCCTAAGATACTTTCTAATACAAATTAAAGGTTAAATCTTTATATACTCAAATGGAATTCAACAATTTCTTCAATTTCTAACAAATCTCTTAAATATGAACCCAGAATTTTTAAACTTCAATAAATTTCGTGATTTCAACATATAATTACCATATTTCACAGTCCTATCAAGGGAAAGTCCTCTACCTGCAAATCCATTTCCAATTCATGAGGTTTCTTGACAAATTAGTCTAATTAAACCTAAGTTTTCATTGTAACAAGTTTATATTATCTAATCTAAATCAATAAGAATAATATTTGCTAAAAGAGGAGTAAGATAAACACTTGACTTAAAGTGGACTTATGCTTCTCGGGCTGAAATTGGTATGTGGTTGATCCTCTCGTTGCGATCTACACTTTGGAGCAACTTTTGATGGGAATCCTTGAGTTCTTGCCCTTATTCTCTAATGGAGTCTTCTTCCTCCTTGGTATTCCATCTCTCTCTCTCTCTCTCTCTCTCTCTCTCTCTCTCTCTCTCTCTCTCTCTCTCTCTCTCTCTCTCTCTCTCTCTCTCTCGTGAGTTGAAATTGAGAGACCTATGACCCACGTAGCTTTTAATTAAACCTAATGTTCATCCATTTGATTACTCAAAAAATTCAAAAGACTAAAATACCCCTCTCGGGTGTCCTTTTGGGCTAAAATGTCCAGGACTCCAATTAAAATATCCGAGTAGTGTTTTCTGACTATTTCGACCCTTTCGGACACAGTGGCGCACTCAAAATAGTCGTTTGAGTTAAATAAAAATAATTTACCTTTTTTAACCCCCAAATATATAATAGTGACGCGACTCATACTCGCATCTAAAATAATTATATTTTAACTACCGTGTATCTCGTCCCCGACCATATTATTATTTCTGAAATAATATTACGTTACTCACTATGTAATGTTCAACATAGTTATTACTCAACATGATTTTAACATAATCATTTTCCATAACCACTAACTCTCGTCATGCTAGTAATTATTACCATTAATTCGGATTAATTATAAATTTAATTATTCTCCCTTTAAATTAATTAATCCCAATTTTCATAATTTCATAATAAAATAAATATGTGTAAAAATATGGGGTATTACATCAACATCATTAAATAAATAATCATTTCATTACGCATGGTGATGTTGGTGGAGGCAACGAGATAGCCGAGAGAAAAGCATACCTGAATGAAGCCAAAGAATGTTCATATACTCGACAAATTAATTTGTTTGGCAATATTGTTGGCCGCCTAAGAAAAGAGAAAAAGACAAGCTAGTAATAGGATTTTCAAATAACAAAATCACTTTATTTCCACGGTGATCCGTTGGTGGTCAATATGGGGGTACATGAAGCAAGAGTTTTTGGAATTTTGTTTAACAAGGGTGGCTCAACTGACGTCGTGTTTTACGATTGGTTCAAACGACTGGGGCTACACGACAGCAAAATGGTACCGGATCACAGGCTCCTCAAATGCTTATCGGGAGAAAACGTGTATCCTTTGGGAACTGTCAAATTAAAAGTATTAATTGGCACCTGGCCAGTAATCTGAATTAAGAGGATCCGCTTGTTTGTCTTAAATAAGAATGTTCGATCGACCTACAACATGTTCTTAGCAGAGTCGATATAAAAAGGTTTGAAGAAGTACCATTTACCATTCATTAATGCGTGAAATTCTCCCATGCACTGTAGGGTCGACATTTTTTTATTGGAAATTAAGTTAAAGCCAAAGAATACTATTACACCTTAGTCGATCAGGAAGAAGCAAAGAAGCTCACCCCTACCTACCAGATTGAAACCCTAAACCCTCGTGAGGAGGCTGATATTGTTAAAGGAAATGTTGTAGAAGAAATGGAGACCATCATCCATAATGACGATTACCCTGAAAGAATAACACAGATCAACTCGTCCATAGATCTAACCCTCAAACAAGAATTAATAAATTCCTGAAATAATGAAATATTGTGTTCGCTTGGAGTCATAAGGATATAGAAGGGATTGACCCATGATTCATATGCCATGAACTGAACATTATGAAGGATGCCGGGCCAATTAAACATAAATTACGTCTATTTAGCCCTGAGAAGAATATGACCATCCAAGAAGAGATTGATAAGTTGCAAAAAGAATGTTTCATTAATGATGTCAAATATCTTGAATTGTTGGCTAACGTTGTATTTTTAAGGAAGAAGAATAACAAGTGGCATATGTGTACTACCTTCATAGATCACAATAATGCTTGTCTGAAAGATCATTTCCCCTTGCATATGATTGATTAACTAGTTGATGCCACTCCTAGGCACGTATTACTCATTTTGATGGACTCTTACTCAAGTTATAACCATATCAAGATGAAATTGGAAGACAAAGAGAAAACCTCATTCATCACTAGACGATGTACCTACTGCTACAACATTATGCCCTTTAGGCTAAAAAATACGGGTGCAACATACCAAATGCTAGTGAATAAGATTTTTAAAGAACAAAATTGTAAAAATATGGATGTGAGTGTATGAATCATATGCTCACCAAAAGTAAGAAAGCAGTCGACAACATCAAAGACTTGGGCCAAACGTTCGATGAGTTAAAAAAGCATCAGAGGAAGATTAATCAAACTAAGTATTCGTTTGGCGAATAGGAAGGAATGTTCTAGGGATTCATTGTGAACCAAAGAGGTATTGAGGCCAATATAAACAACATTCAAGAGTTAAGAGACATCCAGTCCTCATAAATTAGAAGGATGTGCAAAAGTTGATTGGAAGAGTAGCAGCCCTCAAGATATTTATATCTCGAGCTATCGATAGGCGCCTACGTTTCTTAAAGGTACTAAGAAAGGCTTTGGAATGGAATGGAGAATTCTAGAATTCTTTTTTGGAGTTGAAGAAATATTTAGTATCATCATAATTACATTCCTGACCATTCATGACAGAGAAACTTTATTTATACCTGGCGGTATCTGAAAATCGTTGTCCATATATAGAAAATCTTTCTTTAGCCCTCATTCAAGCCTCTCAAAGAATTAAACCATATTTTTAAGAACATACTATTGTGGTTTACATGAACTTTCCATTAAACCAAGCCATTCACAAACTCGAAAAGTCAGGAAGATTGATAGTGTGGGTTGTAGATCTGGGAGAGTATGATATACCTTATGAAGCCAGAAAATTGAAAGTCCAGGTGATACTAGACTTTATAGTTGAGTTTACTTATGAAGAAAAACCTACCAAGCAGACTCCAGTGAGAGAGAGCTCAATAATAAAGCAAGTTGAGTAAACTTATTCGAAAGAGAGTTTAGTGACAAATCCACCTGAGCAGACTTTTTCGAAAGATAACTCCATGACTAAAAAACCAGAGACGTCCACCATGTGAGAAGCCACCATGTTCTACTTGGAGCAAAGTAAAAAAATATTCAACTATGGATCCTTAGTTCAAGGAGATTTCAAAGAGGATCTGCCTGTGTGGAAGATTTTTGTAGACGGATCACCATAAGCCCCAAGTAATGGCGTCAGGTTAATAATCAATACACTAGATGATATAGATGTGGAAGACACACTTAAATTCCAATTCAAGGCTTCTAACAATGAAGAAGAAAATAAGGCATTAATTACAGGTTTTGGATTAGCACTACCCTTGGGCGTCGAGCAAATATTATCTCACATCGAGTACCGACTTTCAATCAAATGTTTGGATTTTACGTTGTCAAGGGAGAGTTTATGACAAGGTACTTAGCTAAGGGAGAAGAAAGAATATCCAAGTTTTCAATGGTCAAAGTAGTCAGAATACATAGGATTGAAAATGCTCGGGCAGATGTCATTGCTTGGCTCGCTTCTTTGATGAGAATTGAGTTAAGGAGGGCTATTCTAGTAAACATCCTCATAAACAGGGGTACTGATGATTAAGGCATCAATTTGATCACGTTATATTTAGGTTACTCATGGATGGATCCAATCAAGGGGTATATTGAAAAATGTGTCTTACCAGACAACCCAAAAGCAGCTAGAAAGTCGAGCCACAAAGAACTTACATATGTGGTGGAAGGAGGAGTTCTATACAAAAGAGGATTCATTATCCCTATACGCAGGTGTTTCCACCCTAACGAAGTAGAAGATTTTATTAAGGAAGCACAAAAAGGGTCTTGTGGTGCCCATTCAGTAGGAAGATCATTGGTCAAGATGCCTAGGTGAGCCTATGTAATAAATACCAGAAGTTTGCAACAATTAACAGAATACCTAGAGTTAAACTTAAGCGATCACATCCCCATAAATCTTTTCTACGTGGGCAGTTGACTTGGTTTCCCTAGTGCCGAAGATAAGAAGAAGGTTCAAGTACTTAGTCATTGCAATAAGTTATTTCACATAGTTCGTGGAAGATAAACCTCTTATTGATATGTCCTAATAGAAAGTCTTCCAATTTATTTCAGGAAAATCATATATCGGTATGGCATGCCATATGCCTTTATCACGATTACGAAACACAATTTGATAATCAAGAATTCAAAGATTATTGTATCCAATCCAAGAACGAAAAGCTATATTCTCCTTTTGGACACCCTCGGTTCAATGACCAAACATAGGTGAAAAATAAAACTCTCCTCGATGGGCTAAAGAAAAGTTTGGATGATGCTAAAGGAAACTTGATCAATGAGTTACAAAGTGTACTCTGGGACTATATGACCGCATCGAGGACAGCTATCGGAGAAACCCCCTACTTGTAAGAATTTGGGATAGAAGTATGGTACCCACATAAATTGGTCTGCCCAGCTATAGATTGATAAATTTAACTCTCCCAAAAGCGACCTAATGAGAAGGCTCGGATTAGACTTAATCGAGGAAGTCATAGAAAATGTGGCACTTCGTGTGGTAGCTTACCAGCAATGAACTTATTTATTTTATAACACGAGGGTGAAGTCGAGAAATCTAAGATTGGGGGACTATGTTTTAAATAAAGTAATCTAGGAGGGATGTTCGACCAAGTACTTATATCCTGAAAACCTTAGAAGGAGAACAATTCAAGAATCCACCGAATGTGATGCATCTGAGGAAGTACTATTAGTAATCATGAGGAATGTAAACTTTTAATATTTTTGTAACTTGTCTTTCTCGGCTTCAATAAAAAAGATTAAAATCATTAGAAAAGTGTACTCGGGTGTTTGGATTGGGTCCCGAGGCATTTTTAGGCCAAACCAGCACCCCATAAGGGTATTTTAGTTTTTTGGATATTGGGGGGGAAAAGACCTTCAAATTTTAGAGGTTATATTAGCAGTTATGTTGAAGGAGTTAGGGTAGAAGTTACAAAAACTACATAGAGGCCATTAGAGGAGGAAGAGAAGGATTTCAATGGTTCCTACACAAATTTTTCACCCCCCCCCCCCCCCACATCGGAGTGTAGATCAGGAGGAGAGGAAAGCCACCCCAACATCTTTTCACAAAGAATCAAACCTACAACATTAGGCAAATGTTTGTTATACTGAATTGAGTGCATATAATATCCATGTTAGAGTAGAATTGAACAATACCCATGAATAAATGATTCTTTTTTTTTTAATTTGGAGACTTAATCCATGATGGATGGTAGGATTTGAATGTAGATTAAAGGCATATGTGATTTGAAGACGAAATAATAAGATCTGGAATAATATAAAGGGGTAATTTTAGATTTAATGATGTATAGGAATGGAAGATTATGAAATTAGGGTTTATGGACAAATTTGAAATAATGAGTTCTTGGGTTAGGATTCTTGATGATTTAATGATATATTCACGTTGGCAAACACCCTTATATGTGTATATAATGTTTGGGAATCTTGGTTTTAAATTTGTCGAAGAAACATGAGGTTTTGGGTAGTAAGAATCGAGAAAAACACAATTGTGTAGATGAAGAAGGATCTTGACACTTTTTGAATCTATTCGGCCCAAGGGCGAATCAATTCGGTTAACCGAATTTTGACAATTTTTTTATTTTAGTCTTAAACTTGAAATCGATGAACGGGGGAATGTTTGGGATACTTCAAAACATTGTGAAAGATATTTTGGGTTACGATTAGAATGATGTGAGATTGGGAATTATTCAAAAATGAAATGAATTAGGGATAAGATTAATCGATGTTGTTAGCAGGAATTCGGATGTGGATCCCCGGATTTTAAACTCTTTAAAATTATACTTCCTTTTCTTGTTTACTATGCGGAAGCGTAAAAGGTGATGGTTCAACTTAAATATCAAATTTTAATTTCTATTTCAAATTCAAATTAAACCCAAGTGAAAATTAATTAAACACACGCAAATATTATTTTTCACTTAAACCAATTAATTCATGTCCTAGAATTTGCCTAAGTCATAATTATCAATATTCCAAAGTTAAGCCAAACCAATTTTAGCAAATGACTTGAATTAAATAAACAATTATCCAAATTTAATTAGCACCCAATTAAATTAAGTGTGACAATAAAAACCATTTTTATCTTGAATTACCCTAAGCATGAGTTCTAATTCATTATACAAGATAAAAATAAATCAATCACACTACGCCGAGATGTACGAGGAAAAACCCACAACGGGAAACAACCTCGGACGGCCCTAGCCACAAATCCACTTAGTACAGAATTTACAAATACAAGACAGAAAGGCTTACAACACACGACTCCAACCCTCTCAAGACCCGACACTTCTTCTTGTAGATACCTATTCCTAGCGGATAACCTTGGAGCTCCACCACGGTCTCGGAATCCATCGATCGGACTTTATATGGTCACCGTCACTCGAGCATGGAGCCTTTCTCCAAGTGGGTAATGCCGCAACAAAACTCTTCTTCTTTCTTTATGGGATGTAGAAGAAAACCCGAAACTTCTGTTTGAACGAAAGAGATGAACCCGGTGCCAAACTCCAAGCAAGATATATGAATATGGGAACTTGGAAGAAACTAATTTGTGTGTGAACTAGAGTGGTGTATATTTTTCTCTTTGATAAAAACTCACTTAAAACATGATCTTTTTCCCTTTTTGATTTTACTCTCAAAACACTCTCTAGGAGTTAGTGAGATATGAAAAAGATAGATTAGAAAAATAGTTTCCCGCACATTGATATTCAACAAAAAGTAATGGGGTAAAACCAAGTGGGAAAGTGGGCAAAACTGCTTAAAACTGCCAAAAATTGTTCCCGCCTGGCATCTCGTTCGAACGACATTCTCGTTCGAACGGGTCTTCTAAGGAAGTTCCAGTATGAACTCGTTAGAAGGTCATTAGAAATATCGTTAGAACGACCATCTCGTTCGAATGACAGTTCGAACGAAGTTCGAGTATGCCATAATGGGATGTCGTTGGCAATCTCGTTCGAACGACTTGTGGTTCGAACGACACTTCGAACGAACTCACAGAATGTTCAAAAATTCTTTTTAAGCCCAGAAACATCTATATACTTTATATATAAGTTTTAATATAAATCATTTTGAAAACAAAACGTAGTTTTGAAAAACTAACACCCAATAAACAAGTTCCAAGCTCCTATATATATATAATTGAATTTATACCTTGTGAGCATGGAACTATGGTTGATGACGTATAAATGTGGCATGAAATCGGCATGATGATGAAGCTTTATACTCTTTGCCGCTACGTCTTCAATCAAACTTTTCATAGGCTTGAGAATATTACAATTAAATACAATCCTATGTGTACATGTTTTTGTCCAGAATTGAGCCAAAACTATATATGGACTCAACTGGAAATTTGTGTCCTTACAAATCTCCCCCTTTGGCTATTCCGGGACAAAAACCAAACAATAATCCTAAAGGGTCGTCAAGCTCACTAGACTCAAAACATAACCCACCCAAACTTGACTCAACCCAAGGATCAAACGCTTTGCCATTGAAAGATGCCGCTTTAGAAGAATTCCTGCACACTTAAGCAAACTCATCAAATGCATAGGGAATATCAAAGTATTAATTCTCCCCTTTATCAAAATGATCAACCCAAGAAGTTAGCTACTCCCCCTATCATTCTCCCCCTTTTTGGTCAGGAATAGGCAAAGGACAAAGAACAAATATAAAAGCATGTTGAAGCTTAAAGTGATACCAAAACTAAAGTATAAGCATAGAAGGACTAGAAAGTAAGGCAAAGGCAAAACAAAATATCATATATATATGTACTAGAAATATATCAATAATGCACACGCATATATATATATATATATATATATATATATATATATATATATATATAGAGAGAGAGAGAGAGAGAGAGAGAGATAAACACACACATGACACAAAATACAATAAGTTTGCACACTCGTATGGCAAAAATGTGTCATATGGAAACGGAAGTGTTGGGGTGTGAACTAGTAACGATTAAATTTAGACCTAATCACTTAAAACATGTTCACGGAGTTCTCAATTGATTGCAAACTTCAGCACATTTGAATATAACCTCATGTGACAATATAAATTGAACTCAATGAACAAACATACACAATGCATACAAGCCTAACATATTGATGATTCTACAAACCAATAGAGTCATGACATGAAATACGCAACTAGGATAAACGGACATTGTGCAAACCGTTGATATACCATCTGATCTCCCTCAGTAAGCATTTATATTAATTTTGAATGAATATATCAATCAAACATAGGCCTTGGCAAATTATTTCTCTTTTTAATGCCATATTTTCTGTTTTTAGGCCTTTGGACCACGCATTTCTTTTAGGTCCATTCAAAACGGTGGCTTACAATCGCAAAGGATCACTTAGTCCTTTCGGAGCCCTTCCCCGTGCACATTTATATTTATCATACTTTCATTTTTCACAAAAATCTCACGTGCAACGTATTTTGACATGCACTAGTCCTCCTAGGTCACAAATATGTAGATGACAAGATTAGTAGGAGAACACCTCACATAGCTAAAATATACATATGAAGTTAAAATTTCAAAAGAGCTCGTGCATGTGTGAATAGAGGCATATAAAAATAGAATCCATTTAAAACAACACAAAATCCAACTACTCCATGTAAGCATGGTAAAGAACATAATAAGGATTGATAATCTACACCAAAAGTTCTAGCCACATGAGAGCGTTAAAGGTGGGATTCAAACACAAGTATATGCCACTTAAAGTGTGTCAAGCCAAAATACACACAAAATAAAATCTTTTTGAGTTTTTGACATTTATAACCAAAAATAAAAATATATATACTCAAAAGACAAACCAAAATCATTTGAATTTTTCTTTAAGCTTAAATTATCAAAAGATAAAAACTTCAAATGATAAACAAAAATCATTATTCTAGCATGTGATATGATATAAAGTAAGGACTAGAAAATGATTAAACAAGCATACATTTAGCATGTGAATATAGCATGAAGTACAAAGCTAAAGTATGCAAGCACTAACACATTCATCCTTTAGATTTAGCAAGGGAGGAAGCATGCGAAAGTAAATGAGAATCAAAAACCCTATTTTGCAAGGAAACCAAGTCGGATTTCCTAACCCAAATTAATGAAGAAAGACTGTCTTGGGGTGTAGGAGTTCTAAATACATTGATTGTATTATGTTGGGATTTTCTAGGAATTCGTTTAAGATCAAAACAAAATTTCTTAAGATGACCTTTTCGACCACAATGTGTACAAGTAAAAACATGCCGAAAAGATTTACCTAAGGAGTGATCTCTAAAAACTTTCCTAGTAGATTCTCCTAAAACATTGGTTTTGGCGTTATGAGTAAATTCATTACAAGTATTGAAGCCTAAATCACAAGTGTCATTTTTAATTTGGACCGTTCCTAATATTTTATCTAATTTTTCCGAACGACACTCCAAATCAAATTTGACATTACTAGAGTCTTTTAATTTATTTTGCAACTCTAAAATGTTAGACTCTAATAAAACATTTCGCTCTTCAAAAGTAAGAAGCTCCTTTTCCAAGGATTCCATTAAACACCTAAGGCTATCTCTCTCGCCTTCTATATATTCAAGCTTCTCTAGAAGAGCTTTCTCTTGTGTCCTAAGGTCTTCAACCAACATACTATTATCAACGACCTTGACACGTTCTTTCAAACTAGCTTCTAACTTCAAATTATCTCTTTTCAATTTAATAGATTCTTTATATAATTCTTGAAAAGCATTTTGAAGTTCACTCACATTAACCTCTTCTTCATTTTCACTCTCTCTTTCTTCTCCACTCTCACTATCATCAAAAATAAGAGAATCATAAACTATGACCTTGGAAGTGTCATGTGTTAAAGTTTCATCAATCGATGACTTCTCACTATCACTCACATGACTAGCCATAAAAGCGAAAAAATTAGGCTTAGTGGGGGAATCGGGTCCCTCTTCCTTATCACTATCAATAAGGGTCGCATTATATGCAATGGGTCGTTTACCCTCTTTCCTTAGTTTAGAGGGGCATTCATAAGCCCTATGACCATAACCCTCACAACCAAAACACCTATTAGACTCGTCCCTATTTAATTATTCATTAATAGGTTTAGGGATCTTCTTTACTTTGTCATGCTTAGAAGTTTCAAATTTCTTAAAATCATATTTAAATTTATCTTTGTTAAATTTAAGAAAATTTCTAAATTTTCAAGCAAACAAAGCCATATCTTCCGAGTCAATATCACTCTCGCTCTCTACTACTTGTTTGACCTCTTTTCGGGCTTTTAAAGCAACGCCCCTTCCTATTTTCTTTTCAGTTTTAGAGGGAAACATGTTTAGTTCATAGGTTTGTAAATCACCTACAAGCTCTTCTAATTTCGTAGAAGCTAAAGTTGGTAAAGAATTTAAAACGCTCACTTTTGGAATAAATCTATCGGGTAGGGACCTTAAAATTTTCTTTACAACTCGGTTTTCGGGTATTTTCTCTCCCAAATTAAAAGATGAATTGACAATATTGGAAAGTCTAGCATAAAATTCATCAAAAGTTTCATTATCGTTCATTTTGATAGTTTCAAATTGAGTGGTGAGGTTTTGGAGTTTCGAAGCTTTAACGACACTAGTTCCTTCATGAGTTAGTTGTAAAATATCCCAAGATTCTTTAGCGGTTTCACACGTCATAATACGTCGGAATTCATCCGGTGTGACAGCACTAATCAAGGCATTCAAACCACGGGAATTAAAATTAGAAAGTTTAAACTCATTTTCAGTCCATCTATCGGACGGTTTGGGAACACATTCATTTTCAACTAAGTGAGTTGGTGGGGACCACCCGTTAACTACATACATCCAAACTCTCTCGTCGATAGATTTTAGTGCCGATTTCATTCGCGCTTTCCAATACGCGTAGTTAGAACCATCGAAAATAGGAAATTTAGAAAATGGGGAAAATTCCATTTTAGCCAAAAATATTTAAAGGATCTTAACGAAATAATTTATCGCTTTGGCTCTGATACCAATTTGTTAGCAGGAGTGCGGATGTGGATCCCCGGATTTTAAACTCTTTAAAATTATATTTCCTTTTCTTGTTTACTATGCGAAAGCGTAAAAGGTGATGGTTCAACTTAAAAAACCAAATTTTAATTTCTATTTTAAATTCAAATTAAACCCAAGTGAAAATTAATTAAAGACACGCAAATATTAATTTTCACTTAAACCAATTAATTCAAGTCCTAGAATTTTCCTAAGTCATAATTATCAATATTCCAATGTTAGGCCAAACCAATTTTAGTAAATGACTTGAATTAAATAAACAATTATCCAAATTTGATTAGCACCCAATTAAATTAAGTGTGACAATTAAAACCATTTTTATCTTGAATTACACTAAGCATGAGTTCTAATTCATTATGCAAGATAAAAATAAATCAATCACACTACGCCGAGATGTACGAGGAAAAACCCACAACGGGAAACAATCTCAGACGGCCCTAGCCACAAATCCATTAAGTACGAAATTTACAAATATAATACAAAAAGGTTTACAACACACGACTCAATCCCTCTCAAGCCCCGACGCTTCTTCTTGTAGATACCTCTTCCTAGCGGATAACCTTGGAGCTTCACCGCGGTCTCGAAATCCACCGATCGGACTTTATATGGTCACCGTCACCCGAGCAAGGAGCATTTCTCCAAGTGGGTAATGCCGCAACAAAACTCTTCTTCTTTCTTTATGGGATGTAGAAGAAAACCCAAAACTTCTCTTTGAACGAAAGAGATGAACCCGGTGCCAAACTCCAAGCAAGATATATGAATATGGGAACTTGGAAGAAACTAATTTGGGTGTGAACTAGAGCGGTGTATATTTTTCTCTTTGATAAAAACTCACTCAAAACATGATCTTTTTCCCTCTTTGATTTTACTCTCAAAACACTCTCTAGGAGTTAGTAAGATATAAAAAAGATAGATTAGAAAAATGGTTTCCCTCACATTGATATTCAGTAAAAAGTAGTGGGGTAAAACCAAGTGGGAAAGTGGGCAAAACTGCTTAAAACTGCCAAAAAAATGTTCCCGCATGGCATCTCGTTCGAACGACATTTCGTTCGAACGACATTCTCATTCGAACGAGTCTTCTAACGAAGTTCCAGAATGAACTCGTTAGAAGCTCGTTAGAATGACCATATCATTCGAACGACATTTCGAACGAAGTTCCAGTATGCCAGAATGGGAAGTCGTTGGCAATCTCGTTCGAACGACTTGTGGTTCGAACGACAATCTCGTTCGAACGACACTTCGAACGAACTCACAGAATGTTCAAAAATTCTTTTTAAGCCCAGAAACATTTATATACTTTATATATAAGTTTTAATATAAACCATTCTGAAAACAAAACGCAGTTTTGAAAAACTAAAACCCAATAAACAAGGTCCAAGCTCCTATATATATATGATTGCATTCATACCTTGGGAGCATGGAACTATGGTTAATGAAGTATAAACGCGGCATGAAATCGGCATGATGATGAATCTTTATACTCTTTGCCTCTACGTCTTCAAACAAACTTTTCGTAGGCTTGAGAATATTACAATTAAATACAATCCTATGTATAAATGTTTTTGTCCGGAATTGAGCCAAAACTATATATGGACTCAATTGGAAATTTGTGTCCTTAGAGATGTGATTTGTAATATAATGAATTTGGGAAATGAGAACGAGTCACGGTGAAGTTTAGCAAATCGATGACTTAAGCTAGTATGGTATGAGTGGATTACCTACTAAAATACTTCAAAGAATAACTGGCACACTTCGAATAGTGGGGGATACTCGAGAATATACGATAATGAGTTAAATGGCAAATCAATAATACATAGGATATTCAGCAGTTATATATACTATGTACGAGACATATATTATAGGTTGCATGTGCAACTATGTTGATGCTATATATATATATATATATATATATATATATATATATATATATATATATATATATATATATATATATATATATATAGGTTTTATGAATACCTATTATGTGAATTCTCATGTGTGAACATACCTAAGCTACTTTCTATCACGGGAGGTTCCGCATCGTGGACAGTGTTATCCTGATGAGTCTATTGGGGGGATTTTGACTTGTACCTCAGAACATAAAACTTAGGGATTGTGCACTACTTGTGTGAATAAGGGTGTGATTGGTCATTTGGGTGCGTTAAGTGTGTGAATAGCCCAAAGACGTAGAACTATGTTCGCCTCCAAATTTGTGTGAATTGTGAATGTATGGTTCAAGAGTAATTCCGAACCAGATATCCTTACTTAGTATGTGATGTAGAAGGACTTGATAGCAGAGTATGCCCGCATCGCAAGTCTCCACCTAGGGATGTCGTATTCGTATATATTATAAGTGTGTAGTATTTATATATACGTGTGACTTATTCTACTACGTGTGCATTAGTATAAAGGATAGATAGTGACATCTAAAGTAAGATAAGGATGTGAAGACTTAATAATTCATCAGTAACTTTTAATAGTTAAAAGGGATTGAAAATTTAGTAATGTATTATATGTGCAATACGAGTGGGCACAGTTAGCTAATAGTTATTTTCCAAGACATCACACTTTCATTTTATATCTTGTATTGTCTTTTGGATTTATATTATGGATGGTCGTATTTGGATTTTTCTCTAGAGTGTTATTCCAGGAATATTTATTCATTTCGTTGTGTTATCATTTATTATTATGTTTACTGGAATAGTGAATGTGAAGTATTCGTTTAAATTTAATACATGTTAATAATAAGAATGAAATTTTGACACTGGGCCATTGGGGTATTAGTAAAATAATTGAATTTTGATAGTGATGCTAAGAATTAAACCATTATTGATTCTTGTTTAATTTAGTAATGGACTGATCACCTAGGATTGAAATCGGCGGGGTGTCGCATTTAGTGAAGATCCGAGGTCATTTAGCAAAGTTATGAAGTTATGAGGTTCAAAATGGGAATGTATAAAATTCAGCTTGTAGAGGAGTTTAAAGATAATTGCATGCAACAATATCATTGAATTGCTTCTTGGCACAATGGTCATGTACGTGTGAAGGGCATCAAGAGGTGAGGGGTCGAATTCCCCCTCACTCTTATTCCTTTTTAGTAAAAATTCAGCAGTTGTCAAACCTAGATTTATACGAAAATTATTTTCAGATTGGTGTAAAAAAGAGTCACTCTTTGTGTCAAACACCCAAAAATATGATATATTTTTAATACTTGTTTTTAGGATAATTACCAACCTAAATACAACCAATAAAATGGTGTTTTGATGCAAATCAAATATCTTATCCCAAAGCTTATAAATAAGACCATTGGGTTCATTATTTGGCACTGGAAATTTTTAGGGAGCCTTTAGAATAATTTTTGGTACTTTTATTTTAGGAGTATAGTTTTTTTAGGGCCAAGAATTATTCTTTTATGAGAAAAAATTTGCCAATATCAATTGTAAGGGATGATTAATTTGTATGTTTCTTTTATATATGAAGCTTATTATTCATTCTTACACTTTTATTTTGTCTTCAATGATGCAAGCTTAATTCCCGTACCAATAGGTAGAGTTTATTATGTTTGAATAATAGTGTGCATAGTTTAAATTCTTCCTTATTACCCGATATGTTCTGAAAGCTTAAAAAATTGGTATTCATTTAAAATGACATGAGAGCGTGTTTTGAACCTTCGACTTTGATTGATTTTTTTAAAATTTTAAGTGTGAGTACTTTCTGATGGGTTATAATTTTATCAAATTAATTGATAGTCCATGCTTAAAGAGTATACTTTGAAATTTAAAAGTGAACATTTTAAGGGAGTGGAGATTTTAGCCATATAAATTTAAAGACATTAAATATTATTGTGAACTTAATATTGTTATTTTATGAATTAAACGTGAAGAGAGTTGGTTAATTTGTGTTATAAAATTGGGAATGACAAGTTTAAATTATTGCACAATATTATTTAAACGTAGTCACACTTTTTAGTTATGTTAGCTTAGTAAAATTGGGAATGATAAGTTTTCTCGTACACTTAACTATATATTTCGTAGTCGCACTTTTTATTTGTGTTAGCTTAGTTTAAATTTTATCTCCTCTCTAACATTATTTTTTCTAGGTGGGCAATCACAATTATTTTGAACGAACGAAATTAATAAATCTTCGTAGGTTCGATCCATACTTACACTAGCTGTTATATAATAGCCCATGCACTTGTGGTAATTTATAAGTTAACAAATAATAAACTACTACACTTGTATCTCAACTGTTCTAGTACGATGTCAAGGCCATATCTCGATAATGAGGATTTCAATAGTAGTAGAATTGGAGTTCCAATCTTCTCCCGATCAGCCCGAAGTCGCATCACTAGAATTCCTACTGAGTTATATTGACCAAAATTAATATGAATTAATGTATTTAAACAAATATAAAGAATCCTTGTAATCATGATTTTTATTTCAAAATGAAATGATACACCGTTATTTAAAGGTAACCATTATTCATGGTTTTAAGAATAAAACCACAACAGGCGGAAGATAACTTAACTATGGAAAAATATCCTAAGGTTATTGTTGACCTTTCATAAAAAAATATGACCTGTAATTCATGAGTAAGTATTCTAAATGTCAAGAGTTATCCCCTATTATTAAGAAACTGAGCGGGGATCTCAATCCTTTCACAAACCCACAACCACTCGCTTAATAAGGCATGTATATTGTTGGGACCTTACAAGAAGCACTAAGAGATAGGAAGTATTTAATTAGTGCCAATGATCACTTTACTGGTTGGAATCATAACCTTTGACTCACATCAGGGAAGTAGATTCCAGGCAGTTTGTTTAGATAGACATCATTACAAAATTTAATATCACTATAGTTCTAGAAATCGATAATGGGTATCAATTCAATAATAACACTTTTAGACATTTCTATACAAAATATGGGACCCAAATTTACTATAGCTCACTCATTTTTCTATGATTTAATGGTTAGGCTAAGATCACCAACAAGACACTGCTCTCTAAGACGAAGTGTTAAACGAAAAATGCAGAGGGATTATTGGTGGACAAGCTCTTATATGTCCTCTTAGATTTAGAAAAACACCTAGGAGGCCGAAAGGAGAAATCCCATACACTTTGACACGTGACATGAAAGAAATCATCCCTCTATTGATCGATCTTTTAACCTTAATAATGGAGATATTTGAAGATGGACAAAGGGATGATCGAATAGTCTGCGGGTTGGGTTTACTAAAGGGACGACAAAAGAATTCCCTGAAACATCTCACCGCTTACCAGCAAGAGCATCCCGACAAAGTGACATGAAAGTCAAGATTATGGAATTTAAACTCGGCGACCTTATTTTCAGAAAGTTCATACTAGTAGCCAAAAATCCATCAGATGGAAAATTAAACTGATCCATATCAATAAAAGTTGTTCCTTTTCCATTTTCATCTATGACATTCTTCTTCATTATAAACCCATCGTGTCTCATTTTGGGATGATTGGCCTTGAAAAGTTATAAACCCACCTAATAATTGGATGGTACAACCTAGAAATAAGTTGGCCGTCTACACTTGGCACATAAACCATCCTAAAAATGGTTATACATCCCAAGATGGGATGGTTGGCCTTGAACATGCAAAAACTCACCTAAGAATTGGATATAATTTAAAAATAAGTTGATCGATTTCGTTTGGCACATAAACCCGCCTAAAAATGACGGTACATCCTAAGTTTGGATAGTCGGCTAATACCATGCATAAACCCGTGTAAGAATTGGATGGTATAAGTTATAAATAAGCCAGTTGCCTACGTTTGACATATAAATCCACCTAAAAATTATGGGACATTACAAGTTGGGATGGTCTTCCTTGAAAATGTATAAACCCACCTAAAAATTGGGTGGTACAACTTAGAAATAAGTTGATCACCTACGTTTGGTCCATAAACCCACTTGAAAATGGTGATACATCCCAACTTGGTATGTTAGGCCTTGAAGAAGTATAAACTCACCTAAGAATTTGGTGGTATGAGTTAAAAATAAGTTTGTTGCCTATTCTTGGCATATAAACCCATCTGAAAATGATGGTATATCCCAAGTTTGGATGGTCAGCCTTGAAAAGACATAAACCCGTTTAAGAATTAAGTGTTACGATTTAAAAATAAGTTGGTTGCCTATGTGTCGCCTATAAATCCAACTGACAATACTGGTACATCCTAAGATTATACAATAAATTAGACTCCCAGTGACCATTTTATTTTGAAGAATAAGTGAGGGAGGTCAACATTTCTTTTCAAAAAGGTCAACATTATCAACACATTAGCACTTATGATCATCATATATTATCTATAATAGGAAAAATGTAAACACATACTTCATACATATAGTATCTTTTATAAGGTATCACACCTGATATCCTAAATGGATTATACTTTTTAAGTGATAAGAGTTGTTAATGTTTTAAACAACCATAAAATAAATATGACCTATAATTATTAGTCTACTTTGGATCACCCAAAAAAATCTTACACCAAACAAATAATATCATTGTAAAAATAACAAAACGTGTTAATGTTCATTATGAAAATACACAAATGTGACACGTGTACAATTTAAGTCATACGTATTTGTTACTATAAAGGATAAACATTAAATATGGCACCCTTTTGTATTTAAATTTTTAGGGTTAATTACACTAGGCCCCCTATACTTTGACTCTTTTTCACTTTCCACCATGTACTTTCAATTTTTCTAATTTACACCCTATGATTTAACAGACAGTTCAAGTTGTCCCAAAACGTGATTGTCGTCTATTTTTTGGAGGGAAATAACTCACGTGGTTGCATGTGGGTTTTAATAGAGGGTATGTTGGTCATTTTATTTTTAAAAACCCTACACACACACACATACTTTCACCCACGATCTCTCTCTCTTCTTCTTCCTCTCACTCATCTATCTCTCTCTATATCTCTCTCTCTATATCTCTCTCTCTCTCAAAACACACACGAACAGATCTAGGGCGGGGATGGACAAATATGGAGCAAGGGGCAGGATTATTGGGGGCATGGGGTGGGGTGGTTGGGGCAGGAAGGCGGGGCTGTTGGGGGGAGGGTTGTTATCGACATCTCTCTTTTCTCTCACACACACACACACATCCACACGAACACACACACACACAACAAGGAGTAGGTGGGCTGGGGGGTGGCGAGGCTAGGGCAGGTGGGAATGGGTGGGGTGGAAAATAATTTCTGTTTTTTATTAATTTTGAAAAATAATTTCTGGAAATAACTACTATTTTCCAAATGTTTTAAATATTTTGTATTTGGTTTTTATTGTTTTTTTAATTGAAAATCTATTTTTAAGATGATTTTGGACAAAAAAAAATATGTTTTATTTAATTTTTGTTTTAATGCATTTTTTTTGTTTTTAATATTTGGTGTATCTTTTTTATTGCTATGTATTTTTTCTATTTTTTATTTTTTTATTTCTTATTTATTAATAGAAATTTGGATGGAAATAATTTTGTATTATTGGAAATCATATTTTATACGCTAGAAATTATTTATTATTGGTGAAAATTATATTTTATTTGTTGGAATAATTTATAAATAATGGAAATACTTTTATACTGTTGGAAATAAAATTTATTTGCTGGAAATGATTTATTATTGCCGAAAATAATTTATATCGATGGAAATCATTTTTTATCGGTGGGAATAATTTTTTTAGTGGCAAATAAATTTTTCATCAATTGGTGTTTAGAATTTTGAAGATTTTAAATATTTTTTGGTATTTTCAGAATGTTTAAATATACATCCATATTTTCAGAATTTATTCAAAGTTTTCCTTTTTTTTGGTATTTTTGGATTTTTTAAATCTATATTCATTTTTTTCAGAATTTATTCCAAGTTTTTCATATGTTTTTAAAATATTTTTTCCATTTTCTAAATTTTTAAATATATATTCATATTTTCATAATTTATTCGAAGTTTTTTTTATATTAATTTTTTTTTGGAAATTTCAAATTTTGTAAATATATATTCGTATTTTTAGAATTTATTCCAAGTTTATTTTTATATATTTAAAATTTTTAAATATTGTTTGGTATTTTCAAATTTTTAAATAAATATTCATATTTTCATAATTTATTCCAATTTTTTTTAAAAATTAAACTATTTTTTTTTCAGAAATTATTCCAAGGTTTTTTTATTTATTTTTCTTAAATATTTTTAGTTATTTTTATAATTTTTAAATGTTTTTTCTATTATTTAATGATTTGAAAAAATAATTAAGTTTCAACAAAAATGCGTTTGCTTAATGTCATGTTCCACACACATAATTCAAGGTTTTTAACAAAACTTAACGTAGTTGGACAGAAGAAGATAAAATGTAACATTTTTCAAAGTTATGGGTGTAAATTGAAAAAATTGAAAGTACGTGGTAGAATGTGAAAAGAGAGAAAGTCTGGGGCCCAGTATAATGAACCCAAATTTTTATATTAAATCGACATGTTATTTCCTTTAACCATCCTACTAATTACTTGTTTACCGAATAAATGAATAACATATGACAATAAATGAATAACTTGTCTGCATTTTAAGAGTACGGACCGAATATGTATCACCTAACGATACACCTAGAAATTATCGCCTAAATTATAGGCACACTCTCTCTCTTTTTTGAACCCACCGTCAGGTGACACGTATCCGATCTGCACTTTTAAGATGCGAACTAGTCCGCAGAAGAGGAGTGTGACAATAAATAAGTCAAATATGAATTAAACAATGTTTAGATTTAGAACCCGCGTGTAAAACTTGTTATTACAAATCGTGTAAAATCCAAATGTGGAAAACATTTCAGAGCTACCCTTCATCTTCATCATCGTGAAAGTTGTCACCACCACCAACACTACCATCATCCCCTAGTGTGCTAGAAAATGAGAGACTTCTAACTGATACTAGAAATTGTTGGAGTTCATCACCTTCATCTTCAGCAGCGTCTGCTAATAAACGGGGTGGTGGTTCCAAGCCCTTGTGCTCCCATTCTTCAACGGATAATCTTAGATCCATTCAGAGATTTTATAGGTACATCCACTTGAAGGCATTATTTAGTTAATCCACAAATGGAACATGTATTTGTAGGCATCAATTGTTTGAATGTATTATTTTAGTGGATTAATTTATTAATTATTTTTTAGTAGATGTACTTACGAAACTCATACCCCATTCGAGATAGTTTACGCCTGCCATTGCCAAAGCCCCCATAGAAACTGACATGATTTAAGCACGTGTATGTGTCTTCGTCCCACACTATAACTATGTATATATACTTATACGATCTGTACTAGGAAAAATCAGACTATTACACTTCGAAAATCACGAGCTAAAATCTAATTCTAAAGAGTTGAATCGAATGGTTGAATAGTTTTGGAGCAAGAGTAGGGGGGTGAATGTTTAGTTAAATAATATAAAAACAATCATCTCGTGATTACCCAGTTGACCATATTTTCTTCTGCTAGTATTCAATCAACAAAGGAAAATCTAATGCATTGCGATTTACTATATGATTATTATTAGGGGTTTTGGAAAAATTTCCTCATAATGCTTAAAATGTATAAAAATAGGAAACTCCATATAATTTTATAAATTTAGTTCCTGTACTAAAAATATCTTGAAAATTGTAAATAATAGTGCCGCTGGCGCGGACCAAAAAAATAAAGGTTATTGTACCATAGGGACTAGAGTTATAAACTTGAAAAGCATTGTCATAAAAATTCAAATATGTAAAGAACATGACATTTACCTTAATTCTCTATTATTATTATTAAGACGATAATTCTCTACCTATTAAGGGCCCGTTTGGTTGCGTAAATTATTTAATTTTATAAATTGATCAATTTGAAATGAATAGATTGTCGATGTATTAATTTTAAATGGGTTTAAATCTAATTTGTGGTGTGTTTGGAAAAGAAAATTGGAGTGATTTACTTTTGATGTGTGTGTGTGTGTGTGTGTGTGTGTATAGAGAGAGAGTAGTATGGTGAGAGGTACTCTATGGGCGTGGTGCATTTAAGATTCATGTTATAATTATAAATTGTACAATTTCATGCTTTTAGTGAAATGAACTAATTTAAGTTTTTGTGAATCAACATGAATTGGTTCATTTTTGAATTTGTTCATTCTTGTAACCAAACACTAATAATAAGGCAATTTATGAATGAATTAATTTTAAATGAGCTAATTTATAATTTTGGGGACAATCAAACAGGCTATAAGGCTTCGTTAATATTACTTCCCTAAATCATTATTATGATTCAATACTGTATTACAAACTGACATGGCTTTAGCTTTTCGGGTGCAAGTCGGGCGGCGGATATGAATATTCATGCTTTGTGAAGACTTGTTTATGCTGTATCCTTAGTATTAAAAAAAATCACTTTGCTCAAAAGAAAACTATAAAAAAGAACAATGTTGATGGGTACGGAATAACACATTGTTTTTATATTTCATTTATATAAAAAAAGGTACAAATGCAATACATAATATCCAATTTTTTCCTTGTTAATTTACACATTAATGGTTTTTCGAAAGAATTAAATTATACCTGAAAGTAATGAAACAAAAATGCTTTTAACTCAACTTAGATTCCTGCATGTAAACAAAAATATGATTACTTATATATCTATACAACTACAACCATTTTTCTTCGTAAATCTTGTGCACTAGCACTTTTGACAGCACTTTGAATTTTACAAAAGTAAAACCGTATTCTGCAGTTGAAACTTATTTTCCTTTCATTATATTTTGAACGTCCAAAATTCAACTTTTCCTAATAAAGAATCAACATCTTCCTTTATCACGAGAATACAAGATTTTGGTCATGGAACTTTTGTAAGATGATGTTATACCTTCGAGGAGGCATGTACATCACCAGAAGAAGTTTTTTCTTTTCCACTGCATTCGACTTCCATTAAATTCTTCACAATATACATTCAATTATAAATATAATGCACAATATACTCATGACAAAAAGACTGTGTTTCCTAATTCATTATTGAATGTTAAAATCACGACTATATATATGGAATCAAACAGACATGTATATATTTGGAATGGAGTTAAAATAGTTTCCGTATATTTTCACAAACTGCTTGTGGGTGAGATAGGAATCAATGTCTATTGAAGCATTGTCAATGGCAGGCACAGATTACATGAAAAGTGGCATTGAGATTTGATAGTACAAATATTGCACCATCTATCGCGGACGTTGCTCAGGCATACACAAGCTTATAGGCAACGGCCCTACTCAACACAGGGTGAGGCCCTACCCAATACAGGGTGCGACACATACCGCTTGCCCTTACATACAGGTCGCAGTCTTATACTACAGAGTGAGGCACTTAATATGCCTGCCTTGTAGGCCGCAACCCCCTCATTCACAGCTGCTCCAAACTTGATATATGTCACGTGCTCAGGGCACGTGACACATCTCACATACCTCCTATAAATAAAGGTCCACACCTCGAGTTAGGGGTAGATTCTACAATACCTGGAGAAGCCTTGTCATATTCTCTCTATATAATCTCAACATACATCTTGAGGGTTACTCACCCCCATCGTGGTCATATCTTTGGCACTCCCGGAAGCGCTACCACCATGTACTATCCTTTATTCTCATACTTGTACACCTCTTTAGGTTTGATTATATTGTACAATGCAATGCATATAATGAGAATGCAACAACACAGTGGACGCATGCCTATTTTTTAGGCTGAGCCACTCTATATCTTGTCTTCTCTCTCTTTTTACTAATTCTATCCGTTTATTATAATTTACACTTGATTTGTTGGTACGAGAACGACTAGTGGATGATTTCTCGTATCATCAATTTGGTGCCGCCTATGGGAACCGAGATATTTCAATCTTGTTTCTCTATATTTTGAGTTTTTAAACACCTAATTCTATTCATGGGGATCCTTCTGGATCATTATCTCATGAATAAATTTTGGTTATTGAGCTCTATTATATGTTTGCACCCTTAACTGGGTATTTCTTATGTTCAGATCTACTATTGGGTCTCCATTTTATGATCATAGATCTATTTTACATACCTCAGTGATATCATTTCATATAGATAATGCTGAAATGCATGATGGGCTTTAGCCCCGAAAAGATGAATGATTAGGGAAGGATTGTATTTACTCCTTTTTCGCTGTTATTGACCTATGATCTAGGGTTTATCAATTGAATTGTGGCATTTTGTGCACCGTGAGGGTGTTCTCTCAATAATAGACCCTAGTAGGATCGCTCTCCACCTGCGTTGGGAGAAAAACTCAGTTCTTGGGTTTAAATCTTGGGATAGTTCCCTTCACTGCCTAGGTAGAGATGCGGCCTGACAGTTAAAATATATTTCTTACCGCGGCCCCTACTAGTGCGATTCTATTACAACAGCTCCAAATCATCGAGAAAAGGACTCGGGTGGTCTTCAGCTCAACCTTGGTGAATATCATTCAAAGGCCACGACAGTACACCTATGTGCCTTACTGGCCGCGACCTCATCAATAATGTTATGTTGAAGTGAAAAGGTTGTATCCCAACTTCCTACTTGGTTAATTCAATATTTTTGTGATTACTCACTTATGCTAGTTTTGTCTCAGATTATATATTTTGTAAAGATTAACAAAGCATAAAATGGAAGGAGAATCCAGCTAGAGCACAGAAATCAAAGATGAGATTGTGCAATTGTACAATCACTTAAACCATATTTATGACAATCATACATCACTCCAGACCCAAGTCAACTATTTGACTCAAAGGTACCTCATGCTTGAGGCTGCAGCCTCACCCAATGTAGATGCGGCACCCATGATCATTATTGTCGTAGCCCTAGAAGTGCCATCGGCGAAAGCAGCCAACCGGAGCCAAAAAAGGAGAATGGAGAAGGCAAAGAGGAGATCTGAGGCCTACACTCCGCTGGCCTTCCCGATTGAAGATATCTTTGACTTCATCAAAGAGGACAAACTGTTGAGGTGGCCAGAAAAGATGAGGACTCCACCCCACAAGAGGAACAAAGCTAGTTAGTGCATATTCTATCAGGACCATGGCCATGACACTGAGCAATGCTCTGCTCTGAAGGATGAAATTAAAAGGCTGATTGGGCAAGGAATGATGCAGAGGTTCCTCATAGATGCTTAGGGGATTCAACCTAGCCCGATGGGCCATACTTACCTTATCTTTATGATTTAGTTTATATCTCCTTTTGTTTCTGTTCATAGTGAACATCATCTTTTATTTCATTCTAACCTTTTATGTTCATGCTTATGAGAATTAATGAATATAATTTTGGGTACCAAATTTAGTCTGCTAACATAGCTCAATTGGGTGAAGACACGTGGCAATCTACGTTGCAACGACAAACACTTACGAACAACACCTTGACTCCGAGGAACCATACTGCAATGACGAACTATGCTTCCTTGATCAACTTAGATGCTCCGGCTTACAAGAACTCTCCGAGGAACTTTTGAGTACCGAGGACCTTAGGCGGTCCGAGCAGCTTAAGCGGTCTGAGCTGCACCTCGGACAAAACATTAATAGAAGGATAACCAACAGATTGACTGCGGATTAAATGCTTATTATTATTATTATTATCATACAGATGTATACGCTTAAGGTGCATTGAATGTATTACCCTTTCACATTACAGCCTTAGGGATATAAAGACATTGTATTATCCTCATTGTAAGGGGACCGAAATTTCTTAAGAAAACTTGTAATCGAGAATTCTCAAATAGATAGCAATAACAGAAATAGTGGACGTAGGCCATTCTCATAAGGCTGAACCACTTTAAAAGTTCTTTGTCTCATTTTATTTATCTGTGATTAAATAATTAGATATAATCTAATTTTTTACATCAACAGATTGGCGCTGTCTGTGGGAAACGACTGGTAATATCGTTTTTCATTAAAAAAAATTCATCACAAATGGATGTTATTCCAGAACCCAGCAATCGAAACGCTGGAAGCCCTCCAAATCCATCTTCTCCGCCCAATATTCCAGATCTGGCTGGAATAATGACAAATCTGGCCCAGGGCCAGACAATCATGCAAGAAACTATGCGATAACTCATACGAATCGTCCATGGAGGTGCACAAACCCATTCAGAATCGCGAAGCATTCAAAGAAATACCCGTTTACCTTCTTCGCATACTAGGAGTACTGATTCATATCATACTGAGGAGTCAGAGGGTTTTTCTTATCAACCTGGACGAACTTCGTCGGTACGAGCCACAGATACTGAACAACGTATCACTCTCTCTCCAGAAAGGACCAGTGCACTAGAAAGATTAATCATTGTATCTCCTTTTGATCGATTAGGTCCTAGGAGGAGCAAAAGTACTCCTAGAGCCGCATCGAGGAGTTTTCGACGACCATCAGACTTAAGGGAAGGATTTCCCCAGTCAAGACCAGCTGCTCGTCAAGATAGATCCCAGGAAGCCACATCAACGCGATCAGTTGCTCGAACCAATAGGCCCGAGGAAGGAAACAATACGTGGAAAGGCTCTATTCAGAGGCTGGAGGATAGATTAGGGGAAATGTCTAAGGCCAAGAACCCTCTACAACGAACTTTTGTTCAAGGAACACCTTTTGTCCCGGCCATTGTAGATTTTCCAACACCATCATAGTTTAAAGCACCTGCTGTGACCCCCAAATATGAAGGAAAGACAGACCCTGTCCTTCATATAAAATAATACCAAGTTTCAGCCGACATCTATGCTGTTCCAGATGAGATGAGATGCAGAGCATTCTCCGGAACTTTTACCGGATCTGCTCAAATATGGTATAATAATCTTCCTCGGGGTAAGATCTCAACTTTTTTCCAACTGGCCGAGTTATTCATTGGGAATTTCTGTTTTGGGGCAAAGCCAGTTAAACGAGTAGCGCATTTGTTAAGTGCTAGACAAAAAGTTGGTGAAAGTACCATAGATTATATAACTCATTTTAATAACGAGAAACTCGAAGTCATTGATTATGAGAAAAAGACAACAATTACCGCCTTGATGAGTGGACAACTACCCAATAAGTTGTACTACACTTTGGCCAAAGATCCACCTAGAACCATGTTAGATCTGATGGGAAAAGCAACCAAGATTATGAATGTCGAGGAGGCTATGGCTGCGAAGAAGAGTATGGATGCCAAAGAAACCAAGGTGGAAGGTGATAAAGCTAAGAAGAAAGAGCATAAGAACAATGGTAATGACAAACACTCAAAAAAAAGGTCGTCATGGGAAGTATTAAAGAAATTTGGTAATTATACTCCTTTGAAGAAAGATATCAACCATGTTCTAGAAGAAATCAAGAACAACGAGGAATTAAACTGGCCAGAGAAAATGAAGGCAGACTCTGACAGGAGAAATAAGGCAAAATATTACGAGTTTCACAAAGATCATGGACATATGACCAAAAATTGCATAGCTCTTCAGAATGAGATTGAAACACTCATCAGACGAGGAAAATTGGCAAAATATGTTGATCGGAGGAATGATAGAAAAAACAACGACCGAACAAAGGAGAGGTGTAGATCTCCTCGTCGAGCAGAGGAGAACAAGAAAAGAGACCATGAAATTGATCCAGAAGACGACCCCGATCTTCCCAAAAGACTAAGGCATCCAGAACGTGAAGTATTTTTAATACGCTTGGGGTCATTTGACTGTAATGTTATTACAGGTCGAGATTCAGGAGGAGGAGACCTTACTGCATAGAGAAAAGCTTACCTTTGTGAGGCTCAAGCTTGCTCATACATTCAATGAATAAATCTAGCTGAGGAGGATCGCCCAAGAAAGGTAAACAAAGAGAAATTGGTCATTGGTTTCTCAAAGAACGACCTCGCAGGTGTTCTATATCCTCATGATGACCCATTAGTGATCAAAATGAGGATGAAGGAGGTAATGATTTCAAGAGTATTGGTAGACAATGGTAGCTCGGAAGACGTCATGTTCTACTCATCCTTCGACAGTTTAAATCTAAAGCTATCTCAACTGGAGCGTTATCATAGACCCCTCCTCGGTTTTGCTGGCGAGAAAGTATTTCCACTTGGGACGATTAAGTTGGATATATTCATTGGTACATGACCTGCTTGTCGAATAGAAATAATCCGCTTCTTCGTGATGGATAAGAATGTTCAATCATCATACAATATCCTCATGGGAAGGGTAGGATTGAAGAAGTTCGAAGCTGTACCATCCACGGTACATCAATGCCTAAAATTTCCAATAAATTTTGGAGTAGGAGTTGTGAAAGGTGATCAGAAAGTAGCTCGGGAATGCTATTATTCATCCGCCGAGCAAGAGGAAATGGATTAATCAAGGAAAAATACCACCACCTATCAAGTGGATGAAGGTGCAGAAATTGAAACATTGGATCCTAGAGATGAGTCGCAACTCGTGAAGGGTCAAGTGGTGGAAGCTACTGAAAACTTCATTCTGGACGACGAGCATCCTGAACGAACTACTCAAGTAGGTTCGTCATTGAAAGCCTCACTAAAGCAAAAATTGATAACTTTCCTAAGAAGCAGAAAGCAAACTTTTGCGTGGAGTCATGAGGATATGCCTGGGATAGACCCAAATTTCTTATGTCACGAACTCAATACGAATAAGGAGATCAAGCCTGTGAAGCAGAGAAGAAGAGTATTCAGTCTCGAGAAGAACCAAGCTATACAGGAGGAAGTCGAGAAGCTCCAGAAAGCTTCTTTTATTGAAGATGTTAAATATCCAGACTAGTTAGCAAATGTGGTGATGGTGAAAAAGAAGAACAATCCCAATTGAAGTTTTAGTTGGTCGGAGTATAAATGAAGATCTAACGATAAACTTTAATACCCTCGATTTAGGGTCATCATGGATGGATCCCATCAGGGCATATATTGAGAAAGGGGAATTACCAACTGATAAACTTGCAGCCAAGAAACTGAAGTTTAAGGCTGCTTGTTATGTACTAACTAATGGTATTCTATACAGAAGAGGAATTATAACAGGTCTGGAAAGATGTGTGCATCCCACCGAGGTGAAAGATTTGATTGAAGAAGTCCATGAAGGGTCCTGTAGAGCCCATGTAGCAGGTTGGACTCTTTTACAAAGAATGATGACTCAAGGATACTACTGGCCGACGATGAGGGCTGATTGCATAGCCTATGCTAAGAAATGTGACAAGTGTCAGCGCTTCTCCTCCATCCGAAGAACTCCCCAAGCGTTATTGACACCCATTACTTCCCCTTGGCCATTTTGCATATGGGGAATAGATTTGGTTGGGCCACTGCCGACGACCAGGGGAAGATTTAAGTATCTCGTGGTCACTGTGGATTATTTTACTAAATGGGTTGAGGCTGAGCCTCTCATTGATATGACATACGACAAGGTGTACCAATTTATTTGGAAGAACATCATTTGTCGATATGGTCTTCCTCATGCCTTCATCACAGACCATGGAACACAATTTGACAACGAGGAGTTAGCTGCCTATTGTCATCAGTCAAATATCTTGAAGATCCACTCGGCACCAGGCCATCCTCAAAGCAATGGACAAACTGAAGTTACAAACAGAACGTTGCTGAATGGTTTGAAAAAGAGACTGAATGATGCGAAAGAAAACTGGATCAACGAGCTACAATTAGTGCTATGGGCTTATCGAACTACTCCCCGAGAAGCAACAGGGGAATATTCATATATGCTGGCATTTGGAAGTGAAGCTGTTATACCCGCTGAATTGGGTCTCCCAACATACAGAATACTAAATTTCAATTCCCTTGTCAGTGATTTAATGAGAAGGTTAGACTTGGACATGCTCGAGGAGGTTAGGGAAGAAGCAGCCATTAGAAATGCTGCTTACCAGCAACGAACAACTTTGTTCTACAACAAGAGAGTGAAGAAGTGCGACTTGAAAGAAGGAGACTATGTGCTAAAGAAGGTGATCCAAAAGCACAACAAACTAGAAGGAAACTGGCATGGATCCTACCGAGTTAAGGAGGGACATACAAAATAGATACTTTAGAGGGGGAGGAGTTTAAGAATGCATAGAATGCAGAACACCTGCGCAAATATTATCAGTAATGTAAACTCTCATGTAATGCAGTTTCATCAGTATGAATAAAGTGGCAATGTTCTGCCCAGTTCTTTCCTTTTGTTGGAAATTTTTTACGGAATACTATTGCAACACACTACTCAGCAAAACTCGGACTACTCAAATCTATTCCCGAAAATGCCAACTAAGGTTGGTTGGGAAGTAAATCTATTCCTACAAATGCCAACTTGGTTGGTTATGAAGTAAATCTATTCCAAAAAATGCCAACTTGGTTGGTTAGGAAGTAAATCTATTCTCGAAAAGGCCAACTAAGGTTGGTCGGGAAGTAAAGCTATTCCTAAAAATGCCATCATGGTTGGTTAGGAAGTAAATCTATTCCTAAAAATGCCAACTTGGTTGGTTAGGAAGTAAATCCATTCCCGAAAACGCCAACTAAGGTTGGTCGGGAAGTAAATCTATTCCTAAAAATGCCAACTTGGTTGGTTAGGAAGCCAAAGATTGGTCGGTAAGAAAAACCCACTAACTGTAGTGGGTTGATGCGAAAAATTTATCGACCTTGGTTGGTCGGAAACACTAACTGTAGTTGGTCGAGAAGAAAATTTTACCTACCTTGGTTGGTCGGAAACATTTTATGAGTGCGAGAAAGTGATCGAGCAAAATTTTGATACTCGGGACTTTTTAAATTACTACCAAGTTGGCCGAGAAACAAAATATCATCAATTTTGGTTAGTCATTAAATGATTACCACAAATTCAAGATAATCGATAATAAGTTTTAACAAACACCAGTTGATCGACGAATAACACAATGTTGTTATCTTTTTAACATATATATATGCACAGATGTAAAGTGTTTTATAATGACAAGACAATGGCAATCAAGATTTGTAAATAAATTATTTCATTAAATGTAGAACAAAATACATCAAGAATGAAATACAAATTTATTACATTAAGATTCCTATTCTATTGGTTTCTTCCCCTCTGCTTTTGAAATAGGTTCCTCACCAGCAGGTGGATCATTTAAATCATGAGGGGAATTTATGAAGTTAAGATCTTCAAGCATCCTGATATTCATCACAGATGGTCGATCTATTAGGTGCTCGGGATGAGATATGTCGACATTGGAATGGCGATTGTAATCACCAAGGTATTTGGAAATCAGACACCGAGGGATGGCCCGAGCAGGGATCCAACTCATATCAAGCTTGAATGGTGGCACTGGTAGGTCGAGCAGCCCAGGATTATGGTAATACCACAGGTAATAACCCTATTCCAGTTGCAGCACACCTAAGGCATTCAACCATCCCTGTTTGTAACCCTTATTATTTGCATTTTGGATACGATCATCCAAATGGTAGAGAGCCTCGTTGTAGCCATCCATCCAGAATTCTCTGGGCTGCTTGTGGAATTGATATGTCAATCTTTCCAGCTGCTCATGGAGATTCTTTTTAAAGAGTTCTTTATTCTCCAAGATAGACTTCTGCGCAGAAAGCTGCTCGTCCAAATCCCTGATCTTCTTAGACATCTCAGCCAATGCCTGGTTCTTTGCCATCAGTTAGAAGTCCTGGTTCTCTAGAGCAGAATTAGTTCTCTGTTCCTTGATAGGAATCCGAGCAGCTCTTTCTCGTCCCCGAGGAGCTCTTGCTCGTCCTCTGGTAGATGTAGAAGGGACAGACCCCTTCAAGGTTTCTAACACATCCCTCAAGTTGGCGTTTTCGACCTCCAAGAAAGAGAATCCCTCGTCGGTCACTGGGATCAAAGCATTTGAGGTGGAAGCTGCAGACTTCAACTGAGACACCTCTCTTTGCAGATTATTATTTTCTTGCTCTAATAACTCAGTTATCTGTCTGTGCTCTTCGACCTCAGCCTTTAAAGTTCTCTCCCTCACATCGTAAGAAGCAAACCGTTTATCATATCCCTTATCAACACAAATTTGCTGATACTTATTCTCGTACCCCTCGTGCAAAAGGGCAGTGGATTCCTTATATTGTTGCTGAAGTTCATTAAGAGTGCCTTGGAGATCCTCAATTATATTATAGTATGCTGTGTTGTTAGCCACTGCACGGTCGAGTAGGCACTTCAAATACTGATAGGCTTCAATTACTTGCTCTGAAGCACCATGACCGAGGATGTGATTTGAGCTGCACTCATATCTGTATGATCGGCTTTAAAATATTCATTGCATTGTCGTAACAGGTTTGTATCATGAGCAGACAATAATTCCATACTGGCTAGAAACTAGTAGAGGAAGAAAAAGAAATAATCAATAAGAGTACAAACAGAGCATAAAGAAGAGAATTAACAGTATGCATAAGCAAAAGTTCAAATTTTATTACATCACAAAGTTCAGAGTTACATGTTCGGAAGTTACATTTGATAAAGAAAAATAAAATAGAGAGAAATCCAAACAACTTTACACCTTTTCCTTGTCTCCCAAAACTTTCTCGGGAGGCTGGGATGAGGAGGTAGGTTGCTTGGATGGAGCAGAGGGTTGCTCGGGAAGTGCTGGAGGTTGCTCTGAGGAAGTAGAAGGTAGTTGAAGTTCCTCGCCAGTGGGATGGATAGTTGGGGGATGAGAAATTTGATCTCCCATCACCGTGGAAGATTCCTCAGAGGAAGCTTGATCCTCTTCTTCTTCTTCAGGAATTGGAGGGGGACCAGGGATGTGTCGCTGAAAGAGTTCAGAATTTGCATGAACTTTCATCTCTTGCAGAGCAGCGACCCATCCATCTCTAAAGTATTTGAGGCTTCCATATTCCACTTGTGACATCATGGCAGCCAAACCTTTATTCCACCCTTTATCCCAGCCGGCACTGAAAGATTTTTTCACAGCCAATTTCCTCTTTGTCTTCTCCGAGGAAAGCTTCTCGGAAAGAAGATTGTCAGCAGCCTTCAGTTTATTCTCAACTTCCTCTTTCTGACGACTCACTTCTCGAAGTTGACCTAACTCCTCCTAAGCAGCCTTGAGCTTATTTTCAAGCTCCCCAGCATTTTTGAGCTTCCCTTCGAGCTCTTTATTCTTCTTCTCCAAATCATTCATTTTTTTCTCCCACCCCTTGGAGACCTCAATGACCTGAGCCTTCTCCTGCTCAGTCGAAGTAAACTTTTTCTCCCAAATTGCCTTATCATCATCATATTTCTGACGAGAATCTTTCAGAGACTGCGCTAGGCCTACTAAATCTTCCTCTACACCAGACGAGGAGCTTGAAGCTTTAATAGATTCATCTTTCTTCAAAATTGTATTAAAACGGCACACTAACTATGAAAAGAAAACGAAAGCAAGTTAGTGCACAAATACAAAAAGGAAAGAATGAAAATTTAAGACTATAGTACTTACAGAAGCAATGTGATGAGCTACTAATGTGGTAACTGTGTCCCGAGAAAGGTTTTCTTCAATACCTTGGATCTCGAGAATGATCCAAGTCTTCACCGAGCTCATAGCAGAGCTCGGGGGAACAAAAGTGGGAACACCACTAATTGGGGGCTGAGAGATGGATTCAGCCAAATTGACATAGGAGATTTTCTTCAGCCTCCTCAGAGGAGCATCAACTTTCTCGACTAACGTTGTAGACTTAGTTAGAGAAATGACAATCACATCGCCTGGAGCAGCAGCCTTGCTCGGGGCCACTGGGGGCTTCTCAACCACCTTCACAGGAGCAGCAGAGGGAGGTGCATCAATTTTCTTTGTCCATTCTCCTGGGACATCAAGCTTACTTATTTTTTCCTCTCCATCACCAGAGGCAGGTTTCTCAAAAAGGGTAGGACGTCTTCTTTTCTTCATCCTTTCACTCAAAGGAATATGTGACTCAGGTGAAGAACTTGTAGAGGCTGGCATTGGTTCTGCGTCGCTTATCACTGGACAAGCAGTAAAAGAGGAGGTGTAACTCTTGTACTGAAGCAAATATGAAGCTGACCTAATATGCTCGTCGGCAACAGTCTGATGCAAAATCCAGATAAGTTTTAAATGCCTTATATTAACGTCTGCCTCTTTTGGAGATTTTCTTTTGCTGTCAACTGCAAATAAATCAAAATTAAAATATCAGTGGCACATTTTATCAAACACAAAGGAATCATAATTTTGAAAATAAAATAAAAACAACTTATCCCATTGCCATAAGGAGGATATCTAGGACCCTGGTAAACATCATCTCCAGTTAATGGAGGGTGTTGCTAATTTTTCATAACAACCCCGTGCTCAAAGTAGCCTCTATTGGCATCTGGGAGATTGACCACTAAAGCTCTATTTAAAAACCTAGTTTTTAAATAAAAATTATTATCGCCCCCATCCCATCTATAACAAAACATGATTTCAGGAATTCCTATACGAGTTCCATGAATTTGATTTAATCTATAAACAGCGTTAACTATTCTCTACGTATTGGGAGCTATTCTTGCAGGAACTACGTCAAATTATTGATAGAATTCCAGACATAGAGGGTTTGGGGGAAAAGAAAAGCAACACTCATCAATAAAGAGACTGGGTAACCAATGTCCCTCAACCAAAAGAAAATAGTCTGAAGGCTCAGAAAGCTCTTCCAAAATAAACCATGAGGGAATAGAGAAATCAGAGCGAAACTTATCAATCGATTCTACAGGATAAACCATGATGAAATAAGGAAATCAAAGAGAAAGAAGAAAATCTTACAGGAAAGGGATGAGTCTGTTGATAACAAATGATGGAAGAGATGAACGCACAAGAGAGAGAGAGACGATGGAAAACTCAAAGAGACAAATTTGAAAAAGTAGAAGACGATGGGATTTTCTACAACGTTTAAATACTTTACCTTGGGAAAGGGTAAAAGTAATGATTACAAAAATAGACGGTTACGTTACCAGCGGCTAAAAAGACTAAAGGGGCGCGGGAATCGAAGCGGTTAGAAAAATTCTAAAAAAGAGATTCTACGAATTCGGAAGAAGAAATAAATACAAAAGAAAATATTCCTAAATTTCAGGATAACCATTTAAAACCGCCATATATCGAGAAAGAATGTTCCACACTCCTCAAATTTCGAACTATGAAACATTGGGGGCTTCTGTTGATACCAAATTTAGTCTGCTGACATGGCTCAATTGGGTGAAGACATGTGGCAATCTACGTGGCAATGACAAACACTTACGAACAACACCTTGACTCCGAGGAACCATACTGCAACGAGGAACTCTGCTTCCCCGATCAACTCAGACGCTCCGACTTACAAGAACTCTCCGAGGAACTTTTGAGTACCGAGGAACTTTTGAGTACCGAGGACCTTAGGCGGTCCAAGCAGCTTAAGCGGTCCGAGCTGCACCTCGAACAAAGCATTAATAGCAGGATAACCAACAGATTGACTGCGCATTAAATGCTTATTATTATCATACAGATGTATACGCTTAAGGGGCATTGAATGTATTACCCTTTCACATTACAGCCTTAGGGCTATAAATACATTGTATTATCCTCATTGTAAGGGGACCAGAATTTCTTGAGAAAACTTGTAATCGAGAATTCCCAAACAATCAGCAATAATAGAAACAGTGGACATAGGCCATTCTAATAAGGCTGAGCCACTTTAAAAGTTCTTTGTCTTATTTTATTTATCTGTGATTAAATAATTAGATATAATCTAATTTTTGACATCAACAATAATATTTTAACTTCTTGATTCCATTAAATGATATCGTGTGAAATACTTCTTTTCTTAAACAGATTCTATATGGAGACATCGAATTATATTGGGAATAATTATATTCAAATGGGCTCACAACGCCTGCAATGGCGCCTGATTATATCAAGTCAAATGATAATTGAAAATAATGAAAGCAACTATTGAGAGCAGCTATCTGAATTTTTCTGCAACAATCACTCATAAAGTCTATATCTCCACATATAATAGCTACAATCTCGAAAGAAGTTATCAGAAATCGTTATTGGCCACGGAGGCCTCAAGCGCCCAGTCTAAGCTTTTAGGATGCGTCATTATCCACGAGGGCTTATAATACCCGTTATTAGATTTCGGGATGCGTCATTAGCACGGGGAGGTTACTCCCTTGACAAACAACATTAACTTGGTGGAAATGAGACTAAACATCATTAACTTGATGATCTTATATTATCTTGGGGAAGCTTCATAATACCTATCCTGGGAAGGCCTGAAATTAATCCACAGGGGCCGTAGACTTAATTGTCTACGGATAATCTTATATTTGAAGGAGCCAAAGAATTAATTATCTTCGGATAATCCTATTATAGCCTGGGAAGGCTTTATATATATATCCACATAAGCTTGGGGAAGATTTATAATACCTAGCCTAAGGGGGGCTCGACTAAAGGAAAGCCATGAAAGGCAATCAAAGCGACTAAAGGAGACTGTGTGCTATGATAACGAAGCAGGCAAAGCTACAAAAGGATGGCCTCAATTTTCTAAAAGGCTAAAATGGTGTCACAACCTTGTCAGTATGGCTGTAGCCATTAAATGAATTCATTCAGAAGATGCGGAATACAAGGGTCGACAAGATTATTAACCTAGCGCAACCCTGTTAAAAAAAAGAGACATTTGGATAAGGATCCAGTTTTAAAGCTACAGCAAAGGATATGGTCAGAAAGCGCATTCAAACATTCAAAGGTGTCGCGACCCTATTCAAGAAGTACCCTGGATCCATTCCCAATAAATTTGATTAAAAAAAGAGACTTCAACCACCATCAAACATGCAAGATTGTGACAATATAGAATACAAGTGTAAAGTCCAAGCTGAAGAAATTCTTTCGTAGCCTGTGTGAAGAAACCATTTTTACTATGGTGTCGCGGCCTTAATCTATTAGTCCTACAAGTTTATTTAATCAAGTAAATAAGAATTTGAGTTTTGGAGCATTGGAAGTATAAAGCGGGCAGATGATATATACAGAAACCATTAATTCCCAAAGGTACCCGAAGCCTTGATAATAAAGTTAAAAGCCAAAAATCTTAGCAAATTCTAGTGTTAACATTACAGATAAAAGGCCCCAGCCATTCAAAGAGGAAACAAAAGAGAAAGAGGGACACAACCCTAAGATTCAGCATCGTCAACTTCATCTTCCCCTTCTCCCTCCGCAGCCATCATAGTCTCTTCATTAGCTACCGCTGCCTCAGCCTCTGCCTCTACCCTCAACCTTGCTTTTTCCTCTACTGTGACCTTGATCTTAGCTACGCACTGCTGATGCTCAGCATCACTAAGACCCCACGAAAGAATTGTCTTTTTAAAGTCTAAGAAGTTTTTTTATAAATCTATGCATGAGCTCTTGGTAGTCGTGGAGGTAGGCTCTATTGTTAATGAGGTAGAAGTCCTTGGAGCCCTTAAATGACTCCACCGTGCTGTCAATGGCCAACAAAAGGGTTGCGGTATGGTCTCCCTCCATTTTCTTAATTGCTGCGATATAGACTTTGGCATCATTTACAGCCTTGGTCTCCAAATCCTCGTACTTCTTTTGAAGAAGTCCAAGATTGCTATTGGAGAATTCCGCAACTTGTGTAGCTTTCGCAGTCTAAGATTGGGATACCTTGAGGGATTCCGCAGCCTGCTTAAAATTTTCTATACCTTCCTCCTTGACTTTGATGGAAGCTTCAAAGTCCATCTGAGCTGCCTGATGAGCCGCGACAGTAGACTTCTTACTAGTTTCAAATGAATAATTCCTTGCACTATCGAGGTCAGCGGCATGTACCCTCTTTGCAACCTCTTTTTCAGCTTGTACAAGACCTCATACTTCCTCTTCTGAGAAATCATGACGTCCGCGACCTGAAAGAAGAGAAGTTAGGAGCAAGATACGGAATGTAAAAACAGAGTTGAAAAGGTACTTACACTTACCCTCAAAACACTGTGGAGACCATAATCCTCCAAGTCGTCGTGGTCTTCATCCACGAGTTTATCAAGGTCTGTGGCGTCTGGGACCTTCTTCATCCAGCACGCTGCCCTTGCAGTCATGTCCCAAGGTAACTTAGGGTTGGGCTGCGTAAGTTGTAGTCACAGACGACCATCAAAACCAACAGTGGCGCGACATTAAGGAGGTGCCAGGTTGGCATTTATTACGACAATTGGTGGTGGTGGGGAAGAATTTGAATGGATAGGGGAATCATATGATGACATCAACCATGCAACAGCTAGATTTGCCCCAATGTCATCATCAAAAGTACCCCCAGGCCTTTCGTGAGGACCCTCCTCAACTTGTAGTTGGGGCGCAACAGGGATCGTTTGTTCCGCAACCTGATTTTGGTCACTTAAAGGGACCGCGATAGGGACCTTGGTATTGGACCTCTTATTTTTCCTCTACCTAGAAGTGTTGTTGAGGATAGTTTTGTCCTCATCCATCTCTACCAGTTAGGCAGCCAAGAGCTCCCTACCAACTTCCTCATGTGGAAAAATAAATGCAATAGTAAAAATCTCGTTTAAAAATAATTTTTACGGAACAAATTGTTGATAAAGTTACTACCTTCTATGACCATCTCTCTTGGAATAGATTTGTTGGGGAAATAAGCCACTTTATATATAGAGGCAGAATTTACAAGTATGCTGAACTTCTTCTCCTCAATAGGAATTACCATGGCCTTGGCAACCCTTTTTTCTTGCCGCTTGTCTATTCTACTCGAAGTACATAAACGATGGAGATTGTCCTATTGTTGTGCATGCACCAAAGGTTATAACTACTCAAGTAGATGAATTAAAGGCTCCAAAAGAGTTTCAGTCACCTCTTTATGACAACCCTAATTTAAGGGATCTTTTAGTTAATTTATAGGAAGATTCAATATCAAAATATTGTTTTATCCTTGTGAGAGGCACTGCCACCTTGCAAGGGACCAATGTAACTCATTTGAAAAGACCGCACGATCAAGGGACTCCCGATTTGAGAATAAGATGATTATTTTCATATATCAAGATTAAGGCTTCAAAACATGGCGTTAGAGGGCGAAAACTCGAAACAGCCCCCGAATGCCCTCATGAGAGGCACCAAAACCTCGCACGGGACCAATGTAACTCATAGGAAGTGACCGTGTGATCACGGGACTTCCAGTTTGAGAATATGGGGATACTTTGCATATGTCAAGATTTAGGCTAAAAAACATAGCGTTAGAGGGAGAAAACTCGAAGCAGCCCCTACGGCCCCGTGAGAGGCACTAACACCTCGCATGGGACCAATGTACCTCTTAGGAACTGATCGTGCAATCACAGGACTACCGATTTGATAATACAAGGATAATTTTAAAATATCAGGACTTAGGCTTCAAAACATGGCGTTAGATGACGAAAACTTGAAATAGCCCCTGAACGGCCCCATGAGAGACACCAACACCTCGTACGGGACCAATATAGCTGGTAGGAATTGAAAAAACGATCACTGGACTCCCGATTTGAGAATATGAGGATAATTTGAAAATATCATGACTTGGGCTTAAAAACATGGCGTTAGAGGGCGAAAACCCTAAATCGACCTTGAATGGCCCTGTGAGAGGCACCAACACCTCGTATGGGACAAATGTAACTCATAGTAATTGACTGCGATACCACGGTACTCCCAATTTGAAAATATGAGGATAATTTGAAAATATAAGGACTTAGGCATAAAAACATGGCGTTATAGGGAAAAAACTCGAAACAACCCCCGAACGGCCCCATGAGAGGCACCAAAACCTCGCACGGGAACAATTTAACTCCTAGGAACTGATCGCATGACCATGAGACTCCCATTTTGATAATATCAGGATAATTCACATATATTAGGACTTAGGCTTAATAACATGGCATTAGAGGGGAAAACCCAAAATAGCCCCCGAACGGCCCCGTGAGAGGCACCGACACCTCGCACAGGACCAATGTAGCTCGTAGAAATTGACCATATGATCACGGGACTCCCATTATGAGAATATGAGAATAATTGTAATATATTAGGACTTAGGTTTAAAAACATGGCGTTAGAGGGTGAAAACCCAAAACAGCCCCGTGAGAGGAACCAACACCTCCCACGAGACAAATGTAACTCGTAGGAACTGACTGCGTGCTCACCAAACTCCCGATTTGAGAATACGACTATAATCTGAAAACATGACTTTGGTTTAAAAACATGATGTTATAGGGAAAATAACCGAAATAGCCCTCGAACGGCCTCGTGAGAGGCACTAATACCTCGCACGGGGCCAATGTAACTGGTAGGAATTTCTGCGCGATCAAGGGACTCCCAGTTTAAGAATTTGAGGATAATTTGCTTATATCAGTACCTAGGCCTACAAATATGGCACTAGAGGACAAAAACTCGAAATAGCCCTCGAACGGCCCCGTGAGAGGCACCGACACCTCACACGGGACCAATGTAACTTGTAGAAACTGACCATACCATTACGGGATTATTAGTTTGAGAATACGAGGATAATTTGAAAATGTCAAGATTTAGACTTGAAAACAAGGCGTTAGAGGGGGAAAACCCAAAACATCCCCCGAACGACCCCGTGAGAGGCACCGACACCTCGCACGGGACCAATGTAACTCGTAGGAATTGACCACACAATCATGGGACTCCTAATTTGAGAATATAAGGATAATTTGAAAATATCAGGATTTAGGCTAAAAAACATAGTGTTAGAGGGAGAAAACACGATGCAGGCCCCAAATGGCCCTATGAGCGGAACTGACACGTCGTACATGACCAATGTAACTCGTAGGAACCAATCGTGTGACCATGGGACTCATGGTCTAAGAATACAAGAATAATTTGAAAATATATGAACTTAGCTTTAAAAACATGGCGTTAGAAGGAGAAAACTTGAAACAACCCCTAAACGGTCCCATGAGAGGCACCGACACCTCGCAGAGGACTAATGTAACTCGTATGAAAGGACTACGTGATCACGGGACTCCCGATTAGGGAATATGAGGATAATTTGTATTTATCAAGATTTAGGCTTTAAAACATGGCGTTAGAGGGCGAAAACTCGAAACAACCCCCAAACAACCCCGTGAAAGGCACCAACACCCCTATGGGACCAATGTAACTCGTAGGAACTGACCACGCGATCACCAGACTCCCAATTTTAGAATATGAGGTTAATTTTCATATATTAAGATTTAGGCTTAAAAATATGACGTTAGAGGGAGAAAACCCGAAACAGCCCTCGAACGGCCCCGTGAGAGGCACCAACGCCTCGCACGGGACCAATGTAACTCGTAGAAACTGACCGTACGATCATGGGACTCCTAATTTTAGAATAAATGGATAATTTGAAAATATCAGGACTTAGGATTAAAAATGTGCCGTTAGAGGGAGAAAACTCAAAAAAGCCCTCGAACAATCCCGTGAGAGGCACCAACACCTCGAATAGGACTAATGTAACTCGTATAAAGAGATCGCACAATCACGGGAATCTCGATTTGAGAATATGAGGATAATTTTCATATATCAAGAATTAGGGTTAAAGCATGGCGTTAGAGGGCAAAAACTCAAAACAGCCCCAAACGGCCCCGTCAAAAGAACCAACACCTCGCAGAGGACCAATATAACTTGTAGGAACTAACCGTGCGATCATGTAGCTCCCAATTTGAGAATATGAGGATAATGTTAAAATATTAGTATATAGGCTGAACAACATGGCGTTAAAGAGCGAAAACTCGAAGCAGCCCTCGAATGGCCCCATGAGAGGCACCAACACGTCGGACGGGACCATTGTAACTCATAGGAATTGGTCGTGCGACCACGGGACTCCCAATTTGATAATAGGAGGATAATTTAAAAATATCAGGACTTAGGCTTAAAAACATGGCGTTAGAGGGAGAAAACCCAAAACAGTCCCCGAACGGCCATATGAGATGTACTAACACCTCATACGAGACCAATGTAACTCATAGTAAATGATCATGCAATCATAGGACTCCCAGTTTGAGAATATGATAATAATTTGAAAATATCAAGATTTAGTCTTTAAAACATGGAGTTAGAGGGCAAACACTAAAAATAACCCCCGAACGGCCCCGTGAGAGGCACCAACACCTCTCATGGGACCAATGTAACTCGTAGGAACTAACACCATGATTAAGGGACTCCCGATTTGATAATATGATGATAATTTACATATATCAAGATTTAGGCTTAAAAACATGGCGTTAGAGAGTGAAAACCTGAAATAGACCCCGAACGGCCCTGTGAGAGGAACCAACACCTCGCACAGGACCAATTTAACTCATAGGAACTTACTGCGTGACCACGGTACTCTCAATCTAATAATACGAGGATAATTTGCATATATCAAGATTTAGGCTTAAAAATGTGGTGTTAGAGGGAAAAAAAACCGAAACAGCCCTCGAACGGCCCTATGAGAGGTATCAACACCTCGCATGGGACCAATACAACTCCTTGGAACTGACCGTGTGATAATGGGACTCTCAATTTGAGAATATGTGGATAATTTTAAAATATCAGGACTTAGGCTTAAAAACATGGCGTTAGAGGACAGAGACTCGAAAAAGCCATCGAACGGCCCCATGTATGATGCCAACACCTCGTATGAGACTAATGTAACCTGTAGGAACTGACATAATGATAACGGATCTCTCGGTTTGAGATTACGAGGATAATGTGAAAATATCAGGACTTATACTCATAGAAAAGGCTTTAGAGGGTGAAAACCAAAAACAACCCTCGAATGGCCCTGTGACAAGCACTAAGTCCTCCCACGGGACTAATGTAACTCATAGGAACTGACCGCATGACCACAGGACTCAAGGTTTGAGAATATGAGGATAATTTGAAAATATCAGGACTTAGGCTTCAAAACATGGCGTTAGAGGACGAAAACCTAAAACAACCCCCGAACGGCTACGTGAGAGGCACTAACACCTTGGGCAGGACCAATGTAACTCATAGGAACCACGACACTCCCAATTTGAGAATACGAGGAAAATTTTCATATATTATGACTTAGGCTTAAAAACATAGTATTAGAGGGAGAAAACACAAAATATCCCCCAAACTGCCCTGTGAGAGGCACCGACACGTCGTACGAGACTAATGTAACTCGTAGGAACCGACCGCATGACCATGGGACTCCCGATTTGAGAATATGAGGATAATTTCAAAATATCAGGACTTAGGCTTAAAAGGATGGTGTTAGAGTGCAAAAACCCAAAATAGCCCCCGAACGACCCCGTGAGAGGCACCAACAACTCGCACGGGACCAATGTAACTTGTAGGAATTGATCGCATGATCATGGGACTCCCAATTTGAAAATATGAGGATAATTTGCAAATATCAATATTTAGGCTTAAAAACATGGCGTTAGAGGGAGAAAATCCGAAATAGCCCCTGAACGGCCCTATGAGAGGAACCAACACCTCGCATGGGACCAATGTAACTCGTAGGAATTGACCGCGTGATCACAGGACTCCCAATTTGAGAATAGAAGGATAATTTGAATATATGAAGATTTAGGCTTAAAAACATGGCATTAGGGGGCGAAAACCCGAAGCAGCACACGAACGACCCCGTGAGATGCACCAACACCTCGCACGGGTCTAATATAACTCGTAGGAACTCACCATGTGATCACAGTACTCTTGATTTTAGAATTTGATAATAATTTGAGAATATCGGTACTTAGGCTTAAAAATATGGAGTTAGATGATGAAAACCCGAAACAACTCCTGAATGTCCCCATGAGAGGCACTAACACCTCGTACGAGATCAATGTAACTCGTAGGAACTGATCATGCGTTCATAGGACTCCTACTTTGAATATACAAGGATAATTTGAAAATATCAAGACTTAGGCTTCAAAACATGGCGTTAGAGGAAACAAAACCAAAATAGCCCCCGAACGGTCCCGTAAGAGGCACTAACACCTGACATGGGATCAATGTAACTCGTAGTAGCTGACCGCGTGGTCACCAAACTCTTGGTTTAATAATACGATGATAATTTGAAAATGTATAAACGTAGGCTTAAAACATGACGCTAGAGGGGGAAACCCCGAAACAGCCCCGTGAGTCGCACTGACACCTCGCACAGGATAAAAGTAACTCGCAGGAACTGATATGTTGATAATTATAACTCGTATATGCAAATTTTCTACTTCAATACAATTTTTTAAACCTACTTGGTTCCTTATATCATTTTATTGTATCCTATTTTTTGCAGGATGACGTTGTGTCATTGCTTTTTTGCATGCAGAAAACATGAAGAAGGCAATGGTTTACAAGATGAAGATTGTTTATATAATGTTGTTGATATTCATGATTATATTTTTTATTTGTTACGACCGTGTGGGATTATATAGTTTTATTGTTTAGTTTTATTTCCACGCGGGCTTTTATAATTTCATTATTAAATTTTATGGCCTTGCAAACTTTATAATAAGCGGGTTTTATATTTACAGGTTTTGGAATGTCCAAAAAATAGGGGAAACAATGCCCAAATTTTTTTGGTCTGTGAATTATTAAGACTTATAATATTTTTAATTTTTTAAGTATATTAGTTTATTAAAAACGTCCCCAATTAGCCATTTGTGATTTTTTTTATTATTTTACCAATAACAAATATTTGTAACACCTCGTGCGCGTCCAAAGTTACACGTAGCAACCGACTGCGCAGTTACGGGACCCCTAATTTTAGGATTGGACCTAGAAAAGTATAATTTATTTTATTATAGTTAAATATGGTCATGGACTTTGTCCATGAAAATTTTTATTTTTTTCGGCGCGCTTAAAAATGGTCGCGGCTAAAGTCCATGACCGCCAACCGTGACAAAAAAGATCGTAGTATGGGTCACGAACTTTAGCCGTGACCATTTTTTTCGTTGTCGATTTCTCGTCAAGGTTGGGGGTCACGGGCTTGTAATACCCCGTGGTTTTGAGGACTGAGAATTTTATTATTTTAGGAGAAATAAAATTTATGTGGATTGGAGAATTTTAAATTTGGCAATTGAAGTCAAAATATGAGGAATGTTATAAAGTATTTTGGGTGACGATTCAGAATGCACAGTTGATCCGGGATGGGTCGAGATAGTCATAATGACTATACTTGGGTTTTATTTGGATTCCGAAATATTTTAAGTTAGTTTGACTCGAATTGAAGTAAACGAGTCATTTAAAGTGTGTATTATCATTTAAAGTTGAGTATTTTGGAGATAAGGCTTATAAATCCTATGTGAGATAACAATCTCATTCTTGAGATTGAGAAAGCCCTAGAGAGAGAGAGAAAGAGAGAAGAGGAAAGAAAGAAGAGAAAAAGGAGAAAAGCTTAGGGATTTCGGCCAATACACGATTTCGAGGAAGATTCAACCTCTACAGCTTTGAAGAAAGTGATTAAACTTTCTAAATAATCAATGTGTGTAATTTATTTCATGATTTGTGGATTCAAATATGGATTTTGGGGTTTAAAGGTTAAAACTTAGATTTTGGTTAAATCTTGCATTTGAGGTATGTGTATATGGATTTGAGGTTGTATATATAGTTGGGTTGATATATATAATGGTTTTGATGCTAGAAACATGTTTAGGTTGAAGAATGATGGAGAGAAGATGATAAATTTGGGTTGTGGAGAAATTTAAGCATTACGTAGCTTACTGAACAGGATGAATCGATTCGGCCCCTTTCCGAATCGATTCGGCCGAATCGATTAAGAATGTTGCAGACTTACAGGTCTGTGTGGACAAATCAATTTGGATCCAAAACCAAATCAATTTGTCCTAAGACATACTTACAGGTCCTTTGGACCGAATCTATTTGCATGCTGGCGAATCGATTCGCTTTTGGGACCGAATCAATTCGGACCAGGTCGAATCGATTTGGAAATAGGGTTATTTTGTGAAGTTTTTCTATAGTGATTTTACTACATTAAAATTGGGTTTATCGATTTGGAACATTCTCATATAATGTGAGAAACACATTTTGGGAGGTTTATTGCAAGTTCCATATATGATGTTGAAGAAACGCCTAGGGTGGCCCCTATGTGTGTTTCAAATCAAACCAATTTTTTACCAAAAAATATTCAACTTTTAATTTGCACCAAACCAAGTTGTGAAAACCGAATTCTTACTTTAAACCATTTTTATCTTGATTAATCCTAAACATGCATCTAGTGTTTAAAGTAAGTAAATAAAGTAAATAATACTCACAACGCCAGATGTACGAGGAAAAAATACAAAACGGGAAGACAACCTCGAACGACCCGAGCCAGATAATCACTATGAACAAAGGTTTAACAAAGACAGCTTAGCCTTACTCAATGACTCGATCCCCACGGGTCTTGACGATCCTTCTGATCTTCTACCGTTCATCAATAGTGACCACGCAGAAATTTCTTCTTCCACGATACCTATCCACAACACACGCGTCCAGGTATGTCTCGGTGTCCATCGAATGGCTTTGATTCATCTACAATGTCGAACAAGAAGTCCTTCTCTTTTCTTCACCATAAAACCCTGATGTTCAATGGTAGAACAAACCTTCTTAGTGCAGCAAGATCACGTGAACATATAATAATGATAACTCGGATCTTTGCAAACTCTAAGGATGTGTTTAGGCTTTTTAAACCTCAAAAAACATGTGCAAACACGTACTGGAACGTAAACTACCTTTTTTCCACAAAGCACACACCTTTGAATCTGATGCAAACACGCTTTAAATAAGAATTAAGCACCGCCTCGAAAAATATGTCGTTCGAATGACAAAGCCACGTTGTTCGTGCGACATAGGAATCTCGTTCGAACGAGATCTTATGTCTTTTAAACGACGCTACGACGGTCTGACTTTTTGTTTAAAACGTCTCTTACAAAAGAGGTCCAAATAAGTCAAACTCATGTTCGAACTTATCTGAATAAAACGTAGTGTACACCATTTAAAACACTTTAAAGACACTTTAAAGACATTTTAAACATTTTTCTTTATAAAAATTACGTCCTTATCTTTTATAAAAACAATTCCGAGCACCATTAATTATAAGCATTCAAACATGTGTGATGTCGGAATGCAATAAACTTTGAATACGAATAAACTTGCACCAATTAAAAATCAGCATGATCAATTCTTTGAAGCTTTGTCGCAATGTCTTCAATTTCTTCAATACGTCATAGACCAAGTGGGATCGTGACAAAGAAATCTACCTATGACATATTACAAACACAGTTTTGTTCACGGAATTAATTCAAAACAATACAGGGACTCAATTGGAAATTTATGTTCTTACAAATGTGACATTGGGAACGTATTGGGCTAATTTGGGAATATATATATATACTAGCGGAATTCCCGTGCCTGAAGGCCCGACAAAATTTTTAAAAGCATGTAATTACAAAACGGCAAAAATTTTCAATGTTCATAAATTCAAAACGACAAAAATACCGTTCCCAAACAAAGTGCAATTTTAAAGCAATTGGCCATAATCTCCTTTTTTTTATAGAACTATTCACCCTGCTTAACAAATAACAAATAGTTCAACAATATTAAAATAGTCTAAATTGATCTAACAAATTCACATATAATATGAAATATACAATATTCGTCAATAATTCACATCGTGTCTCAAAAAAATAGAGTGTCGACTTTTAAAAAAATTAGGCATAATCTCCTTTGTTTATTGGACTATCCACCCTACTTAAGGAATAACAATGAATCCAACAATATAAAAAAATCCCAAATTCATCTAACAAAAGCTTCAATAAAACATATTTCTTAAATAAATAAATATATATCAATTGAGGTCGTCCCACATGTTCCACTGTAATAAATGTCCGTCCTTTTCAAAATGCGACCTGATACAAAACAGAAAATATAGTTAGTCAATTTAAATAGCTAGTCAAATATTAAATAAACAAAGCTAATTAGGGGCCATGATTAAACCAATAATGCAACAATCCAATGGTTGAAATTAAAATACCCATCTTACCATTTTTAATTCAAAGTCTTTGCCCTTAAATGGCAAAAACTTCGTTCCCCAACAAAACAAAGTGTAATTTAAAAAAATTTGCCATAATCTTCTTTGTTTGTAGAACTATTCACTATACTTAACAAATAATAAATAGTTTAGCATCATTTAAATTGTCTAAATTCATCAAACAAATTCACATTTAACATGAAATATACAACCGGATTCACATTGTGCCTCAAATAAATAAAGTATCAATTTAAAAAAAAATGGATATAATTTCCTTTGTTTATTGGACTATCCACCCTGCTTAAGGGATAACAAACAATTCAATTATATTCAAAAATCCTAAATTCATCTAAGAAATACTTCAATGAAACATACTTCTTAAAAAATCACATATATATCAATTGAGGTCATCCCACATGTTTCACTACAATGATTGTCCGTAGTTTTCAAAATGCGACCTGAAAGAAAACAAAAAATATATTTAGTCAATTGAAATAGCTAGTCAAATATTATATAAACCATGCTAATTATTACTTAAATAGAAAATACACCGTGTCTCTAGCATGCAACTAAAAAGTTCCCATAAGGGCGACTTTGTAACAAAATTCATAGTTTATTGTCGTTCATTATGAAAAATGCAAAGTTACCCATGTCGATGCCATGCTCGTACTTTTATCCCATGTGTTATCATTCTTAAAACACATGTTACGGTCTTGCATTGTATTTCAAAACATTTAGAGCACAAAATGCAGTTTCTCTAATATCTTATTTGAGGTGAATTTAAATTCTAGACAAAAGTAGACAACATTAATACAAAATACTATATGAATCCAAGAATACAATGAAAGAACATGTCACATGAAGACATATTTCAATAACTTTTACATCCTTAAAGCATCATTCAAAATCGAGTATCTCCAAATCTACCTTCAAATCATAGCCCCCACATTGTATTATTAATAGGGGCTGCTATAAAACAATATAGGGGCTGCTATAAAACTACCTTCAAATCAATTAGTTGAACTGAAAATAGGGGCTGCTATAAAACTACCCTCAAATAATATAGGGGTTGCTACAAAACTACCTTCAAATCAATTAGCTACAAAACTTTAAAACAATATAGGGGTTGAACCAAAAAAACATTACTAATGCTTCACACAATAATTTGCTGAACTAAAAGTACTAATGCTGAGTTGAAAATACTAAATTTGCTGCAATGAAATACAAATCAAAATGCATCAGTTAAAAGAAAGTACTACTTTTTGTCATGATTTCAAAGAGGCAGCCTTCATATAGTTCTTACACATTCAGTAATCAAGTACACCACCGTGGGAAACCTCTTTTAGGAGAAACTTGGAATAAATGAAAGTGACGAACAACTCAAATTTTAAAAAAAAATGACCAACACAATAGTCAACATAACTCATAAAACAAATATACCTTACTTTGGACAAAGATAAAACAGAGGGAGTAGAATATATCTGACATTAAAAACTAAATAAACGCTAAATATAATCACCAAATTAGACCTTCCAAAACAATGTGGAGGTTCAATAACAATGGGGATCTGTTTGGTTCTTTCACAATCACCCTATATGCATACTTCAATATCCACTCTAGTATTGGAATCTCATGAGAATTATAATCATACTTTTAAGGTAAGTAGAAGTATGATGCACAACTTTATGATGGAAACTTACTAACCTTACCGGTGGATGATCCATATCCCGAAATATCATAGCTGCAATATGGCACCAAGCATTATGTAAATCAGTTTAAAAAAGGTGGTAATTTGTTTTCTATATTAAGAACCAAAGATGTGCACCTGCATTGCTTGTGTTTCATTAACAGTTATATCACTACTAAGCAGATTTCATATGGGGGTCGCCTTCCCCATTTCGATTCTAGCCCAATATCATCTCTGTGAAAAGTGAGCAAACCAAACTTATTCGTCAAACAACTATAACTATACATGTTCGATAGAGACAAATACATAAAATATAAACCATTATGGGAAAATAGAAAGGAGAAGTAGCAAGAAATAAAGAACGCCCCTATAGCAGCTGGTAATTGAATAGTTATGTGTGTGGGTGTGTGTATGTTGTTTCAATGTGACATGTTCTTGCATTGTAATCTGTCAATACAATTTTAGTATTTCTCTCTGCTATTAATTTTTAGTATCTTTCTCTGCTACTAATTTTTTTTACTACTTTTAGTATCTGTCAATACATTGTAATCTGACATTTATAAATGTTTATAGAGTAATGGAGCGAGAGTCGAACACCCGATAGCATCATACTATAAGAAAAAAGACATATTAAGAAACATTAAAACATAAGTCATGTAGTGAATATGGATTATCTATCGAAAACTGATTGAAAAGTCCATAAAGTGTGAACACACCTTTTCTTTTACCCGTGTCGATGGTACAATTACAATTTTTTTCCTGTTTTATTACCTATTATGACACATGTGACACCCCGCCTAATAAAATACCGGGCGATCACTCCTATATCAAATTAAAACAGGAGTCTCATATGGATCATTCTTAGCATCACTGTCGAAAGTCCATTTAATTACTAATAACCTATTAGGCCAGTGTCAAAATTTTAACTTTACTACTCTTTTTAACAACTGTAAATAAAACATCCACACACTTTTGCGGAAATGAAACTAAAATGAAATAAAATAATCGAACACTCGGTCAAAATATACATCCATATTGAATGATGCTCTAAAAGAATAAATAAATGCACTTGGACCATTGGCCCGAATATTTATACAGTACCTCTTATCTAGAGTACAAGAATGGAAGCGTCTATTGAAAATCCTGCACGCATCCACAGCTGCTGCAGCTGACGTCTGACTCGAAGGAAGTGCCATCCAGGCGTCCCTGTGTCTGGACACCTATATATTTATATATATATATATATATATATATATATATATATATATATAATATAGAAAGAAAGGAAAAGTAGATAAACGGGTAAGAGCCCGAGTTTTGAAGATATTTAGCAAGTGCATAAATGCCTTATTATTTTGAAAAAGGTTTTATCTCATATTTAAATTGGTATCGCACTCCCATGAGATACCCCTCACCTCTCCACTAACATTGCACTCCTAGCGCATTCCTCTAGACATCCTAGTCAAGCTATCATGCTAAACTAGTCTATCACTAACCCACTATCAATCCTAGATAGTCCAAGCAATGTACTAAGGGCTAAACTTCACCCCAGTCTCAACGCTATGCCATGTTCGTGCGTGGGGTGTCTCGCAAAGAGAAATCCAAACAAGGAACCCCCCGGATACACTACTACGCGGCACGGTCGATCGTCGAGATCCGCCAGTCCCTCAGTACAGAAAGATATATAAAAATATATATATATATATACCATAAACATTTATAATATTAGAGCACTAAGGATTAAACTTCTCCCCAGTCTCAACACAATGCCATATTCGTGCGTGGGGTGTCTCGCAAAGCGAAATCCAAACAAGGAACCCCCCCGATACACTACTATGCGGCAAGGTCGATCGTCGGGATCCATTAGACCCTCGACACTCGATTTATCCATATATATATACATATACATATTACCATATACATCCGGATCTATCTCCCGTAATGAGAATTCATTTACAAAGTATTTATCAATACTTATCATTTTTATCTCAAAACTTTCCATTTCCCTTCTCATATCAGGCAATGTATTTAAAAGCCCATTCATTATCATGAATTGCTTTAATAAATCATATACCTTTTTAAAAGCCAATTTTATTATCATAAAAATGCTTTTCCGTTCCAAAATATCCCATTTCCCTTTTTATATTCAGGAAATGTATTCAAAGCCATTTTCATTATCATAAAAATGCTTTGATCATATTATATGCTTCCACAACCCTTCTTCCATCCGGGAGTGTTACCGAAGCCAAACCTTTAATACCATTTCCCTTCCTATATCCAGGAAATGTAATTAAAGCCAATCCATTATCATGAATTGCTTTAATATATAACGCGTTCTAAGACCGCCCGTCCGGATTTCTCCACTGTGCGCGCCCCTAACTGGCTATCATCTTCCAGGGCCTATCATCAAGACAACCTGGGATCCTATATCGCAAGCCGTCGGGAAGCGGCCATGTGCCTGCGGGATAGTCAAGACCACACCCGGAATCTCCTAACCAACGCAGAAAATATATATCAACAAACGCTCACATGGCCTATAAGACTATATCCACCCTGCATTCATTAGCCAGGGGGCTTCACCATACGAACGCAACTTCCCTTATGATAGCGATTTAGAGAGGTGTGCAATCCATATTTTATCACTTATGAAAATCATTTATTTACCATTTTGAAAATATTCATTTTTACTTTTTCAAAATCATTTCCATCATAACATATATATATATATATATATATATATATATATATATATATATATACCTAAATCACACAGTATATACATATCCTATATATTCTTCCTAGAATATATATAAACGGCCATAGTGGCCTATATCATCTAGCGGTGGCCAATAATCCCAAAGATTCCCTCCAGGAATCATAATCATGCATTCATATAAGCATGATACTAAACCCAAATATTTCTTATGTTAATAATCACTATATACCTCAATCCCATCTAAGGATTTATTGGATATCTCCAATGATACCCTTCACTCTAAATGAAATCAACAAATATCTATACTCCTAAATTATCCTAATTATCTCCTAGGATACACTTAACAGTATTCGATATAATTATGCTTTCTCTAAGCATAATTATGTAGGCCTGTATGCCCACGAGAATTATCCTCGGGATTTATCTCGCCCGAACAACCTTAGATTCAACGAGTTAAGGATTTCATTCCCTTGAACCCCAAGACTACACCTAGTCCAATTAATCATTTAGAAGTCCCCAATATAATTTAGGAACCCAAATCCATCAATTTCTGCAAATATTCTATTTTCCTAAAAAATATAGATTAAAGATTATATACTAAAACCCCTTACTTTACCCTCCTAAATTGCCTTAATTTATGGACCATAAAGTCCTAAAAGGTCCTTTAGGTTATCACCTAATTAACCTCAAAGCAAGATGAAATGGAATCTATCCCATCCAAATCATCCTAGAGAAATTATCAACTTTCAGCAGGGGTCGATTGATCGACCCATGGCCATCGATGGATCGATGGATCGAGCCCCCATGATCGATCGATCGATCAAGTCGGGCAACTTCTTCTCGGAGAATCTGTTTCGGCCATGGAAGCTTCCCCCAATCTTCCATCTCTTCACCAAATGGCCTACAACTTCAACCAACTACAAATACACCTATAATACGGGTTCTAAACATCCTAGAACCCGGAATCACCAATTAATTTCAAGTAAAACCTAAGTTTCTCCAATTTACCATTTTTAGGGGTTTATTCGGTTTAACTCCCCAAAACCCATTTTATCCACGAATACCCAACCCAAAATAATTAAGGTTTGTTATACCAACAATGATATGAGAGTTTTATGCTTAAAAATAAATAACGCAAGTAAACACTTGCCTCGTGGATAAAATTCGACGTCCTCGAGCCAAATCCCGCGGAGGCTGGCCGGAATCTCCCCCTTTTTCCTCTTTTCTTCCTCCTCTCTCTCTTCCCTCTCTTCTTTCTCTTTTATCCTCTTTTTTCTCTCCATATCCCTCCTTTTATAAGGAGAAAAGGGTTTAACCCTTTTAAAACCCAAAAATGACTCGTTTACCCAATTACGAGCCTATTTAACTCCAAAATTACTCGGAACTCAATTTCGACAATCGGACACTCTTTTTTGACTATCTCGGACATTCCGAGACTCATGGAGCAGTCGAAATTTCCATCCGAGGTACTTGACCGCAAATCACTATTCTAACCCAAAATAATTTCGTGCGGTCTTCTACTCAAAATCTTACTTCTTTTGTCGCTATACTCCACGACGACATATAATTAAATTACTTAGAACTATATAGTCCCAAAATAATTTATAACACCCTCCGAAAATATTTAAATCCTCGAAAATCCCAAAAATCACTATTTCGAGGAATTCTCCAAATTATAAATTATACTTAATTATGGAATTTAATCCTCTCGAAAAGGGCGGGTTATTACATACTCCCCCCCTTACAATAGAATTTCATCCTCGAAATTCGGATACAGCCTACACCATCTACTACAATCACTAATTCCACTATGTCTTAGTACCCCCAAAACCAAAAGGTGCTAACACGATAGTCCTTAAACCTGTTCCACCTACCTCAAGGAGCACTCAAAATACTAGCTTATCATAAGCTCAAACAAATTTCTATCTGCTAATGCACAGCATCTACGCGTTACTCCAATGGCTTCTCTTATCGCCAATAGGAGAAACGAATCTATAACTACCGTTCTACATTTCGCAAAGCTTCAACCTTATATATTATGCCCATTCTATTCCAGGCGGTATATAAAACCATCTCACCACCAAGGTGCCCATACACCTTTCTAATCTGTGCATATCTGCACATCCATAGCGAACGTCTGACACGTAACACTCTCTTCTAATAAGGATCTCCTTTCCTCGGTGTAATACTCACCTATGGGTCCTCCCAAACCGCGAAATCAATTCTCCTAATCTCGGCGCCACTAACATTAACGAACTTACGTCCTAAATAATACTAAAGTCTATGCGATATCTTACCTACACGGAACGAATCTAATCCTAAGTATGTCCCTAGTGCCCAAGGCCTCTCTCAACTCCCGACAATTGCTTGGTTTCATGCGTGGGACGTCTCGCCAAATCAAAATCCAGACAAGGAACCCTCCCGTTACACTACTCCCTCGCGTTGTCGATTATCGAGATATAACGACCTAAGGCACACCAGTGGGACGTCCTAAATACTGCCTATGCTAAACTACGAACGCATTTCTACTATCTTATCCTTCCGCCCATACGGAAGGAAACCTAATCAATCGAAGTGCCCACTTTCTGTAAAAGTGTCATGAACATACTACCCAAAATGTATCTCCTCAAAATTTGCCTTTTTATTAAGGCCTGACTATTATCCTCAAATCAATTTCTCTAAGTCCTACTCCACCCAACTACTTGTGGCGAGAGGACCACTTTAGTGCTTTTCCATAGCACAATATTTCCATAAGCTTATCATCATCACAGGCCTCGTAGTCTATAGTGGTTCATCCACACGATAAGACTAACCCACATCCTTGCATCCCATAACATCTCTCCACGCCCGGCGTCGTTAAGAGTCATGTGTGGAGTGTCTCGCAAAGCGAAATCCAAACAAGGAACCCCTCCACACATTAACACTTGACTTCGTCGGTCACGGAGTCCCGTTATTTCAAACAGGCAACCGGGATAATCCTATCCCTTATCAACGAAAGGTGGTCTGAACTCCTATCTCTAACTAAGAGTCACACCTACCAGCGCTCGCACGATTTCTAAGTCCTTGCGCAAACCAGTACTGAGCTAAATCTTACAGCTCAACAATAATCCGGTGGGCCTTAAATTTTTATCTATAAGGTTGCCACACATACCAACCAAAATAAGGAAGCCTCTACTCATCGAGGTTCCATCAATCCATAATAACAAAGGTGTACTCAAACTGTATCTAGGTGAGACACCGCAACCACAATCTGTTCCCTCCAGGAACTTTGGACACGATAGACTTGCCATCATTAGCCTTCTATCACTCCAATATACCAAAACCTTACCATACTCGTATAACATATAAGACGAGTATCATAAACCAAATATATATATATCCAAAATATCATCACCCGCCTCTATGGCGAATGAAGGAAAATAAAACTCCGCTATTGCGGACAACACATAGGCATGCATGATATAATGTTATCGATACCGAATACAAAGCTCAAATTACTCACACGAGTCTAGGGCTATCGAACACCACAACTTCATCTAGCCACGCCTCTTACTAGAATTTCTTAACTCTAGGCCCCCTCTGGGCACCCTAACCTTGTGCTTTATTCCTATCGGAAAAGACTATCCGTGTGGCTCCGCACTCCACAACACCATTTCCATCACTAGTCTTCCTGACCATCATGGAGTTGTCAACACCATCTGACTCTATAACCTCACTCCTTACAATCACCTTACTAATCCTCTTAACTCCTTTGTTAAAAGGAAATTCCAGCACCAGTTCCAACAATCCTATTTCAGCAAATCTCCCCATGTGGATGTCATCTCAGGGGCACCTGAACACACCCACATTCTCCGTAAGTGTTAACAACACTTCTCTTGTGAGCCTATCCTTCCTGGAAAGGACTCATTTTTTCATTGTACCTTCCTCACCTCGGTACAAGGTTCACTTCTCCATAATGTTCTTTATTCACTGTCGGTCTCCGGCCGAACCTTATGTGAATAATTACGAAACGGAATTCTTCTCCTTCCTGCAGAATCATGGGGACTCACGGTTAAAACTATTCGGAAGATCCCTTTGGAACCCTTATCTCCACGGGGTAATTCAATTTGAGTACCACTTTCTACCACAGTAGTACTTGGTTGCGCATAACTACTATACTTTAGTAGTCGTTGCAACAATCCTTAGCAATTTTCCACAAGAAGAGTGGCCTCTACTAAGGTCCCCGTCCCCATATTCTACCAGCTTCCCCAGCTAAGCCTTGCCAACTACTGTCCTCCCCGAGGCCCTCCTTGGTCGTCCTTCTTCGATCGGCACACACGATCCTAGAACGAGCATGCAAAGGATTACAAAAACTCCTAACATGGGAGGAGAATGAAATCTCACAGAGAAATCAAGAATCATAATCCTGGGGCTCTATAAAAAATCGAGAGCAACGCTGAAAGCGTAGTACGTCCGCACAGATTCCTGAGGACACTAGAACCTGATGCTCTGATACCATCTGTGACACCCCGCCTAATAAAATACCGGGCGATCACTCCTATATCAAATTAAAACAGGAGTCTCATATGGATCATTCTTAGCATCACTGTCGAAATTCCATTTAATTACTAATAACCTATTAGGCCGGTGTCAAAATTTTAACTTTACTACTCTTTTTAACAACTGTAAATAAAACATCCACACAGTTTTGCAGAAATGAAACTGAAATGAAATAAAATAACCGAACACTCGGTCAAAATATACAACCATATTGAATGATGCTCTAAAAGAATAAATAAATGCACTTGGACCGTTGGCATGAATATTTATACAGTACCTCTTATCTAGAGTACAAGAATGGAAGCGTCTACTGAAAATCCTGCACGCATCCATAGCTGCTGCAGCTGACGTCCGACTCGAAGGAAGTGCCATCCAGGCGTCCCTGTGTCTGGACACCTATATATATATATAATATATAGAAAGAAAGGAAAAGTAGATAAACGGGTCAGAGCCCGAGTTTTGAAAATATTTAGTAAGTGCATAAATGCCTTATTATTTTGAAAAAGGTTTTATCTCATATTTAAATTGGTATCGCACTCCCATGAGATACCCCTCACCTCTCCACTAACAGTGCACTCCTAGCGCATCCCTCTAGACATACTAGTCACGCTATCCTGCTAAACTAGTCTATCACTAACCCACTATCAATCCTAGATAGTCCAAGCAATGTACTAAGGGCTAAACTTCACCCCAGTCTCAACGCTATGCCATGTTTGTGCGTGGGGTGTCTCGCAAAGCGAAATCCAAACAAGTAACCCCCCCGATACACTACTACGCGGCACGGTCGATCGTCGAGATCCGCCAGTCCCTCAGTACAGAAAGATATATATAAATATATATATACCATAAACATTTATAATATTAGAGCACTAAGGATTAAACTTCTCCCCAGTCTCAACACAATGCCATATTCGTGCGTGGGGTGTCTCGCAAAGCGAAATCCAAACAAGGAACCCCCTCGATACACTACTATGCGGCAAGGTCGATCATCAGGATCCATTAGACCCTCGGCACTCGATTTATCCATATATATATACATATTACCATATACATCCGGATCTATCTCCCGGAATGAGAATTCATTTACAAAGTATTTATCAATACTTATCATTTTTATCTCAAAACTTTCCATTTCCCTTCTCATATCCGGAAATGTATTTAAAAGCCAATTCATTATCATGAATTGCTTTAATAAATCATATACCTTTTTAAAAGCCAATTTTATTATCATAAAAATGCTTTTTCGTTTCAAAATATCCCATTTCCCTTTTTATATTCAGGAAATGTATTCAAAACCATTTTCATTATCATAAAAATGCTTTGATCATATCATATGCTTCCACAACCCTTCTTCCATCCGGGAGTGTTACCGAAGCCAAACCTTTAATCCCATTTCCCTTCCTATATCCAGGAAATGTAATTAAAGCCAATCCATTATCATGAATTGCTTTAATATATAACGCGTTCTAAGACCGCCCGTCCGGATTTCTCCACTGTGCGCGCCCCTAAATGTCTATCATCTTCCAGGGCCTATCATCAAGACAACCTGGGATCCTATATCGCAAGCCGTCGGGAAGCGGTCATGTGCCTGCGGGATAGTCAAGACCACATCCGAAATCTCCTAACCAGCGCATAAAATATATATCAACAAACGCTCACATGGCCTATAGGACTATATCCACCCTGTATTCATTAGCCAGGGGACTTGACCATACGAACGCAACTTCCCTTATGATAGCGATTTAGAGAGGTGTGTAATCCATATTTTATCACTTATGAAAATCATTTATTTACCATTTTGAAAATATTCATTTTTATATTTTCAAAATCATTTCCATCATAACATATATATATACCTAAATCACACAGTATATACATATCCTATATATTCTTCCTAGAATATATATAAACGGCCATAGTGGCCTATATCATCTAGCGATGACCAATAATCCCAAAGATTCCCTCCAGGAATCATAATCATGCATTCATATAAGCATGAAACTAAACCCAAATGTTTCTTAATTTAATAATCACTATATACCTCAATCCCATCTAAGGATTTATTGGATATCTCCAATGATACCCTTCACTCTAAATGAAATCAACAAATATCTATACTCCTAAATTATCCTAATTATCTCCTAGGATACACTTAACAGTATTCGATATAATTATGCTTTCTCTAAGCATAATTATGTAGGCCTGTATGCCCATGAGAATTATCCTCGGGATTTATCTCGCCCGAACAACGAGTTAAGGATTTCATTTCCTTCAACCCCAAGACTACACCTAGTCCAATTAATCATTTAGAAGTCCCCAATATAATTTAGGAACCCAAATCCATCAATTTCTGCAAATATTCGATTTTCCTCAAAAATATAGATTAAGGGTTATATACTAAAAACCCTTACTTTACCCTCCTAAATTGCCTTAATTTATGGACCATAAAGTCCTAAAAGGTCCTTTGGGTTATCACCTAATTAACCTCAAAGAAAGATGAAATGGAATCTATCCCATCCAAATTATCCTAGAGAAATTATCAACTTTCAGCAAGGGTCGATCGATCGACCCATGGCCGTCGATCGATCGATGGCTCGATCGATCGAGCCCCCATGATCGATCGCTCGATCAAGGCGGGCAGCTTCTTCTCGGAGAAGCTGTTTCGGCCATGGAAGCTTCCCCCAAGCTTCCATCTCTTGACCAAATGGCCTACAACTTCAACCAACTACAAATACACCTATAATACGGGTTCTAAACATCCTAGAACCCGGAATCACCAATTAATTTCAAGTAAAACCTAAGTTTCTCCAATTTACCATTTTTAGGGGTTTATTCGTTTTAACTCCCAAAAACCCGTTTTATCCACGAATACCCAACCGAAAATCATTAGGGTTTGTTATACCCACAATGATATGAGAAATTTATGCTTAAAAATAAATAAAGCAAGTAAACACTTGCCTCGTGGATAAAATCTGACATCCTCGAGCCAAATCTCGCGGAGGCTAACCGGAATCTCCCCCTTTTTCCTCGTTTCTTCCTCCTCTCTCTCTTCCCTCTCTTTTTTATCTTTTCTCCTCTCTTTTCTCTCCCTCTCCCTCATTTTATAAGGAGAAAAGGGTTTTACCCTTTTAAAACCCAAAAACGACTCGTTTACCCAATTACGAGCCTATTTAACTCCAAAATTACCCGAAACTCAATTTCGACAATCGGACACTCTTTTCCGACTATCTCGGACATTCCGAGACTCATGGCGCAGTCGAAATTTCCATCCGAGGTACTTGACCGCAAATCACTATTCTAACCCAAAATAATTTAGTGCGGTCTTCTACTCAAAATCTTACTTCTTTTGTCGCTATACTCCACGAAGACATATAATTAAATCACTTTGACCTATATAGTCCCAAAATAATTTATAACACCCTCCGAAAATATTTAAATCCTCAAAAATCCCAAAAATCACTATTTCGAGGAATTCTCCAAATTCCAAATTATACTTAATTATGGAATTTAATCCTCTCCAAAAGGGCGGGTTATTACAACACATTGCATACCACATCTATTCATCAACTCTTGGGCGCAACGTATCATAATAATGCCTTATATTTTATGAACAATAAAACTCACAACTTCAGATAAATAGATAATGGAACGAAACAAATGAATATATACTAACCAATTATGGAACTAATAAATATATACATAAAATGTAACTTCATGGCAATATCGAATATTTGCTCCCAATCATGCAACAATCAATCATTAAACGCAAATAAATCAATACCTTTATTGGAATTTAGAACACTAACTTCGCATCCACTGTAAGATTCTCAATTGCTAAAAGCGGTGGACCTAAAAAACTATATGAAAAATTAGTCTACAAAACAACATTGAATTAACTAATAAGTTTGCGATCAAAATTGTAAGGGCTTCTCTAAGAGAGGAAGATATGGTTATGAGGCCTATCACATAGGAGAAGTGGTTCCATAACTCTTTTTCTAGGTGATCTACAAATAGGTTATGAAAGGTTTCAATTTATTGGTATGAAAGGCAATAGTGACATTTTTAGGGGATGATGAGGCCTAATTTAATCAAAGCTTCAAATAGTTTCACATAGAAATGGACACCTCCTTATGAATATTAGGATGACAATGTTTGGGAATATTAATGATATAGGCTTGTGAGGTATGATAAAATCCCAGTCAGATCTCCTAGGGAATGAACCATGCGGTGTTAGTTTCCAAATAGGGGAACCACGAATGACGATTGAATAGTCCTCTACAGTGTCTCTTTGGAGGAACATGTCCTTCCATTCTTTGTAATCTGAAGGCTTTACTACCACCAGATTTGTAGAAACACTTTTATAATATTTTTTTAGCATGAACTGAGACCATGAGGATGAACTTGATTTAATCTGCCACCATCTCTTCATAACCCCTACTTGTGCAATATCCATTATAGCTCTTACTACCACACCCTCTTTTTGTTTGGCAAACAACATTGGGACCAAGAAAGCCAATGGTGTGTTCTCACATCCTCCCTTTCACTGAGAAGAATTTTTCAAACATCCTTTGTACTTGGATACTGATATATTTAGGGGTTTAAGGGCTGCCAAGATATGGGTAGGGATGAAATAGATGACATATTTTCTTTAAATCAGTTAACCTTAGTTAAGAGAAATTTCATGCTCCAGCCCTGAATTCTATTTGTGATGTTTTCCAGAAAACCAAAGTAATATGAGGATTTATTTCTATCGAGGAATATGGGATAACCTAAGTAGGAAATAGGAAAATTCTTGGATGAAATATACCGATTATGAGGATTTGTTTTTATGTTTCTAAAAACATAAAAAGCAGGGATGGTGTTTTTATGTTGCTGAAAGCTTAGGAAATTCTTGGATGAAATACCAAAGTAATATGAAGATTTATTTTTATGTTTCTAAAACCATAAAAAGCAGAAAAAATAACAAACTTAAAAACATCCAAATCCATAGCGTATAAACCTCTGAAGGCCACAAACTTAGAACCCCCCCAAAGCCACCATGTGAGGGTTTGATGAATCCTAATAATACTGCTCTTCACCTCTTGAAGAGAGATGGTACATGTACAAAAGCTGAAACTAATACGTAAAATGCAAAACTCAAACTATTAGTAGTTACAAAAATGAACAAACTTTGATTACACCAACAGTAAAACAGATCAAATTCGTATGTCATTAGATCGAAGATAAAAAAACTTAAAAAATATCTTAGATAGAGAAAACAAATTCGAGCTCACGAACCCGAGTTCGAGTTAAACTTTGGTTGTAGAAGACATACCAAGAAACAGGGGAACATTCAACTGATCAATATTTGAGGATATGGGGTACTCATTTTTAAATCAGATGCATCTCCATTGATGTTCTCCACAAAAGTACTCCTAATATTATTAGCATTAAACTCCTTGAAACTCTCAGCACAATCCCCCCCTTTCAACAAAAAAACATAGGCTATGAATTTGATAGTTGCTACAACCATGACCAAAATTTTACGAGCACAAGTGGATATAAATACTCGAGAGACACCTGCAATATATATCTGCTGATCATATATGATCACGAAATGACCATGTGGTTGTCATCCAGTATGCTAATTGGGTCTGCATATTCATATCAAGAAAAATTCATATATTCCAGTTAAAAAAACTCAAATTATAATTAAAGTTTCGAATAGGAACTGTGTAATAGACATCGAGAAATCTATGAACTCGGCAAAATTATATTTATCGTTGATATAAGCAAGGAGCTTAACTACCTTATCTAGTGTTTCCTTGATGGATTCATCACTCGACATTTCATCTAGTCGCTTGGGCCCTTGTTTTTATGGATGTTGTAGATGACATGCTATCCATTTATGTATGTTATAGATGAATCGATAGCAATTGAACTGCTATCCCATTATGCACTAAGTCTCATGATGTCTATTTATAATCAGACTAAATGTTATTGACAATAGGTAAATGCTACAAATAGTTGAACTGCTTATATGGATTGTAGTTATTTTACTAATTAAATAAAGCTTTAGGTCCTAAGCATTATGTATAGGATTAAGAGTGATCATTTTCATCAACAATCTGAATAACACGATCATTTTCATGTTCCTTTTCAACATCATATACTCATGGTAGCAATGCAAAAATCATTAATCATGACATTTGAAACCCGTGTATATTCAAAGAAGTGAAGAACGAATTCTCATGGGCCTTTGTACATAATGTGCCCCTCTAAGATAAGAACAATATCATCAAAGAGATTGCATGTTTCGAGTGGAGACTATAGAAGATAGATTATATCAGTCTTATTGAAGATACCGACTGATTGCCTAATTGAGTTAATGATCCAAAAAGTTGTAACATTGTCAAGACCAGTTGATATGTTGTCCATGAAAACTTACTATTTTAGCAGGCTTGTTTATTTTACGCGTGGGTAGTGAAACCGGAACCAAATCGTCCCCTTCGTTACTCATGTAGAAGTCAATCTAGTCCCTGCCACGTGAAAAGAAATTAAATTAATCCAGACTCCAGTCCGTGTGCCAAATAAATTAGTATTGACTAAAAAGAAGATGAGCTATCAAAATAAAATAAGGAAAAGATCAAAGCCTACAGTAATACTTAATAGACACAAATTATGGCCGAATAAAAGCCTATAGGACATATATCACAGTCATGCATTGCAAAACATATATTTTTATAGCTTAACATGACCAGAGTTCAAAAATAAAAGAAACTTATACAAAAAATGGTCATATATCACAGTCTGGTGCAGTATGAGGAGTTGAATTCTGCACATAAGTTTTTCAAGAATCTTCGGAGACAACAACATAAGTTTTTCAGGTATTAATACAACAAATGGTTTTGCCCGATCATAGAGGAACTTTATTCCTTCATAATACTGCCCAAAAAGTAATGCAAGTCAGCCATGTTACGAAACTTATACAATGCAGGCCATATTTACAATGCATTTAGAAAGAAAGAAAAAAAAGCAAGGATGAAAAAAAGCATCAAAACAATAGCAAGATATGAAAGAAAAAACTTTAGCAATTACTCAATGTAATATTTTTACGATAAGTACAACGAATAATTATTATACGTGACATGGTTTTTTTTCTATGTAATAAGATTAATAGCTTATGTTGTCGCAAATAACTAAACCAAGCATAATGAATTCAGTTGCATTGAAGTTTCCAGATTTTTTTTTTTTTGTAAAACGTACCACTTTATAAACAGATTACTCACCTTTTGTTCAAGATCCGTCAGCTAAAAACCCAATACATAAAGAAACTAACACGTTCGCACACAAAGATGATTGAGTCATTGCACATAATACGAAAACTGATCAATTGAATGAAGCAAAAATTACATTAATTTAATAGAGATGCAACACTAAAAATAAATGGGGAAAATGGATAGAGATTCCACATGAGACCTGGAAATCAAAAGACACTGATAGATTTTGAAAAAAGGTATAATCAAACGATAATTTTCATGGGTTTAACCATGGTATTAGATATTGAATAAATCGTGAAAAACACATAAATAAAGGTAAAATGGTGAGAAAAGTAACAATTTGTAAGAAATAAGTATAATTCTCCTCTAGTATGTCCCTCAAACACACCAATGTGAGGTGTTTATGACATGTCATAGGCATCTCGTCAACAAAGCACGTGGTTCAAATGAAAAGAAAACTCGTGCATCACACCTATCATGGGATAGCTTGTCGTATCTATAGCACTCCACTTACATTACACCTAAACTAATTCTCCCATGACACTATCTAAAATCACGCCTTCAATTCACGTGAAAGTAAATACGACATTAATAGTGCATACCAATAGAATATTACCCATGTCACAGTAATTTTGTTGAAGCAAAATTACATTGTATGGTTGAAGCTCCATAACTCTATTTGGTTTACTTTCAAGTACCAGCGATCTGCATAATGGTTTTGCAACGATTAATAATTACAATAGTTTGGATTGTGGATAAAATGAAAAACACAAACATGCAGATTATGCGTAAATATGGTGATAGTGAATGTACATGTATATCTATGAAATAAAAAAATAAGATTTTACATGGTATAAGAGTGATTGTACATGTCAATCTAATTATGACAATTATGCACAAATATGGTGTTGTAAAGTCTCTTACATTTGATACGCTTTCAGTTTCGTGGAAGAAAATCTTATGCTACAACTAACAAATCTGAGAAAAATAATATATGAGACAAAAAATTTTAAAAAAAAGCTGAGTGACTCAAATACCTATGAAGCTACTATGGAAAAATAAAAATTCCAAAACCATTTAACTACTTACTATTGAACTAAGGTACATGTCAATCTAACTCAGGTTCCCCAGGGAATCATGGTCGACATCATCGGGTTCCAGAGACATCACAGGTACCTAGAGGTCCACCTAGAGGAATGTACCAAGGAATGCCTTCTTACTACCAACTGAGGTAGGTTCTATACTTCGATTGGCCTAATGCGTACCAATTTTTTCGGCTAGTGAAAGGTAACTGTTCAGATTTTCTTAGTTTTCCTTTTAACGTAGTTGAATCCAATTTAATTGCATTAGAAGCCTTCAATGCCTGACCCTTAGGATCAGTCTTTTTTGAAATGTCAACTTTTAATGAGGCCCTTTGAGTACCACATTGTTGTCATCAAAACTCAGTACATGAGTAGAAATAAAACAATGTTAAGTGAGATAATTGAGCTTTGTTATATTTGAAACATAAGTCAATACCAAGCAAATTAAAAGTTGTTTCATGATGATAAAAATAGAAAATTTCCGTGTGGAATATAGATTTCCAAGCTAACATGTGGAGAGATGTCTTACTGACTGAGAAAATAATAGGGGGATGAAGTATCCATCAACTCAGCTCTTATTAACACCAGAAGGGTTCTTGATGAAATTACAATGAAATCAAATGGATTTGAGATTCGTGAATGTAAACTAACCACAGAAACCACTCAATCCCAAGGACTGCTAGTATATAAATCTGCATATAGGTCAGAGTCGATAAATTAGCACTCAAGATTTACCATAGCAGTATACCCACATACATATTTACCTTGCAATGTATATATCTTTTATTAATCTATTTTCTTACTCACTAACCTTATTAAACAATTTATGCTTAAAATTTAAAAAACAACAACAAACAAGGTTGGTGTTGTGGGTATACTACTATGTATAACAAAAATATATATGACAAAAAAAAATTAAATGAGAGTCGATGAAATGCCAAAATGTAGATTTCAAAGATAGTCTATAAATGAAGACATACTAACGACATTACCTTTAGCAGGCCACTGGTCACTCATTTATTAGTCCAGAATCATCAATGAGTCAATAAAATGGCGCAAGATAGTACTGCAAATATCAAAATTGTTCAAATAAAATGTTTCGATTCACTCCTCATAACATGCCTATCGAAATGAACGAAAGCAAAGCCTCGAATTTCAAATTCCCTATCTCTAGCTCTGCCCTTAAAAGGTATTTAGGTGAATAATTAGAAGTTTGACAAAAAAGATAAATCTTATGAAATATAAAGATCCATATTTAATACCTAATGTTTCATAAATCTACTCAACTTAAGTAGTGAAAGAGAATCAATGGTAAATCACCTAAACTTAGAACTAACAAAAAAACTATAATTTCATGCATAAATGAATCTTTTAAAAAACATGAAATGCTTTACATAGAAATATCTAACATAGTTGTATACACCCAAAAATTAGCCAAACATCACCCATATCAACAACATGCACATTTATTCATTAGAGATTATAATATATATATATATATATATATATATATATATATATATATATATATATATATATATATATATAAATTAGAACTCAAACAAGTCATCTTCATAATTTCTACACAATCACTACAAACTTTAATCTTAAAAAAAGTACTGAAATTAGAGTACTCACTTGCACATTTCGTCAAACACCTGGGTTTCAACTTTCTGAAATAAAGTAATTGTAATAAAGTCAAAATCAAGACTAAATAAATTAAATTGGGGTTTGAGGGGGTTGTTGTCAATGATGAAACAAAATGATACTTCCATTGGTTTATTTTGAGAAAACATATGCATAAAATGATAATCATTTTGAGAAAAATCCATTAAAAGGTAACTACACAATAGAAAAGTACCTTAAAATGATAAGAGTAAACAATGAAAAATGATTAAACAAACATACAACAATGGATGCTACGATATTTCATCAAACACATTTAAAAAAATAGAATTTGACACATTTATAAAAATAGAATGTGAAAACATTTAAAATAGATACGTACTAACAATCTAGAATTTGACACTACAGTTAACTTGATTCAAATATATGAATTTTAAAACACATCCAGGTATATCTGTTTAAAACCCAAAAGAAATATTTATGAGTTCAATACTATGAAATGCATGAGCGATATATAAATCCAACAAAAAATGACCTAATCTAGCACAAAAATTACAAACCCTAAGAGATAGTAATAAAAATTAACACAAAAAACAATTATTTTGAAGAAAAAATTAAAATACGCTACCTTAGGGTTATGTATGAAATACACGTAAGACCATCATCCAAAACCATTGAATCGACCCTGAAACAAAATAAATACACAGATATTGGCATGACAGAGAACCAAATGCCCTAAAAGAGAAAATCTACAACATAAATAAATTGAAACCACCATCGATGTGTTATCTTTGAAACCCTAGTAACGCCCTCAAGCTATTCCTCATCTTACTCTTCGATCATCGATGTGTGAGCTTTGGAACCCTAGCATTCTCATGGAGAGAGGGGAGAGTGAGCATAATGAGAAGAGGTGTGGGTCAAAAGATGAGAGAGAGTTGAGAGGGAGTGAAATGAGAAGAAAAATCGGGTTTAGAGAAATGAATGAAAGGGATAGAATTGTGGGAAGACTATTCTACCCTTGTTTTGAATTTTTAAGAAAGGGGGAAATAAAGTGGAGTGTTTTAAAAGAGGGGGAAATCAAATATTTAAGGGAAAAAATGGTAAAAGGGGTATTTTAATTTCAACCATCGGATCGTTGCATTGTTGGCACAATCCTCACCTCTAATTAAGTTATCATCTTATTGAATAGTAAAAACATTCTACTCCTTATTATATATATATATATAAATTGGAGTTGTCGCATCGACTTAATGAGGAATCACCCTAGTGATGGGAATACTATTTGGAGATTGGACATAAGTTGTTATATGAGGTGACATTAGGGGCTTATCAAGGTGTTTGTGATGGTATGACTTGGAATTGTTATGCCGAGTTTTGTGTTGACCCCTCCTAGCGACGTGATTTTTTTATTTAACTATGATTGGGGATGAAAGAGAGAGAGGTTGTGTATCCTTAGTGAAGATAAACTTAAGGATTTAATCTTAAATACGATAATGTTAAGTGTTCACATGATCTACTGAACCATAATCTAAATCGAGAAAGACTGGATGTACTATCGACTAGAATAATTTGGGTTTGTACTTAGATTCGGGATAGTTATTATATATCTATGTGCGATTAATTATAGGTATTCCAATGCATGATGGGATCATAAAATGAATTTGGCATTGAGCGTGTCGTTTACCGACTAATAATTATGTGTGTACTTATAGCCGGGATAATTATTGTATATCGGTGTGCATCCGGATATAGAAGGTGCGTGTATGATGATTGTTATACACGTTCAGTTTTGAGATAGTATACTTAGGTTGATTAAATTGGGAGACTATTCTCATCTTAGGTGTAATGGATGGGTAAGTTTCAATTGAGGAATCGTGTAATTAACTGAATTGGGAAAGTATGCGTTATAGCGTCGGTTAGTATAATGAGAGTTATATGCCTATAGACGAATTCATTACTGTTGTATATACGGACGGGAGATAGTATGCATATATATATATATATATATGGTCTGAATTTATAGACCTAGTGTGATGGTTTGTATATATGATGTGATTGCATATATATCTAGTGTGAATGATATATATACTTATTATATGAGCATACTCCTCCAGTGCTATCATGGGAAGTTGCACAATGTGGGTGAGGCCCCTGGCTTGAGGAGTAGGGAGCGTATAGTCCCCAGGTCATAGTCGTCCATTATTTATTGCGTGATTTTTATTATGGGTGCAAAGTCTTGGGTATGAATCTCACTTTCAGGTTTGGAACTATGATCTCTTCCCATACGTTATGTTTGGTTTGATTACCAGGGCGATGTGATAATAGCCCCTTGGCTGGTAACCCATGATAAACTGAGTAATTCCTGGAAGATGATAGCATTGTGAAGAATTTTATATCCTATAAGTGATTGCGCTCTTGATATTTAAATGTACTCTAAGTGTGTTATGTGTACGTGCTTGTTAGGGTAGAATGATCGTATCTTATAAATAGAAAAAAATTTATATAGACCCTAAAGGGTTTTGTGCGATGTCTTGTTTATGTACTTAGAGAGATAGTGGTATATGATAAGTAGTTGAGATCATATATGTTATGTACCAAGGGCATAATTGATCACGATGATCAACGTTGTCAAGGAGTAGTGTATCGGGGGGTTCCTTGTCTGGATTTATTTTTGCATGATGCCCCACGCATAAAATGTAGCACAATGTTTGGAGTGGGGAGAAGTTTAGTTCTTGGTATTAGGGTTATACGTTAGGGTGAAACATTACCTTACAAGTATATAAAGATGATGTGTGACTATTCTGATGCTAATAACTTATTTAAGTTAAGAAGTAGAAATCGATGAATTCTAGTATGGTATATGTATGTATATATACACGTTAACATATAAGTTCGGGAGTAAACTTAGGATATGAGGTGATGAAATGATTTTGGGTTATACTTGAGATAGGAGGTTACGCGGGTGTAGACCATGCGAAGATTGAGATTGAATTGTCCCTAGAATGTGTCGGGTAGCTTATTATGGCTCATGTGTATAAGTTTAGGTGCGCGCTTTAACCGAGGTATGAGTTTGAGTTCCACGAGAGTATGACTCCACTTTAATCATGAAATTTTGCATTTATAATTATTATGCATTTTAATGCACTAGCTAAAATATTTTCACACCTCGGACTCTGACCCATTTATATTTCTCTCTTGTTATACGTATATTGTAATATATTATAGGTGTACCACCGCAAGGACACTAATAACACTAAGGGTTTTATATGTAATACTTTTATGTTTCTCTCCTCAGGATGTTGTATTGTTCATGACCCGATAGCATATTCGGGTATTTCCTTTTGTTGTACTTATGATGTTTTATAGGAGTGCATCCTTTTATCGTAGTACATATGTATATGTTATCATGTTCAGTAGTTATTATTATTGCTGGTACGATGTTCATTGTATGTTTGTAAAATTTTTGGCAACCGCTCATTATAGTATTGGGTAGTTAGCTATGTTTATTTATTATCGATAGTAGATGCTGAGAGTGATCCAGTTGATATTATTGATTTATTTTAGTATAGGGATGGCCACCCATTATTATTTTAAGTGGGGTGTCACATGTGGTATTAGAGCATCAGGTTCTTGTACCTTAGGATATGTGTGGGTTTCCTGCGTTCTTCCATAAGTGTTCTTGATGTAGAGCCCTTTTATTAGGATTGTTGTGTTCACTATGCCTACATTCCCTTTTATGATGCGTAATTGCTTGAACAGCGTTCTGATACAGTTTCTCTTATTTCAAATGCCGTCGAGAAGTAGTCTTCCAAGTAGAGCAATTAAAGGGGTTGAGAATATGGAACCCCAAATGCTTTAAGGGACTGTGGTTGCAGCCAAAGTTACCAATATTGTGGCATAAGCAGTAGATGCTCCCATTATTGTGATGGAACATCAACCTGCAACTCTGATAACTGAAGACCTCCCATGGCCATCTGCATGGGAAAGAGTACGAGAAGCCTTTAGGAAATGACATCCTCCATAATTTTTTAGGGGAGCTGATGCAATAGTTGCAAGTCAGTGGAAGGAGGATATAAAAAGACACCTTCGATTGGTTGAATACAGTGAGGTGCATAAACAAAAACTCTCCACCTTTAAACTAATGGGTGCAACTCTACAATGGTGGGAATCCGTCACCACATCGGAGCAGAGAGATGCAATGCCCATAGAAGATTTTTGGGTACGTTTTGATCGAAATCATTTTCCTTTCGCGATTCAGACAAAAATGAGGAGGAGATTATTGGATGTGAATCGAGGTGATCGAATGGTGGCTGAGTACGAAGAATAATTGACTCAATTGGTGAATTTCGTGTCCGGCAAGGTAAATATGGAGGAGAAGTGAATAGTGAAGTTTTTGGGAGGTTTAGATTGGCGAATTCGTCAGCATTTGTTAGGGAACCCGACATTATGGACTTTTACCGAAGTGATGAGTGAGGCATTATTACATTATCAGGAGTATCGTCTTCGTTTAAAAAGGGAGTAAGGAATTTATAGACTCGGGTTCATCAAGTAGGTCTCGAGGAGATGATTCTAGTGGGGTAAGATCATCGCCACAATAAGGTTATAGGCAGGATTATAGAGGGCCCCAACCGGGTTTTATCGCTCAAGATGTACAGGAAGGATTTTTTAGGAGATACTTATTTTGTAGAGAAATAGGCCATAGGGAGAGGGATTGTCCTGGAAGAGGTAGAGGGTGACTTTTTGAGGAGGTTTTGGATGTACAACCCCTACAACAGTTCATAGGCCAGTTTGGGCAAGAGAACTTCGAACAGGGACCCATTGATGAAGTGAGGCAGTTGTAGTATGGAGGTAATATGTAAATTATTTTCCTTTGTGCTTAGGTCATGATTTGAGCGGTATTGGGAGCGTGCATGTAAGATTTTTGTGAGCGGTTAGTGGTTATAACCATATTGTATATAGAATTACCTTGAATGGAGGAGTGAGCAAGTGTGTCACTTGGATGATATCTTTCGAGAGAATAGATTGTTTTGTGAGGTGCTGATAGAGAGTTATGATTTTTTATTCTTCATAAGTGCGAACTGCTAAGGTTGTGGAGTAGTAATGGTAAAGCTATCGTTTTATAGTCATGCTAGATGCTTGTATTTATAATGTTCCAGTTGTGGAAGGGCCTATCGTATGGCAATGTTTTATTATGATGTAAAGGATTTTTATTACTGAAGAGATTCAGGGTTTAGGGGGATCATTGTAGAGCTAGGAATTTTAGCTCATGGTGGTGTGCGTGTTGAGAATTAGAAGGTTGGTAAGAGTGTTGTGTTTGTTGGCGCCTTGTGTATTGGGTATAAGGCATTTGATTTGTGTGTCGAAAGACATAAAACTAATTTGTATTACATTTTTTTATAGACCTTCGAGAAATATCAAAATGATTCAGAATTTTTTTCAGAACTGTAGTCCTGATTTTTCGGATCTCAATTCCCGACAGAGCTACAAGTAGTGTATTTGGAGGGTTCCTTGTTTGGATTTCTCTTGCGAGACCTCCCTCGCATGAAAGTAGTGAATGTCAGGAATTGAGAAGAATTAAATCTTCAGAAATTTCAAAATTTTATATACTTAGTACGTTATGATGAATTAATTTTTGAGAGTTATATCACGATTTGAGGCTAAGTGGAGTCGAGTAATGTTTATGTAGTTGAGCTCGAGTTCAGGGTGTATGGGAGCCTTGGTTAACTAATTTGGTTTTAAAATAAAGTAATTCGCCATGAGAATTGGGAGAAATAGGTATAGTGGTCTTGAGTGTAGGTGACGTAGGAACTAGTCGAGGTTTGGAGTACCAGGTTTGACTAAATTTCGAGGACGAAATTTCTTGTAAGGGGGGGAGTATGTAATACCCCGTGATTTTAAGGAATGAGAATTGAATTATTTTGGGAGAAATAAAATTTATTTGAATTGTAGAATTTAAAATTTGGCAATTGAAGTCAAAATTTGAGGAACGTTATAAAGTATTTTGGACGACGAATCTGAATGAACGGTTGATCCAGGATGGGTCGATATAGTCAAAATGACTATACTTGGGTTTCATTTGGGTTCTAGACTATTTTAAGTTAGTTTAACGCGAATTGGAGTAAATGAGTCATCTAAAGTGTGTATTATCAATCAAATTTGGGTATTTTAGAGATAAGGCTTATAAAGCCTACGTGAGATAACAATCTCATTCTTGAGATTGAGAAAGCCCCGGAGAGAAGAGGAAAGGAAGAAGAGAAAGAGGAGAAAAGCTTGGGGATTTTGGCCAATACGCGATTTTGAGAAGATTCAACCACTACAACTTTGAGCCAAGTGATTAAACTTGGTAAATAATCCATGTGTGTAATTTATTTCATGATTTGTGGATAAAAATATGGATTTGGGGGTTTAATGGTTAAAACCTAGATTTTGGTTAAATCTTGCATTTTAGGGGTGTGTATATGGATTGGAGGTTATATATATAGTTGACTTGATATATATAATGATTTTGATGCTAGAAACATGTTTGGGTTGAAGAATGATGGAGAGAAGATGATAAATTTGGGTTTTGGAAATTTGGGTTTTGGTGAAATTTAACCATTTCGTAGTTTGCTGAATAGGCCGCATCGATTCGGCCCCTTTCTGAATTAATTCAGAATGTTACAGACTTACAGGTCTGTGTGACCGAATCGATTCGAATACAAAACCGAATCGATTTGGCCTAAGACAGACTTATAGTTCCTTTGTATAGAGTCGATTCGCATGCTGGCGAATCGATTCACTTTTGGAACCCAATAGATATGGACCAAGCCGAATCCTTTTGGAAATAGTGCGATTTTGCGAAGTTTTTCTAGAGTGAGTTTTACTCTATTTCGATTGGGTTTATTGATTTGGAACATTCTCATATGACGCGAGAAACACATTTTGGAGGTTTATTCAGAGTTCCTTATATGATGTAATCTTGGGAACATATAGAGCTCATTCGGTAATACGTGTGTGTGTGTATATATATATTGGAGTTATCGCATCGACATAGTGACGAATCACCCTAATGATGGGAATCCTATTTAGATATTTGACATAAGTTGTTATATAAGGTGACCTTAGGGGCTTATCGAGGTGGTTGTGATGGTATGACTTGGAATTGTTATGTCGAATTTTGTGTTGACCCCTCCTAGAGACGAGATTTTTTATTTAGAAATGATTAGGGATGAAAGAGAGAGAGGTTGTGCATCCTTAGTGATGATAAACTTAAGGAATTAATATTAATTGCGATAATATTAAGGGTTCACATGATCAACTGAACCGTAATCTAAATTGAGAATGAATGGATGTACTATCGACTATAATAGTTTGGGTTTGTACATATAGTCGGGATAGTCATTATATATCTATGTGCGATTAATGATAGGTATTCCAATACGTGATGGGATCATAAAATGAATTTGGGATTCAATGTGTGGTTTACCGACTAATAGTTATGTGCGTACTTATAGCCGAGATAATTATTGTATATCATTGTGCATTCGAATATAGATGGTGCGTGTATGATTATTGTTATATATGTTCGATTTTGAAATAATATCCTTAAGGTTGATTAAATTGGGAGAGTATTCTCATCTTAGGTGTAATGGATGAGTAAGTTTCAAGTGAGGGATCGTATAATGAAATGAATTGGGAAAGTATGCGTTATTGCGTGGGTTAGTATAATGAGAGTTATATGCCTATAGCCGAATTCATTATTGTTGTACATACGGACGGGAGATAGTATGTGTATATATATATGGTGTGAATGTATATACCTAGTTTGATGGTTTATATTTATGATGTGATTGCATATATATCTAGTGTGAATGATATATATACTTATTGTATGAGCATACTCCTCCAATGCTATCATGGAAGTTGTGCGATTTGGGTGAGGCCCCTGGCTTGAGGAGTAGGGAGCGTATAGTCCCCAGGTCATAGTCGTCCATTATTTATTGCGTGATTTTTATTCTGGGTGAGAAGTATTGGGTATGATTCGTTCTCACTTTCAGGTTCAGAACAATGACTGATTCCCATACGTCGTGTTTTGTTTGATTACCAGGGTGGTGTGATAATAGTCCGGTGGCTGATAACCCCTGATAAAGTGAGTAATTCTTCGAAGATGATAGCAATGTAAAGTATTTTATATCCTATAAGTGCTTGTGTTATGGATATTTAAATGTACGCTGAGTGTGTTATGTGTACATGCTTGTTAGGATCGAATAATCGTGTCTTATAAATAGAATGTTTTTTTATAGACCCTAAAAGGTTTTCTACGATGTCTTGTTTATGTACTTAGAGAGATAGTGGTACATGGTAAGTAGTTGAGATCATATGTGTTGTGTACTGAGGGCATAATGGATCTCTATGATCAACATTGGCATGGAGTAGTGTATCGGGGGGTTACCTATACGGATTTCGAATTGCGAGATGCCCCATGCACGAAACGTAGCGCAATGTTTGGAGTGGGGAGAAGTTTAGTTCTTGGTACTAGGTTATGCGTTAGGGTGAAACATTACCTTATACGTATATAAAGATGATGCGTGACTATTTTGAGGTTAATAACTTGTTTAAGTTAAGAAGTAGAAATCGATGATTTCTAGTAAGGTATATATATGTATATATACACGTTAACATATAAGTCCGAGCATAAACTTAGGATATGAGGGGATGAAAGGATTTTGGGTTATACTTGAGATAGCAGGTTACACAGGTGTAGACTATGCGTAGATTGAGATTGAATTATCCACAGAATGTCTTGGGTAGCGTAATTAAGGCTCATGTGCATATATTTAGGTGCGCGCTTTAGTCGAGGGGTGAGTTTGAGTTCCACGAGAGTGCGACTCCACTTTAATCATGAAATTGTGCATTCATAATTATTGTGCATTTTAATGCACTTGCTAAAATGTTTTCACACCTCGGGCTCTGACCCGTTTATATTTCTCTCTTGCTATACGTATATTGTAATATATTATAGGTGTCCCACCGCAAGGACACCAATGATGCTTTTCTATCCAGTGTCATTGGAGCCATAGCAGATGCAGGTTGTTGCATGATTTTGTTGTAGCCGCTTCCTATCTTTTGTAAATCTAGTTAAGGATTCATTTTTTATATCACGTTTATACCTAAGGGTTTTATATGTAATACTTTTATGTTTCTCTCCTCAGGATGTTGTATTGTCCGTGACCCGACAACATATTCGGGTATTTCCTTTTATTGCACTTATGATATTTTATAGGAGTGCATCCTTTTATTGCAGTACATGTGTATATGTTATCATTTTCAGTAGTTATTATTATTGTTGGTATGATGTTCATTGTATATTTTTAAAATTTTTGGCATCTGCTTATTGTAGTATTGGGTAGTTAGCTATGTTTATTTATTATTGATAGTAGATGCTGAGAATGATCCAGTTGAGATTCCTGATTTATTTTAGTATAGGGTTGGCCACCCGTTATTATTTTAAGCGGGGTGTCACAGGACTTTGACCGCGACCATTTTTTCTCTTCGCGGTGTGGGTCACGGACTTTGTCCGTGACCATTTGTCATAACGGTGGCGGGTCACAGGCTTTGGCTGCGACCATTTTTTTTAATCGCGGTGTGGGTCAAGGACTTTGGTCTCTAACATTTTTTCCCCGGCGCGATGTGGGTCACGACCAAAGTCCGCGACCATCTATTGTGACCCTTCAGGGCTGTGACCCCAGATTCGTCATAGACTTGGATCGCGACCAACAAAATTGGTCGTGCCCGAAATGGTCACTGTCCAAGTCCGTGACCCACATACTTGGTTAGGGATTTTGTTCGTGACCATTCTCCAGTTTTGGAGTAGTATGTTGGGTAACATTTCTCTCCTCGACTGAAGCCAATTTCTCTTTTATTTGTCTCACCTCGTCACCATGAGCCATCAACTTTCCAATTGTACTTGAAGCTTTAGAGGGCTTCGGGCCTACTCCCATTGATTACGCGTGAAAAGTGTGTTTGTGTAAGGACACAATCGTTGTTTTCGTTTCACCCCGATAATAAAAACAAACCTAAATTACAACTACACTCGCAATACAAGTATAGCGGTAAGTCGGGAATCGAAAATCCACAGGGAGTGTTCGACAAATTTTAATCGATTTATTATTTAAAGAATAAAAACGTAAAAGGTGATGGGTGGTTGTAAATAAAAGGGAAAAATAACAAGTTAAGTCTAAACAATAATTAATAAAATGAGGGTTGGGATCACGTACTCGCCATGGACTAAGCACGCGAAATTAGAATTTCGGTTCTAAAATATTTAATCGAGCATTTTTAATTAATCATAAAAATCACACATGAAGGAATTTATGCCAATGATGCGAGATTAAATATTTAATAAAAAATGGTGACATGCGTCTTAAAATTGGATTATCGCTTTAAATAATAACGTTGCGTGACAAAGAAAGTTAAACGCGTAATAATCCCATTTTAATACGCGAGCTTTTAATTAAATGCAATTTTACACAAAAACTAATTATCGAAGCTCGACGCCCATCAATGGCGGACACACGACCCAAACCCTATTTAACTACTCAACACACATGATTAAACTAATTAATAAATAAAACAAGAATTAATCCAACTAAACTAATTAATAACTAAAACAAGAAATAAATACACAAACATTAATTGACTAGGCAAGAAAATAAATACAAAGACAAAGAAAGAACAAAGATTAAATAAAGGGAAACTTACATTAATGGGCAAATACCCAAAGCAAAATGAGGAGAAGGGTAGTCTCACAAAATATCCCTAAAGTTTCTCTAAACCCTAACTAAACTAAGAGTGATACATATTAAGAGATCCCTCTGAAAAATAAACAAAGACTCCATTTTATACTAAGTAACATTAAGGAATAAAAAGAAAAAGAAAAAGAAAAAAAAGGATAAGTCTATGAATTAAGAGAGAAAAGAAAAAGGAAAAATAAAAATAAAAATAAAAATAGAATTGGGTTAGTTGGCAACAAAGGTCAGACGAAATTGCAGATCATCGGTCGACCGCGCGTGGTGGTCGATCGACAACGCCAAAGGGAGGCAACCCACTGGAAAGGAACCATGGAAAAATTTGAAAAACCGGTCGACCACGGGTCGGGACCCGATCGACTGGCGCTGAAATTCTAACTTTACACAAGCCAGCCTCACTTTCATGCAAAACCCATTTCGGGTGCTTAAGTCCAAGACCAATATATAAGATACCCGAGACCCATGGCTGCTATAAACGTGTGTGTGTGCTACTTCGATACCAACAATGGCCAAAGACCCACAAACCAAAATCTCCAGCAATGGTGAAAAACCCACCACCTCCATTAATGGTGGACAAAAATCTCCAAAAAGTAGATGTCCAAGACTCATTTGCGTACGTGGTCAAAGATTGAGCTCCAGTTTTGGACCAAAGTCCCAGATTTCGAACGAACCCAAAACCCGAGCCAAAACCCAAATCGCCATAATTATTCTACAAAAAAAAAGTTTTAGGACATAAAGGGAATTATAGGATTTGTTATTAAAGAAGAACAGGGACATGGATGTAATTAATAAAATTGTTAATGAATCTTTTATAATTCTTTCCGATTAAAGGTCTGTGTTTCCTTCGTTCGGACTTCAATTTGCGCACCATTTTCATTCACGCGAAGCTTGGCCCGAGGGCTATAACTTCCGTGAAGACTTGGGTAAAAATCCTGAAGTGCAAAATTACCGAAATTCCCTGAACGTGCGAATCGCAAAGAAACTTAACCAAATGGCGCTCAAACTTCATACTAAGTACTGTAACACCTATAAAAGCTCAATAACACCTCAAATGACATGTTAGCATATAAAATGGAGGTTGTCCAATTATCGAGCATAATTATAGTAATAACGGTACCTGAGGGGGCTAAAATGCCTAAGTTTGAGGGTAATAATGTGCAGGATTCGATAGAATCGCACACCCTAACTTACACATTGCTAGTCCCTATTAATGAGATTCAAATCAATAAGAACTATAAGAAAAACACAACATGTATATATTCATCGAAATACAAATGCCACTTTCGTAGGGAACACGATTGCATTTAGTGTATGCAGTAAGCTGTTAAACCCCTAGGTTACCCTAGTGGACGAGTGTCATCTCATGAGGGTTTTTAGGGATGAAACCCACAAACATAAATTGTTTCCTCAAAACATGCCCAAACATCCAATATGCCAAACTTAACAACAATTAGATATTTCAACATATTATCAACAATGCAAAAGAGAATTTTTCTCAATAATCCAAAACTATCAACATTAAAAGAATAACTACATGGAATTGGAACCTCAAATGTGAGTGGGGTGTATGCACATGCGAAAAGTTTTGATTCGGTAAATATGCCTATAGCCGGGATAACGGCGCCATTTTTATTATGCGTGAAAAGTGTGTTCGTGTAAGGACACAATTGTTGTTTTCGTTTCACCGCGATAATACAAACAAACCTAAATTACTACTACACATGCGATACAAGTATAGCGGTAAGTTGGGTATCGAAAATCCACACAGACGAATTGCTAGAATATTATCTGGTTTAATACTTCACAATAAACGGGAAAAGGGTGATTAAAAACTGAAAAGGAAAAGATGCATAAAAGGGAAAGATTAATCTAGGCGAGGGAAAATAAAGATAGACTAATAAAGCGAGTGAAAACTATAGGTTGCGTCGAATATCCCTTATCCGAGTTAATTAGTATAAAATAGTAACATGGATCAACGAGTTATTACAAATGCATCTCATTTCGACAGTTAATTGACTCAAGAGTTGTCATGCCCCTAAATTCGCATGAATGCCTAATCTGATTTTGGCGTCAACAAATACCCCAAAAATTACGCAAGCAAGGTCGTAAGCACGAAACATACATGATATGCCCCATCAAATCCCCTAGGTGTAATAACTAGGACAACGCACCCGAAATAGACCCGTAAACTCCATCACCAAAGCAAAGCAACATGTCAACCCCGGAATGAGTTCAATCCGGAACAACCTACACTAACTTAGCTAGAAAGCTGATAAAAAGGCTGTAAAGGAAAGAGGTAAGTAAATGTAATAAAACTACACTACAAAGCACGAAAATAAAGCATGTAAACCTAATTATGAAAGCATGTTAACCTAATTAACAAATCAAGAATTAAGTAAATACGACTATATTAATGGAGATGGAAGATGAAAGTGCAAATTACAAACCCAATTGGGTGTCAAACCAAGAAGAAATGAAGAAAGAAGCTCTCAAACCTCCAAAACCCTAACCCAAGCTATCTAAAACGAATTCCCTACAAGATATACACAAAATTGGTATTTATAGTAAGTGGAGTAAAATTAGAAATGAAAAGGAAAAAGAAAAGAAAAGGCAAAATATCTGCTAAAAATAGGGGATCGATCGATAGATCGATGGTAAAAATCATAGCCCAGTGTCTCAACACAATTTGCAAAAACCGAAGGATTGATCGATCGATCGATGGCTACAGGTCTGCACAAGCTACTTGTTGTTTTTGTTTGAATGGATTTCTCTTCCGCTAAAAATCCCGTAACTTCTTTGTTCAGGATTGGAATCACGCACCATTCGCGGCCACACGAAGCTTGCAAGGAGGGTTAAAACTTTCGTGTAGATGTCGGGCAAGGTGCGCAAACTATGAATTTATCGAATTTCCCTTAAGCGTGCGATTGCGTACGAAAATTAGCTGAAATGCGTTCGAACTTCATACTTAGTTCCTAAATACCTACAAAAGCTCAATTAACCCCTGAAAAATATGTTAACATAGAAATTCGAGGTTGTATGGTTAACAAGCATAAATATAGGGAATAAGATACCCGCAGGGGCTAAAATGCGTAGGTTCGAGGGATGAAATGCAAAATATTTGTGTCGTATCACCCATCCAACAACACGACCCGATATTTTTTCAAAAACTTCTATTGGCATCTCTTCTTATGAGATAAAGGTGCATTTGCTTGCGAGGATCTCTCTTTAAGCTCCACAAACTTCTCCTGCCATATTAAAAATATTATAAGCTCACAACATAATTAGTCAAAGAATTTTAAAATAATAATATAAAGAAGTCAGCAATAAGGGATCTCTCGCAATATAATTAATTAATCAAAGATGTACATACATATTTTTCCTTTCACTTTAGATCTAGACAATCATTCTTTTTTTTCTAACTCCAATGAGATGATTCAAAGAAGTCAGTAATATCTGGTCTCTCGCCACCATTTTCTTCAGCCTATTCATAAATGGAACCAAAGAGAATATGATTATACATTGATAAGTAATTAAATTCATAATTTACAAAACGCATCACCTCAATTGATATGGAAGCTACAAATGATCTCGACCCACAAATATGATTCCAAGGAAAACTAGCAAGTGTCAATTGACCTTTTAGTGACCATGCCTAATTAAAAACATAAAAAATACTAAATGGATCTCCAATAATGCAATTTTCAAGGAATAACTAAATTACAAACATAATGAAATACAAATTAGTTACCTTGAACTTCTCACCACTCCAAACATCATCTATCGTGTACTTCCAATCGTTTGGTGTAACCCTTTCATATGGATTGTTTTTAGAGTCGACTCCATCCTTCAATAATTTCCTATAATGTATGTACATTTTATACCTCAATCCACTGTACCTCCGTTCACACTACCTATGAATAGCATATCTAACAAACTCATACTCATCATAGTTAACAATTTTGAATTTAGCCTGCAAATTTCTTTTTAATTAGAAATGCACATAATAACATTAAGAGAATAATGAACTCAAAGAATCAAATATAACTACCCGAATCCTGGCAATTATTGTATCTTGTGTTCCCAAATCGATTTCACGCCAATGAGTCACCACTTGAAGTGGTGATGTATTTTGAAGCTCAACTCCGATTTGTTGTCCTAGAGAAGTAGCATTTATACCAATTGGTGCCCATCACCTTCCAACACACGCACTTTAATTTTTCCATGTCCTTTTATCGTTTTCTCAACTTTCATCCCACGTGTTAATCCCCACACTTATTTTTTGGTTCTGATGGCTATAGAAAAAGAAAGACCATATAGTAACATAATAAACGTCAAGTACTACATGGTAAATTACTAATAAAATAATCAAAATAACTTATGTATCAAGGAAAAATTCGGAATATCAGTCTATATATCTTCAACAACATCATTGACTGATGTTCTTTGTTGTAGATGCGTCAAGGAGTTACTCGAGTATCTTGTTTTAATAATAAATAAAGAAAATTATATATACAAGAAGATAATTTAAACAATCTAAACAAAAATGACTTATGTCCGGAAACAATTGACACTCATCTTCCCAAACTAAATAGATCTCACAATAAAGAAATTAACTGAGTCAAATACGATTTCCCTACACTCAAAAGAAAATATTCATCATGTCGAATTGACTTCAAAAGAAACTCAACTAGTAGATAAATACAACCTTTCCCAAAAACATTCAGAACTCCCAAAAAAAGAAACGAATTCAGCAGGAGTGAAAGACTATAACTCAGATCAAGAAGAAGGATTAATAACAACTCATTTGATTGAACAACTACAAATTTTTGCATCATGGTTATATGTAAAATGGAACAATTCAGCATGTAAAATTTTATATGTTGGAATGTAAAGGAAGTGGCATGTAAATCCACAAATAAAAGAATTAAAAGAATGATCAAAACACATCAAACACGATTTGGTTTCTATGGAACAATGACTTGAAAGTTAATTTGGTAAAAGATAAAAATCAATTGATGTCCTTAGATATTCAAATAGAATTTCTAAATATATAAGTTCTTTTAATCACTGTGTATGTAAAATGTACTACACAAGAAATAAAACAATTATGGTTAGATGTAGACAGTATAGGATCAGGTCAAATAAATCAACCCTGGTTAACAATTGGTGATTTTAATGTGGTCACAAACTCAAAAGAAAAGATAAGAGGAAAAGATATAGAATTTCACCTAGTAGAAGATTTCAAAGATATGCTATCAGCTTGTTCATTGATGGATTTAAGATATATAGGATCAAGGTTCAGATGGACAAACAACAGGAATAATGGAAAAATCTTCTACAAATTGCATAGAGGTCTTATTAATCAAAACTGGTGAATGCAATTTGTTCAGATCATAGCCCTCTCTTACTATCTATTAAAAGACCTAGTGACCCTCTCTTACTATCTATTAAAAGACCTAGTGACCAGTTACCTAAGTCCTTTAAATTTCTTTCTATGTGGTGCATCAATTCAAATGTCAAATGCATTATTGTAGAAGCCTATCAACATAGTATTAAGCTTATCTTACGATAAATTTTTCTCTTAAACTCAAATTCCTTAAATCTAAAGTGAAAATTTGGACCAAGGGGAAATTCAAGTATATTTTTCAATCCATAAATGATTTAAAGGATCAATTCCTTATTAAATAAAATGAGTTTGAAAATTAATATCAAACAACTTGTTTTTATTAATATCCAAAATCAGAAAAATTAAATTCTTGGACATCAAATCTAATATCTCAAGATGGTATATCTATACTAATAAGTAATGTTCTCCAATCAATGCTTGTATATATCCCATCAGATTTAAATCCTCCTAAAACTGTTATCGAACGAATAAATGCATTATTAAGTAAATTCTACTGGGGAGGTTGTTCTAAAGAAAAACCTTATCAGTCGTTAAAGTGTTCTGAAACCGGTTTCACATTTGAGGAAGGAGAACTTCGGAGGTTCAGAAGAAATTATCACAGCATCAAATCTTAAACTCTATTGAAAATACAATTGTTACCCTGGACTTTGGGCTTCAATTTTTACAAGTGAACATTATAGAGGTTTGTCTATAAACAATGGTTTTAAAGTTTTTAAAAGAATAAAAGAAATTCATGATAAGGCATATGAATACATCATAGAAGAAATGAAAGTTTGGAAGCCCTCATATAGTTGAGAATTCTCTTTTTAGTCAGCATATAATGTATGCAGACAAAACAGACCAATCTCCCCCAGTTGGAAAATTAATTGGATCAAAGAATGTCCAATGAATATTTCTAATTTCACTTGGAAACTTCTTAATAATGTTGTTCCATTTGTGTGCCACGTAGAGGCTTTTTATCTATTTTTAAATAAATAAAATTTGTGGGTGTACCATCCCTCTTTGATAAAAAAAAACCTTACGTGTCATGGAAATGTCAGGAACATGAACTTGTGTATTTTCGATGGCAATATCGTTTGATTTTCATTGTTGGAAATGCACCGAGGAGTGACTCGAGTTTCCAATTTTAATGATAAAGTAAGACAATTATATATAAAAGAAGTAAATTTAAACAATCTAAACAAAAATTATTTACGTATAATGGAAAATTGATTTTTAAAGAATAAAAAAATGTACAAAGGTCAAAATTGGGTGAGTCAAAATCATTTTGTTATATATTATTACCCTCATGGTTCCCACTAGTGGTACTCGTAACATATTGATTTGGGTGTTGAGTGCCTCCTCAAATGAGGCTTCTGTCGCTATGTGGGAGGGAGAACAATGAAATAATCATCGTACAGACGCAATGTTCGAGACCTGCCAATACAAAATACAGTTTAACTAGTGATGAAAAAAAGGTATAGAATCTATATATGTACTTTTAAAGTAAATTGAGGTAATGAAAATAAACTTAATTTAAATTACAATGCCCCACATGCATTACCTTTACCATGTGAGGATTATAATATTCATTATTATGATCACTGACATCATAACCATTGGACGAACTAAGATCCTCCTCACCCTCGGGCAATCTGTACTCATCATCGTCTTGTAGATTTACATTAAAATTTTAAGGCTTACAAAATTTGATCTCGTTAGGCACCAAAGCATTCAATCGTAATTGATTCTTCTTAATATTGTTTAGCCTTTCTTTCTCATATTCCAACACCATACGACCCGTATGCCTAGGTTGAAGCCATGTTTTCTCCTTTGGTGGAATATTTTTCGACTAAACACAAAAATAAAATAAAATAAAATGAACATCACGTAACATAAGGAATTACACTAGATGAAAACATATAACTTGATTAATTAAATTTGATAAAACTAATTTGACACATCACGTAACGAATTACACTAGATACAGATAGATAAAGTTTGTCCACGTACAAAATAAAATAGGAACACAACATTTAACATTACATATCAGTATCAATTTCATAATCATTATAAATTTTCTCCCTATCTTCTTCGCTATCTCCATTTTCTAACATTGTTTCATCATCAATGACAGCATCATCATCATCATCATCATCATCATCATCATCATCAATGTTTTCCTCCATTAGATGTAGAACATTATCGCTAGGAATAATGTTAGGAGTTGCATCATTCCTATGAAATTGAGTAGAAGTATCTTCAACGACGACTGGAATAATATTTATTTTTTTGACTTGTTGGAACATGTCACCAAATTCAGGCATCATTGTCATCCCAGATTCCCCGATGTTGGAATCGTTGTACGATTTGCCATTTTTCACCTAACTTTGTATCATTGACAGAGAAAACTCGTTTAAATTGACTTGGAAAACAAATGGATCATCTTTATCCCAGGCCCCAATATCATCGTCATCCAACTTCATTACATCCCAGATTCCCCGATGTTGGACTCGTTGTACGATTTGCCATTTTGCACCTAACTTTGTATCATTGACAGAGAAAACTCATTGAACCTGACTTGAAAAACAAATGTATCATCTTTATACCATCGACTCTTGACATCAATACTAATAAAATGTTAATCAATGCGCACTGTCTTCTTATTGCCGATGTTGAACCATTCGAATTGGAACAAAATAACTTTATACCCATAAATTTATGTCATTACATAAATTTTGTACAAGTAACTGTAAAAGTCTAGCTCATGACCCTTGTGTTCCCCTTTGGAGACCAACCCACTGTTCTCACTCCTACGATGCATCTCTCGGTCACTAGTATGGAATTGAACTCCATTGCAAATGCAACCTGATTATCGATTCAGTATCACGTTAGGTCCATTTGTTAATTACCAGAGCTCATTAGTTGATTTAGGCGACCCTTGCAATCGTAAAAGATTCATCTACATAAACATGGGAAGGTCATATTAAATTAAGGTTAAAGTGATGCAAAATAACTTTTTTTTTATATATCTTACCTGTTCTTTAAACCACTTCAGAAATCTTTGGCGTCTAATCTTAGTTATGTCACGTCCATTTATAATTTGAAGTGCACTGTTGTGTTCCCTAATTAGAGAAATTTGATTGATTAATAAAATGGATAACTAAACAAAAAGATTTAATATTATGAATATTATAAATTTGAAACACGTACTCTAGCTACTGCTCAACCTCATAAGTGGTATACAACTCAAACCAGTTAGCCATATTGATATCCTTTTCAAACATATCAGGAGCCCTTGAGGTACATCCGAAAGGACATACATTTTGGTTAAAGACTGCTAGCCCTGAGCCACGTTCTCCACCATCAAAATTGCATTCTTTGTTGTTAAATACGGCATTAACATGGCTCAATTACATTGAGTAAATAGTCAAACACTCTTTCACGATGTACGTCTCCATAATGGAACCTTTAGGCCTAGCTCGGTAAGTTACAAATTCTTTCAAAGTTCCAAGAAACTTGGAAATTAATAATAGCTAGATGAATATTACACATTTTACACATTTTCAAGGTATTAAACTAAATTAACAGTAATAGTTTCATTTACCTTTCAATCGGAAACATCAATTGATATTGTACTAGTTCAACAAGTTTGGCCTCGGGTGACAAATGAACCACCAAATGGATAATTGCATCAAAGAATGCTAGGGGGAAAATCCTCTCCATTTTGCAGAGTCTCAGAATTATGTGTTCCTCTAGTTTTTTCCAAATTCTTCTGCACTAATGCTTTGGAGCACAACTCCTGACACCATTCACACAACTCAGCCAGTGTAGTACAAATATCTTTAGGAAGGTATCCATGAATCCCAATGATAAGAGTTCGTTATGACGAGACATGAAAATCATGGTTTATAAGGACTAATAATTTTCCAACTTTTGTAGTCACACATCTTGAGATGTTTGTAGCATAGCCATCTGGATACTTAACTAATTTCAGAAAATCATAGAAACACTCTCTCTGCTTTGGGGTTAATGTATATATTACGAGAGGCTTGACATAAGACCCATCATGATGCTTTTATAAGTGCAATTTCGCCATTATACCCATGACTTCTAGATCAAGGTGTCCTTTTTATGTGTCCATGTTATTTCCATCCATGTTCAATATTATTCCAAGAAAATTTTCACATATATTTTTCTCAATGTGCATCACATCATGTTTGTGACGAAGCTTTAGTTTTTTCCAATATGCGACCTCGTATAAAATGCTTTTCTTTGTCCGGTTAAATTGTGTTGGGTGATGAGGCATTTTCTTGTTTCTCGAATGCTTTCCAAACTTGACAGTTGATAAGCAATTCAATTGATTTACTACTTTTTCCACCAGTAACTCCAAGGATCAAGTTTGATTCTCAGACATGTCGTTAAATGCCTTACTCCTTGGCTAAGTATAGTCCTCAGGTAGGTAACATCAATGGCCCAAGTAACCAATCTTACTTCGCATGCGTTGAGATAATGTATCCTCATTATATAGGGGACAAGCAAGATAACATTTCATACTCTACAAACATAAGTTACCATAGTCAAGAAATTCGTTTACCATCCACATTACAGTTGCATGCATCTGAAACGTTTGTTGACTAGATGCGTCATAAGTGAGTACACCATTTTCCCACAAATTGTTCAACTCATCGATCAACGGTCGCATGTAAAAAGCAATTTCTTGAACTGGGGCATGAGGCCAGGGTATAAGTAATGTCATCATGAAAAATTATCTTTCATGCATTTCCAAGTTTCCATGTTATACGGAATCATTACCATAGGCCCCATGCTCTAAGAGGTTCTCATGTTCCCAAACGAGTTGAACCCATCGGTGGCCAGGCCTAGCCTCACATCATGGGGATATTGAGAAAAATTGGGATAACATTGATTAAAGTCCTTCCACTCCTTACTATCATCTGGATGCCTCAATATACCATCATCCACATGCTTATCACTGTCCCATCTCATGCCCATAACTGTCTTCCTTGACATAAACAATCTTTGCATCCTAGGTGTCAATGGAAGGTAGCGTAGTACCTTTTGAGGAATCTTCTTACCATTGCCAAAATTGGTCTTGTATGTAGACTCCCCACATATCGAACAATTATCAAGAGAATCATTCTCCTTCCAAAAGAGGGCACTGTCCCAATTCATGTAGCAACTTTTTGGCTTCATAAATTGACTTACGAACTAAATTCCCTGGAGGCAGAAGATTCACTAATACCTCCATGAAAATTCAAATGACTTATTACTCCATTTACCCACAACCTTCAAATGAAACATTGTAATCATAAATTTCAATAGCGTATAGGTTTTGCAGCCCGAGTACACCTCATGTTGGGCATCCTTTAGTAGTTTTTCAATAATTCGCACATCTTTCATTTTGGTTCTATTATACACTTCTCCAGTCCCAAAATCCCCTGAATCACGCCCCATATAAGTCCCCCTACAAAAGTCTTCTACTAATTCAGGGAAGAAATCATCCTCGTATTCATTATCACCAATTTCAACATTCGTGTCATCATCAGATTCATCGATTTGGTGTTGCAAAATAGATTCCCCATGATGAACCCAGGTCTTATAACTTTCCATTATGCCATATCGTATGAAATGATACATGAAAACATTGTCAATGTGCCAATAATGATTAGAACAATTATTACATGGGCATTGAATTGCATCATTTTTGCTTACTTTGGCCATTTCTCTGTCAACAAAAGACTTACTCCCCTTCCGATACCGCTCAGCTACTCTATGCCTAAGTGACTAAGTGTCATTCGATTCTTGTCAAGTTCTTCCATATCTGTTTATTCAGAGATTACATAAAAAATAATATATTGATTCAATTTTACTTAAAATTTACCTTTTTCCTTGTGCATTTCATACAAATTAATATAATTTAAAATTTATATTGCTCACCACATTCAAACAACAAATTAGATAATATTATTTATACGTTACTTTTAAATTCTTAGACCACAACTAACCCCTTGCAAAAATACTATTAAAACTATAATTAAACATTAATTTGAATATTATAAACTGAAAAAAGGGAAATAACATAGATTATAAGTTTAAAAAAATTATTGAATGGAAGCATAAAGCTAAACATCATTCAAATTTCAAACCAATTACGTCAAATTAAAAAAAAAATTATGGATGAGTTAACAAGTTACCAGTAAGTTGGAGCTGGAGAGAGGAAAAATGGAGATGGAGCCAGAGAGGTTAACCAGAAGCATGTCTGAAACTTGCATGCTTTTTAATTATAACTATCGACAAAAAAAATGACTCGTTACAAATATATAACTGAATCATATAATAAAATCAGAATGAAATGTCTTATAATGAAATCAGAAATTAAAAACATCTTTTAATGTTTATTTATAAAAGAAATAAAAAATCAGAGGAAAGAAATAAGGAAAAGAAACTTACAATGGTCGTCCTCCTATATAGAAAGGGGAGCATATTTCCAGTTCTTGATAATAACACCATACTCCCAATAATTCTTATTTGGAGTCTGGTAGATTTACTACAAAAGCCTTATTGGCTTGCCTAGACTTTATGTAGTAGGTACTTTCTCCAATAATGACCCACTTATAATAGAACATCAACATTAAAACCCCACTATGGGTTCCATAAAGTTTGTTCAACTTATGTATGCCATTCACAGCCCTCCAAGTGTTGGGGGCTATTCTAGTAGGAATAATAATCGAAGTATTGGAAAAATTCAAGAAAAAGAGGGTTTGGTGGAAATCTGACGCCATACTCGAATATAAACAAAGTGGGGATCCAATGACCCTGATGGAGGGAAAAGACAATGATAGGAAACCTAGGTATCTCTAATTCTACCCAACCCAAAAATTTTCCCTTTTTCTCTAAACAAATCTAATGAGTTCTCATCTACGATGTCAACACTGGTGGAAAAAGCGAATATGATAAAAAAGGAAAAAGGAAAAATAAGGCTTACAGGGAATCTAAGACGATGGCAAAAACAAAAGAAGAAAATAACAGAAAATGTTCGCATAGAGAAAAGCTTTAAGGCAAAAAGAGTGCTAAAGTTCTGAATGATTAAGGTAAAAAGAAAAAGGGAAACTTCGTAACTTTTTATAGGTTGCCTTAAGAAATTGGAATGAAATTATTAACTAAACACACTATATAGATACCGTTAGTTGAATGCTCCGAAGCTTCAAAAGATGACTGCGTCCTCTGATGGTTTAAAAAATTTTGAATTATTTGCAAAAATGCCATTTTCAAAAAGTGCCAATAGAAATTTTTATAAGTGTGGGAGGTCGGTTGTAGACCAAACACTTAAACTGTATGATGAGCAACTGTGAGGGATAAATACTCCATACTTTCAGTCAAGCATTAAGCATGGAGCATTGGAGGCTTTTGTTGTATTTAGAAATTACACTCCCACGTGGATCAAAGATGAATATACACCTCTCCTCTAACGTGGTTGACCAGCCACCTTGATCTGCTTCATAGAAACTTAGTCGTCCAGAATACCGATCAAGTCCAGAAGGGAAACAAACATGAATACCAATATTTACTCGGATAGGATGCCAACCAACACTAAATTCTAAGAGTTTCATTTATTTTACACAGATGTAAATGCCTATTAATATAAAGGCTCTCCATCTCTAGGGTATTCCACCCCTATAAAAAAATGACTCCTTTATCTCAAGGGATAACTCGAATCACTCATATACACCCTATACTTAGCTATTGTAAACCGTACTAAATAAAAAACCAGCCATGGACGCAGGCTATTTTACAGCTGAACCACTTTCAAAACCTTGTCTCGTTTGTGTGTGGCTTAAGTAAGTTCTCTTATTTTATTTGTGATTATAAATTTGGAGTTAGTCCATTTTTAGACATTAACAATAATGGCCTCATAATGTCCTTTGATGGACGGACTGTTTCTATCAAATAATAGGTCATGGTCATATGCATCCATTCATTAAAGACATAAATAAATTTTTTTTATTGAATACAAGTAATAGTGTCAAACAGCTAAGTTAAACAACAATCATCGTCAAACTAATTGAGACCCATCTCGTTAACATTTTCCCTAAAGGTCTTTAAAGACAATCCTTTTTTAAGAGGATCTCCTATGTTATGATTCATACTAATGTGATTAATTAACGTTCATTATTTCTTCACTTCTTTTTTATTGATAGCTACTTCATCTCGATATGCTTGGACGCCTTCGTACACCTATCGTTCTTGGAAAAGAAGACCTCTGCCACATTATCATATTAAATTTTCAGTGGCTTAAAGATTAACCGCATGATTCTAAATCCTAAAAGAAAGTTTTGTAGCCATAATCTATGATTTGTAGCTTCAAAGTGAGCTAAGAATTCATCTTCTATAGTAGATGATGCAATGACATTTTACTTAGAACTCTACCATGAGAACGCTCCTCCATGAAGGAGAAAGATATAACCCGAGGTTTTCTTTCTAGTATCAATACATCCTTCAAAATCTGAATCTCGGTAACTAACCACTATAAGGTTATCAGTATTCCTATATGTGTACATGTAATCCTATGTTCCTTCCAAGTACTTCAGCGCTTTATTTTGCTGCTTTCTAATGATAATTCCCCAGATTTCTTTAATATCTGCCTAGCATCCCAATGGCAAGACTAATTTAAGGTCTAATGCTAACTTGTGCATACAATAAGCTCCCTATGAGCAAAGCATAAGGCATGCCTTTTACGTTCTCCATTTCTCAATCACTTCATGGGGATCGACAAAAACTGAACTTATCCCCTTTCTAAAGTGGAACATTAACGGGATTGGAACTTTTCATGCTAAATATTTCTTAAACTTTGTGAATGTAATCTTTTTGAGACAATTCCAATGTTCCTTATGATCTATCCCGAGATATTTCTATCCCGATCATGAAGGATGCCTCACCCATATCTTTCATTTCAAAGTTTTTAGAAAGGTATTCCTTGGTTTCATGTAATAAAACAACATCACTCTTGGCGATAAGCAAGTCGTTAACATATAGTACTAAAAATACAAACTTACCCCCACTGCTCTAGAGGTATATACACCGAGTAACAATATTTTTCTAAAACCCAAATGAGGTAATGGTATTGTGGAACTTAATCTACCACTGATGAGAAGCTAGTTTTAGACCATGTAAAGTTTTTCTTCTACTACAAATCAACAACGGATGATGTTCTAGATATTAAGGCTAATATTAATTCCCTAAATATTTATTTTTCTTCAATGTTATGTTATAAACTAACATGGTTTAAGCTTTTCGGGTGCAGGTCAGGCCACGAATACATGCTTTGTGAAGATTGATTTATGTTGTATCCTTCTTATTAAAATAAAAATGCCCCTTGATCCAAAGATAACTGTAAAACAAAACAATGTTAATCGCTACGAAATTGCATGTTGTTTATATATTTAATTTCAATAAAAGAAAAGTAAAAATGCCAAAACATAATATCCAATTTTTTCCTTGCTAATTTATGCATAAATAATTTCTTAGAAGAATTAATTATACCTAAAAGTAATTAAATAAGTGTACTATTTCTTAAAGATCTATACAGCTACACCTATTTTTCTTAGTAAATCTTTTACACTAGCACTTTTAACAGGACTTTGAATTTTACAAAAATAAAATCATATTCTGCAGTCCAAACATTTTTTTGTGCCACAAACCGAAACTTTATTCAAAGATGTGTCTTTTACATGTAATACTCCTTGGAGCGTTCCTGACTCTAGTACTATTACAAACATCATTGTATAAAATCAAAATATAAATAGTGGACTTTGAACATAAAAACTAGTAGGAAATCGAATTGACATTGGGGCTGCAGCAAGTACATCTGCACATATATAAGCTTCCCGAGAACATAGACATAGGGAACCCTGGAGGAATATCAAAAACCGATCATAGATGACATGGATCAATTTCTGGTGAGATGGTGTCTGGGCTTTATTCCTATAAATCATACAAAGAATCAATTGAGAATCGGTTTCTAGTTCAATACATTTGATTCTTATATAAGAAGCCAGGTCTAATGCATGCTTAAAGGCCCAAATTTTCACAAGCACTGGTCATGCGTAGAAAATATATTACGAGAAAGCGCAAATGAATTTTCCATTACAATTTTGAAGATTTCCACCAATTGAAGCAAGTCCCATCGCGTGTGACTTTGCCCTGTCCGTATTACATTTGATAAAAAAAAAGGGTCTAGATGGCCCCAACCAATACGAAAGTCAATATACGGGACAACATGGCTAGGTCTAGGTGTAGGGTGAGCATGTAAGAATTGTAAAATCTAGTGGGAAAGAGTATGGAGAACCTTTTGCCTTTTCACAGGTTCATTTTCGAAAATAGCCTCATTTTTTACATTCAGTAAATCCTCAGAAGGAACGTTGGCCGATGTCATTGGTAGTTGGCCGCATATAGCTAACATAACTTTGCCAGTTGTTGAAGTAGAGGAATATCCGAGATATTACCCAACGCCTCTTGAGTAGGGAGTTGGAAGAAAGCAGGGTAGGTAGTGTAAATATGGTCATTACTGTCTGCTAACTCATATAAGGATCATAAAGGCGAAGGCAAGTTATGGTACTAATAGAGTATTTTTTTTCTCTGGGAAAAGACCCCTGAAGAAGAAATTATAGGAAAAAATAAATCTTCGGGGGGAGCTTTCTCTGCCACAGCCAATGCCATAGTAGGACTGGAGAATACTATGCATGCAGTAGAGAAGTAAGCCAATGATATGTAGATTTGATTTTAAAATCTCTACTCATTCTTGGACACATGTACGATGTATCAATGATAGCATAGGTGGGTATGAAGATTGATTGAATATGTGGTAAGAAGTCTAGAGGTAGACACTACGCTAAAGAAGTGAAAACCCATTAATAATTATTGACAAATTTGTTGAGAAAAACATCCATGACAAATTTAGCTACAAACGGAAATCTCCCGAGGTTCCTTTAAATCCCAAATGTGATGCTTGAAGGAAATATTTCTTGAACTAATGCTCCATTTAATACCCTACCTAAAAAGGGTAGCAATTTTGAGATTTTAGTCCGTACCAAGATGCTCGGGCACACCGCGGAGCCATCATGAGGGTAGGCTAGGGGAAATATTTCTATTGGATTACATAGGACCAAAGGTTCTCTGGTTGTCAAACTAACTTCATAAGAAGTTTGAGCATGTATGCATTATTTAAGATGTCATTATTTTTAACCCCCGGGCCTCAAATTCTCCAAGGTATATCAGTCATCGACTATGGAACAATCGACATTTTATGTTACATGTAGAATGCATTCTAAAAGAAATCCTTGATCCTCTGCATTAATTCCTTAAGAGTAAGAGAATGAATTGGATAAGCGGACATGAAATATGAGGGAATAACTGTGCATAAAACATTTATCAGCGTTGCCCGTCCAATGTATAAGAAAAAAATATTATACAGACTTGAAGCCTTCTTTCAAGGTTCTCAGTCAAGTCTAAGAACAACTAGTCAGTGACTCGATCCGTAATAAGCGAGAGCCCAAGATATCTATCTTTCCCTTGTCACCGATAAAACCCAAGTTGTAGCATTATATTCCGACGGACATCGTATGAGGTGGAAGGAGAGAAAGTAGTTGTGGATTTATTATTGTTAACTGTCTATCTTGAAAAATCCCCAAACTCAGTGAGTGTTGACTGGAGCCTAAGTAGAGTATTGAGCATAGATTGAAGGAAGAAAATGTAATCATCTTTAAAAGCGAGGCTAGAGATCGTGGGGCCTTTAGGAGAAGTACTAAGCGCAATCATATGTTTCATGAGGCATTCCCGGTGAACTTAACATAGATTTTACTAAGCGCAATCATATTTTTTAGGAGAACTACTAAGCGCAATCGTATGGTAATAAAAGAGGATTTACACTCATCTCAATAATTAAATTTTACTTTATTTAATCTTTATTCATATATTTGAGTAAATAATAGATTTTCGGCCCTTTATATGATTTTATAATTAAATATCGTAATTCTTTTTTCCAGAGTATTTTTTTTTGTGGCGACTTGCAATGTATTAGAAGAGGGGTTCTTCTTTGAACTCCATGTAAAGGCTATATCACCCATGTTTGAACACAAACCCGCTAGTGCTCTTTCTATCATCCATGTCTCCACCCTAGTCACTATCACTCAATCCGACAAGCTTGAAATTTTTACAGTGAGAATAAAATAATCCTTAGTCAATTGTACCTTTGATGTAATAAAGAATCTTTTTTCTAGCCTTGAGATGAGTCGTTGTTGGTGCTTTCATGTACCGGCTAACGAGGCTAACTCTAAAGAAAATATTAATTCTTGTACATGTCAAATCATTCAAGCTTCCCACTAGATTTTTAAAAAATGTTGGATCTACTTTTTCACCTACTTCTTGCATTAAGAACATGAACCTACATTCTACGGGTGTTCTTACAGACTTACAATCATAAATCTTGAACTTCTTTATAACTTCATTTGCATAGCCATGTTGAGATATAAATAAGCCTTCATCCACTTTCTTTACTTCAATGCCAAGATAATATGACATCAACCCAATGTATGTCATCTTCAATTCTCTTGTCGTTGCCTTCTTAAATTCTTTAATCATGCTTGGATCATTTCCTATAAAGATTAATTCATCTACATACAATCACACAAGCAAAATATCATTATTTTCATTCACCTTTGTATATAAGGCATGCTCGTGTGGACATTTCTTAAACCCATTATCTTGAAGATATTGGTCAATTCTGGTATTCCTCGCCCTTAGTGCTTGCTTTAAGCCATATAAGGATTTATTCAATTATCTAACATTATCTTCATTGCCTTTCACCACATAGCCTATAAGCTGCTCCATATAAACTTCTTCTTCAAGATGGCCATTTAAAAAGCGGACTGAATATCTATTTGATGAATTTTCCCCTTATTTTTGTGCTTCTAAAGAAATAATTAATCTTATAGTTTCAAGGCGAGCGACGGGAGAAAATATTTCTTCATAGTCTATTTCGTATCTTTGTTTATATCCTTTGGCAACCAATCTTGCTTTGTATCTCTCCACTTCTCCTTTTGCATTCTTCTTTATTTTCTACACCCATTTGACTCTAATCTCTTTGTTCCCTTTGGGAAGACTTGTTAGCTCCCACGTGTTATTCTTTTCAATGGATTTAATCTCTTCATCCATGGCATCTCTCCTTTTTTTTGCTTTGCATAGCTTCTTCAAAACCTATAGGCTCACAATCGACAAAAAGACAAAAAAATGTTTGCTCATTCTTATCTCCGGTCACCTCATAAATTTCTTGTAAGCTAATTATGTCTGGTGTTCTTTCATTTGAGCTTCCAATCGATGCTGAAGATGATGATAAATATCCATGTGTTGATGATGGTGGTGATGGAGGTGGTATAGTGGGATTTTGCACATCTTCAATGAATTGGTCTCTTTATTTGTCTTCAAAAATAGGGAGAAAGTCATATTGTTTCTCTTGAACATTATAATTCCTTGCACCTTCCTCATCGAACATGTCATCTTTGCTAGTTATGACTTTCCATTATTTTTATTATACAACTTGTAGCCTTTGGAGCGTGAATCATACCCAATAAATATATATTTTTCACTCTTGTCGTCTAACTTGGACCTCTTTTGATCTGGCACATGAGCATATGCTATGCTCCCAAAAACTCTTAAGTGTGAGCTTCCCGATTTTCTTTCGCTCCAAGATTCTTGTGGAGTTTTATTCCACACACTTCTAGTGGGGCAACGGTTTGATAAATAAACTACACAATCAACAACTTCGTTCCAAAAATCATTTGGCATGCTTTTGTTTTTAACATGCATAGAGTCATGATTAAAATTGTTCTACTTTGTCTTTTGGTTACTCAATTTTATTGAGGAGAGTATGCAATTGTTAAAGTGAGGTGAATCCCATTATCTTCACCAATTTTTTCAAACTCATTAGAAGTGAATCCTCCCCCTCTATTAGGTCTCATGGATTTTACCTCATCGCCACTTTCCTTTTCAATGAGTGCGTTAAATTTTGTAAATTCATAAAACAATTTTGATATTTCTTTTAAGAAATAACCCCATGTCTATTTACTAAAATAATCCATAAAAAGAAGAAAGTATTTATTTTTTCCAATAGAACATGAAGTAATAAGCCCACATACATCGATGTGGATTAGTTATAGGGGCTCCCTTGCTCTTGTAGTGGATTATTTTGGAAGACTCATTCTAAAGTTCTAACCAAATAAGCATCCTTCACACAATTAATCAGGATAATTAATGGAGGGTAAACCTTTTACCATTCCATTATTATATAATAATTTTAGGGCACCAAAATTATGATTTCTAAACCTTAAATGCCAAAGCTAAGATCTGTCTTTAAAGCAAGCATTTAGACACATTGCAACATCATTTTGAATGTTTAGTAAAAACATTATATTTCTTCTCGTGGGTAACATATAAATGAGATTTCTTCTTTGATCTCTTATATAAAGACTATGATCTTTCATATGGATATCATAACCATTCTATAAAAGTGTCCCCAAACTTAATATATTATTTTTCATATTGGGCACATAGTATACATAAGAGTTCCCACGCTTCCTTTGATTTTTTTATCATAGGCAATCTTCTCAAATGTGACTTCATCCAAAGCTTGATGGATGAGGGACATGGACATTTTCTCTTTACTCCTTGCTTCTTTCAAAGCATTCTTTTGAGCTTGGGATAAAATAGCTTCATCTTCGGGTTCATTATAGCCCTTCTCCATGATCTTCCATATATCGTAAGATCCAAGCAAAGACTTCATCTTGATACTCCAATGGTTGTAGTTGTCTTTAGTGAGTTGAGGGACTTGGTAAGTAACTATCCAATATGCCATTCTTACTTAAGAACATGGTTGTGATACCACTTTGTTGGAAGAGGGGTGTTTTATATGACTAGGGGATAAATAGGAAGATGAGAGGAAATGAAAACTTTGTATTGATTTCAAATTTACAAAATGGTTAGACAGCTCCCTATTTGTAGGTCTCAAGGGAAGATTATAGTGACTCATAAATTACAATTCCCAACTACCACCCACTTCTTAGAATTTTTAGAAGAACATTCTAGGGAAAGACCTTTCTAGAAATATTACACCTTCAAAGGAACCAACTAATTGTAAAAGTACATAAGAACTAATTAAGCTAATCCATATTAAACATATAATTTATCCCAATAAATAATACAACTTATATAAGCCCAATTAAAATATAAATTAAATGGGCCAAAAATCAAGTTTAATTTTCAACACAATGAGCTAATGTAATAATAATTTTAACTTTTCTTATTTTATATTTTAATCGACAGATAATAAAGTTGAGTACACATTTTTATTATAATGAACTCTGAAATAATTAAAAAGGAAAAATAATCATAGAGTCTTTGTACTTTATTTGGAAGGCCCTTTATCAAGGCTTAAAAATGTCATAACAAACAAGATTACATATATAAAATTTTTAAACAAGTTTCCAAAAATTTAATCTGAAGTCTCCTGGAAGATAAGATATACTCTTACACATAACAATAATTCTCTACCGATGAAGGTCGTGCCTCTTTCTTAAATGTGTTTTAATGACACTTGTTTGTTTTATATCAGTGGGATATACAACCAACAAAGATTGAGAAGCTAGACCATACTTAAAAAAATTAAAAATAAAAAACAATTCACCCCAAACCATTAATAGGGGTGTGTATCTAGAGTGTGTGGTGATTTATTAAATGAACAATTGAATAACCAAAAAGGAAAACTAATATTCTTGTTGATTTATTTATTTATTTACTTCAAGAATTTAGATTTCTATTTGTTCCAGTGTTCAAATGAAAAAAATAACATACCGAATTAATTCTGGTCACGTAAATTTAACCCGGGGTCAAGTGTTTGTACATGAAGAAAGTGATTAAATGGGTTAAAAATCAAACTAAATAAATTTGAAATGCTAAATCGTGATTAAATAGTTTTTGCATATGAAGAAAAAGTTTCCAACGCTTTGTTCGGAAGAAAGTAATTATATGGGATTTATTTGATACTATATATTTAGTGAGAGAGGATAGTTGTGTTAGAATTTATGGGTTTTAATTTTTTTTTAAATCAGGTTTCAGTTAATTTTAGGGTCAATTTAATATGGGAACCACACTTCTTTTATGATGGTTCGAAGTGGTAACGCGTTCTCATCCTTGAAATGTATAATATCATATACTCAGATGCGTAAAATAAAAAATTAATGACTGAAAAATAATAACTAAAATATCCACTTTGAATTTGGAACTTTGTTGAAGTGTTATGTTAAAACCCTAATCCCATATAGGAAGAATGAAAGAAATGGGCTTAATATAACATAACCCATTTTGCCTTAAAGGCTTGGTGTCCTTGGGGTACCCAACTCTTAGAAGGACGGAAGACTTACATGGGCTTGGATTGAATACCAAACATGTGCGAACCGTCGTCGCCCGAACGACCCGGTCCGGCTCGTGTGCCTTGCGCCAGGTATAAAATTATTGGGCTAATTTTTATTTTTTATTTTTTTATTTTCTGGGTCCTTTTTTGATGTTTTATTTTTCTTTATATTATCCCATTATTTAATTTCCTTTTTTATTTTATTTCTAGAAAAGTCAAATGTTCACTTAAATCAATTTTGTACTGTCCAACAATTAATGACTGTTGGGATTGGTCTCAACCAAATTTATCCGCCACTTATTTTATATAAATAAGTGGTCTGACCTATCATCTTATGGAGTTTGAAAACAGATAAAAATAAATGGTTTGTCTCTTTTTTTCCAATGAATAATAAGTGTTCTGCATCGTTGATTCACCACGGGCTTGCAAATTGAAGTGTTGGCTTTGCAAGTGTGATTGTTGTATCCAGGAAAATGTTTGTCATTGAGTTTGTTGAGCACAAATGCGGGAAAAATTGCTTTAAGGACAAAGTGTTTAACACTTGCCTGAATAAAAAATTATGCATTCCTTATACCTGTTAATTTCATATAAATAATAGATTATTATGCATGTTTTAATTTTTGTCTATATATTTTGTAAATATTTTTAAAATGATTCTAAATAACAATCTTAAAATGATTTATTTTTTTCATGAAATTCCGGAATGATTTTCTATGTTAATTAATTACATAAATATTTTATAATAACATTTGTGTTAAGAAATTATTTTTCTGTGTTACAAAAATAATATTTAGACATTTTGTAAAGGTTTTATGTGGAAGAAAATTAATCCATGTAATGAGAAAATATAATCTAATAGTTTCATGTTTATAAAAAAATTATATATATGTTTCATGTTATTTATTTTATTCAGAAAATTAGTCTAGAAACATATTCCGTGAATTGTAAAAAAATTATTATTTAATAAAATTGATGTTATTATATTAATGCAATTATCCACTTACATATCCAGTTATAAACACATATTTATTTATGTTTAAAATAGAATTGGAATCTACTTCTGCTATGCCTATTGTGGTTGCACCAATTAATGGTGGACAGTGTGAAAAACCCGAAAGGTCCAAAGGGACGGATTTAAAATGTTAGCAACATGAAATGCTATTTTATTTTTGAACTTTGAACTTGCAAAATTTCGTTAATGAAGAGGCACCAACTTTACAAGAAGGTGAAACTGATAAGCAAATAATTTTTGTTATAGATGCATGGAAACATACTGATTTTCTATTTAAAAATTATTTTCTGAAAAATCTGAAAAACACATTCTATATTATGTATGGCTCTCTTAAAACTGCTAAAGAGGTGCGGGAGTCATTGGATAAAATTTACAAAATAAAATATTCTGGAATGAAGAAATCCATTGTTGGTAGATTCTTGACATGTAAAATGGTTGATTCAAAGTCTGTAATTAGTCAAGTGCAAGAGCTCCAACAAATTTATTATGAAATATTTTGTGAAAAAATGGAATTGAGTGAGTCATTCCATGTTGCTGCAATGATTGAAAAATAGCAACCATCTTGCAAAGACTTTAAAAATTATTTGAAACACAAATGTACAGAATTGGAGTTTGAGGACTTGATTGTGAGGTTAAGGATTGAAGAGGATAATCGGGTCTCAAAGAAGAAAACTAAAAATACTATAGAATCCAAAGCACATATTGTGGAAGATAGGCAAAGTAGAAAGAATAAGAAAAGGAAGTGTGTGAACCAAGGGGGGCCAAACAAAGTGTCTAAAAGTGGGAACTTTAAAAAAAATTATGGAAAAGGCTTTTTACGTGATAAGATGGGACATCATGCTAAAGCTTGTAGTAATAAAAAAAGTCAAGGGAAAAAGAAACATAAGCAAACACTAGTCAATATCTATGAAGTTGAGAACCGTTATGGAAATATTAATGATTTGAGCCTCTAGACCGTGATTTCTGAAGTCAATATGGTGGGAAACACTAGGGAATGATGGATAGATAGTGGGGACACTCATCACATATGTTTTGACAAGAATATGTTTGCTTCCTACCAACACTTTGATCTTAAGAAGGTACTTTTCATAGGAAATTCGTCTACTTTAAAGGTTAAAGGAAAAAGAAAAATTTATACTCATAGTCAAGATGATTTCGGAATGAAACTTACTCTCAATAACTTGCTTTATGTCCCAGATATATGAAAGAACTTGGTTTCAGGATCAATGCTTAGCAGGAAGGAATTTAAACTTGTATTTGAATCCGATAAATTTATACCCGATATGTAAGTAGGGAAGGGATATTTGAGAGATGGGCTCTTCAAACTCACTATAAGGTCTCTAATGCCTATTAACAATAATAAGAACGTAACTTCTTATTTTCTTGAGTCTTGTAATGTATCGCATGGTAGATTAGGTCATGTTAATTATGGTATCATTCGTCGATTAATTAACTTAGACATAATATTAGAAGTTAATATTGACTCAAATCACAAGTGTGAAAAGTGCGTGGAATCAAAATTAGCTAAAACTGCTTTTAAAAATGTTGAAAGAAGTACAAACCCTCTTGAGTTAATTCATAGTGATATATGTGATTTAAAATTTGTACAAACAAGAGGTAAAAAAAACTATTTTGTTATTTTTATTAATGATTGCACAAGATATTGTTATGTGTACTTGCTCAGAAGTTAGAAGCAATGATTAGGCAGTAAATATTTCCAAACATAATAAAAATAAAGTTGAGAATCAACTTTGCAAAAAGATTAAAATTGTTAGGAGTGATTGAGGATGTGAATATGTTTCCCCTTTTGAAATTTTTTATTCAAAACAAGAAAATATTCGTCCAACTACCGCTCCTTACCTCAATCTAATAGGATTGCGGAACGCAAAAAAAAGCTCTCTAAAAGTGATGATTAATGATACATTAATAAGATCGGGTTTACCTCAAAATTTGGGGGGGGGGGGATTTTCTTTCGGCAAACTTCATTCTTAACAAAATGCCTCATAACATATCATAAAACACACGATATGAATTGTGGAAAGGTCAAACACCTTCCTACAAATACCTCAAAGTATGGGGGCGTCTTGCAAAGGTAGTGGTTCCTAATCCTAAAAGGATTAAGATAGGACCAAAAAATTTTGATTGCATATTTATTGGTTCTGTAATTAATAGTAGTACATATCGATTTCTTGTACATAAATCGGCGATTTTGAATATACACTTAGATACTATAATTGAATCTAAGAACACATATTTTTTAGAAGATATATTTCCTAATAACAATATAGTGGTTGATTCAAGTTCTTGTAAAAGAACTTACGATATTGTATCTAGTAGTCATCATAATACAGAAAATGAATATATTGAGAAAGATGATGACCTACAACCTTGACAAAACAAAAGGACAAAGACATGAAAGTATTTTTTTCGTATTTTCAAACATATATGTTAGAAAGTGAGCCTAGAAACATCGTATAAGCAATGTCAACTCCAGAAGCCCATTTATGGAAAGAGTCTGCTAATAGTGAAATTGAATCCATCATGCAAAATCATACGTGGGAATTGGTTGACCTTCCCCAGGAAGTAAACCTCTTGGAAGCAAGTGGATATTCAAGAGAAAAACTAAAATTTGATGGATCAATTGATAAATACAAATCTAGACTTATAGCTAAAGGTTATAGACAAAAGGGAGGATTGGATTACTCAGTAATCCACTTACTCACTTGTCATAGGAATAACATCCATTCGAATGTTACTAGCTATTGCAGAATTACGTAACATTGAATACATCAAATGAATATAAAAACTACCTTCTTAAATGGAGAATTAAATAAAGAGATATACATGGAACAACTAGAAGGGTTTAATGTTCAAGAAAAAGAAAAAAACGTGTGTAAACTTGTAAAATCCCTTTACATATTAAACTAAGCACCTAAATAATGGCATGCGAAATTTGATAATGTAATGATGTCATATGTATTTAAAATAAATGATTGTGATAAACGTGTTTACTTTAAAAATACTACAAGTGGTTAAGTCATTGTTGGTCTCTATATACATGATATTCTTATTATTGAAAATAATTAAGATATAATTAAATCTACTTAGAAAATATTGTCTAATAAATTTGATACGAAAGATGTGGGTATCGCCGATGTTATATTAGGAATTGAAATTTCTATAACATCGAAAGGACTTATATTGTCTCGATTTCATTATATTGAGAACATATTCGATAAGTTTAATAACGGTAGTGATAGCATAGCTAAAACACCTCTTGACCCCAATCTTCATTTATATAAATATAATGGAAATGGTATATCTCAATTGGAATACTCTCGTATCATAGGTAGTTTAATGTATGTCATGAATTACATACGACCAGATATTTGTTACTCAGTTGGAAAATTGATTCGGTACATAAGTAATCCATGTGAAGACCATTGGAAAGACAAAATAAGGGTTCATAGATATCTAAGATATACTCTTAATAATGTATTGAACTACACTAGATAACGAGTTTTACTTTAAGGATACAATTATTCAAGCTGGATATCCCATTCAAAAGATTCTAAATCCACAGTTGTTATGTATTTACACTTAGTAGTCACTAAACCAAATCTGCACTATTGTCACGGTAATTGACCTTGACAAGTTGGACTTATCAAGGTCAATGACCGTGACAATTCGGGGCGAGATAAATTTTTTTGTCACGAATGTGTCACGGTCATTGACTGTGACAAGTTCGTTAGAATTGTCACGGTCGTGTTACGGGCCATGACCGTGACAAGTTTAGTCACGGTTAATAACCGTGACAAAGCCTTGACCCTTTTTAAAAACATTGTCACGGTCATTGACCGTGACAAGTCCGTGATAATATTATTTGTCAATGACTTATCACGGTCAATGACCGTGACAATTCTGGGCAGAATTTAAAAAAATTTGCTGGGCAGTATGGTCAGTGCCATGGCCCAGCAGTATATTTGTACCTGTTATTGCAACGTTGTACCTGTTCAAACATTATATATCAAAAAAAACTAAAGATAATGCAAATATATATTCAAAATAGAAACAATATACATAACGATATAATCCAAATATAATTCAAATGTACCAACTTAAAAATAATGTCACTACATGTCTGGAGTAAATGTGAGGAGGTAAGTAGGCCACACGATATACGAATTGACACACCCATTAATATACATAGTGTCGTATTGTTCGCGCAACCACAATAGGGAGTTCTCCTTCCCGGGTATCACATGCGTGACGAGCACTTTGGACTCGATCTCTTGAACCGCACGTCCATGAACTATTCCACCCTGGACGATATTCGGGTCCCTCAACCCCCGCACTATCCGCTGGCCATAAAATACGTCCAATATGAACATGCTCGGCCAACCAATTGTCGACATCGGTCTGGGGAAGGGAGCCAAATAAGGAAGTGGATCATCGAAGTATGCATGTGTCGATGGTGAAGCAGCAAGGTCCACATCCTCGTCATCTTGCGCCTAGTTCTCCCGCACATCCTCCTCCTTCTCCTTCTCCACCGCCTTCTCCTTCCCTTTCCCCTTACGGTATCCGCCCAACGTACGCTTCATGAATGAGTACATATCTTGGACCATCGCCTCCAAACGGGATAGCTTCGTATCATGTGAATCCACCGTTCGAGCCAACCCGGTGTCGCTCATCTCCAATCCAATGATTCTAGATTTGGCCACACGCGAGCTCACCCCCTTGTACTCCCCTTGCGATCATAGCCAAGAACTTGGCAGAGTGCATATGTGGATAAAGACGCCTTGTCGGCATCAGACTGCGACTTATGCACTTCCTTAAGCTTTGCCTGAAACGACAAAAAGCACATGATTAGTAAAAAAAGTAAACTAAAAAATTATAACGTAATCAACAAAAAATAAACTATCGGATTACTTACAATCGTGGCCACGATGCTCTGGGACACCTCCTTGTCCTTCCCCTTCTTCGTTCGAAGAGCCACATAAGTATCGAGCCTATGTGGCTTACCCCCTGGGCCACTCCCTACCCCCTGAAATAAAATAAAGTAAAATCAGTATCGGCCCCGCAAAGTAAAATAATGAAGAATAATATATTTCTGTAGTTATAGAAAAATTAAATCTTACCTTCATCCTATTCTCCACCTAGGCGTAAGACGTCCGGCCGGAGTAGTGCACGTCCGTCTTTTTTGCCCGATTTTCCCTCCCCGATTGGCGAGATGCCAATTGTCGATCCTCGATCTCATTGCCAATGAACTTTTTCCATTGTGCCAAGGAGATCGGCTCCTTGGGCGGGATGGATCCATGCCATTGGATAATGGACTCTCGTGTTTTCCCAAAGTACCGTGTCCGCATATTTTTCTTCCATGTCCTGTGTTTCTCCCTCAACTGCTCCAAGACGGAATCGCGTAGCTTTGGATCCAAGTTGAATTGTTCCAGTCCAATAAATACAATGTTAGTTGCGAATGAATATAAATGTAAATATAAAATGAAATTGAAATTTAAATATTCATATAAATATAAATATATTACCTGTAGTGCCGCCCAAACAGCTAACTTGAGCTCATATGGAACCTCCTTCCAACTCATAAACCCCGGTGCGATGACCGTCTTTAGCATCTCGAGGGATCTCGCTAATAGCTCCGACTTGTTCTCGATGGTAATCCCAAATTTTCCATATTTGGGGAGCCTAGGAGTCTAGGAGCCCTCGTCGCCTCCGCTACCGCCGAGCCCAGACGACATCATCATAACCAACATCATCATCCTCGCCTTAATACCTGAAGGAGACATTTGCTATAAAAAAATGTTATTAGTACAGATAAAAAAAATGTTATTAGTACACATAGACACACACGCATCCACCCACCCCTACCCCACCCCCATCCCTTCACCCCGCCCCCACCACATATTTTGTGTTATAAGGGATCGAATAAAAGGAATCACCCATTCGTAATTGTTCAGGAAAGAAATATCTTGCTATATCTAGGTTTAACTTGTTACTTGTTTATGTTTGGTTGCCATAAAGAATCTATATTGTTCATTTAATTATATAAAGAATCTTTATCAAACTCAATTATTAATAATTATATATAGTATGTTTCATTTAATTATGTCTTATTTATATTGTTCGATATACAAAGTAATTTTCAAAAAAAGTTGAAAAACTCCACCCCCATATGGACAATAATCCAGTGGTCATGCCACTTTTAAAACTAACCAACCATACATTTACTAAACAAAATAATCCAACAGCAATGTCAACAACAAATGTGTATCCCGTACTCCTTCTAATTCATCTACTCAATTAATTCATTTTATCAATTAAACTAACAATTAACGTATACAATTATTAATTTACTAATTTACACTGAGGGGCAATCCTACTTTCATATGAAATGGGCACTAATTATTAATTTACTTTCATCTAAAACTCTTTCATTTATTAATTATATTTTAGTGGATTTAATTATAGAATCTATGGATGGATTCAATTTAATCTTACTATGTGAATGTTTTTATCTACAATGAGTTAACCATGAAACAATATATATTATCTCATAGAATCATCAAAACACGATATTAAGGGAATTACAATGTTACCTTGCCTTACCCCCCCCCCCCTCCCCACCCCCACACACAAAAACAAATTGATAAATTCATGGGCTTTTTCCAACATATAAACATCATATACACCTAACAAACATACACAAACATATATTCACGAGTTAGTTTCAACAAAAGTGCAAAAAAATCAAGAACCCTATGTTAATTCAAACACAAAAATAAATTGACAAATTTATGAGTTATTTCCAACATATAAACATCATATAAAGATAAAAAAAATAACACATATATATACAAATAACTCGTGAATATACCTCTTACCCCCTACCCCCCCCCCCCCCCCACCCCCACCACCGCATACACACACACACACACACAATAGCCCCCCACTCTGCACCTCCCTCCTCACCCCCACCCACCACACATATACACACACACACACACAACAGCCCCCTGCCCCACCCCCTACCCCCACCCTGCAAGGAGAGAGAGAGAGAGAGAGAGAGAGAGAGTTGGAAAAAGGAGGGAACGATGGGGGGAACGACGGGGGAAAAAAGAAGGGGTAAGGGTTTTTGCTGCAGAAGTTGTCACGGCCGTGTCAAGGTCCTTGACCGTGTCAATTATTTAAAGAATTGTCACGGTCATTGACCGTGACAAGTCCGTGACAAGTAAATTTTTCACGGACTTGTCACGGTCAATGACCATGATAATTCTTTATCACGATCGTGTCAAGGTCAATGACCGTGACAAAAAATGCGTGTTTTTTGTCACGGTGAATGACATTTACAAGGGTGACCGGCTGAAAGGTGACAATTTTGTCATTTTGGTGTAGTGAGTGCAACGGTGTCTTGGAAATCCTGAAAATAAACTTGCATTGCTAGGTCAAAAATAAATTCTGAATTTATAGCTTTAGAGAAAGATGGAGAAGAAGAAGAATGGCTTCACAACCTTTTAAATAATATTCCAATGTGGCCAAAATATGTGCCTGCAATTTGCATACATTGTGATAGTCAATCGGCAATTGACAGATCACAGTGTTATATGTATAATGGTAAGTCTCGACATACACGTTAAAGACATAATACCGTTAAACAAATTCTCTCTAATAGAATCATTTCTATTGATTATATTTATTCTAACGATAATATAGTGGATCCATTAATTAAAGGGTTAAATAGAGAGCAAGTGTATAATTTATCAAGGGGGATAGGACTAAAGCCTGTGAAATAAAGAATTGTCTTGATGGAAACCCTACATATATGATTGGAGATCCTAATATCTAGGCTCAAAGGGACAATCTAACCTTGACTGACTCCCTGAAAGGTGCACTGATGAGTTTCAAACTCATATCTATTCCTATGATAAAATAATGTTACCTATAAAGTAAATAAGGATAAGCTTAGCTTATAGTGAATCCTATAATTTGAAAATTCAAGTGTCCTATAGTAGTATACTCTTAATGGGAAGTCACATAAGTGAGTGTAAAGGAGACGCTTTTATGCAAAATTCAAGAGGCTGAAGTCTTCTAAAGAACTCATCAAACTAGGAATTGTTTAGGGCCAAAATGAACACAATCAAAATAACCAACTTTGTTTACAAAATTACTATTTGAAGTTTATTGACTTGATTTACACAAAACACTGAACAGTTTAAAACATTGCATTCATTAATCAGTAAGTAAATCCAATAGTCTTAAAGAAGAGAAAATTTAAAGCCAAAAGCTATAACTCTCAATACATGAATTTTTCCATAGAACACTCTTATTGCCTTCATAGTCATTTATGTTGATCCAACCAATTTTCATTCATGTGGGGTATTGTTAGAATTTATGAGTTTTAATTAAGTTGACAGAATTAGATTTTGGTCAACTTTAGGATCAAATTAGTATGGGACCTAGATGCCTTTTGAGAAGGTTCAAAGTTGTAACCCATTCTACTCCGTGAGGCGTATAAGGTGATATACTCACATGCATAAAACCATAAATTAATGAATGAAAAATTATAGCTCAAAGTTCCCACTTTGAACATGGAACTTGGTTGAAATGTTATGTTAAAGCTCTTGTCTCATATAGGACGAATGAGAAAAATTGGTGTAGTATAATATAACTCATTCTGACTTAAAGGATTGGTGACCATGGGGTATCTCAGATCTTGGAAGAAGTGGGGACTTAAATGGTCTTGGGTTCACTTCCAACCTCACATGGATGCACGCACTGCCTCCCGGATTTAGTTCAGCTCGACTCGTGCTCGTGGGCCTTGATCATTGGGCTTTGTCTTGATTCAGTATAAAGGTCTTGAGAAAATTTTATTGTTTTTTTATATATATTTCCGTGTCCATTTTTGTTGTATTATTTTTCATTTTTCGGCCGAATATTTAACTCCGTTAATTTATTTCCAGAACAATCAATTATTCTGTTAATCCAGTTTTTAAATTTGCAACAGTTGGTGACTGTTGGGATTGGTCTAAATTTAATTTAGACGCAACTTATTTAGTTAAATAAGTGGTCTAGCCTATCATTTTTAGGAGTTGGAAAATAGATAAAAATAAAGGGTTTGACTCATTTTATTCCATTAATAAGGAGAATTTTTCATTGTTGGTTCACTGTTGACTTGCAAATTAAAGTGCCCCTTTGCAAGTCTGTTTGTTGTATCATGTGAGACATTTTCCAATGAGTCCATAGAGCACAAGTGCGAAGAAAAAATCATCTTAAGGTCAAAGTATTTAACATTTGCCACAATAAAAACTTATGAATTTGTTATACCTTTTAATTTCATATAAATCGTAGATTCTTATGCATGTTTTAATTTATGGATATATTTTTTGAAATATATTTATAATCATTTTGAATAACAAGATGATGACCATCATTACCGGTAAAAGAATAGTCCTAGAACTTTTATGAATAAGGTTTAATAGAAATAAAAAGGGATCCAGATGGAATTTAATTTTAATAACATGTTTTCTAATATTTAATATATATATATATATATATATCGCATTACACTATTTACATCTACTTACTCAAGGAGCACTCCGCGTAGCATATCTAATGAACATGTCTCTTTCTCCCGTGAATCATCTAACCCATTTCATTTTTGGAATTTGATTGTTGTCTTTAACATTTAATGCATTCTTAACTAACCCTGGTTGTGGACATCCCCTTCCAGATCCTCGCGGGGGGAGAGGCGAAGAAATGGGGGGTGTCTCCCCTTCATCTAGGGAGGATCTTTGTCCCGCGCATCCCTCTCGGAATCGCTTCGGCCGATGTCGGTGATGAGGTGAAAATGTAGAGAGATAGAGTCAGTCACCATTCTATTTTGATCAAAACAGACAAAAGAAAAAAGAGAGCCATCCCAAAGGACAGCATCCAAAGACATACTAATACATACGAAACCAAAATGATTTCGAAAAGGGTTCGGAGGCTAAGTTACGAAATGGAAAGGTGTTAGGCACCCATTCCACCCTTATGGACTCTCATGGGTTATTGATATTTTCTTTTATTTCCCCGTGATACTTGTGCATGTGTATATGTAGCAGAGATAGGAATCATAGACTTGTATCCTGGAAGAGGTAAAGTGAGTCATCTGCAGGAATGTTCTAAAAAGTAATATTAGAAGATAGGATTTATGCGATTATCCTAACATCGATCAATATAAGGGAATGATAATGCATGCGGGATAATAGAGTTAAGTTTAAAGAATATAGAAAAAATAGGAAAAAAATTAGGAAAAGGAATCGAGTCTCGAGTTTTACCCCGAGACGCCTACGTAGCCCTTGTATGAGAAAAGTGTTTTTGGTGCAGTGGACTTCTCTTGTATGTGCGTGTGTATGTAAAAAAATATTTTAGTTGTGAGAAAAGTATGAGAGTTGCCGTTTGGAATTTATGAGCAAATCCTCTTATTCTTGTTTTTGGGGTTTTATTTATATGAAAATAAGAGATGTGTAATAATAATTAGATAAAAACTATATTAGGATATGTGATATGAGAGAATAAAAGTACTAAGTAACAAAACAAAGTAATGCGAATTTAGAAGAATTTAAGGAGAGAATGGAGAAAGTTGGACCTTCTTGAAGATCTTGGGCTTAATCTTGGATGTTGGAGAGCATCCCTTTCACTTGGGTGATGATGGAGGGTACTTAATTCACAAAGTTTAATGTAAAAGGTGATGAAAGGTGAAGGTTGGAAAGGGATTTGGATGTGTAAATCATGCTGACTTCGAGAGGGGTTTTCTGAGCTTGCTAAGAGTGATGAATATTTGATCTTCCTCCCCTTTGAAATGAGGTCAGGCCCTCCATTTTATAGGCCCAAGGAATTTCCAATCAACGTAGCCATAGTCCTGCCAATTGGCAGGTGTGTTTAGGCACACTTCCGATAGGAAGGTTTTGGAGCCTGTCGTTTGGCAGTCTCTTTCAGGCTCTTTCAAAAAATTGTTCGTAGAGCGCACACCGTTGATCAAAATCATTAACTGGGAGAACCATTGAAAATTTAATTCAGAGACCTTCGAAAGTCTTTTGGACTGCGTCCGAGTTTGCGAGTTAACTTTAGGTCAAATGTAGCTCGAAAGCGTTCATCAGTCCTTTGAACGGGGGATCGTTGGACGCAAATGGATCGTCTATCGGCATGGTAAGTCAGAATTATGCACAGGATGGACCGTTGGAAAGTTTAGGGGATTTACTTCGACATTCTAAATAGATTGAATCATTTTGGGGGGTTGAATTGGTCAACCGAGGCCTGATAGTGCTCGATGACCTTTCAGAGTAAAATGGATCGTTCATCCGTACTGTAAGTCAAAATTGCACACGGGGAGGACCGTTGGAAAGGGGTTTTAGTGCCCTTCAAAAATTCATTCAGTCTCGATCAAGATGAAGAGTTGACTTTGGTCAAAGGGAGACTGGGAGCATTCGGTGACCTCCTTATCGAATTTTGGGGGAAAATGAGTCGTTCGTTCGCATGGTAAGTCAAAATCACACACTGGATGGACCGTTGGAAAGGAGTTTCAGTGCCCTTAGAAGATTTATTCACTCTCGTTTCAGATAAAGAGTTTAACTTCTGGTCAATCGGAGCTTGGAGCACCCGATGGCCTTTAGGTCATTACCTAGGGTGTGACTTAGGTTTGAAATGATGAAGGGAGGTGCTAGGGACCTTAGGAGAAGTTAGGTGATATTAAAATGGGGTGTTTACAGATCCCCTCAACGGGTGATTTTGGAACAAACGATAGCCGTCGAATAGACACCACATGATGCCTTTAAAAGAGGGTGACCAAAGTGTCAAGGTCGATTATGAGGACCAAAGGATGAGGTTGACCAATTATGTGGGTCGAAGCCAATTCTGAGGGCTTAAAAATGATGGTGATCGATTTTGTAGGTCGAAGCCAATTATGAGGGCTTAAGTTTGAAATGATCAATTCGGCGGGTCGAAGCCAATTCTGAGGGCTTAGGGATGAGGGTGATCGATTCTGAGTGTCGAAGCCAATTATAAGGGCTTAGGGATGAGGGTGAATGATTCTGTGGGTCGAAGCCAATTTTGAGGGCTTAGGATGAGGGTAACCGATTCTGCAGGTCTAGGCCAATTTTGAGGGTTAAGGATAGCGGTGATCTATTCTGCGCATCAAAGCTAATTTTGAGGGATTAAGTTTGGGATAACCAATTCTTCGGGTTAAAACTAATTATGCGGGATTAAGTTTGAGAGTACAAATTTTGGGGGTCGAAGCCAATTCTGAGGGCTTAAGTTTGAGATGACCAATTCTGTGGGCTTAAGGGTGAGATGACCAATTATGTGGGTCAAAGACAATTCTCTGGGCTTAAGTTTGAAATGACCAATTATGCGGGTCGAAGTTAATTCTGCGGGCTTAATTTTAAAATGATCAATTATGTGGGACGAAGCCAATTTTGTGGGCTTAAGGATGAGATGACTAATTATATAGGTCGAAGCTAATTCTGCGGGCTTAAGTTTGAAATGACCAATTCTACGAGATTAAGTTTGAGATGACCAATTATGCGGGTCGAAGCCAATTCTACGGGCTTAAGTTTGAAATGACTAATTCTGCGGGTCGAAGCCAATTCGGAGGGATTAGGGATGAAGGTGACTGCTTCTGAGGGTCAAAGCCAATTCTGAGGGCTTAAGTTTGGGATGACCAATTATGTGGGTCAAAGATAATTCTGCGGGCTTAAGTTTGAGATGAGCAATTCTGCGGTTCGAAGCCAATTCTGCAGGCTTAAGGATGAGATGATCAATTTTACGGGTCGAAGCCAATTCTACGGGCTTAAGTTTAAGATGACCAATTTTGTGGGTCGAAGCCAATTCTACGGGATTAAGTTTGAAATGACCAATTTTGCAGGTCGAAGCCAATTCTACACGCTTAAGTTTCAGATGACCAATTCTGCGGGTCAAAGTAAATTCTGCGGGATTAAGTTTGAGATGACCAATTATGCGGTTCGAAGCCAATTATGTGGTCTTGAGTTTGAGATTACCAATTTTACGGGATTAAGTTGGGGATGACCAATTATGCTGGCTTAAGTTGGTGATGACCAATTATGCGGTCTTAAAGATGAGATGACCTTGGGGAACTCTGCTGGGAAAATTACCTCGTGATTTTAATTTGAGTTGGGGACCTGATTACTGGGGAAATCCCCGTGAATTTTGGAGACATTACTGGGGAACAACCAATTTTGATTCTGGGGCAGTGATTAGGTGGTCCAGGGTTTGGACGTATTTCTCAGGGAAATTTTGAGACCTTTGAGGAATTTCGGGATACCTTAGGGGTCCTTCGAGGACGTTGACAGGAGGAGGCCAATCGGTAGGTGGGGGTGCAGTGCCGATCGGCATGACCCTTGACATTCTATATAAAGGGGAAAATTCCCTTTATTTTTTATAGTTTCTTTCCTTCTCTCTTTCTGGGATTTTCTTCTGTGAATCGTCCTAGCATTCTGGAATCTAAAAAATGGACGCTTTTATGAGCACTACAATACACAGGGAGTGGTTGGATGTTGACAACTAGGAAAACGTGGAGTGGAGATATAGGGTGCCTCATGCTTTGGGGAGAGAGAACTCTTTTGACGCATTCGAGCCGGTTGCGAATGAACAAACCATGCTGCGGGAGCTGTCGTGTCATCTCTCTTCAAGAGTGGTGAACCCCAACGGTTATGTAAGTAAAATGAATTTTGGCATTCTTTTTTGGTGATTTTCCTTTTTTCTTCAATTTGTACAAGGATTTTTCTTTTGGCAGTCGGATTTTTCTTTGTCGACTATGAGTGCTCGCGGGACGACGGGGCTTAAGGATTTCTGGGAGCATCTTCCACCTGTGGTGCATTAGGGGGTATCCTTAACGGGCTTTGGGAGGTTAGAATCTGTGCTAGATGAGACGCCTCATTCGACAGCGGTCTTATGTGCTCTAGGGGAGAGGTGGTGGGACACTACCCACACATTCCACTTTGGTTTTTAGGAGATGACTGTGACTCCCATAGATGTACAGCAGCTTCTAGGGTTAGATTGCGATGGGGAGCAGATAAAGGTGGATAGCTCCTTGCGGGTGAGGCGAAGGTGGTGTGTGAGGCGCTTGGTGATGTGGGGAGGATACTGTCTGTGGACTCCATCCATCTGTCGCTGCTGAAGGATGTTTTATTGGGCAGGGTGATTGATGTGGAGGACGGGCTGCAGGTGAGACAGATGGCTCGGTTGTTCATTTTTCTGGTGTTGGGGGGAGTTCTAGTGGCGTCGAGCAGCGACGTCGTCCACTTATGGTGTTTACCATATCTGCGGATGTTTTCGAACATCCCTCTCTATGATTGGGGGAGCCTGACTTTAGCGACCCTTTATTTTTCCTTGGATGCATTAAGTCGGTGCCGCCGGTAGACTTTCACTGGAGACATATATTTTCTTGAGGTATTCTTTTAATTTGCGTATTTTCCTTTCATGCATTCGCATTTTCCTTAAGAATCTCTTTTTATTTGCAAAATTTTTGTCTTTGGCAGACATGGTTCTATGAGGTGATCGGATGTAATACCCAGTTGATCGCTTTGAAGGGCGAGAATGTTAGGGATTTTTATCGATTATATCGATGGCGCAAGGCCAATCAGCAGTCGAGGAGGTCTCTCTCTCTGTAGAAGGTGCATCAAGTCTTGCATGGACTAACCAGTGATAGGGTAAGACGTCTTTCTGATTGATTCTAAGACCTTTGGGTGCTCTGATTCCATATTTCCTTATATTTTACTGGGGATTTTTCAGGTGACCTTTTACCCTTAGGGGACGACCGTTCAGGACATGGGGTTGACTGGAGTAAATGCGTAGATGAGGCATTTACTGGCGCACGAGTTTCACCACTCTTGGTATCTCGGGTGGAGGGTGGTCCGATAGATTGCTGAGGAGGAGGTGGTGGTGCCACCTGCGAGGCCCCCTATGTTTATCAGGCGGGAGCGGCTATTCCCATAGGATGTGAGGTTTGCAGTGATGATTGGCGAGTCCTACCTACTGTACACCGATATGACTATGTCGTATGATTATAAGGACTTTGTGACGAGCTGGCTGATGGCGCCCAGCATATATGATGCACTGCCCTTCCCTCTTGCGGGTTTGAGTCGGCCAGTGGGGTCCTCCCACAGCGGTGGTGGTCCATCGACATCTGCGAAAGCGATGACCTCGGAGGTCCCCTTTGTGCGGATACATACTCCTTCATACAACATCCGGCGGACTGATGGAGGGATGGTGCCTATACTGCATCGTCCTTATGCGATGGACCCGGAGGAGTTAGGCTTAACAGAGGAGGTTCTTCGTCATGAGGTATATCTTTTATGTTCTTATTCTTTGTTTTCTTTTGATCTTGTCTTCCTGATACTGATTTTTCCTTTTCTTGCAGCACATATGGGTGTTCACCACTTGGCTGAGGGATATTAGGGACTGGATATCTTCCGTGACTGCCCATATTCGGGACGCGGTTCCAAATTTTTCTTTCTTGGTGCCGTCTGCCTCATCCGGTGAGGAATCTAGTTCGGGTAGCGGTGGTACATCATCTCACCGCAGGGGAAAAAGAGTGCGTCGCATGGGTGGAAGCTATTAGGAGAGATAGGTGAAGATTAGGCGTGAGAGAGAGAGGGAGAATGTGGGTTCGGGCTGAGTCCCATTCGTTTTTTTCTTTTCTTTATTTTACTTTAAAAATGATATAACATAGAAACATATCTATGCATTGCAATGAATTTTTTTTATTATCTTCTCTTAATGATGGATTAATGTCGGCACATGCGCTTTTTACTTTGCAATTGAGACCGTAAAATATTTTTGGAAGTTTGAAAGAAATTTTTATTCATAATGAGGATTTATATAAAGATGAAAAGGGGATTTTTCAAATTCTATTTCAGAATATCAATTTATTTTGAGTTTTATGAATTTTGACAAAAGAGGAAAAAGAGAAATTTCCGGAAGTAGAGGGTTGCCAATCGGCAAGCACCTTGACCTGCCTATCGGCAGGTCAGTCCAATCCCATCAATTCAAAGCTTTAATTGGTACCCTCATCAGCCTGTAGTACATATGGTACCTGATTTCTTCTGATTTCTTCAGGGGTTATGTCTTTTGTGAGGATTTTCAAGTGTAAAAGAGGGGAAAGAGTGGAGTGTTTTCCTCACACCTTCACATCCCTACTTTCTTGTTCTGTGAAAGGACTCTCCCTGGTAGTGTTGAGTTTGCCAACTACCTCGAGACTTTGGAGGCAATGTGTTACTATAACATCGACTACGATGATTACAACATGCATCGAGTTTCTTTTTGGCATAATCGGCCCATAGAGTGGAACATGTTGATGGCGGCTGTACAATTTTGGTAACTTGAAGACCATGTATTTAACTTTGGCTTGGAAGAAGTCAATCCGACCTACGAGGAATTTTCTGCCATGTTGGGAATAAATCCCGACGTTGCTGCGGCTCTGCCTGAGTTTTCCCATTCTCCCTGGGTGTTATTGGTCGAGCTTCTTTGTGTTTCATCCTCGGTGACTGGATCACTAGTAGATGGAGGTATGATTTATCTTTCGGCGGTGTTACGGTTCGTTCATTATAGGAGGTTGGTGATGCTGGATATACCAGAGCTGCCGTTCTGGGCGTGGTTTTAAAATTGCTGCTGGTGACTGGGGAACTGCTGGTAGACTCACAACTTGTAGCTATTACTTCATGGATGTCATATCGTCGCAATCATGCGATGGTGATACTATAAGAGACTTTGAATGCTTAGATGCCTGGCAAGAAGGTCGTTCTGATTTTCTGAGGGGTAGCCCGATGATGTTGTTCATGTTGTTGTCTGAAAGATTCCGCCTGGTGACTCTTTTAGAATACCCTTTTTCAGTTGTACCCAACTTCTTTTCGTGCCATTTCATCATTTTTGGCCAGGTTATTGAGAGCTGGGAGAACTGGTTCGTGGAGCATGGGGCTCTAAATCTGTACTGGTCAGTGCCTTGGTGGGGATAGTTGCTGCCTATTCTGGAACTAGGAGAATACCCGTATATCTGGTTGGTTGGTCTCGGACATACCTCTTTTTATTTCCCTTGGCGACTTCTGCTCCAATTTGGTTGGGAGTAGATCGTGCCATCTCGGACACTAGTCTTCTTTTCGGTAGAAGATTTGACAGAGCATCTGCACAAGTATTTGGCTCTTTATGGGATAGTCAGCGTCCGTTGACCCATCCCTCTCCGTATGCTGAGAGAGTTTGGAACATCCCTGGGGATTATATGAAGTGGTTGTGGAGAAGAGTAGTTAGCAAGATGTTAGAAGTGGAGACTGGACAGAGGTAGATTGTTTTATCTGATACCATGTAGGGAGGCGTGGTAGTTTTTTCGAGGCTGGATCGAGCTTATTCGTCCATGGAGCGTCTGCGGCACTCCATTCAGGCAGGGGAAGCTTGGGGACCCCAGGTTATAGATAACGATGATGGAGAGGGCTCCTCTAGTAGCTGTGGGTAGGGCTCTTGGGGGGAGTTTATTTTGTACTGGGGAATAATTTTGGGAATTTATTTGGCTTTTTAGGAAGGTAGGGGGAAGGGAATTATCCATTCCTTTTCTTATGTAATTGGACTGTAACTTCTTATAAGTGAAATGAACATGTTTTTGATCATCCAGCTATGCCTTTTGATGAATTTGGTATTTTTAATTATCTATACCGATCGTTAAGGCATGCATAATCCTTTTATTCAAATATATGTTAGAAGGGACTGTTGTTCTCGGAGATAAGAAAAGAATAGTTTTTTTATGAAAAAGAAAGGGTCATCCTCATGTAAGATGTATGAGTTGCCTACGTACCTCTAGGGGTTTTTGAAAACTTTCAATTATTCTGGGATTGATTTTTGCAGAGGATCATGCCCACGTAGTTCTGGGTAGAGGTAAATGAAGTGATTTTTTTTAGAATAGAAGTCAGATGAGAAGAGTCGTAGCGTGCTAAGATTTCGGACTAGGGGTAAAATTTCTTGAGATGGTCCAGGTTGACTGGACGATCCATCTCTTCTCCGTCTAAGTTGGTAAGCATGGCGGCACCGCCGGACAAGATCTTTTTGACAGTGTATGGGCCACTCCAATTGGGCTTGAATTTCCCTCTGGGGTCTCAGATGGGATTTACTATTTCTTTGAGGGATAGATCCCCTTCTCGGACATCGCAGTCCTTGACTCTCTTACTAAATGAACACGTTATGCGTTGATGATACCCTTGTATGTGATTCAACGCCTTCAGTCTCCTTTCTTCCAAGTGTGACAGCTCATCGAGGCGGCTTTGATGCCAGTCCTCCTCAGTGACCTTGCTTTCAAGCATGACGCGTAACGAGGATATTTCTAGCTCCATGGGTAGGACTTCTTCCATATCATAGACTAGAGATTAAGGGTTATCCCCAGTAGAGGTTCGGATTGAGGTTCGATAGCCCAGAGGGCGTATGGGATTCGTTCGGCCCAATCGCGACATCTTTCAGCTATCTTACTGATGATGTCTTTGAGGTTCTTGTTGGCGGCTTCGACTGTACCATTAGTTTGAGGTCGGTAGGGAGAAGATTTGCGTTTATTAATCCCATACTCGTTAACCACTTCTGTGACTTCTGCCTCGAAATGCAACCTGTTATCGGACACTAGCTCGTGCGGCAACCCATATCGGCAGATGAAATTTTTCTTGATGAATTTGGCCACTTTCTTGGCGTTCAAGACTACGTATGAGTCGGCTTTGACCCATTTGGTTAAGTAATCAGTGGCAACCAGGATGAACGCATGCCCATTTGAGACCTTCGATGTAACCTTCCCTATGATTTCGATGCCCCAGGTGGAGAACGACTAGGGAGAAGTCACGTTGTATAATTCTCATGGAGGTAGGTGTTGAAGTTTGGAGAACTGTTGGCATTTGAGGCATCTTCGTACATAGGCGGTGCAATTCTGGATCATGGTGGTCCAGTAGTAGCCTTTTCAGATGATCTTCTTGGCAAGCATGTGACCGTTCATGCTGGGTCCGCATTCCCCGCTGTGGATTCTTTGTATTACCTCTTTAATGTCAGCCCCCGTGATGCAGTGTTGATGGGTTCCATCGAAGTTTCTCTTGAACAGTGATAAATGATTAATTGGGCGGACAATCCTTGGAGGGTTACCCGTTCCTTCTTGTTGAAACCTTCGAGATACTTACCATGCTTGATAAGGTGCCATATATATATATATATATATCATAATACCAATAATTGGCTAGCTCAAGATCTTCTTTGGTGATGAGCTCAATGTGGTAGCAGTGGGTTGGTTTGTCTTACTTTTGGACCAAGATGGGGGCCATTATTATTCCTTCGGGAATGTCGACCGTGATGGCTAGGGTATCAAGGGCATTGGCTAGGTTATTTTTTGCTCGAGGTAGGTAGTGGAAGGTGATGTCTTGGAATTGATAGGCTAGTTCTTCTAAATGGGCATGGAACGGTTGGAATTTCTCGTCCTTGACTTTCCATTTTTGAGCACTTGATGAATGATGAGGGAACAATCCCCGTAGACATCTAGGCATTGAATTCCTTTCTTTAGGGCAACTTTGAGGCCAACTATATGCGCCTCGTATTCAGTCATGTTGTTGGTGCAGGGGAAATCCAATTTGATGGCAATGGGAGTGTGGGAGTCATCTAGGGCGATCAGAAGTATCCCAATGCCATATCCATTTTTGTTGGCAGTGCCATCAAAGAACATTTTCCATGGGAGGTCTTCTTGAGCGGTGTATAGGATGTTTTCATCTGGGAATTCGGATATCTAGTCATCGTCTACTTCCATGGGGTAATTAGCAAGGTTGTCAAAGATGGTTCTTCTTTTCATGGCTTTCTGTGTGACATACATGATATCGAACTCAGCTAGGAGCATTAACCATCGGGCCATTTGGATCGATAAGGCAGGTTTCTCAAGTAGGTACTTGATGGGGTCCATTCAGGAAACAAGTTTAATGGGGAAAGTGAGTATGTAATGTCGTAACTTTTGGGTGACCCAAATAAGCGCGACACATGCTTTTTCCAAAGAAGTGTGGTTGACTTCATACCTGGCCAGTATGCGTTTGGCGTAATAGATGGATCTTTCTTTGTTGGAATCTTCAAGGTATTGAGCTAGAAAATCCCCAGCTGCAGTGTTGGTTATGATTAGGTATAGGAGTAACGGGAGACCAGGCTGTAGTGGCATGAGTACCAGAGGTTGAGTTAGGTATTGTTTGATTTGGTCAAAAGCTTCTTGGCAGGCCTCGTTCCAAACCTTGCTTGATTCCTTTCAGAGGATTTAAAAGATAGGTTCACAGATGGAGATTAGATGGTTGATGAACCGACTGATGTATTGCAATTTCCCAAGGAAACCACGCACTTCTTTCTCCATTTGGGGAGGTGGCATCTCAAGTATGGCTTTCTGCTCGGAAGGATCTACTTTTATCCCCTTCTCACTGACCATGAATCCCAAGAGTTTTCCCGTTGTAATGCCAAAGACACATTTTTCTGGATTGAGTCTCATCTAATATCGTCGCAGTTGTTCGAAGCAATTTCCGAGAGTGGGGGCATGATCGTCTCTAGTTTTGGATTTGATAATCATATCATACACATAGACCTCGAATTTTGGTGGTATGACCATTGTTTTGGTGAAAGGCGCAATGGCCATTTGGCTTGAAATTTCTTGGAAGTGGATTAGGCAATGGACGGGATCCAAGGGCTTGATGAGGTTTTGGCTTATTAGGTCTTGATAAAATTTGGAGAGGGGAGCATGGAGCTCGGTGTATTCCTCTCGGACTAGGACAGGGCGGCTTTCTAGTTACCATAAAGTGGTTGATTGAAAGATGTTGTTGATGGTTGAGACTACATTACTGGCAGGTTTGTCATATTTTCTAGGGGTGAACTGTCCGAAAACTTTTTTTGGCTTAACCTCTATTTTAGCAAGACCTTTCTCGATTTCTACTCCTGCTTCTCTGAGAGCTCGGAAGTGGGGATAATATTGTCCTCCCATGATTACTGAGACATGGAGCAAGAATTTCTTCTTCACTATGTGGACTTGTTCTTCGTTGGATGGCTAATTGGTCATAGTGGTTACCATTTCCCTCCATCGGCCTACGAAGTTACTAACTGATTCCCCAAAGTTCTATTTGAGAAGCTCTAAATCGCGGCGGGTGACCTCAAGCTCTTCGTTATATTTGAACTGTGACATGAATTCACGGGCTACATCCTCCTAGCTACGGATTCTAGACTCCTCAAGAGACCAAAACCATCGTAGAGCGCCATCCTTCAAAGTTTACTGAAATAGTTGGGCCATCACTTCTTCAGAAGACCCTAGGAGAGTCATGGAATGGTGATAACTTTGAAGATGAACAATCGGTGGTCCACTTCTTCCGAATTTCTCGATATTCGGCATCTTGAACTTATCGGGTAACCTCACCTTTAGATAAGGAGACATGTGGGTGTAGTCCATGTAATTTCTGGAGATTTGGACTTGGTCGAACTTCTTAGCTAGCATCTTGAGATATTTTTTTACCTTGTTCAATTCTTGCTCTTTCGGATCAACAATCACATGCAAGTTAGGCCCAGGCTGGGGGAGGTTTGGCATAGGAAGCTAGGCAGGCGACGACCTATTAACAGGAGGGGCACGTGGAGCGTGATGACACTCTTCGAGAACCCAGATAGGCTCAGGTGGACCCATAGCACGAGGGAATAAGGCCTCGGGCTCTTGAGGAACAAGAATCTGGTTTCGTTGCATCTCTCGGACTTTAGTCTGAAGGTTGTCAATTGATCAATTGAAATAACACTCACACTTGCCAATCCAGTATGTACTCAGAGAACATTAGGATGCAACTGCAGAACTTCCTCCAAAAGTAATAACTTTAATCCACTAAGAATATTATAATACATAAATTATGCAGTCCCAAATATCCAAAACGGGACAATTCGAAAGATCTCACTATAGGGGTAATGACTCTCGAACGGGTCTAAGGGTTATTGAATGCGTATGCATAAGAACTAGAAGGCTAGTATCTATGCGCACTATGTGTAATTGTAGGTATGTTTCATTTAATTATAATAAGTTCGTGGTCGTGCAACTCTCGAACGGGTCATGACACAAAGTAATTTTAGAAAAAAGTCGAAAACTCCCCCCCCCCCCCCCCCCCTTTTGATAGTAATCTAGTGGTCGTGCCATATGAAAAATTAACCAACTCAAAAAATTAAGACAACGTAATTATTTATGGATTTATTAGTGTGAATTAAATTAAGAAATTTTAAAAAAATTAACAACCAACTTCCATATCCTACCATCTTCGTCCAATATAATCCAACAGCAACAACAAACCAACAAATATGTATCCCGTACTCCATCTAATTCATCCACTCAATTAATTCAACAATAACAATTTCAAACCTAAATAAAAATAAAGAAACAATATTTATAATGTCCAATCAACATTAACAATTAATTTCAAGTCCTAAACTAAACATTAATTTCAAATCCTAAATCAACATTAACAATAAATGTTAAGTCCTAAACTAAACACCAATTAATTTCAACACACACGCATACACTCCCCCTGCCCCCTCCCCCCACCCCACACACACACATAAATGCGCACCCACAAACCCACCTGCCCCACCACACCATTCCCCCTCCTACCCACCACACACACGCGCACTCACACACACCCCTGTACTTGCCAAAACACACACACATACACACACACATATACAAATGAATGAGAAAGAGAGAGAAAAAATACTTGTTAGAGAGAGAGAGAGAGAGAGAGATAATGGAGGGAATAAAAAGAGGTGGGAAAAAAGAAGAGGGAAGGGTTTTTTTACTGACAAACTTGTCATGGATCTATCACAGTCCTTGACCGTTACAAGTTTATAAGGTTGTCACGGTCAATAACCGTGAAAACCCCGTGATAACTTTTATTATCACAGTCTTTGACCATGACAAGACTTGTCGCAGGCAATGACCGTGGTAATAAAAGTGTGTTTTTTGTCATGATCATTGACCGTGATAAGGGTGTCCTGCTCAAAAGTGATAATTTGAACTTTTTGGTGTAGTGGCAATTTGCATACGTTGTGATAGTCAATCGAAAATTGGGATACCACAGAGTTATATGTATAATGGTAAGTCTCCACATATGCGTTAAAGACATAATACCGTTAAACAAATTCTCTCTAATAGAATAATTTCCATTGATTATATTAAGTCTAACAATAATATAGTGGGTCCATTAATTAAAGGGTTAAATAGAGAGCAAGTGTATAATTTATCAAGGGGAATAGGACTAAAGCCCAGAAAATAAAGAATTGTATTGATGGAAACCCTATCTATATGATTAGAGATCCTAAAATCTAGGTTTAGAGGGAAAATATAACCTTGACTAACTCTTTGAAAGGTTCATGGATGAGTTTCAAACTCATATTTATTCCTATGACAAAATAGTGTTGCCTCCAAAGTAAGTAACGATAATCTTAGCTTACAGTGACTCCTATAGTTTGAAAATTCAAGTTGTCTATAGTAGTAAACTCTTAATGGGAAGTCATATATGTGAGTGTGAATGGGTCAGTTCTATGAGAAACTCAAAAGGCTGAAGTTTTCTAAAGAACTCATCAAACTAGGAATTATTGAGGGCCAAAATGAACATAATCAAAAGAACCAACTTTGTTTGAAAAAATACTGTGTGAAATTTATTAACTTGATTTACACAAAATAGTGAATAGTTTAAAATATTGCATTCACTAATCTGTAAGTAAATCCAATAGTCTCTCATCAGGGAAGATTCGAGGCCAAAAGCTATCTCTCTCAATACATGAATTTTTCTATAGAATACTCTAAGTGTCTGCATAGTCTTTTATGCTGATCCAACCAATTTTCATTCATGTGGGGGATTGTTAGAATTTATGAGTTTTAATTAAGTTGATAAAATTAGATTTTGGTCAAATTTAGGGTCAAAATAAAATGGGACATAGACGTCTTTTTAGATGGTTTGGAGTTGTAGTGCGTTCTACTCCGCGAGGCGTATAATGTGATATTCTCACATGCGTAAAACCATAAATTAATGACTAAAAAATTAAGGTTCAAAATTCCCAATTTGAACATGGAACTCGGTTGAAATGTTATGTTAAATCTATTATCTGATATAGGTCGAATGAGAAAAAATGGTGTACTATAATATAACTTATTTTGAATTAAAGGCTTTGTGACCTTGGGGTATCCTAGCTCTTTGAATAAGGGAGGAGTTTTATGGTCTTAGGTTGACTTCCAAGCTCACATGCATGCACGCACTATCTCCCGCCCGACCTGGTCCGATTCGATTCGACTCGTGCTCGTGGGCCTTGAGCTTTGGTCTTTGTCTTGACTATTTATAAACTTTTTGAAACAATTTTTATTGGTTTATATATATATATATATATATATATATATATATATATATATATATATATATATATATATATATATATATATATATATATATATATGTAGGTCCATTTTATTGTTTTATTTTTCATTTTTTGGCCGAAAATTTAACTCTGTTAATTTATTTCCAAAATAATCAATTATTCTGTTAATTGAGTTTTTAAAATTTCCAATAGTTGGTGATTATTGGGATTGGTCTTAACCAAATTTAACCGCTACTTATTTAGTATAAATAAGTGGTCTACCCTATCATTTTCAGGAGTTGGAAAATAGATAACAATAAAGGGTTTGTGTCGTTTTTTCCACGAATAAGGAGAATTTTGCATTATTGGTTCACTATTGACTTGCAAATTAAAGTGCTAACTTTATAAGGCTGTTTGGTGTATCCTAGGAGATGTTTGCCATTGAGTCCATAGAGCACAAGTGCGGGGAAAAAATCATCTTAAGGTCAAAGTATTTAACGTTTGCCTCAATAAAAAATTATGCATTTCTTATACCTATGAATTTCATATAATTAATAGATTATTATGCGTGTTTTAATTTATGTTTATATTTTTTGTAAATATATTTATAATCATTTTGAATAACAAGCTGATGACCATCATTACCGGCAAAAGAATACTCCCTGAACTTTTATGAATAAGGTCTAATAGAAATCAAAAGGGCTCTGGATGGAATTTAATTTGAAAAACATGTTTTCTAAAATTTGATATCTAGAGAATATATATATATATATATATATATATATATATATATATATATATATATATTATATTATAAATCTCATTACACTATTTACATATACTTATTCAAGGAGCACTCCACGTAGCACATCTAATGAACTTGTCTCTTTATGCCTTGAATCATCTAACCCATTTCATTTTTGGACTTTGATTATTGTCTTTAACATTTAATGAATTCCTACCTAACCCTGACTCTTCATATCTCAAATAGATTTTCTATCACAAAACAACCACACCTATTTTGTCTCCCACTCAATTATGAAGATTTCCATAAGTCCTTTTCCCCATCCTTCTTTTGGGGCTCTTCCATGTCCTCTCTAATTCTCCCCTCTTCAATATTTAGTCTTATTTTTCATGTAAATAATAAATTATGGCCCTACAATAACAGAATATAATTAAGAAATCTAGAATGAGTCCATGTATTTGTGTTCTCGATGTTCCAGTTCTTCCGTCTTATAGTTATTTATTATTCAAATAATTTTATTTGTTCTTTGTTTTTTTTTATATTTGGGTTTCTTCCTATTAAGTTTTTTTACTCTGTAATGTTCAATATATGTGTAAATATTTAAATCATTATTTCACTTTGTAAATGTCGATTATAGGGATGCTACCTAGAAAAATATATTTTCAATTGTGGTCATCTTTTTTTTTCCTTTTTATAGGAGAGGCTTTGTCATGAAAGTTAACAACAAAAACTTCAAATTTGAGTAGTTATAACAATTGTGTAGTACTGTTAAAAAATTATGATTATTAAGTTTAACAATATGGATATATGTGCATGCACATTTTATATACCAGTATAACCATTTGAATTTATTTAGAATACAAAGATTTGTTCAATGAATGGATTGATGCAAATTAATTGTTGAAAGATTTCTCCATTTACATATTATTAACTATAGTCCAGTAGATCTCTGCCTTCTCTTAACAAACCCTAACCGCATTCATTTTTGCTCCCAATGAGTTAGAGAGGGAGGATTCGTTATTTTCTTCATTTTTCCTCCAATAATTTATTTTTTGATATCCTAAAATGGCTTCTCCTTTGTGAGAGGTTTTTGTCCCTTTTCCTTCCTTTTGATAGGATTGTGCGCAGGAGTTTTTCTCCCTCGGTATGTTTTTTGTTCCTCTTAGAGTCTTTGTGCTATGTCATTTCCTCTCCTACGGAGTTGTTGTCGATGTTGTCATTATTAATGTTTCCTTAGTTTAGTTTGGGTCGAGATCCGATCATTGATTTATAAATACTTTTCAAATTTAAGCGCATTTGAGTTCGCTTTCTTAGTTGGGATTCCACCTGTTTGGGGGATGAGTTGTAGTACAACATATATAGGTTCTCCCACACTTTTCAAAGGTTTTTGATACTGGTTAGTCATTTTCTCCCAAATGTATGTTTTATTTTTTCCATATATCACCTTATGGGTCATTGGAGAGTTCGTTTTACTGGATGTTTAACTGTTGTAACATCTTATGGTGTTTAAAAATTTACGTTTTTGGAGCCGTCTTGTTTTGATTTTTTATTTACCTTAACGTTTAGGATTTGTGTGTTTTATCTTTGTATGACCAGTATTGTCATAAACTATGCATTTCTTATTTCTTATTAATGATATATGCATTTTTCTAAAAAAAAAAAAAAGATAAACTGTAGTTTTTGTCTTTTCGAGTATATGATAAAAAAAATGGACATGATGAAGTTTGATCAGCATATATAGGATTTTCTTTGATTATTAATGCTCTTGGTCGTATTATGAATCGAGATAAATATCATTTCTTTCATTTTCCTTGAATATTATCTTTTTCCAAATTATAATATAATATAAGGGCTTCAATTTATTATTTTGGGTCGATACACCCTATCCGCGTAGCAACTTGTTTCGTAACTCATTTACTCCATTAGCCTCTCCCTCATGTGCATTCTATCAAGAAATTATGGACTATTCTTCTCTCGTCATTTACTCAAGAAACCCCAAACATTTGTTCTCCATCTTTCGCCCTTTACAGTATCCAATGTTTTCCTCTTTTCTTTAAGACACTAACATGGAGACTCCTTTAGAAGTGGCTTGAAGGTTCTTCAATAATTCTTAAAACACTAAGCCACTAAGGTGGTCTTTAACACTAGTGATATATTGGTACACATTTTTTGCATTTTTGGTTATATTCTCTCTATAAGGATTTTAATGAGGAATTTCTTATATTTTTGTTATATGGATCACAGGTTGGTAAGCCCGAGACCACGTTGTAAGATAATGGTGGAGAAGTTTGGGAGGTAAGAAACTTTCAAATTACCCTAAATCCAAAAGTTTGTTCTTTTATATCTATTTCCTTTCATATTTCATTTTATCTATTTGTGTTTCATTTTATATTGATGATTTATTTTCTAATTTTTTTTCAAAGCTCCATTAAATTTATCCCTTTGAACTTTCCCATGGTGCATATGAGCCATTTGATGAAATGTGAAGAAAAATATTTGTATATTTTTTGGAAATTGGTTATCGTTTGTCGAAGCATAAATACAAATCTTAAAGTATCTTCAACTTCAATGATGAAGCTTTTCTATTTTTTCATTTGTTGTTGGGGTGGCTATGTACAAATCTATCACAAGATTGGCATTACGTTTTATATTATTTTTTATTTTTATGATTTATACATTTGAAAATAAGTGTTTTTTCTATGGATTTAGTTTCAAGTGTGTTGCCTTGTTAGGTTTCGACACTACTAAAAAAATTCCCTTAGTTAGATATTTTATGATAACCTTAAAATAGGTGGATTACAAATTTAAAAGATATTCTTTATCAATCTTTAGTACATTGTGAAAAAAAAAAGATCATAGTCAACTACAGTTTTGTGTTCTGAGCCATTTTTTTTCTTAATGAGATGTAGAATCCAATGGTATGTACTAGTTAAGTTTTCTATACAACATATTTTCCTATATATGTTATTCTCTGTATTTATTTCATTCTAACCATGTTATTTTAAAGGTTGGGATTGTTTACTATTGGTTTTAAATTAGTAATTTACCCATCCCAACAAAAAGTTTAGTATGCAATATTTTCTTATTCTAGTATTTTAATTTTTAATTATATTTATAACAAATATTTTAGTAATCATGCGTATCGCGCTGGTTGAACGCTAATTCTTATAAACAACAATAGTTCTTTACCAGTGAAAGTCGTTACCCCTTTTCAAAATGTGTTGTAATGAAATTCCTGGACCCGATTTCAATATCAATGGGATATATGACGACCAAAAATTGAAAAGTTAAACTATTACTTTTTTTAGATTTAAAAAAAAAATAAAAAAGCTCCTTCTACAAATTTACAAAACTTACCATAAAACATTGATGAGGAAGTCTTTGTACTTTATCATGGGGGCTCCACGGATGTGAAAAATTTGTCATAAAACAAATAACACAACTTAGATAAACTGTATAAACATGCTTCCAAAATATTAATCCAAATTGTAGTATCGGTAAAAGTATGCTCTTGCATATAACAATAGGTTTTTAAATCAAGACATTCATACTCCACTCATTAAATGAGTTATAATAATATTTTTTTACCCTATTATATGTAGATTAGTTACACGACCAATAAAATACGTAATGGTTAAATTATGACTTTCTTAAAATAAAATCACTCCTTGTTCAAACTCATGAAATTCGCTATAAAACAATAATCAAAGAGTCTTTGTACTTTATGATGATGGTGTCGCTCTATATAACATGGACACATAAATGATAATTAGAAAAAACATTAAGATACTAAATTTCTAGGTAACCATTTACAAATAAGTGTACACGTTTTAATTTTACTATGTTGATTACGACTCAAAATTTGCCTCTAATTAAGTTGAAGTAACTACCATTTTATTTTTACAAGTGAAAACTTTCACCCCAAAACAATGAACCTGAAATGAATTTTCAGATGGATTACAATAACATTTATTAATATAACAATTTATCCCATTATTTAGGAAACCTTGCATATTTTCTTTTATGGTCCGTTTAGTTTGGGGGAAAATATTTGTTACTGCATTGAAAGATAAAATGGTGAAATATACTTTCACTTATTTCTAGTTACATTTTTTAGTGGTTTTGTTTAAAATTGCACCACTATAGCTTGATCATCCATTCAAGGTTATAAACGAACAAAATTAAATTTCAACTATGTAAAAAAAATTTCCTATTTTAACTTTTCTCCACGCCTAAACATGTATTACCCTTAAACAATGGGAGCTTAAAAACATCTTGGAAAGAGTCTTCTATATATACTTCATCCCTCCCAAATTAAGAGTCTCTTTTTTTTTTCTATGGTTAAATGAACATTCAATTAGTGGTTAAGATCGAGATGTGTTCACTATGGTACTAACTGATTATGTTAAAAAAAGATTTTCTTTACTTAAATACATCTATAAGTAGCGCGTTTTATGTTTCGTTCCATTTACTAACTCATTTTGAGTTTGGTACCTCTTCCGTTAGACATGTGTTAGACTTTAAAAGTCATGTGAAAAAAGATTATAAATATTTCAAAATGGATTTTTTTTTTCAAATAATGAAACAAAAAAAGAGAAAAAAAGGATAAAAGGGAGGACATATCATCTTCAACATTTCAATTCCCTCCGGAACAAACTCGACGACTGTTGATACGAAATTTAGTCTGCTGACATGGACCAATCACTCGAAGATGCGTGTCAGCCACATGGTAAATACAAATAATTTGAATGATCAACTCATACACTCCGAGCAGCTCAGGCGTACCGAGTATCCTAGGCACCCCGAGCAACTCAGAGCTCCGAGAAAATCAAGCGTACCGAGCAACTTAAGCGGTCCGAGCTACTTAGCATGCAGAGCATCCAAATTTTTTTGATACTAAATTTAGTCTGCTCATATGGACCAATTACTTAAAGACGCGTGTCAACCACATGGAAAATACGAATACTTTCAACGAGCAACTCATACACTCCGAGCAGCTCAAGCATAGAGAGCAGCCTAGGCATCCCGAGAAACTAAGATCTCCAAGCAACTCAAGCGTACCGAGAAACTTAAGCAGTCCGAATAGCTTAAGTGGTCTGAGCTACTTAGCGTGCAGAGCATCCAAATCAAGAGAATCAAAAAGACGACTGCGCATTAAATGCTCATTATTATCGTACAGATGTATATGTCTACTAGATAACCGCGCATTGTCCTTTCACATGTACAACCTTAAGGCTATAAATACATTGTAACCTCCTCATTAGAGTGGGACTTTGGATATCTTGGTAAACCTATTATCGGGAGTCCAAATAAACAGTCAGCAATACAAAAACAATGGACGTAGGCCATTTTCCTCAGGTTTAACCACTTTAAAAATCCTTTATCTTATTTATTCATTTTATCTGTGATTGATTAATTAGAGATAATCTTGTTTTTTACGTCAACAGATTAGCGTCGTATGTGGGAAACGACTGTATTTAGCGTTTTTCACCAAAACAATTCATCATCAATGGCTGATAATCCGGAATCCAGTAATCAAAACGTTGGGATCCCTCCAAATCCATCTACTCCTCCAAATGTTCCAAATCTAGCTGGCATAATGGCTAATTTAGCCCATGTGACACCCATCCTAATAAAATACCGGGGTGTCACAGATGGTATCAGAGCATCAGGTTCTAGTGTCCTTAGGATTTGTGCGGCTTTTCACGTGTCGGCTTAGCAATCTTTGATATAGAGCCCTATTATAGGATTGTTGTATTCTCATACGTATGTGCTTATACGTTCTTCTGCAAAATTTATATTTGAGAGTGAACTCATACCAATTCGGTTCTCATTCCAGATGACGCCTAAAAGAGAGAGCAGCTAGGGCAGCAGGGGGAGATGAGACGAGGAAGGCTCGTCAGGAGCAAGAGTTACCGCAACACCTGGCAGAGATGATTTTGGCAGCACAGGTAACCGAATTAATGGCATAAGCAGTTGAAGCGACGGTGGTCACAACAGCAGGGTACTTTCCATGGGATCCGCCACAAGTGTTAGTGGCGTCGGATGTTCAGACTCACGTGGGGTCGTTGGGGTGGAAACAAGAAAGAGATGTTATTTTTAGTGGGAACCCAGCAGAGTTGCAAGGGGGTTCAGATGTAGTGCTAGTGTGTCAAGGAAGATAGATATCCAGCGTCACCTACGCGTGGGAGATTGCGATGAGGTGCGGAAGAAAATGCTAACCACTTTTAGTTTAGTGGGAGCAGCGCTACAGTGGTGAGAGTCGGTCACCACAGTTGAGGAAAGCGACACACTAGCTATTGCAGAGTTTTGGGTGTGATTCGACCGCAAGTATTTTCCTCCAGCGGTTGAGACCTAAACGAGGAGAAAAATTTGTGAGGTATCGTTAAGTGGCCGATTACGAGGAAGAATTCACTCGTTGGCAAAATTGTGTACCGGATGAGGTAAGCGGCGAAAAGAGAAAGAAAGTAAATGTTTGTGGATGGGTTTTCTGGAGAATCAGACAACATTTAATTGGTAAATATCCATTAGTAGCTTATACTAATGTCGTTAATGCAACACTCCGGCACTGTCAGGAATATCGCTTCCACGCGAAAGGAAGCGGGGGGGGAGTGGGAACTAACCAGTCGGATAAGGTTGGGGGGAACAATACCAGGGGGTATCCTAGCAGCAGGCTAGGGGAGATCAAGGGAAGGATTTTCGATGGGAAAATCATGCAAACAATTTAGAACTGGAGGCTATCGGCAGGATGGCTAGGAATTTCAACAAGGTCGGCATGAAAGGGACCAGTGACAGGGTGAATGTATTAGAAGGTGTTTCGTTTGTGGGGAAAGTGAGATACATGAAGAGAATTTGTCTTATGAGAGGCAGGGGTCAACTACAGGATGAGGTCCTGAATGTACAGCCACTAAAGCAAGTCATGGGTGCATTCGAGCAGGGAGAAGCTGCTCCGGAACCCGAAAATCAGCCGTTGCAGCTGGAGTATAGAGGTAATTATTTTTACCCTAGGATCATGGGGTATATTTTTGAGTGACAAGGAGGATGTCACAATATAATACTTACTTTTCACTAGAGTTCGCAGGTGAGTCGAATTTAGTGAGTGCGTTGGCTGTAGCAGCCATAGTATGTGGATAAACTTTTCGTATGGTAGCGGAGTTTCCTTGGTATTCTTCACGGGAGAGTGGAGGTGTGCACTGACTGAAGGTTTAAATTATGCGAGGAGTTACTAGTTTCGAGAACTATGAGAGTAGGGTTGATAATATTTCCTAAAAAAAAATCGGCTGGATAACGATGGAATTTAACTATGGTGGATAGTGGTGTAAAATTTTGGTGTTCGCGACACTAGGGTATGGTTGATACTAGGTATCACCGGAGAGGGCGTATAGCCTATATATATGTGGATATATAAGTTGTATTGTGTGGTGAGATAACACATAGTGAGGTTTTGTGTTCTCACATTTTATCCCGGTAAGTGGGGATGTTTACTGAAGTGAATCAGGGTGGTTAGATTTATTTTCGAGCAAGAGAGATAGCTCGGGGTTTATTTTGCGCAAGGACTAGTGATAGTAAGGGCGCAACATTTTATGTTGTCCTTGGTAACAAGAAAGTAAGCGTATATACTTTTGTGTTGAGAGACAAGTATTTTGTGAGAAGATGGTTAGACGTTAGTACATGGGTTGAGTACCCGGGAAATAGATATATATGTATATATATATGTGATATGACTACGGGTTTGAAGTTATATTATGGGTTACGACTAGCATAGTCGGGTAACTTTCGTACGGTAAAGCTCGGGGATAGGGTGTATGGGCACCCGGGTTAATTAAGGCTAATTTTGTGCGGTTAAGCACAGGTATAGGGTGTATGGGCGCCCTGGTTATTTTAAATGCATACTTGTGTAACGTATGGTTAGAAGCGGATAGGATAGATATAGAAATCTTGGAGTCACATGACTAGAGAGTATTTTGCGAAGCTTGGGACATTACACTCATCTTAATTTTGAGGACGAAATTCCTTTGTAAGGGGGGAGTATGTAACACCCCGTAATTTTGGAAGATTTAATATTTAATTATTTTGGGAGTTATAAAAATATTTAAATTGGAGAATCTTAAATTCAGGAGTTGGAGAATCTATTTGAGTGAGCCGAATTAATTATAATTGGCGACTTTAGGTTTAATTATTCGAATTAATGTGTGTCACATTTTGGGGTAGAAATTTGAAAATTTTGAAAAGTATCTCGGATGACAATTCCGAGTGTGCGATTGCGTCCGGATAGGTCGAGATAGTTAGAAAAGAGTACCCGGGAATGGTGATTGGGTCTCGGGGTATTTTTGGGCATAGTCGGGCCCACATGGCCAAAAACGGGATTGAATGTTTTTAACCTAATTGAGGGATTTCGAAACGTCAGTCAACACACCTCTAAACCCAGGGTTTGAGAGGAGAATTGGGGGAAAGCTAACCAAGAGCCAATTTGGGGATTTTGGAACCAAATTAAGGGACTACACCGATGGATCAGACACTACGAACAATTTCAGGCAAGTGGTTAACTGTTGTGATTTCTAAATTGATGATAATAAATTCATATCATAGTGATGTTTAAACCAAAATTCGTTTTGGGGATAAATGGGTACAAAAATGGGGTTTTTGTTCATGGAACTATTGAGATTCAAACTAAAAATTGTTGTGTTGTATAATATCTCTGAGTATAGATATCTGATTTGATTGAAAATCCGGAATATAAATTGGTGGGATTTGGATTTGAAATTTGGTTTGTAGAACAAAGTTGATGAACTTTAATGGAAAACCCATTTCGGGAAATTATGAAAGTAAATGGAGAAATTGTGTATCTTAAGATCCATATAATGTGTAGGATGTAGATTAAACATATTTATATGGTGGGGTCTTTTGATTAGAGGTTTGATTTAAGGTTAAAAATCTTGGATTTTTGTCAATGGTGGAAAATAGTGGCCTGGAGAAGACGAAGTCTGGATCGATCGATCGATCGACCCAGGGGGTTCGATCGATCGATGGTTCAAAAATCTGTGCAGTTCGGCCAATTTTGATTGTAAAGAGAAATTTATTTAAGATTTAATTCATTGTTGTTATATAGTGATAAATTCGTGTGAGGCATATATTCCCTAACAATTATAGGGGGATATAATTAGGTGTAGGAGGGTGGAAATTGTATGTCATGAGATGAACGGATTGGGGGAAATAATTCATAAGTATTGATATCGGGCCGAGAAGTATTATTCGGGTATGGTAGTTGGGTGACGCTACCTTATTAAAAGAATTGAGGTAAAATATTTAATTATGGACCAAGTGGGCGAGTCCGGGTATGTTGGTAATTATAGGTAAATATAATCGGGAAATTATGGAGATGAATGTGCGACACATTGTGGGCAAAAATATGGGAATGAAATTATGGGAGGTAAAATGGACCAAGTGAGCGAGTCCGGGGATAATGGTTGGGTGACACCAAGTTATTAAATTAATAAGTGTGATAATTAATTTAATTAGAGTCGGATTGTAGACTCGGGTAGGATTTAATTAATAAGTGTGATAATTAATTTAATTAGAGTCAAATTATAGACTCGGGTAGGATTAAATTAATAAGTGTGATAATTAATTTAATTAGAGTCGACTTGTAGACTCGGGTAGGATCAAATTAATGGGTGTGACAATTAATTTAATTAGAGTCAGATTGTAGACTCGGGTATGATTAAATTAATAGGTGTGATAATTAATTTAATTAGAGTCGGATTGTAGACTCGGGGAGGTGCTGAATTAATAAGTGTGTTAATTAATTATATTAGAGTCGGACCACGGACTTGGATTGGTGTAAATTAATTAATGTGTAAATTAATTAACTGGGAGTCGGACCACAGACTCGGATTGGTATTAAATAAATGGGTGTGTTAATTAATATAATTAGAGTCGGATGATAGACTCGAGGAGGTATTAAATTAAAATGTGTGTTAATTAATTTAATTAGAGTTGGATGATAGAATCGGGGAGCTATTAAATTAATAAGTGTGTTAATTAATTTAATTAGGGTCGGACGATAGACTCGGGGGGTATTAAATTAATATGTGTGTTAGTTAATTTAATTAGAGTCGGGTGATAGACTCGGGAAGGTATTAAATTAATAAGTGTGTTAATTAATTTAATTGGAGTCAGACCATAGACTCAGGGAAAGTATTATATAAATTGAGGTGTGAGTTAAATATATTAGAGTTGGACCATAGAATCGGGAAGACAATAAATTATAAAGTGAGAAAATTAATTACGTTGAGTCGGGCTACAGACCCAGGAAATTACAGACGGTGTACGGGATTTTTAGTACACGGTAAAGCCGGGGTTTATAATATATATATACTGTGTAGTGATAGTATATATAAATATATACGTGTATATATTGTGTGTGATATTAAATTACAGGCAGTGTACGGGATTTTGAGTACACGATAAAGTCGGGGTTTATATTATATATATACGGTGTAATGATAGTATATATATACGTGTATATATTGTGTGTGTGATATTAAATATCAGTGATTAGATATTTATTCAATTTATATACTCCAATGCTATCAAGGGAGTTTGCGCGATGTGGGTGAATCCCCTAGCTTGAGGAGTTGGGCGAGTATATCCCCAGGTCATAGCGTCTGGTATATATGGGTGAGGGATTTATCTCACTTTCAGGGAAGGAATATGACCGCCTCCATGTCGTTTATGTTTTGGGCTAGGTTGGTGAGCGATTCCAACTTGGGTAACTAGGTTATGTGAGCACACCTAGTGACATAGGATTTTAGAGGTAATCATTCGGCGAGGGTATACTCGAAGGGATGGATATACGTATGTTATATGTGTGGATGTTGTAGTAAAGGTACATATATAATGGTAGTAAATATTATATACGGGTAATAAAACAATGTGTGGTGTATTTACTTTATATAACTTGTGACACGGTTGTATGATACTATTTAAGAGGAATTAGTTAAGTTAATTGTGAAATAACTTATAATTCAAGAATCATTATACTCGGGATAGAGTAGTATGGCAAGGGAAGGTTATACTAGAACTAGTTGGACGGGGTAGTACAACTATGTGGGGTTAAGGTAACCGGGAAGTGTTCACAATAGTGGAGGGGTGAGAATGTCCACAAGGGAGTGCGACACTAACTTAATTATGAAGCGCATTATACAAACTGTTCTATCATTTTGGTATAGGACTGATCACCCGGTATTTTATTAGGCGGGGTGTCACGGCCCAAGGCCAAACGGCCATGCAAGAAACCATGCGTCAACTTATACAAACTGTTCAAGGTGGAGTGTCAGCCCAATCAGGACAACGAAGTGTTCAAAGAAATACCCGTCTACCCTCTTCACGAACTAGGCGAACGCTATTCCCGGAGGTATCTCAATCTAGACACACCGAATCATATCGTACTAAGAGATCTGATGATCCTTCTTATCAACCTGGTCGGACTTCATCGGTACGAGCTACAGATTCTCAATGAAACATCACTCTATCTCCATAAAGGACCAGCGCTCTAGAAAGGTTGAGTAGAGTATCTCCTTCTGATCGTTTGGGCCCTAGGAGGAGTAGAAGTCCTCCTAGGACTGCGTCGAGGAATTCTCCACGACCATCCAATCTAAGGGAAGGCTCCGCCCAATCACGACCAGCAGCTCGATCCCAAGGGGAAAACTCAATGTGATCATTTGCTCGAACAAATAGGCCCGAGGTGGGAAATGATGCATGGAAGGTCTCAATTCAAAGATTGGAGGACAGATTAGGAGAAATGTCTAAGGCCAAGAATCCTCTACAAAGAACTTTTGTCCAAAGGACACCATTTGTACAGACAATTGTGGACTTTCCCACACCATTATAATTCAAAGCTCCTACGGTGATGCCTAAATATGATGGAAAAACTGACCATGTCCTTCATATAGAGCAATACCAAGCTGCTGCCAATATCTATGTAGTTCCAGACGAGATGAGATGCAGGGCATTTTCAGGAAGTCTAACCGGATCATCTCATATATGGTACAACAACCTTCCTCGTGGAAAGATTGCAACCTTTTTTCAACTGGCAGAGCTCTTTATCGAGAACGTCTGTTTTGGAGCGAAACCAGTCAAACGAGTAGCACACTTGCTGAGTGTTAGACAAAAGGCAGGTGAAAGCACCAGGGACTATATTACTCATTTCAATAACGAAAAACTTAAAGTAATTGATTATGAATAGAAAACAGTAATTACTGCCCTGATAAGTGGACTGTTCCCAGATAAGTTGTACTACACTTTAGCCAAAGATCAGCCTAAGACCATGGCTGAACTGATGGCAAAAGCAGCCAAAATGATGAATGCTGAGGAGGCTATGGCTGAGAAAAAGATTGCAGATACTAAGGAGACCAAGGTAGAGGATAGTAAAACCGAAAAGAAGGATCAGAAGAACAATGGTGGTAGCAAGGAGTCGAAAGGAAAGCAAGCACTGGTGCAAATGAGGAAATTTGGAAATTATACTCCTTTGAAGGTAGATATAAAACACATTCTGGAGGAGATCAAGAACAACGAGGAGCTAGCCTGGCTAGAAAAAATGAAGGCAGATCCTGACAGAAGGGACATGTCTAAATATTATAAATTCCACGAAGACCATGGTTATACGACCAAACGTTGCGTAGCTCTCCAGAATGAAATTGAAGCACTCATCAGACGTGAAAAATTGGCTAAGTATGTTGATCACTAAAATGGTGGGAAGACCAGCGACCGAGGAAGGCAAATATCTAAATCTCCTTGTCGAGCAAAAAAAGATAAGAAGAGAGACCACGATGATGATCCAAAAGATGATCTCGATCTTCCTAAAAGACCGAGACAACGAGAGTGTGAGGTATTTTCAATCCATTTCGGATCATTTGAATGGAATGTTATTATAGGTGGAGATGCAAGAGGGGGAGATCTTATTGCGGAGAGGAAAGCTTACCTCAATGAGGCTCAAGCTTGCTCGTACATACAACGAATAAATTTGGCTGAAGATGATCACCCGAGGAAGGTGAATAAGGACAAAATGGTTATTGGTTTCTCTAAAAATGACCTGGCAGGTGTATTATATCCTCATGATGACCCATTATTGATAAAGATGAGAAAGAAAGAAGTAATGATTTCATGGGTGCTGGTCGACAATGGTAGCTCTGCAGACATCATGTTCTACGCATTCTTTGATAGTTTGAACCTGAAGTTAGACCAGTTAGAGCCCTATCATAGGCCCCTCCTTGGTTTTATTGGCGAGAAGGTTTTTCCACTTGGGACGATCAAGTTGGATATGCTTATTGGTACATAGCCTGCTTGTCGAACAGAAAGAGTATGCTTTTTTGTAATGGATAAAAATGTCCAATCGGCTTACAATATCATCATGGGAAGGGTAGGTGTGAAGAAGTTCGAGGCAGTAACATCTACTGTACATCAATGTTTAAAATTCCCAACCAATTTCGGAGTGTAAGTTGTTAAAGGCGACCAGAAAGTATCTCGGGAATGCTACTATTCATCTTTCGAATAGGAGGAACGTGAAGAATCCAGGAAGAAGACAACTACTTATGAAGTGGGTGAAATAGAAGATGCAGAGATTGAAATGTTAGACCCTAGAGACAAGTCTCAGCTCGTGAAGGGCTAGGTCATGGAGGCTACCAAAAATATCATTCTGGACGACGAGCATCCAGAATGAACAACTCAAATTGGTGCATCACTGGATGTATCAATAAAAGAGTAATTGATAGAATTTCTAAGGCGCAGAAAGCACACTTTTGCATGGAGTCATGAAGACATGTCAGGGATAGACCTGAGTTTTCTGTGTCACGAACTCAACATGAATAAGGAAATCAAGTCAGTAAAATAGCGAAGAAGAGTGTTCAGTCCTTAAAAGAACCAAGTTATATAGGAAGAAGTGGAGAAACTACAAAAAGCCTTTTTTATTGAGGATGTCAAATATCCTGATTGGCTAGAAAATGTGGTGATGGTAAAGAAGAAAAATAACAAGTGGAGGATGTGTGCAGACTTCACCAATCTTAATAAGGCACGCCCAAAGGATCATTTTCCTTTATCCCAAATTGATCAGCTTGTGGATGCTACCTCGGGGCAGGAATTGTTAAGTTTCATGGATGCTTAATCTAGTTACAACCATATTAAAATGAAATCTAAGGACAGGGAAAGTACCTCTTTTATCACCCCAAGGGGTAATTATTGTTATAATGTTATGCCTTTTGGACATAAAAATGCAGGTGCAATATATCAGCGACTGATGAATAAGGTGTTTACAGAGAAAATCCATCATAACATGGAGGTTTATGTTGACGATATGCTGATGAAGAGAAAGAAACATGTTGATCATCTCGTTGACCTAGGTCAGACCTTTGATCAACTAGAGAAATATCAAATGAAGTTGAATCCCACCAAATGTATATTCGGAGTACGAGAAGGTATGTTTCTTGGATATATTATTAACCAACGAGGAATTGAGGCAAACCCTGAAAATATCAAGACTCTATTGGAGCTGCGATCTCCAACTAGAAAGAAGGAAGTGCAAAGCCTCACAGGGCGAGTTGCAACACTTAATAGATTTGTGTCACGAGCAACAGATAGATGTCTCCCATTCTTCAAAACACTCCGAAAAACTTTTGAGTGGAATGATGAATGCGAGGAGGCCTTTCAAGAATTGAAGAAATATCTGGGGACACCTCCATTGTTATCTAGACTAGTGATGGGAGAAAGACTATACTTGTATCTAGCAGTTTCAGAGCATGCAGTTAGCTCAGCATTGATAAAAGTGGAGGACGGAGTACAAAAACCAATCTATTACACCTTCAAGGCCTTTCGAGGAGCAAAAATCCGATATCCAAAGTTGGAGAAGTTGGCACTGGCACTAATCAAAGCGAGTATAATGATGAGGATATACTTCCAATACCATACTATAATGGTGTATACTGATATGCCATTGAGACAGGCTCTGCATAAATTGAATAAATTAGGAAGATTGATGTACTGGGTAGTAGAACTTGGTGAATATGATATAGTGTATGAGCCGAGATCATCACTTAAGGTGCAGACAGTAGCAGATTTTATCGCAGAATTTACTTAATCTGATACCTCCAAAGAAAAGGAGTTTACTACAAACCAACCCGTGGATATTACGGGATCATCAAATTTAACCCCCGACCAACCTCCATCCTTGAACGATCAAGAGAAGATAATCAACGAGCAGCAAGAAGTTTTTGGGGAAGATAAAAGGAAGAATCAAATATTCCACTGAGGAGCTCTGTCTGACCAAGAATTTGATAATGATGTACTCGTGTGGAATCTGTATGTGGATGGCTCTTCGTGCACTACAGGCAGTGGAGCAAGAATTATTTTAAACAGTCCAAATGAGATTGATATGGAGTATGCGCTGCGTTTTTAATTTAAAGCTTCTAATGATGAGGCCAAATATGAAGCTATGATTGTGGGTTTATGTCTGGCCAAAACCATGAAGGCAGAACATGTCATTATATTCAGTGATTCCCAGTTAATCGTAAATTAAATTTTGGGGGTGTATGCAGCAAAAGGAGAGTTAATGATCAAGTATCATGCAAAAGAAATTGAGGTTGTATTAAGTTTTACTGTAGTTTAGTTGATTAGAATACCGAGATTGGAGAATGCAAGAGAAAATGCCCTAGCTCGGTTAGCATCAACCACAGGCACCGAGCTACAAAGAGCAATCGCAATAGAAATAATGGCTGGTCGGAGCATCGAGACAAAGATTTAATAATGAACTTCATTTCCCTTGACTTGGGACCATCTTGGATGGGCCCCATCAGGGACTATATTGAAAAGGGGGCTTTGTGAACGGATAAACTCGCAGCCAAGAAACTGAAGTTTAATGCTGCTCGTTATGTATTGACTAGTGGAATTTTTTATAGACGAGGAGTTGTAGCAGGGCTACAAAGATGTGTCCATCCCTTCGAAGTGAAAAATTTGATCGAAGAGGTTCACGAAGGGTCTTGTGGAGCCCATGTAGCAGGTCGGACGCTTTTACAAAGAATAACAACGCAGGGGTATTACTGGCCAATAATGAGAGATGATTGCGTAGCTTATGCCAAGAAGTGCGATAAATGCCAACGTTTCTCCTCCATCCAAAGAACTCCCCAAGCATTGTTAAAACCCATCACGTCCCCTTGTCCATTCGCCATGTGGGGGATAGACTTGGTCGGGCCACTTCCAACGACCAGGGGAAGAATCAAATACCTCGTGGTTGTTGTGGATTATTTTACTAAATGGGCGGAAGCTGAGCCTCTCATTGATATGAGGTATGACAAAGTCTATCAATTTATTTGGAAAAATATTATTTGCAGATATGGTCTCCCACATGCATTCATTACTGACATTGGAACCCAGTTTGACAATGAGGAGTTTGCTGCATATTGTCATCAATCCAATGTACTAAAGATCCACTCTCCACCAGGCCATCCCCAAAGCATTGGGAAAACAGAGGTGACAAACAGAACGCTAATGAATGGTTTTAAAAAACCACTCGATGATGCAAAGGCAAATTGAATTAACGAGCTACAATCTGTGTTGTGGGCTTATCGCACCACACCACAAACAGCAATGGGAGAGTCCCCATACCTGCTGGCATTTGGGAGTGAGGATGTCATACCTGCTGAATTGGGTCTACCTACGCATAGGGTGCTTATTTTCAATTCTCCTGTCAGTGACTTGAATAGAATATTAGACCTGGATATGCTCGAAGAAGTTAGGGAAGAAGCAGCAATCAGGAATGCAGCATATCAACAACGAACAGTTCTGTTCTACAACAAAAGAGTGAAGAAGTGTGATTTGAAGGAAAGGGATTATGTGTTGAAGAAAGTGATCCAAAAGCATAACAAACTAGAAGCCAACTGGCACGGACCCTACAGAGTAACAGAAGTTGTTCGTCCATGGACATACAGGATTGAAACTTTGGAAGGAGAAGACTTCAAGAATGCATGGAATGCAGAGCATCTGCGCAAGTATTATCAGTAATTAAAATTCCTATATATTGCAGTTTCTTCAATATGAATAAAGTGATGTTTCACCCATTTTCTTTCTTTGTTGAATTTTTTTTCGGAATATTAGTGCTACACACTACACAAATCCAAATTCAGAGCGACATACAACTCCGGTTGGTCGGTAATTCAATTACCACCAACTCCGGTTGGTCGGGAACTCAATTACCACCAATTCTAGTTGGTCCGTAATTCAATTACCACCAACTCCGATTGGTCTGGAACTCAATTACCACCAACTCCGATTGGTCGAGAACTTAATACCACCAACTCCGATTGGTCGGCAATTCAATTACCACCAAGTCTGGTTGGTCGGGAAGTTAATACCACCAACTCCGGTTGGTCGGTAATTCAATTACGGCCAACTCCGATTGGTTGGGAATTTAATACCGCCAACTCCGGTTGGTCGGCAATTAAATTACCACCAACTCCAGTTGGTCAGTAACTTAATACCATTAACTCCGGTTGGTCGGCAAATTAATTAACACGAACTCCGGTTGGTCGGGAACTCATTACCCCCAACTCCGGTTGGTCGGTAAATAAATAACCACCAAATCCGATTGGTTGGTACCAAACTAGGAAAGAAGCTGGACGAACTCCCGGGGCATCCACTGTATAGGGAACAAGGTAATCCATACGAGATTACTACAACTAAGCAGGAACATGGGATGCAAATCATTCCATTGCTTAGGCCCAAAGAGTGACAAGTCACTATAATCAAACAACAAATGGGATAAGTATAGTATAGTATATATATATATATATATATATATATATATATATATATATATATATATATATATATATATATATATATATATATATATATATATATTATATATATTTACCAACCAACAAGCAAGGACATTCTATAAATTATTTAGAAGAAAATGAAATGGCAAAAGACTAAAAATTTCTTCATTCAAATCAAGTAAAATTACATATGATGTGAAAAGTCTGATTCATTACATAAGAATATCCTACTCTATAGGTTTCTTCCCCTCTGCTTTTGAAACAGCTTCTACCCCGGCTGGAGGATCATCTAATGCATAAGGATAATTTATAATACTTACATCTTGCAGCATTCTAGCATTCACTATTGAGGGCCGATCAAACAAGTGCTCTGGGCGAGATATCTAAAAGTTTGCATGAAGACTGTAATTGTCGAGATACTTGGAAATCAAGCATTGAGGAATTGCACGAGCAGGAATCCAACTAATATCAAGCTTAAAAGGAGGCACGGGCAAATTGAGCACTCTAGGATCATAATAGTCTCATAAGTAGTGGCCCTACTCCAATTTTAGCACACACAAGGCATTCAACCACCCCTGATTATATCCCTCATTATTTGACTGATGCAACCGAGCATCGAGATGGTACAGAGCTTCGTTATACCCAGCCATCCAAAATTCCTTGGGCTGCTTGTGGAACTAATAAGTTAACCTCTCAAGTTGCTCATGGAGTTTTTTCACTAGAATTTCTTTACTTTACAGAGCAGAGCTTTGATTAGAGAGTTGTTCAGTGAAGTTCAGAATCTTCTTAGACATTTCTGCCAAGCCTTGGTTCTTCCCCATCAACTGAGCAGCTTGATTCTCTAAAGCCAACTGAGTTCTCGCTTCTTCAATAGTGACCCGACCAGCCCTTGCTCGTCCACGAGAAGATCTTGCTCTACCACGAGTCAATGTAGAAGGTCCATCTTATTTCAAAGTTTCTAACTCATCTCGTAAGTTAGCATTTTCTACTTCCAAAAATGAAAAACCATCATCATTTACTGGGACCAGGGCTCCCGAGGAAGATGCAGCAGATTTGAGTTTTTTTTTCTCTTGCCATGTAATGTTCTCCTGCTCCAGCAACTTGGCGATGTGTCTATGCTCTTCAATTTCAAGCTTTAGAACACTCTCCTTCTTCTCATGAGTAGATATGAACTTATCATATACCTTATCAGCACTCAATTGCTGGTACTTTCTTTCATAACCTTGATGTAAAAGTGTGGAAGACTCTTTGTATTGCTGCTGAAGTTCATAGATCGTTCCTTGGAGATCTTCAATCATCTCATAGTAGTCCACATTACTGGCAATAGCACAATCGAGCAAGAACTTCAAGTATTTGTAAGCTTCAACTTCTTGTTCAGAAGCATCTGAACCAAGGATATCATTGATTTGAGCTACAGTAAAATCAGCATGACCAGCTTTGAAATAGTCATTGCATTTCTTCATCAAATCTGAATCATGAGCTGATAAAAGTTCCATCCTGGCCACAAACTAGCAAAGACAAAATGAAACACAAAATCAACAAGGGTGCGAACAGATTAAGAGAGAAATTTAAGATGAACAACTAAAGTTCAAATTTTATTCATCGTGATAAGGGAAAACAAAGTTCAGGATTACATCCATAAAAACAACAAAACAAAAGACCCAAAAAACTTAACACCTTCTCCTTATTTCCTACGACTTCCTAGGATGACTTGGATGAAGGGGTTGGTTGCTCGGAGGGCAAGGGAAGCTGCTCGGTAGATGTGCTGGCTGGTTGGACTTACTCTGAGGATTGAGCAGTAGAAACAACAGGGACCTACTCTCCTATCATCATGGAAGATTCATCTCAAGCTGCTTCATCTTCTTCTTCTTCTTCTCGAGGAGAGGGGGGAGGGCCATGAGTGTGCTGCTGGAATAATTTAGAGTTCTCAGCGACCTTCAGCTCCTTTGAGGCTGATACCCATCCATCCCTAAAGTATTTGACACTAGCATACTCCATTTGAGAAGACATCACAGTCAGGCCCTTGTTCCAGCCTTTGTCCCAACCAGCACTGAATGATTTTTTAACTGCAGCTTTCCTTTTTGCCTTCTCCGAGGAGGTCCTTTCCCTAAGGATCTCCTTGGTAGACTTCAGTTTTTCTTCCACCTATGTATTTTGTCGCTCAACATCTTGAAGTTTAACAACTTTATCTTCAGCAGACTTAAGCTTTACCTCAAGCTCCTTATTTCTCTGTTAAAACTCCTTCAAATCCTTCTCCAATTCCTTGGAGGCATTCATAGCTTTATCTTTTTCTAGCTCAACGGACTTAAATTGCTTCTCCCAAGCACCTTTATCTTTCTCGTACTTTTGACGAGAATCTTTTAAAGATTGGGTCAGCCCAACAAAAGCTTCCTCTACTCCACCCGAGGATCTTAAAGCCCTAATAACTTCATCCTTCTTCAAAATGCTGTTGAAACACGTCACCAGCTGGAAAAAAAAATGTAACTTTAAGTCAATATATGAACATTGTATTGAAAAATAAAGGGGTCAAGCTAAAGATACTTACTGAAGAAATGTGTTGAGCAGACAATGTAGTAAGTTTCTCGCGAGAAAAGGTGTCTTCGACACCTTGAGATTCTAGAACAGTCCAGGATCTTACCAAGATCACAGCAGAGCTCAGAGTAACAAGAACTGGAACACTACCTTGAACATTTGAAGGTTGAGAGATAGGTTCAGCAGGTCTCTTAGAAGAACTTATTTTTAATCTCCTCAGAGGAGCAGGATCATTTTCAACTAAATATGTTATCTTTATTAGTGATATGACAACAATATCATTCGAAGGAGAGATAACAATGGCCTTACTCGGAGGTATAGAGGGCTTTTCGCCGGCCTTCTTGGCAGCAGCGGGAGGGAGTACATCTATAGTCTTTGTCACTTCTTCTGGGACATATTTTTTACTCTTCTTTGCCTCTACAGTGGCAGAGGCAGACTTGTCAAAAAAGGTAGGAGCTCTTCTCTTCTTCATCAGATTAGTGATAGGAATATTCGATTCAGAATAAGAACCTTCCACACTAGCCTCAGAGGCTGGTACCTGATCAAGATCAACCACCACTAGACGAGGACGAGAAATGAAAGACGAGGTGTATTTTTTGTATTGCAACAAGTAAGAACCAGATCTAATATGCTCCCTAGCAACAGATTGATGCAAACCCCAGATAAGTTTTAAATGTTTTATATTAACATCAGTATCTTTTGGAGGTTTTCTTTTAGTGTCAACTGTAACAAACAAAAACAAATGTCAGTGATGCATTTTATCAAACACAAAGAAAATAAGATTTCAAAAAATAAAAACAACCTATCCCATTGCCATAAGGTGGACACCTTGGACCTTGGTATACATCATCTCCATTTAATGGAGGGTGTTGCCAATTTTTCATCACAACCCCATGATCAAAATAGTCCCTATTGGCATCAAGAAGATTGACAACTAAAGCTATATTCAAAAAACTAGTTTTTAAATAGAATGTGGCATTATTAACAACCCATCTATAGCAATACATAATCTCAAGAATCCCTAATCGAGTCCTATGAAGTTTATTTAACCTATGTACGCCATTAACTACCTTCCATGTATTTGTAGATACTTTTGCAGGTTCATTATCGAAATATTGGCAAAACTCCAAAACATAGGGGATTTGGTGAGAAAGAAAAGCAACATTAGGCTACAAAAAGACTTGGGAACCAATGTCCCTCACCCAAAGAAAAATAATCTGAAGGTTCAGAAAGTTCTTCCAAAATAACCCACGAATGGATTGAAAATTTAGATCGAAATTTGTCCAGCGATTCAACGAGATAAACCATGATGAACAAAGTAAATAAATGAGAGGGAAGAAAATCTTACAAGAAAAAAGAGAGATCAGTTGATAATGAACAATGGAAAGAACAAAGGCACAAAATAGAGAAAAATGAAGAGTTCAAAGATAAGGATTTGAAAAGTTAAAAATTATAGGATTTCTATCGCTCTTAAATACTTTACCTCGGGAATAGAGAAAGGCAATGATTACAAGGGAAGACGTTTGCATTTTCGACAGCTAAAACAAGAAAAGGGCACAAATATCGAAGTGGTCATGAAAATTCAAAATATTTATGAAGCCTGATACTATGCGCTCTAAAAGGAGTTACATACAACGAAAATTTTCCTAAAATCCATAAAAACCAATAATCTAAGCAGTTTTCAAGCAGAATGTTCCACACTTTTCTTCAACCTCAAACTGTGAAACATTGGGGGCTTCTGTTGATACCAAATTTAGTCTGCTGACATGGACTAATCGCTTGAAGACGCTTGTCAACTGCATATAAAATACGAATACTTTCAACGAGCAACTCATACACTCATACACTCCGAGCAGCTCAAGCGTACCCAGTAACCCGAGCAACTCAGAGCTCCGAGCAACTCAAGCGTACCGAGAAACTTAAGCGGTACGAGCTACTTAGCGTGCAGAGCATCCAATTCAAGAGAATCTATGCGCTCAAAAAGGAGTTGTATACAACGAAAATTTTCCTAAAATCCATAAAAACCAATAATCTAAGCAGTTTTCAAGCAGAATGCTCCACACTTTTCTTCAACCTCAAACAGTGAAACATTGGGGGCTTTTGTTGATACCAAATTTAGTCTGCTGATATGGACCAATCACTTGAACACGCATGTCAACCACATGGAAAATACGAATACTTTCAACGATCAACGCATACAGTCCGAGCAGCTCAAGCGTGCCGAGCAGCCTAGGCACCCCGAGCAACTCAAGCGTACCGATAAACTTAAGCGGTCCGAACAGCTTAAGCGGTCCGAGCTACTTAGCTTGCAGAGCATCCAAATCAAGAGAATAAAAAAGATGATTGTGCATTAAATGCTCATTATTATCATACAGATGTATATGTCTACTAGATAACAACGCATTGTCCTTTCACATGTACAGCCTCAAGTCTATAAATACATTGTAACCTCCTCATTAGAGGGGGACTTTGGATCTCTTGGTAAACCTATTATGGGGAGTACAAATAGACAGTCAGCAATACAAAATAGTGGACGTAGGCCATTTTCCTCAGGCTGAACCACTTTAAAAATCCTTTGTCTTATTTATTCATTTTATATGTGACTAACCACATGGAAAATACGAATACGTCCAATGAGCAACTCATACACTCCGATCAGCTCAAGCGTACCGAGCAGCCTAGGCACCCCTAGCAACCCAGAGCTCCAAGAAACTCAAGCATACCGAGCAACTTAAGCGATCCAAATAGCTTAAGCGGTCCGAGCTACTTAGCGTGCAGAGCATCCAAATTAAGAGAATAAAAAAGATGACTGCACATTAAATGCTCATTATTATCATACAGATGTATATGTCTACTAGATAACAGCGCATTGTCCTTTCAGACATACAACCTCAAGGCAATAAATACATTGTAACCTCCTCATTAGAGGGGGACTTTGGATCTCTTGGTAAACCTATTATCGAGAGTCCAAATAAACTGTCAGCAATACAAAAACAGTGGATGTAGGCCATTTTCCTCAGGCAGAACCACTTTAAAAATCCTTTATCTTATTTATTCATTTTATTTGTGATTGATTAATTAGAGATAATCTAGTTTTTTACATCAACATATTGGCGCCGTCTGTGGGAAACTATTTAGCATTTTTTACTAAAATAATTCATCATCAAGGGTCGATAATCCGAAATCCAGTAATCGAAATGTTGGGATCCCTCCAAATCCATCTACTCCTCCATATGTTCCAGATCTAGCAGGCATAATGGCTAATTTAGCCCAAGGACAAACGGCCATGCAAGAAATCATGCATCAACTTATACAAACTGCTCAAGGCGGAGTTCCGGCCCAATCAGGACAATGTAGTGTTCAAAGAAATACCCGCTTACCCTCTTGACGAACTAGGGAAATGCTATTCCTAGAGGTATATCAATCTAGACGCACTGAATCATATCGTACTGAGAGATCTGATGATCCTTGTTATCAACCTGATCGGACTTCATCGGTACGAGCTACAGATTCTCAACGAAACGTCACTATATCTCTAGAAAGGACCAGCGCTCTAGAAATGTTGAGTAGAGTCTCTCCTTTTGATCGTTTGGGACCTAGGAGGAATAGAAGTCCTCCTAGGACTGCGTCGAGGAATTCTCCACGACCATCCAATCTAAGGGAAGGCTCCGCTCAATCACGACCAGCAGCTCGATCCCAAGAGGAAAACTCAATGCGATTAGTTGCTTGAAAAAATAGGCCCGAGGTGGAAAATGATGCATGGAAGGGATCAATTCAAAGATTGGAGGACAGATTAGGGGAAATGGCTAAGGCCAATAATCCTCTACAAAGAACTTTTGTCCAAGGGACACCATTTATACAGGCAATTGTGGACTTTCCCACACCATCAAAATTCAAAGCTCTTACGGTGACGCCTAAATATGATGAAAAAACTGACCCTGTCCTTCATATAAAACAATACCAAGATGTTGCCAATATTTATGCGGTTCCAGATGAGATGAGATGTAGGGAATTTTTAGGAACTCTTACCGGATCAGCTCAGATATGGTACAACAACCTTCCTCAGGGAAAGATTGCGATTTTTTTTCAATTGGCAGAGCTCTTTATCGGGAACTTCTATTTTGGAGCGAAACCAGTCAAACGAGTAGCACACTTGCTGAGTGTTAGACAGAAGGCAGGTGAAAGCACCAATGACTATATTACTCATTTCAATAATGAGAAACTTGAAGTAATTGATTATGAGGAGAAAATAGCAATTACTGCCCTGATGAGTTGACTTTTGCCAGATAAGTTGTACTACACTTTAACCAAAGATCCGCCTAGGACCATGGCTGAACTGATGGAAAAAGAAGCCAAAATCATGAATGCCGAGGAGGCCATGGCTGCGAAGAAGAATGCAGATACTAAGGAGACCAAGGTAGAGGATGGTAAAACCGAAAAGAAGGATCAGGAGAACAATGGTGGTAGCAGGGAGTCGAAAGGAAAGCAAGCACTGGAGCAGATGAGGAAATTTGGAAATTATAATCCTTTGAAGGTAGATATAAATCACATTCGGGAGGAGATCAAGAACAACGAGGAGCTAGCCTAGCCAGCAAAAATTAAGGCCGATCCTGACAAAGGGACAAGTCCAAATATTGCAAATTCCACAAAGACCATTGTCATACAAATAAACGTTGCATAGATCTCTAGAATGAAATTGAAGCACTCATTAGACGAGGAAAATTGGCTAAGTATGTTGATCGCCAAAATGGTGGGAAGACTAGCGACCGAGGAAGGCAAAGATCTAAATCTCCTCGTCGAGCAAAAGAAGATAAGAAGAGAGACCACGATGATGATCCAGAAGATGATCTCGGCCTTCCTAAAAGACCAAGACAACCAGAGCGTGAGGTATTTTCAATCCATTTTAGATCATTTGAATTTAATGTTATTACAGGTGGAGATGCAGGAGGGGGAGATCTTACTGCGAAGAGGAAAGCTTACCTCAATAAGGCTCAAGATTGTTCGTACATACAACGAATAAATTTAGATGAAGATGATTGCTCGAGGAAGGTGAATAAGGAAAAACTAGTCATCTACTTCTCTAAAAATGACCTGGTAGGTGTATTATATCCTCATGATGACCCATTGGTGATCAATATGAGAATGAAAGAAATGGTGAATTCACGGGTGCTGATGGACAATGGTAGCTCTGCAAACATCATGTTCTACCCATGCATTGATAGTTTGAACCAAAAATTAGACCAGTTATAACCCTATCATAGGCCCCACCTTATTTTTACTAGCGAGAAGGTTTTTCCACCTGGGACGATCAAGTTGGATATGCTTATTGGTTCATGGCCTGATTGTCGAACATAAAGAGTACGCTTCTTCGTAATGGATAAAAAAATTCAATCGACTTACAATATCATCATGGGAAAGGTAGGTCTGAAGAAGTTTGAGGTAGTGCCATCTACTGTACATCAATGTTTAAAATTCCCAACCAATTTTAGAGTGGGAGTTGTGAAAGGCGACAAGAAAGTAGCTCGGGAATGCTACTATTCATCTGCCGAACAGGAGGTACGTGAAGAATCCAGGAAGAAGACTACTACTTAGAAAGTGGATGAAATAGAAGATGCAGAGATTGAAACGTTAGACCCTAGAGACGATTCTCAGCTCATGAAGGTCCAGGTCATGGAGGCTACCGAAAATATCATTTTGGACTACGAGCATCCAGAACGGACAACTCAAATTGGTGCAGCACTGGATGTATCGATAAAACAGGAATTAATAGCATTTCTAAGGAGAAGAAAGCAGACTTTTTCATAGAGTCATGAAGACATGCTAGGGATAGACCCGAGTTTCCTGTGTCACTAACTCAACGTGAACAAGGAAATCAAGCCAGTAAAATAGCGAAGAAGAGCGTTCAGTCCTGAAAAGAACCAAGCTATACAGGAAGAAGTGGAGAAACTACAAAAAGCCTTTTTTATTGAGGATGTCAAATATCCTGATTGGCTTGCAAATGTGGTGATGGTAAAAAAGAAAAATAACAAGTGGAGGATGTGTGTAGACTTCACCGATCTTAATAAGGCATGCCCAAAGGATCATTTTCCTTTGCCCCGAATTTATCAAATCGTGGATGCTACCTCGGGGCACGAATTGTTAAGTTTCATGGATGCTTATTCTGGTTACAACCAGATTAAAATTAAACCTGAGGACAGGTAAAGTACCTCTTTTATCACCCCAAGGGAAACTTATTGTTATAATGTTATGGCTTTTGGACTTAAAAATGCTGGTGCAACATATCAGCGACTGATGAATAAGGTGTTTACAGAGAAAATCAGTCATAACATGGAGGTTTATGTTGGCGATATGCTGACAAAGAGAAAAAAAGATGTTGATAATCTCGTTGACCTAGGTCAGACCTTTGATCAACTAGAGAAATATCAAATGAAGTCGAATCCCACCAAATGCATATTCGGAGTACGAGAAGGTATGTTTCTCGGATATATTGTTAACCAACGAGGGATTGAGGTGAACCCTGAAAAGATTAAGGCTCTATTGGAGCTACGATCTCCAACCACGAAGAAGGAAGTGCAAAGCCTCACAGGGCGAGTTACAACACTTAATAGATTTGTGTCACGAGCAACAGACAGATGTATCCCATTCTTCAAAACAGTCCGAAAAACTTTTCAGTGGAATGATGAATACGAGGAGGCCTTTCAGGATTTGAAGAAATATCTGGGGACACCTCCATTATTATCTAAACCAGTGATGGGAGAAAGACTATACTTGTATCTAGCAGTTTTAGAGCATGCAGTTACCTCAGCGTTGATAAGAGTGGAGGACGAAGTACAAAAACCAGTCTATTACACCTGCAAGGCCTTTCGAGGAGCAGAAATCAGATATCCGAAGTTGGAGAAGTTGGCACTGGCACTAATCGAAGCGAGTAGAAGGATGAGACCATACTTCGAATCCCATACTATAGTGGTGTATACTGATATGCTATTGAGACAGGCTCTGCATAAATCGGATAAATCAGGAAGATTAATGTACTGGGTAGTAGAACATGGTGAATATTATATAGTGTATAAGCCAAGATCATCACTTAAGGGGAAGGCAGTAGCGGATTTTATCGTAGAGTTTACTCAATCTGATACCTTCGAAGAACAGGAGTTTACTACAGACCATCCCGTGGATATTACGGGATCATCAAATTTAACCCCCGACCAACCTCCATCCTTGAATGATCAAAATAAGATAATCAACGAGCAACAAAAAGTGTTGGGGGAAGACAAAAGGAAGCATCAAATATTCCACCGAGGAGCTCTGTCTGACTAAGAATTTGATAATGAAGTACCCGTGTGGAATCTGTATGTGGATGGCTCTTCGTGCACTACAGGCAGTGGAGCAGGAATTGTTTTAATAAGTCCAAATGAGATTGATATGGAGTATGCTATGCGCTTTCAATTTAAAGCTTCTAATAATGAGGCCGAATATGAAGCCATGATTGTGGGTCTAAGTCTAGCCAAAACCATGAAGGCAGAACAGGTCATTGTATTTAGTGATTCCCAGTTAATCGTAAATTAAATTTTGGGGGTGTATGTAGCAAAAGGAGAGTTAATTATCAAGTATCATGCAAAAGCAATGGAGGTTATATTGAGTTTTACTGCTGTTCAGTTGATTAAAATACCGAGATTGGAGAATGCAGGAGCAGACGCCCTATCTCGCTTAGCATCAGCCACATGTACCGAGCTACGAAGAACAATCCCAATAGAAATAATGGTTAGTCAGAGCATAGACGAAGATTAAATTATGAACTTCATTTTCCTTGACTTGGGACCATCTTGGATGGACCCCATCAGGTCCTATATCGAAGAGGAGGCTTTACCAACTGATAAACTCGCAGCCAAGAAATTGAAGTTTAAAGTTGCTCGTTATGTATTGACCAATGGCATTTTATATAGATGATGACTTATAGCAGGGCTGCAAATATGTCTCCATCCCTTCGAGGTGAAAAATTTGATCGAAGAGGTTCACGAAGGGTCTTGTGGATCCCATCTAGCAGGTCGGACGCTTTTGCAAAGAATAACAACGCAGGGGTATTACTGGACAACAATAAGAACTAATTGGGTAGCTTATGCCAAGAAGTGCGATAAATGCCAGCGTTTCTCCTCCATCCAAAGAACTCCCCAAGAATTGTTAACACCAATCACGTTCCCTTCGCGATTCTCCATGTGGGCGATAAACTTGGTCGGGCCACTTCCAACGACCGGGGGAAGATTGAAATACCTCGTGGTTGCTGTGGATTATTTTACTAAATGGGTGGAAGCTGAGCCTCTCATTGATATGACATACGACAAAGTCTATCAATTTATTTGGAAAAATATTATTTGCAGATATGGTCTCCCACATGCATTCATTACTGACTATGGAAGCCAGTTTGACAACGAATAGTTTGTTGCATATTTTCATCAATCCAATGTACTAAAGATCCACTCTACACCAGGCCTTCCCTAGAGCAATGGGCAAACTGAGGTGACAAACAGAACGCTACTGAATGGTTTGAAAAAATGATTGGATGATGCAAAGGCAAATTGGATTAACGAACTATAATCTGTGTTGTGGACTTATCGCACCACGCCACGAATAGCAACCGAAGAGTCCCCATACATGCTGGCATTTGGGAGTGAGGTTGTCATACCTACTGAATTGGGTCTACCTACGGATAGGGTGCTTAATTTTAATTCTCCTATCAGTGACTTGATGAGAAGATTAGACCCGGATATGCTCGAAGAAGTTATGGAAGAAGCAGCAATTAGGAATGCAGCATATCAACAATGAACAGCTTTGTTCTACAACAAAAGAGTAAAGAAGTATGATTTGAAGGAAGGGGATTATGTGCTGAAGAAAGTTATCCAAAAGCATAACAAACTGGAAGCCAACTGGCACGGACCCTAGAGAGTAACAGAAGTTATTCGTCCTGGGACATACAGGATTGAAACTTTGGAAGGAGAAGAATTCAAGAATGCATGGAATGTAGAGCATCTCCGCAAGTATTATCAGTAATTGAAATTCCTATGTAATAAAGTTTCTTCAATATGAATAAAGTGATGTTTCACCCATTTTCTTTCTTTGTTGAATATTTTTTTGGAATACTAGTGCTACACACTACAAAAATCCAAATTCAGAGCAACATACAACTCCGGTTGGTCGTCAATTCAATTACCACCAACTCCAGTTGGTCGGGAACTTTATACCACCAACTCCGGTTGGTTGGGAATTCAATTACCACCAAATCTGGTTGGTCGGGAACTCAATTACCACCAACTTCGGTTGGTCAGGAACTTAATACCACTAACTCCGATTGGTCGGCAATTCAATTACCACCAACTCCGGTTGGTCGGAAATTCAATTACCACCAACTCCTGTTGGTCGGGAACTTAATACCACCAACTCCGATTGGTCGGAAATTCAATTACCACCAACTCCGGTTGGTTGGGAATTTAATACCGCCAACTCTGGTTGGTCGGCAATTCAATTACCACCAACTCCGGTTGGTCGGGAACTTAATACCACCAACTTCGGTTGGTCAGAAAATCAATTACCACCAACTCTGGTTGGTCCGGAACTCATTACCCCCAACTCCGATTGGTTGGTACCAAACTAGGCAAGAAGCTGGACGACCTCTCGGGGCATCCATTGTCTAGGCAACAAGGTAATCCATACGAGATTACTACAACTAAGTAGGAACATAGGATGTAAATCATTCCATTGCTCAGGCCCAAAGAGTGACAAGTCACTATAATCAAACAACGAATGGGATAAGTATAGTATAGTATATATATATATTTACCAACCAATAAGCAAGGACATTCTATAAATTATTTAGAAGAAAATGAAATGGCAAAAGACTAAAAATTTCTCCATTCAAATCAAGTAAAATTACATATGATGTGAAAAGTCTGATTCATTACATAAGAATGTCCTACTCCATGGGTTTCTTCCCCTCTACTTTTGAAATAGGTTCTACCCTGGCTGGAGGATTATCTAATGCATAAGGAAAATTTATAAAGTTTACATCTCGCAGCATTCTAACATTCATTACGGAGGGCCGATAAAGCAAGTGCTCTCGGCGAGATATCTCAAAGTTTGCATGAAGACTGTAATCGACGAGATACTTGGAAATCAAGCATCGAGGAATTGTACGAGCAGGAATCCAACTAATATCAAGCTTAAAAGGAGGCACGAGCAAATCAAGCACTACAGGATCATAATAATCCCATAAGTAATGGCCCTGCTCCAATTTTAGCGCACACAAGGCATTTAACCACCCCTGATTATATCCCTCATTATTTGACTGCTGTAACCGAGCATTGAGATGGTACAGAGCTTCGTTATACCCAGCCATCCAAAATTCCCTGGGTTGCATATGGAATTGATAAATTAACCTCTCAAGTTGCTCGTGGAGTTTCTTCTCTAGAATTTATTTACTTTCCAGAGCAGAGCTTTGATTAGAGAATTGTTTGATGAAGTTCATAATCATCTTAGACATTTTTACCAAGACTTGGTTCTTCGCCATCAACTGAACGTCTTGAGTCTCTAAAGCCAACTGTGTTTTGGCTTCTTCAATAGTGACCCAACCAGCCCTTGATCCTCCACGAGAAGATCTTACTCTACCATGTGTAGATGTGGAAGGTCCATCTCGTTTCAAAGTTTCTAACTCATCTGGTAAGTTAGCATTTTCTACTTCCAAAAATGAAAAACCATCATCATTTACTGGGACCAGGGATCCCGAGGAAGATGCATCAGATTTGAGTTATTTTATTTCTTCTTGCAAAGAAATGTTCTCCTACCCCAGTAACTTGGCGATGTGTCTATGCTCTTCAATTTCAAGCTTTAGAACACTCTCTTTCTTCTCATGAACAGATATGAACTTATCATATCCCTTATCAGCACTCAATTACTGGTACTTTCTTTCATAACCTTAATGTAAAAGTATGGAAGACTCTTTGTATTGCTGCTGAAGTTCCTCGATCGTTCCTTGGAGATCTTCAATCGTCTCATAGTAGGCCATATTTTTGGCAATAGCACGATCGAGCATGCACTTCAAGTATTGGCAAGCTTCAACTGCTCGTTCAGAAGCATCTGAACCAAGGATATCAATGTTTTGAGCTTCAGTAAAATCAGCATGACCAGCTTTGAAATAGTCATTGCATTTCTTCATCAACTCTGAATCATGAGCTGATAAAAGTTCCATCCTGGCCATAAACTAGCAAAGACAAAATGAAACATAAAATGAACAAGGGTGCGAATAGAACAAGAGAGAAATTTAAGACGAACAACTAAAGTTTGAATTTTATTCATCATGATAAGGGAAAATAAAGTTCAGGATTACATCCACAAAAACAACAAAAAAAAAGACCCGAACAACTATACACCTTCTCCTTATTTCCTATGACTTCCTTGGATGGATCGGATGAAGGGCTTGGTTCCTCGGAGGGCAAGGGAAGCTACTCGGTAGATGTGCTAGCTGGTTGGACTTGCTCTGTGGATTGAGCAGTAGCAACAACAGGGACCTGCGCTCCTATCATCAAGGAAGATTCATATGAAGCTGCTTCATCTTCTTCTTCTTTAGGAGAGGGAGGAGGACCATGAGTGTGCTGCTGGAAAAATTCAGAGTTCTCAACAACCTTCAGCTCCTTAAAGGCTGATACCTATCCATCCCTAAATTATTTGACACTGGCATACTCCATTTGAGAAGACATCCCATCCAGGCCCTTGTTCCATCCTTTGTCCCAACCAGCACTGAATGATTTTTTAACTGCAGCTTTCCTTTTTGCCTTCTCCGAGGAGGTCCTTTCCCTAAGGGGCTCCTCGGCAGACTTCAGCTTTTCTTCCACCTCTATTTTCTGTCGGTCAACATCTTGAAGTTTAACAACTTTCTCTTCAGCAGACTTAAGCTTAACCTCAAGCTCCTTATTGTTCTGTTCAAACTCATTCAACTTCTTTTCCAATTCCATGGAGGCATTCACAGATTGATCTATGTCTATCTCAACCGACTTAAATTGCTTCTCCTAAGCACCTTTATCTTCCTCGTACTTTTGATGAGAATCTTTTAAAGATTGGGTCTGCCTAACAAGAGCTTCCTCTTCAAAATGCTGTTGAAACACGTCACCAGCTGAAAAAAGTAACTTTAAGTCAATACATGAACATAGTATTAAAAAATAAAGGGGTCAATCTAAAGATACTTACTAAAGAAATGTGTTGAGAAGATAGTGCAGTAAGTTTCTCGCGAGAAAAGGTGTCTTCAACACCTTGAGATTCTGGAATAGTCCAGGATCTTACCAAGCTCACAGTAGAGCTCGGAGTAATAAGAACTGGAACACTACCTTCAACATTTGAAGCTTGAGAGATAGGTTCAGCAAGTCTCTCAGAAGAAGTTCTTTTTAATCTCATCAGAGGAGCAGGAGCATTTTCAACTAAAGATGTTGTCTTTATTGGTGATATGACAACAACATCATTCGAAGGAGAGATAGCAATGGTCTTACTCGGAGGCACAGGGGGCTTTTCCCCAGCCTTCTTGGAAGCAGCAGGAGGGGGTACATCTATAGTCTTTGTCCCCTCTTCTGGGACATCTTGTTTACTCTTATTTGCCTCCATTGTGGCAGAGACAGACTTGTCAAAAAAGGCAGGAGCTCTTCTCTTCTTCATGAGATTAGTGATAGGAATATTCGATTCAGAATAAGAACCTTCCACACTAGCCTCAAAGGCTGGTACCTGATCAAGATCAACCACCACTGGACGAGGACGAGGACGAGCAATGAAAGACGAGGTGTAGTTTTTGTATTGTAACAAGTAAGAAGTAGATCTAATATGCTCCCTAGCAACAGATTGATGCAAACCGCAGATAAGTTTTAAATGCTTTATATTAACATCAGTCTCTTTTGGAGCTTTTCTTTTACTGTCAACTGTAACAAACAAAAACAAATGTCAGTGATGCATTTTATCAAACACAAAGAAAATAAGATTTCAAAAAATAAAAACAACTTATCCCATTGCCATAAGGTGGACACCTGGGACCTTGGTATACATCATCTCCATTTAATGGAGGGTGTTGCCAAATTTTCATCACAACCCCATGATCAAAATAGTCCCTATTGTCATCAGAAAGATTGACAACTAAAGCTCTATTCAAAAACCTAGTTTTTAAATAGAATGAAGTATCGCTAACAACCCATCTATAGCCATACATAATCTCTGGAATCCCTAATCGAGTCCCATGAAGTTGATTTAACCTATGTACGTCATTAACTACCCTCCACGTATTTGGAACTACTTTTGCAGGTTCATTATCGAAATATTGGTGAAACTCCAAACACAGGGGATTTGGCGGGAAAGAAAAGCCACATTCGGCTACAAAAAGACTTGAGAACCAATGTCCCTCAGCCATAGAAAAATAATCAGAAGGTTCAGAAAGTTCTTCCAAAATAACCCACGAAGGGATTGTAAATTTAGACCAAAATTTGTCCAGCGATTCAACAAGATAAACCATGATGAGCAAAGTAAATAAAGGAGATGGAAGAAAATCTTACAAAAAAAAGAGAGATCAGTTAATAATGAACGATGGAAAGAACAAAGGCACATGATAGAGAAAAATGAAGAGTTCAAAGATACGGATTTGAAAAGTTAAAGATGGTAGGATTTCTGTCACGCTTAAATACTTTACCTCGGGAATAGAGAAAGGCAATGATTACAAGGGAAGACATTTGCTTTTTCGACAGCTAAAACAAAAAAGGGCACAAATATCGAAGTGGTCATGAAAATTCAAAATATTTATGAAGCCTGATACTATGCGCTCAAAAAGGAGTTATATACAATGAAAATTTTCCTAAAATCAATAAAAACCAATAATCTAAGTAGTTTTCAAGCAGAATGTTCCACACTTTTCTTCAACCTTAAACTGTGAAACATTGGGGGCTTCTGTTGATACCAAATTTAGTCTACTGACATGAACCAATCAATTGAAGACGCGTGTCAACTACATAGGAAATACAAATACTTCCAATGAGCAACTCATACACTTCGAGCAGCTCAAGCGTACCGAGCAGCCTAGGCACCCCGAGCAACTCAGAGCTCCAAGCAACTCAAGCGTACCGAGCAACTTAAGCGGTATAAACAGCTTAAGTGGTCCGATATACTTAGCGTGCAGAGCATCCAAATGAAGAGAATCTATGCGCTCAAAAATGAGTTATATACAACGAAAATTTCCCTAAAATCCATAAAAAGCAATAATCTAAGCAGTTTTCAAGCAGAATGTTCCACACTTTTCTTCAACCTCAAATTGTGAAACATTGGGGTCTTTTGTTGATACAAAATTTAGTCTGCTGACATGGACCAATCACTTGAAGATGCATGTCAACCACATGGCAAATACGAATACTTTCAACGAGTAAAGCATACACTCCGAGCAGCTCAAGCGTACCGAGCAGCCTAAGCACCCTGAGAAACTCAGAGCTCCGAGCAACTCAAGCATACCGAGCAACTTAAGCGGTCCGAACATCTTAAGCGGTCCGAGCTACTTAGCGTGCAGAGCATCCAAATCAAGAGAATAAAAAAGACGGTTGTGCATTAAATGCTCATTATTATCATACAAATGTATATGTCTACTAGATAACAGCGCATTATCCTTTCACATGTACTGCCTCAAGGCTATAAATACATTGTAACCTCCTCATTAGAGGGGGAATTTGGATCTCTTGGTAAACCTATTATCGGGAGTCCAAATAAACAGTAAGCAATACAAAAACAGTGGACGTAGGCCATTTTCCTCAGGCTGAACCACTTTAAAAATCCTTTATCTTATTTATTCATTTTATCTGTGATTGATTAATTAGAGATAATCTAGTTTTTTACATCAACAGCGACCGCTCCCTAATACCTACCATGCCTCTACCATCTCCAACCCTCTTTCATACCCATATATTTGCCAACCCTCTTTCTTGCCACACCACCCCCGTGTCGTCATCCCACCCCTAATCCTTCGTCACGGAATAAAAGGTACAATAAATAATCTCTCTCTCTCTCTTTCTCTCTCCCTCTCTCTCTCTCTCTCTCTCTAGAGAGAGAGAGAGAGAGATGCACACGCTCACATTGAATACAAACACGCATAATTACCACTTCATCCACCTAATTCTTCGATGTTCTTGTTTTATAATGAAGTTAAGGTTATAATATATTCAGAATCAAGGGTTAGCTATGGGTTTTAACTTTCAGATTTGTAGAATAAGGGTTCTATTTAGAGGTGGTGGGGGAAGAAGGTTACAATTTAAAGGTGATTAGGGTGGAAACTCTCTCTCACACATATATACGCATACACACACACACACACACACACACACACATAGAGAGAGAGAGAGAGAGAGAGAGAGAGAGAGAGAGAGAGAGAGAGAGGGGGGATATGGGGTGTGGGGTGTGGGGGGATGGAATATTATATGTTTTTTAAATGAGGGGAAGGGGGGAAGAGAACATTTTGGGTGGGGGTAAGGGAGCAGTAGGGATTGGATGTTTAATGGTGGGATGGTGGCAGTGGAGGGGCAAGTTAGAGTTTTTTTGGGGGGTGGGGTGGGGGAGGGACTGTAGGGATTTAATTTTATAAAACCATGTGTAAAATATTTTATTATTATTATTTAATAAACGATTGTTTTATTAATTTTCAAATCAGAATCAATTTTGTGAGAATCCTATATTTTAATTTAAGTGAAGTTTTTGATATTTAACGTGGGTCAATATAGATTAGAGGACTCCTAGTGAGTCGGATTTGGGTTGATCACTCGGAGATTAAAATTTCTATTCTAGAACTATTGAATTGTTCACATCTTCGATAAGGAGTTGACATCCTTTTGGAAGGGTTGCGATGCAATCCTTGTAGTTTATCTCAAGCTAGAAGAATTTTTATAATAGTTCAACAGAGGATTGTTATTGGTACATCTCATAAATTTATTTAACAAGACCACCTAAGAACTTCGAGTCTAAGGGATTTCTTAATTAGCCTTGAAAATTTCAAATCATTTGCAAATAGTCCATAGACTATTAACTTCGAGAATTACGACGATGGAAATGTTTTTGTAATTGTTACTTTTGTTTTTATGGTTGTAATTCAATCTTGGATTGAATCAAATGGAATATGCATATTTGGTGTTAATTATATGAGTATGCATGATATCTTGATTTGAAAGAATCAACATTCCGGGATACCTTGGGTTGTGATACCCCCAATTAATAGACATATAAGATTTGTTTCTTTTAATAAACCTCATCATTGGATTATTAATAATCGGGTGGAGTTGAAATATAATTTCAGTTTTAGACTAAATTAATTAAGTAAATGTTGGTTAGAGGATGTTTGTGGCAAAGTGATTTAACTAATTAGTTATAGGATTATTAATGTGGGTAATCAAATTATATGTCATTGCCGACTTTGAATATAAAAACTCGTTATATCTGAGTGATTCTATAATAATTAAATTATAATGCGGTCATAATTATATAGTGGAGTTAATTATGATTAGTAATGAATGGAAATATAATTATGGTAAATATAATTTAGAATTTCCAAGTATTTATTTCGATTTTATTTAATTATTTGTCTTAGGTCACTGTTGTGTTCCAAATACCCAAGTAGTCCTGTACATATTCTCAAGAAATCGCATCTGGACACTAAGCCCACTTTTGGTTCCTGTATATAAAGTTGTGGGGAGGGGTTTAATCACACTTCTTCATCATTAGGGTTTGACATGAGCGAGATAAATCACTATTCTCATATTTATTGAAGTATGCGAGAGAGATCAACATTTCTCAAGATTTAGCAAAGGTTTAGATCTTAAAAACTGTCCACCCAGATACTTGGCTTTTAGAGATGATCATTCACTAGAAGATCCTAACATTCAGAAGGTTTGAGATAGGTTTTACAGATCCAAAACAAGAAAGTCATGCATCTACAATAATTACTTTTCTCCCCCATCAGATTGAAAACGTATCTACAAACGTGTTATGTTTTACATCCTAAGCTTATTCTTCAAGCCTAGTTTATGTCATACCAATTTTCTAAGTCTGATTAAATGAAGTTCTATAGATGAAATTTTTGATTTCACATATTTCTGGCCCTAAAATTGATATGAGAGCCTTTTGTTTAGATTAATAATCCATTGAAATAATCCATATATGTTGTCATAATAAGAAACCCCTAGTTTTGAGTGTTGTGAGAATGGTGTATCTTTGTGCATGCCTCTGTACTAACATGATTTTGTAGTAATTTTTCACATATAATGTAACAGCCCATGTTTTTATGCTTTTTAAATATTGGATTAATTAAATTATATATGGAAAAATTTATTTATAATTAATTAGGATTAAATACATATTAACTAACGAGATAAGGGTTAGTATTTATTAGTGAGAATTATACTGAATATTACTGCGTGAATAAAGTAATATATGATTTTGAACATGATTGTGAATTTATGAGAATTGTCGTGAGTGAGAAATACGATAATTATGGTAAATAAGAGAGGACACGCGTGTCAGTTGTATCGGGACTAAATTTATTGAATAAAAAGAAAATTATTTATGTAATGACCGCACTTTTATATATATAGTTTGTTTTTACACTCTTGTGCTACTTATTATCTTAGAAATTTTATATTATTAGATATGTGGTATTATTGGCTATCAATATAACGAACCCCATTTTTAATTACGAAGAATCAACTGTAAATTGGATGAAATCGAAGTCTTATGACATATCTTAAGGTAAATAATAAGTTTTGGGGTAGAAAATATAATTTTATGAAACTTTAAGGACTAAAATAAAAATATAAAATGGGCCATTTTGTAAATAAAATATTTTTAAGGACCTTTAAGTAATATTCAAAATATATAGTGTGAAATTATCAAAATACCCTTCATGTGCAAAATGACCCTTATACCCTTATCATCTTTCCACCATCTGCTGGTCACTTCCACCTTACACATGTCGTCTTTAGAGAGAACGCTAAAACACTTGTAATCATTTGGTGATATTAACACTGCAAGACCACTCCGGATGGTGACACCTCGGTGTTGAATCAACACTCTAAAAATCCTAGTCATTAGACACATGTCAACACCGTAATACTTTTGGAAACCTATAAATAGGGCCTTAGGGTTCATTTGAAACTCACACAAATTCCTAGAGAATTATAGTAAGAAAGAGTGATAGAACGCTTGGGAAATATCTTAAGAATGAGTTCTATAACTTCGATGAAAGAATTCATTTTGTAGGTATGATTTTATATAAATGTTAAAATGTATTTTTATAGTTTTAATTTTGTGTTTTATAGCTTTATTTAGTAGTTATGCTGGTAAAATACACTAAGGACTTCACTAATCAAAACTTAAAGTTTAGAAGAAATTCAAGTTGATTTTATTTTCATTTAAACTTGTTTGAAATTATATATACGCTTTTAAAAAATTATTTTTAAAAGTAATTGCTCGTTATTATGGAATCCTATTTAAGTAATTCCAAAGTCAGGCCCAGTGAAATTTTGTCTAGATGAAATGGTATTTAAGTGATGCCCCTGTGACCCTCCATCTCTACTGGGAATGAATCTAGAAATGTTTTGTCTAGAGGAGATGGTATTTAACTGGTGCCCCTGTGACCCTCCATCTCTACTGGAAACCGACTGATTAGGAAGAACTATGAATTGAATCCTTTAATTACGATCAATAAGTTTTAAAAGTTAAGAAAATGGTTTTTAGTAATCCTTCGAAATAATTTTTTATTAAAATACAATATGTAGACTGGACCTTGTTTAGAACGTATACTTAAACCTTTATCGTATTTGTTAGATTAGCGTGCGATCGAAGACTCATTATCTATAATTTCGACCTCTATTTTAGGTGAGTACTCTATGAAATTTCTTGTGCATTTTGACTATATTATATAATGCAAACTATGTATACTTTCTGAAATGCTTTTATTCTCAAAATACATATGATACTGATGATTCCGTCATTTATTATAAGTGTATATCTCTCGATATAAACATCTGATTTGAATTCTGAAATTTTTGATTCGGCCTATGAAAACTCTTTTACTATTTTGGCCTTGACTACCGGGTGGAAATATTTGGGTGGTACCTTCCCAGTTGGTTTATCACTGGTGTGCCCTAAATAAGGCGTTGTTCAGAGATCATGATTTTCTGTCCGTGTTATTGTCGGGTGGAAACATTTGGTAACACTATATGTCTGGGTATTAGAGCTGACATGGCCGCTAAGACTGAATAGTTGACATATTGCTCAATTGTTTTATATGTTCTGTTCCGAACTGTTTATTTTGAAAATATATATACTGTCAATTAATTTATATATATGAATGCAAGTTCCTATCCATATATGTATATGCCTTTTCTTTTGACTTGAATAGGTATCTATTTTCTGAAACCTTAGAATATTTGGAGATTGAATCTCATTCGTCTTTTATTTGATGTTTTATAATTAACTATTTTTTCAAGAAATAATTAGGCAAGCGGGCGGAACATAAGAGGACTATGTTGAAGATTTAGCTTTTAGATATCTTTTTGTTACATTAGATAGAGGATATTTGGATCTTTAATTAAAAGGCTTTGAAATTTGTGTCATGTTGTAACTCTTGGATATTTTAATATAAATGAAGTTTCCTTTAGAAACATCTGAAGATGTAATTCCTCCACTTTTAGTATTTTACAATGCATAACCATATGATTTTATTTCCACTACATATATTTTAAGAGAAAAATTTTAGGGTCAGAATATTGAATTCCTTAGTGCATGTCAAGACACTCATTCCCTAATATTTTTGGGTCGGGGTCGTGGCAATTTATAATTCACCTGTATGGTCATTTTGAGTGTTCCAATGTGTCCGAAAGGGTCGAGAGAGTCAGAAAATTCTTCTCGGGGGTTTAGTTTGGGTCCCGGGGAAATTTTAGGCCAAACTGACATCTCGGGAGGGCAATTTGGTAATTTACATTTTCTGGTGAATAGTACCTACGAAATTCCTTAGGGTTATATCTGATCGGGAAAAGGGGCTTAGGTTAAACTACATGAGAATTAGAAGAAATCCAGAGAGGGGCCATAGGAGTAAGAGGAAGGAGGGTCTAAGGCTAGAACCACCGCTTAACACCGCCACCACCGGATTAAAGATCGGAGGTGGAGGAACACAAATACAATGTCTTCTTCAATGGATCATACCAACTTACGAAAGGAAATTGTTTAAATCTTGCTTAATTAGACCATGTTAGTGTATGTTGAAATTAATTATGAATCATATGTGAAATTTATGAAATTAAAGAAATTAAATCATAATTGAAGACTGCAAATTATTTAAGAATGATTCTTCATGATAGGTAGATGATTACCCACAAAATTTGATTTAAATTGATGAACAAATATGAGTTTTTATGGAAGTGATTGAAGAAAATGACAACGTAGGGTTCATAATGATTATTCCTGAATTAAACCCATATAAATTGATGTCTTTGTTGAAATTATGATCGGTAATGATTAGAACTTGTTTATATATGTTAGTATAACACTTGATAACGTTGAATTGGTGTTTGGGATGAATAGAATCAATATTTGGAGTTAGAAATTGATGCAATCCATAAGAACGTAAGTGCAGAATTGCGAAACCTGTAGGGGCGAATCGATTCGATCAATGCCAAATCAATTCGGCTGTCCATTTTTGCCTAATTTTCTCCTTTGGTTAATTATGGTTAGAAATTCATTTAGAATTTATTCTTGGGAATTATTTTAAATTACTTGGGCACATGTGAGAGGACTAGTAGGCCTAGGTTAGGTATTAGGCTTGATCTCATAATGGTGTATTTAGGATAAACATAATTGGGTTTACGTGAGGGAATTACGTAATTTCAAGATTAATTAGGGTTACGGGAATTCGATGACAATGATGGTTAAGGCCAATAGGAAAAATTGGGTACCTACTGATATTTTGGAGTAGAATAATGTGTACACCTTGAGTAGTGAAGGAATACTCAAGAGCGTACATTAAAAAGTGAAACTGGTATCCAAGTAAACGTATGATATTCGAGAAAATAATATACTACGCATGAGAATTATGATATGGGACGTGAGTATACCTATATATGTGTTATATATATATATATATATAGGTGAGACGGATACCTATTATATGATTCATTTATTTTGTGTATGACATACCTATGCTGCTTGGTATCGCGGGAGGTTATGAAGGTGATAGTCTTATCTTGAGGAGCCTTCGGGGGGATTTAGACTTTTGCCTCATAACATCGGACTTAGGTTGGATTGCCATTTGTGTTAACAATGGTATTGAACAGTCATTTTGGTGCATAGGTATGTGCATAACCTAAAGGCTTAAGACTATATTCACCTCCAAATATGTGTAATTTTTATTTCTATGGTTCAAGAGTGATTCTGAATCATCAGTCCATATTTAGTACGAGATGTACTGGGACTTGATAGCAGAGTATGCATGCACCGCAGTAGAGTGTGGGGGTGCCATATTAGTATATATGTAATATAGTGACAATTATGTATACATACTTGTGATATTATCCATTGCGTGAAATTTATAGATAAAGAAGATAATGAATTCTTAAATGACTTAAGTATGTGAACACCTAACCTCATTTTGGAACTCTTACGGTAAATTAAATGCAAGAACATTTAATAATAATGGTTTGTGGGAAATAAGGTTTATTTCTATGAATGATAGTTGGAAAGTGGATGTTTATGTTATAGTTAAGTGATGACGATAACTAGGATGGTTTATAGGTACGTTAGTCGTGCACAATAGTTGAGCGGTGAGAATCTAAAGTTAGTGTCCTAAATCTAACATGTGTATTATATTTGCTTTACTGCATTTTTAAATAATTTATAAACTGTTTCAAAATATTTTACACTCGGACTCTGACCTGTCTCTTGCAAAATCTTTTTTTCTTATGAAATTATTTTTAGGTGTCCAGCCACAGGGACCCCAAGCTTAGACTGTCAGACCTCTTATCGTGTTGTAGCTATTGTGGGAGTTATAGATCCTCGTATTTAGACGCCTCCACATCTATCATCTCAGTTCTATTATTTAGGCTTTCCAGTTAGGGCATGTGTCGCCCATTATCATTTTAGTTATGCCAGAGAGACATTGTACTCATTTATTTCAGTATTCAATTGGATTTATCATTATTATGTTTGATGGTTTGGGATTCTTTTAACTGGGATGACTATTCCGATTTTATTATATTCAGTTAGATGGTGTTTTATTAATTTTTTATCTATTCATGAGATTGGTGAATGTACTAAACGGTTTAATTTAATTGACATTAATTATTGGGTTAAACGTTTTGACACTGGCTTAATTAATTATTAGATAATTAATAAAGAAAAATATTTTTCGACAGTGATGCTAAAAATAAACCAACCGAATATCATGTTTTAAATTTTCTAAAGGAATGATCACCCGATATTTAATTGGGTGGGGTGTCACTGGTGGTATCAGAGCATTGGGTTCTAGAGTATTTTAGGATCTATATGACTTATTGTGCTTTCATCTTAACATTCTATGATATAGAGCCCTATTATTAGGATTGTTGCATCCTTGATTATGTGATTATGTCTTCATCTATTTGAGATTTATGTAATTGTGGACTTATAAGTCCTTTTTTCGTTTCAAATGCCTCCCAGACGTGCACCGAGAGCCAAAAATGCCCAACTCGAGCCACAGCTAGTGCAGACTACGGGTACAATAAATGCTTCAGAGGTTATTGTCATTACACTCAGGCAGTTAATACAACACTAGCATTGATTCAGCAGGCCCCACCATAGGCACAAACAGTGTCCCTTATGTTTGGGAGCGAGTCAGAGATGCCTTCCAGAAGGCACATCCCCAGAGTTTCAGGGGAGTTCAGACGTGGTTGTGGTGATCTAAGGGAAGGAAGATATCCAGTAACACTTGAGGACGTATGGGTGCATGGAGGTGTAGAGATAGATACTAACTAATCTCAAGTGAGTTGGGGCTACATTACAGTGGTGGGAGTCCACTAATACCACAGAGGAGCATGATGTTTTGATGATTCAAGGCTTATGGGTGGCGATTCAAGACTTCTGGGTGCAGTTTGATCGCAAATATTTTCCTTCCGTCGTCTAAACTAAGATGAGGCAAAAATTACTGGACCTCACCCAAGAGGGGAAGATGGTAGAAGAATATGAGGAGGAGTTTACTAGAGTAGTAAAACTGGTACCAGATGAGGTACCTACTGAAGAGAAGAAAAACCAGATGTTTATGGATTCCCTAAACTGGAGGATTTGACAGTATCTTCTGGGTAACCTCTCTTTGCAGTCTTATACCGATGTACTCAATGCCGCATTACTACACTGACAAGATCACCGTTTCCATGTTAAGGGGAGCAAGAAAGGAGGTGAGTCCATCTAGTAGGGCAGGATAGATGGGGGTAGTGCCAGCGGGGTACCAACAACTCAGAGTTAGAAGAGGCAGAGTGAGTAGGGTTCCCATCATGGGGATTTTTCTAAGAGGTTCAGATCAGGGGGATTTCGTTATGGACAGGGAGGTTTCAGGCATGGCCAACAAGCCCATCAGGGCCAGTAGGAACTGTAGTAGTTCCACTAGGGCCAAGTGAGATGTGGCAACAACCAGTAGGGCCGAGGCCAATAAGGGAAGAGAGGAGGTAACGATGCAGGTAGATGTTTCACTTGTGCCAAGACTGGACACAAATGATTTGACTTCCCCGACAAGGGGAAGTATCCTCAGCAGTAGGGTGCTCACCAGGAGACCTAAAGATCGATCTTTCAAGCTGCTCTCCCAGCACTAGTGCATGTTCTAGCTCTACCTGCCATCCAGGTAGCCCCGAATCAGTAGGGCCAGCTGCAATATGGGCATGTTTATAACGTCCACCAAGAAGCGTCTCCACAGGATCCACCCGCGATTGAGGGTATGTTTTTTATCTATGAGTCTATGGGGTGTATTTTTTTTTACATGGGGGCCTCACACTCTTTTATAGCCATTAGTTTTGTACGGGCCACAGGGTTGTTAGGCACAGTCGACAGTACAGTGATGTGTGTAGACTCGCCGTTGGGTAATGGGTCGATGATTTTCTTTATATGTAGGTATGTGGGTATAGAGATTGGGAGTCTTATTTTTCTAGCTGATATGCTTGTTTTAGACATGTTCGAGTACGACGCTATTATTGGGATGGATTGGCTAGTCGCATATAGGACCATGATCGATTGCTTTAGTAGGAGTTTTATTTTTGTCATCCCTCGGCAGGAGATGTTTATAGTGTCGATGCCTCTTCCCGAGGTAGGATCGTCCACTCACTTATTTTATATAGAGGATGAGACCTCTACAGGAGTCATAATTCCCCTTGATTCGATTACTGTTGTTCATGAGTAAGCTTATGTATTTTAAGATATAACGTAGCTACCATCAAGTAGAGATATAAATTTTATGACAGATTTGATACTTGGAACTCGGTCGATAGCCCATGTGCCTTATCGTATGGCTCCGGTAGAGATGAGGGAGTTACGGTACAAGATTGAGAAGTGGTTGGGACATGTCTTCATCCGTAGGAGTACCTCACGTTGGGTCCCAGTTATATTTTTGAAGAAGAGGTATGGATCCTTGATATTATGCGTGGATTATCGGGAGTCGAATAAAGTCACGATACATAATAAGTATTTATTGCCTCGCATCGATGACTTATTCGACCAATTGAGAGGAACTTCCTACTTCTCGAAGATAGGCTTGAGTTCGGGATACCATCAGTTGCGGATTAGGGAGCAGGATGTGTCTAAGACTGCCTTTCTAATGAGATATGGGTCCTATGAGTTTCGGGTTATTCAATTCGGGTTAACCAACGCACAAGCAGTATTTATGGACTTAATGAGCAGGGGGTTCTGAGAGTTCCTATATCAGTTTGTCATTATCTTCATAAATTCCATCCTAATTTATTCCCAGACCGAGCAGGAGCTTGACGACCATTTGCGTCGAGTTCTACAGACACTACGCGAGCATCAACTGTATGCTAAGTATGAAAAATGCGCATTTTGGCTAAAGGAGGTTTAGTTTTTGGTGCATATCATCTCTGAGTTAAGGGTATCAATGGACTTTGGCAAAGTGTCAGCGGTGAGGGAGTGGGGATAGCCCACGACACCGAGAGAGGTGCATAGCTTCTTGGGGTTAGTCGAGTATTACAGACGATTCATCTGAGGGTTCTCAAAAATTGAGAGACCGATGACTAATTTGAATCGTAAGGGTGTGCCATTTGTTTGGGATGATGAGTGTCAGATGGCATTTGATGAGCTGAAGGACGAGCTAACTTTAGCACCAGTTCTAGCACTGCCCAAGTCAGGAGTGGAGTACATAGTCTATAGTGATGAATCGTTACAGGGACTTGGTGGAGTGTTACGGTAGGAGGATCATGCTATAGCTTATGCTTCCCACAAGCTTAAGCCTCACGAGAGTAATTACCCCACTCACGACTTGGAGTTAGCAGCAGTCGTATTTGCACTTCAAATTTGGAGACATTATCTCTTGGGAGAGAAATTTGGCCTATTCATAGATCACAAGTCACTGCAGTACTTATTCACTCAGAGAGAGTTGAATATGCATCAGCGAAGGTGACTTGAATTTATGAAGGACTACCAGTTCGATATCCAATACCACTAGGGGAAGGCTAACGTAGTAGCTGATGCGTTGAGCCGGAGGCTAGTAGGTGAGGTAGCTGAGGTGTAGAAAGTGAAATGGAAGGAGTTGGATCACCAGGATGTAGTTTCTCCATCATTTATGTCAGTTATGACAGTTACACCCCAGATAGTCATGAGGGTTGTATAGGCTCGGGCAGCAGATCCACTATGCCAGGATCAGATCTTATAACTCTTAACTGAGGGAGCTTAGTCTTAATTTGTGGGTTTATATGGGGGTTTGATCTTCAATGGATGCCTAGTTGTCCCAAAGGGAGAGGATCTATGACATGTGGTGATGACACAGTCACATGGTTCTCCATTTTCGATTTATCTCGAAGGGGATAAGATGTACCAGGACGTGAGGTGGTAGTATTGGTGGATTGGAATGAAGAGATACATTTCTATGTTCATCTCAAAGTTTGTCACCTGTTAGCTAGTCAAGGTAGACCATCACAAATCGATAAGGTTTATTCAGCTGCAAGAGATTCTATGTAAAAATGGGAGAGCATTACCATGGATTTCATCACACGGTTTCCTACTTTTTAGAGGGGTCACAATTAAATATGGGTGATTATGGATCGGTTGAATAAGGTAGCCCACTTTCTACCAGTCCGGACTGACTATACTACGGCACAGTATGCCCAAATTTTTATTATATAGGTAATCAGATTACATAAGGTGCCCCTAAATATTGTGTTTGACTGAGATAATATTTGTGTGTCTCTTTTTTGGGAGTGCTTCCAAGAGGCCATGGGTAACGAGTTGCAATTGAGTATGGATTTTCAACTGCAGATGGACTGGAAGACTGAGTGGACTAATCAGATGCTGAAAGATATGTTACGTACGTGTATTCTGGATTTTAGGGGAGGTTAGGAGCAATACCTTCCACTGGTGGAGTTTGCATACAACAACTCCTATCTGTTTACTATTGGCATGACCCCATTTGAGGCATTGTACGATAGACCTTGTCGTTCTCTCCCTTATTGGTTAGAGGTGGGGGGCCACAAGCTACTCAGGACAGAGGTGATTCAGGGTATGTCAGCTAGGATTAAGATAATTACAAGTCGCATACGGTTTGCTCAGGATAGACAGAAGAGCTAAGTCGATGCCAAGAGGTTCTTTAGGGAGTTCAGTGTGGGTGACCAGGTATTGCTGCGAGTATCTCGTATAAAGGGGATAATGCGATTTGGGAAGAAAGGAAAGTTGGTGCCGAGGTATGTAGGGACATTACCTATTATTGAGTTGATTGGGCCAATGGCTTACAGACTTAGGTTCCCTGAGCATTTGAATAGGATTCACGATGTATTCCACATTTCTTCATTGAAGAAATATCTTCGGGATGAGTTGGCCCAGACCCATATTGCTTTATAGGGGATTTCAATTTTCTTGTCCATAGCCCTTCGCTCATTGGGGCATGGATATTGTGAGGACCTTACCAGTGAAATAGGAAGTATTCAATTGCTGCCACTCGTTACTTCACTGTGTGGAAGCTAGTTTGTTTGGAGAAACATCTTTACAAGGTTTACAATCCCTAAAGTTTTAGTAACCGAAAATAGGAATCAATTCAACAACAACATCTTTAGAGATTTCTATACGGAATATGGGATCCGAATTCACTACGTCTTAGTCATTTTTCCATAATATAATGGTTAGACTGAGATCTCCAACGAGACACTACTCGCTAGGATGAAGCGCTAATTTGAAAATACACATGGAATATTAGTGGAAAAGCTTTCATATGTCCTCATAGCCTGAGAACAACACCTAAAATGCCGAAAGGAGAAACCCCATACTCTTTGGCATGCGGCATGGAAGTAATCATACTTCTAGAGATCGGTCTTCTAACGTTGAGGACGGCAAAAATTAAAGATGGACAAAATGATGATCGATAGCCTACGGGTTGAGGTTATCGAAGGGATGAATAGAGAAGGCCCTCAAACATCTCACCGCTTACCAGCAAGAGATTTTCGATAAAGTGACATGAAGGCCAAGATCAAGGAATTTAAACTGGGTGACCTTATTTTAAGAAAGCTCATACTAGTATCCAAGAAGCCTTTAGATTGAAAATTAAGACCAAAATCACAAGGACGCTATAGAGCAGCATCAAAAGGATGGGCATCTTGCCATCGGTAAGAATTAGATGGCACTGTAGTCATGGAATTCAATGAACCTTAGGAAGTTTCATCACTAGTTAGGTTTTTCCTTTTGCAAATGCTTCAACAAAATGTCCGTATCAATAAAAGTTGTTCCATCTGAATTTGCATCTATGACATTCTACTTCAGCATAAACCCACCATAAAGTGATGGTACCGCATTGGGATGGTCAGCCTTGAAAAGTCATAAACACACTTAGTAATTGGATGGTACTATATCGAAATAAGTTGGTCGTCTACGTTTGGCACATAAACCCACCTAAAAATTGTATCACGTGCCAAGTTGGGATGGTCGGCCTGGAACATGCAAAACCCCGTCTAAGAATTGGTTGGTATAATTTAAAAATTAGTTGATCTCTTAAATTTGACACATAAACCCACCTAAAAACGATGCTACATACCATGTTGGGATGGTCGCCTATAACATACATAAACCCATGTAAGAATTGGGTGGTGCAACTTATAAATAATGCAGCCACCTAGGTTTGGCACATAAACCTACCTAAAAATTGTGGCACATCCCAACTTAGGATGGCCTTCCTTGAAAAGCCATAACCCCTCTTATGAAATGGGCGGTAGAACCTGTAAATAAGTTGGTCGCATTCGTTTGGCAGATAAATCCACCTTAAAACGGTGGTACATCCCAAGTTGATATGTTAGGCATACAATAAGTATAAACCCACCTACGAATTTGGTGATATGACTTGAAAATAAGTAGGTTGCCTTTTTTTGGCACACAAACCTACCTGAAAATGGTGGTACCTTCCAAGTTTGAATTGTGAGACTTGGATAGGCATAAAACCATTAAAAAAAATTAGGTGTTATGAGTTAAAAATAAGTTGTTCGCCTACGCGTTGCACATAAATCCAACATAAAATGTTGGTACATCCTAAGTTTACACAACTAATTTTTTTTAAGGTCAATCAAACAATAAATTAGACTCCAGATGGCCAATAAATTTTGGTCAACAAGTGAGGTAGGTCAACATTGCTTTGAAAAAATGTGAACATTATTATATTATCACTCCTGATAATTATATATTGTCTTTGTAATATATGTGGAACACGTACTGCATAAATATAGTATCTTTCCTAGTATATTGCACGTGATATCCTAAACGCATTATACTTTTTAAGTGATAAGACTTGTTAATGTTTTAAACAGACATTAAAGAAATATAACCAATAATTATTAGTCTAGTTTGGATCATAAAAAAAACTTTATACCAAATAATATCATTGTAAAAAAACAAAACGTGTCAATATTTATTATGAAAATTACCCAAATGTGAAATGTGTTTAATTTACGTCTTCTTCTTTATTACTATATAGAAATAACATTAAATATGACACCCTTTTTGTCTCAAATTACCCAAATTTTTTATTTTGAATTGTCAAGTTATTTACTTCAACCGTCGTACTAACTACTAATTTACCAGAGAAATGAATAACTCATCTCTATCTCTACTACTTAAAAAGAGGGAAGTTCCTCTTCAAATCTCAAAGTACTAAACTACCCTCATTAAATTAACATTTCCTATCATACCCTTAATATTAGTCTCATACATTGATTAAATTAAAATCATTCCATGAATCTTAACTTGATACTTTCTCTCTCCTAATACATTCTAACAAAACTTCCAAATACATTCATCTTGAAACCCTAAAAAATCAAAAGTCAACTGCCCAAGTTCCTTCATCTTCCCATCAGATTCATATTGCATAGTTTCTTCGTTATTGTTTCTTGTCCAAAAAACAAGGTTAATACTCATAATTTCCTCTCTAATTTTTTACTCCTTTTTCATTTGCCATCAAAAGTATGCATTTGTTAATTTGAGAGCAAATACATAATTTTTGTAATTATATCTATCTCATTCATGAATGTTGTCTCTCTTTTGTGATCAGATTTTGTATTTTTAATTTTATTGTTGTTCTATTCATGTTTTATAATAATTCTAAATTCAATGTTAATTTCAGAAAAATTATATATGTTTTTTAAGTTAAGGAATTACCAAGTTCACACCTTATTAGAGTATTATTTTGTATGCATTCATATGTATTTTTCAGTTGGACATATTTGTATTCATGTTTATTTCTTAAAGATTCTAAAAATTCTTAAAACACTCCAATTACTTTTTAAAAGACAAACTTGCCCATTTCTCTAAAGATCAAATAAATTTTTTTTTATTTGTTAATTTTTTTTCAATAAAAAACTGTATTTTAAACATTTTTTTATTTTTTAAAATTAAAAAATAATTGTTTTTTATAAAAACTGTTATGATAGTTTTAATTATTTAAAAAAATTGTTATGATACTGTTATAGAAGTTTTTTTTTAAGATGGATTTAAAAACTGTTTTTTTTTTTTTAAAAATATTTTTTACATAAAATTGGGGGGAAAATTAACAAATCAAAAACTGTTTTTTAAATTGAAAATTATTTTTATAACCGAACACGACTCAAATAAAAGCAGCTCGACATAACGCGACACGAATTTTTTTTTTTTAACCAAACATGAATACGATCCTAATAAAAGTGACACGACACAACATGAAATATTATTTTTTTACAAAACACGAACACGATCCATGTAAAAGTGTCACGCCACAATATATGTTATTTTTTTAACGAAATACGAACCCAACCAAAATAAAAATGACACGACACAGAGAAAAATCTTATTTTCACCTATAAAAGTAATATGACACAACACGAAATCTCATTTTTTACCAAATACTAACACAACCCACTTAAAATGCAACACGACAAGTGGGCCGTGTTCGCATTTCGTAAAAAATGGATTTTGTGTCATGTCATGTCACTTTCATATGTTCCATATTCATTTTACGTAAAATTAAGATTTTGAGGTGTGTCGTGTCATGTCGTGTTAATTTTATCTTGGTCGCGTATTATAAAACATTTTAAATAAAGTGTACAAAATAAACAGTTTTAAACAATATTTTAAGTGCCCAAAGATTTTATTTAAAAAAATTGTTTTAAGTAAAATCCAAGCATGGGAGTGTTTTAAGAAAATTGTTACAAAAATTCTAATAGTTACAAAAATTGTTTTATAAAAATAAAAACTCAGTAGTCCCAAAACAGTAACTATTAGAATCTTTTTTTTTTAAATAAAATCTTTAGGCACTTAAAAAATTGTTTAAAACTGCTTTTTTTTCTACATTTTATTTAAAATATTTTATAATACCGCCTATATATACCGCTGGTGCGTACCAAGATACTAAAAAAATTGTTCCCACCTATGCGTACCGTTGGCGTGGACCATTTTTTTAAATAGTAAAAAGATTATTTTTGAAATTCCTCTGTGTTGGAATTTTTTCACATTTTATGGTTCAATGTATTCATTTTGTCTCTCTACATACATATATTCTTCTTATTAAGTCTTACGTCAGTTCCTGTTGTAACTCCCCAACTAAGAAAAACATAACTTCCAAGAACAACCAAATAAGTGAGCAAAATGAGTCCAAATTACCTTACTGAAGCTGCAATTAAATGCCTTGGTTGAATTATCTTTGTCAACTCAAACACACACTCTAAACTATATCTTTAGCATCTTTAGATACATAGTGTTCAAAGAATTTCAGTTTGTTCTTCCCTGCTCTTAATATTTAGTACTGAGTATCACTTATTTAGTTCATGGTTTATGGATACTTATGGAATACATTTCACTTATTTAAGTACCATAATTTTTTTTAATTTTTTAAAATAAATTTACAATTGTTGTTTTCAATTCATCTGATTGTTGAGTAAATTATTTTAATTTCTTGGAAACTTAGGTTTGACCATACTTATTAACCGGATGGATTCTCTTTGTTATTTTGTGTGACACCCCGACTAATTAAATACCGGGTAGCTACTCCTTTATAAAATTAATTCAAAATGCCAAGTTGGCTCAGTTAATAGCATCACTGTCGAAAACATTTTATTATTTCTAACCACCTAGTATTTAAAAAGCAAGTTGCCAAATTTTAATTTAAGTCTGATTAACATGCAACAAGTGTAAAATGAAGAAATATATAACACCATTCACCATGCTGAAATAAAATGAATAACCATCACAATAGAGTAAATAAAGTCTAGAGGAAAACTCCTCACTACAATCCCATAACTGAAATAAATAAACTGAAACAAATACATGCTAAAGTCTGAAATCTGAAATGTAAAAGATGTCTCTAAAGGAATGGGCAACATGCCCTACAACTGATAGATAGTGACTCTGGAATCCAAAGAGATAGAAGCGTCTACATGCAAATCCCTGTAGCTTCCACAAGCAGCTACAGCTCGTCACCTGAATGAGTACCTATGCTTGGTGTCCTTGTGGCTGGGCACCTAAAATGGTTTTACAAAGAAAAAGAGATTTGAAAAGCAAACGGGTCAGAGCCCGAATGTGGAGTTATATTTTAAAAACCTGCAAGTGCTTTAAAAACATTTAAAACATTAAATGCAAAGTACATGTTAGGACGTGCACTCACATGATATTCTCACCTCTCGTCTAATTGTGCACTCCTAACGCAAGTACCCATCTATATCGACCCATACTACTAGCTAACTGACAACATAACTAGCTAGACTGCCAAAGGTTCTACCCATTTTACACGGTTCCATTTAACATAATAACGCTCGTAATTAAATAGAGGTTTAACGTAAACTCCGTTACTAAATATGCCATATATATAATTATCAGTTAACTCCTTATATATCTCGAAACAATACCGTAATATAGTTACAACATTAACATGAGGATTCCCATTAATTTAATGTATATTATTCATATCATAAATATACAATACAAGCACCCCGCAATCTAAGCTGTAGTGCACACATACTCTGCTATCCATCCCGGTACATCACGTACATAAGGATCACACATTCCGAATCTCTCAGGAATAGTTCAAACACAAATCACAAATAGTGGAGCCGAACACAGTCACCATCACGTGGGTCACGCACATACCTACGCTCCCACGGTCAGCGGACTTATTAATATCACAATAAGTCTTTCTATGACCTATGTTCATCAAGGTACCAGTCTATATCCCCCCCGTAGGCACACAAGGATTAGAGGGTCCTAAGCGAACGCAAACCTCCCGTGATAGCAAGTATGGTAGGTATGTCATTCACACAATCCATATACCAATACTAAGCAAACACACATCTTAGTAATACCATATTTTAATCGTAGTACTTTTCTCATTCTCGTACTAACTCGTAATTATCACTATATATTCTATACCGGTTTATAATCATACGTGTCATAATTACTTCTCACGTCGTAGTGGACACTCACGTCTCGACCCAAACCGTCCATGTAATACCACTCTCGTATGTGAATTTCTCCTCATAAATACCCAAATGTCCCAATCCTATCATTACTACATCTACGGAATGATATCTATATCCTCAAATCAGTTTACGGAACTCCAAAAGTCAAAACAGTCCAAAATGGCCCAAACTGTCAACTCGTTAGAAGTCTCGTTCGAACGAGACTTCGAACGAGTTTGGACTGTCAGGTCGTTAGAAGTCTCGTTCGAACGAGGCTGTTCGAACGAGATCCCAGTTCGTTCGAACGAACTGACCCTTCTAACGACATCTCGTTCGAACGGGATATCGAACGAAAATCCCTACTCGTTAATAACGACTGGTCAACTCGTTAGAAGCTCGTTCGAACGAGTTCGTTCGAACGACCTGGGGGCTGCTTCTAACGAGCTACCAGTTTCGGCCCAGATTTTTTTCCAATTCGTTTTTCACCATTTTTAACACTTTAATCCTTCTCCAAAGTTCATCCCAATAACGTTTTAGGGTCTCTAATTCATCCTAAACATATTTACATCATCTCCTAACATGTTTTCAAGGATTAAATCATCATACCATCAACTAAATTTACAAATCTCTACACTTTTCCCAATTTCTCTAGAACATGAACCCTAGGTTTATATCATCATCAAATCCCAGAATTTATTTGGTTTTAATTCCTTCAAATCACAATTAATATAAGGGAAATCATCTACCTATCATACTACATGCAATCCTCTTCATAATCTCCAAGTTCTAAACTTCAAACTACATGGGTTTTCATTATCTTTCAAGAACAGTTGTAATTTATCAATTTTCTAACATGGAGGAAACATTCTACGAATTTAAATATGATTAAAACACTTGCCTTGGTTTGATTTCTGGTTTGATGTAGATTTGATGAAGAATTTCTGCAGAATTCCTCTCTCTCTCTCCTTCTCCAAGCTTTCTTCTCTAAAAAGGCTATGGTGGCTTGGGTTTGCTTTGGGGAAACTTATGAAAACCTAATTTAATAAACCTCCGTAGCTTGTTGGGTTAATAAGGGTTGGTTGGGTCAATTCCTTATCAGATTACAACTCTCAATTTTCGTCACTTTTACTTCCTCAAAATGTAAAATTACCAAAATACCCTTTATGGTGCCGGTATGGCCTAAAAATACCCCGGGACCCAAACTATACCCTTGGCTAGTGTTTTCTGACTATCTCGACCCTTCCGGACGCGTTGGCACACTCAAAACGACCATATGGATTATAGATTTTAAATTCACTTTTATTAACAAAATATTATACCGTGGCGCGGCGGTCCCACGCGTCTCAACAAAATTTCTACAATGCCGTATATAAATCCCACGACAAATTTTATAATACCAAATACATATATAATCGTATATGCACACAATCAAATACTAATTCGCATCTCATTAGTATTTTTATCCCGGATTAATTTCCAATTAATACGCATTTAATTAATTAATCCTCAAAATAAATATAGTCAAAAGTACGGGGTATTACATACTTCCCCCCTAATAACTGAATTTCGTCCCGAAATTCGAAACTAGAAAGTACCTGCTAAAAATAGCTCTGGATAACGTTCGCGCATCTCATCCTCGCGCTCCCATGTGGACTCCTCGACATTATGATGTCGCCACTGAACACGCACTAACGGGACTATCTTTGACCGCAGTTTCTTCTCGCTTCGGTCCAAAATAGCAATTGGCCCCTCCTCGTAGGAGCTATCCGACTGGAGATCGATGTCCTCCACAGCAATGTGAGAATGAGCCAAATTATCTCTAAGGTATTTCCTCAGCGAGGAAATATGGAACACGTCGTGAATCCGATGCAAGTGCTCCGGTAGTCCAAGTCTATACGCAACCGGTCCGATCCGCTCAATAATAGGAAACGGCCCCACATACCTCGGTGCCAACTTCCCCTTCTTCCCGAATTGCATAATCCCCTTCATCGGAGATACCCTGAGCAAAACCTGGTCCCCCACTTGGAACTCTCTGAAAAACCTTTTCGCATCAGCATAACTCTTCTGCCTGTCTTGAGCTACCCGAATGCGACTCCGAATCAACTCAATCCTTGCCGAAGTATCCTGAATCACTTCTGGTCCAAGTAGTTTGTTGTCCCCCACCTCCAACCAACATACTGGGGAACGACAAGGCCTACCGTACAATGCCTCAAACGGAGCCATGCCAATCGTGAACTGATAGGAGTTGTTGTAAGCAAACTCCACCAGTGGAAGGTACTGCTCCCATCCACCCCCGAAGTCAATAATGCACATGCGTAGCATGTCTTCCAATATCTGATTGGTGCGCTCTGTCTGCCCATCGGTCTGCGGATGATAAGCCGTACTCAACCGCAATTCCGTGCCCATGGCCTCCTGGAAACTCTCCCAAAACCTCGAAACAAATATCTTGTCTCTGTCAGACACGATATTTAGGGGCACACCGTGAAGTCTCACAATCTCTGAAATGAAGAGCTGGGCATACTGTCCCGCAGTGTAATCAGTCCTAACGGGTAAAAAGTGAGCGACCTTGGACAACCAGTCCACAATTACCCAAACGGAGTCGTGACCCCTCTGCGACGTAGGCAACCCCGTGATAAAATCCATTGATATGCTCTCCCACATCCACACCGGAACTTCCAACGGCTGTAGCAATCCTGCCGGTCTCTGATGATCCACTTTTACAAGCTGACAAGTGGTGCATTTCGAGACAAACTCAGTGATATCTCTCTTCATACCTCTCCACCAATACTGCCATCTCATGTCTTGGTACATTTTGTCCCCTCCGGGATGTACCGCGAACCGTGAGTCGTGCGACTCTGCCATAACATCGTGCCGCAATTCTTCCCCTTCCGGAACTACCAATCTCCCATTGAAGCGTAATCCCCCGTCTGAGCTAACGGTATAGGATTCGGCTCCCTCTGCAAGTAATCGAACTATCTGCTCTTGACAGAACGAGTCATTAGCCTGTGCCCGTACTACCTTTGCGACAATCTGCGGTGTAACAGTCATCACAGACATGAAAGATCGGGCCACTGCATCCTGGTGTCCCAATTCCTTCCACTTAGCTTTCCACACCTCTGCCACCTCATCTACTGGCCTGCGGCTCAACGCGTCTGCTACCACGTTAGCCTTACCTGGGTGGTACTGTATGTCGAACTAGTAGTCCTTCACAAATTCAAGCCACCTACGCTGTCGCATATTCAATTCTTTCTGCGTGAACAGATACTGTAGTGACTTGTGGTCTGTGAACAGCTGAAACTTCTCCCCCAAAAGATAGTGCCTCCAAATCTGTAAGGCAAATACCACTGCTGCCAACTCCAAATCATGCGTGGGGTAATTCTTCTCATGAGGCTTAAGCTTACGGGAAGCATAAGCTATGGCCTGTCTCTCCTGCTGCAATACACCTCCCAGTCCTTGCAAAGACGCATCGGTGTAAACCAAATACTCAACTCCCGGTCTCGGCAATGCTAACACAGGTGCTGAGGTCAATTTGTCCTTCAACTCATCGAATGCCAACTGACAGGCATCACTCCAAATGAACGGCACACCTTTACGAGTAAGATGTGTCAAAGGACCTGCTATCTCTGAGAAACCCCGAATAAACCTCCTGTAGTATCCTGCTAGACCCAAGAAACTACGAATCTCCGTTGGTGTCGTGGGCTGTCCCCACTCCCTCACCGCTGACACCTTCCCCGGATCAACTGATATTCCCTGGTCGGAAATAATGTGACCCAAGAACTGGACTTCCTTCAACCAAAACCCGCACTTCTCGTATTTTGCATACAGCTCGTTCTGACGAAGTGTCTGCAAAACCTGCCTCAAATGCTCGGCGTGCTCCTCCTCTGTCTGAGAGTAAACCAGAATGTCATCAATGAAGACAATGACAAACTGATCTAGGAAATCTCTGAACACCCTGTTCATCAAGTCCATAAACACTGCTGGAGCGTTGGTCAAGCAGAAAGGCATAACCCGAAACTCATAAGAACCATATCTCGACAAGAACGCGGTCTTCGAGACATCCTCCTCCCTGATACGCAACTGATGGTATCCCGACCTCAAGTCAATCTTCGAGAAGAAAGAAGCTCCCCTCAACTGGTCGAATAAGTCATCGATTCGAGGCAACGGATACTTATTCCGTATCGTGACCTTATTCAACTCTCGGTAGTCCACACACAACCTCAGTGAACCGTTCCTCTTCTTCACAAACAAAACCGGAGCGCCCCAAGGTGAGGTACTCCTGCGAATAAAGCCTTGTCCCAACAACTGCTCTATCTGATCCCGTAGCTCTCGCATCTCAGCCGGAGCCATACGGTACGGTGCACGTGCTATAGGTCTCGTACCTGGTAGCAAATCTATAACGAAATCTATCTCCCGACTGGGCGGTAAGCCTGATATCTCCTGAAACACATCTGAATACTCCCTGACAATCGGGATCGAATCTAAAGGAATCACAACCTCCTTAGAGGTATCCTCCTCAATGTAATACAGATGAGCGGTCGATCCTCCCTCTGGGCGAGGCATCGCCACTATAAACATCTCTTGCCCCGGAATGGCAAAAACAATGCTCCCGCTGAAGCAATCAATCATGGCCCTATATGCTACGAGCCAATCCATACCGATGATCACATCATGAACATGCATGTCTAACACTAACATGTCTGCAGGCAATACCAAACCACCGATCTCTACCCCCACTCCCCGGCATATAAAGAAAATAAGTGACCCACTCCCTAATGGTGAGTCGACACACGTCACTGTGCTCTCTGCCGTAGCTAACAATCCTAAAGCTTTCGCGAAGTGAGTAGCTATAAAACAATGTGTAGCACTCGTATCAAATAACACCCGACCCATAGTGCCATGGATAGGAAACGTACCCTCGATCGCGGGCGGTTCCTGTGGAACTGCAGCCTGGTGAACGTTGTAGACACGTCCATACTGTAGCTGCCCCTGCTGAGCTGGGACTGCTGGAATGGGTGGCAATGCTGCCATCTGTGGCGGTGCAGGAAGAGCGGCGGGAAACATAGGTCTCTGTGGCTCCTGGCGAGCACCCTGCTGCTGCTGCTGTGGGGCCCTGCCCCTATCAGGACAATCCTGCTTCTTATGGCCAGTCTTGCCACAAGTAAAGCACTTCCCTGGAAAGTTCCCTCCCCTCTGCCCCTGCTGTCCCCGGCCCTGGTGGCCGTTACCATTCCTCCCTTGGCCCTGCTGGCCCTGATGAAACTGCTGCCCATTCTGTCCCTGTTGGCCCTGATGGCCGTTTGGACCCTGATGGCCCTAGCGGAAACCTCCCTGTCCCTGCCTGTAGTTCCCTGACCGGAACCTCTTATTATCCCCCTCCTGGGTACCCTGCTCATTCTGTCTCTGCCCCTGACCGGTTTGTGCCCCGCTGGCACCATGTCCTCCAGTCCTGCCCTGATGGCTAGACTCCCTCGACTGCTTGCCCTCGGCCATATGAAAACGGTGGTCCTGGCAGTGCAATAATGCAGCGTTAACCACATCAGAATACGTGGCCAACGAAAAGTTCCCTAGCAGATGCTGACGGATCCTCCAATTCAACCCATCAGTGAACTTCTCTATCTTCTTCTTCTCTGTTGGAATCTCATCTGGAACGATATTCAACAGATTAGTAAACTCGGCCTCATACTCGGCCACTGTCCTGCCCTCTTGCTTCAAACTCATCAGCTTCCTCCTCATCTCTGTATGAACTGCGGACGAAAAGTACTTGCGGTCGAACCGCACCCAGAACTCCTGAATCGTGAGAGTATCCCTCTCCTCCGCGGTGGTAATAGACTCCCACCACTGTAGTGCAGATCCCACTAGCTTGAAAGTAGCTAGCACTTGTTTCTGAACATCAGTGCACTCATGCATCCTCAAATGCCTCTGTATGTCCTTCCTCCATTGGCTCGAGACTACTACATCTGAGCTTCCTGCAAACTCTGGCTGATGCGCTTTCTGAAAAGCGTCACGTACACGTTGCCAAGCAGACAGGAATGCATTAACCTGTACTGGCGCGGCAACTGGCGCCTGAGGCGGTGCCTGCTGAATCACGGCAATCGCGGCATTTACCGCTTGAGCTACTATAGCAGCAACCTCAGCGGCGTTCATCATACCCTGAACTGGAGCGGGCTGTGGTTCGGGCGTAGCATCCCTGGGAACTCGTCGTGCACGTCGTGGAGGCATCTGAAATAAGAACAAAGTTTATAAGTTCGCAGTTTATAAACTTAAAATAGCTGAAGAACGAAACATACACAAAAAGAGTACAACAGTCCTAAAATATAGGGCTCTATATCAAAGAAAACGTAGCGGAAACATAATAGCCGTACAGATCCTAAAGGACACTAGAACCTGATGCTCTGATACCACCTGTGACACCCCGACTAATTAAATACCGGGTAGCTACTCCTTTATAAAATTAATTCAAAATGCCAAGTTAGCTCAGTTAATAACATCACTGTCGAAAACATTTTATTATTTCTAACCACCTAGTATTTAAAAAGCAAGTTGCCAAATTTTAATTTAAGTCTGATTAACATGCAACAAGTGTAAAATGAAGAAATATATAACACCATTCACCATGCTGAAATATAATGAATAACCATCACAATAGAGTAAATAAAGTCTAGAGGAAAACTCCTCACTACAATCCCATAACTGAAATAAATAAACTGAAACAAATACATGCTAAAGTCTGAAATCTGAAATGTAAAAGATGTCTCTAAAGGAATGGGCAACATGCCCTACAACTGATAGATAGTGACTCTGGAATCCAAAGAGATAGAAGCGTCTACATGCAAATCCCTGTAGCTTCCACAAGCAGCTACAGCTCGTCACCTGAATGAGTACCTATGCTTGGTGTCCTTGTGGCTGGGCACCTAAAATGGTTTTACAAAGAAAAAGAGATTTGAAAAGCAAACGGGTCAGAGCCCGAATGTGGAGTTATATTTTAAAAACCTGCAAGTTCTTTAAAAACATTTAAAACATTAAATGCAAAGTACATGTTAGGACGTGCACTCACATGATATTCTCACCTCTCGTCTAATTGTGCACTCCTAACGCAAGTACCCATCTATATCGACCCATACTACTAGCTAACTGACAACATAACTAGCTAGACTGCCAAAGGTTCTACCCATTTTACACGGTTCCATTTAACATAATAACGCTCGTAATTAAATAGAGGTTTAACGTAAACTCCGTTACTAAATATGCCATATATATAATTATCAGTTAACTCCTTATATATCTCGAAACAATACCGTAATATAGTTACAACATTAACATGAGGATTCCCATTAATTTAATGTATATTATTCGTATCATAAATATACAATACAAGCACCCCGCAATCTAAGCTGTAGTGCACACATACTCTGCTATCCATCCCGGTACATCACGTACATAAGGATCACACATTCCGAATCTCTCAGGAATAGTTCAGATAACACAAATCACAAATAGTGGAGGCGAACACAGTCACCATCACGTGGGTCACGCACATACCTACGCTCCCACGGTCAGCGGACTTATTAATATCACAATAAGTCTTTCTATGACCTATGATCATCAAGGTACCAGTCTATATCCCCCCCGTAGGCACACAAGGATTAGAGGGTCCTAAGCGAACGCAAACCTCCCGTGATAGCAAGTATGGTAGGTATGTCATACACACAATCCATATACCAATACTAAGCAAACACACATCTTAGTAATACCATATCTTAATCGTAGTACTTTTCTCATTCTCGTACTAACTCGTAATTATCACTATATATTCTATACCGGTTTATAATCATACGTGTCATAATTACTTCTCACGTCGTAGTGGACACTCACGTCTCGACCCAAACCGTCCATGTAATACCACTCTCGTATGTGAATTTCTCCTCATAAATACCCAAATGTCCCAATCCTATCATTACTACATCTACGGAATGATATCTATATCCTCAAATCAGTTTACGGAACTCCAAAAGTCAAAACAGTCCAAAATGGCCCAAACTGTCAACTCGTTAGAAGTCTCGTTCGAACGAGACTTCGAACGAGTTTGGACTGTCAGGTCGTTAGAAGTCTCGTTCGAACGAGATCCCAGTTCGTTCGAACGAACTGACCCTTCTAACGATATCTCGTTCGAACGAGATATCGAATGAAAATCCCTACTCGTTAATAACGACTGGTCAACTCGTTAGAAGCTCGTTCGAACGAGTTCGTTCGAACGACCTGGGGGCTGCTTCTAACGAGCTACCAGTTTCGGCCCAGATTTTTTTCCAATTCGTTTTTCACCATTTTTAACACTTTAATCCTTCTCCAAAGTTCATCCCAATAACGTTTTAGGGTCTCTAATTCATCCTAAACATATTTACATCATCTCCTAACATGTTTTCAAGGATTAAATCATCATACCATCAACTAAATTTACAAATCTCTACACTTTTCCCAATTTCTCTAGAACATGAACCCTAGGTTTATATCATCATCAAATCCCAGAATTTATTTGGTTTTAATTCCTTCAAATCATAATTAATATAAGGGAAATCATCTACCTATCATACTACATGCAATCCTCTTCATAATCTCCAAGTTCTAAACTTCAAACTACATGGGTTTTCATTATCTTTCAAGAATAGTTGTAATTTATCAATTTTCTAACATGGAGGAAACATTCTACGAATTTAAATATGATTAAAACACTTGCCTTGGTTTGATTTCTGGTTTGATGTAGATTTGATGAAGAATTTCTGCAGAATTCCTCTCTCTCTCTCCTTCTCCAAGCTTTCTTCTCCAAAAAGGCTATGGTAGCTAGGGTTTGCTTTGGGGAAACTTATGAAAACCTAATTTAATAAACCTCCGTAGCTTGTTGGGTTAATAAGGGTTGGTTGGGTCAATTCCTTATCAGATTACAACTCTCAATTTTCGTCACTTTTACTTCCTCAAAATGTAAAATTACCAAAATACCCTTTATGGTGCCGGTATGGCCTAAAAATACCCTGGGACCCAAACTATACCCCCGGCTAGTGTTTTCTGACTATCTCGACCCTTCCGGACTCGTTGGCGCACTCAAAACGACCATACGCATTAAAGATTTTAAATTCACTTTTATTAACAAAATATTATACCGTGGCGCGGCGGTCTCACGCGTCTCAACAAAATTTCTAAAATGCCGTATATAAATCCCACGACAAATTTTATAATACCAAATACATATATAATCGTATATGCACACAATCAAATACTAATTCGCATCTCATTAGTATTTTTATCCCGGATTAATTTCCAATTAATACGCATTTAATTAATTAATCCTCAAAATAAATATAGTCAAAAGTACGGGGTATTACATTTTGTAATTTCTATTCAATGAACATGAATGCAGTTTCTCTGGCTCACGTAATTTATCTTTGAAAGTTGTTGTATTGATATGTTAAGAATGATAATCCATCCATCATATTATGAAAATGTAATGACTAAAAAGAATTAATTCCATGTTTAACTTCATAGTGATGATTAAGTAATTAAACATTTGGGTATCAATTCTTCACTTAGCGGTTTCCTTCTAAGGATTGACAGTGGGACGGAAGCAACAACACATGATGAGGTTCCCGAACAGTCTCTCATTGACATTATCTTCCCATCACTAAATATAAATGTCAACTCACCAAACTTCTTGACAGATCGAGCAATTCTTACAACAACAAACGAGCACGTAGACTCACTCAATGATATGATGATTGATATGTTCTCCGGAGAATTAAAGACATTAAATAGCTTTGATGAAGCTGTGGATGACACGCACAACTATTACCAAGGAGAATTTTTAAATTATTTGATGTCGAATGGATTGCCACCACACGCATTGAAACTTAAACATAATTGTCCAATCATTCTTCTACGCAATATAAATCCATCAATTGGATTATGTAACGGAAAAAGAATGTTGTACAAAGGTTCTTCGGCTAATGTCATTCATGTTCGTCGCTCATAAAGTTGAAGAGGAAGAAGAACCATTGAATCCTAACAAACGTCAAAAGCAACATATTTAAGCATTAAATTTTCAGTTTTTAGAATTACACACTGTTTTTATCAAATGTCATCTTTCAATAACTGCGATTTGGAATTTGCTTGCTGAAGCTTTTTAACTTCTTTTTTTTTTAATGATATTTCCCTATAAATCATTTCAAGTTAATTTCATTATGATATATTTATTCGGATTATATATACATTCATGTTTGTGTGTATTTCTTCCTGCTTTTGAGTAGGGAGTTTCGAGTTCGTTTGTGATAGATTTAGAGAATTCACGGGAATATCTTGTATAGTTTACAGTTGAATGGAGGTTTGATTTTGGGGGGTAATGATTGATGCTTCGTACTAGGTACTTTATGTTATATTCTAACAAAACAGATTCTATATAATATGTTGCAAGTATTTTATTACTTTGTCCTTCACAGATTTGCAGTGAAAGATTAATATCTAGAAACGGCCACACGTGCAACTCACGTGGGCACAACTAGTGACAATAAATAAGTCAAATACGAATAAATAACTGTTTAAGACCCTTTCCGTCTGAAAACACAAACTTAGGGGTCGTTTGTTTTTACCTCTTAAGTCTGAATCTGAACCATTCAGACTTAAGAGGTACCAAAAAGTGTTTGTTTTTTTAAATGATTAAGAGGCTAACGGCTATATTTGGCTCTTAATGATTAAGAGGTTGAATTAGGTCTGAAGTCTGAATCTGAAATCTGAATGAGTCTAAATACATTCATTCAGAGATACATTCAGACATAAAAACAAACATATTTTTCAGATTCAAATTTCAGACTTCAGATTCAGTCTTCAGATTTCAGATTCAGACTTCAGATTCAGATGAAAAAACAAACGCAACCTTAATTACAAAACTTGTTATTACAAATCTAGCAAAAGCATGTGTGGAAAACATTTGAGAGGGCTACCCTTCATCTTCATCTTTTAACTGATATTGGAAATTGCTTGAGTTGATAACCTTCATGTTCATCAGCATCTGCTAATAAACGTGGTTGTGATTTCAAGTCCTTGTGCTCCCATTCTTCAAAACCCATACTCCACTCGAGAAGCTAAAGCAAATTCTGAAGAGTTGAATTGAATGGTTGAACTGTTTTAGAGGGAAAAAGACGGGGGTTGAATGTTAAGTTAAATAGTAAAAAACAATCTTTTCGTGATTACCCATTTGACCATATTTTCTTTTGCTACAAATCAACGAAGGATGATGCTCTCGGATGTGTTTAATAACATTAATTTTCAAGAAAAATATAATATATAGAATCATTTTTCATCATTTGAGTGTTTAATAAATAAAATATTATATGAAATTGATTTCTTTAAAATAAATCAAGTAATCACTTTTTTCATACAAAGATATAATTAAAAAACATTCTCCCACCTTGTTATTCATTTTACATGGAAAAGAATTGCTACACCAAAAAAATTAATAAAAAATCCAGAAAATAAATAAAAAATTAAAAAATAATGAAAAAACATCCAAAAAGTGAATAAAAACCAACCAAAAATAATACAGGAAGTGAATAAAACGCCGAAAATCATGAAAAAATTCCAAAGAATGAATAAAACTCTAAAAATAATATAAAAATAAAGAAAGTGAATAAAAATCCAAAAAATGATGAAAAATTAAAAAAAATGATGAAAAAAATACAAAAAAGTTAAAATCCCAAAAATAATGAAAAAAAATCCAGAAACTTAATAAAACCCCAAAAATAATGGGAAAAACATCCAGAAAGTGAATAAAAACACCAAAAAAATTTACAAAAAAGTTAATAAAACACCAAAAATAATTTTAAAAAATCCAAAAAATGAATAAAAACTGAAAAAACTGAATTTTTTCTTTCCAAAAAGTGAATTAAAATCCAAAATAATGAAAAAAATACAGAAAGTGAATAAAACCCCAAAAAGAATGGGAAAAAATCAAGAAAATGAATAAAACAAAAAAATAATGAAAACAATACATAAATTGAAATAATAGAGTTTTTGGACTTAGTCCTAATTGTCAAGAAGAGTTAAAAATCCCATAATTTTTTATATATAAATGGTCTTATAACTGCCAACTGTTATACACATAGGAAGCCACGTTTTTGTCTTTAACCAAAACCCATGTATGTTAGGAAGCCACGTTTCTTTGAAAGGATCGGAGGCCAAAAAAAAATGTATGGGTTCAAAGACCATGAAATGACAGTTTTGAGGACTATATGCCTTTTCTCTCTTGAAATAAAACCCAAAAATAATGAAAAAATTCAGAAAGTGAATAAAACCCTCTAAAAATTGAAAAAAAGTCCAGATAGTGAATAAAAACCCAAAAAAATGAAAAAAAATTCAGAAAGTGAATAATACCCCAAAAAATAATGAAAAAATATAGAAAATGATTAAATTGAATAAAAACCCCAAAAAAATGAAAAAAATTCCAGAAAGTGAATAAAACCTAAAAAATAATGAAAAAAACCGAAAAAAAATTAATAATAGCCCAAAAAAATGAAAAAAAAAATTCATATTGTGACTAAAACCCCAAACATAATAAAAAAAAATCCAGAAAGTGAAAAAGACCCCAAAATAAAGAAAAAAATACGGGAAGTGAAAAAAACAAATAATGAAAAAAATTCCAAAAAGTGAATCAAAACCCAAAAATAAAGAAAAAAAATCCAAAAAGAGAATAAAATCGCAAAAATAATGAACAAAAACCTGAAAATTAATAAAAACCCCCCAAAAAAAATGAAAAAAAATCTCGAAAGTGAATAGAAACCCATTAACCCCGAAATTAATTTTAAAAAGCACCCATAAATTATTTAAAAAGTTCAAAATTATTAATAAAGAAAAAAATAATAGATATTATAAAAACGCTTAGAATTTTTTTTTAAAAAAAGTATAAATAAAGAAAAACAAAAAATAATGAAAAAAATACATAAAATGAATATTAGTCCCAGAATTAATTTAAAAAACACCAGAAAATAAATAAAAAAGCTCAGAAAAAAAACAAATCAATAAAAATACAAAAATGATAAAAAAGAAATACAGAAAATAAATAAAAAATCAAAAATATACATTATCCCCTGAATTAATTTAAAAAAACACCCAGAAATTTATTAAAAAGTCCGAAATTTTTTAATTAAGAAAAATAGAGGAAGATGAAAAGGAGCTAAAACAATTAAATAAATGGAAATGAATAAAAACCTTAGAAAAATAATAAAAATGCAAATATTAGGAAAAAAACTAAAAAAACAAGAGAATTAAAAAAACAGCCTTGGCGACAGGGGGGGTGAAACAGGGTGAAGTGGGGGCGTGGGTGGGGTGGGGTGGAGTGGATTTTATTTTCATTCATTTTTTTTATTTTTTCTTAATAATCTTGACAAAAAAAATTTGGTTTTTTTATATTTGTTTTTTTAAATTCATTCTGGGGCTAATATTTATATTCTGATTTTTTTATTCATTTTTTGTATTTTTTATTTTTGGGATTATTATTCATATTTTGTGTTTTTTTAAATTTTTTGGTTATTATATTAATTTTCTAGGATTTTTATAATTTTTCTGTTTTTTATATATGTTTTCTACTTTTTTTCCATAGAAAATTTTGAGAATCAAACACATAAAAGATGAAAATAGAACATTTTTCACCTGAAAAATAATTGCAATCAAACAACACCAACAATTTTTTTTCATAGAAAATATTTTCAAATTTTCAATTTCACGAAAATTGACTCTTAGGGTCCATTTGATAGACAGGTTGAAATTTAATTTCAAGTCATTGAAAAGCTAAAATTCAATTCTTAACCCTCCCCCAAAGAATTGAATTTCATGGCAAATTAACTTTTTGTGCATGAGGTGTTAGTATGTTAGTGTAACTTAGAATTATTTTTTTGTGCAAATGAATGCTATCAAATATAAATAAAAGATAGAAAATGTGAAAGATTTCTTATTTGTCAGGATAAATATTGCTATCAAAAGGACCCTTAGCACTTATTTTCCAATTTTTTTATCAAATACACCCTAACTGTTAAGGTTTCGTTAATATTACTTCCCTTAATCATTATATTATGCTTCAATACTATGTTACAAGCTGACATGGTTTAAGCTTTTCCTGTGCAACCCGGCGGTTAATATGAATTCTCTAGCTTTGCGTAAGAAAAATGGTTCATGTTCTAAAGACAACTTTATAACGGAAGAACGTTGATGGGTACGGAATTGCATGTTGTTTATATATTTAATTATACTTGAAAGTAATGAAATAAAAATGCTTTTAACTCAACTTAGATTCTTACATGTAAACAATAATACAATTACTATAGATCTATACAGCTACACCCATTTTTCTTAGTAAATCTTGTGCACTACACTTTTGACAGCACTTTGAATTTTACAAAAATAAAACCGTATTCTGGCTTCTAAAATTTTTTCCTTTCATTACTTTTGATAGTCCAAAATGCATCTTTTCTTAATACAGAATCAAAACCTTCGTTTATCACGAAAATACAAGATTTTGATCGTGAAACTTTCGTAAGAAGATGTTTCCTCTTTTCCATTGCATTCAGCTTCACAATATGCATTCAATATTATAAATACAATGCACAACATACTCGTGACCATAATAATTGTGTTTCCCAATTCATCATTGAATGTTATGACACGGTACACATTGACTACACTCAAATTTGAAACAAATTAAGGCTTCAAAAGGTTAAAATAACGGGTATATATATGGAATCAAACCCACATGTATATATACGGAATGGAGTTAAAACAGTTTCCGTATATTTTGACGAACTACTTGTACGTGAAAAATAAGAAGCAATGTCTATTGAAGCATTGGCAATGGCAGGTGCTGATTACTTGAAAAGTGGCATTGAGATTAAAGCATGGGAACGGTGTGATATTGAGGGGTCACCACCTCCACATCTTTTTGCAAATCAAAATATTAAAAAAAAGGTCGACAAAAAGACTACTGATGAGAGGCTAATACAGATAAGAATGCGGCAATGGGCTAAGAGGGTGGCTTCATCAATGGTCCTCAATAATGCGGTCTTGCAAACGAAGATGAATCGATTGAGCTGAAGGCACACTGTTCGATCCTTAATTCCTTCATTTTTTTTGTAGCTGTACGTTTTGCAATGAACCTACTGTAATAATACTTGTAACTATTTTTATTTTATATTACTAAACACAGATAATAACGTCGACTCCTCATTATTATTACCATGAACACTGTAATAATTAAAAAGGCAACCTACTTGATCATGAGGGCCTTGTTAACATGTCATGACAAACAACATGGCATATATATAATTTATAAACATGTTTCCAAGTAGGTAGGCTGTTCCCTCCCCTCAATTCCTTTAGCACTTCAATTCTAATTCTAATTATCTATATTATAATTCTAATACCATAGTATTAGAGATTAAATGAGGGTTCATAAATTCATTGGATTAGAGGGTTCTCTTTCTCTCTTTCATCCTTCTATTTCCCACATAAATTCACCACACTCCATGGGTCTCTTTCTCTCTTTCATCCTTTTATCTCCCACACCCTCATTAAGATCCCCTGAAGATTGGCTTTTTAGCATGCCTCATATATTCATGAATTTCCCATGCTAATTATTTTTGTGTTAGCTCCGAAAAGATTCAACCTTTTAAGTGATTGAAGGAATTAATGGTAGAATCAATGATGGAAGCACCAAATACCCAATATAAGGTAAACCTTTTTATCTTTTGATCACTTGAAAATGACACATTTTTTTCCTTCTAATTATTATTATTATTAATATTATTATTGTTATTAGTTTAGTGATTGTTTTAGATTTTTGGTTGGTTTGTTGTAAAACTCTCAATACTGTTTTGTTTCTGATGAGATGTGATTCTCCTTCTCTCATATTCTTTGATTTTTAATGCGTGATATATAAACAAATGGGTGAGCCTGTTAACTCTCATTCTAGCGTGGAAGTATCAATTTGATTCGGTAGGTTTGAGAATGATTCACTTTCTTGGGGAAAATGGTGATTTTTTGGCCAAATAAGTACTAGGAAGAAGTTGAGAAGTGTTCAACCCCCGGATCGGTAGCCCAAAAAAAGGCTTATGTTGATGCTCACTACAAGAAGATTGCTACTAGAATCTAAATGTAAGGCCCGTAATCGTTTTTTATTCTCAAACTTATACCTCTCTCATAAATGTCAAGGGACAGGAAAACAAAGGACAAAAAGGTTGCAAATTTGAACCTCATTTTCTTTTTTGGATAAAAAATAAATCTTTTTCTCTAGGGGTCTCATCATAGAATTTTTAGTGTAGGCCTTTCATTTTCATCATACATACGTGTTTATTGATATAAATCTACCAACTATTATGTGTGATCTACATGTTTCGAAATTCTAAGGACAGTTTTCTGATGATGTCATTCAACTATTTTTTTCATTGATTATTGATTTTTTTTTCTCGAATGATTTATTATAGTATTTGATGTCATGGATCAATATGTGAATAAGACTAAATCTGAATATATTAGACTAGGAAGATAAACTGAGTGGTGTTTATTACATAATATTGCTTCTCAACTCTTATATTAAAAATTTTATTAATATAAAACCAAGCTAATAGTTATATTACATGTTCTCACTTCGATCAATGGGACGAAGCTTTCAGTCCTTGAAACGGTCTGTGGGGCTCCAAACAATTTTAAAAAATCACGTGTTTATAAATTAAATTTAAATAAAGGTTATAAAAGACCGATTTATAAAATAAATATACATAAACAAATGTTTTGAAAAAACGCGAATTTCAATTGCTAATTTTTTTTATTTATAAAGAGATACTTTACAATAAAAAAACTTATTTATAAAAAAGTCGCTTCATAATGAAAATATTTTTTAAAAAAATCATTTTTTATATTTATGAAAAAGTGACGTATTTATAAAATAAAATTTATTATAGCTTTTATGATTAGTTTTTTATTTATAAAAAACAACAGTTTTAACTTTAAATTTTTTTTTCTAAAAACAATGTATTAGAAAATAGTTATAAAGAAATCATATGTACTCAAGTCCATTGTTTATAAAGTTATAAGGGCATCTTAGATAGTGCGTGAAAGAAAGTAACGAATTCATAACATTGTTGGACATTTTTAGCATCGAATTATTTCACACGAACATTAAAATTTAGCTCAAGAGTCCTAACTACAAACAAACTTTTCATATCGCCTCATTACATCCATCGGTCTCCCCCATTAATGACGATGTATTTGACCAAGAACCTGACTCTCTATTTTGGACCCCTATCTCTTCCTACCCATTTCCTATTTCTTCCATACAACCCCTATATACAATATACAATATGCGGTAGATCATCATTGTCCGACGCAATAAGGTAAGAGATGACTTGAAATAAAGTTATGAGATATTATGGACAACAACCCTCAAATGTCCAAAATAGGGAGACGACCATTTCCCAAGGCAGACAGCTGTCTTAACAAAGAACTTAAGTATGTATAGATATATTTGTAGTGGATGTAGTGGGTATTCCATAAAAAGAAAGTATATATAGGTGTGTTTTCGGATTAATTCTTTTATTGTTTTGCACAGTGGTGAAACTTTTATATTTTAGTACATTTTTATTTCTTTGGTTCTTATTTTTTTGTGAGTAAGAATAATTTGGTGTGAATAATTTAGAATTGTTTAATATTTGGGTGACTATATTGTATCGTAAGAAAAAATATTTGGAGGGTACCTTTGGAACCTATTACCATCACAGTTGCATGAGAAAATAAGGGAGAAGTAAACATTGCATGGTATATAAGTTTTGTGTTTTGATGAATTTAGGCTTATAGTAATCCTTTTTGTGCATATCATACTCAAAGTAGGCTCAATGTATGTAATAATGTAAATGTGGAGACATATAACTCATATAAATAAATAATTACTCACATTCAATATGAATAAGAGTTTTTTGAACAAAAAATGTCTATATTTATTTGTGACATTAAAGGTGAAATAATTTCAATATAAAAATAAATGTAATTTTATATGATGGACAATGCAATATAAAATATTTTTAATGAAAGAAGTGTTTAGATAATTAAAATTATTAGAATGAATTTGCATTGTACATTCGATTGTATATATGAATAAATTATAAATATTTTATATATGTCACCCACACATCGTGCGGGTTACATGCTAGTGTTAGATAAAAATATTACCCCTTTTGACACATACTGTCCTCTTAACATTTCTTTCCTTTATATCGGTGAAGTAACCACATATTGTTAAAAGATGAAATGTCGAGTAACTTGTTAAGAAATTCTAGCAATCATGTTTTTTTCACCATTTTTACTTTAAAGATTTAAATAGAGTTGTTTAAATAAATAATGTGATTCACACTTTAAACCTATTAAATATTTGATTAACACTTACGTACTTATTTTTTTTAGCAAGTGCGAATATGGCCTAATTAAAACACGAAACGACGTAGCACAGTAAGATCTTATTTTTTTTAACCTTATACGAACACTACAAAGAATCGTAGTCTTTTTTGCCTAACCTGAAGATGATTCAAAACATGCAATGTGAGATGACATGAGACACGAAATCTTTTTTTTAATCAACATTAAGAATACGGCCCAATTGAAATAGGACAAGACACATATCGATTGAAAATCTTATATTTTTACCTAAAAACAATCCAAATAAAAGTGCCACAACATGACACAACACAATTCTTTTTTTAACTAGAGATGAACACGACCCAAATAAAAGTAGCATTACACAGGACAACATAACTTCCTTGTTTTATAAACCAAACACGAACACTATTCAAATAAAAGTGACACGACACGACATGATATGAAATATTGCTTTTTTACCTATTGATTCGGCACAAATATTCCATATTTTCTCTTCAATATAGGTACTTTTACGGTCCCAAACATTACAATTATCATGAATTAATCTTGCATTTATTGCAACCAACCTTTTTGGAATGTATTTCATATTTTATGTATTTTTCATGTGTTTTACAGATTAATCGTACAATTGGATGAGAGAGAAAAGTCAAAACAGTGAAAGCTTTGAAAAAAAAGGAAGTCAAGGGAAAAACAATAAATTTTCAACCAGAACCCAAAGAAGGAGCCGACAGGGAAGTTCAAGATCTTGAGTTCATGAAAACAAAGGAAGAAACGACACCTCAATCCGATCTACAATGAAGAAGTTATGGCCACTTGAAGTTGAAAAGAAATCCAAGGGTAAAACTGTAAATAGGGAAAACAAGCAAGCTAAAATAGCAGTTATCAGACCCATAGACCAAACCGGTTCGGTTCTGGGAGCAAACCGGTTCGATTTGGTTTCCAGCGGGATTTCTTATCTTTTCCTACACTTTATCTTAAGTCATTTGGGTCAAGGCTTAACTCTTAGGCCGAATTTTGGCACTTGTTTAAGTTATTTAGTAGTCTAATTTTCATTAGTCTATACATTTCTATCTAACTAATTAACCATTATTTATTGAAGAAAAAAATATTGAATCTTTTCTACCCCAAATTGATTGGATTTTTGCTATTTTCGAAAATTCTCATTTGTTGTGAATTACCTTCATTGCATCTTTATTTCTTCAAGTTTGTTATAAAATTCTCTAATCTATTTTTTTTTTAAATTATGAACACTTGCTTGGTGGTGATAATTTGCGTGAAATTTGAATCCATGTCTATCTAAACTATTAGTGGGTTGAGGAACATGAACCCGACCTAGGTTTTTCAAAGTTAAATATAAAATTTAACATCATTAAATATTTCATCATTGGAGTTTGATACATTAATAAAAACTAATAGTGTATAACTCTTAACTCCATTTGTTCGAAGCAATCATAATGTTTGAAGATGCATTATCTGTGTTGGTAAATTTATCATTCGTGCTAATTAATTTGTTGACCAATTATCGCGCGGGGTAACGCCCAAACATAATTCGTGCTTTAAATCAGTTTGAGCGCTTATTTTAATTAATTAAATCTTTTTCTAGATTTTTTTTTCATATGCTAAGTTAATAAAGGACTTACTCCCGGTGAAACGAAAATTAAAGATAAAGAATAAGTTTTGCTAAGAAAAATATCAGTTTGGTACTTTTGAGTGACCTCCCACAAATGTATAATGATCCGGGAGTCCCCGCAATTTCGTGCAATATTGAAGATAATAAATTTGAGAGACCTTTATTAGATTTAGGGGTGAGTGTCAACATTCATATCTATTCCATATTTAGGAATCCTTATTTGGTAGATCTTTGGCCCACCAAAATTACTCTTTAACTTACGGATTGATCTATGAAAGTACCCCATGGGATAGTTGAGGATGTGATCGTCCAAATCGACTTTTTTTCCTTCCCGGTGGATTTTTTTTTAGGACAAAGATCCCTCCTCCCCCTCAAGCCATCATGTTCCCATTATCCTTTGCTGCCCTCTCCAAGATACGGCTAACGCATTAATTAATACGCATAATGGGAATATATAACTTACATTCTAGAGTATGAAATTTGAAACGAACATTTTCAACATCTTCAAGAAAAAGGGTGATGAGGATGATTTAAATGACACAGATCTTATCGGGTAGTTAGTACACGAGCATTATGACATCATGTTAGGGATCCACTAGTGGCATATTTAGTGACAACTAGCAAGAGCGAGAGAGAGAGAGAGTAGTCCTAGTTCAATCGAGAGATGAGTATTACGATGGAGTTCTTAGAGGAGGAAGAGATTGAGGGCGATGTGAGAGATGTGAGTTGGGTCTTGAGATTTAAGGAAATAACACCGAGGGAGTCCTATGAAGTTCCCTCTTATGTTAAATTTCCTAAACTCAAATTGAAGAACCTACCTTCCATTATTAAATATTATTATTATTATTTTTTTTGGGGTGGGGGGGGGGAGGGGGGGATGAGACATGTCTTGTCGTTGTATCCTCTAACCTAGATCAATAGCAATAAGGGAGGCTTATGGCTACTTTTAGGAAGCATAAAGGTTATTTTGGTTTGTCTATTACTTATTTGTCAGGTATAATTCCCTTAATTTGTAACCATAAAATCCATAAAGATGAGGATGCGAAGCACTATGAGGAGATGCAAAACAGATTGAACCTGGTCATGAAAGGCATTACGAGGATGGAAATCATAAAGTTGTTGGATAAGGGCATAATCTATCCCATCTCAAATAGTAAATGGGTTAATCCCATCCAAGTCGTTCCGAAGAAGTAAAGAATGTTTGTGTTTAAGAATGCAAAGGAGGAACTTATCTCAAAATGTACCACCACTGGGTGGCGTATTTACATTGATTACCAGTAACTCAATTTTGGCATTAAGAAAGAACACTCCACCTTACCATTCATGGCCCAAATGCTCGAGAGAGTTTCGAGCCACCCATTTTACTGTGTTTTAGACGATTATTTTTTGTATAACGAAATAAAGTTGACGTGTTTTACCAAGATATGACTATGCACATGTCCGTTTCGCACTTTTGCATATAAAAGATTCACATTTGGATTATGTAATACACCGACAAACTTTCAATGGCTCATGCTAAGTTTTTTTAGTGACATGGTTGAGGGAGGTCTTGAGGTGTTAATGTATGACTTTAGTGTCTTTGCCCCCAATTTTAGACACTGTCTTACTAATATTGAGAAGGTGCTTGCTCGATGTGTGTAATGAAATCTTGTACTAAATTGGGAGAAATGAAATTTCATGCTTAACGAAGGAGTAGTTCTAGGCCACATTTTATTATCCAAGGGGATATAAGTGTATAGGGTGAAAATTGACATAATTGTCGAACTTCACCCACCCAAGTCACTAGAAGATGTGTGCTCACTTTTGGGAAATGATGTGTTCTACCATAGTATTATTAAATATTTTAGATCGATAGTTAGGTCCTTAAGTAAATTACTCATCAAGGATTCCCTTTTGATTGGAGCGAAGCGTACTAAGAGGCATTTAAAAAATTTAAGAGTAGGCTAGTCTCCGCTTTCATTATGCAAGCTCCGGATTGGACCCTTCCATATGAGCTAATGTGTGATGCAAGTGACTACGTGGTAGGGGCTATTTTAGGCCAAATGAGAGATAAGAAAGCACATGTCATATACTACACTATTCGTACTTTAATCAGACCCCGATTAAACTACTCTACTATGGAGAAAGAGTTACAAGAGCTAGTGTTCGCTCTTGTTAAATTCCTTTCATATCTTCACAGGTCACTTATTATATGTATTACCGACCACACGACTCACAAATATCTCTTTTCCAAGAAGGATGCAAAGTTGTGCCTCATTAGGTGGATCTTGTTACTCCCAAGAATTTGACATTTCCATCAAAGATAAGAAAGGAGTAGAAAATGGTGTGGTCGATCATTTGTCTAGACTCTCATGTGATGTGTCTCAAGATCCTACACCCATAGACAAGTATATTATGGATGAGAAACTTTTTTCTACTTCCTCTCTACATTGATTTGCATACATAGTGAATTAACTAGTGACTGGGGTTGTTGCCACAAATTGAATTCTCAACAGAAGAATAAGTTTTCACTTGGTTGCACATGTTCTTTTACAACTATCCTTATTAATTTAAGCCATATCTAGTGATGTGTATTGGGGAAATGGAGACAATCTTATAGTTAGACCCAATTTACTTGGATGAGTAGGTTTTAGAGAGAGGTCGTCGCACCCCCAACATCTATAGGGTGAGTTTTTGTTGTATATTTGAGTCGTGTGAGAGCGTCTTGCGTTTCGAAGTGTGTCATGTGTATTTTAGTGAAAGTGAAATTTTTTTAGTTCTTCGAGACCCATCTCGAGAGTGAAAAATGAGTCTGTTATGAGATTGATTATTTTCGGTTAAAAATGTTGCACTTACGTTGATACTATTGAGACTTTAGGGAAACCCCCAACCTGTGCCCGAGGGAGCATGAAATTTGTGAGGACAAAGAGGAAATACAAAAAAAAATGTGTTCAGAAAATCAAACCCTCCAAGCTAAGGTTTTTATTTTGTAGACATCTAAACAGAACCGGTTCCGTTCTAGGAGCGAACCCGTCCGGCCCCTGGAACAAACCGGTTCGCTTTTCTGAGGGTGTAATTAGAATTTTTCTATTTGTCTCTTTTTTTCACTCCACCTAAAAACCACTCCCCTTCCCTTTAACCATGAAAATTAACCCAAAAACATTCCCTCCACCCTCAAACCCTTTCATTTTCCCATAAACCATCAATTTCCCACCAAATACCCTTTTATTTTCCGATAATTTCCCACCATTTCCCTCTTATAAATACTCCGCTCCTCCACCATTCTTCCTCACACCTTCAAAATTCTCTCATATCCTAGAATATTCTCTAGTTATCCATAAATTCCATTCGTTCACAATGGCCCCTATGCTCTACTTGAAAAAATACGAATCCGCCGATGTCACCAAGAGTGACAACCGAGTGATATTACATTCCCCACATGAATGGAACAAGTTCAATGCTTACTTTAACACTAAACACACGTTGCTCATCAAAAGAAAAATTGTGTGGGATAACGATCCGGACAACTTGATCTCTCTTTTTCCACACTTTGGGTGGAAGGATTGGTTTTGCCAAAGACACGGACGCAGTTTATGAACACTTTGTCAAAAAATTTATGGGTACCTTATTTGCACCACCAATGGAAAATACGAAGCTTACATTGATGGGTCAATGATTCCATCCTCTCATCAAATCGTCAAAAGTAAAATAAAAGCGCTAGGAGTTGAGTATTTGAGGTTTGAAAATTATCCCTACCACCGAAAACATATTCCTCATATTAAGCTTTCTATCCGTTGATCCCCGAACTCTCCATGAATAAGTGAGAACTTCCTTTTTTGAAAAACTTCCTGCTCGCACTCGATTGGAAAATCTCATCAGTTGTGGAAATATCTTCACGATTAAGAATGATTCCTCAATCCGTGTGTGTAATCGAGTGTTTTTATGCTTCTTATTCGATATGGATTCTAAAATGAGCCTTGTACATATCTATTTCGATGAGATCACAATCGCATCGTATTGCTTCACTAGGACGACTTCTCTTCCCTATGGTCACTTCATCACCTCATTGTTCCTCAAAGCGGGGTTCGATCCATGGGGTGACCAAGATCGAGTTACTGACCCCATAATGGCCACACTGGTGGACCATAATAAGAAGGAAACTCGCAACCCAACCCCTCTTCTCGAGCTAATTTTTAAATATGTTGAAATGGGTGGGATGATGAAAGGGAAGAGGTCTAAAAATTAAATAATGACGATGGAGGGGATTTTTACCAATGGGAACAAGAAGATGATGGTATGTTGGACCCAAATTTTGAGGTTGAATCAATGAGCATGCTAACAATACAACTATGATAAATAGACGCATGGAGAAAATCGAGTCCCGACATGATAACAGAGCACTTCCACTATAGGGACGACTTTAGGGCCTAATACTACCTAGATACCTCAATGATGATGCAGCTCCAAGCAAACCTCTACTATCTCAGCATGGGTCCGGGATCCGACTTGTCGCATCCGTCAGTTCTATGTTTTTAATGGTTAGTATATAGTAAAATAAATATAACAAATAAGCTAAAGCCAGCAAAAATAACATGTTTTTATTTAGGAGATGCCAAGCATCTTATTACAATGTTGAGTCTTGCAATAAACGAAAAAACTTAATGATTCATACATGTTGTATATAAGGTAAAACATGTAAAAACACTCGGGAATTGTAAGAGTTTATAAGTTGCAGTGCAGATATTCCAACGGGTACTTCCATGCTTGTCTGCCACCACCCATGCGTACGTAGCTGAATTTTTTTTTGTGGTGATGTAGAATAAAAGTCCAAACATGCAGAAGGTATCTCATCATCCTCAGGTTCATCGTCCATATGGAATGAAAACAATTAAGCAGACATGCCAACTAGATAATATTATTTTTTTTACAAGGTGCGGGAGAAAATGTATTGTTAGAGAGTAATTGGATTTAGTATTGAAATCATAAAATTCAGGAGAGAAACTGAAATATCGTAGTGGTATGCCAGCGTCTAATGATATGTAAATGAATAATATGGTTGAGTGTAATCAGATAAGTTTTATATCAAGTCACAAAGATAAGGGTTCAAGCTATAATATGATAACCAATAAATTTATCAATTCGGGGATTCAATTGCGTAGACATAGGATTACAATACGGTACAAAGCATATCATACACATGGACATGAAATGCCCGAAATTTAAAGGAATAATAGTCATAATAAAGTGTTCGCACACTTATCTAGAGTGGCACTCATACATATGTAGCAAATAAAAACCAGTCACTCAACATTTAAGTCTTATTGGCCAATTAGAACAATCGTGGTATACCGGGGTCTAATCCCTAAATCGTAAGGTATGCTACTAGGGTTTTCACTCATAAAAGTCATAAATTGCACAGTGATATGCATTTAGTATAGTAGGTTGTGGGGTTATACCACAATTAAGGGGAAAAAAGAATTTAGTGTCTTATGCTAAAGTCATAAGCTATAGCAATTTATCGGTTTTAGGGATATCTGAAATATTAAGAGAATCAATATACGTGATAAATATGAACTACACAAATGAGTTTGAAATTGAAACGCGGGTTCAAAATTATCACTGAGTGATATAACAATCAATAACTTTTGAAAGGAGTAATCACAATCCATATAATACTAAAATTAAAATCTCCTACTTTTAATTTGTGAATTCCAAGTTTGTGTATCTAATTCGCAGGGGCTGACTAGATAGTTTGAAATCATGAATAATGTAAGTATGTCATATAGGCCTAAAATAAAGTTTATATGATGCATTAGTATATTAAATTATAAGAAGTTTCAATGTAAGAATAACAAAAAAGGTATAATACATATTTTTAAAAGTTTTTAGAATAATGTTTTTCCTTATTTTTAGTTGGATTTTGGAATAAGTGACATAGACAAAATCGCTTTATTTGAAAAAAAAAATTGTAAGAAGCATTTGGGGGTGTTTTGAAATACTTATAAAACTGGTTAGGGGGTTATGTGTAAATTAAAACTTAATTTTAAACTTTAAAACTTATTTTCTCAAGAAAGGACTTTTTTGGGATCCAAACATGGTGGTGTAATATACCATTTTCTTGAGAAGTTAAAAAAAAGTTTTAAAAAAAAAAGGAAAATTTTCTGATTTGAGATGCGTCCTCGCGCACGAAGTCCAATAATTCGCGCATCTAGTTTTACTCTCACTCACGCACATGTAACACACTCATCTTCAACCTTCTACCGTTTGACTTTAGGATTTTAAAAATTTAACCTTAAATTTGAGACAATTGAGGATTCTATTTGAGTTGTTTCTTGAATGAAAATTGCACAATTTTTTAAGTGTAATCCTACTATATTGGTTTCAAGAATTTTGGTGGGCTTAATTGATCTATTGAGTTTCTGTAAAAATGGTGAAAATTTGACTTAACATAATTGACTGAAAGCTATGATTCTAATTCCAACATTTTAATGGTTTTGTTCTATGTTGGATATGTATCAAAACAAGCTTGGTTTGAGGGACTTTGGTCGAGTAAACCTTGTGAACTTGATTTTTAAGAATTTCAGGGTCAAAAACTTTAAGATTCGATTTGAGGTATCAAGACCTCTTTTTTGTTCAATTAAACCTTGCACCTAGGTTTCTACGAATCAATGCTCAACTTACCTAACTTTGAAACTAGTTCAAACTTAAGGAAGCAGAATCCACCATTGAAGCTAAAGCATTAATGGAGTTTTCTAGTTTTAAGTAATTTTAGTGTGTACACACGTTAACTAACACATATAAATGTATAGTTCCATTCTATATACATGCAGAAACATAAATAAATTGATGAAACATACATTCAAACATAAAATAATAGAACTACAAGAACTCTCAAATTTTTATATTGGAAAAGCTCTCAGCTGGGATGAGTTTTTACCAAGGTGAAGGAGGGTATATATAGGGTTCACATAGAGGATTTGATTGGTGATTATGGAGGTAAAGATGGGGTTGAAATAACACATGTTTTATCAAGGCTTATGTGTATGGTAAATGGGTACCGCACATGGTACAACCGATTCTAGCAGTCCAACGAGTGCAATGTCGTCAGGAGAAAATGGTAACTACATTTAGGTTTTAATTTGGGTCCTTGGATAGTTTTTGTATAGTTTGTAAGGGTTTTAAGTTATTTTATAAAATTTTAGTGGCTTATGTGGAATTATTCAAACCTTATGGATTGGTTCCTAATATTCCTATAAAATATAAGTCATTTGATTAAACATTGAGTGAAAGTTGGGGTTCAATTGATATAGGAAAGTGTAAGTTAACCTATTTTTTCCTTTGGGGATATTTTTGTAATTTGGTAAAAATCTAGGTTTTATTTATAGTTTTTTCATCTATTCAAGAGACTAGGGCCAATTAGGATGGGTTGTTACACGACTTGCTCCTCTACCATATGGATCCTTACGCTCACGACCCCAACACCCCCGACCCTTCCCTTTAAGCTCTTTGCAAACATGCATCTCTTCATGTACTTTCTTTATGTTTCATTGTTTTATCTTTCAAAAGAAGCCATCTAATATTCTTTCCTGCCATGAATAAAAATTGTGATTGAGTTATATTATCTCCTTCATGCATTTTAAATTTTTTTTGTTCTATATTTTGCGCTCAATTCTTTTCTTATTTAGATTTTTTTCTTTCCATTGAGGACAATGAAAAGTATGAGGGGGGGGGGGGGGGGGGGTATTAAGTGCATCATTTAAACTTCACAAATTTTAAAATGCCCCAAAAAATGTCAAAAACTCGAAAAAAAAAAATCATAAAAGTTAAAAATATTTTTTTCAAAATAATTAAAAATTGGAATTTGAAATCCTTAAAAATATAAGTAAATTTATGTTTGAAATCTCAATTTGTAAAAATTCTTTTCACTATACCGAAATTTATCAAAAATGGATGCCGAAATAAAATTGATGACTTATACGAATAAATGTAAAGATTTTAACCGAGTGATATTTTTTTGCATTTTGTCGCTTCCAAGTAATTAAATCAATCCGCGTTAAAAATAAGTTAAGTTCCTTTAGTGATAACTCTTCATTGATCTGTAAATTATTGTTTGATCGGTTACGAAACATGAGTGGAAGTGTTGTTTTGAAAACGAGCCTAAAAATGTCTCAAAAATAAAAAATAAAACTCGAAATGCATATGATAATTTGTTTAGTAATTCGAACGTATGAAGTTAGGCTATCGTTTGTTCAACCAAAAATATTAGCCATAAAAATTTCCAAAATATTATCAATCGTTTAAAATACTAACCCTTTCGGTTGTTAACCCGAAAAATCCAAATTGCCCCGGAGTTGTGAAAATAAAAAAAAAATCCAGACATTAAATCCAAATGGTACATAAAAGGGGTAGAAAATAGAAAAATGCTCAATTAAAAATAGGAAAAAAAAGGGAAAAATAAGAAAAATAAAAAGAAGAAGAGAAGAGAAGAAAAGGAGAAAATGAGCAAATGCCCGAAAAAGCGCCAAGAGATATTCACAAAAAATTATCCAACACTGAATTTTTGGGAATTTCAATTATTACCCTAAAAATCCTATTCGGATCTGAATAACGAAGTAAATCATCTCATGTAGAGCTAAAATACAAAAATATATTAAATTTACAAATCGGGGTGAATAAAGAATGATGATTTCAAATTACCATACTCCGTTCGTGCGATATTTTAACCATAAAATTTTCGTCTTTCAATATGTATGCGTGAACTCATGTCCATTATATTTACTCTTAATTTCACAGACACCGAGAGAAAAAGTCACAATCCGAGTGATTCGTTTATGAGTTCATTCCGTAAGAAATTGAATTAAAGATCATTTTTAGAAAGTAGTGTGATGATCAATCGGTGGAAGTTAGCAGTTAATTTTCGGCTTCGCACACACAAACTATGACTTGTGATTTGTCAAACATAAATTGGTTGTTATTATTTTTATAAATTTAAATTATAAGTTTTTAAGTTATTTTGATATTTTCTATGAGTCGTACCATGTTGTAAAAAATGAATTTTATGCATAAATTCGCTATGAACCCTCACGAGACAATACTCATTCGACTAGCATAACCTAAGGGTTTAACGACTTATGGCATACACTAAATGCAATTCCATACCGCAAAAAATGGTATTCTATTCCATAGTTTCTAAGTGGTATTCATAGAACCTAATTCTTATTCTTTTACATTGCTCGGGACTATCAACTTTCTAAGTTAGGGTGGTTTGATTCAGCATAGATATTTAATCTTTTTCCCTTTAATTTGGGTACTTTTACGGTCTTGAACATTACATTTACCCTGAATTTATATCATATTTGTTATAAATAACCTTTTTGACAAGTATTTTGTGCTTTGTATATTTCTCATGTGTTTGATAGGTTAATCGTGCAATTGGATGAACGAGAAAAGTCAAAATAGTGAAATCTTTGCCACAAAGGGAAGTCAAGAGAAAAATGCTAAATTTTTATCTAGAACCCAAATAAGGAGACAAAAGGAAAGTTGAAGATCTCTAGTTCACGAGAACATAGGAAGAAATGATGCCTCAATCCAAGCTAGGGGAAGAAGTTATGGCCATTTGAAGTTGAAGATAAGGCCATTGGTAAAACAACAAATAAGGAAAACAAGAAAGCTAAAACAACAATTATTAAAACCATAGGCCGAACCGCTTCAATTCTGGGATCGAACCTGGTCACTTTTCCAGAGGGTTCGATCGTGAGGGTTGGGTTTCGCCTTAGGGTTTAATTTCCAGCTAGATTTCTTATATTTTCCTACATTTTAGCTAAAGTAGTTTTGGTTAATGCTTACCTCTTTGGCTGATTTTTGGTGATCGTTTATATCATTTAGGAGCCGACTAATCAATATTATGCACTTTGTTATGCAATTAATTAACCTTTATTGATTGTAGAGAGAAAAAAATGGAACCTTTTTACATCAAATTAATTGGAGTTTTTCTATTTTTTGGAAATTGTCATTTCGTGTGAATTGTCTTCATTGAATCATTGTTTCTTCAAGCTTGTTATAAAATTATCTCCTATTTTCTTTTCTAAATCAATTATGAAACTTTCATGGTGATGATAATTAACATTGGATTTGAATCCATGTCTAGCTAAACTATTAGTGGGTTGGGGAACATGAACCCAACCTAGTTTTCAAAGTTAAATAAAAAATTCAACATCATTAAATAATTAATCAATGGAGTTAGATATGTTAGTCGAAACCAATTAAGTAGACCTCTTAACTCTGAAAGAAACAAGAGTATTTGAGGATGCATTAAATGTGTTGCTTAATTTACCATCCACGCTAATGTGGTGTAATTCCCAAACATACTTGGTTCTTCGAATTAGTTAGTGCTCTTTTTTAAAGATTTAAATGATTTTCTATAATTTTATTTTTTGTGGCTATACTCTATGGTTCGGGGATTGGATCTCAACCCCATTTTCCTAAAAGTGTTTTCAAAATCAAAAGATCAAGTTTAGTAGTTTAATTTTGAGTTGCTTACTTTAATTTGTATAGATAAATAGAAATTTCTCAAACTACAAAATCATCACCTTTTATTTCTTTTTCGAGTGGAAACCTATATCTAATAAGCCAACCCTACCTTCGTCATCATCTTACGACCAATTTCTTAAGGATTCGATCCCGTCTTACCAGATTATTACTTGAGCGACGGGCTTGCACTTGATCCATAATTACACATGTAGCACACAATTTCTACATCACGTCACCTCTCACGAACATAACCCAAGTAATACTAACACAACAACAAATATTATATTTTAACCAAAAATAAACTTGACCAAAATAAAAATGACATGACATAGCACACCATGGAAGGACATGAAATATTATTTTTTACCTATCACGAAAATGACCCAATTAAAAGTGTTATAGCACAAAATGTTTTTTTGGGCCAAAAATGAACTTGACCAAATTAAAAACGACATGACATTGCATGACATGATAGGTAAAAAAATAATATTTCACGTCATTTAGTGTTACTTTGGTTAGATAATTTTCCTGCTTGGTTCCTAAAAAAGGGATTTTGTGTTGTCCAATGTGGTCTTACTTTTATTTGGGTAGTGTTCATGTCTAGTTAAAAAATAATTGTGTTATGTCATGTTGTGTCGCTTTTATTTGGGTTTTTTCCCATCAAGTAAAAATATAAGATTTCGTATCTTTCCGTGTCAGATATAATTTTAATTTGGCGGTGTTCTTGATGTTATTTAAAAAAACAAGATTTCATGTGTCATCAAATCTCACTTCGCATGTATGGGATCGTATCTGTGTTAGTTAAAAAAAATTAATATTCTCTGTCGTGTTCCTCCTAACTGAGTAATGTTCCTGTTTGGTTATAAACATAAGATTTCATGTTGTATCTTTTCCATATAAATTTAAAAAAATAAGATTTTTTATTGTGTCGTGTTTTAATTAGGACGTGTTCGTCTTTGGCAAAAAAAAACATGTGAGTGTAAATGAGACAAATATTATGTTTAGAGGGTGAATCGTATTATTCACTTAAATTATTTTTAATTATTCAAACTAAAAATAGTGAAAACATAATGGTTACTATTTTGGGCCTTTTACTCTTATGTCCTTCGACTAATAATTTTCGACTATAAAACTAGGCCCAACAAATTTTAAATGATTAGGTCCAACATATAGATACCCCCAAGTCCCAAACAAACACTCTTTTAAAATCAACTACGAAAAAAACCTTTGAAATTCCCTCCTTCAGAATAGAACGTTACTCATCAAAGATCAAACAAAGGATTCACATTCTCAATGTAAATGCCAAACAACTTATTAGGTATTAATCCGTGCAAATATATCTGAATCATATTTGCTACTTTTTGAAGAATTTTTGTTTTGTAAACTTCAAATCGATTAACTTATTTCCAGATTTTCACTTTATTTTTCACTCAAATAAAAAAAAAGTGTACAAATGATTCCATGTAATTTGTGTAATTTATTTTTTATTGAATGTAATGATATTTTCCTAAGTTTATACCACTAACTTTCCAATACTCTGCATATTTTGTGTCCTTTGCTTTATATTTCTCATGTAAGCTTTTTGTCATTACATTTTGAGTCTTTTATTGTGTATTCCAGGTACATGATTGAGTGTGTATACATGCTCTCTATGTTTAATACCTCCTATATTATTGTGGTTCGTGCCAGCGACATTTGTTGAGGAACATGATTGCGTTATATTAGGTAATGCAGAAAACATGAATAATGCACAAGCATATTACAATTCACTACTTCTAGGAATAAAATCATCAAGTATGTATGGAGTGATGAAATCATATTATCTTATTATTTATGCGAAGATATAATATGCATCTAACTTCTACGTTTGTTGCCTTGGTTTAAAAAAAACACATTTTCCATTTTGAGTGTATATGTTTGCTCCATATGTTTAATACATCATACATTATTGTGGTCGGTGCCAACGGTATATGTTGAAGAATGTGATTGAGTTATATTATATAATATATATAAATTTAACAATGCACATGCATCTACCTCTTATGTTATTGTGGTCTGGGACAGCGAGTTATGTTGATGAATATGATTGAATTATATTGCGTAGTACAAATAAGTTTAACAATGCACAAGAATCTTATAATTTATTACATTTAGGAATAAAATCATTAAGTATGTATGGAGTGATGAAATCATATTATCTTGTTATTGATGCGAAGATACAATATGCATCCATCTTTTACAATTGTTGACTTTGCATTGAAAAAGACATTTTGTATGTTGAGTGTATATACGTGCACTCTATTTTTAATACCTACAATATTATTATGGTCCACACTTGCGGGTTTTGTTGCGGAATATGGTTGTGTTATATCGTGTAATGTAGACAAGGTTAGCATTACACATGCATCTTACAACAAAAAAATACACTCACATTTTCAATGATATTATGATGTTTATGTCATGTTTTTAAATTGTCTTATTGTTTAGTAATCAAATCATCAAGCGTGTTTTTAGGAGTCCTTCTCACAATGTTTAGAGAAATAACATGAGGGTCATAAATAATTATATGCATGTAGGAAGAAAAAGAGAAAATTTTACATGCTTCAACCGTTATAATGGCCTACATCCATAGGGGAAAGGGGGATTGATCTTTTTATTAAAAGGGGGAAATGGTAATAGTTAGAGTGCTAATGTAGCTAGCTGAGAGTTTGGGCTATTACATGCAGATTATGATTATTCTCTAAAGTTGGCCATACTGGCCTTATTTATTAATCTAGTGTCCTAATCCCATTGGTTACCTCATTCTTATCTCTGTTTGCCCTGAGTTTAATAGATTTGTTTTTATCTTCTATTATGACCAGATTACCCAAAGATCTTGGTCACCATGTGTTCGGTGACGTGGCTAATTACTAATATTCCTATAATTGCCCCAAGGTGGGGGCGATCATTTGAATACGTTGATTGGCCTCACCTTGATTTATTGGGTTAAGAATAGTCCATTCCATACTAATTAGCCTGATGTTCTACCTTCTTTGTCTACGATGTGTCTAACACATCGTTTGTTGTGTGTTCATGAGACTTGAATATGTGTCTAATGCATCGCTTGCTATGTCCAGCTCCATCATTAGAAGTAATGATGGCGCATGAGAACGTGAAGCATTTTTCAAGGCGTTGTGACGATTGATGATGGGACGTTCCTTCAGAAAGAATATAAGGGTTTTCCCCCTTATGCTTTTTCATTTCAATCAATTTCTCAAGGTAACTTTTCTCTCAGTTCCGTTTAACCTCAACTTTTTGTAGCACCCCGCCCGCCCGGGGAGAGCGAACGGAGCGCTACTGTCGATAAAACTAACCAAAACCGCAAATAACAAGGTATAGAGCAACTAAAAATCCCACAATACAATAATAACAATCCACTAATCACAAATTCTCTTCAATTAAAACAACAAGTCTCTCGAATTAAAACAACTATCTATCTCGATACTAAAATGAATCTCTAATGCTCTATACGTCAAAAAAAAAATGAATACAAGTCTTCTCTTCTTGTATTAAAATTCTTCCCAAAATAATCCTCGCTATAAATCATCCCAATCAAATCCAAAGCGCCCAAAATCCGCCCTAACCTACCACTAAAAGAAAATATGGGGAAGTACACAATACTACAGGAAAGATGCTCAACAATAATATGTTAACGTTGAATAAAATGTCACAATACGAATACGATTATTCAAATCAAATGCGAATCTCAATAGCATTTTATCAATAAATTTCGCAACAACACATTAATCGGGTCACCAGGCCTCACCCCATCCGCATATGCTTTATCAACTCATAGCCCTTGGAAGCAGAAATTTTGGCGGGTGCCCAACGTCCGTGCCATATTAAAATCTCATGACAACATGCTCAACAACAACATGAATAATACCACAGGAATCAAAATAATTCCAATAATTATTTTTCAATATTTCAATGAATTTAATAATTCAAAAGACGAGTTCAATTAAGAAGAATTCAACGGAATAAACACTCGCAAGATTTAGGAGCATATTGTGTAAAATCCCATACCTCAAAATCATCAAATGAATCATCGCATAATTCGGCCTCAAAATCTAATCACGCCATCACGTTCCTCTCGCGAAAATAATCAAATCTCGTTCTAGCCCAAACTCGAGAAAACACCAAATAAGCTTTCTAATCTAAGGTTGAAATCTTGAATAAGTTTGGGGCTATGGTTTGTAGATAAAAGGGAGTAATTTTGGAGAGATCTTATGGTTGAAAAGTTTGAGAAAAAGTGATTTGAAATGCCAAGCCATGAATTATTTGATATATTAAGGGTTAAGAGTTTGATTAAGAAAAGAGTTCTAATTAGATACAAACACTAAAATTTTTATTCCGGATGATCGTACCATTAGAATCTCTTGAAATTTTTGTATGTTGTAGCGAACGGCGAGAGAGGACTTCTGACAAAATTCAGCTTGATCGGACGATCGGATTTCTAAAAATATTATTTTTACTAGAGAGTTTTATGTTCCGAGGACTCTTAGAGAGTTTTATATTTTGAGAACTCTTCTAAATAATAAAAATTCAATTAAAACTCCATTTTAATTTCGATTTCGAAATCGTTTGAAATTCTCGCCTTTAAAAATAATAACCAACATATTTGAGCAATACAAATAATTTTACCAAAAACTTTATTTTCCTCTATATTTCGAAAATACCCCAAAAATTACGCGGGTCGTTACACTTCCCTACTAACAATGGAATTTCGCCCTCGAAATTCGCCGAATACCTAACTCTCAAAAATCAGGCCAACAATGTCCAAAAATAATCTCGTCTCCAAAATAATTTCCTCACATCTAATCTAGATGCTTAATACGAAATGATAATCTAAAATTTCTATCTCCAAAATATGCGCCACAAAAACGCAACAGACCAAAAAACCCAAGACCCGAGGGTGGTCGTATACCTAAGCTCTGATACCATTCTGTAGCACCCCGCCCGCCCGGGGAGAGCGAGCGGAGCGCTACTGTCGATAAAACTAACCGAAACCGCAAATAACAAGGTATAGAGCATCTAAAAATCCCACAATACAATAATAAGAATCCACTAATCTCAAATTCTCTTCAATTAAAACAACAAGTCTCTCGAATTAAAACAACTATCTATCTCGATACTAAAATGAATCTCTAATGCTCTATACGTAAAAAAAAAATGAATACAAGTCTTCTCTTCTTGTATTAAAATTCTTCCCAAAATAATCCTCGCTATAAATCATCCCAATCAAATCCAAAGCGCCCAAAATCCGCGCTAACCTACCACTAAAATAAAATATGGGGAAGTACACAATACGACAGGAAAGATGCTCAACAATAATATGTTAGCATTGAATAAAACATCACAATACGAATACGATTATTCAAATCAAATGCGAATCTCAATAGCATTTTATCAATAAATTTCGCAACAACACATTAACCGGGTCACCAGGCCTCACCCCATCCTCATATGCTTTATCAAGTCATAGCCCTTGGAAGCAGGAATTTTGGAGGGTGCCCAACGTCCGTGCCATATTAAAATCTCATGACAACGTGCTCAACAACAATATGAACAATACCACAGGAATCAAAATAATTCCAATAATTATTTTTCCAGATTTCAATGAATTTAACAATTCAAAATACGAGTTCAATTAAGAAGAATTCAACGGAATAAACACTCGCGAGATTTAGGAGCATATTGTGTAAAACCCCATACCTCAAAATCATCAAATGAATCATCGCATAATTCGGCCTCAAAATCTAATCACACCATCACGTTCCTCTCGCGAAAATAATCAAATCTCGTTCTAGCCCAAACTCGAGAAAACACCAAATAAGCTTTCTAATCTAAGGTTGAAATCTTGAATAAGTTTGGGGCTATGGTTTGTAGATAAAAGGGAGTAATTTTGGAGAGGTCTTATGGTTGAAAAGTTTGAGAAAAAGTGATTTGAAAAGCCAAGCCACGAATTATTTGATATATAAAGGGTTAAGAGTTTGATTAAGAAAAGAGTTCTAATTAGATACAAACACTAAAATTTTTATTCCGGATGATCGTACCATTGGAATCGCTTGAAATTTTAGTATGTTGTAGCGAACGGCGAGAGAGGACTTCTGACAAAATTCAGCTTGATCGGACGGTCGGATTTCTAAAAATATTATTTTTACTACAGAGTTTTATGTTCCGAGGACTCTTAGAGAGTTTTATATTTTGAGAACTCTTCTAAATAATAAAAATTCAATTAAAACTCCATTTTAATTTCGATTTCGAAATCGTTTGAAATTCTCGCCTTTAAAAATAATAACCAACATATTTGAGCAATACAAATAATTTTACCAAAAACTTTATTTTCCTCTATATTTCGAAAATACCCCAAAAATTACGCGGGTTGTTACACTTCCCCACTAACAATGGAATTTCGCCCTCGAAATTCGCCGAATACCTAACTCTCAAAAATCAGGCCAACAATCTCCAAAAATGATCTCGTCTCCAAAATAATTTCCTCACATCTAATCTAGATGCTTAATACGAAATGACAATCTAAAATTTCTATCTCCAAAATACGCGCCACAAAAACGCAACAGTCCTAAAAACCCAAGACCCGAGGGTAGTCGTATACCTAAGCTCTGATACCATTCTGTAGCACCCCGCCCGCCCAGGGAGAGCGAGCGGAGCGCTACTGTCAATAAAACTAACCAAAACTGCAAATAACAAGGTATAGAGCATCTAAAAATCCCACAATATAATAATAAGAATCCACTAATCTCAAATTCACTTCAATTAAAACAACAAGTCTCTCGAATTAAAACAACTATCTATCTCGATACTAAAATGAATCTGTAATGCTCTATACGTAAAAAAAAAAATGAATACAAGTCTTCTCTTCTTGTATTAAAATTCTTCCCAAAATAATCCTCGCTATAAATCATCCCAATCAAATCCAAAGCGCCCAAAATCCGCGCTAACCTACCACTAAAATAAAATATGGGGAAGTACACAATACGACAGGAAAGATGCTCAACGATAATATGTTAATGTTGAATAAAACTTCACAATACGAATACGATTATTCAAATCAAATGCGAATCTCAATAGCATTTTATCAATAAATTTCGCAACAACACATTAACCGGGTCACCAGGCCTCACCCCATCCGCATATGCTTTATCAAGTCATAGCCCTTGGAAGCAGGAATTTTGGCGGGTGCCCAACGTCCGTGCCATATTAAAATCTCATGACAACGTGCTCAACAACAACATGAATAATACCACAGGAATCAAAATAATTCCAATAATTATTTTTCCAGATTTCAATGAATTTAACAATTCAAAATACGAGTTCAATTAAGAAGAATTCAACGGAATAAACACTCGCGAGATTTAGGAGCATATTGTGTAAAACCCCATACCTCAAAATCATCAAATGAATCATCGCATAATTCGGCCTCAAAATCTAATCACACCATCACGTTCCTCTCGCGAAAATAATCAAATCTCGTTCTAGCCCAAACTCGAGAAAACACCAAATAAGCTTTCTAATCTAAGGTTGAAATCTTGAATAAGTTTGGGGCTAGGGTTTGTAGATAAAAGGGAGTAATTTTGGAGAGGTCTTCTGGTTGAAAAGTTTGAGAAAAAGTGATTTGAAAAGCCAAGCCACGAATTATTTGATCTATAAAGGGTTAAGAGTTTGATTAAGAAAAGAGTTCTAATTAGATACAAACACTAAATTTTTTATTCCGGATGATCGTACCATTGGAATCGCTTGAAATTTTAGTATGTTGTAGCGAACGGCGAGACAGGACTTCTGACAAAATTCAGCTTGAAAGGGCGGTCGGATTTCTAAAAATATTATTTTTACTAGAGAGTTTTATGTTCCGAGGACTCTTAGAGAGTTTTATATTTTGAGAACTCTTCTAAATAATAAAAATTCAATTAAAACTCCATTTTAATTTCGATTTCGAAATCGTTTGAAATTATCGCCTTTAAAAATAATAACCAACATATTTGAGCAATACAAATAATTTTACAAAAAACTTTATTTTCCTCTATATTTCGAAAATACCCCAAAAATTACGCGGGTTGTTACACTTCCCCACTAACAATGGAATTTCGCCCTCGAAATTCGCCGAATACCTAACTCTCAAAAATCAGGCCAACAATCTCCAAAAATAATCTCGTCTCCAAAATAATTTCCTCACATCTAATCTAGATGCTTAATACGAAATGATAATCTAAAATTTCTATCTCCAAAATATGCGCCACAAAAACGCAACAGACCCAAACACCCAAGACCCGAGGGTGGTCGTATACCTAAGTTCTGATACCATTCTGTAGCACCCCGCCCGCCCGGGGAGAGCGAGCGGAGCGCTACTGTCGATAAAACTAACCAAAACCGCAAATAACAAGGTATAGAGCATCTAAAAATCCCACAATACAATAATAAGAATCCACTAATCTCAAATTCTCTTCAATTAAAACAACAAGTCTCTCGAATTAAAACAACTATCTATCTCGATACTAAAATGAATCTCTAATGCTCTATACGTAAAAAAAAAATGAATACAAGTCTTCTCTTCTTGTATTAAAATTCTTCCCAAAATAATCCTCGCTATAAATCATCCCAATCAAATCCAAAGCGCCCAAAATCCGCGCTAACCTACCATTAAAATAAAATATGGGGAAGTACACAATACGACAGGAAAGATGCTCAACAATAATATGTTAGCGTTGAATAAAACATCACAATACGAATACGATTATTCAAATCAAATGCGAATCTCAATAGCATTTTATCAATAAATTTGGCAACAACACATAAACCGGGTCACCGGGCCTCACCCCATCTGCATATGCTTTAACAAGTTATAGCCCTTGGAAGCAGGAATTTTGGCGGGTGCCCAACGTCCGTGCCATATTAAAATCTCATGACAACGTGCTCAACAACAACATGAATAATACCACAGGAATCAAAATAATTCCAATAATTATTTTTCTAGATTTCAATGAATTTAACAATTCAAAATACGAGTTCAATTAAGAAGAATTCAACGGAATAAACACTCGTGAGATTTAGGAGCATATTGTGTAAAACCCCATACCTCAAAATCATCAAATGAATCATCGCATAATTCGGCCTCAAAATCTAATCACACCATCACGTTCCTCTCGCGAAAATAATCAAATCTCGTTCTAGCCCAAACTCGAGAAAACACCAAATAAGCTTTCTAATCTAAGGTTGAAATCTTGAATAAGTTTGGGGCTATGGTTTGTAGATAAAAGGGAGTAATTTTGGAGAGATCTTCTGGTTGAAAAGTTTGAGAAAAAGTGATTTGAAAAGCCAAGCCACGAATTATTTGATATATAAAGGGTTAAGAGTTTGATTAAGAAAAGAGTTCTAATTAGATACAAACACTAAAATTTTTATTCCGGATGATCGTACCATTAGAATCGCTTGAAATTTTAGTATGTTGTAGCGAACGGCGAGAGAGGACTTCTGACAAAATTCAGCTTGATCGGACGGTCGGATTTCTAAAATATTATTTTTACTAGAGAGTTTTATGTTCCGAGGACTCTTAGAGAGTTTTATATTTTGAGAACTCTTCTAAATAATAAAAATTCAATTAAAACTCCATTTTAATTTCGATTTCGAAATCGTTTGAAATTCTCGCCTTTAAAAATAATAACCAACATATTTGAGCAATACAAATAATTTTACCAAAAACTTTATTTTCCTCTATATTTCGAAAATACTCCAAAAATTACGCGGGTTGTTACACTTCCCCACTAACAATGAAATTTAGCCCTCGAAATTCGGCGAATACCTAACTCTCAAAAATCAGGCCAACAATCTCCAAAAATAATCTCGTCTCCAAAATAATTTCCTCACATCTAATCTAGATGCTTAATACGAAATGATAATCTAAAATTTCTATCTCCAAAATATGCGCCACAAAAACGCAACAGACCCAAAAACCCAAGACCCGAGGGTGGTCGTATACCTAAGCTCTGATACCATTCTGTAGCACCCCGCCCGCCCGGGGAGAGCGAGCGGAGCGCTACTGTCGATAAAACTAACCAAAACCTCAAATAACAAGGTATAGAGCATCTAAAAATCCCACAATACAATAATAAGAATCCACTAATCTCAAATTCTCTTCAATTAAAACAACAAGTCTCTCGAATTAAAACAACTATCTATCTCGATACTAAAATGAATCTCTAATGCTCAATACGTAAAAAAAAATGAATACAAGTCTTCTCTTCTTGTATTAAAATTCTTCCTAAAATAATCCTCGCTATAAATCATCCCAATCAAATCCAAAGCGCCCAAAATCCGCGCTAACCTACCACTAAAATAAAATATGGGGAAGTACACAATACGACAGGAAAGATGCTCAACAATAATATGTTAGCGTTGAATAAAACGTCACAATACGAATACGATTATTCAAATCAAATGCGAATCTCAATAGCATTTTATCAATAAATTTCTCAACAACACATTAACCGGGTCACCAGGCCTCACCCCATCCGCATATGCTTTATCAAGTCATAGCCCTTGGAAGCAGGAATTTTGGCGGGTGCCCAACGTCCGTGCCATATTAAAATCTCATGACAACGTGCTCAACAACAACATGAATAATACCACAGGAATCAAAATAATTCCAATAATTATTTTTCCATATTTCAATGAATTTAACAATTCAAAATACGAGTTCAATTAAGAAGAATTCAACGGAATAAACACTCGCGAGATTTAGGAGCATATTGTGTAAAACCCCATACCTCAATATCATCAAATGAATCATCGCATAATTCGGCCTCAAAATCTAATCACACCATCACGTTCCTCTCCCGAAAATAATCAAATCTCGTTCTAGCCCAAACTCGAGAAAACACCAAATAAGCTTTCTAATCTAAGGTTGAAATCTTGAATAAGTTTGGGGCTATGGTTTGTAGATAAAAGGGAGTAATTTTGGAGAGATCTTCTGGTTGAAAAGTTTGAGAAAAAGTGATTTGAAAAGCCAAGCCACGAATTATTTGATATATAAAGGGTTAAGAGTTTGATTAAGAAAAGAGTTCTAATTAGATACAAACACTAAAATTTTTATTCCGGATGATCGTACCATTAGAATCGCTTGAAATTTTAGTATGTTGTAGCGAACGGCGAGAGAGGACTTCTGACAAAATTCAGCTTGATCGGACGGTCGGATTTCTAAAAATATTATTTTTACTAGAGAGTTTTATGTTCCGAGGACTCTTAGAGAGTTTTATATTTTTAGAACTCTTCTAAATAATAAAAATTCAATTAAAACTCCATTTTAATTTCGATTTCGAAATCGTTTGAAATTCTCGTCTTTAAAAATAATAACCAACATATTTGAGCAATACAAATAATTTTACCAAAAACTTTATTTTCCTCTATATTTCGAAAATATCCCAAAAATTACGCGGGTTGTTACACTTCCCCACTAACAATGGAATTTCGCCCTCGAAATTCGCCGAATACCTAACTCTCAAAAATCATGCCAACAATCTCCAAAAATAATCTCGTCTCCAAAATAATTTCCTCACATCTAATCTAGATGCTTAATACGAAATGATAATCTAAAATTTCTATCTCCAAAATATGCGCCACAAAAACGCAACAGACCCAAAAACCCAAGACCCGAGGGTGGTCGTATACCTAAGCTCTGATACCATTCTGTAGCACCCCGCCCGCCCGGGGAGAGCGAGCGGAGCGCTACTGTCGATAAAACTAACCAAAACCGCAAATAACAAGGTATAGAGCATCTAAAAATCCCACAATACAATAATAAGAATCCACTAATCTCAAATTCTCTTCAATTAAAACAACAAGTCTCTCGAATTAAAACAACTATCTATCTCGATACTAAAATGAATCTCTAATGCTCTATACGTAAAAAAAAATGAATACAAGTCTTCTCTTCTTGTATTAAAATTCTTCCCAAAATAATCCTCGCTATAAATCATCCCAATCAAATCCAAAGCGCCCAAAATCCGTGCTAACCTACCACTAAAATAAAATATGGGGAAGTACACAATACGACAGGAAAGATGCTCAACAATAATATGTTAGCGTTGAATAAAACGTCACAATACGAATACGATTATTCAAATCAAATGCGAATCTCAATAGCATTTTATCAATAAATTTCGCAACAACACATTAACCGGGTCACCAGGCCTCACCCCATCCGCATATGCTTTATCAAGTCATAGCCCTTGGAAGCAGGAATTTTGGCGGGTGCCCAACGTCCGTGCCATATTAAAATCTCATGACAACGTGCTCAACAACAACATGAATAATACCACAGGAATCAAAATAATTCCAATAATTATTTTTCCAGATTTCAATGAATTTAACAATTCAAAATACGAGTTCAATTAAGAAGAATTCAACGGAATAAACACTCGCGAGATTTATGAGCATATTGTGTAAAACCCCATACCTCAAAATCATCAAATGAATCATCGCAAAATTCGGCCTCAAAATTTAATCACACCATCACGTTCCTCTCTCGAAAATAATCAAATCTCGTTCTAGCCCAAACTCGAAAAAACACCAAATAAGCTTTCTAATCTAAGGTTGAAATCTTGAATAAGTTTGGGGCTACGGTTTGTAGATAAAAGGGAGTAATTTTGGAGAGGTCTTCTGGTTGAAAAGTTTGAGAAAAAGTGATTTGAAAAGCCAAGCCACAAATTATTTGATCTATAAAGGGTTAAGAGTTTGATTACGAAAAGAGTTCTAATTATTTACAAACACTAAATTTTTTTTTCCGGATGATCGTACCATTGGAATCTCTTGAAATTTTAGTATGTTGTAGCGAACGGCGAGACAGGACTTCTGACAAAATTCAGCTTGATCGGACGGTCGGATTTCTAAAAATATTATTTTTACTAGAGAGTTTTATGTTCCGAGGACTCTTAGAGAGTTTTATATTTTGAGAACTCTTCTAAATAATAAAAATTCAATTAAAACTCCATTTTAATTTCGATTTCGAAATCGTTTGAAATTCTCGCCTTTAAAAATAATAACCAACATATTTGAGCAATACAAATAATTTTACCAAAAACTTTATTTTCCTCTATATTTCGAAAATACCCCAAAAATTACGCGGGTTGTTACACTTCCCCACTAACAATGGAATTTCGCCCTCGAAATTCGCTGAATACCTAACTCTCAAAAATCAGGCCAACAATCTCCAAAAATAATCTCGTCTCCAAAATAATTTCCTCACATCTAATCTAGATGCTTAATACGAAATGATAATATAAAATTTCTATATCCAAAATATGCGCCACAAAAACGCAACAGACCCAAAATCCCAAGACCGGAGGGTGGTCGTATACCTAAGCTCTGATACCATTCTGTAGCACCCCGCCCGCCCAGTGAGAGTGAGCGGAGCGCTACTGTCGATAAAACTAACCAAAACCGCAAATAACAAGGTATAGAGCATCTAAAAATCCCACAATACAATAATAAGAATCCACTAATCTCAAATTCTCTTCAATTAAAACAACAAGTCTCTCGAATTAAAACAACTATCTATCTCGATACTAAAATGAATCTCTAATGATCTATAGGTAAAAAAAAATGAATACAAGTCTTCTCTTCTTGTATTAAAATTCTTCCCAAAATAATCCTCGCTAGAAATCATCCCAATCAAATCCAAAGCGCCCAAAATCCGCGCTAACCTACCACTAAAATAAAATATGGGGAAGTACACAATACGACAGGAAAGATGCTCAACAATAATATGTTAGCGTTGAATAAAACGTCACAATACGAATACGATTATTCAAATCAAATGCAAATCTCAATAGCATTTTATCAATAAATTTCGCAACAACACATTAACCGGGTAACCAGGCCTCACCCCATCCGCATATGCTTTATCAAGTCATAGCCCTTGGAAGCAGGAATTTTGGCGGGTGCCCAACGTCCGTGCCATATTAGAATCTCATGACAACGTGCTCAACAACAACATGAATAATACCACAGGAATCAAAATAATCCAATAATTATTTTTCCAGATTTCAATGAATTTAACAATTCAAAATACGAGTTCAATTAAGAAGAATTCAACGGAATAAACACTCGCGAGATTTAGGAGCATATTGTGTAAAACCCCATACCTCAAAATCATCAAATGAATCATCGCATAATTCGGCCTCAAAATCTAATCACACCATCACGTTCCTCTTGCGAAAATAATCAAATCTCGTTCTAGCCCAAACTCGAGAAAACACCAAATAAGCTTTCTAATCTAAGGTTGAAATCTTGAATAAGTTTGGGGCTATGGTTTGTAGATAAAAGGGAGTAATTCTGGAGAGGTCTTCTGGTTGAAAAGTTTGAGAAAAAGTGATTTGAAAAGCCAAGCCACGAATTATTTGATCTATAAAAGGTTAAGAGTTTGATTAAGAAAAGAGTTCTAATTAGATACAAACACTAAAATTTTTATTCCGGATGATCGTACCATTGGAATCTCTTGAAATTTTAGTATGTTGTAGCGAACGGCGAGACAGGACTTCTGACAAAAATTCAGCTTGATCGGACGGTCGGATTTCTAAAAATATTATTTTTACTAGAGAGTTTTATGTTCCGAGGACTCTTAGAGTGTTTTATATTTTGAGGACTCTTATAAATAATAAAAATTCAATTAAAACTCCATTTTAATTTCGATTTCGAAATCGTTTGAAATTCTCGCCTTTAAAAATAATAACCGACATATTTGAGCAATACAAATAATTTTACCAAAAACTTTATTTTCCTCTATATTTCGAAAATACCCCAAAAATTACGCTGGTTGTTACACTTTTTTCGTAGTTAATACGGGATTCCTGGTTGCTTTCAGGGTTTCCTTTGAGGAGGATGACATATGTTCTTTCCTCATGGTGAAGTAGCCTTTCTAACGGAGGCAATACTTGAAGGGGTGGGGGTTCGTTTGCCTCTCCACCCATTACTAGTACATACTAAGTTTACACAACTAAATTTCTTTAAGGTCATATAAATTAGACTCCCAATGGACGATTAATGTTGAAAAGTAAGTCAGGTAGGTCAACCTTGCTATTAAAAAGGTCAACATTTTTAATAGATTAACACTTATGATCATCATATACTATCTTTAATATGAAGCATGTGGAACATGTACTGCATACATATAGTATCTTTCATGACGCATAACACATGATATCCTAAATGCATTTTACTTTTTAAGTGATAAGAATGTTTGAAAAATCGTAAAATAAATATGACCTATAATTATTATACTATTTTGGATCACAAAAAAGAACTTTACACTAAACAAATAATATCATTGTAAAAAAACAAAATGAGTCAACAATTATTATGAAAATTACAGAAATGTGACATGTGTACAATTTGAGTCTTACATATTTGTTACTATGAAGAAAAAACATTAAATATGGCACCTTTTTTTTCTTGAAATTTTTATTTTAAATGGAAATATTATTTCCTTCAACCATTGTAGTAATTATTTACTAGAAGACAACCCGTGCGATGCACATACGATGTACAATAAACAAAATATAAAGATAATTAAAAAAAATAGAATAAAAAAATATATAATATCTTATCTTAAAATCATTATACTAATATTTCATTTTTCATCTGTTTCATGCTTAGGAGACCTAAATTATCTGCTATGATAACCTAGGGGTTCAGTAACTTGTTACGAATGCTAAATGCAATCGCGATTCCTACGAAAGTGAGTTAGATGTTCAAATTTCAGTTTTTCTTGAGGACTAGCAAAGTTTAGGTTTGGGGGTTATTGTAACGTAAAATAGTAAGACTACATGGACCAATCAAAAGGTGGAACTTGTCATTATACTCAATGAACCAAGAAACAAAATACAAATATGATCGGCTAGCTGGCCAACAACCCCCAAGAATACGAATAGTCATTAATATGAACAGACATATGCAAGACTCTCAGCAATCGCCATGCACATGGACATGAATAATATCCAGCTACTAGGTATCATGGAAAGATATAAATACCTAATCAATAAAGGTATTCCATCTCTTTAATATTGTTATACTATAAATAGATTAAAACCTCTCTCACCTAGGGGCAATTTACAATACTTTATCCAAACCATAAAGAGATTTTGAAAGTATTGTACTAAAACCCTAAAATATAGTGGCATTGTACCCGTGGACGTAGGCACCTCATTAGTCTGAACTATGTAAACCTTTGTGTCTATCTCTAAAACTCATCCCTTTATGGCTTACTTCTTTATTTGTGGTTATAATTGTTGGGTTAATTGAGCTAAGACTATTCTAAATCAGAAAACAAAATTTAGCCACCAACAAATTGGCGTTGTTTGTTGGAAATGACAATAAATGTTATTTTCTACCTATTTTCTTTAAATAACCATTTTTCAGTTACATTGCTGAAAAATGATAAATAATTTCGAAGGTTGCTCTGTCGTTGGCAATACCTTCAGTCCCTTTGCCCCTCATAATATAGGGGATCTTCATGGGATCTTGCTGAATATTGCCAATAGCCTATAGTTTATGCAAGAGATGGTGAGACAGTTGCTCAGACACTTCAAAGTTGGCCAGTTATTATCCTAACAACTAAAGGAAAAATGTTTCCCCCAGCACGCAGGCAAGAAGGAAACAAATTTAGATATTATACATCATCCAATGACAGATCTTATCTCCCTGTCGTGACCTTTTCGATCTGATCCACTAATCACTATGATAGACATTCCATCTTTGATAAAAGATCGAGCAGCCTGGACAGGCTGGGCAGGGGATCAACCTTTGATCATTTGTTTCCTCGAGAAGCTTGAGTTCATAATCACAAGGAGCTCTCAAGATCATGAGATTTCCATAAAGGTTATAAAAAGTCACGAACTAGCGTTCGAAGATCTCCGTTCATGTCGAGAAAAATTTATAAGAAGAGAGCTCAGCACAAACATACGTCTAAAAGGCTAAATATGTTTTAATCAAATCTGATCCAGATAAACATCAGTAGAAAGGTCCAATCCAATGGTTAGAATATAGCTTCATAGAGATAGACAAATCTAACAATCCTTTGCATAGGAGTTTATTGAAGGGATCACCCTTCATCCCCATAATTATGAACTTCCCAACACCTACCAAGTTCAAGCCACCCGTGGTCACTCCTAAATACGATGGTAAAAATGATCCTATCCTTAATGTAGAAAAATATCAAGCTATCGTCGACATCTACTCGGTCCTAAATGAGATGCGTTATAGAGAATTCTCCAGCACCATTATCGAGTTGATGCAAATGGGGTACAATAATTTGCCACGTGGGAAAATTTCCAGCTTCTAATAGATCGCCTAGTTATTTATGAGTAATCTCTACTTTGGAGCCAATGCAATCAAGAGGGTAGATCACTTGTGGAGTGTTCATCAACTACATAGGGAAACTACTAGCAAATATATCACTCGCTTTGACTGTAAAAAATTTGGAAGCAATAGATCACAAAGAAAAGACAACAATCACTCCTTTGATGAGTAGTCTGCTTCCTGAGAAATTATATTATTCTCTAGCCAAAGATCCCTCGAAGTCTATGATTGATTTGATGGTTAAAGTAGGTAAAATTATAAACACCAAGGTCGTTATGACATCTAAATAATCTCATAACACCAAGGCTGACAACAACAAGGGCTCTGAGAAGAAGGATCAGAAGATAAGAAGTTCAAAAAACCCAAGATGTATGATGAATATACTCCTCTCACTATTGGTGTACACCATATTCTAGAGAAGATCTGAGGAATTAGAGATCTAAAATGACATTGAAAACATAATTCTCCTCCAAAAAGGAGAGATGATTAAAAATATTACAAGTTTCACAAGGACCACAGGCATAACACAGACAATTACATATTCCTGAAGAATGAAATAGAAAGTATGATCCGATGAGGAAAAGCTTTCCAAGTTTTTTAACAGAGAAGTCATGATATAAGGAATATAAATATAGAGGTGATTCTAACCCCCCTGTAAGGGAAGAGATGATAAGAAAAGTGGAAAAATGACGATGCTGAAGGCGATCCAAATATGCTAAAGAAATCCAAAGAACCCGAGCAAGAGTTGAAAATGATTTCTTTTCATTGTCATTTTATTACACATGGTAATGCCGGTGTAGGCGAAGAGATAACCAAGAGAAAAGCATACCTAAATGAATACAAAGTGTCTTCATACATTCGGCAAATTAATTTGTCTGACAATATTGATGGTCGCCCAAGAAAAGGGAACAAAGATAAGTTGGTAATAGGATTTTCCAAGAATAACCTTACTTTATTTTGACGATAAACCACTGGTCATCACTATATGGGTACATGAAGCAAGAGTTGCTGGAATTTGGGTAAGCAAGGGTAGCTTAACTGATGTCATGTTTTACGACTAATTCAAGGGACTAGTGATACACGACAACAAAATAGAGATGGATCATAAGTACCTCAAATGATTCTTGAGAGAAAAGGTTTATGCTTTAGGATTTTTCAAGTTAAAACTTTTAATCGGCACCTGTCTAGTCACCTAAATTGAATGTATCCGCATCTTTGTCTTAGATAATAATGTTGATCACCCTACAATATGTTCTTGGCATAATTGAGCTAAAAAATTTGAAGTAGTACCATCTAATGTCTATCCATGAAAAAAAAATCCCCACGCACTATGAGATTAGTTTTGTTATTGGAAATTAAGTTGAAGCCAGAGAATGCTATTACACCTCAGTTAATCAGGAAGAAGTAAATAAGCTCACCACCACTTATCAGGTTGAGACCCCAAACCTTCGTGAGGATGTCGATTTAGTTAAAGGATAGGTTATAAATGCAGCGAAGATCATCATCCATGATGATGATTGCTCTGAAAAAATAACACAGATCGACTCATCCATAGATCTAACCCTGAAACAGGGATTTAATAAATTCCTCAAATAGTGAAAGAGTCTGTTTACTTGGAGCCATGAGGATTTGGCAAGGTTTGACCCGTGATTTGTATGCCATGAACTAAACATTGCCAAGGATGCCAAGCTAATCAAACAGAAACAGCATGTATTTATCCCTGAGAAGAATATGTCCATCGAGGAAAAGGTGGATAAGCTGCAAAAAGCAAGCTTCGTTGATGATGTCAAATATCCGAAATCGTTGGCCAATATAGTGATGTTAAAGAGGAAGAATAACAAGTGGCGTATGTGTATTAACTTCATATATATCAGTAAGTCTTGTTCGAAAGATCATTTCTTGTTACCTAGGATTGATTAACTTGTCGATGCCACCGATGGGTACAAAATGGACTCTTACTCGCGTTATAACCATATCAAGATGAATTTAGAAGACAATTCATAACTATCCGAGGCATTACTGTTACAACATTATGCCCTATGGGTTAAAAAATGCTGCAGCAACATACCAAAGCCTGGTGAATAAGATTTTCAAATAACAAAATTGTAAAAACATAGAAGTGTATATGAATGATATGATCACCAAAAGAAATAAAGCATCAAACCACATCAAGAACTTGGGATATATGTTGGTTCGGTTGGAGAATCATCAAACAAAGCTTAATCAAACTAAGTGTGTGTTCGACATATAGGAAGTAATGTTCTTGGGATTCATAGTGAACCAAAGACATATTGAGGCCAATCCAGACAAAATTCAAGCGTTGATAGATCTGAAGTCTGCCACAAATAATTAGGATGTGTAAAAGTTAACTGAAAGATTAGCGTCCCTTAACAGATTTGTCTCCTGAGATACTGATAGGTTCCTAACTTTCTTTAAGGCACTAAGAAAGGCTATCATCTAGAATGAAGAATGCGAGAATGCCTTTTTTGAGTGGAAGAAATATTTAGTATCTTCACCATTACATTCCCTACAGCTCATGGGAGAGACATTATATTTATGCCTAGTGTTATCTGAAAAGTAGTTAGCTCGACACTTATTTGATTAGAGAATTGGGTGCAAAAACTAGTCTACTATACCAACAAGGCCTTCCAATCCATAAAACATTAATGCCCATATCTGGAAAGCTTTCTTTAGCACTCATTGAAGCCCTTCCAAGAATTAGACCATATTTTTAAGCCCATACTATCGTGGTTTAAACGAACTTGCCATTATGCCAAGCCATTCACAAACCAGAAAAGTCAGGAAGATTGATGGCATGGGTTGTAGAGAGGGGAGAGTATGATATACATTATGAACCCAAGACAATAATGAAAGGCAAAGTGATACTAGACTTCATAGTTGAGTTTACTCATGAATAAAAACTTATCGAGCAGACTCCGATGGGAGAGAGCTCAATAGTAAATCTAGATGAGAAGAATTTTTTAGAAGAGAGCTCAGTGAAAAATGTAATCGAGTAGACTTTTCCAAAAGATAGCTCCATGAGTGACAGACCCTAGGCATCCACTACATGAGAAGCCGCTGCATGCTACATGGAGCAAAGTAAAAAAGTATTCAATTATATATCCTTAGTTAAAGGATATTTCAAAGAAGATCTACTTGTGTGGAAGATTTATGTAGACGAATTATCATGCCCCACAGGCATTAGATCAATACACCAGTTGATATAGATGTGGAATACGCCCTCAGATTCCCATCCAAGGCTTTTAAGTAGAAAATGAGCATTGATTGTAGGCTTCAAATTAGCACTATCCTTGGGTGCCGAGAAAATATTAGCTCACAGTGAGTGCCAATTGATTGTCAATCAATTATTTGGAATATACGGGGTCAAGGGAGAGTTTATGACAAGGTACTTATAAAATGCAAAAGAAAGAATATCAAAAATTTTGGCGACCAGAGTGGTAAAAATACATAGGATTGAAAATGCCCAGGTAGATGCCCTTGCTCGGCTAGCTTCTGCGATGAGAACTGAGTTAAGGAGGACCATTATAGTAAAAATAATCACGAAGATGGGTATTTATTATAAAAATATCAATTTGATCATGTTAGATTTTGGTCCCTCATGGATGGATCCAATCAAAGGGTATATTAAAAAATTTGTCCTGTCAGACGACCCAAAAGAAGCCACAAAGCTGAGGCACAAAGCAGCTAACTGCGTAGTGGAAGGACGAGTCCTATACAAAAGACGATTCATTATCTATCTACTTAGATGTGTGCATCCTAATTAAGTTGACGATCTAAAAAGGATCTTATGGTTCCCATTCGGTAGGAAGATCATTAGTCTCGTGAGTGGACACCTATGGATATTACTGGCCAATTATGAAAGAAAATTGTGCTACCTAGGCGAGATGATGTAATAAATACCAGAAGTTTGGAATAATTAACAAAACACCTAGAGTTTAATTTATGCAATCACATTCACATAGTCTTTTGCCACGTGGGCAATTGACTTGGTTTGCCCTCTGCCGAAGATAAGAGGAAAGTTTAAGTACTTAGTCTTTACCATATATTATTTCACCTACTGGATGGAAGCTAAGGCTCTTATTGATATGCTCTACAATAAAGTCTACCAATTTATTTCAGGAACATCATATGCCGGTATGGTATGCCATATGTCGTTATCACATATCACATCGCATAGTTTGATAATAAGGAATTCAAAAATTATTGTATCCAGTCCAATATCCAAAAGTTGTATTCTTTTTCTAGACATCCTGAGTGGAACGACCAAACACAAGTGAAATTAAAACTCCTCTCGATGGGCTAAAGAAATGGTTGAATGATGCCAAAGGAAACTTGATCAATGAGCTGTAACGTGTACTCTAGGACTATAGGACCACGTCTAGGACAACTATCAGTGAAACCACCTATATGTTAGCATTTGGGACACTGGTTGTGGTCCCCACATGAATTGTACTAGCCATCTATAGTGTGCTAAATTTTAACTCTCTTAAAAGCGACCTAATGAGAAGGCCAGGCTTAGACTTAATCGAGGAAGTAATTGAAAATGTGGCACTATGTGTGGCACCTTACTAGCACTTAACTTATAATTTTTATAACATGAGGGTCAAGCTAAGAAATCTAAAATAGGGGGACTATGTTTTAAAGAAACTAATCTAGAAAGGATGTCCGACCAAGTACTTATTGCCTGAAATCCTTGGAAGCAGAACAATCTAAGCATCTATGGAATGTTGAGCATTTGAGGAAGTACTATTAGTAATCAATGAGGAATGTAACTTTTCATACTTACGAAACCCGTATTTCTCGTCTTCAATTAAAAATCATGAATTCGTCAAAAATTGAGTTCCTTTCCCATATTTTATTTTCATTTATTCGGTAGTGGGAAATGTACAAATATCAAACAACAAGAGTGACTAGGTCCAAAAAATTCATAACCACAAATTCAAAAAACTTCATGTATAGTTATCTTTGATAAGTCACAAACAAGAAGTTCCAAAAACCTAAAACTTCATGTAGGACTCAACATCAAGAACAAGAAGTTTTATTAGATCGAAATAAGGAAAAATCCTAAAACTTTAGGTCACTTGTGGTAAAAAAATGTAAACAGTTGGTTAGAATGACAATATCCATTTGAGCGATCGTAAGCCCATTAGTAGAACTTAAGGCTATATCTATTATGTTCGTTTGAAGTAGTAACCCATAAGGCAGATCGGTCGACTAACTGCCGACCACCTAATCATAAGGCAAAACTACTGGTAGGCCACAATCATACAATGGGATGGTTTAAGTTTCATTTGATGCAAAGTTTTTATTCAAACTTCTCATTGCTCTTATAGTATTCTAAGATAATTCTTTTAAAAATAGTTAATTATAGTAAAGTAATTGTTGATGTAAAAAATTAGATTATATGTAATTATTTAATCACAGATAAATAAAATGAGATAAAGAACTTTTAAAGTGGTTCATCCTTATAAGAATGGCCTACGTCCACTGTTTCTGTTATTGCTGATTGTTTGGGAATTCTCGATTACAAGTTTTCTCAAGAAATTCTGGTCCCCTTACAATTAGGATAATATAATGTATTTATATCCCTAAGGCTGTAATATGAAAGGGTAATATATTAAATGCCCCTTAAGTGTATACATCTGTATGATAATAAGCATTTAATGCGCAGTCAAACTGTTGGGTTATCCTTCTATTAATGCTTTGTTCGAGGTACAGCTCAGACCGCATGAGCTGCTCGGACTGCCAAAGTTACTCGGTACTCAAAAGTTCCTCGGTGCTCAAAAGTTCCTCGGAGAGTTCTTGTAGGTCGGAGCATCTGAGTTGATCGGGGAAGCAGAGTTCCTCGTTGCAGTATGGTTCCTCGGAGTCGAGGTGTTGTTCGTAAGTGTTTATTGTTGCCATGTAGATTGCCACGTGTCTTCATCCAATTGAGCCATGTCAGCAGGGTAAATTTGGTATCAACAGAAGCCCCCAATGTTTCATAGTTCGAAATTTGAGGAGTGTGGAACATTATTTCTCGATATATGGCGGTTTTAAATGGTTATCCTGAAATTTAGGAGTATTTTCTCTTGTATTTATTCTTCTTCCAAATTCGTAGAATCGATCTTTTTTGAATTTTCTAACTGCTTCGATTCCCGTGCCCCTTTTGTCTGTTTAGCCGTCGGTAACGTAATCGGATCTTTTTGTAATCATTACTTTTACCCTTTTCCAAGGCAAATTATTTAAACGTTGCAAAAAATCCCATCGTCTTCTACTTTTTCAAATTTGTCTCTTCGAGTTTTCCATCGTCTCTTTCTCTCCTGTGCGTTCATCTCTTCCATCGTTTGTTGTCAACAGACTCGTCCCTTTCCTGTAAGATTTTCTTTTTTCTCTTTGATTTCCTTCTTTCATCATGGTTTATCGTGTAGAATCGATTGATAAATTTCTCTCTGATTTCTCTATTCCCTCCTGGGTTATTTTAGAGGAGCTTTCTGAGCCTTCAGACTATTTTCGTTTGGCTGAGGGGCATTGGTTCCCCAGTCTCTTTGTTGCTGAGTGTGGCTTTTCTTTTCCCCCAAACCCTCTATGTCTGGAATTCTATCAATACTTTGACGTGGCTCCTGCACGAATAGCCCCCAATACATGGAGAATAGTTAATAGGGTTCATAGACTAAATCAAATTCATGGAACTCGCATAAGAATTCCAGAAATCATGTTTTGTTATAGATGGGCTGTTGGTGATAATAATTTTTATTTAAAAACAAGATTTTTAAGTAGGGCTTTAGTGTTCAATCTCCCAGATGCCAATAGGAACTATTTTGAGCACGGGGTTGTTATAAAAAATTGGCAACATGCTCTTTTATCTGGAGATGAAGTGTATCAGGGTCCCAGATGCCCTCCCTATGGCAATGGGATAGGTTATTTTTATTTCATTTTATTTATTTTGAGATTATGCTTCCTTTATGTTTGATAAAATGTGCCACTGATATTTTAATTTTGATTTATTTATAGTAGACAACAAAAGAAAGTGTCCAAAAGAGGTAGACGTTACTATAAGGCACTTAAAACTTATCTGGAGTTTGCATCAAACTATTGCCAACGAGAACATTAGGTCAGCTTCATATTTGCTGCAGTACAAGAGTTACACCTCCTCTTTCACTGCTCGTCCGATGATAAGCGACGCAGAACCTATACCAGCCTCTACAAGTTCTTCACCTGAGTCACACATTCCTTTGAGTGAAAGGATGAAGAAAAGAAGACCTCCTACCCTTTTCGAGAAACCTGCCTCTAGTTCTGGAGAGGAAAAAAGAAGTAAAATTGATGTCCCAGGAGAAGGGACAAAGAAAATTGATGCACCTCCCTCGGCTGCTCCTGTGAAGGTGGTCTAGAAGCCCCCAGTGGCTCCGAGCAAGGCTGCTGCTCCAGGCGAGGTGATTGTCATTTCTTCGACTAAGACTACATCGTTAGTCGAGAAGGTTGATGATCCTCTGAGGAGGCTGAAGAAAAGATCCTCTATCAATTTGGTTGACACCGACTAGTGGAGTTCCCACTTTTGTTCCCCCGAGCTCTGCTATGAGCTCGGTGAAGACTTGGATCATTCCCGAGATCCAAGGTATTTAAGAAAACTTTTCTCGGGACACAGTTACTACACTAGTAGCTTATCACATTGCTTCTGTAAGTCCTATAGTCTTAAATTTTCATTCTTTCCTTTTTGTATCTGTGCACTAACTTGCATTCATTTTCTTTTCACAGTTGGTGAGCTGTTTTAATACGATTTTGAAGAAAGATGAAGCTATTACAGCTTCAAGCTCCTCGTCTAGTGTAGAGGAAGCTTAGGTAGGCCTGGCGCAGTCTCTGAAAGATTCTCGTCAGAAATATGATGATGATAAGGCAGTCTGGGAGAAGAAGCTTGCTTCGACTGAGCAGGAGGAGGCTCAGATTATTGAAGTCTCCAAGGGGTTGGTGAAAAAAATGAATGATTTGGAGAAGAAGAATAAAGGCTCGAAGGGAAGCTCAAGAATGCTGAGGAGTTTGAAGATAAACTCAAGGCTGCTGAGGAGGAGTTAGGTCGACTTCGAGAAGTAAGTCGTCAAAAGGAGGAAATTGAGAATAAACCGAAGGCTGCTGACAATCTTCTTACCGAGAAGCTTTCCTCGGAGAAGATAAAGAGGAAGTTGGCCGTGAATAAATCTTTTAGCGCTGGCTGGGATAAGGGGTGGAACAAAGGCTTGGCTGCCATGATGTCGTAAGTCGAATATGGCAGCCTAAAATACTTTAGAGATGGGTGGGTTGCTGCTCTGTAGGAGATGAAGGTTGATGAAAATTCTGAACTCTTTCAGCGCCACATCCATGGTCCCCCTCCAACTCCTGAAGACGAAGAAGAGGACGAAGCTTCCTCTGAGGAGTCTTCCATGGTGATGGGAGATCAAGTTTCTCATCCCCCAGCCATCCAGCCTACTAACGAGGAACTTCAGTAACTCGTTAATTCATTCGAGCAACTGCCAGCGCTCCCCGAGCAACTCTCTTTTCCCTCCGAACAACCTACCTCCTCGTCCCAGCCTCCAGAGAAAGTTTTGGGAGACAAGGAAAAGGTGTAGAGTTGTTCGGGTCTCTCTTTTTATGTAAGGACATTTTTGTCCATTATCAATTTGTATGTCGTACACCCTTACACCGTTGAAGAAACTCAAGATCGCATCTACATCAACGGATCCGAATATCAAAGCGTCTTCAACATCATAGCCTCTGCGAGAATGAACTTGGTAAAATTTTGTTTTTACGTTCCTTAAAGTTCATATTTAGTATTGGGAATTTTTTATAAAATGTTTTTTATAAAAATAAGCAGTAAGTTTTTTAAAGCAAAATGAGGCTTTTAAAAGGATTTTATTTTTCTGGGAAAACCGGACCGATCCGGCCCCATACTGGACCGATCCGCAACCGGACCGATCCGTCCCTCAACCGGACCGATCCGCTTGTTGCAGATCCAGTATACCCCGGACCGTAGGCGAACCGATGAAGGCCAAAATAAAAGAACCGATCCGCTTGACCGGACCGATCCGCCTCAGAACCGGACCGGTCCGACTGGGATAAATTCGGCCAGATTCGCTGCAGATTTTTTAGGCTTAAAGTTTTCCTATTTAAAGCCAACTTCGGGGAGTTATTTTTTAAGACTTTTCAAGACGATTTTCAGAGTCCTAAATACTCCAAGTCTTCACCTTTTTGATGTGCAAAACATCTTTTTGATTCACACCAAAAATCCCAATTACTTTTGTGAATCTTTTGGAACCCTAGAACACAAGCTTTGCTATTGTTCAATCTTTGTGGGGAGATCGTTGAAACCGAGGGTTGCGTGTCATTGCTGAGGGAGTCTCTACAAAGTTTTATGGATGCGTGTCATTGAGGAGTGCTGCGGTTCTTCCTTTGTTGATTGGACTGAGGTTCATTTGGGTTCGCTGCGTGTGAATTCATTGCTGCCCTCCTGGAAAGGGATATTTCTAGCCGCTGACTACAGAATCCGATACCTGAGGGTAATTCTTAGTCAAACTGTATTTCATTGTAATCCGATTGTAAGCCGTTTTCTTAAAAATTATAGTGAAATAAAAGGTTTTGCCCCTTTGGGGGATTTTTCCTGAAATTGTTTATTTTTATCCTGTATGCTATATTTTATTTGATAAATCATCTAGATGCATGTCTTAGGGTTTAACTAAAATTTGGGTTTAATTAAAATTGGTTTTTTATTTGAGAAGTCGCAATATTTCCGCTGTAGTTGCTCTCTCAAATTGGTATCAGAACGGGTTACGCTAATTTATCGTGTGATCCTGATTTTTTTTTCGAGGATTTACTTTCTGATACAATTTGTCTACTCACGTTTTCAAATTGGTATCAGAGCGGGTTGCACTAAGTTATTCGGTTTTGATCCTGATTTTGCACAAAAATGGCTTTTGATGGTTTTGATGATCTTCGATGTCAAATTTTTGAAAAATTTAATTGGAAAATTCACACGAACTCCTGTTTTAAATCTTCTGTTGAAAACGAATCTGAGAGGTGTCCTTGTTGTGAGGGTGTTGGTCACACGTTAGATGAGTGTACCACAAATCTAAAGAAGAAGTTGAATAAACCGATTTCTCATGTTTCTACCCTTAGTGATTGTGATTCGGAAGAAGAAGTGTTTTATGCTTCTAGGCGAGAGTTTCCCATCCATGTGATTAGTGATGATAGTGAAGGTGATGGGAGTGTGGATGAAAGTGAGGAGGAAAGTGTAGATGAGCATGACTTGCAAACTTCTTTCAATGAACTTTATGCTGAAACTTTGAAAACAAAGAAAGAAAATTTTAAACTGAAAGCTCAGTTCAAAGAGTGTGCCATAAAAAATAATGATTTTTTAGTTGAAGAACTTAGGGCTCATGGGAAAATTTTGAAAGAGAAGCTTGAGTACGTCTAGGGTGAGAGAGATAGTCTTAGAGGGTTGATGGAGACTATGAAAAAGTAGCTTTTAGAGTGTGAGGATTCTAGACGAGTACTTGAATCTAGGATAGGTGAACTTGAGATGAAATTGAAAGATTCAAGTAAGGTGAAATTTGATTTGGAGTCTAGGTCTGAAAAACTTGATAAGATTTTAGGCACAGTCGAGATCAAAACGGATAGAGGTGGGATTGGTCTTGAAAAATATGTTGCACCCATTCCCACACGTGTGAGAGAGCCCCCTAGGATTGTTAAGAAAGAGACACCTAAGGTTGTTAGGAAAGAGCCCCCTAGGAACATCGTGAGAGTGCCTCCTAGGATCATTAGGAGAGATCCACCTAAGCAAATTCAGAAAGCGCCACCTAGGAATTTGAGGAGAGGGTCACCTTTAGGTAACACACACCGCCCGATTTACACTTGCACACATTGCGGTAGGCAAGGTCATCTTAGGCGATTTTGTTACAAGCTTTTAAATGGACCTAGGAAGGTTAATGAAAGAATAAATTCGATTCCCAAAACCCCCACACTTCGTTACACATCAATTTGGGTTAGAAAATCGGATTTAGAGGCTTATGGTTTATTTGTCCACGATTCCCGTTTGCTTGCACGTGATTCACCCCATGTGAAATCTTTTGGTTGATTGTGGTTGCATGTTTGTCATACACTAGTTGTGGTTTCATGATATATTTTTACTAGTGTGATGACTTGTACTTTTTGTATAAATTCTTGTTTTTGAATTTTTTTGAAAAATACAAAAAGATTTTATTTTGATAAAATTTTGAGAAATCCAAAAAGATTTTTGTTTTTTTGTTTGCACCGTTTATGGATGAACACTTTGGATGACCAAGTCACAACATCATTCCATTATTTTCATGTGACTGTTTGATAGTGTTTTGAGACAATAGCTCAATTCATCCTTGTGCTTTATAATGTTTGGAGTCATTAAGATGTAATTAAGTGTTACTTCCTACATGTTTGACTCATGTTTCCTTTATCGCACACATGCACGAATTTTGTTTGATTATTGTGCTTGTCCTATCACATGTTGGTTGGGTGTTTTCACTTCAATCCTGTCCTTAAAACGAACCAAGCGCAATAATTTTTTATAAGGAAACTGTGCATATAAAAACCGTTTTGTAAGTTTGTGTGATTTGTTTGATAACGGGGAGGGGCTGCGAAAGGTAATCATCTATCCTTTGCGCAAAAGCCACCGTTAAAAAGAACCTAAAAAATTGAGGAATTTTATTATCCGAGGTCCAAAGAGGTTAAAAGAGTCCGAAAAAAAAATTGAAAGGCAATAAAAAGAAATTCATGCCATTTATGGGCCATTTAGGTTTTTGCACCAATTCTCCAAAGTTTGAGAATTTTGATCACCTCTAAAAGAAAATATATATGAGGGAGTTTGGTTGGAGATTTAAAACGGGTTTGCACGTCCTTGAAATTCTTGAAAAATGTGCTACATAGTTTTGGACGTTATTGGTGTGGAAATCACTTTGACTTTGATTTGTTGATTTGCATAAGACGATGTCATCTAAATTCAACAATCTTTTCACCTAAGGATCCTTTTGATGTTCATTCATTAGGGGTACACATATGCATCGTGCACATATGATTGATTGAGTTGATTTACCTATCGAATGTGTTCACACCCATTCATTCCATTTCCATGACTTGGTTGTTTGAGTCTAAATCCATGGTGTGATTTTTGTATCATATTTGTTCATATTGGTATCCTATCTTTGTATGAAAAATTTGAAAAATAAAAAATAGTTTGTGCATTTATTTCTGAGCATCTCCTTGCAAGAGCACGTTTACCATATTATTTGATGCCCTGTTTTTTTTGTACCGTGACACCCTGATCTTGCCTATTTGATTCATTCTTCTCATTTGTCTATTTGGGGACATCATAAAAAGGGGGAGAAAGGATTATCATATTATGGGGGAGTTTGAATTTTGGGGGAGTTTTTGAGATGTTGCTTATGTTTTTATCATATATTGATATCCATGTTATCTCATTTCAAACTAGATATGTCACGTGGTATTTGCTTTGTCTCATGTGTGTAGGTAAGAAGATTGAAAATCAATATGTTGCACACCCTGATGAGAAACGTTTTGAGATTTGATGATTGTTGAAGATTGAAGAACAAACGATGAAGATTTATACCTTTGTATCTTTCCATCTTTAGGGTTCATGGGAGGTTAGATTTGTATAGGTCATAAGTTGATAATTCGGATATTTTTATGTATGTACCGGCATAGACATAGGGGGAGATTTGTAAGGACATTTTTTTCCATTATCAATTTGTATGTCGTACACCGTTACACCGTTGAAGAAACTCAAGATCGCATCTACATCAACGGATCCGAATATCAAAGCGTCTTCAACATCATAGCCTCTGCGAGAATGAACTTGGTAAAATTTTGTTTTTACGTTCCTTAAAGTTCATATTTAGTATTGGGAATTTTTTATAAAATGTTTTTTATAAAAATAAGCAGTAAGTTTTTTAAAGCAAAATGAGGCTTTTAAAAGGATTTTATTTTTCTGGGAAAACCGGACCGATCCGGCCCCATACCGGACCGATCCGTCCCTTAACCGGACCGATCCGCTTGTTGCAGATCCAGTATACCCCGGACCGCAAGCGAACCGATGAAGGCCAAAATAAAAGAACCGATCCTCTTGAATGGACCGATCCGCCTCAGAACCGGACCGGTCCGACTGGGATAAATTCGACCAAATTCGCTGCAGATTTTTTAGGCTTAAAGTTTTCCTATTTAAAGCCAACTTCGGGAAGTTATTTTTTAAGACTTTTCAAGACAATTTTCAGAGTCCTAAATACTCTAAGTCTTCACCTTTTTGATGTGCAAAACATCTTTTTGATTCACACTAAAAATCCCAATTACTTTTGTGAATCTTTTGGAACCCTAGAACACAAGCTTTGCTATTGTTCAATCTTTGTGGGGAGATCTTTGCAACCGAGGGCTGCGTGTCATTGCTGAGGGAGTCTCTACAAAGTTTTATGGCTGCGTGTCATTGAGGAGTGCTGCGGTTCTTCCTTTGTTGATTGGACTGAGGTTCATGTGGGTTTGCTGCGTGTGAATTCATTGCTGCCCTCCTGGAAAGGGATATTTCTAGCCGCTGACTACAGAATCCGATACATGAGGGTAATTCTTAGTCAAACTGTATTTCATTGTAATCCGATTGTAAGCCGTTTTCTTACAAATTATAGTGAAATAAAAGGTTTTGCCCCTTTGGGGGATTTTTCCTGAAATTGTTTATTTTTATCCTGCATGCTATATTTTATTTGATAAATCATCTAGATGCATGTCTTAGGGTTTAACTAAAATTTGGGTTTAATTAAAATTGGTTTTTTATTTGAGAAGTCGCAATATTTCCGCTGTAGCTGCTCTCTCATTTTATTTTTCTTTGTCAAATGTAACCCTGAACATGTAACTCTGAACTTTGTACTCCTCCTCTGTGATGTAATAAAATTTGAACTTTTGATTATGCATAATATTGATTCTCTTCTTCATGCTCTGTTTTTGCTCTTATTGATTATTACTTTTTCTTCCTCTACTAGTTTTTGGCCAGGATGGAATTATTGTCTGCTCATGATACAAAGATGTTACGGCAATGCAATGAATATTTTAAGGTTGGTCACACAGATCTGAGTGCAGCACAAATCGTCGACATCGTCGGCCAAGATGCTTCGGAACAGGTAATTGAAGCATACTGATATTTGAAGTGTCTGCTTGATTGTGTAGTGGTCAATAATGTAGCTTATTATGATATGATTGAGGATCTCCAAGGCACTCTTGAAGAACTTCAGCAACAATATAAGGAATCCACTGCCCTTTTGCACGAGGGGTACGAGAAGAAGTATCAGCAAATCAGTGCTGATAAGGGATATGATAAGCATTTTTTTTCTTACGACGTGCGGGAGAGAACATTGAAGGCTGAGGTCGAAGAGCACAGACAGATAGCTGAGTTATTAGGGTAAGAAAATAATAACCTGCAAAGAGAGGTGTCTCAGTTGAAGTCTGCAGCTTCCACCTCAAATGCTTTGATCCCAGTGACTGACGAGGGATTCTCGTTCTTGGAGTTCGAGAAAACTAACCTGAGGGATGAGTTAGAAACCTTGAAAAGAGTTGGCCCTTCTACATCTTCTCGTGGGCTAGCAAGAGTTGTTGTGATTCCTGTCGAGGAATAGAGGAATCAATCTTCTCTAGAGAACCAGGCCTTCCAGCTGATGGCGAAGAACCAGGCATTGGCTGAGATGTCTAAGAAAATCAGGGACCTGGAAGAGCAGCTTTTGGTGCAGAAGTCTGTCTTGGAGAATAAAGAAATCTTCATCAAGAATCTCCTCGAGTAATTAGAAAGATTGACATATCAATTTCACAAGCAGCCCAGGGAGTTCTGGATGGCTGGCTACAACGAGGCTCTCTACCACTTCAACGATCGTATCCAGAATGCAAATAATGAGGGCTACAAACAGGGATGGCTGAATGCCTTAGGTGTGCTGCAACTTGAACAGGGTCATTACCTGTGGGATTACCATAATCCTGGGTTGCTCGACCTACCCGTACCACCATTCAATCTTGATATGAGTTGGATCCCTGCTCGGGCCATACCTCGGTGTTTGATTTCCAAATACCTCGGCGATTACAATCTCTATTCCAATGTTGAGATATCTCGTCCCGAGCATCTACTAGATCGACCATCCGTGATGAATATCAGGATGCTAAAAGATCATAACTTTATGAATTGTCCTCTTGCTTTGAATGATCCACCTGCTGGCGAGGAACCTGTTTCAAAAGCAGAGGGGAAGAAACCAATAGAATAGGAATATTGATTTAATAAATGTGTATTTCATTCCTGATGTATTTTGTTCTACATTTAATGAAATAATTTTATTTGCAAATCTTGACTGCCATTGTCTTGTAACACTTTACATCTGTGCATGTGTATCTGTTAAAAAGATAACAACATTGTGTTATTTGTCGATCAACTTATTGTCGAGTAATTTGAATTTGTGGTAGTCACTTGGCAAAAATGATGTTTTGTTTCTCGACCGACTTAGTAGTAATTTAAAAAGTTACGAGTATCAAAAATTTTGCTCGATCACTTTCTCGTATTCATAAAATGTTTCCGACCAACCAAGGTCGGTAAATTTTCCTTTTCGACCAACTACAGTTAGTGGATTTTTCTTCTACGAGGAGCTTTGGCACTTTCTGGAATAATTTTACCTCCCGACCAACTTTAGTTGGCCTTTTCGAGAATACATTTACTTCCTAACCAACATAAGCTGGAATTTTTAGGAATACATTTCCTAACCAACATAAGTTGTATTTTTAGGAATAGTTTTACTTCCCATAGGAATACATTTACTTCCTCACCAACATAAGTTGGCATTTTTAGGAATACAGTTCCTAACCAACATAAGTTGGCATTTTTAGGAATAGTTTTACTTCCCGTAGGAATACATTTACTTCCTAACCAACATAAGTTGGCATTTTTAGGAATACATTTCCTAACCAACATAAGTTGGCATTTTTAGGAATGGTTTTACTTCCCGTAGGAATACATTTACTTCCTAACCAACATAAGTTAGCATTTTTAAGAATACATTTCCTAACAAACATAAGTTGGCATTTTTAGGAATACATTTCCTAACCAACATAAGTTGGCATTTTTTAGGAATAGTTTTACTTCCCGTAGGAATACATTTAATTCCTAACCAACATAAGTTGGCATTTTTAGGAATACATTTCCTAACCAACATAAGTTGGCATTTTTAGGAATAGTTCCGAGATCTGCTGAGTATCTGCTGAGCAGTGTGTAGCACTAGTATTCCGCAAAAAATTTTCAATAAAAGGAAAGAAATTGGGCAGAACATTGTCACTTTATTCATACTGATGAAACTGCATTACATGAGAGTTTACATTACTGATAATATTTGCGCAGGTGCTCTGCATTCCATGCATCTTAAACTCCTCCCCCTCTAAAGTTTCTATTCTGTATGTCCCTGGTCGAACAACTTCTTTAACTCGGTAGGGTCCATACCAGTTTGCTTCCAGTTTGTTGTGCTTTTGAATCACCTTCTTTAGCACATACTCTCCTTCTTTCAAGTCACACTTCTTCACTCTCTTGTTGTAAAACAAAGTTGTTCGCTGCTGGTAGGCAGCATTTCTAATGGCTGCTTCTTCTCTAACCTCCTCGAGCATGTCCAAGTCTAACCTTCTCATTAAATCGCTGACAGGGGAATTGAAATTTAGTATTCTGTGTGTTGGGAGACCCAATTCGATGGGTATAACAACTTCACTTCCAAATGCTAGCATATATGGAGATTCCCCTGTTGCTACTCGGGGAGTACTTCGGTAAGCCCATAGTACTGATTGTAGCTCGTTGATCCAATTTGCTTTCGCATCATCCAGTCTTTTCTTCAAGCCATTCAGCAGCGTTCTGTTTGTCACTTCAGTTTGTCCCTTGCTTTGAGGATGGCCTGGTGCTGAGTGGATCTTCAAAATATTTGACTGATGACAATAGGCAGCGAACTCCTTTTTGTCAAATTGTGTTCCATGGTCTTTGATGAAGGCATGAGGAAGACCATATCGACAAATGATGTTCTTCCAAATAACTTGGTACACCTTCACGTACGTCATATCAATGAGAGGCTCAACTTTAACCCATTTAATAAAATAGTCCACAGCGACCACGAGATACTTAAATCTTCCCCTGGTCGTCGGCAGTGGCCCAACCAAATCTATTCCCCATATGGCAAATGGCCAAGGGGAAGTAATGGGTGTCAATAACGCTTGGGGAGTTCTTCGGATGGAGGAGAAGCGCTGACACTTGTCACATTTCTTAGGATAAGCGATGCAATCAGACCTCATCGTCGGCCAGTAGTATCCTTGAGTCATCATTCTTTGCAAAAGAGTCCGACCTGCTACATGGGCTCCACAGGACCCTTCATGGACCTCTTCAATCAAATCTTTCACCTCGGTGTGATGCACACATCTTTGCAAACCTGCTATAATTCCTCGTCTGTATAAAATACCATTAGTCAGTACATAACGAGCAGCCTTAAACTTCAGTTTCTTGGCTGCAAGTTTATCAGTTGGTAATTCCCCTTTCTCAATATATGCCCTGATGGGATCCATCCATGATGATCCTAAATCGAGGGTGATAAAGTTCATCGTCAGATCTTCATCTATACTCCGACCAGCTAAAACTTCAATTGGAATTATTCTTCGTAGCTCGGTACGAGTAGCGAATGCTAATCGAGCTAGGGCGTCTGCTCTTGCATTCTCCATTCTTGGTATTCTGACCAGCTGAATAGCGGTAAATTCCGACACCAATTCCTTCGCCTTTGCATGATATCTGATCATTAATTCTCCTTTGGCTGCATATACTCCCATCATTTGATTTATGACCAATTGCGAGTCACTGAAAACAATAACTTGTTCCGCCCCCATGGTTTTTGCCAAACTAAGACCTGCAATCATGGCTTCATATTCAGCCTCATTATTCGAAGCTTTGAATTGGAAGCATAGGGCGTATTCCATGTCGACCTCGTCCGGACTGTTCAAAACTATCCCTGCGCCACATCTTGTAGTGCAGGATGAACCATCCACATACAGACTCCATATAGGCAACTTGTCTTCAAATTGCTGATCTGACAGAGTTCCTCGGTGAAAAGTTTGTTGCTTCCTATCACCATCTCCTGATATTTCTTGATGTTCGTCGATCATCTTTTCTTGACCTTTTACCAACCTAAGTTGGTATGGGCTTGAATTTGATTATCTTGTAACATCTACTTGCCCTTTTACCAAGATAAGTTGGTTTGGGCTTGCATTTGATGATCCTTTAACATCCACAGGTTGATCAGCGAGCAACTTTTGCTCCTCGGGGGTATCAGGATAGGTGAACTCTGCTATAAAATCTGCTACCGCTTGGGGTTTTAGCGATGATCTGGGTTCATAAACTATATCATATTCACCGAGTTCTATTGCCCAGCACATCAATCTTCCTGACTTTTCTGGTTTATGAAGGGCTTGCCTCAATGGCATATCAGTATATACTACTATGGTATGAGCCTGGGAGTATGGCTTCATTCTTCTACTTGCCTCAATCAATGCTAGTGCCAATTTTTCCAGCCTTGGATATCTGATCTATGCTCCTCGGAAGGCCTTACTTGTGTAGTAGATTGGTTTTTGTACTCCATTCTCCTCTCTTATCAATCGCGAACTAACTGCATTCTCAGACACTTCCAGATACAAGTATAATTTTTCTCCCATCACTAGCCTCGATAAAAGTGGAGGTGTTCCCAAATATTTCTTCAAGTCTTGGAAAGCCTTTTCACATTCATCATTCCACTCAAAAGTTTTTCAGAGCGTCTTGAAGAATGGGAGGCATTAATCAGTTGCTCGCGATACAAATCTGTTGAGTGCTGCTACTCGTCCTGTAAGACTTTGTACTTCTTTCTTCGTCGTTGGGGATCGCTGCCCTGACAGAGCTTTGATCTTTTTAGGGTTAGCTTTAATGCCTCGCTGTTTGACAATGTACCCGAGAAACATGCCTTCTCGTACTCCAAATATGCACTTCGTCGGGTTCAACTTCATTTGATATTTATCTAGTTGATCAAAGGTCTGGCTTAAGTCAACTAGATGATCAGCAGCTTTCTTGCTCTTTGTCAGCATATCGTCACATAGACTTCCATATTGCAACTGATTTGTTCTGCAAACACTTTGTTCATCAGCCGCTGATATGTTGCACCTGCATTTTTCAAACCAAAAGGCATAACATTATAACAATAAGTTCCCCTAGGGGTAACGAAAGAAGTACTCTCCTTATCTTCAGGTTTCATTTTAATCTTATTGTAACCAGAATAAGCATCCATGAAGCTCAACAGCTCGTGTCCCGAGGTAGAATCCACTATTAGATCAATTCGGGGCAGCGAAAAGTGATCCTTTGGGCATGCTTTGTTGAGGTCGGTGAAATCTACACACATCCTCCATTTATTGTTCTTCTTTTTCACCTTCACCACATTTGCTAACCAGTCTGGATATTTAACATCTTTAATAAAATAAGCTTTCTGGAGCTTCTCTACTTCCTCCTGTATAGCTTGATTCTTCTCGGGACTGAATACTCTTCTTCTCTGCTTCATAGGCTTGATCTCCTTATTCACATTGAGTTCATGACATAAGAAATTTGGGTCTATCCCAGGCATATCCTCATGACTCCACGCAAAAGTTTTCTTTCTGTTTCTTAGGAAAGTTATCAATTCCTGTTTTAGTGAGGCTTCCAATGACGAACCTACTTGTGTAGTTCGTTCAGGGTGCTCATCGTCCAGGATGATGTTTTCAGTAGCTTCCACCACTTGACCCTTCATGAGTTGCGACTCATCTCTAGGATCCAATGTTTCAATTTTTGCACCTTCATCCACTTGATAGGTGATGGTCTTTTTCCTTGACTCCTCCATTTCCTCTTGCTCGGCAGATGAATAATAGCATTCCCAAGCTACTTTCTGATCACCTTTAACAACTCATAATCCAAAATTTATTGGAAATTTTAAGCATTGATGTACCGTAGATGGTACAGTCTCGAACTTCTTAAATCCTACTCTTCCCATGATGATATTGTATGATGATTGAACATTCTTATCCATCGCGAAGAAGCATATTCTTTCTGTTCGATAAGCAGGCCACGTACCAATGAATATATCCAATTTGATAGTACCAAGTGGAAATACTTTCTCGCCAGTAAAACCGATGAGGGGTCTATGATAAGGTTCCAGTTGAGATAACTTTAGATTTAAACTGTCGAATCACGAGTAGAACATGATGTCTGCCGAGCTACCATTGTCTACCAGTACTCTTAAAATCATTACCTCCTTCATCCTCATTTTAATCACCAATGGGTCATCATGAGGATATAGAACACCTGCAAGGTCGTTCTTTGAGAAACCAATGACCAATTTCTCTTTGTTCACCTTTCTCGGGCGATCCTCCTCATCTAAATTTATTCAATGAATGTATGAGCAAGCTTGAGCCTCACAGAGGTAAGTTTTTCTCTTGGCAGTAAGGTCTCCTCCTCCTGCATCTACACCTGTAATAACATTACAGTCAAATTACCCAAAGCGTATTGAAAATACCTCACGTTCTGGCTGCCTTGGTCTCTTGGGAAGATCGGGGTCGTCTTCTGGATTAACTTCATGGTCTTTCTTCTTGTTCTCCTCTGCTCAATGAGGAGATCTAGACCTCTCTCTTGGTCGGTCGTTGTTTCTTCTATCATTCCTCCGATCAACATACTTTGTCAGTTTTCCTCATCTGATGAGTGTTTCAATCTCATTCTAAAGAGCTATGCAAGTTTTAGTCACATGGCCATGATTTTTGTGAAACTCGTAATATTTTGCCTTATTTCTCCTTTCGGGGTCTTCCTTCATTTTCTCTGGCCAATTTAATTCCTCGTTGTTCTTGATTTCTTCTAGAATGTGGTTGATGTCTTTATTCAAAGGAGTATAATTATCAAATTTCTTCAATACTTCCCATGACGCCCTTGTTCTTGAGTGTTTGTCACTACCATTGTTCTTATGCTCCTTCTTCTTAGCTTTATCACCTTCCACGTTGGTTTCTTTGGCATCCATATTCTTCTTCGCAGCCATTACTCCTCGACATTCATAATCTTGGCTTCCTTTCCCATCAGATCTGACATGGTTCTAGGCGGATCTTTAGCCAAAGTGTAGTACAACTTGTTGGGAAGTAATCCACTCATCAAGGCGGTAATCGCTGTCTTTTCCTCATAATCAATGACTTCGAGCTTCTCATTATTAAAACGAGTTATATAATCTTTGGTACTTTCACCAGCTTTTTGTCTAACACTTAACAAATGCGCTACTCGTTTAACCGGCTTTGCCCCAAAACAGAAATTCCCAATGAATAACTCGGCCAGTTGAAAGAAAGTTGAGATCTTACCCCGAGGAAGACTATTATACCATATTTGGGCAGATCCGATAAGAGTTCTCGAGAATGCTCTGCATCTCATCTCATCCGGAACAGCGTAGATGTCGACTGCAGCTTGGTATTGTTCTATATGAAGGATAGGGTCTGTCTTTCCATCATATTTAGGGGTCACAACAGGTGCTTTAAACTTTGATGGTGTTGGAAAATCTACAATGGCCTGGATAAAAGGTGTTCCTCGAACAAAAGTTCGTTGTAGAGGGTTCTTGGCCTTAGCCATTTCCCCTAATCTATCCTCCAGCCTCTGAATAGAGCCTTTCCATGCATCATTTCTTTCCTCGGGCCTGTTGGTTCGAGCAATTGATCGCGTTGATGTGGCTTCCTAGGATCTATCTTGACGAGCAGCTGGTCACGACTGGGCAGATCCTTCCCTTAAATCTGATGGTCGTCGAAAACTCCTCGATGCGTCTCTAGGAGGACTTTTGCTCCTCCTAGGACCTAATCGATCAAAAGGAGATACTCTGCTTAATCTTTCTAGTGCACTAGTCCTTTCTAGAGAGAGAGTGATACGTTGTTCAGTATCTGTGGCTCGTACTGACGAAGATCGTCCAGGTTGATAAGAAAAATCTTCAGACTCCTCAGTACGATAGGAATCGATACGCCTAGTATGTGAAGAAGGTAAGCGAGTATTTCTTTGAATACTTCACGATTCTGAATGGGTTAGTGCACCGCCATGGAGGGTTCGTATGAGTTGTCGCAACGTTTCTTGCATGACTGTCTGGCCTTGGGCCAGATTTGTCATTATTCCAGCCAGATCTGGAATATTGGGCGGAGCAGATGGATTTGGAGGGCTTCCAGCGTTTCGATGGCTAGGTTCTGGAATATCAGCCATTTGTGATGAGTTGGTTTTGATGAAAAACGATATTACCACTCGTTTCCCCATAGACGACGCCAATCTATTGATGTAAAAAATTAGATTATATCTAATTATTTAATCACAGATAAATAAAATGAGGCAAAGAACTTTTAAAGTGGTTCAGCCTTATAAGAATGGCCTACGTCCACTATTTCTGTTATTGCTGATTGTTTGGGAATTCTCGATTACAAGTTTTCTCAAGAAATTCCGGTCCCCTTACAATGAGGATAATACAATGTATTTATAGCTCTAAGGTTGTAATGTGAAAGGGTAATATATTAAATGCCCCTTAAGTGTATACATCTGTATGATAATAAGCATTTAATACGCAGTCAAACTGTTGGGTTATCCTGCTATTAATGCTTTGTTCGAGGTGTAGCTCGGACCGCCTGAGCTGCTCGGACCGCCTAAGTTCTTCAGTGCTCAAAAGTTCCTCGGTACTCAAAAGTTCCTCGGAGAGTTCTTGTAGGTCGGAGCGTCTGAGTTGATCGGAGAAGCAGAGTTCCTCGTTGCAGTATGGTTCCTCTTAGTCGAGGTGTTGTTTGTAAGTGTTTATTATTTTCATGAAGATTGCCACGTGTCTTCAACCAATTGAGCCATGTCAGCAGACTAAATTTGGTATCAACAGTAATTAAAGCTTTTCATTTGGCAGGACATTTCCCAAGTGCCTTCTCTATCCATGCATGAGGAGAGGAACATCCAAAGCTAAATGAAGAACTGTTGAGACCAATTCTCTAAGTCTGGTTTGCCTGCTAAAACTAGCTTTGTCTACCAAGTGTAGTGGTTGACAAATTAGATCATTCCCATTAAGGTCCTGACCTACTAGGTCCTTTCTAACAAAACAGATTGTGGTTGAATCGGTAGGAATCCACTTAATGTCCATATTGAATAGAGGAGTAGGTTAGTCCAAGCACCCTAGATCATGCCAATATCATAAAGGATCATTGATTGACACCTTCAAGATAGTGACAAAAATGATCCATCCCCACTTATAACCCACCCTTTGGTCTTGTTCTATCTCTTCACCCATGTGTGCCGAGGCTTTATCATAACCATTCATCCAAAGGGTGCGTGTCGGCTACTTATGGAAGTGATAGGTGACAAAGTCAACTTTCTTATTCAATCTGATGGTAGAGAATCATTTCATTATCATATTGGCTAGGTGAGAAAAAATATTTTTTATTCTCTCTTCTTCATCATACGGACGAGCAAAAATGACTTTCTTAGGTATTGGCCACCCTTTAATTTTTTAACCATTATATCTCCTCTATCATTCGAGCATTTTCCTACTCAAGAAATGAGGTTCCCTCACTTTGATCAACATCAACATACTTTTTTAAGCCCTTAAGTTCATCCCTCAATATATAATTATCTTATTCCAACAGTTAAGCTACCTCTCGATCACTTTTCACTTCAAATTTCATAACAAGCTCCTCTTTAGAAAATGTTGAGGATATATCCTACAATTTCTTATGAAAGCCAATATTACTACTAAGTAGGGAAAACTTCTTTTCGTAGTCACCTGATATGCTAACAAGTGCTTCTTTATTATCTTTATGCATATGAAGTATCATTTCACAATATGAGGAATTGGTCACCACTTCTTAACTAAACTACATGTGCGAGTGGAGATATGCTCCTTTAACTTTATTAAAAACACCTACACCGAGTAATTCTTCTAGTTCCTCTTCATCAAATTCTTCATGACCTACCCTAAATAATTGAATAGTCCTCATACGGAGTTCAATCTCGGAAGATACCAAAACAACCATGTTGGAGTTAAAGTTAAAGGAATAAATTATTTGGTGGGAAGGTAACTCCACACTCTATAATAAATATAGTTGGGAGCTAGTGACCTTCTTTTAATAAGCACATGCCATAAAGACCTGTCACAAACAATGTTTTTACCCAATCGGGGATCCTATGTTTTGTTCTAAAAGCTTCTAAAGATTCCTACTTTATGGTATACCATTGTGACAATGAAGAAAGGAAATTATAAGAAAGAAAGAGTTCATATGGTGAAGGCAAGACACGTCAATAGTTCTCTCAAATATAGGAATAAAAGCTCAAGAGTGAAGATACGAGTTTGAAATCCAAGGTGAGAAGAAACTGAGAGGGAAATGACACTTTATAGGATTCGTGACATCTTTTGGGCTAAGAAATTTGAAATGATTAAGTGTACCACTGCTTTAGGTTTCGACATGATCTCATTTCCCAAAAAATTTGATTGACCAACTTACCCTCAGACGGTTCGCTAGTTTTCTCAATATTTTCAAAATTTCCACCACCTTAATATGATAGTCTGAGATTTATAAGTTCCAAAGGTTAGCAGCTAATTAGGTTCTTCCAAACTACGAAGTAATGCCTAATAGAAAATACTCCATCCTTTCAGCCACTATAAAACTTCAATCAATAATGAAGTGATGGTATTTGATGAATGCATAATTTTGTATTATTTCTGCTCAAATCTGGTCCATTTAAGGTCCATTGTTTCGTAAATAATGAGCTTTTAGAGTCATTTTCATAAACAAAAAGAAAAATACAAGTTTGAACAAAATTCTAGTTAAAATGCAATTTTAGTAACCGAGGGGGTGAAACCATAATTTTTCAAACTTTATGGGCCTGGAAATAACTTTTAAATGTTTATCTAGGTGAATAAAGTTCTATTCGTGATTTGGTTGAATTTTGGATTAAAATAATAAACTTATGAATTTTGTGGGCTAAAATACAATTAAGGATAAATTAGTAAATTTCTAAACTTTATGGGGATGAATTTGAATTAATGTTAGCTATTTTTTATTTTTACTGGTACTAGTGATGTTTGGTGAAGATCTGAGGTCATTTGGTAAAGTTATGAAGTTGTGAGGTTCAAAAGGGAAATGTATAAAATTCATCTTACAGAGCAGTTTAATGATAATTGGATGCAACAATATCATTGAATTTCTTCTTGGAACAATGGTCATGCACGTGCGAAGGGCATTAAGAGGTGAGGGGTCCAATTCCCCCTGACCCTTATTCCTTTTTAGTAAAAATTCAAAAACTGTCAAAACCATATTTGGAAGAAAGTGGTAAAAAAAGTTGTCACGCTTTGTGTCAAACACCCAAAAATACGATATAGTTTTAATGATTGTTTTTGGGATAATTACCCACCTAAATACAACCAATAAAATGTTGTTTTGACGCAAATCAAATATTTCACTACAAGGTTATAATTAAAACCATTGGGTTCATTATTTGGGATTGAAAATTTTTGGCGAGCCTTCATAATAATTTTGGGTACTTTTATTTCGGGAGTATAGTTTTTTTAGGGCCAAGAATTATTATTTTCTGAGATTTTTTTGTCAATATCAATTCTAAGGCACGATTAATTTGTATTTTCGTTTTATTAATGAGACTTATTATTCATTCTTTCACTTTTATTTTGTCTTCAATGATGCTAGCTTCATTTCTCTACTAGGAATAGGTAAAGTTTATTTTGTTTGGATAATAGTGTCTATAGTTTAAATTCGTCTTTATTTCCCGACATGTTCTAAAAGTTTAAATAAATGGTATTCATTTACAACTACATGAGAGCGTGTTTTAAGCATTTGACTTTGTTTGAATATATATTTTTTTAATTTTAAGTGCGAGTACTTTTTGATGGGATATACTTTTATTAAATTAATTGATATTCCATGCTTAAAGAGTAAACTTTAAAATTAAAAATGAACTTTTTAAGGGAATGAAGATTTTAGCCATCTAAATTTAAAGACGTTAAATTTTATTGTGAATTTAATCGTGTTATAATTAATGCGATGAGAGTTTGTTTAATTTGTGTTATAAAATTAGGAATGTCGAGTTTAAATTATTCACAAATCTGCATGGGTTCGACTCGTACATACACTAGTTACCCGTGCACTTGCGATATTTTATAAATTGATAAATAATAAACAACTACACTTGTATCACAAGTGTTCTAGTAGGATGTCGTAGACCCATCCCGGTAATGAGGATTTTAATAGTACTAGAATCGAAGTTCTAATCTTCTCCTAATCAAACCGAAGTCGCATCACTAGAATTCTTACTGAGTTATATTGACCAACATTAATTTGAATTTGTATATTTAAACAAATATAAAATATCCTCGTAATCATGATTCTTATTTAAAAATGAAATGATACACCTTTTATAGGTAACCACTATTGATAGTTTTAAGAATAAAACCAAAATACATGGAAGATCACTTGCATATTATACAATGTCCCAAGGTTCTTATTGGCCTTTCACATAAAAAGACTCCCTTTAATTTATTCGTAAGTATTCTAAATGTCAAGAGTTCTTCCGTATCATCAAGAAATTGAGAGGGGATCTCAATCTTCTCAAAAGCCCACAACCCTTTGCTCAATGGGGCATGGATATTGTTGTGACCTTACTAAAAGCACTAATAATAGAAAGCATTCAATTACTGCCACCGATTACTTTATTGGGTGGAATCAGAACCTTGAACTCATATCAGGGAAGTAGATGCCAGGCGTTTTGTTTGGACAAGCATCATTGCAAAATTTAGAATCTCTAAAGTTCTAGTAACCGATAATGGGAAACAATTCGATAATAACACTTTTCAGTACAAGAAAAATATCAATTCGTAGAAATTTTATTAGTGTCTAATCATTTATTCATACTAAAACATATATTTTGTGGAAAAATTTATGTTTTCCACTAAAGGATAATATATTAGTGGCTACAAATTAAAATCGCCACTAATTTTTCCACTAAATGTAAAAGCGGAAATAATTAGACATTTAGCGGGAACACAAAATTGTAATTAGTTGCAAACTTAAAATTTTTGCCACTCATATAGATTATTAGTAACAAATATATTAGTTTTCCACAAAAAAAAACATTTACGATACATCCACTTTACCGTATAAAATTAATTTCTACCAAATATAAAAAAAGAAATAAAATTTTAGGAGGATTCCACCCAAAATACTCCCACCAAATCGAGGAGTCTCCAACCCAAATTGGTCTTCTAACAAATCCTATTCATCTCCCATTAATACCCCAAATTCTTCTTTCTCCCAAATCCGCCTCATCCCTCATTCATCCTCTCCTAAAAATCAATTGTACCTCTCAGTGATTTGTGCAATTGGGTCGAGTAGAGCTCACAGAAACAACTGACAGAAGTTACCGCTCTCGTGAGATTTTTGTGATTGAGTTAAAATTCTTCAATGTTCGTTTTCTCCGCTATTTTGTTTCTTCGATGTTCCCTAAAAGGTTCACTAAAACACTTCTTCCTTTTCTATGGTGTTCGTTTGTCATTCAGCATAAGCAAATTCGGGTACCCTTCTTGCTCATATCACCCCACACCCATTTTTTAACACATTGATTCTTAGGTCATCCCTCTCATCACTCTTTATTTGTTAACCGTTGTTCCCTATCATGTTTTTGTTGAATTTCTTGGGAGATTTTTTTTATGATTAATACCCTAGACCTAACTTATTTGTTGTGCAATTATCTAGGTGATATTTGTGTCGTGACTTGAATTTTTGATGAATTATTTGTGTATTTTTGTCTTTCACTTAAATCTGACATCATATTGAGTTTATTATATGTTTAATTGATCAACAACTCTACATTACATCCTCTTTGTTTGTTGATTGTTGTTCTCAATCTTATTTTTGTTAAATTGCTTGGCCGATTGTTCTACGACCCCTGTCCCAACTTATATTTTGATGCATTATTTATGCGATTCATTTTTGTCCCCTTGAATTTTAATGAAGTGTTTTAAACTTAATTCTGAAATCATATTGGGTTTATTATATGTTTAGTTTTTAAACCCTTTGGTTTATTTTGTTGAAAATCTTTTGTATTGATTCTAATTGTTGCAAGATTTGTGTCATACATAGGGACTGTTTGTTTTTTCATTGAGTTGAGTTGTAAATGGCTTCTGACTTGGAACACGTATTGGGAGTCCATGGATTGTGAAGATGAAATTACTGCTCTTAAATTTGATGACATTCCAACGACTTATGTCGAAGAAGGCAATGAGGATTGTGAAGAATATGATACACCTAAATTTGATGACAAAAAGCGTAAGCATGCGGTTGCATATTATAACGGTGCCGCTAATGATGAGTATGAGACTGAGGTAGATACTCCTCAATTTGATGATAAAGTTGTGAAGAATGTTCCCGAATATTCAAGCAGCGACGAGGATGATGATTACAAGGATGCAAATGGTTATCACCAATGACCAATGAGTATGCTCTTTACACAAAACAATGTGACGCAAGCACTGTTCTAAAAAACCCGCCTAGGCTCCGCCTAGGCACGCCTAGGCTTGAGGCTTGGGAGAAACGCCCCGCCTTAAGATTTTGACGCCTTATGCTTGGTAAAACCCTTAAGGCGTATTTTTTCTCTAAAAACAACAATGCTTTAGTGAAACAATATCTCCTTTTAAAGATTTTTTTTACAAATCGGACCATTATCTCATTCAAAATAATCAAATAGTATTTTTATTTGCAAATATTCAAACATATAATTATGATATGTACAATTTTAGTATTTTAATAGCCTTGTTATGGTTAAAAAATATTAAAATATATTAAAAAGGCCTAAACGCCTTTTCACGCCTTTTTACGCCTAGGCCCGCCTAAGCTTCTAAGGCTTAAGGCTTGGCCTCCACGCCTCGATCACGCCCCGCGTTTTTTAGAACCTTGGACGCAAGTGATGTAAGTGTTCAACTTCTAACTCTACTTTAATGAAATCATTTACGTTTTCATTATCCAATTTATATATCTTATTCTTTTGTTTTAGGGGTTCGATGTTGATCATTTCCCCAAAGCGCTTATGCTCCATAAGATTGTACCGATCTGACGATAGGATTCAAAATCTTTTTCGAAACTGCACATCTTAGCTAATCCGACGATTATTGATTATAACCAGAAGAACAATGATAATGTACGTGGTTTTTATATTTTTCCAACATTTAAATACATGCATAATTATATACAAGCTCATGTGGTGGATGGAATTTGGTTTACAGGGGTGTATTTGGTTAATATTTATCCTATCAATTAATCAAAGGTGATTTCTAGTGTCATTTTCATGTGTCATTCGAAGTGTTGAACTTTCAGTCAACTAGTTAGTGTGCGATATACATGTATATGTTATGTTCTTTATAACTTTCTAGTTTTGCCTGGTTGAACATACAAGATGTCAATAATTCCACTAAAAACAAAGTCACTTTTTGGTTTCATAGTTCTTTTAGGTTCATTACTTTTGAGGTGCTTCATAATTATTTAAATGATAAATACTATAGCATTAACTTCTCTCAAGTCTTGGATTTCGTTAATTTTGATCACAATGAGAAAATACGTGGTTCACCAAGAATAAAATCTACTTGGTATACCCGCATAACTAGAAATAAAAAACTCGGATATGTGGGATAAGTACAATCAAATATTACGACGTCTTCAAAACATTCACAATCTAACTTCGATGACCCATTTCTAAAACAAAATTAGCCATGAAATTTTCATTAACCCCTCTGATTGTGTAGAAGAACATCGGATAACGTGATTACCTTCTTTCTTATTAAGTGTAGAAGAACTTGGATTTTTCTTCTTATACATGCTTCTTCCATAGAACATAGGACATGCACACTAGTTTTTCTTATCCTTCATAATTATCGTAGTAAGTGTTTTTGGTTATCCTTTATAAAAGGGTGGTTAGGTTCATAAAATCCATCAATTCCCAAATATCATTTTTGATTTTAAATTTAGTTTGTACATTACAAGCACGCCTTATTTTGATATCACGCTTTTTTTATTTTACAAGGATGATCGTCTATTTCAAGTACTTCACATGAATAAACAAAGCTACTTTGTCGCAAATTACCACCATATCAATGTACTTTTTAGTATTTCGAATCCTCAACCCTCTCTTTAACAATATATTTGCATAAGGTTCCTGTTCATTATTAAAAATCGTTGACACTCTAAATTCAAATTGGTCATCAACCTTATATGGAAGGTTGTAAAGTTATTTTTCAGCATCAATACAAATATCTACAATTTAAAATTATATTTAATGATTACATCAAATATCGGAAGCAACAAAAACTCGATAAAAATATTTATGTTTGATTTTGAGTATTTTTTATATTACAAACAGGTAGCTTATCATTAAGAATATTGGTACCAACCTATGATAAAAGTAATTATATTAAGTGCATGTATTTTCTATAAAAACAAGTAATAAAAATTCTAAACAACAACGATAAAAACTAGGTTAAAATGACTAAAATAGAGAATTAAGTAACACCAGTATATATATATATATATATATATATATATATCCATATAATAAGATGGCATGGATTTTGAATTGTCTAAGCACAATAACGGTCTAGATCTTGCCACATCTCCCACTAAAAATGAAGGGCTAAGATTAAATCTTCAACTTTCATTCAAAATTTAAAAATTCTAATTTCCCCCCACATTTCATTTTCCCCCTTTTAATTCCCAAGACAAAAACATCTCTCTCTTCTCTGTTCTCTCACCTCACTCCCTCTCACCGTTTCTCTCCACTTCTGTCACGAAGAGGTACTCTCTCTCTCTCTCTCTCTCTCTCTCTCTCTCTCTCTCTCTCTCTCTCTCCCTCGGATTCATTTCTTTACCCACACTCTCATACACACGCACACGTACACACATTTGATTTCTCTTCTTTAATTTTGATTTTAGGGTTTTGATAACCATTTTGTAAATTTTGGTAACTTTTATAGTTTTTGGAACATGGATTTAATTCTAGGGTTTTGGGTATTTGTAAATTTTGGTAACTTTTATAGTTTTTGGAACATGGATTTAATTCTAGGGTTTTGGGTATTATTATATAACCTGAGGTTTTTTTTGTATGTATTGATTTTAGGGATTTTGATAACACGCACACACATTTGATTTCTCTTCTTTAAACATTTGATTTCTCTTCTTTAATTTTGATTTTAGGGTTTTGATAACCATTTTGTAAATTTTGGTAACTTTTATAGTTTTTGGAACATGGATTTAATTCTAGGGTTTTGGGTATTATTATATAACCTGAGGTTTTTTTTGTATGTATTGATTTTAGGGATTTTGATAATCATGTTGTAATTTTTTGTAACTCTTACAATTTTTGAAATATGAATTTGAGTATATGGTTTTGACTTGAAATTGTGGTGGGTGGGGTTTGAATTAGCTTTTTCGGTGCTTCCTACTTTTGTTTTTAATGAATAATTCTATTTTTATTTATTACTATTTTTATGGTTACATCTATTCTCCCTATTTTCCATGGTTACATCTATTCTCCCTATTTTTATGTTTATAAAAATATGATTTTGAAATTTTTAGTATTTTTGGATGTGTAGCTTTTAGTATGATCATTCATAATCTGATGTACTCAATAAACATGGGTGTTATTTTTATTTCAAGGCTAAATTCTATGTAATTATTGCCTTTAGCCACTCATGTAGATGACTTAAGTGTCGTTTGCCACTCATGTATTCTTATTTGATTCGTGTATGACAACATGCTGAGAAAAATAATTATGTGTACACTCTGTTTTTGTCTCTGTACTTTGGGGGAAAAAAGGTTCCACATTGTTCGGTTCAATGTCTATATGAGCTTACACTCTTTTCAATTATAGTTGAGTTAAGGATTCAATTATTGACATGAAAGATACCACTTTTGTCATATGTGATTAGAGAATTCCTTTATTCACATGTGATCGCTGTGGCATTAATATTTTCTAAAAAAAGTATTTTTTTACTAGGCACGTCGTAGGTTCATCACATTTTTTTCTACATCATGTGCATCGTCACTGATCCATTGGTCATTGCGTCAACATCTTGCTTTTATATGTCGAAATACAAAATACGCCGGTATAAATTTACAGTTTTATATTTTGAAATAAAAAAATACACTAATATCTTCTCTTTTTGTTGGATGTATTGTATTAAGTATTACATATTGAAGAAGCCTTTAGTTGGAAATCCACAAAAAATAGCTTTTTACTTCAGCAATGCAATAGATTTTTGAAGATGGACATCATATTTTAGATTATACAATATGTGGAGACCATTAGTAACATGTCTGGCTTCATATTGATTTGGGTTACATTAACACATACATGAATTTATATTATTCTTTCAATATAGGGTTCCATCTCTTCATTCCAGTGATAGAGAATTGTCAAGTGGTGAGTGCCCCACACATTCTTGATGAAATGCCAAGGGTAAGAAATCCTACACATTTTAAATTCACCGACGACATCACTTCAACTTTCTCTCTCTCACACACAGACACACACACAAACACTCATAGGTTCTAACTATGGGATTTGAATCTCTGTTTCACCATGGGTATTATGCTAATATATATTTAAGATTTTCTTTGTTGATTCAAAATTAAATGTATATTAAGATCTATTTGTTTCAATATATGGTTTCACTATTGTCATCTTAATGATATGCTGTGTTTGGTGTTAACTATTAATTAGTGGGTCTAGGGGATTGATTTCTTTTTCACGTGTTTTCATGGTATATGGTAAATTTCATTACGTTGGTAGATTAAATAACAGGTATTTGAACTTTTGTAGTGGCTACAATAGCGCTATAAATGATATTTGTATGGTGAGCACTCTTTTTTTGTTGAGTTATATTGATAACATATTTAAAAAAAATTAATGTTGCCTTCTTTTTGGCTTATACATTGCAGGCACACCCGAATCAATTATTCGTATAAGATATATTTAATTAATTTCGAGTGCAGTGTGAGATTTGATACAAATTGTTATTCAAACTTATTTTCTTCAATCAAATTCATTTCTGGGTATTGACATAGTGCCATCGACACATGAATGCCATGTCATAACATGTAAAATTCACAAGTCCCTCATACTGGAATGTTTAATACACATTTCATAAATGGGCAGTGGCCTATTTATCATGTGTAGTAAAAAATTGATATCCCAATACCATTTTAATAATACATGACATTGAGTTTCTTTCACGCTTAACTAATTGGTTGATTGTCTTGCAGAGTTTGACAATAAGTTCCCTACAGGACACTCTCAGATGATAGCGTTTAGAGGAGTACCTTGGGTTTTAGATTACCTACTGCTATGGGAGCTGCCGTTGCTAGGCCGGACGACATTATTGTGGACATTGACGGAGATAGAAGTTTCATGCTGAATGTTCAAGAATTAGAAATTATCGGAGTAGAGAATCTTCCCATTAAGATATTGTTGCTGAATAATCAGGGTACAGTGGTTCAGTGGCAGGATCGATTTTATAAGGCTAATAGGGCACACACATACTTGGGAAACCCAACAAATGAGGCTGAGATATTCCTAAACATGTTGAAGTTTTCAGAAGGGGCAGTACTGTTTGTTTCATCTTGGCCAATAGGGCAAACACATGGGAAACCCAACAAATGAAGAGGAGGGGCAGTGCTACTGGTACAACACATGATCAGCGCTGAGCAAGGGCATTACTGTTTGTTTCAGCTTGGCTTATCAGATTGTGTTGATTATACAATTGTTTCAGATTATATATTTGTTTCGTCTTACCTAAGCAGATTGGTTAGTACGATTTTTTTATGTTGGTTTGGAATTTAAATGGTACAATACTTTGTTTTGGGTGTTTAATTTTTTTGTGTATGTGTTGTATACAGAACACCCATGAAACTGCAATTTGATTTTACTTGTGGATGTTTGGTTGTGAATGTAAGCTCGACAATTTAGACTGGATTACACATTTGATATAATGAATTTGACATTGGTAAGTTTGTTTTTTAAAAGTTTATTAAAATGCTTCTACATTCACTCATTCATTAGAATAAGGTTTTTTGTGAAGTTTCTCTTTAATTTATCTTCTTCCATTTCTTTTTCTTTTTTTGTTTTAGATCTAATACGATTTTCATTTTGTATACCCTATTTCTCTATTTAATTTGCAAGTTCTTGAGGATTATCATCATTTTATTAACTCATATATGTATTATGTTTTTGGCGGTTTCAGGTTTGCTAGGGGGACATCATTTGGACAGGCATTTGGGGTTCTGGAGCAAGTCATCAATTGTCAAGAGGACAAGAGGTTAAGAAATATGATTTGGGAATCGGATCCATAGTATGTTGAACCTTGGCTTAGCATTAATGAGGAGACAAGTGAGTCTGATGCGAATATTCCCCCGATGGAGGATGCAGATGCTAACAATGAGGGTAGGAAGATTGAAGAAGTTGACTAAATCTAAAGATTTTGTCAACTTTCTTTTTAGTTTTTCTATTTTAAGTGCATTATTCTTTAATTTTTTTTTATGTTTTTTGTTGAGTTTATGATGATTTTGCAAACTGGATACGTATGGCATACTTCTGGGCTGCATTTCTTCAGGTCATTTCTAAAAATGTTAAAAGTATGAGCTGGGGACGAAGATTAATATTGGACTATAACGTCTATGACCTTTGTAGTTGAAAAATACGCGAACAGTTGTTCGAAATGAATATCGATAAGTGAATGGTGAGTTGAAATTTAAAGAAATTATGGTGATTTTTTTCATTCCTATCCATTTTCAAATATATGAATTGATGTTTTGGATTTTTTCTCTCTATTCACAACTATATTGATGATTGTTTCTTATAGGTACGGCAGGTCCTTGATAATGAAAATCCAAAACTATACGGATTTTATTTCTCTATTCACAACTATATCGACACGCGGACAGTTGGATTTTCTTTCTTATACGTATGGAAGGTCCTTGATAATGAAGCGCTGCACGACATTTGTTTTCGGACCTTGAATCTTTCCTTTATGATGGAATTATATGCAACATAAATTAGTTGCTATTTGAATTGCCAATGTTCTTATGTATGGGTCTTAAAGTTGTCATTGCTTTTATTATTATTATTATTCAACTTAAGAATGGTTATAATTTTGCACGTTTGATTGCAGGATCGTTGACTATGGGAATCAAGAAGTGGTTACTTACAGTTAGTTGCATTAGCTGCGTCCTGTATGCTCAGCACCAGGCCTTATGGTAAGTTTGGTTGATGAAGAAACTGGAAATGATCTTATAGTAGCTTTGGTTGATGCAGAAATTGATACCAGTGTAAATGCCACCAGTAGTGTTCCACAAGACCAAATTAACAACCACATTTGAACTTAAATTGTCGAACACACTCGGTACATAGGCGGTGGGGAAGGTATTGTTAGTATATGAAATTGAGAGTGGTTTTACTGACGCTGCCGTCACTAACTGTAACGCACTTTTAAGAACCTGGAATCAGTATTTTAGATCTTCAGAAGTCCTGACCATAGACATTCGTTTATATGTGTTCCTTCAATTTCACTTTGATAAAACACTAACTGTGTAGGAGCCATGAAACAATGTCGTTGAAGCATTCGCTGGAGAGGAACAGCCAATCCCTCTCTCTGTCGACAAAATCGTATTGTTGTCCTAAAAGTCTAAAGTTCAGTCAATTATTTTTGTTCCAATTTTTTGTATGAAATTTGTTTATTTAGTTTCAATAAATAAAGTGCGTGATTCAATTTTAGGTCAATTTTAATTTCTTTTTTGTTTTTATTTTGCAGGCCTATCATTGGAGCTTACATGAATCCTGCCAGGAGTATTGGCCCTGCCGTTGAAGCAGGTGTTCATAAAAATCCGAAAGGTTTTTGTAGTATCCCCAATCGATGGAGCCATAGATTCTTTTGAAGCCCTGCTATTGAAGAAGGTGTTCAAATTTTTTATTTTTTCTGTTTGGTGGTTACTCTTAGAAATAGTGTATCAATAATTTGGTTGGTTTTAGTTATGACTTTAATTTCAACTTCGATTTAATTTCAACTTTGATTTAATTTCAACTTCTTTGGTTATTATTAATTAAAAACTATATGTACTAGGTACTTATGATGGAAGTACAATGGTTCCAAGCATCGAGGTATATGATTGCTTAATATTCTTAATGTTTTGTTATTCGACTATTTAATTCATATTAAATGACCCCGTCTATTATTGTGAAGCTCATGTTCCATGAGATGCGTGATTTCAGCGCAAATGATCTTACTAATTCATCCTCAGAAGACTTTGAACATGAAGCAGATGAAACAAAAAGGCACCAGTTCAAGCACAACACAAATTAGACGCAATTCACTAACTGCGCACATGTCACAAGTATAGTAGGCAATGCTCATTCCATTCCAGTAGCCTTTTCAACCTATAAACCACATTGTATATGAGACAGAAACTAACAATCCACTACAAAATAGCTGAGCTGAACTCTGTCTCATACTTACATCTCATTTGCACAGCTCTCATCTCTCACCACTAGCTACACGGGTAATCTCTCCCTCAATTGTTTGTTTGGGTAACATTGTTTTCATTTTATTAATGATTTTGTAACAAAATCAACAACGACCACAGAGTGATTCTGAGATTTTTCTTAGCATGAAATTTGTCAAACAGGTGGGAGAAGACAAGATTGCCACATAGCCATGCGAATCCACCAATGGTGCACCAAATTCAGAATTCTTGGCTCATAATCATTCTTACCACACCACCACCCTCTCTTCTTCTTTAATTCCACACATAAAAGTACAACTTTTTTTTTCTTTTTAATTTTGAGCCTCAGTGTGTATATAAACAAGAATTACAAGTATTGGTCCTAGACAATGGCTTCAACTGTGTTTTGCAGTTCAATAAACCAATAAACACCATTTCTCTCAACAACCCACTTACCAAATCCAACTTCCAAGAACGTTTCAATACAAAGTTTTACATCCAGTTCAAAGTAGAGAGAACACCCCGTTAAAAAAATGGGTATGTGAAGAAAAAAACTGAGATGAAAGCTGCAGCAGTAACTAAAACCTCCTAAATCATCTCTTTACAACTGATCAAATCATCCCTTTACAAATGTTTTCATTGTGTCACTTTAATTTTCAGGTTTATTTTTCTCATTTTATAAGAGATATTATCATTTATTCTTCACTGATGGATTGCATCGATACAAGCTTATTTTGAGGAGAATGAATTTACAGCGCAACAACTACAGTGGTGCAAACAGTTTCCAGTACAATCTGGATCATAGTGAGGTGGAAGATGAATATGTGAGTCCCCATGATGAGTTCAATGACCCGGCAAAAATGAACCCCCCCCCCCCCCCCCCCCAAAGCAAAAAAGTGTTGCAAACCATCTATTGAAACAACTGACTCTTTTTGATAAGAATCATTCCATCATCGAAGAAATAGAAGACAATAGGAAGTTGATTGTTGATGAGAATAACATGTGAAGAAATTGTAAAACCTGCGCTCAGAGTTATACCGGTATCTATAATTGTAATTAGTAGTCGATCCAACATTCGACTACAAAGACAACAAAAGGTTGAAATTAGGGAAATTGAGTTTTAATTTTAATTGCTAGCGTTTATATTGAACTCCCATTGATATATTTTATCCCTGATTGTATTTTTATAGGGGTAGAGATGAGGTAATATGCAGAAATACAGGTATCCTTATTTCATGTCTCCTTCTTGGGAGATGTCTCCTTTTTTGGGAAAAATGGAGCAGGGTCTCATTTTGTACTATTCTAATCTCATAGTATTTTCTGCCGGTATTGTTGGAAACAACTCAAAAGAAGAGCTTAGTATCTGTGTACCTATTTTTTTATGTTTTTTTTTATTAAAGATTTAAAGTGAGTTTCATGCTCTTCCAAATAAACTATTTGAATGAATACCTGACCTTACTATGTCCGTCGCAAAAACGTACTCTCTAGGTCTATCATTTGGTTCATTGGCTGCTTTAAAGCATGGGATATCTCCTCCAAATGTTCGTGGAATTTTGTGTTAGTGTTCGAAACGGAAAACCATCGGTTCGGAATATTACCTGTTTATGTGATAAGTATTATGTAATGGTTCCATTTTTGAACTACTTTTATTTTTTTATCTTTTTTTTTTAATTTCTTGAATCGACATCTTTTAATTTAAAATACATGTACTGCCCCTTATTGCACCGCATATATTAATTTTCAAATACATAAATTTAAGGTATTTTGTTAGTTTTATTGACTTAAATTTGATATTATGTGGTATATGTAACGAGAGTTGGTATTTTGAACAATTATCTTGACTGATATTTATTATGAATTGTTATATTATGAATTGCTATTATTGAATTTATCTTATTTTATTTAGTAGAAATGATGTCATTGGGTGACTTATAATGTGTTTTTTCATTGATTCAGGCATGTGATGCGATGTGTGTGACTATGGAAGATGTTCGTGTGGTCAATGGTTTGGAATGTAAGGTGACTTGCAACACATTGAAGATCTCCTGCGTTCGAGATATAGAAGATTTGTTTTATCGCAAAAAAGGAAGAAAACTGTCGAGGAACACCAGATATTATGACATGTTTTTTAAAATTACATTGTTTTGTTGGCACAGTGATGTATGAGTCACTATTTTGGGGGTCGAAGTGTTTTTTTTATACCTCAAGCAGGTGGATAGTCCTATAAATTAAGGAGATTCTGCCCAATTTTTTAATTTTTTTTTGTCTTATTTGTATTGAAATTAAAGCGGGTTGATTGTTATTTTGTTATTATTTTAACATAAAAGGTTCGTACCACGGTGTATATATATATATATGTACATACACACGATGTTTGTATGTATGTAAATACAATGTTTGTGTAGCGAATTTAAATCTTGGACACCATATGAATTAATATTTTTTTACATATCTCGAATACAACCCCCTAAAAAGTGACACCATATATAGATTATTTGTTGGGGAACAATATTTTTATCGTATTGCGATTACGTACTTACGAAATTTTCACTGTTTTGCGATTACGTACTTAGGAAATTTTCGACGTGCCTTCAGGCACGGGCATATACTAGTATATATATATATGAGATTTCACATTCTAAAGAAATTCAAATAACTCGGTACTGAAAAAATAGAAGACATAATGAGTTTCAAGTTTATATGGAAATTGTGTGTGTTTTTATTTATGAGATTTTAGTTAGGAGAGTGACATGATAGTGTACAAGATATATCCCTGGAAAAGACATCTACATTCATACCGCTTTTTAGATGAAATGTGAGATCTCTTTATAACATTCATGTAGAATAACTCCTCAACAACAATTATTCGCGGTCGACAAAGGGTCTCGAATCGAGACTGTTTTGAGTTTAAATATGTATTAGGATAGACATTATGGATGTAGTGCTTAGAAAAAGGTAGAGCCCAGCTCAATAATGAAGTTTTGAAGCTACAGTCTGGAGGGCCATAATATATTGCTTCACGAGTGGCGACCTTTAAAAGAGAAGGAATTCATAATCTTTTCATCAGGGCAGAAACAGTTGGCCCAAGCGTCTCTTTTTCTTCGCGCTAAGTTTGCCAAAGTAAAAAAGTCACTATTGCCTAGATGCTTATATTATTTTCTCAACATCTCATCATCACACCAACACAAAAGGCCACGTGTCTACATATATTTAGTACAAAACATGGGGGATCGACAAATTAACTGCTCATGTGACAATGTGCCTTCATCAATGCCATATGAACTACTCCTTCCATATCGAACCGATGTTTGGAGGCTATACTCTTTCCATATCATTATGCAATGCCCCCCCCCCCCTAGATGATTCACGAACTATGAGAATTCATCAGTTAATTGTTTCATCTTCATATCTACATGCACATATATTTTTATGCTGTCTTGAGTTTTAGTGGGATTTAACTAGATGATGTCCCTCGAGTCCCATTATGACAATCTATTTGTTTTGTATTTTTATTTTGGAACTGTGATAATGAAGTACAATATTTAAGCCTTAACGTGGTATTCTATCAGCTATGATGGGTTTTGATGGATTTTTTAGTTAAAAGAAGAAATTTATTAATTACAATGGATTACAAACTAATAGAACAAGGTGCATTCCTAAAAATACAACAAACAAGTGAAAATTAATGGAGAAGATCCCTCCATTCTCAATGAGGGTGGCTTTAGAGTTGGGTTGTTATCTTGTGTTTAGTTAGATTGATTCAAGAGCGGCGTTTCTTAGTTGTTCATTATTAATTGAGTATTCAGTGTGTACAGATGTTCCCCTTATTTTAGCACCCGTATGTATATAGGTTTACTAATAAGATGTGGGGTAGTATTACATATCGGGTGTTTTCCGGTGATGCACGGTTTCCATTGCGAGGGTGGAGACTTCCATTATTGTATCGTGTGTTTCTCCACTAATATACAGTTTTTTGTTAAGTGGGTGATGAGTTCCGCCATTATTTATTTTTTTAGGGCGTTAGAACTCTCTATTTTAGACAACCTCAAGTGTCAAAATATACTGTTAAATCAGTGCTCACAAACATAAATGTGGAAGGCACTTTGACAATATAAATTTGTAATTTACTGCTTTCAGGGTATTGAACTCTTATATAATATGTATATTTTATTGCTAATGCAATCGTTTCTATTTTTTTTGTAAATTCTAGCTTTATGAAGTCTTTCGCATATGTTGTTAAGCTCAAACAAGTTCTCTCTCGAAATCGTATTTATGGTTTTGTTAATACTAGCATGTAACTTTTATATGTTTTTGGTTATTTTTAGATTTTTTTTTTGTCAATAAATAAGTGTAAGAGAAGAACAGTTAACTATGTTTTTAGTTCCAACCCCTAAATGATTAGATACCTTGAAACACCTTATACTCTTGACTCACTTGAGTCTACATTGTATAAGTGATCATGTAGTTTGGAAATAGTGATAAAATTGTGTCCATATCCTAGAATCCAAAAAGCCTCAGACAGTACTCTACTCTTCATTCGTCTTGTTTGGTTGATTAAAGGTATATTCAGAATCATTCACACACATTAGGATTGCATTCATTACATATATATTGCATAAATTGAATGTGCGAGGGTTGTGTGTGTTTAATCCCATTTAAAATTGGTTTTAATAATTTTTGGGAATTTTTAATGATTTTAAATATTTTTTTTTAAAAATTAAAATATGGATTAAAAAGATTATGGGGTCACTCTGTAATTTTTGGTCTTCTGATTTTAAACCTGAAAGTTGATTTGGGTAGGATCCGAAAGCTCTAAGGACTATAGGGTGCCTCTGTAATTATTTTGTAACACGCGTGTAAGGCTTAAACGCAACCCTACACATGTCCCCCTTATACCGGTTGGATTTGTGTTTCTTTAAAGACTCAAAACCGTTGTCCATTGCCAGCCCTTGGATTGTTTCTATCAACGCTCTACATGCACTTGAGTTCAATCCATGTGGAACCCTTTTAACTCACCGCTATTATCTCACCGTTGGATCAAAGTCAATGTGACTAGACCAAATCTCAACCATTAATTTTGAACTTCCTTCTCGAATCTTCGCCCCTTAGTATAACAGGAGGCTTAGCCTTTGCATCTGTGAACTTTTGCTACTTCGTCTAACCAGAGAGAGAAGAGAAAAGAGAGAGAAAGTAAGAGAGAGAGAGAGTGAAACCCTAATCGTCCTAACCTTGTCTTCAAAACCCTAACCTGCTTCAAACCCTAACTCATATCTCAAAAACAGTTTTACCAATCCATGTGTCTTTGAGTGTGTTATTGGAGGTGATTTTGAAGGGTATTTGAAGTTTTATCCCTCTAAGTTTAAGATCTTATTTCCAACTTAGACTTTGCATGTTAGATCTGTATTTCTCTTTAATAGAAACTATAGATCTAACTATTGCATGTCATATTACACCTAGATCTGCATATTTAGTTTCTCATCTTGAGAAATCTATTTGTTGATTTATTTTCTCTAAATGTTTTTCAACTCTAAAATCAACAAGTTATTTTAAATTTCCAGTTCTTTTGAAACAAGACTTTTGACCTAGTTGGAATCGCAATCGGTGGTTTTTAATTTCAATTTTTTTTAAAACCCTCTGAATTTTATTAAGACCTTGAACCATCTTTCGAGCAAGGTAACCTTGGATTCCGGGATTAATTTAATGGTCAAACAAAGTTTTTGTTTCATAAGAAGAGAGAAACTGAAAATCACAGCATATAGATCTGATTTGTAATTTTATAGAACTGTTTGTATAAAATAAGTGTGTGCGTGTGTGCATGCATGTTATTAGCAGCACGTTCATAAACACTTGACACACTACAACACATAAGTGTTGGTTATAAGATCTTGAACCAACAAGAGTCGACGTAAAGACTGGAACAAAGTGGAAGTTAGCAAACTGGAAAAGTCACATCAACAATCAGAACTGCAGAGAAGTTAGAAGTAAAACTAGTGGGTACATTTCTAAACTTTTATAGGAATGATTTGTGTGCATGTGTGTTATATAGTTTGTAACTTGAATATTTTATTTTATTGGATTTTTGGTTTGTGACTTAGAAGTCACCGTGGATGTTTTCTTAGTTGGGTGAGGTTTTACCATGTTAAAAATCTCTTGTACTTAATATTTATACATCTCCTCATCTCATTCTTATGGTTGTGCTGAGTTTAATTGTTTTAAACTATTTTGCTAAACCTGTCAACAAATCTTGAACTGATCTCATACATATTTTATGAACACATCTTGTGATTAAACATATTTGATTTAAAGAAAAGAGTTTCCTCAAAAAACAGTTCGGAGTTACTTCAATAGCCTAATCTTGTATTAAACGGCCTAAGTAACAGCTTTTTCAATTGGTATCAGAGCTTTGGAAATCTTTTTGAAAGATCTCGTGTTTCTAAAATTCTTTTCTTGAAATCAAACAATGGACGAGAAAAATGAAAGATTTGGGAACTTGTACAGACCTCCTCTTTGATGGGAACAACTTTGCTTACTTGAAATTAAGGATGGTTGCTTTCATACAAGGAACCTTGGGAGATGATGTCTGGGATATTGTTGAAAATGGATACACTAATCCCACAAAACCAGCCACTGAAGGACATAATGAGAGTATTAAGAAAGTATTAAGTGAATTAACACAAGAAGAGAAGCAAGCTTATCGAAACAATAACAAAGGAAATAATGCCATATTTATGTCCGTAAATGAACATGAGTTCAAGAGGATTTCATCGTGTGCTACTTCTAGGAAGCTTGGGATACACTGATTACTGCATATGGAGGTGACACTAGAGTTAAGGCTGCTAAAACACAAATGCTAGTCCAACAGTATAACTCTCTAATTATGTCAGACTCTGAATCATTTGATGACTTTTACATGAAATTGACCGACATTGTGACCAAATTGCATGCTAATGGGATCGCTTATGACAGACATGAAATTGTCTCTAAAATTCTAAGGTCATTACCACAGAAATTTGATAACAAAAGATATGCTATTGAGGAAATGAGTGACCAAAATCTCACTCCTGAATTACACAGTAGTAAACTAAGAACTGTGGAATTGGAATTAGAATTTAAGAAGCAATTGACCCAGTTCCATAGGAAACAGACTAGTTCCAATTTGAGTTTTTCCTCTAAGCTGATGAAACCTGAGCTTACTATTCCCAATAATGACTCTGATGAGAAATGTAATATAGATAGTTTGGATAATAAAACTTCCTTGATGTCAAAACAGCATAAGAAAATTGTCAAATTTAGAAATAAAATGGCAAACAGACAAGGCAATCAAAATTATCCACCTCAATATAATTACAAACCTTATGTGAAAGGTCAAGACAAACATCACAAGGACATTCATACTAGACCTAACAAAGACTTAAGGAACATTGAATATTTTAGATGTGGAGAATTAGGACATATAGCACAAGACTGTAGAATGAAATTGAACATGTCCAAAAAACATACTAGGGCCAACATTTGCAAAACATGGGATGATTCCAGTGATTCTGAAAATGAGGAACCTGAATCATATGATGCTTTTGATCCTTGGATGTATTTCTTTGCTAAGATAATCTATAATGATGATATGCTTATGTATGAGAATGATGATAATAGCTCTACTTCTGTTGTTATGAATCATGCTGCTACTGGTTTAGATGCTTTAATTTCTGAGAACAATGCTAGTTCTACTACGGGGTGTGTGAGTCAAAGGGAAAGCGATAATGACGATGTCAATGTGTGTATGAGTTTATGAAATGAATCCTTAGGGCTCACTTCACAGACTTCACTTAGTGATTCGGACACTGAAGACCTCCCTGATCTTCACACACTTTATGCGAAAACTCTCAAGAAAGGCACTAGATTAGAAAAGATAGTGAAAGATCTCACTAAGCAACTAGAAGACCTAATACTGATGGTTAAACTTAATGCTGGAGAGTATACTACCCAATGTCTAATTCATAAAATTGAAGTCAAAATCTATGATCAAAAATTGAAGAATTTGATTGAAGAAAATGAAAATCTGGAGAAAAAATATAAAGGGACATTATTAGAATTGGAACAATCTAAAAAAAGACAGCAAGTGTGTTCAAAAAAATTAGAAAATTTGAAAACAATTCCAACTGTTTTGATTGTTTTGTTGCTGAATCAAAAACCAATTCAGATGATCGAACTGGAATAGGGTTTTGCCCAAATTTGAAGACACGAACTAAAAAATTTGAACCAATCAAGTTTATGTCAGGAGGCAAAATACGAATAGAAACTTGTCCAGATTTTCATTCTCTAAAAAATGAGTTTGATGACAAACAACAAAAGTTTGTTATTGGGGAATCAAGTAACTCTAACTGTAGAATTTTACTAAAGGCTAAATATGTCTGCCCCCCAATTAAGAAAAGTGATTCTTCTTTTCAAACTGTACTTCCTAGGAATAAGGCTCAACCCCAAAACTCCATGAAGCCTGTGTTTAGAGACTTTCCTAAGGAGATTCCCTCTTCAAGAAATTTATATTGCTTATACTGTGACTTATATGGTCATTCTTTCGAAGGATGCTATTCTAGATGCTTAGTTAACCTTGTCTATAATGCTCCTGTATATCAGAACTTTAACTATTCTAGGAGAAGTCATAATAATTAAGTTCTTCCTAGACAACTAGACAAAAACTCTAACTATAAAAAGAGAAAGACCAAACCTAAAAGATCATTTCCAAGAAGGATTCCTAGGCATTTTCCTAAACCAAATGCTCCTACTTTCCATAAAATTCAAACTCATGCGCAAAACATTTTTCAACAAAAATCTAATGCTTGCAAATTTTATCAAATAAGAGAAAATAAGCGCAAAATGAAAACAAGAGATATTTGTGTTAGAAAAGATGAGCTATTGCACCAGATGAAGTATAATATTGTGGTTACTGCTTTAAAAGATGAACACACTCCCTCTGGTTGGTATTTAAACTTCGGATGTTCAAAGCACATAACTGGGCATGATACCAAAGTTTTAAACAAAACCAGCTTTGCTGGAGGAAAAGTTATTTTTGGTGATGGTGTATCATCTCAAATCATTGGTAAAGGAACACTCCAAGAAGAAGGATTACCTTTACTTAAAAATGTTCTTCTAATAATAGGTCTTAAGTCTAATCTACTTAGTATCTCACAATTTTGTGACTCAAATCATACTGTGACCTTTTGAAAGAATAATTGCAAAATTTTAAATGAAAAAGGTGAGTGCATAATTACAGGACTCAGGACTCCTGGCAATTGTTATACTGTCCAGAACAGTACTGAGGTCTGTAACATTGCTAGAATGGATGATAATGAGATATGGCATAATCGAATGGGTCACATAAATTGTGAAAATCTTAGTAGATTACCTTCACAAGAAATAGTTAGAGGTATTTCTAAGATCAAACCTATTTCTAATATTGTCTGTGGGTTATGTCAGAAAGGAAAAATTGTTAAGGCCCCTTATAAGAAAGTTAAAGATATCATTATCTATAAACCCTTGGAAATGATCCATATGGACCTAATGGGTCCTTCTCGAACTATTAATCTCTGTGGACACAGATATATTCTTGTTATGGTTGATGACTTCACCAGATTTACTTCGGTAGCCTTCTTAAAACAAAAAGATGATACTTTCAAACTTTTTTGAAAATTTTACTTTGAATTGAAAATGATAAGGACACTCAAGTAAATAGAATTCATAGTGATAGAGGTGGAGAATTCATAGACACCGGTATTCTAGAATGTTGTGACTATAATGGTTACAAACATGAATTTAGTGCTCTTAAGATTCCTCAACAAAATGGTATTACTGAGAGAAAGAATCCTCTGCTTCAAGAGATGGCACGTGTTATGATTCATGCCAAGACTTTACCTAAATATTTGTGGGTAGAATCTATTCGTACTGCTTGTCACATTATCAATAGGGTCTATCTTAGAAAGAATTCTAAACAAACTCCTTACGAACTATGGTATGGGGAAAATCTCAATCTTAAGTACCTTAGAACCTTTGGTAGTACGTGTTAGGTCTGAAATGACAGAGAATCCAAATTTGAGACTCCTGGAGATAAAGCTATCTTTCTAGGTTATTCTCCTGATAATAGAGCATATCGTGTCTATAATCTTTGCACTAAGACCTTAATGGAATCCATAAACGTTATTGTAAGTGACACTATTATTGAGAGCAAGACTGGAGAAGCAACTATTATGGAAGAGTTTGAAAATGTTTTAGAAAATGACTCTCCAGATATAGATGATTCTTTACCAATTGAGACACCTGAAGTACCTAACTGGGTTTCTAAAGACCATCCCATAGATAACGTTGTTGGTAACCCTAGTGATCCTGTACGTACAAGATCTCAAATAAGAAACTTTGCTCATTATGCATGTTTTGTTTCCCTTGGGGAACCAAAGAGTGTAAATGATGCATTTAATGATCCTCATTGGATTTCTTCCATGTAGGAAGAACTTCTTTAATTTTTCATTCATGATGTTTGGTATCTTGTACCTAGGCCTGATCACAAAAAGGTTATTGGCACACTTTGGATGTTTAAAACTAAATCTGATGAAAGTGGGATAATCATTAAAAACAAAGCCAAATTAGTTGCTGAAGGATACTCTCAAATTGAAGGAATAGATTTTAACGAGACTTTTGCTCCTGTTACTCGCTTAGAATTTGTTCGTCTTCTCTTTGCCATAGCTTGTTACTTACATTTTACGCTTTTCCAAATGAATGTCAAATATGCCTTCTTTAATGGAATATTGACTGAGGAGACCTATGTAGAACAACCAAAAGTTTTCATTGACCCTCAATATCCAAATCACGTCTTTCGTCTTAAAAATTCTTTGTATGGCCTAAAACAAGGACCAAGAACCTGGTATGAGCGCCTTTCCAATTTTCTCTTAGACAAAGGCTTTAAGAGAGGTGGAAATGATCAAACTAGTTTTGTCAAACATTTTGACAAACACATTATTATAGCTCAAGTTTATGTTGACGATATCATCTTTGGATCAACATCCCTCAGAAGTTAAATCCTTTTATGAAATTATGCATAAAGAATTTCAAATGTCTCTTATGGGGAAGTTGCAATTTTTTCTAGGTCTTCAAGTCAAACAGAACTCAAAAGGATTATTTGTTTTGTAATCTAATTATCCTTTAGAAATTGTAAAAAAAATTGGCCTGGAAAGTGCAAAAGAAGCTAAAACTCCCATGAGTAATACGGTAAAATTATCTAAGGATGAGAGTGGTAAATCTGTAGATCCTAATTTATATCGTAGTATGATAGGAACCTTACTATACCTTACTGCCTCGCATCCTGATATTATGTACGCTGTTTACGTGTGTGCTCGATATCAAAATAACCCTAATGAGAGCCATTTAGTGTGTGTTAAAAGAATCATAATATACATAAAAGGCACTCTAAATTTAGGATTTTGGTACACCAATGATACTCCTAGTACTATAATAGGATACACTGATGCCGATTGGGCATGTTGTATTGATGATAATAAGAGCATATCAGGAGCATGTTACTATATCGGTAATAATTTGGTCGGATGGACTAGTAAGAAACAAAAATGGACTTCATTGTCAACAGCTGAATCTAAATACATAGCCACTGGAAGTTGCTGTGCTCAATTACTTTGGCTTAAGAAAATGCTAAGTGATTATGGTATTCAAGAAGATCAATTACATATCTATTGTGATAATCAAAACACGATCAATATCTCTAAACATCTTGTTCAACACTCGCGAACTAAACATATAAAAATTTGACATCACTTTATACGCGAATTCGTTGAAACTAACGAATTAGAAATCAATTATCTTCCTACTGATTTGCAACTCGCAGATATGTTTACCAAACCTTTGTATTACAATAGGTTTATTGTTTTGCGTAAATCGATCGGAATGGTTTCTGCTGAATAAACTCCTACGACTTAAGTAATATTCCCTTTGTCCATTTGAGACAAAATGGGGGAGAAATTTGAGTCTTATGAGTTCATTTTTTTGTATTTATTTCTAAAATACTTGATCTTAGTATTCTTTGCAGGAATTTATTCTATTGATGCTTTTAGGGTATTGGTTTGTAAATAGTTGAGTTATGTAATTTTCTTTTCTAGGAATGGGTAGATATAATTTTTTTTGGAATAGGTCTTTCCTTATTTCTTTATTGCCCTACGAGTCCTAAATGACTCAAAGGAGATTTTATCTCATATTTCCAAAGGGGGAGATTGAAGCACCTTATACTCTTGACTCACTTGAGTCTACATTGTATAAGTGATCATGTAGTTTGGAAATAGTGACAAAATTGTGTCCATATCCTAGAATCCAAAAAGCCTCAGACAGTACTCTACTCTTCATTCCTCTTGTTTGGTTGATTAAAGGTATATTCACAATCATTCAGACACATTAGGATTGCATTCATAACATATATATCACATAAATTCAATGTGCGAGAGTTGTGTGTGTTTAATCTTATTTAAAATTGGTTTTAATAATTTTTGGGATTTTTTAATGATTTTTATATATTTTTTTAAAATTAAAATATGGATTAAAAAGCTTTGGGGTCATTGTGTAATTTTTTGTTTTATGGTTTTAAACTTGAAAGTTGATTTGGGTAGGATCCGAAAGCACTAAAGACTATAGGGTGCCTGTGTAATTATTTTGTAACACGCGTGTATGGCTTAATCGCAACCCTACACCTGTCACCCTTATACCGGTTGGATTTGTGTTTCTTTAAAGACTCAAAACCATTGTCCATTGCCAACCCTTGGATTGTTGTTATCAACGCTCTGCATGCGCTTGAGGTCAATCCATGTGGAACCTTACTCAACCAATCATAAGACTTTTAACTCATCGTTGGATCAAAGTCAATGTGGCTAGACCAAATCTCAGCCATTGATTTTGAACTGCCTTCTCGAATCTTCGCCCCTTAGTATAAAAGGAGGCTTAGCCTTTGCATCTGAGAACTTTTGCTACTTCGTCTAACCAAAGAGAGAAGAGAGAGAAGAAAGAGAAGAGATAAAAAGAAAGAGATAGAACGTCAGAGAGAGAAAGAGTGAAACCCTAATCGTCCTAACCCTGTCTTCAAAACCCTAACATGTTTCAAACCCTAACTCATATCTCATACATAGTTTTACCAAACACTATTCCTGTGTGTTTGAGTGTGTTATTGGAGGTGGTTTTAAAGGGTATTTGAAGTTTTATTCCTCTAAGTTTAAAATATTGTTTCCAACTTAGACTTTGCGTGTTAGATCGGTATTTCTCTTTCATAGAAACTATAGATCTGACTATTGGATGTCATATTAAACCTAGATCTGCATATTTAGTTTCTCATCTTGAGAAATATGTTTGTTGGTGTTGATACCAAATTTAATCTGCTGACTTGGATCAACCATATAAAGACACGTGGCTATCTACATGGCAACACCAATCATTTCCGAGATGATCATACGCTCCGAGGAACTCTTATGCTCCGAGGAACAAGTCCTCTCCGAGGAACTCTTATGCTCCGAGGAACAAAACCTCTCCGAGGAACTCTTATGCTCCGAGGAACAAGACCTCTCCGAGGAACTCTTATGCTCCGAGGAAAAAGGCCTCTCCGAGGAACTCATTGGCACCGAGAAGCTCAGGCGATCCGAGCTGCATCTCGAGCAAAGCATTAATAGTTGTATAACCAACAGTTCAACTGATTCATTAAATGCTTATCATTCAGACGCACACGCAAAGAGGGCATTAAATGTATTACCCTTTTATATGTATATCATTTAATGTATTACCCTTTCACATTACCGCCTCAGGGCTATAAATACATTGTATAATCCTCATTGTAAAGGATCGGATCCTGAATCCAAACTTTGGGATCCAGAACGGAATTTCTTGTAATCGAGAATTCCCATACAAACAGCAATAAAACAACAGTGGACGTAGGCCATTCTTATAAGGCTGAACCACTTTAAAATCTTTTGTCTCATTTATTTATCTGTGATTGAATTATTAGAGTGATCTAATTTTTTACATCAACAGATTGGCGTCATCTGTGGGAATCGACTAGTAAAATCATTTTCTCATAAAAAATAATCCATTATCAATGGTTGATATTCCTGAATCCTGCAATCGAAATGCCAGAACCCCTCCAAATCCATCTGCTCCACCAATTGTTCCAGATCTGACTGAAATAATGGCGAATTTGGCTCAGGGCCAGACCGGCATGCAAGAAGCAATGCGACAACTCATCCAAACCCTCCATGGCGGTGCATCAGCCCATTTCGGACCACGAAGCATCCAAAGAAATACACGTGCGCCTTTTTCGTGTACTAGGCATAATGATTCATATCGCAATGATGAATCTCAAGATTTTTCTTATCAACCTGGACGAACTTCGTCTGTGCGAGCCACAGATACTGAACAACATGTCACTCTCTCCCCAGAAAGGGCCAGCGCATTGGAAAGATTAAGTAGGGCCTCTCCTTTCGATCGATTAGGCCCTAGGAGGAATAAAAGTCCTCTTAACGCAGCGTCGAGGAGCTTTCGACGACCATCAGATTTAAGGGAAGGATCTGCCCAGTCGCGACCAGCTGCTCGTCAAGATGGATCCTATGACCGACCAGCTGCTCGTCGAGATAAATCCTAGGAAGCCACTTCAACGCAATCAGTTGCTCAAACCAATAGGCCCGAGGAAGGGAATGATGCATGGAAAGGATTTATTCAAAGGCTGGAGGATAGATTGGGGGAAATGGCTAAGGCTAAGAACCCTCTACAATGAACCTTTGTTCAGGGAACACCTTTTGTCCAAGACATTGTTGATTTTCCAACACCATCGAAGTTCAAAGCACCTGTTGTGACTCCCAAGTATGATGGGAAGACTGACCCTGTCCTTCATATAGAACAATATCAAGCTGCTGCCGACATCTATGCTGTCCCAGACGAGATGAGATGCAGGGCATTCTCGGGAACTCTTACCGGATCTGCTCAGATATGGTATAATAATCTTCCTCGTGGTAAGATTTCAACTTTTCTTCAACTGGCCGAGTTATTCATTGGGAATTTCTTCTTCGGAGCAAAGCCAGTTAAACGAGTAGCACATTTGTTAAGTGTTAGACAAAAAGATGGTGAGAGTATTAGAGATTATATAACTCGTTTTAATAATGAGAAACTCGAAGTTATTGATTACGAGGAGAAGACATCTATTACTACTTTGATAAGTGGACTACTGCCAAACAAGTTGTATTACACTTTGGCCAAAGATCCACCTCGAACCATGTCGGACCTGATGGGAAAAGCATCCAAGATTATGAATGTCGAGGAGGCTATGTCTGCAAAGAAGAATATGGACGCCAAAGAAACCAAGGTGGAAGGTGATAAAGCTAAGAAGAAAGAGCATAAGAACAATGGTGGTGATAAACATTCCAAAAGTAGGTCGTCATGGGAGGTCTTGAAGAAATTTGATAATTACACGCCTTTGAAGGCAAATATCAACCACGTCCTGGAAGAAATTAAGAACAGCGAGGAGTTAAACTGGCCAAAGAAAATAAAGTCAGACCCTGACACGAGGAATAGGGAGAAATATTGCGAGTTCCATAAGGATCATTGGCATATGACTAAAAATTGCATAGCCCTTCAGAACGAAATTGAAACACTCATCCGACGAGGAAAGCTAGCAAAGTATGTTGATCGGGGACGCAAAAGAAGAAACAACGACCGAACTAGAGAGAGGTCTAGATCTCCTCGTCGAGCAGAGGAGAAAAAGAGAAGAAACTATGAAGATGATCCAGATAATGACCCCAATCTTCCCAAGAAACCAAGGCAGCCAGAACGAGAGGTATTTTCAATACGCTTTGGGTCATTTGATTGTAATGTTATTACTGGAGGAGATGCAGGAGGAGGAGACCTTACTGTAGAAAGAAAAGCTTACCTCGGAGAGGCTCAAGCTTGCTCGTACATTCAGCGAATCAATTTAGCTAAGGAAGATCGCCCGAGAAAGGTGAACAAGGAGAAGTTGGTCATTGGGTTCTCAAATAACGATCTTGTAGGTGTTCTATATCCTCATGATGACCCGTTGGTGATCAAAATGAGGATGAAGGAGGTTAAGATTTTAAGAGTACTGGTCGACAATGGTAGCTCGGCAGACATCATATTCTACTCGTGTTTTGATAGTTTAAACTTAAAGTTATCTCAACTGGAGCCTTACCATAGACCCCTCATCGATTTTGCTGGAGAAAAAGTATTTCCACTTGGGACGATCAAGTTGGATATATTCATCGGTACGTGGCCTGCTTGTCGGACAGAAAGAATACGTTTCTTCATGATGGATAAGAATGTCCAATCATCGTACAATATCATCATGGGAAGAGTAGGATTGAAGAAATTCGAGGCTGTGCCATTTACAGTGCATCAGTGCCTAAAATTTCCAACAAACTTTGGAGTAGGAGTTGTGAAAGGTGATCAGAAGGTAGCTCGGGAATGCTATTATTCATCCGCCGAGCAAGAAGAACTGGAAGAATCAAAGAAAAAGACTACTACCTATCAAGTGGAGGAAGGTACAGAAATTGAAACCTTGGATCCTCGAGATGAGTCGCAACTCGTGAAGGGTCAAGTGGTAGAAGCTACTGAAAACATCATTCTGGACGACGAGCACCCTGAGCGAACTACTCAAATTGGTTCATCATTGGAAACCTCACTAAAACAGGAATTGATAACTTTCCTTAGAAGCAGAAGACAAACTTTTGCGTGGAGTCATGAAGATATGCCTGGGATAGACCCAAACTTCTTATGTCACAAACTCAATGTGAATAAGGAGATCAAGACTGTGAAGTAGAGAAGAAGAGTATTCAGTCCCGAGAAGAATCAAGCTATACAGGAGGAAGTCGAAAAGCTTCAGAAAGCTCATTTCATTGAAGATGTTAAATATCCAGATTGGTTAGCCAATGTGGTGATGGTAAAGAAGAAGAATAACAAGTGGAGGATGTGTGTGGACTTCACTGACCTCAACAAAGCATGCCCAAAGGATCACTTTCCATTACCCCGAATTAATCAACTTGTGGATTCTACCTCGGGACACGAGTTGCTGAGCTTCATGGATGCTTATTCTGGCTACAATCAAATTAAAATGAAACCTGAAGATAGGGAAAGTACTTCTTTTATTACCCCTAGGGGAACTTATTGTTATAATGTTAAGCCTTTTGGTTTGAAAAATGCAGGTGCGACATATCAGAGGCTGATGAACAAGGTCTTTGATGAACAAATCAGTGACAACATGGATGTCTATGTTGACGACATGCTGACAAAAAGCGAGAAAGATGTCGATCATCTAGTTGACTTAAGTCAAACTTTTGATCAACTAGATAAATATCAAATGAAGCTGAACCCGACGAAGTGCATCTTTGGAGTACGAGAAGGCATGTTTCTCGGGTACATTGTCAATCAACGAGGCATTGAAGCAAATCCTGAAAAGATCAAAGCTCTATTAGGGCTGTGATCTCCAACAACGAAGAAAGAAGTACAAAGTCTCACAGGACGAGTAGCGGCACTCAACAGATTTGTGTCACGAGCAACTGATTGATGTCTCCCATTCTTCAAGACACTCAGAAAGACTTTTGAGTGGAATGATGAATGCGAGAAAGCTTTTCAAGACTTGAAGAGATACTTAGGAGCACTCCCACTGTTGTCCAGGCCGGTGATGGGAGAAAAATTATATTTATACCTTGCAGTATCCGAGAATGCAGTTAGCTCGGCGTTGATCAGAGTGGAGAATGGAATACAAAAGCCAATTTACTACACAAGTAAGGCCTTCCGAGGAGCAGAGATCAGATATCCGAGGCTGGAGAAATTGGCACTAGCGCTGATTGAGGCAAGTAGGAGAATGAGGCCATATTTCTAGGCTCATACTATAGTAGTATATACCGATATGCCATTGAGACAAGCCCTTCACAAGCCAGAAAAATCAGGGAGATTGATGTACTAGGCAATAGAGCTTGGTGAATATGATATAATTTATGAACCCCGATCATCACTAAAAGGGCAGGCTGTAGCTGATTTCATAGCGGAGTTCACCTATCCTGATACCCCCGAGGAGCAAAAGTTGCTCGCTGATCAACCTGTGGATGTTACAGGATCAACAAACACAAGCCCATACCAGTTTTGATTGGTAAAAGGGCATGCGGATGTTACAGGATGTGATGCAGAGATAGTTGGGAGGACTCCGAACGAGGAGCAAAAGTCACTCACTGATCAACCTATGGATGTTACAGGATCGACAAACACTAGCTCAGACCAACTCTGGTTGGTAAAAGGGCAAGTGGATGTTACAAGATCATTAAATTTGAGCTCAGACCAACTCCGGTTGGTAAAAGGGCAAGAAAAAATGATCGACGAGGAGCGAGAAAAATCAGGGGAGGATGAAAAGAAGGAGAAAATATTTCACCGAGGAACGCTGACTGATCAGAAATTTGAAGACGAGTTACCTATATGGAGGCTATACGTAGATGGCTCATCTTGCAATACAGGATGTGGTGTGGGGATAGTTTTGAGCACTCCGAACGAGGTCGACATGGAATACGCTTTGCGTTTCCAATTCAAAACTTCCAACAATGAGGCTGAATATGAGGCCATGATTGCAGGGCTTAATTTGGCAAAAGTTATGGAGGCGCAATAAGTTATGATCTTCAGTGACTCTCAACTGATTGTAAACCAAATGATGGGAGTATATACAGTTAGAGGAGAATTAATTATCAGATATCATGCAAAGGCAAAGGAGCCGGTGTCATAATTTACCGCTATTCAGCTGGTCAGAATACCAAGAATGGAGAATGCGAGGGCAGACGCCCTAGCTCGACTAGCATCAGCAACTCGCACCGAGCTATGACGAACAATCCTAATTGAAGTGTTAGCTGGTCGGAGTATAGATGAAGATCTGACGATGAACTTTATCACCCTTGATTTAGGTCCATCTTGGATGGATCCCATCAGGGCGTATATCGAGGAGGGAGAATTTCCAATTGACAAGCTCACTGCCAAAAAGTTGAAGTTTAAAGCTGCTCGGTATGTACTAACTAATGGTGTTTTGTATAGACGAGGAATTATGGCAGGTTTGAAGAGATGTGTACATCCCTCCGAGGTGAAAGAATTAATCGAAGAAATCCATGAAGGGTCTTGTGGAGCACATGTAGCAGGTCAGACGCTTTTACAAAGGGTGATGACACAAGGATACTACTGGCCGACGATGAGGGCTGATTGCATAGCCTACTCCAAGAAATGTGACAAAGTGCCAGCGCTTTTCCTCCATCCAAAGAACTCCATAAGAATTGTTGACACCCATAACTTCCCCTTGACTTTTTGCCATGTGGGGAATTGATTTGGTTGGACCATTGCCAATGACCCGAGGAAGGTTCAAGTACCTCGTCGTCGTAGTGGATTATTTTACTAAGTGGGTAGAAGCTGAGCCACTTATTGATATGACGTATGAGAAGGTGTACCAATTTGTTTGGAAGAACATCATTTGCCGATATGGTCTCCCTCATGCCTTCATAACAGACCATGGGTCACAATTTGATAGCGAGGAGTTTGCCACCTATTGTCATCAGTCAAACATTTTGAAGGTTCATTCAGCACCAGGTCATCCTCAAACCAATGGACAAACTGAAGTGACAAACAGAAAGCTGCTGAACGGTTTGAAGAAACGATTGGATGATGCAAAAGCAAACTGGATCAACGAGCTACAATCAGTACTCTGGGCTTACCGAACTACTCCCCGAGTAGTAACTGGAGAATCACCATACATGCTGGCGTTTGGAAGTGAAGCTGTCATACCTGTTGAGTTGGGCCTCCCAACACACAGGGTACTGAATTTCAATTCCCCTGTCAGCGACTTAATGAGAATATTGGATTTAGACATGCTCGAGGAAGTCAGAGAAGAAACAGCCATTAGAAATTCTGCTTACCAGCAGCGAACAGCTTTGTTCTACAACAAGAGGGTGAAGAAGTGCGACCTGAAAGAAGGAGTATGTGCTGAAGAAAGTAATTCAAAAGCATAACAAACTGGAAGCAAACTGGCATGGACCATACCGAGTTACAGAAGTTGTTCGACCAGGAACTTACCGAATAGCAACTCTAGAAGGCGAGGATTTTAAGAATGCATGGAATGCAGAGCACCTGCGCAAGTATTATCAGTGATGTATATGTAACGCAGTTCCATCAGTATGAATAAAATAAAAACATTCTGCAAGTCTCTCTGTTTATTGAAATTTTTTTGGGGAATACTAGTGCTACGCACTACTCGATACAACTCGGCAGACTACTCAAGAAAATATTCCAAACTGTACCAACATAGTTGGTCGGCGAGGAGAAAATATTCCAAACTGTACCAACTTAGTTGGTCGACGAGGAGAAAATATTCCAAACTGTACCAACATAGTTGGTCGACGAGGAGAATTTATTGACCTTGGTTGGTCAGGCACATTTTATGAAAAAGATAAAAATTTACCAAGTATGGCTAGTCGGGGATTAAAACCCACTAACTATAGTTGGTCGATGAGCAACAATTTAACAACCTTGGTTGGTTGGAAAAATTTTAAAAAATTTTATACTCATTACTTTATTATTAAGTGATCGAGCAACATTACTGATACTTGTAATTTTTTTACTAAGTTGATCGATGAACAACAATATTATTATCTTTTTAACAGATATGCATAAATGTAAAGTGTTTGATATTTACAAGACAATAGCAATTAAGATTTGCAAACAATAATGAAAGTCTTTCATTAAATTCGAAATAAATTACAAGTTACATTGATAATAAAATGAAAATTACATTGATATGTATACTAAAAAAATTCCTATTCTACTGGTCTTTTCCCCTCAGCTTTCGATACAGGTTCCTCGCCAGCAGGCGGATCATTTAAAGACTGAGGAGAATTGATGAAGTTCAAATCCTTCAGCATCCTGACGTTCATCACAGAAGGTCGATCTAAAAGATGCTCGGGACGAGATACCTCAATTTGAGAATGTAAACTGTAGTCACCGAGGTATTTTCAAATTAAGCTCCGAGGAATGGCTCGAGCAGGGATCCACTCCATCTCCAAATTATATGGTGGCACAGGCAGGTCGAGCAACCCGGGATCGTGGTAGTCCCACAAATAGTGTCCTTGTTCGAGCTTCAGCACACCTAAGGCATTCAGCCAGCCTTGTTTGTAGCCCTCATTATTGGCATTCTGGATACGATCGTCCAAGTGGAATAATGCTTCGTTGTATCCAGCCATCCAGAATTCCCTGGGCTGTTTGGGGAATTGATATGTTAACCTCTCTAGCTGCTCGTGGAGACTCTTGATGAAAATCTCCTTATTCTCCAAGATGGACTTCTGCGTAAAGAGCTGTTTTTCCAAGTCCCTAATCTTCTTTGACATGTCAGACAAAGCTTGGTTCTTCGCCATTAGTTGGAAAGCCTGGTTCTCTAAGGCAGATGCTGTCCTCTATTCCTCGACAAGCACCCGAGTTGCTCTTGCTCGTCCCCGAGGAACTCTTGCTCGACCACGAGAAGATGTGGAAGGGCCCGACCTCCTCAAGGTATCCAATTCTTCCATCAACTTGGCATTCTCCACTTCTAGGAATGGAAATCCCTCGTCAGTCACTGGGATTAGGGCTGTTGAAGAAGAGGCTGCAGACTTCAACTGTGATAACTCTTTCTGCAAGTTGTTGTTTTCCTTTTCCAGCAGCTCGACAATCTGTCTGCATTCCTCGACCTCGCCCCTCAGGGTTCTCTCCCTTACATCATAACCAGTAAAAAGCTTCTCGTAGCCCTTGTCAGCGACGATCAGCTTGTACTTTTTCTCATAACTCTCATGCAACAAGGCAGTGGATTCTTTATATTGAAGCTGAAGGTCTTCAAGGGTGCCTTGGAGATCCTCGATCATTTTGTAGTAAGAAACATTATTGGCTACCGCTCGATCAAGCAGACACTTCAGAAACTGATATGCCTCCACTGCCTGTTCTGAAGCATCCTGGCGAAGGATATCGGCAACTTGTGCAACACTCAAGTCTGTGTGACCATCCTTAAAGTACTCATTGCACTGTTGCAGCAACTTTGTATCATGGGCAGATAGCAGATCCATCCTGGCCAGAAACTAGCAGAGAAAGAAAAGCAATCATCAAAAAGAAGAACAAGCAGAGTATGAATAGAAGATAAACAACAATATGAAAGAAAATTCAAGTTTTATTAGATCGTAAAATTCAGAATTACAAGTGATGGATTACATTTGATAAAGAAAGAAAATATAAAAGTAAGCCCGAACAACACTACACCTTTTCCTTATCTCCCAAAACTTTCTCGGGAGGTTGGGAAGAGGAAGCAGGTTGCTCGGAGGGAACCGTGGGATGTTCGAAGAGCACCAGCTGTTGCTCGGATGAAGAAACGACTTGCTCGACAGCAGACTGGATGGCTGGGGGGTGATCTCCCATCACCATTGAAGACTCCTCAGAGGTAGCTTCGTCATCTTCTAATTCTTCGGGAGTAGGAGGAGGACCAGGGATATGCCTCTGGAAGAGCTCGGAGGACTCGTTGACCTTCATTTCCTGAAGGGCAGCGACCCATCCATTCCTAAAATACTTTAGACTACCATAGTCTACTTGAGATACCATGGAAGCACACCCTTTGTTCCATCCCTTGTCCCAGCCAGAGCTGAAGGACTTTTTCACAGCAGCTTTCCTCTTCATCTTCTCCGAGGAAAGCGTCTCGGACAGAAGTTTCTCAGCATTCTTCAGTTTGATCTCAACCTCCTCTTTCTGTCGACCTACTTCCTGGAGCTGGTCCAGCCTCTCCTCAATAATTTTGAGTTTATTTTCCAGCTCTCCAGCGGCTTTGAGCTTTTCCTCAAGCTCTTTATTTGCCTTCTCCAAGGCATTCTTTTTCTTCTCCAACTCCTTGGAGGCATCAGCAACTCGAACTTTTTCTTGCTCGGAGGAGGAAAGTTTTTTCTCCCAGATAGCCTTATCAGTGGCATACTTCTGGCGGGAGTCTTCCAAAGATTTGATAGCCTCTTCCATAGCTCCCTCCACACTGGACGAGGAGCATGAGGCTTTAATGGCTTCATACTTTTTCAGGATTATGTTAAAGCAGCTCGTCAACTGTAAATAGACAAAGAAAGCAAGTTAGAAACAGAACTGACAAAGGAAAATATGAGAAGTTCAAAGTAAAGAAACTTACTGAAGCAAGATCACGAACAGCCAAAGAAGTAACCATATCCCGAGTAAGATTATCTTCATTACCCTGAACCTCGGGAATGGTCCGGAACTTCACCGAGCTCATGGCAGATCTCGGAGGGACAAAAGTGGGAACTACAGTCCCAGCAGTTGGGGGCTGAGTAGTGGTGTCAGCCGAATTGACCGAGGAGCTTTTCTTCAGCCTCCTCGAGGGAACAATTACAGATTGAACCAAGGATGAATCCTTGGTCGGTGATATCACAATCACCTTTCTAGGAGCAGCAGAGCGGCTCGGAGCCACTGCGGGCTTATCAGCAACCTTCTCGGAGACTTTAGCAGGAGCAGCTGGAGGAGCTGCATCAGTCTTCTTTGTCCCCTCCTTTGGGACATCAATCTTAATCCTTTTTACCTCCCCAGAACCGGAGGCGATTTTCTCAAACAGAGTAGGAGTTCTTCTCTTCTTCATCCATTCGCTCAATGGAATATGAGATTCAGGCGAAGAACTTGCAGAGGCTGGGACTGGCTCTGCTTCACTGATCACTGGACGAGCAGTGAAGGAGGTTGTGTAGCTCTTGTACTGGAGCAGATACGAAGTCGACCTGATATGCTCGTCGGCAACCCTTTGATGCAGACCCCAGATAAGTCCTAAATGCCTTATATTGACATCTATTCTTTTGGGCACTTTCTCTTACTATCAACTGCAAATAAACAAACATTGTTATCAGTGACACATTTTATCAAACACAAAACAAACATGATTTCAAAATAAATAAAATAAAGTAAAAATAACCTATCCCATTGCCATATGGAGGGCATCTAAAACCCTGGTAAACCTCATCTCCGGTTAATGGAGGGTGTTGCCAATTTTTTACGATAACCCCGTGTTCAAAATAATCCCTATTGGCATCAGGGAGATTGACTACTAAGGCTCTATTTATAAACCTAGTTTTTAAATAGTAAATATTATCATTAACTGCCCATATATAGCAGTACATGATTTTTGGAATTCCTATACGAGTTCCATGCATTTGATTTAATTTATGCACCCCATTAACTATTCTCCATGTGTTGGGGGCTATTCGTGCAGGAACAACATCAAAATACTGACAGAATTCCAGACACAGGGAATTTGGTGGAAAAGAAAATCCACACTCAGCAAAAAAGAGACTGGGGAACCAATGTCCCTCAGCCAAATTGAAATAATTAGAAGGCTCAGAAAGCTCTTCCAAGACGACCCAAGAGGGAATGGAAAAATCAAAACGAAATTTATCAAGAGACTCAACAGGATAAACCATGGTGAATAAAGAAATAAAGATTAAGGAAGAAGATCTTACAGGAAAAGAGTAGAGCTGATGACGACAGACGATGGAAGAGATGAATACACAAGAGAGTAGAAGATAATGACAAACTCGAAGATAAAAATTTGAAAAGGTAGAAGACGAATGAAGTGTCTGTGAAGTTTAAATAACTTACCTTGGGAACTGGCGAAGTAATGATTACAAAAAAGATGATTACGTTACCGGCGGCCAAAAAGATGAAAAGTGGCGCGGGAACCAAAGCGGGGAACAGCGGCCAAAAAGACGAAAAGTAACGCGGGAATCGAAGCACGCAGAGAAGTCCAAAAAGCATGATTCTACGAATTTGGAAGGAGAAAATAAATACAAGGGAAACACTCCTAAAAATTAGAAAGACTATTTAATGCTACCGTATTTCGAGAAAGAATGTTCCGTACTCCTCAAATTTCTAACTATGAAACATTGGGGGCTTCTGTTGATACCAAATTTAATCTGCTGACTTGGATCAACCATATGAAGACACGTGGCTATCTACATGGAAATAACAATCACTTCCGAGATGATCATACGCTCCGAGGAACTCTTATCCTCCGAGGAACAAGACCTCTCCGAGGAACTCTTATGCTCCGAGGAAAAAGACCTCTCCGAGGAACTCATTGGCACCGAGAAGCTCAGGCAGTCCGAGATGCATCTCGAGCAAAGCATTAATAGCTGGATAACCAACAGTTCAACTTATTCATTAAATGCTTATCATTCAGACGCACACGCAAAGAGGGCATTAAATGTATTACCCTTTCATATGTATATCATTTAATGTATTACCCTTTCACATTACCGCCTCAGGGCTATAAATACATTGTACAATCTTCATTGTAAAGGATCGGATCCTGAATCCAAACTTTGGGATCCAGAACGGAATTTCTTGTAATCGAGAATTTCCATACAAACAGCAATAAAACAATAGTGGACGTAGGCCATTCTTATAAGGCTGAACCACTTTAAAATCTTTTGTGTCATTTATTTATCTGTGATTGAATTATTAGAGTGATCTATTTTTTTACATCAACAGTTGGTTTATTTTCTGTAAATGTTTTTAAACTCTAGAATCAACAAATCATTTTCTGTTTCTACTTCTATTGAAACAAGACTTTTGACCTAGTTGGAATCACAATCGGTGGTTTTTAATTTAAAAAATATTTTTAAAACCCTCTGAAATTGATTAAGAGCTTCAACCATCTTCCGAATAAGGTAACCTTGGATTCTGGGATTGATTAAAAGGTCAAACAAAGCTTTTGTTTCCTAAGAAGAGAGAAATTGAAAACCATAGCGTATAGATCTGATTTGTAATTTGATAGGACATTTGTATAAAATAAGTGTGTGTGTGTGTGCATGCATGTGATTAGTAGCACGTTCACAAACACTTGACACACTACAACACAAAAGTGTTTATTAACCAACAAGAGTCGACGTAAAGACTGGAACAAAGTGGAAGTTAGGAATTTGGGAAATCCACATCAACAATCAGAACTGCGGAGAAGTTAGAGGTAAAACCAGTGGGTACATTTCTAAACTTGTATAGGACTTATTTGTGTGCATGTGTGTTATATAGTTTGTAACTTGAATATTTTGTTTTAATGGATTTTTGGTTTGTGACTTAGAAGTCACCGTGGATGTTTCCTTAGTTGGGTGAGTTTTACCACGTTAAAAATCTCTTGTACTAAATATTTCTACATCTCCTCATCTCATTCTTGTGGTTGTGCTAAGTTTAATTGTTTTAAACTATTTTGCTAAACCTGTTAATAAATCTTGAACTAATCTCGTACATATTTTATTAAACACATCTTGTGATTAAACTGGTTTGATTTAAAGAAAAGAGTTTCCTCAAAAAACAGTTCAGAGTTACTTTAATATTTTAATCTTGTGTTAAACGGCCTAAGTAACAACTTTTTCATACCTCTTTTCCCAAGAAACGTGCATAATACAAAATAAAGTTAATCCTAAATACAAAAGTAGAAGGTCCCTAGATTTCTGTTAACCATCACTCATAACAGTTACCTTCTTTCAGCCAATGACTATCGAAAATATTCACTGATTGTTTCCCCCTTCTATTATCGCTACATCTTCCTTAATAGTGTATGTTTGCTTCACAACATGCCAACCAGGCTTGTAACTTTAGGAGATTATCAAGAGCAACTCACATTTCAATCCTGACGTTATAGAAAGTTTCATGTGTAGATGTAATTGCATCATGAACACCAATGTTCAGTAAAAATTGGTTGGACTAGGTGGAGTAGTGGAGGGGATTTTTGGTTGATTCTTGTCAATGTCGTTGATTAGGAACAATCCAAGAGGCTGAGTTGTTGTCTAATAACTGTCAGGCTACTCAAGCTTATAACTATCATCCTACTCAATCCCTCTATGGTTATATATATATATATATATATATATATATATATATATATATATATATATATATATATATATATATATATATATATATATATATATATATATATATATATTTATACTAGGATGTCCCCGTGCCGATGGCACGACGATAAATTTATTCCCGTGATATTCAGTACTCGTGCCGATGGCACGTCAATAATTTTATTCCCGTGATAAATTTGTTTTACGCCTAAAGTTTTTGCAAGAAAAAAAAAAGTCTCAAGTTGAGGCATTAAATTTCATTATAAGACCAACTTAAAACCCAGTTCAATAAGGTTTGTAAGGCCAACACACATATTTAATTCACGATTAATAAAGGGTATGGCTATTCCCTTACCCTTGAGTTCCTCCCCACACCCTATTTATATATTTAATATACAAAGACAAAAATACCCTCACCTCCTTTAAAACATAAAACATTTTAGGTAAAATAAAATTTACACTATAAGATAAAATATAATTATCTTAACACATTATTAATTTGATTTTTGACTTTAACACATTTCTAATTATTTTAATTAGACTATAGTATATTTTGATTAATTTATTAGACTTTGTTACATTTTTCATCGCCAAATATGAAATTTTTTCGACGAAGAGTGATATTTATAAGAAAAATAAAACTATTTATAACAAATAACAGTTTTAAAAAAAAATAATTTCTAACAAAATAAAAACATTTAATAAAAAAGAAAAAATATCTTTAAAGAATCATAAAAAGCATTTTTTTTGGGGGGGGGGGGGGAAGCTTATATTGAAAAATAATAGCTTTTAACAACAAAAAAATAGTTTTAACGGAATTTTTTTTGACAAAATAAAAAATGTTTATAACAAAAAAAATAGTTTAAAAAACAATTTCTAACAAAACGAAACAGCTTTTAGTATTAACACTATGTTTTATTTTGTTAAAAAATCATTTTTTGAAAAATTATTTTTATTCTTCAAAAATGATTTTTTCACTAAAGTATTATTATTCTTCTAAAAACTTTTTTTTAAATATTTTTATTCTTTAAAAACTGTTTTTTAAGTTAATTTTTATTTGTTATAATTTTTTTTTTATTTTTGCTAAAAATTATTATTTTTATTTGTTAAAAAGGATTTTTTTTCATTATTGGCTTTTTGTGTTAAAAATAACTTGAGAGCAGAACTCAACTTAGTCCATCCGAAGTGAACTTAGTCCCAAAACAATATCTGCTTCACTCCTGTTGAAGTAAAGACATTTGTGAAGCTCAACTATTTTGTGAATCTTGTGTAGCCATTTATGAAGCTAGGTGATACCAATTTCTTCCTCGCCTTCGTTTTTTTGTCCTATCTTCTCTCTCTCTCTCTCTCTCTCTCTCTCACACACACACACACACACACACACACACTCTCTCTCTCTCTCTCTCTCTCTCTCTCTCTCTCTCTCTCTCCACACAGTTCAACATAAATTGAAACAATCTCAAAATTTGTAATATGAAGGTAATATGAAATAAAGAAATAAAGCAACATAAATGATCTTACACTTGAAAAAAACTCGATTTGAAAAAGATTCGTCAATAGGCATAAAAATGAAACAACCCATCAATATCAAAACAAACAAATACACCTCCACATTTTTCCAGCGTCTGAGCCTCTCAACAATGGGAATCAAAACACCTGTAAATGTGAACCGTCAGATCTACTCCATCAATATAAGAGGAACCATGAAAAACTATGTTAGCAACAATAAGGAAAGGAAATATTTATAATCCAACTTCAGTAGCCATGGAAATCTTTATAAGAGGTACCATGAAAAACAGTCATCTCCGCTCCGACTTCAGTAGCCATTTTTTAAATTCAACTAAAACAAATAAATTATTTCTCTCACGAAACTTGCGTCAACATAAAAAAAATCTTTATAACTTCTTCATTTTTAGATCTACGATTTCTCTTGCTCTTCCATTTTTAGATCCACAATTTCTCTTTCTTTTCCATTTTCATCTCCATGATAATTTCTCCATTTTTAGATCTAAGTATAAGCCTCTTAGCAAATTTGGGCGTGGTGTTGTATGGTTTCAACAAATTTTTTTCTTAGAACTTGAACTCAGCCCCAAGGTTGAATCTAAGACCCAACAGAGCCCATCAAAAAAATATAAAACAATTTTTTTTGCAAAACCCCCAAATCTAAAAACCCATAAGGAAGTTAAGAGAGAGGAATAAATAGCTAGAATACCTTTGAACCAATGGTCTCTCTCTCTCCTCACCAAGAGAGTGTTGTATACACAGAACACAAAAGAAATGCAAACACATTGCCTGTCTTCTCCGGATCTGACCATATCCCACAGTTGGAGACTTCAAACAAACCCCTTCTTTTATATCTACCAAGGTTGAATACTTCAAAAAGACATGTCTTCACTGTAAATATTAGAGCACACACAAAAGCCAAGGCCCCCAAAGGGTGAAACTAAAAAGTACGATATTAAGGGTTTTCAATAAAATCTATAATCTAGACATGAACAATATTAAGGGTTTTCTATTGAAAATTTACCTCTGAATATCACCTGACATCCCAATGATCGAATCATAACCCAAATCGAAGAACAAAACCCCCCAAAGTTGAAATATAAAAGCAACCCACATGAGCATTGTTGAAAATTGAGTAGTTTTGGATATTTGAGCTTTACTGAAAATGAGTCTTCCGAGTCAGAAGAAGTAGCGTCTTTTATGTATTCAACTATAGTGGAGTGGGTGAGATTGAGTGGCTCGAGGTAAGGTACACTGAGAGGCTCGAGATAGACCTTGTATTTCTAAATTTTAGATCCACGTGGCACCATATATCATCGTAAGGTACAAACCCCAGCTAGACTTGACAAAAACACCCATAGATTAAATCCCAACCATCAGTTGATAAAGACCAAATCTTTCAAGTTTTAATCTCAGTCGTTAATTGGGAGAGACAAAAAACCCCTCCTCCTTTATTATATATATATATATATATATATATATATAATATAAAACTTATGTAGGTCATAAGATTAAAACTTGATGTCACCAATATGATTTTATCATGCAATGCCTATTTTACCTTTAAAATTTTTAAATTCCCCCTCTTTTCTTCTCCATACTTAATTCTCCTGCTTCCACTTTAATTCAAACACAAGGTATTTTTCATAAACACACTTCAAACCCTATTTAAATCCTACCTCCCATTCTCAAACTTACACGGCGTCTCTCACTTTTAATTCAGAGCACTTGGCTCAAGGAAAAGACTCTTCGACCATTGCTGTCTCTCACTTTTTCTTCTTCATTTACCCTCCCTCTTTTTACTCACCATAATCAAGATGAGAACTACCAGTCTTTCTTTACATGTTTCATCTCTCTAAAGATATCAGAATACCATGGATTCAACCATCATATCCCTCCCTCCAATCAAATCCCAATCCACCTCATCCCCTCTAGATCCGGCTTCCCATTCCTACCCACTGGCTCAATTAGAACCTAATCGACCCACTCATATGCTTCTCATTTACACAACCAACAATAGCTAGAAAAGCATTTATATTTGATCCAACAACAACGAAGCATTTATATTTGAGCCAACAACAACGAAGCATTTATATTTGATCCAACAATAGCGAAGCCAACAACAACATTTTTATTTGATCCAGCGAAAATGGGAAGCATTAATGGTGGTTGGCTCTGTAAATGCCTCTCTAGTTGTGGTCGCTGACGGTAGCGGAAGATCAGGTACTGCGTTTATATTTGTGCTTTTCAAAGATTGAATTTTTATTTGTTGTTTGGCTTTAAGCTAGAGTGGATTGTAAATGCGTTTATATTTGTGAGAAGCATTATTTTTATTTGTTGTTTGGCTTTATTTTTTGTTTGGCTTTAAGTTAGAGTGGATTGAATTTTCATAAAAGATATCAGATGTCGAGATACTTATTAAGATGATGCCTTTTTTTGTCTTGGTGTGAGGTTTTTACCTTATCATTTTTTATTCTATCATAACATATTAAGATGATGCCCATGTTTCTATCTTACAAGTATAATGTAAACGATTATTTTAGGCATAAATGATTGATACCTGTTGTTACGGGTATATATGTATTGGAAACCTACATGTGTTTTACGTATAGATCTTCAATTTTTTTAAAGAGCGCCATAAGTTGTTCAATCTTCATTATTTTTCATTTGATAACTGTTCAATCTTCATTATTTTTCTTCGTTTTTGGTTCTACGTGCAACAAAATTCTTCAGGGTACATAGTCAAGAGATGGGCGCACAGAGTCAAGAAATGGGCAATGGGCGTATAGAGTCAAGAAATGATCAAATATGCATATATGACCAAATTTTCTTAAGGTCGTCACTTTTGTTATAAATAGAAGAACATAAACCATGTAAAAGGAAATACGGTGGTTGAATTGGTGGAAATATGGTAGCTATAACAGTGCCAATACAGTAGCTGAGATACAGTCCTTGATGAAACTGTAATTCTTTTCCAAATCACTGTGTAAGACCAATTAAGTCAAACCTATGATTTATATAACAATCCATGTAATTGAACCTTTGTTTTACAGTCCTAATTAAGGCAAGCTTCTGTTCTCAATTAAGACGCTGAAGTTGCAGAATTCATTTTTGGTCAAGTAGACAGGTTTTGGTGGCTTCTTCCATCTCTATTATCTTATTTAAAAATTGAAATATTATTGGGTCTTTTTGACACTTCTCCTTGCCAGTGTTCCAACTATTGCGTCTCACCCTCATTTTTTCTAAAAATTTGAGACACATATTATCACATGAATTTTGTTATGCTCATGTTGTCGCACTAGATATGCATGACTTTGGCAGGTTTGGAAGTTTTTAAGAAATTGTGTTTATACTATGACTTCTTTTAGTGGGGTTTATGTAGGGCTTAACTTTGGCAGGATTGGTAGCTTAGGTAGATTGTGCTTGTTAATTATTATGAAAACTTGGAGTAAGTGTTGCTTATAATTTTATGTTTTCCTATAAAAATTACTCTTATTGATCAAATTTCCCATCCTGAAAAAGATTATGTGATTTATGAAATACAAGGTTTATATTTATCACATGTCATTTATTATCTTACCGTTTCATAACTTTTTCACTAATGTACTCTAAAGTTAATGGTCATGAGGCATTAATGTGACTTTTTAAACAAACAAAAAAGAGAATAAATTATTAGAGGTTGACATTATCTTCTCATGTGACCGTTAACATGTACTGGATGTAACGTTATTAATTGATGTTTGATTTTATAATAATTCGATGTACAATATTATAACACCTTATATTTTAGTATATTTTTCTGGCCACAAAAAGTGGTGAAGGGTTTCAATATTCAACTATTAAATTTGATGTGAAATGAAGATACGTTATTGAAGAAGGATGGAAGAAAGGAGTTTTTTGAGTTTTGATATGGGTTGTTTGAAAAAGAGTGGAGAAATTTAGCACTTTTGTCGATGCTTATAAGCGTGGTAATTGTAAATAAGAACTGGTGAAAAGATTTTGGATTGATGTTGACTATTTTTTGCAAGTCATATATTATAGTTATCTTATGAGGGTATATGGTACCAACTAAATATAGAATATTGTTAGGTTTTGTACATGGCATTTTTATACATTATTGTTCAATAGGTAACGTATGAGTCACTATTTTTTTTGTTGGAGTTTTTTGCTCTACCTTAAATAGGTGGATAGTCGTATAAATAAAAGAAATTATGTCCAATTTTTTTTTAAAAATCAACTTATTTGTATTGAATTAGAACGAATTGATCGTTAGTTTTTTGTTATAATGTTAGCTTTCCCAAATATCGTCGTGATTTTATAAATAAGTTTATTTTTTTCAAGTATTTGTTTGATAAATCTGGACTTTTGAATATTGTACGTTTAATTATGTTCATTTTTTTAAATTGGCAATTTGTTAATTTGAGGCACAATGTGAATTTGATTGATGAATTTAGACTACTTGACGTTATTGTTCGTTATTTGTTAAGTAGGGTGGTTAGTCGTCTAAATAAAAATGATTACGGTAAATTTATTTAAAATTAGATTTTATTTTGTTGGCAAATGAATTTTTTGCTTTATTGCAATTACGTACTTTTGAAAATTTTTATCGTTTTACGATTATCAAAGTTCCTTCAGGCACGGGCATACCCTAGTATATATATATATATATATATATACACACACACACACTAGGATATGCCTGTGCCTGAAGGCACGCTGATAATTTTAAAAGCATAAAGTTATGCCTTGGTGCGATGGCAAGTGCCCTAACCAAACCTACGGTTGGTCTCGGGTTAGAAACACGGGAGCAACGTCTTTATATATGAGGGTAAGAAAGCCGACATCTGCCTATTCAATATCCTACAGTTAAGCGTATTGCCCTTTGACTAAGGAACGGAGATTTTTTTTTCAAAATATCAAGTCATGTATAATTTAAGTCTAATGTTTTTATATAAAATAAATAGTCGTAAATAATTTAAAAAATTTGGGCAGAGTTTCCTTTGTTTATAGGATTATCCTCCATGTATAAGAAATAATAAATACATCAACAACAAAACAAATAGCTTGTAATTCAATTATAATATCATTGTCTATAATATGTTCTCAATATTACCAACATACATCATCTTGATTTATGAAAACACTTTTGAAGAAAAAAAGAGAAATGGCAGATGCTAGATCTATCGGTTTCTTATCTTCCATCAGATCTCGTTTTCATCATTTTCATCAGCTTTGTTTCAATTAATCTACTGCTTTCACGATAAACAACCACAACACTAATACCATTTGTTATTACCCTGGGGAGATGTCGCACCTCGCAATTTCTTATCAATAATTGCACTGAGGGAAAGGTTTCCAAATATTCTACAATTCACTTTCTCCATGTTTAGTTTATCTCCATGTTCAGCATAAAAAGTAGTGCCTAATCAATACAACAAAAATTGAAGATAAATCATAATCAAAGACGCATACTCATTATTAAAGTCAAAATAATTGTGCTTGCGGCATTAAAACAGAGCATATAAGTGAATTCAACAATACAGGATGTAAAATGAATCGTAAAAAAACATACATCATCGTAAACATAAATAAATTAACATATCTAATAAATCCCAATATCTAAATAAATAGTCAAATAAACATACATATCATACCGGAACAACATCTATGCAAAGCTCCTCATGAGTGTGCGCTTATCGAAACATCTGCAATTTTGGCCTATATGCGCGCAATTTCAAACACTGGTTATTATTGGATGCTGCTGCTATCTAATGGTGAGATACCGAAATAAGAAATAAGAGTAAAGTAAATAGTAGAAAGAAGAAAAAAGACGGGAAAAAAACAAAGATTGGAATATTAGAGATCTAACTCATTCTCACCTTGAAATCAGCAACTTGGATGCTTGAAATAGTTAGCAAAAGCCTACAAAAATAGAATAAGGGAAAAAATAGTTAGAAAAAGCCTGCGAACGAAGATAACATATATTAAATAGTTCAAGTTTTGGGCTTATTTTCAGTTGCGAGAGTTGTCTGAAGGTAGAGTGGGGGCATTCTTTCAAGATATTGGAGCCGGTAGTCGTATGTACTAAACAAAAAAGGCAAGATGGAAATGGTATTCAACATCAAAAGATGCTGGACACCTGATCCTATCTTTGAGTTGCCTCATTTGAGCCATGGACTCCTTTAACTGTAAATGTACTTCTTCAACCGTAAATATACGTCTACATCGGCTTCAGGGACTGCTATTGCATGGAAAAAAGAAAGGATTAAGAATTTCCCTACATTACCTATAGTGTCAGCATTAGGCTTCCCTACGATAAAGAAGAGAAAAAAAAATTAAGAATGTATAAATTAAGCATCAGACCTTAATGGGGACACCTTCATCTGATTTGATAACATTAGATTGCTGTTGTTGCATGATCTTTATAACTTTAGGCTGATACTTCATGATCTTTACACGACCTCATAAACCTACACCAAGATTTACTTTAGCATTTTAATTACATATCAACTTCTTTCATAAGTGTCTAAATATGAAGCAAAACAGGTATTTATTTTATCAATAATATGCATCTCCACACTTACTTTTTTTTAATTCATTGGTTCTTATCTCATGTGATAACAATGGTTTGTGATACCCAAGGATTCATAATTCCACTAAAATGGTATAGGGTGAACTTGGAAGAATTAGAGTTCGTGATCTTTTGTTCCTGTAAAGAAATTTTTCCAGAATAGATGGATCACTTCAAAAGTGTGACCAATGTTCATGGAAACTGATAGCACCTGATGTTTTAAAGTATGAGATAATTCCAGTAGAAGGATCAATTTACTTGGAAACTAATAATACTTGTTGTTTCCAAGTATGATAAAATTCCATTAAAGGTAGGAGCGTGACAAAAAACCAACCAAACCAGAAACCAAAATGTATAACTTGGCTACAGTGTTGCATTTATAATGTAGAGGTGGAAAATGTATAATCTGCTACAGTTTTGCATTTATAATGGAGCATAAGAGGCAGCGATAGTGACGGGATTATTTATTTGGAGCATATGAGGCAGTTGACAGTTGACAGATCCATTGACAGTTATAGACTATGAGAATAGTTGACAGATCCGTTGACAGTTGACAGTTGAGGCAGTTGACAGTTGAGGCGATTGACATATTTGAACCGATTAATCTCACTCCATGTACAACCGTTGAGTCTCAACAATTAATAATTCTAATAACTAATAATTTCAAAGGAACAAACTTAGCTTCTTGGCAATAATTTTGGAGAGGAACCAACGTGCCGATCCGAATGTAATTTTGGCACGGGTGTTCCAGATCAAATTCATCAGTGAATGGGTCATACGGACTATAGGTCCCTATTTCATTAATTAGAAGAAAAAGTGTAAGTGCACACTATAGGGCCCTATTTCAACACCACCAAAAAAATGAATAGATGTAAGTTGTAAACGTATTTATCAACACAACCAATAAAAATGATATGATGTTGTAGGTTGTGCTGATATACAAAAAAACTATCATAACAATTACTCACATTTGTTAAAGAAAACATGTCAAAAGTAAATCCAAAAAATGAAATAAAATGAACCGAGCATGTCAAAAGTAAACATGACATCTTTCAAAAATGCCAAAAGTATATCAAAGAAAACATGTTCTTCCCTTAACCACCCTAGCATTTATCAACACAACCTACAAAAAACTACCCATCTATTTTTAAACCGAGCAAATGCTAGAATACATAACCTGTATTGAAAGAGTCATACATTTTTATGACTTGTGATACCCTATTTGTGTTGAAATTCCCACAACACATATAGGACCCTTTTGTTGTCGAAGTGAATACAATCTTACTTAGGTAACAATGAAACATGAAATATCTAAAACTACCTTTTTAGAATACACAAAATTCATGACAAATAAACCAAATCTCGAGTATAATCAAAATAAAACTACCTTGTGAGTGCACTGGGAGAGCAATAATTATGGCAGGTGGTTGAGTCCGCAACTTACCATCGACATGTGAGTTCATTGTGAGAGCAATACTTCCATCACTGAGTGAGCCAAAATAAGTAATTTAGTATAAATGTAAGTTCATGGTTAGAGTAATAATTCCATCACACATGGCCATACTCACTTCTTTGGTTTATGAGTTAAAGGGAAGCCATTCAAATAGTAAATGAAGTTGCCATACATAAAATTAAATTCAACTATCAATTACCAATATTTTCTCATATCCGCAGATCTATAACTATAACTTGGTTTTTAAATATAAAAAAAAAATATATAAATTATAAATTTGAGAACCCAACAATTATAGAATACATGTAGAAGGGTATTGTGCGGAATTCATCGAGGATAAACCGTTCCTTGGAGGCTTAGACTTTCTGCTTTTAGCTCTTTTTCTAGATCCCCATTTTGTTGCCAAAGATGATGGATGCATTCTATATAATGCAATGCTCAATGTGTCCCCATTTTGTATTGACTATGGGTGTAAAGCCTGTGATTGCATGCCAGATGCTTAAGGTACAGATTGGAATGCCTTTTGCTTCTTCCTGGATGCTGAAATTATTGGGTTGGGTAGATGATCATGAATCGATTGGGACATATTGAGCATCGCATTATGATTTCCACCTGCCTTTCTCCACTCCCCGATCCTACAAATTATATCATCAGCATTAACCTTCTTGAGTAGGTCCCTTTGTTCATCATCCAACACTCCCATGTAAATGCATCAGATTGCGCCTTAAAAGATTGTAGGACTGAACTGTAGAGGCTTCAACCAAAATATAAGAATATATATGTGATAAAGACAAATAATAATGCGCCTTACTTTTCATGATAATGTGAAGTTCTAAATTAACACAATAAAAATAAGAGGGCAAATATCATGTAATTTAAATCATACCAACCCATGTTATGATATAATGAATACTCAAATGAGAGTACACAGATATGGCTTATGTGTGTAGTTTGGTGTTCAGGCTTTTTTTTGTTAATTTAAAAATACAGTTGAACTGATTCACAGTGAAAGGTAAAATTTCTTGCAAATGCAAAATCTATGTTTGTCATCTCAACAACTATCCTGAAACATGTCGATAGGGTCTTGTGTTTCATCTTATTATACATAACAACGAAGTGTATAAAATAAGCAGACTTATCATCTGAGATACCCAAACAATATTCTCTCAAATCTGAGATACCCAACTAATATGAACACAAATTAAATCAGAAGATGAAAACAAACACAAATCAATCATTAAACCGGATCAAATCGGTATTCATGTACAATATTGTCCGAACCCAATAAAAAATTATCCAAGCTCAAATCAAAATTAAATTGATAAAACAATATTATCCAAATACAAAACCAAAAATTACAAACATCAAACAATCTTACCGGGTGCGTGAGGGCTTGTGAGCAGAGAGAGAGCGAGGGGGCGGAGATTAGGGATTTTAGAATGTCTTGCAAGGGTTTACGTGGTATTGACAAAATGAGAGAAGTTTTGGTAAGTCCAACCAATTTACACTCTTAGACATGTTTTTGAATTTTTAATAAAGGGGGAAAATAAATTAGAGTGTGTCAAAAGAAGGAGAATCCAAAATCTTCAAGGGCAAAGTAGGAAGTGAAAAAAAATTTCATATGGATGACATCATCGATCAAACTTATGACATACATAAGTTTCCTACTTTGTTATATAAATTATACACCTACTACACTATTATTAGTGGTATTAATGTCATTAATTCTACTACAATTGAAAGAGCTTTGCTCCCTACGATTGACAAATAGCAGAGTAAAATAAAACTATCCAAACGTCTTTGTATATCCTCTTGACTCTCCATCTCCTCCGACTAAACTAGAATACCCAGTCATCTTGATGTATACTATGGACTCTCCATTTCCTGTTCATTTTAGTTCCCTTATTCACAATGTTTTCTATTGTTATTGCACTACACCTAATCTTCCTAATTGTCACGACCATTGACCTTGACAAGTTCAACTTGTCAAAGTCATTGACCGTGACAATTCAGGGAGAGTCAAATTTTTGGTTATTGTCTATCATATATATGTGTATATCATATATACACATACATATACACATATATCATATATATGTGTATATCATATATACACATATATATGAACTTGACAAATTTTTGGTTATTGTATATATGTGTATATCATATATACACATATATCATATATATGTGTATATATGATATACCTATATATACACAAGGCCAGGCCGAGGATGCCCTTCACCTGGATGGGATCAGGATGACCTCATCATCAATACTAGATGACCCCTTAGGGGGCCGACCCTTCATCAGGTTCCAGATAACCCCTCAGGGACCGACCCTTCATCTGGCCCCAGACGACCCCTCCGGGGCCTACCCTTCATCAGGCTCCAGACTACCCCTCAGGGGCAGACCCTTCATCAGGTTCCAGACGACCCCTCAGGGGCCGACCCTTCATCAGGCCCCAAACGACCCCTCAGGGGGCCGACCCTTCATCAGGCTCCAGACGACCCTCCGAGGGTACGACAGTACGAGGCCTAAATTAGGCCTGACTCACTATCAGAAGGGACTTTGCCTTCGGCTTCGTTTTACAGGACGAGGGTGACATCATCACAACGTGTGGTTTGGGGGACGCGTGGAACAGTGCATGTGAGGCTCACAAGACACGTGGAAGATTGTTATAACCGAATCACCCCCTCACGTGAGCGAATATTATATCATCATTTGGCATCCACAGGTGTCAATAGTAGATTGGCTAAATCATCATTCACATGCACTATGCATACTTGGGGGGTACGTTACACCCCCAAGACCTATATATACTTGTCACATACAACCCTACAGGGGGGATCGATCGATAATTGTAACCCTAACTAAAACTCTGCTTGTACACACAGTAGAGAGAGAAAGGGAGCTTATGTGCATTGTATCCAAGGCCATTAGTGCCCATACTTAGTGGATCACACACTCACAGTGGATGTAGGCCTAATTGGTTGAACCACTATACATCATTATCTTGTTCCTCTTATACTCATCTCCTTCTACACACACACACACACTTATACATATACGTTTCTATGGCAGCCATGATTACTACTGTTTGAGCTCATCATCACTAATCTAGTGGTGCTAGATTTCAGCATCATCAATTTGGTGCTGTCTGTGGGAACGAGAAGACATCTCTTCCTTTGTACAACTTGACCTCACTGGGCACTATGGTGGTGAACCAGTTCTCCCCCTGAGAGGATATATTTCACCATTGAAAGAGACCCACTAAGGTTCTCAAGCTCACCAGTCTTTTCTTCAGTTCAGCTTTACATAGCTCAAACACATGGCACTAGAGATGCCACCACCACCACTTCCCCCATCAAATAGTGGGGTGGGACCCAGTTCCAGTCAGCCACCACCTCAGTCTGAGATGGCTGATGTGGCGGCAGCCTTGAAGTTGCTGGCAACAAGCCAGCGGATCATGCAAGAGAATTTCACAGCTCTAATCCAGAACATACTAATACCACCAGGGGTCTCACCTGAGATGATTACTCCGACAGCGGCACCAGGGAAGCATGAGGCCATGGGACCACCCCAGGCACCGCGCAAAGACCTGCTACCCCCTCAGCGGCGGAGGGATGTTGCTGACCCCCGACGTCTACGCCTGGGGAGGCAAGGAAACCCTTGCCCTGAGGACATATATGATGATCTGTAAGGAGAGGAGGCACCCATAGAATGCTGGGAACCATATGAAGTCTCCAACAACACTATACGACCTCTTCAGGAGAGTAGAGGAAAGTGCGGGAGACCAAATATTGATGATCGCCCAAGAGGCTCTGCTTTTGATCGCTTGAGCAGGGGTTCGGCCTTTGAGAGGCTGGGCCCAGTAAATGACCTGCGAGAAAAATTGTCGAGATCAAGGAGTGATGCGAGATCCAGAAGGGAGGCCGCAGATGGCTGACCTCGCGGGGGCCGACCCCAAGTATGGGATGACGGCCAGGGGGAAGTGAACAGCCAACACAGGCCTGTCGCGACAGAACCCTCCGTCCACCTTAAAAAGGCGGCAGGGGATAACATCGGCCAGGCCGACCCTATGAGGTCCTAGAATGACTCGATCCAGCGGCTAGAGGATAAGATCGGTGATATACTGAAGAGTTGAGACCCTCTTCAGAGGGGATACACCATAAGCTCACCCTTTATGGCGAAGATAGTCAACTTCCCTACGCCATCGAAGTTCAAGCCACATGTGGTCACCCCAAGATATGACGGGAGCACCAACCCTGTCCACCATGTTGAGATGTATCAATCAGCGGAAGACATATACTCTATCTCAGATGAGATGAGGTGTCGTACCTTCTCTAGTACCCTGACTGGGGCTACACATGTCTGGTACACGTCTCTCCTAAAAAACTCCATTGAAAACTTTAAGCAGTTGGCAGACCAATTCATCCACAACTTTTGCTTCGGGATGAGGCCACAGAAGAAGACCACCCAACTGCTCTATGTTAAGTAAGGGAAGAATGAGAGTCTAAGGGACTACATAGCCAGATTCAACAAAGAAAAGTTGGAGTTGGAAGTCTATGAGGAGAGCATAGCTATGACAGCCCTATTTGGAGGACTCCAAAAGGGGAAGCTGTTATGGAAGTTTGCTGAAGACCCTCTGAGGATGATGGCTGAATTGTTGTTAACAGTAGGAAAGGTGATGAATGCCGAAGAGGCGATGGCCGCAAAATACGAAGACAAAAAAGGAGGCGCTAGTGGGGGTAAGTACCCCAAGAAGAACAAAGAGGGGAAGAAGAGATATACGAATGATAAGTTCGCTGATTACACCCCTCTAACGGTCAGCTGTGAACATATTCTCAATAAGATAAAGAGTGTCCGATCTTTGAAGTGGCCTGAGAAGTTGAGGGCAGCCCCTAACAAGAGGAATAAAAACCTATGGTGCGAATTTCACCAAGGCCATGGCCACATAACAGACAAATTCTTTTATCTGAAAGATGAGATTGAGAAGATGCTGAAAGAAGGGAAGCTCAGAAAGTACGTCAACAAAGGTTCCTTCAAGAGGGGCCGAGGGGACGACCCCAGAAAGAAGCGAGGCGATGCATGTAGAGAGGGTCCTCAAAAAAGAGGGGACCACCCTTCTGACGATGAGGACGACCCTGACCTGCCGCCGAGAGACGACCAAGGCCCTATCAAGAGACTCAATATGATCTCTCTCAGTGTGGGGATGATCTCCCGGGGTCTGGTAGGGGGAGGGTCAGTGGTCGCTGACAGGAAGGCCCATGTAGCTGAGGCCAAGGCAGTGACAAGAACTGTGCACTCAACCTCCCTGGAGGAAAAATCAGAAAAGAGGAAAAAGGTCGACATGGACACCCTGATAGTGGGGTTCTCCAGAATGGACTTTAAAGGCCTCTTAGCCCCACACGATGACCCACTCGTCATCACTACTAGGGTTCACGGGTGTGAGGTGCCGAGGATCCTGGTAGACTGTGACACCCCGACTAATTAAATACCGGGTAGATACTCCTTTATTAAATTAATTCAACATGCCAAGTTGGTTCAGTTAATAGCATCACTGTCGCAAACATTTTAAAAATTACTAACCACCTAGTATTTAAAAAGTAAGTGCCAAATTTTAAGTAAAGTCTGATTAACATGGAGTAAAAGATTTAAAGCAAGAATAATATCACCATTCACCATAACGAAATACTAGAATAGCCATCACATGATATAAATAAATCCGGAGGAAAAACTCCTCACAACAAAACCCACAACTGAAATAAGTAACGAAATACTGAATACTGAATTAATACATGCCAAAGTCTGAAAAAATGAAATGGAAATGTCTCTAATAGAATTTGGGCAACATGCCCTACAACTGAGGAATACTGAACATGGAATCCAAATGATAGAAGCGTCTAAAAGAAAATCCCTGTAACTTCCACAAACAGCTACAGCTCGTCACCTGAATGAGAATCCTATGCATGGTGTCCTTGTGGCTGGGCATCTAAAATGGTTTTTACAAAAATAGATTTGAAAGCAAATGGGTTAGAGCCCGAAAGTGGAAAACATTTTAAAAACAACAAGTGTTTTAATAACATTAAAACATTAAATGCAAAGTACATGTTAGGACGTGCACTCACATGAAATTCTCACCTCTCGACTACATGTGCACTCCTAACGTACATTACCCATCTAAAAGACACATATAGCTAACCAAAACGTAATAAGTTCTACCTCTTACTACTCGATTCCCATATTACATTCTAACGTTATCAAATAAATAGAAGGCTTCACTTAAACTCAGATCCTCATTTAATAATATAGTTCACTATCGGTTAACTCGTTATGTTTTCTCAAAACAATACCATAATATTATTCACAATGTTAACAATGAAAGTTCCCATTAATTATGTGTATATTATTCGCATCATAAATATACAGTACAAGCACCCCGAGACTAGCTGCGGTGCACACATACTCTGCTATCCATCCCGGTACATCACGTACATAAGAATCACATATTCCGAATCTCTCAGGAATAGTTCACAGATAAAAACATCACAAATAATGGAGGCGAACACAGTCACATCACATGGGTCACGCACATACCTGCGCTCCCACGATCAGCAGACTTATTAACATCCCAATAAGTCCTTATCTGACCTATGTTCATCGAGGTAACCAGTCTAAATCCGGGCAACACAAGGATTAGAGGGCCCTAAGCGAACGCAAACCTCCCGTGATAGCAAGTATGGTTGGTATGTCATACACATAAAATCAATACATATACTAAGTATGCACACGTCTTAGTAATCACGATAATATATTGGTACATATCTCTTCTCGTACGGACATATAATACTACACCATTTATATGTTACCAATTAATATAATAAGCTAGGCCGTCAATAGTTCTCGCATCGATATAGACACTCACGTCCTACTTATATTTTCCTTTAGGTTCAAACTACACTTCTAGATTTGACTCCTCATTATATCCCAAACATACCAAATATATCAATTACTCATCAAGGAAAGGCTATCTCTACCTATACACAAGGTTACGGGGAACTCGGGATCAAAACAGGCTAAAAAGCCTGAACTGTCAACTCATTCGAAGTCTCGTTCGAACGAGGCTGTTCGAACGAGACTTCGTTCGAATGAACTGAGTCTTCTAACGAGATCTCGTTCGAACGAAGTGGGCTTTCTGACGAGATCTCGTTCGAACGATTTCATCGAACGAACTTCACCCTCGTTAGAAGTCAATGGTCAACTCGTTAGAAGCTCGTTCGAACGACCTGGGCAGGTCTTCTAACGAGTGGCCAGTTTCAAGCCCAAAATTCCTTATTTCATTTTTCACCAATTTCTACACCTCAAATCTCAATCAAAATTCGTCCCCACAATGTTTTAAGGTCTCTAATCATCCCTAAACATAACAAGGTTATATACTAACGTATTTTAAAGAATTAATTCATCCTAATCATCATCAATTCATCAAATCTCTCCACTTTTCCCCAATTTTCAAGAACATAAACCCTATAATTTATGATTATCAATTTACTCAAATTAGATCCGTTTTTGTTACATCCAACACATATTAACATCAGGGTAATCATTTCTATACGATTCTACATGCAATTACTCCTCAACATTCAAGTTCTAAGTCCAATTAAAATGGGTTTTTATTAAACTCTCAAGAACAATTTGATTTATGTAAATTCCTACGCATGGAAGAAGCATTCTCTATAATAATTGAAATTAAACCACTTGCCTTGATTCAATCTCTGATTTTGATGACGATTTGATGAAGCTCTCTCTCTCTCTCCAAGCTTTTCTCCTCTATCTCTCTCTCTCTAAGCTTTCTTCTCCAATGGCTATGGTGGCTAGGGTTTGTTTTGGGAAAAACTTAGAAACCTAATTCTAATACCCTACGTAGCCTATTAGGTTAAAATGAGTTTGTTAGTGGTTTAGTGGGTCAAATCCACATCAGATATAATTTACTAATTTTCGTCACTTTTAATTCTCAAAAATGCAAAATTACCAAACTACCCCTATATGTTGCCGGTATGGCCTAAAAATACCCCGGGACCCAAACTAAACCCCCAGCTAGTGTTTTCTGACTATCTTGACCCTTCCGGACGCGTTGGCGCACTCAAAACGACCATACGGTTAATAGAATTTAATTTCACTTTTATAATTAAAATAATTATATCCTGACGCGACTGTCTCACGCGTCCCAATAAAATGTCCAAATTGCCGTATATCAATCTCACGACAATTTCATAATTCAATATTCATATATCATCATATATACTCAATATAGTCAAATACCAACTCACATCTCGCCAGTATTATATCCGGATTAATTCCCAATTAATTCTCATTTAATTAATTAATCCCAAAAATAAATATCGCCAAAAATACGGGGTATTACAGATGGGGGCTCATCTGCAGACGTGATGTTTTGGCCATGCTTCAAAGCTTTAGGTCTCAGCCGTGCTAGACTCGTCCCATACCATCACCCATTGATTGGGTTCAGTGGAGAAAAGGTTCATCTCCTCGGAGTGTATGAGGCTGATGTCAGGATGGGGGACGAGTGGCCGAGATGGCTTACAAAGAAGGTCAACTACTTTGTGATGGATGAACATGTCTTTTCGGCCTACAATATTATACTGGGGCGGGTAGCCCTCAAGGGGTTCGAAGCTGTGCCGTCTACGGTCCATCAGATGGTTAAATTTCCAACCCCTTACGGGGTGGGGGAAGTTCAGGGAGACCCGACGACAGCGCAAGAATGTTATTACAACTCCGCTGAAGAAAGAGAGGCACACAAGAAGGCTATGGCTACTTACAATATTAATACCCTAGACCCCAGGGATGAGACGAAGCTAAAGAAAGGAGAGGCCACAGAAGAGGTAGAATCCATCATCCTCAATGAGGATGACCCGAAAAAAAACGTCCAAGTCGGCAAGTCTCTGAAGCCAAATATCAAGGAAGACCTCATTAAACTGTTGAAGAGAAGACATAGGGTCTTTGCATGGAGTCACACAGATATGCCGAGGATCGACCCCAAAGTCATGAGCCACAAGCTCAACGTGGTAGAGGGTGCGAAGCCAGTGAAGCAGAACAGGAAAATTTACTCTCGAGAAAAATATGAGTTCATAAGGGATGAGGTTAAGAAATTAGAAGATACTGAGTTTATCAGAGAGATCATCTACCCCGAGTGGCTATCCAACGCCGTCATTGTCCCAAAGGCCAACGGGAAGTGGAGAATGTGTGTGGAATTCCCCGACCTCAACAAGCATTGTCCCAAAGACAGCTTCACTCTCCCTCGCATTGATCAGATGGTAGACGCTACCACAGGCCATGAGCTCATGAGCTTTATGGATGCCTATTCAGGGTACAACCAGATCTTTATGAACCCTGAAGACTCAGAGAAGACAGCTTTCATTATAGATAAGGGGACATACTGTTATAGGGTCATGCCCTTTGGCCTAAAGAATGCAGGGGCAACGTATTAGCGTCTCGTAAATAAAATGTTCGAAGACCAAATTGGGAAGTCTATGGAGGTCTATGTAGATGACATTCTGACTAAGAGCCTGAAGGCAGAGGATTATGTGGCCGACCTGGAGAGGACCTTCAATACGATGGACAAATACCAGATGAAATTCAACCCGGCCAAGTGTGTCTTCGGGGTCGGAGCAGGGAAGTTCTTGGGGTTCATTGTCAACCAAAGGGGCATCGAGGCCAATCCTGATAAGATAAAGGCCCTTGTAGAGATGAAGACCCCCAAGACCATTAAAGACGTTCAGAGACTCACAGGGAGAGTTACTACCTTGAACAGGTTTCTTGTCTAGGGCCACAGACAGGTGTCTACCATTCTTCAAAATTCTCAGAAAAGCCTTCGAATGGAGTGAAGAGTGTAATGAGGATTTCAAGGAGTTAAAATCATACCTAGGGTCTCCCTTACTGTTGTCACGGCCCGTGCAGGGTGAATGATTTTATGTGTACCTTGTCATCTCAGAGTCATCCATCAGTGCAGCCATTATGAGAGATGAAGACGGGGTACAGAAGCTTGTGTATTTCAACAGTAAGGCACTCTAGGGGGCAGAGCAAAGATATCCAAGGATGGAGAAGTTGCCCTATGCCTTGATCCATGCATCGAGAAAGATGAAGCCATACTGCCAGTCCCATATAATGGTCATCCTCACCTGCTCTCCTCTTAGGCAGGTCTTGCACAAGCCTAAAAAATCAGGGAGGCTAATGGCCTGGGCTACAGAGCTGGGGGAGTTTGACATTGTGTATTAACCAAGGATGACCATTAAGGGGCAAGCATTGGCAGATTTCGTGGCCGAGTTTACTTGGGAAGATGATGAAGCCGAGGGTGAGAGCCTCGGGAAGACAGATACCCAACAAGGTAGGCTCACCGACACACCTGCAGATAAGGCTAAGACAAGCACCGCTAGAAGGAAAGTGGCCGAAAATGAAGAGGGAAGATATCTCTTTAGATATGGGTCCCTCACTGAGGGAAATTTTTAAAAGATACTGTGTGGAGCTTCTTCGTGGACGGGTCCTCATGTGACAACGAAAGTGGGGCTAGACTAGTAGTATCAGCACCTGATGGCATAGACATTGAGTATGCACTGAGGTTCAACTTTAAAGCCTCCAATAACAAGTCCGAATATGAGGCCCTGATAGGAGGACTCTCCTTGGCCAAGTCCCTTAGTGTCGGCCAGATTTTGGTTCATAGTGATTCGAGGCTAGTAGTGAATCAGATATTAGGAGCCTACGAGGCCAAGGACGAGAGGATGGATAGGTACCTTGAGAAGGCGAGGTCATTAATGAAGAGATTCAGAAAAGTAAAATTGAAGAGGATACCTAGGCTCGATAATGGTCGAGCTGACGCCCTTGCTATGTTGTCCTCGGCGACTAGGACGGATATCAGGAGGACAGTCCCAGTGGAAATTTTGCTTCGACCATCTATTGAAGATACTGAGGGAACACTTAGCACTTGCCTGAATATTGCTAAGGAAGCCTCATGGATGGACCCTCTGATCAGATATATTAAAGAGGGGGAAATACCAGAAGAAAGGAAAGAAAGGAAGAAGTTGAGATACAGAGCTGCAAAATTCACTGTCATTGGGGACACCTTATACAAAAAGGGGTTTTTGCTCCCCTTACTTAGGTGTGTGCACCCATCTGAAGTCCCTTCCATTTTGTAAGACATGCACGAAGGATCATGTTCAATCCACATTAGGGGAAGATCCTTAGCAAAGAGGGTGATCACCCAAGGGTACTGGTGGCCGACCTTGGGGAAAGATGCCGTGACATATGTAAAAAAGTGTGACAAATGACAAAGATTTGCCACCATCCCACACCAACCCCATCAGCCTCTTACCTCCATTACATCCCCATGGCCATTTGCAGTATGGGGGATTGACCTAATAGGACCCTTGCCTAGGACCATCAATAACTATCGATTCCTCATCGTGGCCTTTGACTATTTTTCAAAATGGGTAGAGGCAAAGCCGATGGTAATGATCACAGAGAAGAAGACCTTCCAGTTCATATGGAGAAATATTATATGCAGATATGGTCTCCCAAACACCCTCATCTCGGATAACAGGACTCAATTCAAGAATACATCTCTGCAGAAGTACTGTGAAAGGGTGAGTATCAAGCAATTCGTCTCTACACCAGGCCGACCTCAGGCTAATGGACAAACATAAGTTACAAATAGGACACTCCTAGACGGGATCAAGAAGAGACTTGAGGAGGAAAAAGGAAGATGGGTTGAAGATTTATATGTTGTATTGTGGGCCTACAGGATGACGACAAAGACCTCTACCGGAGAAACCCCATTCATGCTAGCTTATGGCTCAGAGGCCATCATCCCCACTGAGATTGGGTTTCCTACTCATAGGGTCAAAATGTATGACCCCTGGAGAAATATGGAAGAGAGGAGACTTTACTTAGACCTGATTGAGGAAAGGAGGGAAGACGCCGAGATAAGGCAAGCCGCCTACCAGCAGAGGACTGTAAGGTTTTACAATCAGAGGGTGAAACGGAGACCAATTGCAGTGGGGGACTTGGTCCTCAAAAAGACTTGGCAGAAGCCCAACAAGCTCCATCCTAATTGGCATGGCACATATAGGGTCATCGATGAAGTTGTCCCAAGGACCTATAGACTAGAAAATCTTGAGGGGGAACCCTTTTCCAACCTCTGGAATGCAAATCATTTGAAGAAATACTATCCGTAATTTTGTAAAGTCCTATCGGACGACAGTTGTAATGGGTGTTGCTCCAGTATAACACTTTCAAAAATTAATAAGAAAGATTAGTGTTTCCTCTCATCTTGTTTAATAGTTCTAATGCGAATGAGATCATCTCTGGCGAACTACCCTCGGCTATAATGAGGGTCAATGGTGGGGACGACCCCACCATTGCCTTTAAGAAAGACGAGGGTATACTTTATTAAAAACCATTAACTTGGTAATTGGAACCCTATGCTATAATGAGGGTCAATGGTGGGGACGACCCCACCATTGCCTTTAAGAGAGACTAGGGAATACTTTATTAAAAACCATTAATTTGGTAATTGGAACCCTCGGCTATAATGAGGGTCAATGGTGGGGACGACCCCACCATTGCCTTCAAAAAGATGAGGGAATACTTTATTAAAAACCATTAATTTGTTAATTGGAACCCTCGGCTATAATGAGGGTCAATGGTGGGGACGACTCCACCATTGCCTTCAAGGAAGACGAGGGAATATTTATTAAAAACCATTAATTTGGTAATTGGAACACTCGGCTATAATGAGGGTCAATGGTAGGGACGACCCCACCATTGCCTTCAAGGAAGACGAGGGAATACATTGTTAAAAACCATTAACTTGGTAATTGGAACCCTCAGATATAATGAGGGCCAATGGTGGGGACGACCCCACCATTGCCTTCAAGGAAGACGATAGAATACTTTATTAAAAACCATTAATTTGGTAATTGGAATCCTCGGCTATAATGAGGGTCAATGGTGGGGACAACACCACCATTGCCTTCAAGGAAGATGAGGGAATACTTTATTAAAAACCATTAACTTGGTAATTGGAACCCTCAGCTATAATGAGGGTCAATGGTGGGGACGACCCCACCATTGACTTCAAGAAAGATGAGGGAATACTTTATTAAAAACCATTAATTTGGTAATTGGAACCCTCGGCTATAATGAGGGTCAATGGTGGGGAAGACCCTCCTTTGCCCTCAAGAAAGACGAGGGAGGACTTGAGTATCAATTAAAATTTATTGAAAACCCTCGGCTATAATGAGGGCCAACAAGGAGGACGACCCCTCATTCGCCCTCAAGAAAGACGAGGGAAGGGTTAGTGATATTGTTAACAAGAAATTCATAATGCAAATCACACAAGGAAAGAATATGAAGACAGAAAAAGTACATAAAGAGGGTATAGGATACAGACAGCCACCCTATTGAGTAGCGTCGGAGGGAAGTGATTCAATATTGATAATGGGGGCTTCTTCGACGACCACAATTGGCTAATCTTCAGATGTACCAGTACCCTCAACATGCACTTGAGATTCCACCTGGGCCAAGGCCTCGGCAACCAAAGGGTCGTCCAGTTTGACTGCTTCGATGGAAGGACAGACCGAAGAGACGACATCTCCAAACTTGAGGACGACCCACCGACAGGCCATCCTGATCCCCCTCTCCAAGTATTCAAGGCCGAAGCCTTGAAACTCGTCCTATATTTTGAAGGCCTCTACTGCATCAGCCTCGGCTTTTTTGATATCCGCCTTAAGATCGGCCTTGTGTTGAACCTCCATGTTGGTCAAGGCCTCATCCTTACCCTTTATGAGCAGATCCCTGGCTTGTAAATCTGCATCATGATGCCTCGTCAGCTCATCCAGGACCTTGGCATGTTCAGTCCTGGCACTCTCCAGTGTAGCTCTTGCAGTCTCCAACTCAGTCTGCAGATCAGCCTCACGTTGAATGGGCCTCTCGACCTCATGAATTTTTTCTTTATTCTTCGCCATCCACTTGGTGGCCAAGGTAAAGGCGCATACAGACTGCACAAAAATAATAAACAGATGTCAAGAGGCCGAGAAAACAGTTTGTGAAAGAATACAACTAAGGGAATGAAGTGAGAACAAATACCTGAGCTAGGGCGTGCAGACCATAGTCATACACTTTTGCTGGAGGCATCTTGGATAAAAATTCATAATCAGTAGCCGAGGGGACAGAAAACAAGGACGCCTTGGCCTCCCTCAGGTTCGCGATAAGGGAAGATGGGTCGGCCTTCAGAAGTGCCAAGTTTTGGGACCAGAAGGCCCCCATGCTGGAAGAATAGGCGGTCCCCTCAGAAGCCTCGACCCTTGCCCTCGTCCGTGAATCTGGCTGAGGGTTGACAGGGACCTCGGGCTCTTTCCTCTTCTGTCTATCAGGGGTCGGCTCAGCAGGTGTGGACCCCACTGTCTGCGTCTTCCTCGGAGTTTGTTGAGTCTCCTTGCCTTTCTTCTTGGCCAAGCCTGACAAAAAACTAGGGGCAGTCATTTCCCAAAGGTGGTCAAATATACCAGCAGGATGACCTGAAAGGAGGATGACACGTCAGAAAAATGCAGAGACAAAGACGAAACACTTGAAAAAAAGTAAATAATGGGCAAAAAATAATATAACTCACATAGTTCTGTTAGGGGGCCGACCCTCAGACCAGCTTCCTTGAGGAACCGAGGGGTGATCAGATCTTCAAACGTTGGAAGTTCACCACCTCTACCTCATCCTCTCAGATATTCAACTATGTCTTTCTCTTCCAGACTAAGTCCGGGGTCTGACCTGGCCTTCATTAAAGGGTTAGACCATCTCCTGGGGACCCTCGAACCATCGGCTAAAGTTTGTACCTCAGTGGAAAATTTCCACTCTCCAGAGACAAAGAAGAATCTCTTCTTCCAATCGTGGTTGGAGGTTTGTGCCACGTGGAGAAGTTTTTTATCGGACTTCCTTGACCCCAGATGTTAGTACTCGGGCTGTTTGGACGAGGAAGTGATATTATAGCAAGCCAAGAACATATCGGAGGAAGTCTCGTCAATAAAGGCATTTTTCCATAGGGAGATGCAGCCGAGGATCGTCCTCCAGGAATTGGGAGGGAGCTGAGAGGGAGCTACACCGAGGGATGATAAGATATCTATGACGGTAGGATGTAGAGGGAGTCTGACACCGACCTTAAACATTTGTTCGTATACCGCTATCTCTCCCTCTTCACCCTCAAAGACCCTCTCAGACTCAGAGGGAACCCTCATGGATATGTTGGGTGGAACACCGTATGCATGCCTCCACAGAAGGAGGTCACGATCCCTGACTGAGGAAATATAGGAAGAGGCATGAGATGTGTCAACTGGGTCATTTGAGTCCTCATCATCCTCAGTCCCCTCTCCCTCGGCCTCATCACCTGTTAGAGGCCCCTGGGAAATGTCCATCTGGAAAGAGTGTGGGGATAGGGTTATCACGGGGACAGCCTCAGAAGCAACCGTACCCTCGGCCTATCGGCCTGGGCTTAGATCAGACATCTCTATTCTCCCAGAAGGTCCAGCGCCAGTTGGCGATGACGTTCTCTCATCCATCTCACTTGAGTAAATCTCGGTCGGACGACAGGACGACCCACAAGACTCAGAGGGTTATATTGTGGCTAGAGGAACGACAAAAATGGGTCATACCCAATTAGGGTCGGACCCACGTATTTTCTCTTCTTCTTCTTCTAGTCGCCTAATCTTTGCGAAGAACTTCTCTCTCAAGGATGCAAACTCCTCTGCTAAGTTGTAAAGCCTCCTAAGCATTAAGGGGAAGACCCTACACTTGGAAGAATTTGGCTAAGATAACTAATAATATCACAATTGACCAGGGTGGACTTTTCGATCAAAACCAAGGAATCGAAGTGTTTTCTATCAAGAACAATTCAAGAACAGCTTACTATAGGTTATAGCGAAAAAGATATGGAACAACCTAGGAAGAATCTAACCCTACGAGCTTAAAATATTCGCACAAACCGAAATGAAGATAAGTAGGGCACTAGGGTCGAGGTGTTAACTGAGGAGAAATAGCGAAGCTGCCAAACTTGAAGGTTCGAAACTGCAGAAATGGCAAGAAGGCTGGAAGCTAGAAAGAGAGAGAGAGAGAGTTCAGGCGTGACGAAGAAGAAGAAAGAGGTTTCAAAAATTTCTTAAATATCTTATCGATGAATGGGCCCATTAACCAATGCAAGGCAAAACCCACGAGGAGGGAATCATTAGGGCGCAAAGTCCAAGGCAGTGTGCAGCCGTCATGCCTAGGAAATTGGAATGACAAATGATTACCAGATTGACAGGTGTCACCCATCAAGAAGACCATACACTTGTCTCAAATGCAACACTATCCCTCAGCCATCTCAATAGCATCTATAGCTAAGGGCTAGGGGGTGATTGATATACCCATATATACACACAGCCAGGCTGAGGACGCCCTACACCTGGATGGGATCAGGATGACCTCATCATCAATAGCAGACGACCCCTCAGGGGGGCGACCCTTCATCAGGTTCCAGACGACCCCTCAGGGGTCGACCCTTCATCAGGCCCCAGACGACCCCTCAGGGGGCCGACCCTTTATCAGGCTCCAGACGACCCTCCGAGGGTACGACAATACGAGGCCTAAATTGGGCCTGACTCACTATCAGAATGGACTTTGCCCTCGGCTTCGTTTTACAGGCCGAGGGTGACATCATCACAACGCGTGGTTTGGGGGACGCATGGAACAGTGCGCGTGAGGCTCACAGGACACGTGGAAGACCGTTATAATCGAATCACCCCCTCACGCGAGAGAATATTATATCATCATTTAGCATCCACAGGTGTCAACAGTAGATTGGCTAAATCATCATTCACATGCACCATGCATACTTGGGGGGTACACTACACCCCCCAAGACCTATATATACTTGTCACCTACAACCCTACAGGGGGATCGATCGATCATTATAACCCTATCTAAAACTCTGCTTGTGTACACAGTAGATAGAGAAATGGAGCTTACGTGCATTGTATCCAAGGCCATTAGTGCCCATACTTAGTGGATCACACACTCGCAGTGGATGTAGGCCTAATTGGCTGAACCAATATACATCATTATCGTGTTCCTCTTATACTCATCTCCTTCTACACACACACACTTATATATATACGTTTCTATGGTTGCCATGATTACTACTCCTTGAGCTCACCATCACTTATCTGGTGGTGCTAGATTTTAGCATCACCAGTCATGGTCATTGACCTTGACAAGTTCAACTTGTCAAGGTCATTGACCGTGACAATTCGGGGCGAGACAAATTTTTTTGTCACGGACTTGTCACGGTCATTGACCATGACAAGTTCATTAGAATTGTCATGGTCGTGTCACGGTCCCTGACCGTGACAAGTTTAGTCACAGTTATTAATCGTGACAAAGCCTTGACCCTTTTCAAAAAAATTGTCATGGTCACTGACCGTGACAAGTCCGTGACAAGTTTCTTTGTCAAGGACTTGTCATGATCAATGACCGTGATAATTCTGGGCACAATTGAAAAAAAATCTGCTGGGCAGTATGGCCACTACCACTGCCCAACAGTATATTTGTACCTGTTATAGCAACGTTGTACCTGTTCAAACATCATATATCCAAATAAACTAAAGATAATTCAAATATATATTCAAAATATAAACAATATACATGACGATATAATCCAAATATAATTCAAATGTACCAACTTAAAAATAATGTCACTACATGTCTAGGGTAAATGTGAGGAGGTGATTAGGCCACACGATATACGAATTGACACACCCACTAATATACATCGTGCTGCATTGTTCGCGCAACCACAATAGGGAGTTCTCCTTCCCGAGTATCACATGTGTGACGAGCACTTTGGACTCGATCTCTTGAAGCTCACGTCCATGAACTATTCCACCATGGACGATATTCGGGTCCCTCAATTCCCTCCCTATCCCCTGGCCATCAAATACGTCCAATATGAACACGCTCGGCCAACCAAGTGTTGACATCGGTCTGTTGAAGGGAGTCAAATAGGGAAGTGGATCATCGAAGTACGCACGTGTCGGTGATGAAGCAACGAGGTCCACATCCTCGTCATCCTCCGCCTCTTCCTCCCGCACCTCCTCCTCCACCGTCTTCTCCCTCCCTTTCCCCTTACAATCTCTGCCTAACGTACGCTTCATGAATGAGTACATATCTTGGACCGTCGCCTCCAAACGGGATAGCTTCGCATCATGTGAATCCACCGTTCGAGTCAACCCGGTGTCGCTCGTCTTCAATCCGATGATCCTAGATTTGGCCACCCGTGAGCTCACCCCCTTGTCCCCCCTTGCGTTCATAGCCAAGCACTTGGCTGACTGCGTCTGTGGACAAAGATGCCTTGTCGGCATCAGACTGTGACTCATGCACTCCCTTAAGCTTTGCCTAAAACGATAAAAAGCACATGATTAGTAAAATAAGTAAACTAAAAAATTAAAACATAATTAACAAAAAGTAAACTTTCGGATTACTTATAATCGTGGCTGCGACGCTCGGGGACACCTCCTTGTCCTTCCCCTTCTTCGTCCGAAGATCCACATAAGTATCGAGCCTATGTGGCTTACCCCCAGGGCCACTCCTTATCCCCTGAAATAAAATAAATTAAAATTAGTATTGGCCCCGCAAAGTAAAATAATGCAGAATAATATATTTCTGTAGTTATAGAAAAATTAAATCTTACCATCATCCTATGCTCCACCTCGGCGTAAGACGTCCGGCCGGAGTAGTGCACGTTCGTCTTTTTTGCCTGATTTTCCCTCCCCGATTGGCGAGATGCCAATTGTCCCTCCCCGATCTCATTTTCAATGAACTTTTTCCATTGTGCCAATGAGATCGGCTCCTTTGGCGGGACGGATTTACGCCTTTGGATAATGGACTCTCATGTTTTCCCAAAGTACCGTGTCCGCATATTTTTCTCCCACGTCTTGTGTTGCTCCCTCAACTGCTCCAAGACGGAATCACGTAGCTTTGGATACAAGTTGAATTGTTCCTGCCCAACAAATACAATGTTAGTTGCGAATAAATATAAATATAAATATAAATTTAAAATGAAATTGAAATCGAAATTGAAATTTAAATATTCATATAAATATAAATATATTACCTGTAGTGCCTCCTAAATAGCTAACTTAAGCTCATATGGCACCTCCTTCCAACTCATAAACCCCGAACCGATGACCGTCTTTACCAGCTCGAGGGATCTCGCTAATAGCTCCGACTTGTTCTCGATTGTAATCACAAATTTGCCATATTTGGGTAGCCTAGGGGCCGAGGAGCCCTCGTCACCTCCGCTACCACCGAGCCCAGGCGACATCATCATAACCAGCATCATCATCCTCGCCTTAATACATGAAGGAGACATTTGCTGTAAAAAAATATTATTAGTATAGATAAAAAAATTAGAAGAAGACATGCAAATATGTACAATTACTACAAATAAAAATGAGCACTAATTATTAATTTTCTTTCATACACCCCCTCCCCCACCACACACACGCACACCTACAAGCGCACACACCACCTCCTGCCCCCACCACACACACAATAAATATTTTCATCAATTAAACTAACAATTAAAGTATACAATTATTAATTTACTAATTTACAATGAGGGGCAATCCTACTTTCATAATTAATCATATATTAATTTACTAATTTACAATAAGGGGCAATCATATATTAATTTACTGAAAAATTAATAATCCATCAATTCTTTTACAAGGGACACTACGCACATACACACACATAGACACACACGCAGCCCCCCACCCCTCCCCCACCACCCACCCCTCCCCCCACCTTGACCCACCCCTTACCCCACCCTGACCCCACACCCACCCCCACCCCACCACACACACGCACACATACACACACACACACCACCCCCTGCCCCCCACCACACACACAATAATTATTTTCATCAATTAAAGTATACAATTATTAATTTACTAATTTACAATGAGGGGCAATCCTACTTTCATAATTAATGATATATTAATTTACTAAAAAAATTAATAATCAATCAATTCTTTTACAAGGGACACTACTCACATACACACACATAGACACACACGCAACCCCACACCCCTCCCCCACCACCCATCCCCAATCCCTGCCCCCTCCCCCCCACCTTGGCCAACCCCCTTCCCCCACCACATACACGTACACATACACGTACATGCCCACACACCACCCCCTGCCCCCCACCACACACACAATAATTAATATAGCCATTTTTAGCCATGCCAAAAGGTCCCTACTTATCTTTATTAATAATATCTAGAATTAACCACTAAAGAATACCCACCGGATACACCTAAAACCACACATTGGCCAACCCCCATATGGACAATAACCCAATAATTATTAATAATTATATATTGTTCGATATACAAAGAAATTTTCAAAAGAAGTTAAAAAATCCCACCCCGATATGGACAATAATCTAGTGGTAATGCCACTTTTACTATTAACGAACCCAACATCAATCCATTATATCCCAACAGCAATACCAACAACAAATGTGTATCCCGTACTCCTTCTAATTCATCTACTCAATTAATCCATTTCATCAATTAAAGGAACAATTAAAGTATACAATTATTAATTTACTAATTTACAATGAGGGGCAATCCTACTTTCATATGAAATGGGCACTAATTATTAATTTACTTTCATCTAAAACTATACAATTAAAATTACTATTAAAGCTATACATTAAGTAAAATATAAAATAATTTTGTTCTTCTCTCTTAACCAATCATACCACTATAGGCCTACAATAACTTAAATTTAATTAATTTCAACTTCTTGCAACACATAAATAATTTATCATCCAATTCTCCATGATTTTGATTAAATGTCTATCGAGATATATAAATTATCTAATATATACTCCATAAAATACGAGATAAACGGGTCTATTCGTGTCATTTTTGAGTTATACATGTTTGACACTAACCCAACCCATTTATTATTCGTGTCGGCGGGTCGTGTCATATTCGAATTCCTGTCAAGAAATCGTCAACCCTAACCCGCTAATTTCGTGTCGAGTTCGTGTCGGGTTATCGTATCATGTCAAAAATTGTCACCCCTACACACACCTGCACACACACACACACACCCCACCACACCCCCACCACTACACCCCCTGCACCACTAACCCCACCCCACCCCCTGCCCCACTCTCCCGACCCCCACCACACCTGCACACACACACACATGTACACACACACCCCACCACACCCCCTGCCCCCCCTCACCCCACCCCCACCACACTTGTACACACACACACACACACACACGTACACACACAGCCCACCCCACCCCCACCACCCCCTGCCCCCTCCCCCACCATACACCACCACACACATATATACACACACATACACATACATATACACTTACATATACACACTTATATACACACACATACACACACATATAGAAATGAAAGAGAAAGAGAGGAACAAACATACCTTAGAGAGAGAGAGAGAGAGAGACCTCGAAATCTCTTAGAGAGAGAGAGAGGGGGAAAAACCAAAAATGGTGGGAAAAAAAGAAAGCCTAGGGCTTTTTTTGCTGAAGACATTATCACGGTCGTGTCAAGGTCCTTGATCGTGACAATTATTTTAAGTATTGTCACGGTCGTGTCACGGTCCATGACCGTGACAATACTTTATCACGGGCATGTCACGGTCAATGACCGTGACACAAAACGAGTGTTTGTTGTCACAGTCAATGACCGTGATAAGGATGGCCGACTGAAAGGTGACAATTTGTCCATTTTGATGTAGTGTGGGGCGAAGCAACTAATGGTCACCGCTACGGGCCGTGACCCCAACCGCAATGAAAATTTGCTAGTCACGGCTACGGGTAGTGATCTAATTCATCAATTACTTGGTCATAATGTGAATTATCTGTATCCATATGTTGGTTTTTTTTATGCTTGTGGAGATCGTAAGTATCATCAATTAAGTCGGTCAATGGACGATGTGTTGGTGAATCATGTACCACTTCCACTCATTGGGATTTCGTTACGCGATCGGGTACCAACAATTCTTCCGTAGCATAAGGTATATTTTTTTACCATGGTAGTCCATATTATAAAATCATGATAGATTCTCGACTTTATTAAATGCAACTCAACGTCTTCCAATGACTTATATTTTTCGTTCAAACAACGAGTTCACAGACACAAAATCTTGTCACTTTTAATATTTTTGGAAGCGTATTTAATAAATTCTTAAATGTCCTTTACATGATTTTTTATTATTTGGTCAGTATCTCCCTTCCACTCTTTGTATTGTGGGAAATCCATGTAATAATCTTCAAATTTCAGTTATGTGTTAATAGGTATAACAAATGTCATGCTGCATAGAAGAAATTAATATGATTACGAAAATTGTATTACGAATGAAACAAAAAAAAATATTACAACTGAAAAAAAAATAATATTTTTACAATTAAAACAAAAAAATCTAATTACAATCTCATAAACAGTTTTACCAAACACTATTCCTGTGTGTTTGAGTGTGTTGTTGGAGGTGGTTTTAAAGTGTATTTGAAGTTTTATTCCTCTATGTTTAAAATCTTGTTTCCAACTTATACTTTGTGTTAGATATGTATTTCTCTTTCATAGAAACTATAGATCTGACTATTGCATGTCATATTACACCTAGATCTTCATATTTAGTTTCTCATCTTGAGAAATCTATTTGTTGATTTATTTTCTGTAAATGTTTTTCAAGTCTAGAATCAACAAATCATTTTCTGTTTCTACTTCTATTGAAACAAGACTTTTGACCTAGTTGGAATCACAATCGGTGGTTTTTAATTTAAAAAATATTTTTAAAACCCTCTGAAATTGATTAAGACCTTCAACCATCTTCCGAGTAAGGTAACCTTGGATTCTAGGATTAATTAAAAGGTCAAACAAAGTTTTTGTTTCCTAAGAAGAGAGAAATTGAAAACCACACATATAGATCTGATTTGTAATTTAATAGGACTGTTTGTATAAAATAAGTGTGTGTGTGTGTGTGTGTGTGTGTGTGTGCATGCATGTGATTAGTAGCACGTTCCCAAACACTTGACACACTACAACACAAAGTGTTTATTAACCAACAAGATTCGACGTAAAGACTGGGACAAAGTGGAAGTTAGCAAACTGGAAAAGCGACTTCAACAATCAGAACTGAGGAGAAGTTAGGGGTAAAACCAGTGGGTACATTTCTAAACTTGTATAGGACTTATTTGTGTTCATGTGTGTTATATAGTTTGTAACTTGAATATTTTGTTTTAGTGGATTTTTGGTTTGTGACTTAGAAGTCACCGTGGATGTTTCCTTAGTTGGGTGAGATTTTACCACGTTAAAAATCTCTTGTAGTTAATATTTCTACATCTCCTCATCTCATTCTTATGGTTGTGCTAAGTTTAATTGTTTTAAACTATTTTGCTAAACCTGTTAACAAATCTTGAACTAATCTCGTACATATTTTACTAAACACATCTTGTGATTAAACTGGTTTGATTTAAAGAAAAGAGTTTCCTCAAAAAACAGTTCGGAGTTAATTCAATATTTTAATCTTGTATTAAACGGCCTAAGTAATAGCTTTTTCATACCTCTTTTACCTAGCAACGTGCACAACACAAAATAAAGTTAATCCCAAATACAAAAGTAGAAGGTCCCTAGATTTCTGTTAACCATCACTCATAACAGTTACATTCTTTCAGCCAATGACTATCGAAAATATTCATTGATTGTTTCCCCCTTCTATTATCGCTACATCTTCCTTAATAGTTTATGTTTGCTTGACAACATGCCAACCAGGCTGGTAACTTTAGGAGATTATCAAGAGCAACTCACATTTCAATCCTGACGTTATAATAAGTTTCATGTGTAGTTGTAATTGCATCATGAACACCAATTTTCAGTCAAAATTGGTTGGACTAGGTGTGGTAATGGAGGGGATTTTTGGTTGATTCTTGTCAATGTCGTTGATTAGGCACAATCCAAGAGGCCGAGTTGTTGTCTAATAACTGTCAGCCTACTCAAGCTTATAACTATCAGCCTACTCAATCCCTCTATGGTTATATATATATATATATATATATATATATATATATATATATTATACATCTAATACAATAATATTAGTGGTATTAATGTCATTAATTCTACTACAATTGAAAGAGCTTTGCTCCCTACGATTGACAAATAACTGAGTAAAATAAAACTATCCAAACGTCTTTTTATATCCTCTTGACTCTCCGTCTCCTCCGACTAAACTAGAATACCCAGTCAACTTGATGTATACTATGGACTCTCCATTTCCTGTTCATTTTGGTTCCCCTATTCACAATGTTTTCAATTGTTATTGAAGTTATCCACTTACTCTTACATCTCTACACATACGTACAATATAATAGAAAATTTAGGGGTGTAATTGAAACCGATATATTTGGAAGATTTGAACCTACAAAATCTACAATTTTCTTCAGGTAATCCTCTACTCTGTCATTCTCTCCTAGCCTTCAATTTTCCTTAATATCTATCATCATTTTATTTGGTGTATGCATTTTATACATTTATTCTTTTAGGTAGTGTTCTTTTATCTTTATTGTTAGTGTGAAACCTAATTGAAAATTGCATATACACTATTTAACTGGATATTTATTTTACTTTGACAATATAATGTTTCGAACGATATGTTTATTTTTTTTACTTAGTGAGAAACTATGTCCTGTGAATTTAAACACATTTTTTTCTTACAAAACAAACGAATGTGCCATGTTATAAATTTGGTTTGAAATTCACACATAAGTCATAAACTAAAGTTTCCATAACAACTGTAATTTTATTTATTTATCTAATATAATATTTTTTATATCTATTCCTGCTACGATAAGTTGATCTTGATTTTACTTTGACAGTATAATGTTGAGTAATATGCGTTTGTTTTTTTACTTAGTAAGAAACCATATGATGTGAATTTTAGCACATTCTATTTTATAAAACAAATGAATGCGCTATGTTATAAATTTGGTTTGAAATCCACACATAGGTCCTAGACTGAAGTTTCCTTAATAGTTGTAATTTTATTTGTTTATCTAATATAATGGTTTTTAATATCCATTATTTCGTATTATAGATTAATGTAGAGCCAACTATTTAACAAACTGAGCAAGAGACACATATGACATTAAAAATGATCAACCTTTGTTCTCAGTAGGCTTAAAACCCCCACATACCACATTACTTTTTATAGGATCCTTCTTCTTAGATAGCGCATAAGTATTTGGCTTTTCTTCTTCTATTTTGGGATCATGGATGACACAAGTAGAAGGAGTCCCAGTGGTTATGTTGTCTCCCTTGGGTTCCTCATTCTTTACAAAAGGGGTGTCCAACCTTCTTTAGTGTAACACAAACGAGTTCTTACATTGCTCCTTATTGAACAACAGTTGTTTCTTCTAGCTCATATATGAAAATCAAGGTTTGCTAATTGTCACAGGGAAGTTCAATAAGAAAATGAAGGTATTTGTGATTGTTCAACTTGGATGTATTTATAACCTTTTTATATACTGTTTCCGCATAATATGGTATTTTGCAATAACATATAACTACAACCATAATTACAGTATATCTTATCCATAAAATCTATTAATGGGAAATAAAAAAACGATATATTTCTTGCATAGTTGAATCATATGATGCTTATATATCTTATCCGTGGACATGTATGAGCAGTTGCTTATTTGTTTCAAATAATAGAGCTTTGGGGACATTATTTATTTCAAAGTTAGCCTGATATCATAGACATAATAACTCTCGGTTTACTAATATAAATTGTAATACCCTGTAATTTCATTGATTTTATTAAATCGGATTAATTAAATTAAATGGGATAATTATTGGGAATTTAATCCGGATTTAAATACTAGCGAGACGAGAGATGGTACTATTTAATTATGATAATAATGTTGAATATGATTGAGTACATATGGTAATATATGATTATTGAATTTATTAATATTTTCACGAGTTATAAATATGACAATTCGGAAATTAAGTTGGGACGCACGTGTCAGTCACGTCAGAAATCATTTTATATGGATTTAAAAGTAAATTATAATTGTATCATTCGTATAGTCATTTCGAGTGCCCCAACCTGTCCGTAAGGGTCGAGATAGTCGGAAAACACTAGCTGAGGGTTTAGTTTGGGTCCTAGGGAATTTTTAAGCCACACTCGCAATCTAGGAGGATACTTTAGTCTTTTTTATTTTTACGGAATATTAACACCCACAAAATTTAGGCTTTATTTATCAGCCGACCTTATGGACATTAGGGCCATTATCTATCAAAACCAATTAGTGGACAACGTGAGAAGACGGGAGAAGTTCCAATGGGTTTTCCAAGGCCATAACCACCACACACCACCACCATCGTCGGATTTGTGGCCGGAAAGAGAAAGATAACCAACCCTTATCATCATCAAAGGATCAGAACATCGAATTTCGAAGCAAGTGATTTAATCCATTAATATTCAACAAATAATTTATCCACGATAGTGCAGGATTTGATGATAGCCATGAAAATATTGAAACTCAAGAAATTTTGAGATGAAACCTTAATTCTGAGTGGGATTTATATATAGTTTTGATTTTGGAAGTATCGCATTAACGAAATCATAAACCATGCATAGTTAATTACGAATTTATGAGGATATGTATGATGATTCTAAAAGAAAATAGAAAAATGTTTTTTTTTTTATGATAATAGGATGATTTGATCCAAGAATAGTCTAATTGATGATGATTTAAGAATTCTGGAATGTTAAGAATCATGTATTTAGGTTGTATGATTACCCAATAGGTTTACTTTAGGATTTACCATCTTCTAATGAAGAACTGGGACAATACTAGGACTAAAAATGAAGAAATCAGAGACCTGCAACTTCTTGATCGATCGACTGGTCTCGATCGATCGACAATATTGGGTCGATCGATAGACCTCCCTAAAAACTGTGACCTTTTTCCCTTTTTTGGATTTAAGCGATTCCGGCCATTGAAAGTTGTAGATGGGACTATGTGAACACAATATGACTTTAGGGAGACCAGTAGGGATGTAATTGAATCCCGAATCATATTAGAATTGGTTTGGAACATAGTTTTGAACTTACGAGTTTCTGATGAGTAAATTACTATTATAAGTTATGAGAACAAGATTTAAATTCGTATGAGTGATACGTTAGGATTAGAGACAAATATAATGACCTCGAATTACTGAATTGACATGTGGGATACGTAGGAGACTTAGTAATCGTTTCGGGAAAGGTGTAAGTACTCGAAACTTTACGACGTGAGATTTATCCACAAAACATATTATGTAAAATTTGGGGTGATAATAGCGTACGAATAAGACTGATGGTATAGGGCTGAAAATATACCTTTGATAATGTAATAATTACCTAAGTTGTGTAAATGCTTAGTATATGGACTATTAAGTGTATGCATACCTACCATACTTTTTATCACGGGAGGTCGGCTTTCGAAAAAGGACCATCTGATCTTTGTGTGCCTACGGGGGGATTTAGATTGGCACCTTAAGGAAATGGGGATGTGAATGACTTATTTGTGAGTATATAAGTTAACTGACCATGGGAGCATAGGTATGTGCGTGACCCATGGGTATGTGAACTATGTTCGCCTCCAATATGTGTGATTTTTGTTTATTAAAATAGTTCCTAAGCGATTCGGAACGCGTAGTCCTTATGTACGTGATGTACCGGGATTTGATAGCAGAGAATGCTTGCACTGCAGCTTTGACAGAAAGAACTTTTCTTACATCCCCGGCAACGGCGCCATTTGATAACTATGACTTTTTTACATCCCCAGCAATGGCACCATTTGATAGAAATGACTTCTGCGTGTATCTTTTCCTTGTCGTTGCTTGAAAAGTCTTTCTAATCAAAACCTCAAATACCTACAAAATATAACAATCTCAAGTGTAGAGGTAAGTAAGTGTATCAATCCACTTAATAGGGAGTAAGCTAGAAACAAATTCAATTGTAATTCACTTTTTATTTTCTTTTTGTGCTTTTTCACTTTTCTATTTTTTTTAGATTTTTCAATATTAAAACAATAGGGTGAGGTGATGATTTAAACTAAAATAAACTAAATGTAATATGATAACAACTAACTAGAAAGTTACTAAAATGAAAACAAAGTCTAACACTAAAATAAGAGATAAAGTGAGGTAAATAATTGTGAGAACAATCAAGGAGTGGGATTACACCACAAATTTTAGTTATTCTAATTAATTAATTTAATTATTTGAATTCTCCCAAATTAATATCAAAATTACAAACCAACTCTCGTTGCAAGTGTAAATATAATAGTAATCTTTTAGAAAATTAAGTTTAACACCCCACAACTCTAGAAAAATAGATCTACACTCCTTTTAATTAATCACCCACTAGGATCGATCAATTAAAATTTATGTAAATCTTAGAAAATAAATTTAGAGTTGAAATTCAAGTTATAATACCCCACTTAAGAAACCCCTATCTCTAGTTCGAATCTAAAATGGGTATTATAACTAGAATTTCGATTTTCTCTCGAAAATTATTTACCCTCTCTCGAGGTGTAAATTTAAGGGCGAGGGATGAAAATTAACATTCAAAGGGACTTTTCAAGTGATTAAACTAGTTAAATTAAAATAACATCAAATAAGTGTTTTACCCCACCCCTCGAAAGGGGATTTATCCTAACATGATATGAATATTACAAATTAATAATCAAGGATACTAAAATAAAATAGAAGGGAATAGAACAAGCAAACCAAATCTGTTTGAGAAAGTTGAATTCTACTCTTCCAAATTGAAGCATACAATCCCGCCAATTGAGCATCCAATTTATTTGAAATTAAATATTCACTCAATTAACTCTCTTACAATATTTAATCTCACAAATATCTAAGAAAAAAAATAAAAAGAATAAGATAAAACTATTTACAAATGGAATTTTTCTCTACAATTCTCTCTCTAGAATTTCCTCTCTTATTTGATGATAAGTCCCCCTTTGAAAGAGCATGGTCTTCTTATATAGTAGGCACATGGAGCGAAAGGGTATATTGGGTATATGGATAGGGGTGCATGTGGATATGGTGTGAGGTCATGTGAATGAGAATAAAAATCTGATATGGTGAGGAGTAATTTTGGAAATTGGTTTTGAGTGGTTAGTTGGGGAATAATGGGTAAATGGGGTAAAAGGTATTGAACATGTGGGTATTGTTTTGTGTTTGGCTTGGGATTGTTTGTTGGCAGGTCACGTTTTTTGGTTTTGAGAGGTTGGCTTGAAAATGGGACATGGGTCTTGGAGTTGGGGTTGGATCGAAAAGGAGTAATGGGTGATATGAGTTATGTGTATGTGTGTCAAATTGTGACCCTTAAAATAACACTAACTATAATAAAAATAATAAAATCAACTTAAAACCAAAAAAATAAAATTCTATTATAAAATAAAATGAAGACTCAAATCAACATTAAAAAACTAAAAAGAAATAAAATAAATTAAAATAAATAAAAATAAAATCTAATAAAACTTAAAATTAAAATCCTAAAAAGAAAATGCAAACTCTAATAACACTAAAAATATATGAAATTCAAAAAATTCTAATCATAATAAAATAAAATAAAACTAAAATAAAAATTAATAAAATAAAATTATATTAATATAAATAAAATAGAAATTAAAACCTAAAAATTCTAAATAAATCTAAAATAAATCTTAAAAATAAAATAACTCTAACTAAAAATCTAAAAAGGGACAAACAAAACACACACATGCTTGGGGTAAGTTTGATCTAGGTTTAGGCTCGGGTTAGGGTAGGCTAGGGTTATGGGACAAGTTATTTAGCACCATTAAACGCGCAATTGCCTTGATTTAAGCGTTTGAACTCTGCAATGCACATTTGACCTACAAAATAAACATTTAAGCACATAAGACCCATATTTTCGAGAATTAGCAACTAAAGTGCGTCTATTTTGGGTATAAATTGTACAGTTTTGGGTGCTTATCGCACCACCCCCAAACCGAGCATTGCTAGTCCTCGAGCAATAAGATAGAGAGAAAGAGAAAGATAAGAAACCAAAAGTGTACTACTTTCACGGGCACTTGCGATTGCACTTAGCATGTGCAACAAGCCTTTAGACCTAAAGGTTTCCCTACAGGACGAGTTGTGTCTCGTGAGGGTGTGCAGGGAATATACCCACAAAATTCTTATTTGCAACGGCAATCAATCTCTTATTAGACATAGAATATTCGCAGAATCCATCACATGAGAAATATTTTTAGAAATACAAGTTAGAATGTGTAAAAAGATTTAGCTAAGTAAATACTCAAGGTACATCCTTCCTGTAACTCAACGTGTGTAGTGTGAATCAATCAAAATGAGTCGAGAATCATAAGAGTAATTCCTAGATTGCCTTTTCGGAATCAACGCTTCAACTTCAAATCTCACGGATATATCTCTCTCAAACGAACTCTCGAGATTTGGGTAAGTGTATCGCTCTTGTGTGTGAGGAGGTGAGTAAATGTAAGCAAGTTCAAACGTCTCACACACACATAATAAAGAACGAACAATTAGAAGGAACTGGTCTCATGAAAGAAATGTTAATCACTATAGTGAGAACATCGAGTTATTCACCATGTCGACTTTAATTTGCCCGAACACCTACGGAAAATATGGATGATAATGGGTGAGGGGGAATGAAATGAGATGAGAAGGATATTATAGGTAGGATGGATGGGATGAGGTAGGTAGGATAGTGATACGATGGATAATGGATGAGTTATGGATGCAATAAGATTGATAAGAGTGTACACACTTTAGGCACAAATGTCTTTATTACATAAAAATTAACTACAACTCTCTTTTTTTTTTACTTTTCTTTTTTCTCTATTTTTTTCTATATTTTCTATTTTTGCTATTTTTTTCTTTTCTCTCTTTTTTATTTTTTTTGTTTTTTCTCTCTCTTCAAACCAACACTTAAGACATTTATATTTGAAATCACACTCTTTTTCTAAAAATGATGATGGATGAGATATGAATGGAGGTGATAGGTGATGGTGTGGGGAATATATGATGTGGGAATACGGAAAAGCATGGGAATGTAATGGGAATATGATATGGGGAAGGTGGTAGGTGTATGGATGAAAATCCTAGTGATCGGGACAAAGTTCAAGACACGTGTTTCATACAACTCGAAAATGATGTCATTCTCAGTGATCAACCATAATTTTATGAAAGATAATGAGATCATACAACAATTAAAATGCGGACCCATAGGAAGTTGAATCAACTTGTGACTCGGAGATTGCGTAAAACACTCTGAAAGGGTGAAAGGCACAAATCTCACAAGCTAAAGTCTTCACTAGTGATCCTTAAGGTTCTATTTAGAATTGTAGTACTCCTCAACTCTAAACGTAGTCACGTGATAAGTGCGCAAATTTTGTTGAGTCAAGAAATACATAGTGCAAAATGCCTTGTTACGTATTACATAAGCCATTAGAAAAAATATTCTCTAGCTTGATTCCTAGACTTTGAAAGATGGATGATTGAAAATTCACATCAATAAATGAGATGAAAGAAACTGCACAAAATTTTAAAAATCAGGTTTAAAAATCAAAATTTTTCAAAAGAGGTACGATTTTCATAAAATTCCCCACCCCCAAACAAAAAGGAACATCGACCTCGATGTTAAGTAAAATGATTTTTAAAATTGAGAGCATAAGGTAGGAAAGATATTACTAGAATGAACCGCTAATGAAGTGGACAGATGTAGCCAGGAATAAAACTGAATAAATGATAGGAGAAAAAAAGTGTACAAGTCTATATTCATGATAAAGCATAGAGTGACGTGAAAGACCACCCCCAAACAAGATGAGACTAGTATAAGAAACGCGGGTTGCCTCCCGGTAGCGCTAAGTTTAATGTCTTCAGCCAGACCGAACCATTCTCACCCTAAGGATAAGAACAATGATGGCGCGGAGGGGAAGAAAAATTGGGTGGTGAGAATCACTCCCAAATAAGACTGAAGCGTCAATCTTGTTAGATAAAGGCTAAAGTGGTCAATGCACTTGTATTGCAAAGTGCATCTCATGATGCAAAGCATCGGTGGACCATCGGTGGGTGGGTATCAGGGTAAGGGTGACTAGGCACCGATCACGGGCCTTGTTGAGCTTAAAGGTGAGGGAAACTAGGGACCTATAAGCGTGGTGCTCAAGTTGGTGAGGAACGGAATATGGTGGGGACATAGGAATGGGGTTGGGCTCATATAAATCACGTGACCGTTCTATGAATGGGCGATGGTAATGGTCGCCGTGACACACCAGGGAGATGTTGATGGGAAAAATGAACACCACAAGAGAGTGGTGTGTATGTAGGAACAAGCTCGATGTCACGGAAGTGGAGAGTATCACCACAAATACTCTCGTAGATGGTGGAGGATGGTTTTAGGTTAGGATCTAAAAATGTTGATGAAAACTTAAAATGCGTAAAATCGAGATCCAAACCAGGTGGTGGGGTGGAAAGGACAATGGGTTTGTCGGGTGGGATAAATGGTGGAGGAAGATGATCCAACTCAAGCGTGGGAGACACACAATCATTGGGAGGAGTAAATGAATACTCACAAGGGAGTGTGGTTTCTAAAGATGGAGTTGTCAACTTCACCATAAGACTAGCATCGGTGAATGTTGTGGGTGGGTAAGACCAGGCACTAAGATCGGAGATAAAGGAATTACTAGAAATAATGGGCTCAAGATGAGCCATGCATGGTGGGACATCATCCATATCCAGATAGTTAGGAACTATCACGGATTCTATCTCGAGAAAATGGTGAACACTCGTAGCCGTACCTAACCTAGGATAAATGGGTTCCTCGAAAACATAAGGGTGAAACTCGATAGGTGTAGACTCAGGAATATTTTTGGATATGACGGGAGTGTGAACCTCAAGGTGGGGTTCATTTGGACATGGTGGGATTTGATCAGTCTCACTATATAAAGGTAAGTCAACACAATTGTCGACTTGGGGCCCGGACCATGGAATGGTCTCGACTTCAAGATTCTCAGGAGGATTGGATTGGTCAAACTCAAAATCCATGTCACGAGGGGACACATCATCATCACACTCGGTGGCAACGATTGGTGGGTCCATGGGAATATCCGACCCTCACTCACGCTCCAATTCATTTAACCTTTGTTCAAGCCTTTGGAGAGCTTGAGTTTGAATTGGTTGCTCTTGCTCAAGTATGAACTTTTGCAAGAGGGTTTCGAGAGCGGATGTGGATGAAGGTGTTGGTGGAATGATGGGTGGTGGTGGTGATTGCAGTGGACACAACTCGCTATAATCGTGAGTGTATGGAGAATACTCATATGAAGTGTGTGGGGTGGGGACAAGTACATCATACACGAAAGGACCACTTTCGTGATGGACAAATGGTTGATACTCATTGGGTGCGTAGTGAGGAAACTGATTGTGAAAAGGTGCACAAGGTTTCCATGACGACTGTTGGAACGTGTGAGGATCCATAATATCGGGTTGGGATTCGTATTCCGTGGAAGGGTGATCAGGCCTCCACGAATAGCTTGGTTACTCACGCCGCTCGGGATTAGGTATATCGGGATAATAGTACGAGGTGGGTTCCGAAACAGTGTCATATGGATACACATGTTTCGTGGTGGGTTTGTATGGATATGACATGTAAGGGCACTCATGGGACATGTGATCGGCAAATAATAGTGGGTTCACAACAAAGGATGAGGCACGCCGACACTTGACACCGAGGGTGATGGAATAGGATGTGCGTGCATAGATGGGTCAAGAGTACCAATGGTACTCGTGAGAGAGGTGAAACCACTAAGAATATCATAAAGAGACGGCTCGGGATCACTCTTACACGTGTCACGTGTCAATGGAAAGTGACCAAAGTAGTCCCGTAAAGGACGTTCGTCGGCCATGTGGAGAGAAATATATATTTTTTTTGGTTTTTTAATTTTTTTCAAATGGAAATAAAATATTTTTGGATTTTCTAAAAATAATGGAAGAAAATATTTTTGGAGTTTTTTTTTATAAAAATAAATAAAGAAAATATTTTTGGATTTTGTATAAAAATGAAAGAAAATATTTTTGAATTTTTTGGAAGAAAAGGTGGGGACAAAATATGGACACTTGAATTTGCACGAACTCACTAAAACTAACTACCGAAAAATGAATTGGACACACACACAAGTTAAGAAAATTTCCTAACTAGCACATAACCAATTTTATCTTTAAATTTAGTGAAAGGGGTAGTCAAATTTTAATTAAGTCCGTGGCCGATAAAAAAACACGGAATTTATATGAGTGATCGCCGTTGCAAAAATTTCTCCTAGTGGGCTACCTAGTTGATTGATTTTAAATTTAATAATGGTTAGGGTAGCACACAATGATAGGCGAGTGAGTCGGGTGATGAAATCCCTTCTCGTGAGTGACCGGGTGTAGGTCTTAGTCAATTAATTTATCACACCATTCAAAAATAAGTGCGAGAAGAAAATCAAATAAGAGCACACAAGCACACACAATAAATGACTCGCTAACAGGAGAGGCGCGAGGGTGTAAGAAATGTACCTCCCATGGTTTTTAGGCCGTGGGGTGCCAAAAAATTTGAGTCGACCGGGGGGAGATTACGCTAATCCCAGTCGTCCCCGGGAGTCCTACCGACCCAAGGTATAGAGGCTTCTTTTCCTCGCCTTGGACGCCCTCTCTCTACCTTGTCCGGTTTTCTTATCACGCTTTCTTCAATTATTACAATTTTAATTGGAAAATGAAATGGTGTCTCTAAGCACCGCAATACAAGCCAAGAATAAAATAATCCTAAATACAAGCCTTATAAAAATATAAAAATGGTACAAAAAATAATAAAGTGCAAAAATAAATGAACTACAAGTTGAAATCCGCTCCGAGCGCTTCACGCTCCCAAGATTGGCAACGACGCCATTTGATAGAAAGAACTTTTCTACATCCCCGGCAATGGCGCCATTTGATAACTATGACTTTTTTACATCCCGGCAACGACGCCATTTGATAGAAATGAATTTTGCATGTATCTTTTCTTTATCGTTGCTTGAAAAGTCTTTCTAATCAAAACCTCAAATACCTACAAAATATAACAATCTCAAGTGTAGAGGTAAGTAAGGGTATCAATCCACTTCCTAGGGAGTAAGCTAGAGACAAATTCAATTGTAATTCACTTTTTATTTTCTTTTTGTGCTTTTTCACTTTTCTAATTTTTTTTAGCTTTTTCAATATTAAAACAATCGGGTGAGGTGGTGATTTAAACTAAACTAAACTAAATGTAATATGATAACAACTAACTAGAAAGTAACTAAAATGAAAACAAAGTCTAACACTAAAATAAGAGATAAAGTGAGGTAAATAATTGTGAGAACAATCAAGGAGTGGGATTACACCACAAATTTTAGTTATTCTAATTAATTAATTTAATTATTTGAATTCTCCCAAATTAATATCAAAATTACAAACCAACTCTCGTTGCAAGTGTAATTATAATAGTAATCTTTTAGAAAATTAAGTTTAACACCCCACAACTCTAGAAAAATAGATCTACACTCCTTTTAATTAATCACCCGCTAGGATCGATCAATTAAAATTTATGTAAATCTTAGAAAATAAATTTAGAGTTGAAATTCAAGTTATAATACCCCACTTAAGAAACCCCTATCTCTAGTTCGAATCTAAAATGGGTATTATAACTAGAATTTCGATTTTCTCTCGAAAATCATTTACCCTCCCTCGAGGCGTAAATTTAAGGGTGAGGGATCAAAATTAACATTCAAAGGGACTTTTCAAGTGATTAAACTAATTAAAATAAAATAACATCAAATAAGGGTTTTACCCCACCCCTTGAAAGGGTATTTAACCTAACATGATATGAATATGACAAATTAATAATCAAGGCTACGAAAATAAAATAGAAGGGAATAGAACACGCAAACCAAATCTCTTTGAGAAAGTTGAATTATACTCTTCCAAATTGAAGCATACAATCCCGCCAATTGAGCATCCAAATTATTTGAAATTAAATATTAACTCAATTAACTCTCTTACAATATTTAATCTCACAAATATCTAACAAAAAAATAAAAAGAATAAAAATAAACTATTTACAAGTGGTATTTTTCTCTACAATTCTCTCTCCAGAATTTCCTCTCTTATTTGATGATAAGTCCCCCTTTGAAAGAGCATGGTCTTCTTATATAGTAGGCACATGGAGCAAAGGAGTATATTGGGTATATGGCTAGGGGTGCATGTGGATATGGTGTGAGGTCATGTGAATGAGAATAAAAATCTAATATGGTGAGGGGTAATTTTGGAAATTGGTTTTGAGTGGTTAGTTGGAGTATAATGGGTAAATGGGGTAAAAGGTATTAAACATGTGGGTATTGTTTTGTGTTTGCCTTGGGATTGTTTGTTGGCAGGTCACGTTTTTTGGTTTTGAGAGGTTGGCTTGAAAATGGGACATGGATCTTGGAGTTGAGGTTGGGTCGAAAAGGAGTAATGGGTGATATGCGTTATGTGTATGTGTGTCAAATTGTGACCCTTAAAATAACACTAACTAAAATGAAATTAATAAAATAAACTAAAAACCTAAAAAATAAAATTCTATTCTAAAATAAAATGAAAACTCAAATCAACATTGAAACTAAAAAGAAATAAAAATAAATAAAAATAAAATCTAATAAAACTTAAAATTAAAATCCTAAAAAGAAAATGCAAACTCTAATAACACTAAAAATACATGAAATCCAAAAAATTCTAATCCTAATAAAATAAAATAAAACTAAAATAAAAACTAAAACTAAAAATTAATAAAATCAAAATAAAATTATATTATATTAATAAAAATAAAATAGAAATTAAAACCTAGAAATTCTAAATAAATCTAAAATAAATCCTAAAAATAAAATAACTCTAACTAAAAATCTAAAAATGGACAAACAAAACACACACAGGCTTGGGGTAAGTGTGGGCTAGGTTTAGGCTCGGGTTAGGGTAGGCTAGGGTTATGGGACAAGGTATTTAGCACCATTAAAAGCGCGATTGTCTTGATTTAAGCGTTTGAACTCTGTAATGCACATTTGACCTACAAAATAAATATTTAAGCACATAAGACCCATATTGTCGAGAATTAGCAACTAAAGTGCCTTTATTTGGGGTATAAATTGTACAGTTTTGGGTGCTTATCAAGGTTATCCTAAGGGTGCCATATTCTATATATAAGCAAAGAATGATATACTTGTACTTGTATCTGTCTCACGAGTAAATTATGAATACGGATAATTGAGATATTTGAATGGGATTAAAATGTGAGAATTCATATCATAATTGATGAAATAATCTGAATAATACAAGGGTGAGTTATATGCAGAATATATTAAAATCATACGGGTAGACCTCAATATTATAATGTGAAGACAAGTACTAGTACAGACTAGTTAGTTAGCAGCATAACTAGGAGGGGTTAAGGGTATACGTTAGGCGTGACCATTAGTTGAGGGGTGAGGAACTCATATGAGAGCACGTAACTAACATGTATATAATATTTACTATTTAATGTAATTAAACAGTTGCTATATTTTTAAACTATTTTCACCTCGGGCTCTGATTCATTTTCTTTTAAATATATTTTTCTTCTAAACCTTTTTAGGTGCCCTGCCACTGGGATGCCAAGCATAGGAGTTCCATTACATTGACGTGCTATAACTGTTGTGGAAGTTACAGGATCTCAGTATTAGACGCCTCCACATTCTGCACTAGATTCTATTCAGGGTTACTCTTATGTTAGGGCAAGTCACCCATTTCCATTTAGAGATATCATTCTCAGATTTTCAATTTTATGTCACTTTTGGATTTATTTACTTATTCAGACGTTTGTATTGGGATTTATTGAGTATTTGGTTTATTCATAGGAGTGTTACTCCAGACTCATTTTATTTATACCATTATTATTATGTTGTGGTTATTATGTGGATATTGTATAGTTAGCTTAATTTAATTGGTTGCATGTTTATTTAATTTAATAAAATTGGCAACTCACTTTTAATATATTAGGTGGCTAGTAATTGTTTAAAAATATTTTTGGCAGTGATGCGAGATCTGAACCAACTTGATATTCTGTATTAATAAGATAAAGGAGTAGCTATCCAGTATTTAATTAGTCGGGGTTTCACCGATAGTATCAGAGCATCCGGTTCTATACGCCTTTGGATCTGTATGTCTTGTTATGTTTCCGCTTAGTGTCCTTTGATGTAGAGCCCTATATTTTAGGATTGTTGTACTCTTTTATGTATCTTACGTTATTCAGCTATTTGAAGATATTAAATGTGGACTTATAAAACTTCTCTCTCTCATTTCAGATGCCTCCTCAACGTGCACAACGATTTCCCAGGGGTGCCTAGCCCGAGCCTCAGCCTATAGTAGTTCAGGGTTCTATGAACGCTACTGAAGTTTCCGTTATTGTAGTCCAGGCAGTAAATATCACGTTAGAAGTTATGCAGTAGGCACAACCTCATCCACTAGTGGTATCCCCATTCCAGAATCATGCATTCTCATCTACTTGGGAACGTATCCGTGATGCCTTTCCGAAGGCGTACCCTCTGGAGTTTGCAGGGAGCTCCGACGTTGTTATGCCGAGCTAGTGGAAAAAGGACATCCAAAGGCACATGAGGATGTATGAGTGTAAAGATGTGTAGAGGCAGATACTGGATATGTTTAAGATGATAGGATCAGCATGACAGTGGTGGGAGTCCATTACCACCACCGCGGAGAGAGATGTTCTTTCTATTCAGGAGTTCTGGGTGCGGTTCGGCCGCAAATATTTCCCCTCGACAGTTCACACAGAGATGAGGTGAAAATTGATGAACCTTAAGCAGGAAGGGAGGACAGTGGCCGAGTACGAGGCCGAGTTCACCAATCTTCTGAACATAATTCCCGATAAGATCCCAACTGAAGAGAAGAAGATCCAAAAGTTTATGAATGGGTTAACATGGAGGATTTGTCAGCACCTGCTAGGGAATCTCTCGTTGGCGACCTATTCAGATGTGGTTAACACATCATTAATTCACTTCCAGGACCATCATTTTCATTTGTCTGAGGGTAAGCAAGCAGAAGAATCCTACCAGGAAGACAGGACAGGAGGTAATGGTGCAAGTAGGGCACAGTCAGCTCAAGATCAGCACAAGCAAGGCGATCAGAGTTCCCAGTATGGGGATTCTAAGAGGTTCAGGTCAGGAGGTTTCAGACATGGACATGGAGGTTTTAGGCATGGCAAGGGCCATCTAGGGAAGTAGCAGTTTCAACAAGTCCAGCATGGCTAGGGTAGGAGTGGTAATGGCTATCGGGCCGTGGGCAACAGGGTCAGAGAGGGTGAAACTTTATGGGAAAATGTTTCATATATGGAAATCATGGCCACAGATGTTAGGAGTGTGCTGAGAGGGGTAAGTCCCCGCAGGAGCAATAGCAAGGTGCTCGTCAGGATCCCCAGAGACTGACATTTCCCGCTACCCTCCCAGGACCACCACAAATGCCAGCACTACCACCAATCCCAGTAGTCCCAGCTCAGCAGGGACCACTTCAATACGATCAAGTTTACCAGCTTCAGTAGGCCATAGTCCCGAAGGATCCACGCATCATTGAGGGTATGTTTTTTATTCAGGGGACTATGGAGCATATTTTATTTGACACGGGAGCTACAGACTCTTTTATTGCCACGAGATTTGCACGCGCTATGGGATTATTAGACATCGCGAAGAGCATTGTCATTTATGTAGATTCACCGTTGAGTAAGGGTTTTGTGATTTCCTTTATATATAGAGGTGTGGGTGTAGATATTGGGAGATTTACTTTATTTGCTGATATGCTAGTATTAGATATGTTCGAGTACGATGCGACTATTGGTTTGGATTGGCTGGTTACGTATAGAGCCATATTTGATTGTTATGGTAGGATTATTGATTTTGCCATATTCGGATAGGATATATTCCTTATGGCGATGCCTCATCCTGAGGGAGGATAGTCCATTCACTTTTACTACATAGAGGGGGAGACCTCTAATGAGGTGGTCATACCGCTTAATTCGATTCCAGTCGTTAGCGAGTTCGCTAATGTATTCTAGGATATTTTGAGATTACCTCCTTGTAGAGAGATAGACTTTGTTATTGATTTTGTGCCAGACACTCGGTCGATAGCCCGCGCAACTTATCGTAATGGTCCAGCGGAGATGAGGGAGTTACGGGATCAGATAGAGAAGCTATTGGGTCAAGGGTTTATCCGTGGGAGTACTTCGCCTTGGGGTGGCCCTGTGCTATTTGTGAAGAAGAGGGATGGATCTTTGAGGTTATGTGTTGATTACCAAGAGTTGAATAAAGTCACGACACAAAATAAGTATCCGTTGCCCCGAATCGATGACTTATTCGACCAGTTGAGAGGAGTTGCCTTTTTCTCAAAGATTGACTTGAGATCGGGATACCATCAGTTGCGTATCAGGGAGCAGGATGTCTCAAAGAGTGCCTTCTTGACGATATATGGTTTCTGCGAGTTCAAGGTTATGCCTTTTGACCTAACTAATGCCCCAACAATGTTTATGGACTTGATGAATAGGATGTTCATAGAATTCCTGGACCAGCTCGTCATTGTCTTCAGTGATGACATTTTGGTTTACTCCCAGACTGAGGAGGATCATGCTGAGCACTTGAGACAGGTTTTGCAGACACTGCATCAGCACGAGCTGTATGCAAAATATGAGAAATGCGGATTTTGGCTGAAGGAAGTTCAGTTTTTGGGGCACATCATTTCTAATAGGGGGATATCTGTTGATCCAGTGAAGGTATTAGCAGTGAGGGAGTGGGGATAGCTCACGACACCGATAGAGATACGTAATTTCCTGGGCCTAGCAGGATACTACATGAGGTTTATTCAGGGGTTCTCGAAGATAGCGGGTGCATTGACACATCTGACTCGCAAGGGAGTGCCATTTATTTGGAGTGATGCCTGGTAGTTGGCTTTCAACGAATTAACAGACAAGTTGACCTCAGCACCTGTGTTAGTATTGTCCAGGCTGAGAATAATGTATCTAGTCTACGCTGATGCGTCCTTACTAGGACTTGTGGGTGTACTGCAACAGTGAGTCAGGTTATAGCTTATGCTTCCTGTAAGCTTAATCTTCACAAGAAGAATTACTCCACCCATGACTTGGAGTTAGCAACAGTCGTATTTGCACTTTCGATCTGGAGACATTATCTCCTGGGGGAGAAATTCCATTTATTCACATACCACAAGTCATTACAGTATCACTTCACATAGAAGGAGCTGAATATTCGTCAACGTTGGTGGCTCGAGTTTGTGAAGGATTGTCAGTTCGATATCAAATACCACCCAGGGAAGTCTAATTTTGTATCAGACGCATTGAGCCGTAGGCCACTAGGTGAGGTGGCTGAAGTGTGAAAAGCGAAGTGGTAGGAGTTGGGACACCAGGACGCAGTGGCCCGATCATTCATATCTGTGATGACACTTACGCCCCAGATCATTATGAGGGTGATACAGGCCCAGACACTGACCCATTTTTTCAAGAGAAGATAGTACGATTACTACGAGAGAGGGATGGTTCTTATACCATTAGTTCAGATGGGGGCTTACACTTCAATGGAAGATTAGTTGTTCCTGAAGGGGAAAACTTACGACACGAGGTAATGACAGAGTCGCATGGTTCACGATTCACGATACATCCTGGTGGAGATAAGATGTACCAGGATATGAGGCGACACTACTGGTGGAGCGGGATAAAGATGGATATTGCCGAGTTTGTTTCAAAATGTGCCCCTTATCAGCTAGTAAAGGTGGACCATCAGAGATCGACGAGACTTCTATAACTGTTAGAGGTTCCTATGTGGAAATGGGAGAGAATTTTCATGGACTTCATCATGGGGTTACCTACATCGCAGAGTGGTCATGATTCCATATGGGTAATCGTGGATCGGTTGACCAAGATTTCTCACTTCTTGCTAGCTCGGACAGACTACACTACGGGACAGTACACCCAAATCTTCATAGATGAGATAGTGAGACTCCACGGGGTGCCTCTCAATATTGTATCTGACAGGGACAAGATATTTGTGTCACGGTTTTGTGGGAGTTTATAGAAAGCCATGGGAACGGAGTTGCGATTAAGTACATCCAATCACCCGTAGACAGAGCGGACGAATTAAATGTTAGAGGACATGTTGCGTATGTTCATCCTGAACTTTGGAGGTGATTGGGAGAAGTATATTCCACTGGTGGAGTTTGCCTATAATAACTCCTACCAGTTCACTATTGGTATGGCTCCATTTGAGGCATTGTACGGTAGGCCCTATCGTTCCCCATCATGTTGACTAGAGGTGAGGGACAACAAGCTACTTAGGCTGAAGGTAATTCAGGATACTTCGACGAGGATAAAGATGATACGGAGCTGTATTTGGGTTGCTTAGGACCGATCGAAGAGTTATGCCGATGCCAAGAGGTCCTTTTGAGAGTTCAATGTGGGGGACCAGGTGCTGCTCAGGGTGTCTCTTATGAAGGGAATTATACATTTCGGGAAGAAAGGTAAGTTGGAGCCTAGATATGCGGGGCCATTCCCTATCATCGAGCGGATTGGCCCAGCTGTGTATAGACTTGGGTTATCAGAACACTTGCATAGGGTCCATGACGTGTTCCACATTTCCTCACTAAGGATATATCTCCGAGATGATTTGGACCATACTAACATTGCTTTAGAGGATATTGATCTACAGCCTAATAGTTCCTATGAGGAGATCTACAACCTGATAGTTCCTAGACCATAGCGAGAGGAAATTGAGGTCGAAGATAGTACCATTAGTGCATGTTCAGTGGTGACATCATAGTGTCAAGGAGCCTATCTGGGAGCGTGAGGATGCGATGCGCGAGCGTTATCCAGAGTTGTTTTTGCCAGGTATATTTTATTTTTGAATTTCGGGATAAAATTTTGATATTAGGGGGGAAGTATGTAACATCACATAATTTTATTAATTTTATTAAATGGGATTAATTAAATTAAATGGGATAATTATTTGGAATTTAATCCGAATTTAAATACTAGCGGGACGAGAGTTTTTATTTGATTATGATAATAATGTTGAATATTACTCAGTGCATATGGTAATATATGATTATTGAATTTATTAATATTGTCGCGAGTTATAAATACGACAATTCAAAAATTAAATTGGGATGCGCGTGTCAGTCGCAATAGAAATTATTTTTTATGGATTTCAAAGTAAATTATAATTTTATCATTTTTATGGTCATTTTGAGTGCGCCAACATGTCCAAAAGGGCCGAGATAGTCAGAAAACACTAGCCGGGGGTTTAGTTTAGGTCCCGGGGCATTTTTAGGCCAAATTGGCAACCCGGGAGGGTATTTTAGTCATTTTGATTTTTTGGGAATATTAACCCACGAAATTCAGGCTTTATTTATCAGCCAACCTTAGGGCCATTATCTGTCAAAACCAAGTAGTGGGAAACGTGAGAAGAGAGGAGAAGTTCCAAGGGGTTTTCAAAGACCATAACCATCATTATCGTCAGATTTGTGATTTGAGAGAGAAAGAGAACCAACCCTTATTGTCATCAAAGGATCATAACATCGAATTTTCAGGCAAGTGATTTGATCCATTAAGATTCAGCAAATAATTTATCCATGATAGTGTAGGATTTGATGATAGCCATGAAAATATTGAAACTCATGAAATTTGGAGATGAAACCTTAATTTCGAGTGGGATTTATATGTAGTTTTGATTTTGGAAGTATCTCATTAATGAAATCATAAACCATGCATAGTGAATTACGAAGTTATGAGGAAATCTGTGATGATTCTTGAAGAAAATAGAAAAATTGTTTTTTTATGATAATAGGATGATTTGATCCAAGAAAAGTCTAATTGATGATGATTTAAGAATTTTGGAATGTTAAGAATCATGTATTTAGGTTGTATGATTACCCAATAGGTTTACTTTAGGATTTAACATCTTGTAATGCAGAATTGGGACACAACTAGGAATAAAAATGAAGAAATCTGAGACCTGCCCCCGATATCGATCGATCGATCGGCATTCATAGGTCGATCGATTGGCTGGGTTCGAACGATCGACAATCTTGGGCAGATCGATCGACCTCCCCATAAACTTTGACCTTTTCCCTTTTTTGGATTTAAGCGATTACGACCATTGAAAGTTGTAGGTGGGGACTATGTGAACACAATATGACTTTAAGGAGACCAGTAGGGATGTAATTGAAGCCTGAAACATAGAGAATTCGTTTGGAACGTAGTTTTGAAATTATGAGTTTCTGACGAGTAAATTACTATTATAAGTTATGAGAACATGATTTTAATTCGTATGAGTGATAAGTTAGGATTAGAGACAGAAATATGGACCTCGAAGTGCTTAATTGACATGTGGGATACACAGGAGATTTACTAACCTTTTCGGGATAGGTGTAAGTACTTGAAACTTTACGACGTGAGAATTATCGGCAAAACATATAATCTAAAATTTGGGATGATAATAGCGTATGAATAAGACTGATGGTATAGGGATGAAAATATACCTTTGATAATGTAATAAGTACCTAAGTTGTGTGAATGCTTAGTATATGGCTAATAGTGTGTATGATATACCTACTATACTTGCTATCACTGGAGGTTGGCTTTTAGAAAAGGACCATCTGATCTTTGTGTGCCTATAGGGGGGGATTTACATTGGTACCTTAAGGACATAGGGCTATGAATGACTTATTTGCGAATTGATAAGTCAGCTGACCATGGGAGAGTAGGTATGTGCGTGACCTATGGGTATGTGAACTATGTTCGCCTCCAATATGTGTGATTTTTTTATTGAAAAGATTCCTGAGCGATTCATGATGCGTAGTCCTTATGTACGTGATGTACCGGGATTTGATAGTAGAGTATGCGTGCATCACAACTTAGCTTAAGGGTACTATACTGTATATATAAGCAGAGAATGATATAGTATGACTTGTATATGTCTCACGGGTAAATTGCAAATATGAATAATTGAGATATTTGAATGGGATTAAAATTTGAGAATTCATATCATAATTGATGAAATAATCTGACTAATACAAGGGTGAGTTATATGCATAATATATTATAATGATACGGATAGACCCCTATATTATAATGTGAAGACAAATAGTGGTACAGACTAGTTGGTTAGCGACATAACTAGGTGGGGTTAAGGGTATGCATGAGGTGTGCACATTAGTTGAGGGAACTCATGTGAGAGAATGTAACTAACATGTATATAATATTTATTGTTTAATGTAATTAAACACTTGCTATATTTTTAAACTATTTTCACCGAGGGCTCTGACCCATTTGCTTTCAAATCTATTTTTCTTGTAAAATCTTTTTACGTGTTGTAGATGTTGTTGAAGTTACATGATCTCGGTATTAGATGCCTCCACATTCTGCACTTGATTCTATTAAGGGTTACTCATCTGTTAGGGCATATCACCCATTTCCATTTAGAGATAGCATTCTCAGACTTTCAGTTTTATTTGAGCTTTGGATTTATTTATTTATTCAGACTTTTGTATTGGGATTTATTTAGTACTTGGTTTATTCAAGGGAGTGTTACTCCAAACTCATTTTATTTATTCCATTATTATTATGTTGTGGTTATGATGTGGATATAGTATTGTTATCTTAATTTAATTGGTTGCTTGTTTATTTAATTTAATAAAATTTGGCAACTCACTTTTTAAATATTAGGTGACTAGTAATTGTTTAAAAATATTTTTGACAGTGATGCTTGATATGAACCAACTTGATATTCTATATTAATGAGATAAAGGAGTAGCTACCCGGTAACAAAAGCACACCAACTTGTTAATGTTATTCGTTCGTTTTAAAAATTATTGTAAAGCCCTAATGGCGATGTTAGAGATTGTGTTGTAACTCATAAGCATCCAAATCTTGATCATCCTGAATTGCTTGGAAAAACCATTGGTATGTTAGATGATTGATAACTAGAACTTTTGCGTGTATGTCGTTGTTGTTGAAAGCCAAGTTAATCAAAACCTTAAAATTACCTACAAAATATAACAATCTCAAGTGTAGAGGTAAGTAAGGGTATCAATCCACATCAAGGGGTTAAGCTAGAGACAAACTCAATTGTAATTCAATTTTTATTTTCTTTTTGGAATTTATCTTTTCTATTTTTTTTAGCTTTTCAAATATTAAAACAATTGGGTGAGGTGAGGTGAAATAACACTAAACTAAAATTTGAGATGAAAACAACTAACTAGAAAGTGACTAAAAGTGAAAAATAAAGTCTAACACTGAAATAAGAGATAAAGTGAGGTAAATAATTGCGAGAACAATCAAGGAAAGGGATTACACCATAAATTTTAGCTATTCTAATTAATTAATTGAATTCTCCAAAATTAATATTAAAATTACAAATCAACTCTCGTTGCAAATGTAATTTTAATAGTAACCTTTTAGAAAATTAAGTTTAACCCCCCACAACTCTAGAAAATAGATTTACACTCCTTTTAATTAATCACCCGCTAGGATCGATTTATCAAAATTTATATAAATCTAGAAAATGAATTTTAGAGTTGAAATTCAAGGAGTAGTACCATACTTAAGAAACCCCTATCTCTAGTTAGAATCTAAAATGAGTATTATAACTTAGAATTTCGATTTTCTCTTGAAAATCATTTACCCTCTCTCGAGGCGTAAATTTAAGGGTAAGGGATTAAAATTAATATTCAGAGGGAATTTTAAAGCAATCAAACCAATTAAATCAAAATAACATCAAATAAAGGTTCACCCCACCACTTGAAAGGGGATTTAGCATAACATAATATCAAACATGATAATCAAATAATCAAAGGCTAATAAAATAAATTAGAAGAGAACAACAATCAAATCAAATCTCTTTGAGTGAAATTGGACTCCAATCCTTGAATTTGCAATTTACATCCCTCTAATTTGTGTGATCAAACCAAAATTACATCAACAATTACACCCAAAAATGGATTCTCACTAATTTATTTTTCTCACTAATCTAAAAAAAATAAAATGAAAGAAATTCAAACCTACTAATTCCTATTCTCCCTATTTTATATTCTCCCCTTTCAAATGGGGTCTTAAGTCTTCTATTTATACATGGCAAACATGGAGGTAGGGGTATTTTTGGAAATGGGCTTGAGTGTGCATGGAACTGGTGAGAGGAGTGTGAGGTCATGTGGGTGAGGGGATTGAAATAAATCAAATCACATTTAGTTGAGGGTTCTTTTTGGAAATGGTTGAAAGTTTGTAGTTGGGGGGGGGGGGGGGGGGGCATTTTGGGTAAATGGGGATAAGTGGATTTTTGTTAACATGTGGGGGCATTTAGAGTTTGTCTTGGCTTTGTCTTGTTTGGTTTGGAATGTGTTCACAGCAGAATTTTGGCTTACATGCTGGAAATGGGTTCAGGGTGGAAAATGGTAGGAGGTAAGGCATGGGTTCTCGGTTGGTGATGTGGCTGGGACGGATGGATTTTGGGCTGGATGTCTGATGGGTATAGCGTCGGCGGTGGCGGTTCAGTGTCGGGTCAGGTGAGTTCCGCCGGAGAGCGGGTGAGGTAGCGGTTTCAATTTTGGTGGCTCCGGGTTGGATTGCCAATGGGTCTGGGCGATCGGGTGAGGTCGGAGGCTCCGAAGTGGGAGGGTTCAGGCCGAAAAAGGGGGCTGAGCGAGGGGGCACAGGTGGGTCGAGTTGGCGCCGCCGGTGGCTGGAATGGGTCACTAGTTGGGTGGTGTTCTTGTAAAGGCCCGATGTCTATGTCTGGGGGTATAAGGTGGGTGGTGGTTTGAGTGTTTAATGCAGGTTTAAAAATGGTGGAAGAGAAAGGAGAGAGAGAGAGAGAGAGAGAGAGAGAGAGAGAGAGTGTGTGGGTTTTGGGGGTTAGATTGTGTGTGTGTGGGTGTAGGAAGTTTGGTGAGGGTGAGGGTTTGGTTATGTGTGTGTAAAGAGTATGGGAGTGGGGTGTGAGTGTAGGATAAGTGGGTTTATGTGTGAGGATGAAAGTGTAAGGGTGTTGTGTGTGTGTTTAAGTTAGGGACATATACCAAATAGTTCCTCGGATATTTTTTAATACCTATTTAGTCCAAACTTTTTTATTTTGCCTCAAAAAGTCCTTTGCCACATATTTTTGAGAGGGAGTGCCGCTGGCGCGGACCTCTAAAAATAAGAGGATATTGAGTGCTTGAGGGACTAAATGGGTTAAACTAAAAATATGTGTCCTTTTTAAAAAATATATATTTATAGTAGGGACTATTTAATAATTGACCCTTTAAGTTATGTCCCTAAGAAAAATAAACTAAAAATAAAATAAAATAAAATTTCTTTTTAATTAAACTAAAAAAATAAAAATAAAAAATTAACTAAAATAAATTTGACACAACATGACACACCAAACAAACTCTAAAAAAAAATAAACACAACTAAAATAAAAATTATAAAAATAAAACTAACAAAATAAAAATAAAAATAAAAAATAAAATAAAATAATAATAAACAAATTAAAAGCTACGAAAATAAAAAAAATATAAAAACTAATACGCGAAGGGCTAAAAATTTAAAATCCGAAAAATATAATGACTCAATATAATAAAATAATAAAATAAACCCTAAAAATAAAATGACAAAAATAAAGTAAAATGGGACAAACTAAACACACCCGGTTCGGGACAGGTTTAGGTCGGTTTAAGGTAGGCTAGGGTACGTGACAATGTCTAATTAGCTCCATAATCGGTATAATTGCCTTGAAATACGTGTTTGAACACCGCAACGTGCATTCGACTTATAATATAGACAATAAAGCACATAAGACCAAAATTACCGAGAATTAGCAACTAAAATAAATCTATTCGGGATATAAAATGTACACTTTTGGGTGCTTATTAATGATATATTTTGAACATTTCATTTCATTATTTTAATGCAATTAAAGTGTTGAATATCATTGTTGAATTTTATAGGATCCACCGGAGAGACCAAAAGGACACAAAACAACAGGGTCAAAAAATTATCTAGCTATGGAGTTTATTAGGGGAATCATGTTCAATGTTAGGGGGTGATTTTCTCTTTATAATAAGACATGTTTTTATTACCTCAACTTTAAAATTCTAAATATGACATGGTTCACATAATAGATAAAATTTTAAAATTTCTTCCAAATTCAAATTAAACTTAAACAAATATTTAAATTTTCTTTTCAACAAAATTAATTCAATTCAAGTTCAAAATTTGGTCAAACATACCAAACATGAATTTTTCCAAATTAATTAATGCCGACTTGAATTAAATTAAATAAAAATTATCCAAATTAATTTGCACCAATTTACACTAAGGTTGTGATTTACACAAATTTTATCTTTTTAAACCTAATCATGCATCTACGTAATTTTTGCAAGGTAAAAGAAAAATAATCACAATGTTGTGATGTACGAGGAAAATCGACAACGAAAAAAACCTCGGACGGCTCAGCCACAAGTCCAATAAGTATGGTTTTACAAAGGACACGACAAAAATACTTACTCAACAACTTAGCGCCCTCACAAGCCTTGACGCTTATTCGTTCCTCCACCTCCACCTAGTTGACAACTCAGGAATCCACCTTTGTCTCGGAGTCCACCGATGGGGCAAATCAGCCGTCAACACGCGAAGTCCTCCTCCATACGTACACCATAAATCTAAAAAATAAAATCCTTTGTACGAAACTATCTCGTTTTTGGGTAGAGAATGATACCCAGTGCCCAAATGACGATCTCAAAATATGTATATAATGAAACTTGGATCAAATAAACTTTTGGCTGTAAAAACCTGATTTTCTTCTTGAGATAAAATCATATTAATTAACAAACACCAGGGGGACTTTTTGGAAAACGTTTTTGCTCTCCAACGACCCTGGAAAAACTGAAAAAGTCTCTTGAAAAACCTTGTTCCCGCACAAATTGAAGCTTGTAAAAAGTTAGTGGGGAAATGGGAGGTTAAAAAGAAAGCTGTCGAAAAAATGACAAAACTGCAATGTCGTTAGAACGACTTTTTGATGTCATTCTAACAACATTGTTCTAACGAGATTTCAAAGATAAGATAGGCATAAAACTCGTTGGATAATCTCTTTCGAACAACACTGTTCGAACGACTTATCTAATTAGAAAATAGAGATATTTGGCAAAAGTTCATTTGAATATCGCTAGATATCTCGTTTGAACGAGAAAAAAATGTCATTCGAACGACTCTTGAGAAAAACGAGAAATCATTTTTAAACCCCGAAACTTTTATGCAATGTTTTAAATAATTTTTTGTGAAAAAATAAAAAGTCGTTATGACAAAAGTTTAATAAAAAACACCCATAAAAAATGACCAAGTCTCTACATATAATAAATACATTCATACCTTTATAGACCTTGGACTTGAAGTGTTGATGACATAAAAAATTGACACATAAACCGACAATGATGTAATCTTCAAACTCTTGGCCGGTACCTCTTCAACTTAAACGTCATAGGCTTGAAAGGATATGAAAAACTACTCTCCTATGACTCAATTAGTTTTTTTTGGTATTAATCCAACACTACAAATAGACTTAATTAGAAATTTTCTCTTATATCCAGAAGGAATAATCATAATTAAATCATCGTTGATTACTGTATGTAAGGTACTAATTGAAACTACCTCACTATTTTGCGCCCATTTTTGACTATCATGTCGCAAATAGCATCAATTATACTTTGTTTTATTTAAGAAAATTTCTTCATTGTCATCTTTTTGTAGGGCATTTAATATGCCAGTATAAGACTTCATACCCGATTTGAATATATTTACACCCTTTCTCTATGAGAATAAAATATATATCTTAAAAACATTATGTTTGGTAATTATTTTATTTTTCTTCGTTATTGATTATAAAACTGTATTTATCTTAAAATTTATGTAATAACATGACAGAAAAACTAGAGATCCCACGCCTATGACAAAGGTGTGGTATACTACTCATTTGAGTAAAATAAAGGACAATTGGTTTACTACAAAGGCTGAAAGTATATATGTAAGATGTTTTCAAGTTTTTTTACTATAATTTTTTTTAATAACATTATGTTAAATTATACATTGTCTAAAATTATTAATAGGATGAGGTGAAAGAAATACTTGCATCACAATCTGAAGATAATGTGGATATGGATGATGCAAAAGCATTTTAAAATGTTTAAGGGGAATCTCTATGGTTATATACGTGGGAAAGGGGTTGGTCTTAAGACCAACTTGAAGATATGCAAAGGGAGAAAGATATTGAGAGGCATAGACAAGTTACTGAGGCCATGATAGAAGCTGATGAGGCGAGAAGGAAAGATGACGAGGCAAGGAAAGAAGAAAATGCAGCTCGAAAGGAGAACGCTGCAATGAAAGAATGAATGGATGACCATTTCAAAAAAATTGAGGAGTTATCTAATCGCATAGCTCGTAAAAGTACATGAGTAGCAGAAGAGATGCATGAAGTGTAAATGGTCAATTATTTCATATATATTTCTTTTCTACTTTTTTTTGTGCGAACAATGAAACGATTTATATAATTGATGTATTTGATGTGATTTTGATGGAAAATATTATAAATACATTGAGTACACAATATTATAAATATATTTTGTGGAGCAATGAGAATTATGGTTTTACTAGATTGTCTTATTTATCTCAATTATTAAATAAGAAAATTGAACCCCTTTAGTATTATTGGTTAATTATTTTATGCATAAAATATGAATATTAAATGCAATAACTATTAGTGGAGGCAATAATTTGCTACAGAAAAATATTTTTAGTGGCAATTCTGAATTGCCACATAATTATCTTAACCTTAATGAAAAACTGAGTTTTGGTAGCAAATCTTATATTTGCTACAAAAAGAACCTTTTAGTGGTAAATCTAAATTGCCACAGAACTATCTTCACCTTAAGCAAAAACTTTGTTTTGGTAGTAAATCATATATTTTCTACAAAAAGAACCTTTTAGTGACAAATAACATGTTTTTAGTTATAATTGTGATTGCTTCTTGTTGAAAATAATTTGCCACTAAAAGAACATCATTTAGTGGTAAAATCTGTTTGCAACTAAATTTGTAACATCTAATAGGAAATGCTAAAAAAATTCCACTAAAGGTATTAACAGCAGGTCTTCAGTAGCAAAGGTATGACAATTTATTTTTGCCACTAAATGATTTAGTGGAAAACTTTTAATGATTAGTCACAATTTTGTTTTGCAACAAAAAAACTATTTTCTTGTAGTAATTTAGAGATTTCTATACATAATATGGGATCCAGATTTACCATAGCTTAGTTATTTTTGTATAATTTAATAGTTAGGCCAAGATCATAAACAAGACACCGCTCGTTAAGACAAACTACTAAATGGAAAATGCAGAGGGAATATTAGTGGAAAAGCTCTCATGTGTCCTCTTGGACTTAGAGAAACACCTAGGAGGTTGAAAGGAGAACCCCATACACTTTGGCATGCAGGATGGAAACAATCATCCCTCTAGAGATCGGTCTTGTAACCTTGACAATGGAGATATTTTAAGATGGAAAAAGTGATGATCGAATATCCTACTGGTTGGGTTTACTAAAGGGACGAAAAGAGAAGGCCCTTAAACACCTCACCGCTTTCCCAACAAAGTGACATGAAAGTCAAGATTATGGCAATTAAACTATGACATCCTTCTTCAGCATAAATCCATGGTATCCCATGTTGGGATGGTAACCCTTGAAAACTCATAAACCGTCCTAATAATTGGATGGTACAACCTAACACTAAGTTGGATGTCTACACTTGGCACATAAACCCTCCTGAACATGCAAAAACTCATCTAAGAATTGGATGGAATTCAGAAATAACTTGATCGCTTATGTTTGGCACATAAACCCACCTAAAAATCATTGTACATCCTAAGTTAGGATGGTCAACCTATACCATGCATAAACCCATGTAAGAATTGGAAGTTACAACTTACAAATAAGTCGGTCAACTACGTTTGACATATAAATCCAACTAAAAATATTAGTTCATCCTAAGTTGGGATGGTCTTCCTTGAATGGCTATAAACCCACCTAAAAATTAGGTGGTACAACTTAGAAATAAGTTGATGGCCTACGTTTGACACATAAACCCACCTAAAAATTGTGCTACATCATAAGTTGGTATGTTAATCCTAGAACAAGTATAAACTCACCTGAAAATTTGGTGGTATGAATTAAAAAAAGTTGGTCGCCTATTCATGACACATAAACCCACCTGAAAATGGTAGTACATCCAAAGTTTGGATGGTTAGTCTTGAAAAGGCCTAAACCCGTTTAAGAATTAAGTGTTATGACTAAGAAATAAGTTAGTTGCCTATGCATCGCACATAAATCCAACTAACTATGCTGGTACATCCTAAGTTTACACAACGAAATTCTTTTTAAGTTCAATAAATTAGATTCCCAATCGCCATTTAATGTTGATCAATAAGTTAGGTAGGTCAACATTGCTTTTGAAAAGGGTCAATATTATGAATATATTAATTCTTATGATAATCATATGTTATCTTTAATAGGAAACATGTAGAGCACGTACTTCATAAATATATTATCTTTCATGATGTATAACACGTGATATCATAAAACATTAAACCAAACAAATAATAACATTGTTAAAAAAGAAAACGTGTATATATTTATTATGACAATTATAGAAATGTGACACCTGTACAATTTAGGTCATACTTAATTGTTATTATAAAGGAAAAACATTAAATATGGCACCCTTTTTGTTTTGAAATTTTTATTTTAAATCGACACATTATTTCCTTCAAACATCGTACTAATTATTTATTTACGGGACAAATGAATAACGTATGACAATAAATAAGTCAAATATGAATTAAACAATGTTTAGGACCCGCGTGCAAAACTTGTTATTACAAATCCAACTGTAGAAAACATTTCAGGGCTACCCTTCACCTTCACCTTCACCTTTGGTAATCGTCCCCACCATCACTACCATCATCCCCTAGTGTGATAGAAAATGGGAGACTTCTAACTGATATTGGGAATTGATTGAGTTCTTCACGTTCATCTCCATCAGCATCTGCTAATAAAAGAAATGGTGGTTCCAAGTCCTTATGATCCCATTCTTCAAAACTCATACCCCACTCGAGATAGTCTACGCCTGCCATTGCCAAAGCCTCTATAGAAACTGACATGGTTTAAGTGTGTGTGTGTGTGTGTGTGTGTGTGTGCGTCTTGATGTTCTTAAAGAAGTGTTTTTTTCTTGAGAGGTACTTGAAACCTCTTTTGTAATGAGGTTGTCCCACTATACAATGCAACTACGTATATATACTTGTATGATCTATACAAGGCAAAAATGAAACTATTACACTTCAAAATTCACGAGCTAAAATCTAATTCTAAAGAGTTCAATTAAATGGTCAAACGGTTTTAGGGAGAGATACGGGTATTGAGTGCTAAATAATAATAAAAAAACAATTTTCTTATGATTACCCAATTGACCATATTTCTTCTCCTACATATCAACAAAGGATAATCTTATGCATTGCGACTTACTATTTCAGGCATGACATAAGGAGATTATTTTCTAGCTATTAACGTTTCGTTAATATTAATTCCATAAATCATTATTATGCTTCAATACTATGTTACAAACGGACATTTATGGCTTTTAATTAAGTTGATGAAATCAAGTTTTGATCGATTTTAGGATTAAGTTATTAAGGGATTGACATGTCTATCGAGATGGTTCAAAGTGGTAGCGCCTTCTCCTCCGCGAGAAGTATAACGTGATATACTCATAAACATAAAATAAAAAATTAATTAGCAAAATTGTAGCTCAAACTAACCACTTTGAATACAAAACTTGGATGAAGTCTTATGTTAAAACTCTTGTCCCACATAGGAAGAATAAAAGAAATGGGTGTAGTATAATATAATTCATTTTGGCTTAAATGTTTGGTTCCTTGGGGTCTCTTTGAAGGAGGAGGTTTATTGTAACACCCCTCATAAAATAATAACGGGTGGCCAGCCCTATACTACATTAAATCAGGAATTTTAGATGGTCCAGTCTCAACATCAACTGTCGGTACAATATAATATAGAACTAACTACCCGGTATCATACAAACGAGATGTTAAAATTAAATAAAATATACAACAGACAACAAACTAACACTACTAATAAAAGAAAAGAAAGATGCATAAAAGAACTAAGATAAATGAAATGCTAGAAATAAAATGAAATAAATAAACACAACAGAATATACTACAAAAAGTAGACCCGAATAAACTGTCGGGTCACAGCCCATACTACAACTGAAATGGAGTAAGTATGAACATGTATATAAATATCCATTGGGTATAAACCCGATATACAACATGAATCCTACCTAGAATTTTCAAAGGAGGAAGCGACTACATTCTACATCCCGCAACAGTCCGCACCTGTCGCTGCTCCAAAGACTCTTGATAGAAAGTCATCCGGCATCCATGCGGTAGGACACCTGTAGTAATATATATATATATATATATATACAAGCAGGAGAGAAAAGTAAACGGGTCAGAGCCCGAGTTGTGAAAATATTTAGCAAGTGTGTTAACCGTTCATAATAAATATCGGTGAACTTATTTCATAATTAAAAGTGGAATCGCACTCTCGTGGAACCCCAACTCATCTCTCCTCTAAAGGCGCGCACCTATTCACGTCCTCAACTTTTAGTTAAATTTCCCGCATTTATTAGGACAACCTAACTTATCATAGGCCTAGCCAATACCCACGAGATCTACCTTCCTATCATACCCCAAGAATCCACCCCTTTTCTAAACACAGTTAAGTATTTATTTTCAATCAAATGTACCTTATTAGGCTTAGTGGATTCTGGTTTATAATTTAACCATTTATAAATTTAATAAGTTACCCAATATGCATTTGGGTTGAAACATATGATTTAATTTATAATTAATAAGCATGAAAAATTATTATTGACACAACTTTCCTCCAATTTCAACGATGCGATGCGTTTCGTGCATGGGGTGTCTCGCAAAGAAAAATCCAAACAAGGAACCACCCCGTTACACTACTCCTTGTCAACATCGATCCTGGAGATCCATTATGCCACACATAAATATCGATAAAACTTCTCTCTAATCTCAACAATGTACTACGTTTCGTGTGTGGGGTGTCTCGCAAAGTGAAATCCAAACAAAGAACCACCCCGTTACACTAATCCTTGACAATGTCGATCCTAGAGATCCATAATGACGTACTTACCATAATTGGTAAAACTTTTCTCCAATTTAAACACTGCACTGCGTTTCATGTGTGGGTTGTCTCGCAAAGCGAAATCCAAACAAGGAACCACCCCGTTACACTACTCCTTGACAATGTCGATCCTGGAGATCCATAATGCCATGTATACAATATTATACTACTACTACAAATAATATCTCCAATAATATGCTTGGGATGATGTAACCGAAATATTCCTTAAATGCGATACATCAACCCCCATCAATCTAGTACACCATAATCATCCAAGATGTACACCACAAAGATTCTATATCCTTTCATCTATAGGATATATAAATATATATATAGGTATTTTATTCTCACCATACATATACATATATCGATCATCCATACCCATGACCAAGTGTACATATCATATCTGATGTACAATGGGCATGCACATAATCCACCCGGCTATATATATCGCCTATAAAAATGCATCAATGCTATCATCATCCCAGTGCCTGGCTCACGTAGCAACTGGGGACCACCTGGTGGGGATCAACGACACCCACCTCGTGATAACTCACACACACGACGTCCCGGGATGCGGTCATAGCTCCAACTGGCAATGAGACGAAACATACCCACCACGTCTCATCCCAAAAATATATCTATCGTACAATAACACAGGGGACGACTATGACCTGGGGAATATCCACACCCTACTCTATATGCCAGGATGCTCACCCTCTGCGCGGAAACTTCCCAATGATAGCATGAGCGGGGTATGCTTAACCACATAAGTATATATATCGGTCACATGCGCAATATACATACATCCATATGATCCCATCATATGATCAAATAGTAAACCATCATATACGGTTTAAATATCCATACCATGTATGTCCACATCATAAATATATCCATATATTCATATTTATATATAGATATACGTGCATATATTCACACATCGCTATATCATTATATATACAAACTAATTCTCGTTCATATGTATAAGAGATATAAACCCGGATATAAGTATACATAATCCTATATATACAAGACGTCACCACAATTTCCTTTAATTTACCTCGATATGTGAATACAATCCCTCACTTGAAACATATTCAATCATTTTTCCTATGATGAATAGTCTCCCAAAATCATATGTATTTATATATACATATATATTCAACCTTAGGGTTTATCACCCAAAATTTTGTGTAGGAATCCCATCACTACACATTGCATCCATATTTAAAAGTACATAATCACCTTTAGTACTATTTAACCATAGGCACATACATAACTTAATAGTCTAAAACCTCAAATTATTCCAACCTCATTTCAAGTATTGGAATCTCAATGGTTATTTCCCCATAATTACGTGTAAACTATCCTAACTAGAATTTATGCTACCGCTTATTCTAGTCGATAGTACGATCCAAATCGTTCACAATTTCACATATGGTTCATTTAATCTTATGAACCCTTACTCCTATTGAGTTATCGATTGTTCCTTAGTCTGAACATTTCTAAGGATATGAGACACCTCACTCTCTAAGAGTTTTTAACCTCACATCTCATCTATACTTACTTTTGATCTATAAGTAGGATTCTCAATCCCAATGAGGTTTCCCTAAAAATCTCTATACACAACTCCAAATACATATATGGATATAATCTTCTCCAATAATTCCAAGAAGTCCCCGCTATCATACTAGGTGAGGGACCCCCTATAAGTCTCCAAAATATATCTATCACTTCATAAGAGAAAGCCCCAAATCCATAAACCCAACTAAAAAGGGTTTGAAATCACTATGGAGAAAATACCTTAAAATGCCCTGTTTCCGAATCGATTCGGCCCCTCCGAATCGATTCGGCCCAGTAGCGAATCGATTCGGTCCAAGGGACCTGAGATTCTGCAACCTTCTGAATCGATTCCCTAGGGGCAAATCGATTCGGCCCTAAAGACCTGAGGCTTCTGCAACATAGGAAATCGATTCGCTAGGGGCGAATCGATTCGGCTTGTGCAGCAAGCCACGAAAATGGCTGATTTTTCCAAAGCCCAAATTCTCCAAAATTCAATTTATACTTCTTCTAACCCTTACTATTCAACCCCAACTTAATTTCCAACATCAAAACACATCTTAAATTTAATTTCGTCAATTTATATCCCTTAAACCCAATTAAAATCTTCAATTTCAAGATTTGAACCAAAATTTAGGTTTTGATGTTTATACCCAAAAACCATTTCTTTAACCCACAAATTATAAAATAAAATACGCAAATGACTTATTTAGCAAGATTAAACACTTGCCTCAGATTTTTAGAGGTTGGATCGTCCTCGATGTCGCGTTTGGGCCGGAATCTCCAAGCTTTTCTTCCTCTCTCTCTTCTTTTCTTCTTCTTTCCTTCTTTTCTCTTTTCTTTTCTTTCTCTTTCTCTCTTTCTAAAATGAGAAGGCTTCATCCGTAAGCCTCTTAAATCCCTTAAAACAATAAACCCAATTTTAAATGTTAATAAACAATTTAAATGACTCGTTTACACTAATTCGAGTCAATCTGACTTAAAATATTCCGGAGCCGAAATAAAACCCAATGACAGTCATTTTGACTATCTCGACCCTTCCAAGATCAATGGTACCCTCAAAATCATCATCCGGAATACTTTAAAACGTCCTTTATTTTTGGACTTAAATTCCAAATTTTAGAATTCTCCAATTTAATTAAATTTTATTTTCCATAATTGAATTTCTCAGTCTCCAAAATCGTTGGGTTTTACAATCTTCAACCCTTACAAAAATTTCGCCCGCGAAATTTAAAATACACATAGGACCTCAATATCATCTAGTCCTAACACCAACTCTTAGGATCACTATACCGATCCTTACTAGTTCTCACGTCGAACCATATAAATTTTAAAATTAACTAGCTACCCAGGGCGCCCATACACCCCGTACCCGAGTTTCCACTCGTAGATCATAATCAGGCTCCATTAGCCTCAAATCATAACATAACCCTCGACAATATAATCTATAACAATATACTAAATATATAAAAGTTTGAAAATTCCCAACGGTTGAACTCTCCTCAATTCCTGATGCTAGCTACCTTCGTGCGGGGGAGCTCTCGCAAGCTAAATCCAAACAAGGAACCCTCCCAATACACTACTGTGTATCTAGGTCGAGAATTGAGATTAGTTGAACCATGGTAAAAGTTTTATAAAAGATTTTTCATATTTTAGATACTGTCCGAGGGCCTATACAACAATACGGTATAAATACATTTCGCGTCTTTCGACACGCCAAACAAACACCTTAGGTTTAAGACACAAGGCCTCAACACATACAACACTTCTAACCACTACCTAGTTCTCAAAACTAGCACAACTAGGAGCTAAATTCTACGCTTAAAATAAATCCACTAAGCTCTAAACCTCTCAACCATATTGATTCTTTACATCACCCCAAAACATCATTTCAAGGCAAGTCTTGAATCTCAACTCAGGGTCCCTTACTTTCCCCAGGACATTCATTAATTCTAAACCTATTTCTCCACAAGAGAAACATCTTCCTCAAAGTCCTTCCTAACCATAATGAAGGACAAAATGCGATTGCAACTATCGAAAACTCCTTACATCCTACTCAACAAACCTTAGTCTCCAATTTCTTATGCCCTTCTTAAATAAAGATGATACCCATGCCCATTTGTCAATGCCACCTACCTTCCACCGGTAGAGGTCAACATTACAAGGCTCCCTAACAAAGATTGACGAGTTTATCAACCTAAACCTCCCAACGACTACACTAATCTCTCCTTAGACTTACTTTACTAAGTCCAAGGTTCGCCATTCGAGTAAATTTTGCTTTCTAACTCAACTGCCGATAAATCACCTCAAACCACTGCTAAAACTCTCCTCCGGAATCGTGGAAAACAAATACCCCGGAATAAAGCGTACCCAAAATATGCTATGGGTATTGTACTTCTAATCCTATCCTTTCCTAGACGACAAAACTTAATCGACGTCTAAAATGAAACAAGAGCAACTATTATCAGAACGCCAATCAAGTGAACATACTTCACAGAAGAAAACAACGCAGTGAACACAACAGTCCTAATTGTAGGGCTTTATGTCAAGAACGTTAACGGAAGAACGCAGAAAACTCGCACAGATCCTTAAGACTCTAGAACATGATGCTCTGATACCATCGGTAACACCCCGCTTAAAATAATAATGGGTGGCCAGCCCTATACTACATTAAATCGAGAATTTCAGATGGTTTAGTCTCAACATCAACTGTCGGTAGAATATAATATAGAACTAACTACCCGGTATCATACAAGAGAGATGTTAAAATTAAATAAAATATACAATAGACAACAAACTAACATTACTAATAAAAGAAAAGAAAGATGCATAAAAGAACTAAGATAAATGAAATGCTAGAAATAAAATGAAATAAATAAATACAACAGAATATACTACACAAAGTAGACCCGAATAAGCTGTCGGGTCACAACCAATACAACAACTGAAATAGAGTAAGTATGAACATGTATATAAATATCCCTTGGGTATAAACCCGATATAAAACATGAATCCTACCTAGAATTTTCAAAGGAGGAAGCGACTACATTCTGCATCCCGCAACGGTCCGCAACTATCGCGGCTCCCAAGACTCTGGATAGAAAGTCATTCGTCATCCATGCGGTAGGACACCTGTAGTAATATATATATATATATATATATATATATATATATATATATATATATATATATATATATATATATATATATATATATATACAAGCAAGAGATAAAAGTAAACATCTCAGAGCCCGAGTTGTGAAAATATTTAGCAAGTGTGTTAACCGTGAATAATAAATATCGGTGCACTTATTTCATAATTAAAAGTGGAATCGCACTCTCGTGGAACCCAACTCACCTCTCCTCTAAAGGCGCGCACCTATTCACGTACTCAACTTTTAGTTAAATTTCCTCCATTTATTAGGACAATCTAACTTATCATAGGCCTAGCCTATACCCACGAGATCTACCTTCCTATCATACCCCAAGAATCCACCCCTTTTCTAAACACAGTTAAGTATTTATTTTCAATCATATGTGCCTTATTAGGCTTAGTGGATTCCGGTTTATAATTTAACCATTTATAAATTTAATAAGTTACCCAATATGCATTTAGGTTGAAACATATGATTTAATTTCTAATTAATAAGCATGAAAAAATATTATTGACACAACTTCCCTCCAATTTCAACGTTGCGCTGCGTTTCGTGCGTGGAGTGTCTCGCAAAGCGAAATCCAAATAAGGAACCACCCCGTTACACTACTCCTTGTCAACGTCGATCCTGGAGATCCATTATGCCACGCATAAATATCAACAGAACTTCTCTCTAATCTCAACAATGTACTAGGTTTCGTGCGTGGGGTGTCTCGCAAAGCGAAATCCAAACTAGGAACCACCCCGTTACACTACTCCTTGGCAATGTCGATCCTAGAGATCCATAATTCCGTACATACCATAAATGGCAGAACTTTTCTCCAATTTCAACACTTCACTGCGTTTCATGCGTGGGGTGTCTCGCAAAGCGAAATCCAAACTAGGAACCACCCTGTTACACTACTCCTTGACAATGTCGATCCTGGAGATCCATAATGCCATGTATACAATATTATACTACTACTACAACTAATATCTCCAATAATATGCTTGGGATGATGTAACCGAAATATTCCTTAAATGCGATACATCAGCCCCCATCAATCTAGTACACCATAATCATCCAAGATGTTCTCCACAAAGATTCTATATCCTTTCATCTATAGGATATATAAATACATATATATATAGGTATTTTATTCTCACCATACATATACAGATACCGATCATCCATACCCATGACCAAGTGTACATATCATATCTGATGTACAATGGACATGCACATAATCCACCCGGCTATATATATCGCCGATAAAAATGCATCAATGCTATCATCTTCCCAGTGCTCGGCTCACGTAGCAACTGGGGACCACCTGGTGGGGATCAACGACACCCACCTCATGATAACTCACACACACGACGTCCCGGGATGCGGTCATAGCTCCAACTGGAAATGAGACGAAACATACCCACCATGTCTCATCCCAAAAATATATCTATCGTATAATAACACACGGGATGACTATGACCTGGGGAATATCCACACCCTGCTCTATATGCCAGGATGCTCACCCTCTGTGCGAAAACTTCCCAATGATAGCATGAGCGGGGTATGCTTAACCACATAAGTATATATATCGCTCACATGCGCAATATACATACATCCATATGATCCCATCATATGATCAAATAGTAAATCATCATATACGGTTTAAATATCCATACCATGTATGTCAACATCATAAATATATCCATATATTCATATTTATATATAGATATACGTACATATATTCACACATCGCTATATCATTATATATACAAACTAATTCTCGTTCATATGTATAAGATATATAAACCCGGATATAAGTATACATAATCCTCAATATAAAAGACGTCACCACAATTTCCTTTAATTTACCTCGATATGTGAATACAATCCCTCACTTGAAACATATTCAATCATTTTTCCTATGATGAATAGTCTCCCAAAATCATATGTATTTATATATACATATATATTCAACCTTAGGGTTTATCACCCAAAATTTTGTGTAGGAATCCCATCACTACACATTGCATCCATATTTAAAAGTACATAATCACCTTTAGTACTATTCAACCATAGGCACATACATGACTTAATAGTCAAAACCTCAAATTATTCCAACCTCGTTTCAAGTATTGGAATCTCAATGGTTATTTCCCCATAATTACGTGTAAACAATCCTAACTAGAATTTATGCTACCGCTTATTCTAGTCGATAGTACGATCCAAATCGTTCCCAATTTCACATATGGTTCATTTAATCTTATGAGCCCTTACTCCTATTGAGTTATCGATTTTTCCTTAGTCTGAACATTTCTATGGATATGAGACCCCTCACTCTCTAAGAGTTCTTAACCTCACATTTCATCTGTACTTACTTTTGATCTATAAGTAGGATTCTCAATCCCAATGAGGTTTCCCCAAAAATCTCTATACACAACTCCAAATACATATATGGATATAACCTTCTCCAATAATTCCAAGAAGTCCCCGCTATCATAATAGGTGAGGGACCCCCTATAAGTCTCCAAAATATATCTATCACTTCATAAGGGAAAGCCCCAAATCCATAAACCCAACTAAAAAGGGTTTGAAATCACTATGGAGAAAATACCTTAAAATACCTTGTTTCCGAATCGATTCGGCCCCTCCGAATTGATTAGGCCCAACAGCGAATTGATTCGGCCCATCCGAATCGATTCGGTCCAAGGGACCTGAGATTCTGCAACCTTCCGAATCGATTTGCTAGGGGAGAATCGATTCGGCCTTAAAGACCAGAGGCTTCTACAACATAGCGAATCGATTCGCTAGGGGCGAATCGATTCGTCTTGTGCAGCAAGCCACGAAAATGGCTGATTTTTCCAAAGCCCAAATTCTCCAAAATTCAATTTATACTTCTTCTAACCCTTAATATTAAACCCCAACATAATTTCCAACATCAAAACACATCTTAAATTTAACCTCATCAATTTATATCCCTTAGACCCAATTAAAATCTTCAATTTCAAGATTTGAACCAAAATTTAGGTTTTGATGTTTATACCCAAAAACCATTTCTTTAACCCACAAATTATAAAATAAAATACACAAATGATTTATTTAGCAAGATTAAACACTTACCTCAGATTTTTAGAGGTTGGATCGTCCTCGATGTCGCGTTTGGGCCGGAATCTCCAAGCTTTTCTTCCTCTCTCTCTTCTTTTCTTCTTCTTTCCTTCTTTTCTCTTTTATTTTCTTTCTCTTTCTCGCTTTCTCAAATGAGAATGCTTCATCCGTAAGCCTCTCAAAATCCCTCAAAACAATAAACCCAATTTTAAATGTTAATACACAATTTAAATAACTCGTTTACACCAATTCGAGTCAATCCGACTTAAAATATTTCGGAGCCGAAATAAAACCCAATGACAGTCATTTTGACTATCTCGACCCTTCCGAGATCAATGGTACCCTCAAAATCATCATCCGGAATACTTTAAAACGTCCTTTATTTTTGGACTTAAATTCCAAATTTTAGAATTCTCCGATTTAATTAAATTTTATTTTCCCAAAATTTAATTTCTCAGTCTCCAAAATCGTGGGGTTTTATAATCTTCCCCCCTTACAAAAATTTCGCCCGCGAAATTTAAAATACACATAGGAGCTCAATATCATCTAGTCCTAACTTCAACTCTTAGGATCACTATACCGATCCTTACTAGTTATCACGTCGAACCATATAAATTTTTAAATCAACTAGCTACCCAGGGCACCCATACACCCCGTACCCGAGTTTCCACTCGTAGATCATAATCAGGCTCCATTAGCCTCAAATCATAACATAACCCTCGACAATATAATCTATAACAATATACTAAATATATAAAAGTTTGAAAATTCCCAACGGTTGAACTCTCCTGAATTCCTGATGCTAGCTACCTTCGTGCGGGGGAGGTCTCGCAAGCGAAATCCAAACAAGGAACCCTCCCAATACACTACTGTGTATCTAGGTCGAGAATTGAGATTAGTTGAACCAGGGTTAAAGTTTTATAAAATATTTTTCATATTTTAGATACTTCCTGAGGTCCTATACAATAGTACGATATAAATATATTCTGCGTCTTTCGACACGCCAAACAAACACCTTAGGTTTAAGACACAAGGCCTCAACACATACAACACTTCTAACCACTACCTAGTTCTCAAAACTAGCACAACTAGGAGCTAAATTCTACGCTCAAAATAAATCCACTAAGCTCTAAACCTCTCAACCATATTGATTCTTTACATCACCCCAAAACATCGTTTCAAGGCAAGTCCTTGAATCTCAACTCAGGGTCCCCTACTTGCCCCAGGACATTCATTAATTCTAAACCTATTTCTCCACAAGATAAACATCTTCCTCAAAGTCCTTCCTAACCATAATGAAGGACAAAATGAGATTGCAACTACCGAAAACTCCTTACATCCTACTCAACAAAACTTAGTCTCCAATTTCTTACGCCCTTCTTAAATAAAGACGATACCCCTGACCATTTGTCAATGCCACCTACCTTCCACTGGTAGAGGTCAGCATTACAAGGCTCCCTAACAAAGATTGACGGGTTTATCAACCTAAACCTCCCAAGGACTACACTAATCTCTCCTCAGACTTACTTTACTAAGTCCAAGGTTCGCCATTCGAGTAAATTTTTCTTTCTTACTCAACTGTCGATAAATCACCTCAAACCACTGCTAAAAATCTCCTCCGGAATTGGGGAAAACAAATACCCCGGAATAAAGCGTACCCAAAATATGCTATGGGTATTGTACTTCTAATCCTATCCTTTCCTAGACGACAAAACCTAGTCGACGTCTAAAATGAAACAAGAGCAACTATTATCAGAACGCCAATCAAGTGAACATACTTCACAGAAGAAAACAACGCAGTGAGCACAACAGTCCTAATTGTAGGGCTTTATGTCAAGAACGTTAACGGAAGAATGCCGAAAACTCGCACAGATCCTAAAGACTCTAGAACATGATGCTCTGATACCATCTGTAACACCCCACTTAAAATAATAATGGGTGGCCAGCCCTATACTACATTAAATCGGGAATTTCAGATGGTTTAGTCTCAACATCAACTGTCGGTACAATATAATATAGAACTAACTACCCGGTATCATACAAGCGAGATGTTAAAATTAAATAAAATATACAACAGACAACAAACTAACACTACTAATAAAAGAAAAGAAAGATGCATAAAAGAACTAAGATAAATGAAATGCTAGAAATAAAATGAAATAAATAAATACAACAGAATATACTACACAAAGTAGACCCGAATAAGTTGTCGGGTCACAACCAATACAACAACTGAAATGGAGTAAGTATGAACATGTATATAAATATCCCTTGGGTATAAACCCGATATAAAACATGAATCCTACCTAGAATTTTCAAAGGAGGAAGCGACTACATTCAGCATCCCGCAATAGTCTGCACCTGTCGCGGCTCCCAAGACTCTGGATAGAAAGTCATTCGGCATCCATGCGGTAAGACACCTGTAGTAATATATATATATATATATATATATATATACAAGAAAGAGATAAAAGTAAACGGCTCAGAGTCCGAGTTGTGAAAATATTTAGCAAGTGTGTTAACCGTGCGTAATAAATATTGGTGCACTTATTTCATAATTAAAAGTGGAATCGCACTCTCGTGGAACCCAACTCATCTCTCCTCTAAAGGCGCGCACCTATTCACATCCTTAACTTTTAGTGAAATTTCCCCCATTTATTAGGACAACCTAACTTATCATAGGCCTAGCCTATACCCACGAGATCTACCTTCCTATCATACCCCAAGAATCCACCCCTTTTCTAAACACAGTTAAGTATTTATTTTCAATCATATGTGCCTTATTAGGCTTAGTGGATTCCGGTTTATAATTTAACCATTTATAAATTTAATAAGTTACCCAATATGCATTTGGGTTGAAACATATGATTTAATTTCTAATTAATAAGCATGAAAAAATATTATTGACACAACTTCCCTCCAATTTCAACGTTGCGATGCGTTTCGTGCGTGGGGTGTCTCGCAAAGCGAAATCCAAATAAGGAACCAACCCGTTACACTACTCCTTGTCAACGTCGATCCTGGAGATCCATTATGCCAACATAAATATCGACAGAACTTCTCTCTAATCTCAACAATGTATTAGGTTTCGTGCGTGGGGTCTCTCGCAAAGCGAAATTCAAACAAGGAACCACCCCGTTACACTACTCCTTGACAATGTAGATCCTAGAGATCCATAATGACGTACATACCATAAATGGCAGAACTTTTCTCCAATTTAAACACTGCACTGCGTTTCATGCGTGGGGTGTCTCGCAAAGCGAAATCCAAACTAGGAACCAACCCGTTACACTACTCCTTTACAATGTCGATCCTAGAGATCCATAATACCATGTATACAATATTATACTACTACAACTAATATCTTCAATAATATCCTTGGGATGATGTAACCGAAATATTCCTTAAATGCGATACATCAACCCCCATCAATCTAGTACACCATAATCATGCAAGATGTTCTCCACAAAGATTCTATATCCTTTCATCTATAGGATATATAAATATATATATAGGTATTTTATTCTCACCATACATATACAGATTCAAGACCATCCATACCCATGATCAAGTGTACATATCATATCTGATGTACAATAGACATGCACATAATCCACCCGGCTATATATATCGCCGATAAAAATGCATCAATGCTATCATCTTCCCAGTGCTCGGCTCACGTAGCAACTGGGGACCACCTGGTGGGGATCAACGACACCCACCTCATGATAACTCACCCACACGACGTCCCGGGATGCGGTCACAGCTCCAACTGGAAATGAGACGAAACATACCCACCATGTCTCATCCCAAAAATATATCTATCGTATAATAACACACGGGATGACTATGACCTGGGGAATATCCATACCCTGCTCTATATGCCAGGATGCTCACCCTCTGCGCGAAAACTTCCCAATGATAGCATGAGCGGGGTATGCTTAACCACATAAGTATATATATCGCTCACATGCGCAATATACATACATCCATATGATCCCATCATATGATCAAATAGTAAATCATCATATACGGTTTAAATATCCATACCATGTATGTCAACATCATAAATATATCCATATATTCATATTTATATATAGATATACGTACATATATTCACACATCGCTATATCATTATATATACAAACTAATTCTCGTTCATATGTATAAGATATATAAACCCGGATATAAGTATACATAATCCTCAATATACAAGACGTCACCACAATTTCCTTTAATTTACCTCGATATGTGAATACAATCCCTCACTTGAAACATATTCAATCATTTTTCCTATGATGAATGGTCTCCCAAAATCATATGTATTTATATATACATATATATTCAACCTTAGGGTTTATCACCCAAAATTTTGTGTAGGAATCCCATCACTACACATTGCATCCATATTTAAAAGTACATAATCACCTTTAGTAATATTTAACCATAGGCACATACATGACTTAATAGTCAAAACCTCAAATTATTCCAACCTCGTTTCAAGTATTGGAATCTCAATGGTTATTTCCCCATAATTACGTGTAAACTATCCTAAGTAGAATTTATGCTACCGCTTATTCTAGTCGATAGTACGATCCAAATCATTCCCAATTTCACATATGGTTCATTTAATCTTATGACCCCTTACTCCTATTGAGTTATCGATTGTTCCTTAGTCTGAACATTTCTATGGATATGAAACCCCTCACTCTCTAAGAGTTCTTAACCTCACATTTCATCTATACTTACTTTTGATCAATAAGTAGGATTCTCAATCCCAATGAGGTTTCCCCAAAAATCTCTATACACAACTCCAAATACATATATGGATATAACATGCTCCAATAATTCCAAGAAAGTCAAAGCTATCATACGAGGTGAGGGACCCCCTATAAGTCTCCAAAATATACCTATCACTTCATAAGAGAAAGCCCCAAATCCATAAACCTACCTAAAAAGGGTTTGAAATCACTATGGAGAAAATACCTTAAAATACCCTGTTTCCGAATCGATTCGGCCCCTCCGAATCGATTAGGCCCAACCGCGAATTGATTCGGCCCATCCGAATCGATTCGGTCCAAGGGACCTGAGATTCTGCAACCTTCTGAATCGATTTTCTAGGGGCGAATCGATTCGGCCCTAAAGACCTGAGGCTTCTACAACATAGCAAATCGATTCGCTAGGCGAATCGATTCAGCTTGTGCAGCAAGCCACGAAAATGGTTGATTTTTCCAAAGCCCAAATTCTCCAAAATTCAATTTATACTTCTTCTAACCCTTAATATTCAACCCCAACATAATTTCCAACATCAAAACACATCTTAAATTTAACCTCATCAATTTATATCCCTTAAACCCAATTAAAATCTTCAATTTCAAGATTTGAACCAAAATTTAGGTTTTGATGTTTATACCCAAAAACCATTTCTTTAACCCACAAATTATAAAATAAAATACACAAATGACTTATTTAGCAAGATTAAACACTTGCCTCAGATTTTTAGAGGTTGGATCGTCCTCGATGTCGCGTTTGGGCAGGAATCTCCAACTTTTCTTCTTCTCTCTCTTTTTTTCTTCTTCTTTCCTTCTTTTCTCTTTTCTTTTCTTTCTCTTTCTCTCTTTCTCAAATGAGAAGGCTTCATCCGTAAGCCTCTCAAAATCCCTTAAAAAAATAAACTCAATTTTAAATGTTAATACACAATTTAAATAACTCGTTTACACCAATTCGAGTCAATCTGACTTAAACTATTCCGGAGCCGAAATAAAACCCAATGACAGTCATTTTGACTATCTCGACCCTTCCAAGATCAATGGTACCCTCAAAATCATCATCCAGAATACTTTAAAACGTCCTTTATTTTTGGACTTAAATTCCAAATTTTAGAATTCTCCAATTTAAATAAATTTTATTTTCCCAAAATTTAATTTCTCAGTCTCCAAAATCGTGTGGTGTTACATTTATATGTGCTTGGGTTGACTTCTAACCCTGCGCACATCGTCGTCCCTGACTACTTGGTCCGTCTTGTGGGCCTTGGGAATAGTATACATTTTTTTAGGAAGTTTTTATTGGCCTTTATTTTATTTTTGGGTCCATTTTTGTTGTTTTATATTTCGTTTTTCTTGCCCATTATTTAATTCTGTATTTTTATTTTATTTTTGAACATTCAATTGTTCTATTAATTCGATTTTTTAATTTTTAAAAGTTGGTGACTTTTAGGATTGGTCTTAACCGAATTTAAGTGCCACTTATTTTATATAAATAAGTTGTTTGCCCTGTCATTTTAAGGAGCTTGAAAATAGATAAAAATAAGGGTCTGTCTTATTTTTTTCCATGAATAAGGAGTGTTATGCATGATTGGTTCACCAGTGGCTTTCTAATTGAAGTATTTCTTGTACAATTCAGATTGTTATATCTTGGGTGACATTTTCCATTGAGTCCGTGGTGCACAAGTGCGGGGAAAAAATCATCTTAAGTTCAGAGTGTTTAACACTTGCCTAAATCAAATTTTTTGAAGTTCTTATACCTATGAATTTCACATAAAAATAGATTATTATGCATGTTTTAATTTCTCTCTACATATTCAGTAAATATATTTATAATCATTCTGAATAACAATCGTAAGACGATTTCTTTTTGTTATAAAATTCTAGAATGCATGCATGTTTACTGCAACAAAAATGTTGCAAAAAAAACCATATGTCACATATATCGCTCCCCAAAAATTGGTGTGAGAGCCTTTGGTTTAGATTAATTATCCAATGGAAGGATCCATGTTGTGATAATTGGAAACCCCTAGTTTTGTGTGTTGTGAGAATGGTGTATCTTTCGTATGCCTCCGCACTAACATGATTTTGCACGATTCTTCATATATAACCCTTACACCATAGTCACAAATTTATATTCTATGTGAATTGCCCATATGGTAGTTTATCCGTATTTATTTTTCATCTCTTAATTCGATATAGTAATCATAGTAATGTCTTTTAATTATTCTACTATAATTGTTTTTGAAGGCGGTCGTTGTTTTCGCTCCGCCTACTCAATACAAATAAACCTAAATTACGACTACACTTGCGAGGCAAGCACAACGATAAGTCGGGTATCGAAAACCCACAGGGATGAGATGCTAGAATTTATATGATTTAGTGCTCTGAAATAAAAGTGTAAAAGGTGATTACAAACTAAAAGAAAAGATGCATAAAAGGGGTATGATTAACTAGGCGAGGGAAAATAAACTAGATTAACAAAGCGAGTAAAACTATAGGTTGCGTCGAATATCCCTCACCCGAGTTAATTTGTATAAAATGGATACATGGGTCGACGAGTTATTTAGAATGTGTCTCGTTTCGACAGTTAATTGAATCAAGGGTTGTCACGGCCCCAAATCCGCATAAAATCCCAATAAGATTTTGGCGTCAACAAATACCCCGAAAATTGCGCACGAAAGTTCGTAAGCATGGGACATACATAATATGCCCCATCAAATCTCCTAGGCGCAATAACTAGGACAACAAACCCGAAATAGACCCGTAAACGCCATCACCAAAGCCAAGCAACACGTCAACTCAAGTGATTTCAATTCAAACACAACCTAATTTAAATTAGCCAGAAAGCATGTTAAAAAAGCGATAAATAGACACGATAAATCTACACTAGAAAGCAAGTAATCAAAGCATGTAAACTATTTAGGAAAGCATGTAAATCTAATTAGAAAGAAAGGAAATAAGGAAATACAAGATATATTAATGGAGAGGAAGATGAAAGTACAATCTTGCACACCCAAATGTTATCACACCATACGAGGAAGAAGAAAAGAGCTCTAAACTCCCAAACCCTAACCTAAAATCTATCCTAAAACATTCATAGTTGATTATTACAACAAAAAATCTTTATATTGTAAGTGGGAAAAGAAATAGAAAAGAAAAGAGAAAAGAAAATAAAAGGAAAAATATCTCCTGGAAACAGGGGATCGATCGATCGACCCAAACCGTCGATCGATCGATGATGAGCAAATTAGACCACTGTCGAGAAGGATCAATCGATCGATCAAGCAGGTCACAGCACACTGCATTGCTATTTTTGCATGCTTGCCTTTCTCGTCTGCTGAAATTGCCGTAACTTCTTCGTTCTGAATCGAAATCGTGCACAGTTTGCGGCCACGCAAAGCTTGCGAGGAGGGATACAACTACCGTGAAGATGTTGGGCCTGATGCCCAAGATATGTATTGACTAAATTTCCCTTGAACGAGCGATCATGTACAGAAATCGAGAAGAATGCGTCCGAACTTCACACTTAGCATCCAAATACCTATAAAAGCTCAATTAACCCCTGCAAAACATGTTAACATGGAAATCCTAGGTTGTCTAGTTAACGAGCATAAATATAGGGAATAAGATACCCGAGGCAGCTAAAATGCGTAGGCTCGAAGGATGAAATACGCAATATTTGCGTATCATCAACTATACATTGAAATTTAAAAGTGAACGTTCTAAGGGAATAGTGATTTGAAATATCAAATTTTATTATGAACTAACCTATGTTATTTTCTGAATTAAATGTGACGAGAATCGGTTGAATTTGAGTTATAACATTGGTAATGATGATTTAAAATTGTTTCACGGTATTATTTAAACGTTATAGATGAATCTAAAATCCTTGTTTTATTGTACACTGGTTTACATATTTCGTAGTTGCAGTTTTTATTTGTGTTAACTTAGTTTAAAATTTCAGCTCCTCTCTGAAATCATTTCGTCTAGTTGAAAAGTCATAATTATTTTGAATGAAAAAAATTGATAAATCTGCGTGGGTTTGACATGTACTTACACTCTCTATTCTATAATATCCCGTACAGTTGTATTTTATAAATTGACAAACAATATACTACTACACTTGTATCACAACTCTTCTAGTCGGATGTTAAGGCCCTCTTGTGGTTATGTGGATTTCAATTGTACTAGAACCATAAACATAAAGCATTATAGTAACCTACTGGTCAATCTAAAGTCGTATCATTGGAATTCATACTGACTTCTATTGACCAACATTAGTATGAAACAATATATTTAAATAAAAATAAAGCATTATCATAACCGTTATAATTATTTCAAACTGAAATGATAAACCTTTCCTTAAAGGTAACCATCATACATGGTTTTAATAATTAAACAACAAGAGGCAAAAGATCAATTTCCTATAAGATGATATCTCAAGGTTATTGTTGTCCTTTCATGGAAAAGATGCCCCATAATTCATCCGTAAGTTTTCTAAATCTCAAGGGTTTTCCACTATCATCAAGCAACCCAACGGGGATCTCAATCCTCTTGCCCATATCCATTCTCTCAATGGGTCATGGATATTGTAAGGACATTACTAGTAGCACTGTAAAATAGAAAGTATTCAATTACTGCCACTGATTACTTTACTGTGTGGAAGCAGAACCTTTGACTCACATCGGGGAAGTGGATGCCAAACAATTTATTTGGAGAAACATCTTTAAACCCTAAAGTTATAGTAACCAATAATAAAAATCAGTTCAACAATAACATTTTTATACATTTCCATATGGAATATGGGATCCAGATTCACTAAGGCTTAGTTATTTTTCCATAATGTAATGGTTAGACCGAGATCACCAACAGGACATTGCATGCTAGGATGAAGCGCTAAGTGGAAAATACAAAGGGAGTATTGGTGGGAAAGATCTCATCTCTCCTATTAGCCTTAGAACAATGCCTAGAGGGCCGAAAGGAGAAACCCATCCCTATATAGATTAGTCTTCGAACATTGAGGACAGAGATATTTGACAATGGACAAAATGATGATTAGATAGCCTACGAGTTGGGTTTACCGAAGAGGTGAATATAGAAGGCCCCCAAACACCTTGCTCTTTACCAGTAAGAGTTTTCTGGTAAAGTGACATGAAAGTCAAAATCAGGGAGTTTAATCTCATCTACCTCATTTTTAGAAAGCTCATACTAGTAGCCAAGAAGCCCTCAGATGGAAAATTAAGACTGAAACCACAAGGGCTAGACCATACATAGTGGCATCAAAAGGAGGGGTATCCTACCATCAGTAAGAATTAGATGGCATAGTAGTGCACAGGTCATGGAATCCCATGAACCCGAGGAGGTTTTATCACTAGTTAGGTTTTTCTTATTGCCCATGCTTCAATAAAGTCATCCAAATTAATAAAATTTGTTCCATTTCCATTTGCATCTTTCACATTTTACTTTAGCATACACCAATATGAAAACGATGGTATTCAACATTAGGATGGTCAGCCTTGAAAAGTCATAAACCCACCTAGTAATTGGATCGTATTACCTAGAAATAAGTTATTTGTCTACTTTTGGCACATAAACCCATTTAAAAATTATAGCACGCCCCAAGTTACATGCAAAAACCCACATAATAATTGGGTGGTATAATTTAAAAATTAGTTGATCTCTTAAGCTTGGCACATAAAACCGCCTAAAAACGATGCTACATCCCAAGTTGGGATGTTCGGCCTATGCGATGCATAAATCTTTGTAAGAATTGGGTAGTGCATCTTATAAATAAGTCGATCACCTAGGTTTGGCACATAAGCCTACCTAAAAATGGTGGCACATTCCAAGTTGAGATGGTTTTCCTCGAAAAGGGATATACCCACTTATTAAATGGGTGGTAGAACTCATAAATAAGTTGTTCGCCTATATTTGGCGTATAAATCCACCTGAAAATGGTGGTACATCCTAATTTGGGTTGTTAGGCCTAGAACAAGTATAAACCCACCTACAAATCTAATGGTATGACTTAAAAATAAGTTGGTTTCCTATTCTTGGACACAAACCCACTTGAAAATAGTGGTACATTACAAGTTTGAATGATCAGCCTTGAACATGCATAAACCCATCTAAGAATTACGTGTTATGACATAGAAATAAGTTGTTTGCCTACATGTTGCCAATAAATCCAATAGAAAATGCTGGTACATCCAAAGTTTATGTAACTATTTTATTTAAGGTCAATCAAATAATAAATTAGTCTATTAATGGACAATTAAGTTTGATCAATAAGTCAAGTACATAGGTCAACATTGCTTTTGAAAAAGGTGAACATTATTAATATATTAGCACTTATGATCATCATATATTATCTTTGTAATATATATGGAACATATACAACATAAATATAGTATATTTCCTAGTGTACAACACGTGATATCCTAAATGCACTTCACTTTGTATGTGACAAGAGTTGCTAATATTTTAAACAAACATAAAAAAATATGACCTATAGTTATTAGTTTACTTTGGATCTTAAAAAAACATTACACCAAACAAATAATATCATTGTATAAAAACAAAATAGTGTCAATATTTATTATGAAAATTACACAAATGTGAAACGTGTGCAACTTATGTCTTACATATTTGTTACTATATAGAAAAACATTAAATATGACACCCTTTTTGTCTCGAAAATTTTATTTTAAATGGAAAAGTTATCTACTTTAACCATAGTACTAATTACTTACACTACACCAAATCCTGCGAATGGTCACGCCCAGTGGGTCACGGACCAAGTCCGCGACCAGCTGGTCGCGGACTTGGGCCGTGACACACTCAATATTTGGTGTGACCAATTTTATTACCACACTAAATTATCCATGCTCTAGAAGTGGTCACGGACTAAATCCCTGACCATAGTGGGTCACGGACTTGGGCCGTGACCAGGTCGTGACTAGTTTAGCGCCAAAATTCCCTCCAAATTGGTGGCGGATGGGTCACGGACTTGGGTCGTGACCAGCTTGGCGCTAAAATTCCCTCCAAACTGGTCACGGATGGGTTACGCACTCTGGCCGTGACCAAAGGTGCGACGAAGCATAAAACACACACATTAAGGGTCACGGCTTAGGGCCGTGACCATTTGTTGGTCTGGGTCACGACTATAGGCCGTGACCATACATCATTCAAACACCATGGCTACTGGAAAAGGGTCACGCATTATGGGTCACGGCCCTAAGCCGTGACCAAATCAAAATCGCCATTGTCCTGCAAGTAAGTAAAGGGTCGCGCGCATGGGTCACGGCTCTTAGCCGTGACCAATTTGAAATCGCCATTGTCCAAGTCAGTAATGGGTCATGGCTCTAGGCCGTGACCAGGTCGAAATCTCCAGCCTCATGATCATTAATGGGTCGCGCACATAGGGTCAAGGCTCTAGTCCGTGACCATAGTCTGGTCTTAAAAAGAAATATTCCCAGCTTCTCATTTATTACGTGCGACTTCGTTTACTGTTAGCGTTCGTGCGATTTCGAGCTCCTACGATTTCGGTTGGATTTCAGTTGGATTTGCATTTGGCTAATCGATTTCAGTTGGTATGTATTGATTCATTTGGATTTCGTGATTTCTATCTAAAGCCCTAATTTTTGTGTATGTATATGTAGATTTATGTTTGTATGTGTGTATGTGTGTGTATGTATAGATTTATGTCAAAAAAAATATTAGGGTTTAGTAAACCTTAAATAGTATGTGTGTGTATGAATAGATTATGTCAATAAACCCTAGATTGTATGTGTGTGTATGTATAGATTATGTCAATAAACCCTAGATTGTATATGTGTGTATTTTTTTCGACAAAATATGCTTGTCTTGTTTGTGTTTTTGAGAAAATATAATTAAATGATTTTTTTTGACATACGAGTCGCAAACACGTGTGAACATTACTATAGTGAGATATTGTTGGCTTGGTTGTTGGATACTATGTTGAATTTATTGGATTGATTCTAGTGTCAATAAATGTATATGTTATTAAATTTGTTGGGTGTGCTCTTGATTTGCCTATGAAAAAGTATATCACATATCTTGCGATTAATGTGCATTTTTTGTCATACCCAGTGGGTCGCGGACTTGGGCCAACAAATAAATTGTGTATATATTTATGTGTATATGTATGTTTATGTGTGTAATTATGAACAAATTGTTTATGTGTATATGTATGTTTAAACTCTCATAACTTTCAAACCTAAACCTTAATAGCAGGACTCGTATTCATGCCCTCGTATACTTTTCTCATAAAAAATGAGGCACGGTGATAAATACTGTCAATAAGAGTGGGAGAGGTTGCAATTAGACCGCACACATAACTCTTTTATTAGCGTGCGTCATATAGAAGGTACTCCTATTTATAGGTACGGAAATATAAAGATCGAACAATTTAACTACTTTGTAAATCATGGATTTGATATCTAGCAAGATTACTTGTTCGATCGCATTTTATTTTCTCTACTAGAAAACTGGGATGATGTTATACAAAATATATTTCACACACATAATCCCGACATAGCCCTTACCTTGGTTACGTTGTTGGAGAAGGCGAAAAAAAAATCCACCCGTTATGGATACAACTGCGTACAAAGAGCATTGACATAGACTGTGATGTCTCGCGCCACATGCACGTAAAATTGAATCTTGCCAACAAGTTGAGAAATAGGGGATTCCGAGTTCATGTCACTGACATCTACACATCAATCATAGATACCCTTCCTTCTAGTTGGCCACGTGCAAAAATTCATAGGTTCTTAAAAACTAATACCAAATGGATGGAGATCAGACACATTGAACTTATTCTAAAGTCTTACTTTGAAAAGGTATCTATCTATCTATATATATAAAACTAATTAAGCTTGATTAATTAGTTATAATTTCATATTACTATAATTATTTAGTCACTTATATATTTTAATTTTTGTAGATAATGTCGAGAGGAAACAACCCAAGGGTACCAAGTGCCGATGTGACACCACAACGAGATTCACCATCTCGTGCAGAACCCGAATTCTCAACACCAATGGCTGAGCAATTCACAACTCCACCAATGGTTCACTCCTCACCAAGTCCAAATCCAAGTGCTCCTACGCCCCAATCCAGCACTCCCGTTGCTTTAACGCCCCCATCCAACACTCATGATGCCACCCCCTCAAATGAAAATAAGCCTATTGGCTTCTCCCTTCACTGGAATAACCCGACGGGTAATAGGAATGACGTGCTGAACTTTAAAGCCTGGTGTTTGTCGCTGGGAAAAATGAACGTGGGAGTCGGTGGACCAGACAATTGGAACCTTGTTGATCAAGCTGTCAAAGATGACATACATGACCAACTTTGCAAGCATTTCTCATTTCCTGACCGTTCCAAGAATAAGGTTCTATCTCGGGTTGCTGAAGGATTGAGGACATATAGGAGAAACCTTCGGAAGAAACATTTCCCGAAAGAGGTAGCGAGCTCAAATATTTTGGCTTTGAAAGAGAAAGTGCCTCCCAATGTTGAAATGCCGGTGGATCAGTGGAATAAGTTTTTGGAGAATGAGGCGAAGGAAAAAAAAGTTGGTCCAGAGGGAGAAAACAAAAAAAATAGGGCACAAAAAACTGATATCCATAGGCTGGGATCCAAATCATATGAGGATTTGAAGAATGAATGGGAGAGTAGAACAAAAGATGGTCCAGATGCCGGTAAAAACCCAAATCGGTCCAACTTATTCCTTCATGCTCGACGAGACAAAGATAATAAATTCCCGCTGCACTTGGCTAAGACACTGGAATCAATAGAGGCCATCAACAGTCAATCATATTCGAACCCTACTGATGACTTTGACCTTGAAAATGATGCCCTGACTAAGACCTTTGGAAAGGACAAAAGGGGGAGGATGAGAGGTGTTGGCTCACATATGCCAAAAACAAAACTTCAACACATTGCACCTCTTGTGGACGAGCTTTCTTCAGTCAAGAATTGTATCTCATCCCAAAAGGAGAACCAGTTGAAGACCGATGGGGATGTCCATGAGATTAAAAATTCCCTGGGATTATTGACAAATCAAATTGGGAAACTTGTGAATCTTTGGGAAAGTTATAGGCCCCCAATGCCTCCTCAAGGTTACAGTTACCCTACTCCTACTCAAGGTTTCACACATCCTTCCCCTCCAACATTCCCCTCTCAAATGCCTCATCCTCCAACATTCCCCTCCCCTGCACCTCCGCCAATCACGGGGCTCGGATCATCGTCAACAACTCACAGTGACTATGGCGAAGAGTACTATATAAAGGACATGAGCAATTCGAGGTCTATTGGCGTGTGCATACTCATCTCCAGGGTTCCTGGAACTCTAGTACATCACCGACCTTTGTAGATAGGTGAGGCTAAAATAATGGTCGATGAAATCTACAATGGCTACGGAGATGTACCTGTGTACGTTAACAGCGGGGATGGGATGGAATTGAGGAATTATGGAAAATATTTTATTACTTGGCCACTTTATCTGTTGGCCAAGATTTAATAATATTTTCTTTCGTTTCAGTTGTAATAATTTTTTTTTTGTTTTAGTTGTAAGAATATTGGTTTTGCTTCAGTTGGAATTATATTTTTTTGTTTCAGTTGTAAGAATATTGGTTTTGTTTCGTTTGGAATGATATTTTTTTGTTTCAGTCGTAAGAATATTCTTTTTATTTCAGTTGTAATAATATTTTTTAAACTATTACCACAGGACTGAAATTTGAAGATTATTACATGGATTTCCAAAAATACAAAGAGTGGATGGGAGAGACTAACCGGATATCAATTAATCATGTAAAGGGCGTTTATGAATTTGTTAAATACGCTTCCAAAAATCTTAAAAGTGAGAAGATTTCGTGTCCGTGCACTCATTGTATTAATGAAAAATATAAGTCATTAGAAGTTGTTGAGTTACATTTACTAAAGTGGGGAATCTGTCAAGACTATATAATATGGACATACCATGGGGAAAAAGTTGTACCTTATGTTCCAGAAGAATTATCGGGAGTCGACCGTGTAACGGAACCTCAAGGAGTAGAAGTGGTACATGATTCACCAACACATCATCCATTGATCGACTTAATTGATGATGCTTACGGACACCACAACCAACAAAACCACCAACCTATGGATACAAATAATGCGCATTATGACCAAGTAAATGAACAAATTGATGCTGAACTACTAGGAGATCGGGAACACATACGATTGAAAGCCGATTCGGCTAGACCTTTGTATAAATATTGCGATGAAGATCACTCGGTATTATATGCAATGATTGGTTTGCATAATTTGAAGAGTCAATTTTGTTTGTCTGGAAACAGCGTAACCGGAATTCTTAAGTGGGTTAAAGAAATTCTCCCAAAAGAGAACATGTTACCAGACAATTATCCTACCATGAAGAAGAGTTTGAAGGGTTTAGGTTTGAAATAAAAATCTATTCTTGCTTGTAAGTATGATTGCATATTGTACCCGAATAAGCACGAAGAGAAGGATGATTGTCCTGTATGTAGTGAGCCTATATATATGGTTTGTGAGAATGGAAATGGCAAACATGCAAAAAATTGCAAGTGCTCGCAAGTCCCACAAAAGGTTTTGAAGTATTTTCCACTTGGGCCACGGTTTAAACGTTTTTTTACTGTACCATGGATAGCGGAGGCCATGACATGGCATGCTCGATGCGAGGTGGGTGGGAATTTGATGCGTCATCCGGTTGATTCACTCATCTGGAAAATTTCAAATGCACAACACCATGAATTTGCAAAGGAACCGCGCAACATTCATCTTGAAATCTCAACCCATGGGTTTAACCCTTTCGGTAATTTAAGTACTGGTCAGAGTTATTGGCCAGTTCTTATGGCGCCTTTAAGTCTTCCTCCGATATTATGCATGAGAAAGGAGTTCACATTGTTATCTCTGTTGATACCTGAGCCGAAGGCTCCCATTGATGATATTGATATTTTCTTAGCACCATTAATCGAAAAACTTAAAGAGTTGTGGGATAAAGGCGTGGTGGCATTCGATTCTCATAAGGGTGAAGAGTTCACACTTAAAGCAATGGTGATGTGGGCAATCCACGATCTTCCTGCTTACGGGACCTTGTCCGGTTGTAATGTTCATGGTTATTATGGATGTCCCATATGTGGGGAGGAAACTGAAGCCTGTTGGTTAAAACATAGTGGTAAGTTGAGTTACACGGGTCATCGTAGATTTCTGCCGACCAGTCACCCTTTTAGGAACGATAAGTCTAACTTTTTGCCTGTCGGTCACGAGCGAAGAACGGCACTTATTCGACTTTCTGGTCAGCAAATTGAGGAGAAGGGGGTGGCTGCGACTGCGGGGAATAGGTACGTAGGCAAACACCCCCAGTTTGTAAACCTGAAGCATAAATCTAGGGAGGATCCGAACGACCCTAGTAAAGCGAAGCCATGGTCCAGGCGATCAATATTTTTTGATTTGTCGTATTGGAAAGATCATCGTGTAAGGCATATAATTGATGTGATGCACACATAGAAGAATGTTGCAGAAAATTTGATAGGAACATGTCTGGGTGGATCTCATTCCAAAGATGGAGAGCGTGCCCGCCGAGATCTACATGATATGAAAATAAAGAAGAGACTGTGGTTAAAAAATGATCCAACGACAAGAAGAATTTCTATCCCCCCGACTGCTTTCACTTTGACTACTAGTGAGAAGAAGACCCTCTTAGACACGTTGTTCAACTTGAAGACTCCAATCGGTTATTCTTCTAATTTACGTAGGTTAGTAAGTTACCAAGCAAATGACTTGAAACAGTGCAAGTCTCACGACTAGCACGTAATCATCTAATTAATCTCGTTGTTATTTCGGCATTGCTTCTCTGAACACAAAGATCTCCGTCGGGAAATTATGCAAATCAGTTTGTGTTTTACCCTACTTTTTGCAAAAGTGGTAAACAGAAGGCGCATTAAAGCTCCGAAATCAACTTTAGCCGAGGCAGTTTGTGTATTAGAGAAATATTTTCCTACGTCATTCTTCAATATCAGTATCCACCTGCTTGTGCATTTATGCGATGAAGCTTTATTATGTGGTCCCGTGAGGTATCGTTGGATGTATCATTTTGAGCGCTTGATGAAAACCTTCAAAGATTATGTAAACAATACACGGTATATTAGAGGGTCAATTGCTGAAGAATACGTAATGGTGGAATCATCGCTATACGCTAGGGAACATATGCCAGAACAAGAGGTGAGGAAGTTTAATCCTCGTGGAGAACGAGTGATAGAGGAACCTGACGAGTTTGAGGACGAATTATCATTTGGGAACCCTAAAGAGGTGAAACTCACAAACCTACAATACGAGCAAGCAACTCGTCATGTCTTCGAATCGCAAGATGAAGTCCAAGACTGGAGAGAGTGAGAATCTGCTGAATTCTTCTTCTTTGATTATATGTATTTTTTATTTTATGATCTAAACTCTATAATTTTTTGGTAGGAAGTATGAGAACGAAATTATCCAAAATCAAAGGAGAAATTGGACGACAACTGACTTTAGGGCATGGGTGTCAAAAGAGGTACTTTTCACATCTTATGTGTGCGGTTATTTATTCATGTGTTGTAAAAACATGCCCTAATACAAATTCATTAATAAATGCAACTTCTAAAAAGAGGTGATGTTTCTTCCAGACTTGCACGCCTAGCAAAAGGTCCTAGTTTTCGTGCAAAAGAGTTTAAGAAATTCTGCACCAACGGTTTTGATTTCATTTCATATCCATATGAGGAAAATCTTTTGACACAAAATAGTGGAATATCAATTTCCGCCTTGACCACCTGTATCGCTAGAAAAAGTGATAAAAATCCAAAGAATACGGTGCTAACCTATTATGGGATAATTCAACAAATCCTAAAACTTGATTACTTGGATTTCACAGAAACCGTATTCTATTGTGATTGGGTAAAGGTGGAGGATACAACGAATGCTTACAAAGTTGATCCCGACTCCAAACTTATTATGGTAGATTTATCAAAGCTGTAAACTAAAGATCGCATAGTAGACGAGCCTTTTATTTGTGCCTTTCAGAATGTAAAGAAGGTATTCTACTCGAAGTGCATAAACGATGGCAATTGGTCTATTGTTGTGCATGAACCAAAGGGTATGACTATTGAAGTAGACGCATTAAAGGCTCCAAAAGAGTTCCAGTCAACTCTTGATGACAACCCTAATTTGAAGGATCTTTTAGTTGATTTAGAGGAAGATTGAGTATCAAAATATTATTTTATCCTCATCAATCTTATTTATATCCTATTATGATATTGACATTGTATTAGAACTTTACTTTAATTTATGAATTTCATCTACTTTGAAGTGTAATGTCCTGCTATTTGTGCAAATGTTAGGTGATTTATCGGTTTTTTTGATTAGAATAGATATGTTTTCATTTATTTATCTCTATCGTTTGGCTTTAGAGGGAAAAAAACCGAAACAGCCCCCGAACGGCCGCGTGAGGCCCCGTGGGTCGTACCAACACCTGCCATAGGACCAATGTAACTCGTAGGGACAGTGAGTGACGAAAGAACTAGCCCTGGTTTTCTTCCTTTGTTTTTGAATTTGATTTTTTGGTTCTACCATTTTTTTAATTGAACATAACTGTTTGCAAAAAGTTCATTATTTTTTCACTGTCATAGGATACATTGATGTTGGGGTCGAACTACTATCAAACATAATCTGAAATTGCATCGCTGCTGGCATAGAGAAGGTTCTGATTGGCGTTAGGTGTAACAAAATATTCAGGAAATGGACAGACCTATGATGAACTTTATTTTAAGGTTAAATATGCATTGATTCAATTTTTTTAATTATTTTGGGTTTGGATCCTATTTATGTCTAAACCCCGTAATTTTAAGTTTTTTTATACCCCTATAGCTTGGGTATTGTTGGCGCATTTGTTTCTTGTCACTTCAAGTTGGGGGGGGGGGGGGAGAACATAACTTTTGAACAAAGAATAGTTAGGGTGAACACTAGAAAAAGAAGTCATTATCCAACGGATTGCCACTTTCTAGGTTTAAGGCGCTCCCGGTTTGATTGTACGACGTAAATTTGCAAAAAATTAGACTTAAGCATAAAAACATGCCATCGAATGGTGAAAAGATAAAATAGCCACAAAATAGTCCCGTAAGAGTCACGAACACCTCGCACAGGACCAATATAAATCGCAGGAACTGACCGTGTAGTCACGGTGCTCCCGATTTGAGTGTATGACGTAAATTTGTAAAAAAATAAACTTAAGCATAAAAACATGGCATCGAAGGGTGAAAACATAAAACAGCCTTAAAACGGTCCCGTAAGAGTCATGAACCCATCGCACGTGACTAATGTGACTCGTAGGAATCGACCGCGTAGTCACGGGGCTCCCAGTTTGAGTGTATGATGTAAATTTGTAAAAAGTTAGACTTAAGCATAAAAACATGCCATCGAAGGGTGAAAACGTAAAATAGCCATAAAACTGTCCGGTAAGAGTCATGAACACCTCGCACGGGATTGATGTGACTCATAGAAACCGACCGCATAGTCACGGGGCTCCCGATTAGAGTGTACGACGTAAATTTGAAAAAAAATAGACTTGAGCATAAAAACATGCCATCGAAGGGTGAAAATGTACAACAAGCACAAAACGGTCCCGTAAGAGTCACGAACACCTCGTACGGGACAAATGTGACTCGTAGGAATCGACCACGTAGTAACGGGGCTTCCGGGTTGAGTGTACGACGTAAATTAGCAAAAAGTTAGACTTGCATGACATCGAAGGGTGAAAACGTAAAATAACCTTAAAACGGTCTCGTAAGAGTCACGAACACCTCGTACGGGACCAATGTAACTCGTAGGAACCGACCGCGTAGTCACGGCGCTCCCAGTTGGAGTGTACGACATAAATTTACAAAAAATTAGACTAAAGCATAAAAGCATGCCTTAGAAGGGTGAAAACGTAAAAAAGCCACAAAACGGTACCGTAAGAGTCACGAACATATGCATATATATGCATATATAATGGCCTGCAACCCTTCCTTTGGAATTTGAATAATGCCAGATGGCAACATCTGTAACTCTTTGACAAATGGATTTATTCACAAACCTAGCACTTGCTATAATGCAGTAATCAGTACTTGCATTTTTATCCCTGCTGGCCAAAAATGAGTAAGATTGGCCAACATGGATATCTATACTGGTATAATTTTGTTGAGATGTGTATTATCCCTCTGTTTCTTCTAGCAGCAGGTTGGTTTATTAGGTTCAGAATCTTGGATCTCTTAGGTAAACTCTGTATCTAATTTGTGTTTTAGCTTTTTAGGTTTTTGGATATGATAATTGTCGATTGAAATGTATATTAGAGATTTCCAATAAAAACTTTATATGGTTGTTTTGCATATATTTGGTGTAATAATGCACTATACTTTGGTGTAAACATTTGGATTTGCAGATATTTTGTGTAATTTTGCAAAAATCAAAAGTACAGTGCATTATTATTCGATATAGAGATTGTATGGCTGTTATGATTATTCTATACATAAACTATTATTTGTATTTTCAGATTTACTGAACATCGGATCTCGAAATAAGTGCATTGGCGCCAGACGTGATCTAAGATGTCACTTCAATATAGGCTTTCATTTGTGTTTGTATAGGTAAATTCCATTCACTCATACGATCAACGCTATGGTTTATGTTAGTTAGGTAAATTACCAATTTTGATCATATCACTTGTTAAAGAGTGGACTAGATGGAGTATTAACAAATCATCAATACAATAGTTTAATATAACCACACTTACTCTTATGTTTTTAAAGTATATCATCTTAAATCATTACTTTATTTGAAAAAATGTCTAAACAAAATGTCATGGTTGACAGTTATAGCATCTTAAATCATTACTTTGTTTGAGAGTAGATACAATACATACATTTGAGCAGTCCGGTATGCATCAATTTTGAATATAAACATCAGTTTTGTATACAATATATACCATATAAACAGCAGTAGTTCTCCCGTCTATCTTTATATAGATTACTGGTATATATTTTTTGTTTATATAGATTGTTGGTATAAAAATTGTAAACTCAAAACAATGTATTGAGAACACCTATCTGCTATGCGGGGACTGATTTATTCAGGTTGTGATTTTACGTGGACTGAAAACACCTCTAAGTGGTATATAGCTTTGTTTTTTCAGGATGTGGTTATATATGGACTGATTTTACATTCACAACACTTAGAACATGTATGTTTTAACCCTCTCTTTATTTATCTCAAGATTCCGCATGTCAAAGTTAGTATTTGGGGTCTGTTTAGGCCAATCCTTGAATAAAACAAAGCTATCTAACTAATCATTTGAAATGTCCCACGGGACCAATGTAACTCGTTAGAGGGTGAAAACTCGAAACAACCCCCCAACGGCCTCGTGGGTGGCACCAACACCTCCCACGGGATCATCGTAACTCATAGGAACTGACCCCGCAGCTGTGGGTCTCAATGTTTGAGAATACGATAATAATTACATATATCTAGACTTAGGCTTAAAAACATGGCGTTAGAGGGTGAAAACTCGAAACAACCCCCGAACTTCCCGGGGGGTGGAACCAACACCTCCCACGGGACCAATGTAACTCGTAGGAACTTACCGCGTAGCCGCGAGACTCCTGGTTTGAGAATACGACGATAATTTGCATATTTCTATACTCAAGCAAAACATGGCGTTAGAGGGTGAAAACTCGAAACAACCCCCGAACGGCCTCGTGGGTGGCACCAACACCTCCCACGGGACCAATGTAACTTGTAGGAATTGATCCCGCAGCCGCGGGTCTTTCGGTTTGAGAATACGACGATAATTTGTATATTTCTGGACTTGGGCTTAAAAACATGGCGTTAGAGGGTGAAAACCCAAAACAGCCCCCGAACGGCCCCGTGGGTGGCAAAAACACCTCCCACGGGACCAATGTAACTCGTAGGAACTGACCACACAGCCGCGGGCCTCTCGGTTTGAGAATACGATGATAATTTGCATATTTCTAGACTTAGGCTTCAAAATATGGCGTTAGAGGGTGAAAACCCAAAACAGCCCCCGAAAGGCCCCGTGGGTGGCGCCAACACCTCCCACGGGACCAATGTTACTCGTAGGAACAGACCGTGCAGCCGCGAGACTCCCGGTTTGAGAATACGACGATAATTTGCATATTTCTAGATTTAAGCAAAACATGGCGTTAGAGGGTGAAAATTTGAAACAACCTTCGAACGCCCCGTGGGTGGCACCAACACCTCCCACGAGACCAATGTAACTCGTAGGAACTGACCCCGCAGCCGCGGGTCTCCCAGTTTGAGAATACGACGATAATTTTTATATTTCTAGACTTAGGCTTAAAAACATGGCGTTAGAGGGCGAAAACCCAAACCAGCCCCTGAACGGCCACGTGGGTGGCACCAACACCTCCCACGGGACCAATGTAACTAGTAGGAACTGTCCTCGCAGCCGCGGGTCTCTCGATTTGAGAATACGATGATGATTTTCATATTTCTAGACTCAAGCAGAACATGGCGTTAGAGGGTGAAAACTCAAAACAACCTCCCAACTGCCCCGTGGGTGGAACCAACACCTCCCATGGGATCAATGTAACTCGTAGGAACTTACCGCGCATCCGCGAGACTCCCAGTTTGAGAATACGATGATAATTTGTATATTTCTAGACTCAAGCAAGACATGTCGTTAGAGGGTGAAAACTCGAAACAACCCCCAAACGGCCTCGTGGGTGGCACCAACACCTCCCATGGGACCAATGTAACTCGTAGGAACTGACCCCGCAGCCGCGAGTCTCTCGGTTTGAGAATACGACGATAATTTGCATATTTCTGGATTTAGGCTTAAAAACATGGCGTTAGAGGGTGAAAACTCGAAACAACCCCCGAACGGCCTCGTGGGTGGCACCAACACCTCCCACGGGACCAATGTAACTTATAGGAATTGATCCCGCAGCCGCGGGTCTTTCGGTTTGAGAATACGACGATAATTTGTATATTTCTGGACTTGGGCTTAAAAACATGGCGTTAGAGGGTGAAAACCCAAAACAACCCCCGAACGGCCCCGTGGGTGGCAAAAACACCTCCCACGGGACCAATGTTAGTCATAGGAACTGACCGCGCAGCCGCGAGACTCCCGGTTTGAGAATACGACGATCATTTTCATATTTCTAGATTTAAGCAAAACATGGCGTTAGAGGGTGAAAACTCGAAACAACCCCCGAACGGCCCCGTGGGTGGCATCAACACCTCCCACGGGACCAATGGAACTCGTAGGAGCTGACCCCGCAGCCGCGGGTCTCCCGATTTGATAATACGATGATAATTTGCATATTTCTAGACTTAGGCTTAAAAACATGGCGTTAGAGGGCGAAAACCCAAAACAGCCCCCGAATGGCCCCGTGGGTGACACCAGCACCTCCCACAGGACCAGTGTAACTCGTAGGAACTGACCCCGCAGCCGCGGGTCTCCCGGTTTGAGAATACGATGATAATTTGCATATTTCTAGACTTAGGCTTAAAAACATGGCGTTAGAGGGTGAAAACTCGAAACAACCCCCGAACTGCCCCGTGGGTGGAACCATCACCTCCCACGAGACCAATGTAACTCGTAGGAACTTACCGCGCAGCCGCGAGACTCCCGATTTGAGAATACGACAATAATTTGCATACTTCTAGACTCAAGCAAAACATGGCGTTAGAGGGTGAAAACTCGAAATAACCCCCGAACGGCCCCGTGGGTGGGACCAACACCTCCCACGGGACCAATGTAATTCGTAGGAACTGACCCCACAGCCGCGGGTCTCCCGATTTGAAATTACGATGATAATTTACATATTTCTAGACTTACACTTAAAAACATGGCATTAGAGGGCGAAAACCCAAAACAGCCCCCGAACGGCCCCGTGGGTGGCACCAAGACCTCCCACGGGACCAATGTAACTCGTAAGAATTGACCCCGCAGCTGCGGGTCTCTTGATTTGAGAATACGATGATAATTTGCATATTTCTAGACTTAGGCTTAAAAACATGGCGTTAGAGGGTGAAAACTCGAAACAACCCCCGAACTGCCCCGTGGGTTGAACCAACACCTCCCACAGGACCAATGTAACTCGTAGGAACTTACCGCGCAACCGCAAGACTCCCGGTTTGAGAATACGACGGTAATTTTTATAATTCTAAACTCAAGCAAAACATGGCGTTAGAGGGTGAAAACTCGAAATAGCCCTAGAACGGCTCTGTGGGTGGCACCATCGCCTCCCACGGGACCAATGTAACTCGTAGGAACTGACCCCGCAGTCGCGGGTCTTCCGGTTTGAGAATACGACGATAATTTGCATATTTTTAGAGTTAGGCTTAAAAACATGGCGTTAGAGGGTGAAAACCCAAAACAGCCCCCGAACGGCCTCGTGGGTGGCACCAACACTTCCCACGGGACCAATGTAACTCGTAGGAACTGACCCCGCAGCCGCGGGTCTCCCGGTTTGAGAATACGACGATAATTTGCATATTTTTAAACTTACGCTTAAAAATATGGCGTTAGAGGGTGAAAACTCGAAACAACCCCCGAACGGCCCCGTGGGTGGCCCCATCACCTCCCACGAGACAAATGTAACTCGTAGGAACTGACCAGGCAGTCGCGGGACTCCCGGATTGAGAATACGACGGTAATTTGCATATTTCTAGGCTTACGCTTAAAAACATGGCGTTATAGGGTGAAAGTCCAAAACAGCCCCCGAACGGCGCCGTGGGTGGCGCCAACACCTCTCACGGGACCAATGTAACTCGTAGGAACTGACCCCATAGCTGCGGGACTCCCGGTTTGAGAATACAACGATAATTTGCATATTTCTAGTTGGTTACTGATAATTTTAACTCATATATGCAATTTTTCAGCTTGATTAAATTTTTTGTAAAACTACTTGGTTACTGATATTTTTTTTATGTATCCTATCATTTGTAGGATTTTTGCACGCGGATCAAACGAAGGAGGCAATGGTCTACAGCATGAAGATTGTTTATATGTTGTGGATAATCAGGATTTTGTCAGCCATGCGGGCTTTTATTGTTTAGTTTTATGGACGTGCAGGCTTTTATAATTTGATTGCTGAATTTTATGGCTGTGCAGGCTTTATAATAAGTAGGTTTTACATTTACAGGTTTTGGAATGTCAAGAAAATAGAGGAAACTCTGCCGAATTTTTTTTTTGGTCTGTGAATTTTTAAGACGTGTAATATTTATAAGTTTGTATATATATTTGTTTATTAACAACGTTCTCGATTCGCAATTTGTGATTTTTTTATTGTTTTGCCAATAATAAATATTTGTAATACCTCGTACGCGTCAAACGTTACACAAAGCAACTGATGGTGCACTCGCAGGACCCCCAGTTTTTGGATTGGACCAAAAAAATACATTTTTTTTTAAAATTATAGTTAAATATGGTCATGTACTTTGTCCATGACCATTTTTATTTTTTCGTCACGCATAAAATGGTCGCGGCCAAAGTCCGTGACCATTTTTTTCGTCACTGTTGTGGGTCACGGACTTGGGCTGCGACTATTTTTAAATTTTTTTTTTGTCACGGTTCTGGGTCGCGGACTTTGGCCGCGACCAATTTGTTATGGTTGTGGGTCACGGATTAGGACCGCGACTAGTTTTTTTAATATTTTTTTGTCACGGTAATGAGTCGCGAACTTTGGCCGCGACCAATTTGTCACGGTTGTGGGTCACGGATCAGGGCCGCGACCAATTTTTTTAATTTTTTGTCACGGTCGTGGGTCGCGGACTTTGGCCGCGACCAATTTGTCACGGTTATGGGTCACAGATAAGGGCCGCGACCCGTTACGACATGGGTCACGGCCTAAGTCCGCGACCATCTGCCGTAACCCCTCTCGGCCGTGACCATTTTTTGATCACGGACTTGGGCCGCAACCCACGAAAATGGTCACGCCCGAAATGGTCACGGCCCAAGTCCGCGACCCACAGCTTTGGTCAGGGATTTTGGCCGTGACCAATCGCGAGTTTTGGTGTAGTGTTATTTACCAGAGAAATGAATAACATATGACAATAAATAAGTCAAATATGAATTAAGCAATGTTTATGACACTTTGCGTATGAAAACACAAACTTAATTGGAAAACTTGATATTGCAAATCTGGAAAAATCTAGGTATGGAAAACATTTAAGGGTTACCATTCAACTTCATCATCATGGAAGTCGTCACCACCATCACTACCATCATCCCTTAGTATGTGAGAAAATTAGAAACTTCTAACTAATATTGGAAATTATTTGAGTTGTCTCATATATATTTATTTTCTCCTTTTTTTGTGTGAACGATGAAACGATTCATGTAATTGATGTATTTGACTTGATTTTGATGTGGAATATTATAAATATATTTTGTGGAGCAATGATCATACAAGTTTTTACAAGATTGTGTTAATTATCTCAATTATTAAATAATAAAATTGAAATGGGTGTTAGTAGATCATGGGTGTGGTGGACACTATATCATATTTACGAGATGCATCTGTGGAGACTTGGTCATTCTCTCCACTCAGAGTCCATTCAAATCCTCTTATGAAGGCCCGATTTTCCATTACAGATGAATCATGTGTGTCCAGAATAAATTCTTTCAAGAGAGCTTTGGTGGAGAGAGTGGGTGGTGTAAATTTATTACAACCGAGAAGCTGAAGGAGTGGGTTAACATCCACTAGACACCCGTCGGTGGAGTGGTGGTAAGATACCTTAACTCGTCTCTTATTTGTTTCATGTTTGCGTCTAAAAAATAAGTAGTTAGGATTTTGGTGAAGAAGCACTGGATTGTAAATGGTGATCATCTGTTCTTAGATAAGTGGCATCCTCTGGGGAGTTGGTCTAAGGATGACAGGCGACCTTCTAATCATTGGATTAGGGTCGCGGGGCTTCCACTGCACTTGGGGGGTATGGAAATGTTCCATTCAATTGTAAACTTTGGGGGGGGGGGGGGGGGAGGGGTCCTTAAATATTGACGAGGACAACTAGACGGGGGTAGAACTAAGGTGGGCAAGGATTCTTATTTCTGGGTGTGAAAGCTTACCTAAAAACGTGTTAGTCAATGTTGGGGTATGGGAGTTTGTACTCCCCATTTTTGTTGAGGTTCCTCCCATGTGCTATTTTGGAGGTGTATAAGCTCCCGATAAGGGTCAGTGTAGAGGGGGAACTTCTTCGGCTCAAGGGATGGTGGTTGGCCAGAATATCAATATCAGTGGTCCCAAAATATAGAGGCAGATGAATGGTGGAAACATTGGGTGTAGAGGACGAAGCAAGGGTGAGCATGTCTATGTTCGGTTCATGGGGAGACACTATTATTCCCGTCCAGCAGTTGAGACGAGGGTGAAGCGGGTTGAAAATTGGGTAGTTAAGGGAACACCTGAGAGTTATTTCCTTAAACTCCCTTATGATTTGAGCAAACCCAGGAGTGGGATTCAATCAGTTATGTGTGTTCATTCTTCCGGTGGAGCTTTAAAGGCGAGGACTGTTGCTTCAGTTCAGTCAAGTCCAGCGTCGCCTCTTTTTCAAAGAAAATTCCCAGATTCCTTGTCACCAGTTCTAGTTCTCAGGTGGGGATTTTCTTGAGACGTACCAACAATATGGTTATAAGCCTGGGTCACGTGGTTGAGGCGACTAAGGTTTTCTAGTCTAAGAGCATGTGTAGTATGTGGGTGCATAAGAAAGGTAATTATACTAAATGTCAGATTGACTTTACCTTTCATTTGTGACTTACTTTACAGTGGTGGAGTCTTCAGTTTGCAAGTTTGAGTTCCTACGAACTACTCTTGTTCGTAGGAAGCATATACACCTTTCTTATGGACAACATTTGTTCGTAAGAAATTATTACGGACAAATGTTGTTCGTAGGAACCCATAGATATAATAGAAATAATTATTTATATTTTTTACGAACTTTATTTGTTCGTAAGAATTTGTTACGAACTTTATTTGTTCGTAAGAATTCCTATGAACAAATAATGTTCGTAGGAACCATTTGCAAATTCAGTAACCAATTGGTAACTTTGCAAAACGGCTACCATTTCTGCTACTGATTTTGTTGCTTTGGCTACACCATTGCAGAGCTTCCAATTTGCAAAGTTACCTCTTCCTCCGTCCTTTAGCATCACCACTACGGATGCTCTAAGGATAGTAGCGTTCTGGGGTTGGGGATTCCAATAGCTGAACGTGGGTAGGTGGGAAAGACATCTGTTGTTTCTGATGTTGTAAAAATGCAGGTTGTCACTTGTGAGAAGACCCACTTGGGAGAAGTGGGTTTACTTGAAGATAATATGTGTGGCTTGGATTGTCGTGGTGTGCCTTATTGTAATTTTGTGGTGGGGGCATATGTGGGCCCATCTAGTGTCAATCCTTCTAGGAGCAACAATAGTGGTGGATAGATACGAAAGGTAAGTTTACAGTGGTTTTAACTTTTATTCATAATTTCTTTTACAGTGGTGGAGAGTTTACAATTGGTAAGTATGACATCCTACGAACTACTTTTGTTCGTAGGAAGTAAATAAACATTTCTAACGAACAACATTTGTTCGTAGGAACTTGTTACGAACAAATGTTGTTCGTAGGAACTCACATATATAATAAAAAAATTATTTATAGTTGTTACGAACTTCATTTGTTCGTAGAAATTTCCTACGAACAAATGAAGTTCGTAGGAACCACTTACAAATTCAGTAGTCAAATGGTAACTTTGCAAAACTATTATCATTTCTGATACTGAATTTGTTGATTCGAGTACACCATTCCGGAGCTTCAGATTTGTAAAATTACCTTTTTCTTTATCTTTTAACATCACAACTACGGATGCTCTAAGGAGGTGGTTATTGAGTTGGAAGTGGGGGTAGGGCCAACGTGGGAGTTGGGTCTTTCACATTGCAGAAGGGTAATATTATTAAAACTAGCACTGGTGTTGTAGGTAAATTCGATAGACAATATTCTTTCTCTAAGAGGATTAGCCCATTATTATATTCGGGTATAGCGATTAAGAAGGAGACATATAGGAAGAAAAGTAAGCATAAGGGGGAGTCTAATTAGAGAATGAGTAAGAGGAATGAGGTGATTATTCAGAGTAAAAAAAAAACTCTGACTCGAGAGGAGATGGGAAAAGATTATGTGGGTCCTTTTGCTGGTTTTTCTTTGGGTTGTGTTCCTGTGTGCTCTCCTTGTGCGGGCCTACTTAGTGGGGGTACACTTTGTATGGTCGGGGAGGAGGGTAAGGAGCGTTAGAGGAGGATGATTAATTGGGGCAAGATTTATTTACCACATCGGGGGATTCCTTGAGTGGGAAGGATTTATTGCGTAATTTGGTAGATTTGTCTCTTAAGTTGTGGGTGGAACTAGGGGGACCGGAGGGACAGGGGGGGATTTCGGGGTTTGGAATTTCGAGTATGTCCCAGAGGGTGAGGTGGAGGAATGGGTGTCTAGTATGATAGGAGGTTTTACAAAATAATTAGGGGTAACGTATTTAGGAAATGACAAGGAGGCACTATCGTTGTTCCATGATATTGGGTAGAGGCGAAGGGGCAGAGGAAAGGTGGTAGGAGTGGGGGGAAGGGGTTAAATTTGGTATTTATTGAATTTACGCATCATTTCCTAGAATGTGTGGGACTTGAATGACCTCAAAAAAATAGGTGTGGTTAGTGGGGTTGTATTGCGGTGGAGGCCAAATGTTGTTTGTCTTTAGGAGACTAGATTGGGTACTATGGATAGGGAGATGGTGAGATCCATCTTGGGGGGTGTAGTATAGAGTGTTGTTGCCTTAATTTAGAGGGGGTGTCAGGAGGGGTTGTTATTATGTGGGATAATAGAGTGGTGGAGAAGGTTGATGTGTTCGTAGGAGGTTAGTCCCTATCTTGTTTATTTAGGAATTTAGCGGACAGTTTTGAGTGGATATTTTCGGGGGTCTATGGGCCAGTCGAGGACTTGGATAGGGAGGAGTTATGGGAAGAATTTGTGGAGGCCAAAAGTGTCTTGGGTGTTCCGTTGTGTACATGGGTTGATTACAACATTGTTTGATTACCCTCAGAAATGAGTGGTTGAAGGCGATTGAATTCTTTTATGAGGGATTTTTTTTTATTTCATCGATGATTTGGAACTGGTGGATCTTCCTTTGGAGGGAGGTTTATTTACTTAGTTCAATCAAAGGGATGGACCTTCGTTTTCTCGGCTTGACTGATTTTTTTTGAATGAGTGGGAGGACCATTTCACGGGGGAAATTCAATCCTGCCTTCCTTGGGTTACTTCTGATCACTCCCATATCCTCTAGGAGTGCGATGCGAGTAGGGTTTGGAGGGCCCAATTTAGATTTGAGAATATGTGGCTTAAGGAGGAGGATTTTGTTGATAGGGTCAAGCAGTGGTGGAGTGGGTATAAGGTGGAGGGGAATGCTAGCTTCATATTGGCGTCTAAATTGTTCTGTCTTAAAGGGGATATTATTCGATGGAATAATGATGTGTTTGGGCATATGGGGGGTTTGTTTGTGCAGTTAATGGAGGATATCCTAGGTCTCGACGAGAAAGATGGATTGGTGGGCTTTCAGGGGATGAAAGGGTGGATAGGGAAGAGAAAAAAGGTTGGTGGGGAGGTTACTTATTTAGGAGGAGATCTGTTAGAGGCAAAAATCTAGGGATGTTTGGCTTAGGGAAGGTGACAGTAATACAAAGTTTTTCCATAAAGTGGTTGATGAGGTGATGAGGTGGATTACACTGAGGAGAGTGACATTCGTGGGGAGATCAGTCTGTATTATGCGAGATTGTATACAGAGGAGGAGCCCTGATGACCTAAGATGGATGAGCTTCCAGTGGCTAGCATTTCGGGGGAATAAGTGGTTCAGTTGGAAAGGGTATTCTAGGAGGAGGAGGTGGTCGAGGCTTTAAGGTCTATGTGTGATACAAGGTGCTCGACCCTGATGGTTCCATTATGTCTTTTTTCCAGCATTGTTGGACGGTTATTCGGGAGAATTTGATGGAGTTTTTGTACGAGTTCCATGATAGGGGGTACTTTTTGAGGAGTCTGAATGCTACCTTCATTACGTTGGTTCTGCAGATTAGGGGTGCGACGGATGTGAGGGACTTCAGACCCATTAGTCTTGTTGGCTGTGTGTATAAGCTCATTTCCAAGGTCTTAACGGTTAGTCTTATAAAGGTGATTAATCATCTCGTGTCCGATGCTCAGAGTGCTTTTGTGGGTGGACGTTAGATTCTTGATGCGGTGTTAGTGGCGAACGAGTTTATCGAGTCTAGATTGAGAAGTGGGATCCCAGGAATTATTTGCAAGCTTGATATTGAGAAGTCATATGATCATGTGAGATGGAACTTCCTCTTTTATCTTCTAAGGAGGATGGGCTTTGGGGAGTGGTGGTGCAGGTGGATGAAGAGATGTGTCTCCTTTGTTAATTTCTCTCTCCTGGTGAATTGGGTTCTAGAAGGGTTCTTCTCGATCAATCAGGGTCATAGGTAGGGTGACTCATTGTCACCTTTTCTCTTTATTCTAGTTATGGAGGCATTTTATCAGATGATGAGTCGTACGGTAGAGGGTGGCCTGGTCTCTTATTTTTTTATCGGGAGCACTAGTCCCTAGTCTGTTGCGATCTCTCACTTGTTGTTCAGAGATGATACTATTATTTTTTCTGGGGTGGTTGTGGATGAGGTGAGGACATTGAGGTTATTGATGGTATGCTTTGAGGCCGTGTCTGGGATCCGTATCAATGTCAGGAAGATCGTTATGATTGCCATTGGGGATGTCAGCAACATGGGTCTTTTGGCTGAGGTACTTGTGTGTACGGTCATCTCATTTCCTTATACTTATCTTGGCCTCCGTTTAGGGCCTAAGTTGAAGTCCACGATGATGTGGGATTCATTTCTTGAGAGGGTTCAAAGGAGGTTATCTCAGTGGAAGCAGAGTTACCTCTCCAAAGGGCGAAGATTGACGTTGATCAGAAGTGTGTTATCGAACCTTACGACTTACTTCATGTTTATGCTCCTTTTGCCTCCTTTGGTTGGCAAGCAACTCGACCATTTGATGAGGAATTTTTCATGGCGTGGTCACGATGATCGGTTCAATTACAGTATGGTGATTTGGGATGAGGTGTGCATGCCGCTGAAGGAAGGTGTGGCAGCAGTGAGGAGTTTAGACCATTTTAATAAGGCTTTACTGGGCAAGTGGTTGTGGCAATTTAATAGGGAAGATGGAAGATTGTGGAGGAAAGTGACGATGGCTAGGCATAGGGATGAGTCGTTTAGGTGGGGTCCTGGGGGGGGGGGGGACTTCTTCTCATGGGGTGGGGTTGTGGAAGTACATTTCACATGGGTGGGAGGATTTTTCTAAGTCCACCTCCTTCCCTCTCGAGAGAGGGAATCGTATCAGCTTCTGGAAAAATAGATAGGGTGTGACTGGATCTCTGGAGGATTTTTTCTCGGGGAAGTATCGGATTGGGGGGGATAGGGAGGGATCAGTTGAGAATCATAGGAGGAGGGTAGGGGATCGAGTGTTGTGGTATCCAAAGTTCAGGAGGGGGCTTAGATATTAGGAGATGGGGGAGGCGGACGCGTTCTTTGCTTGGCTAATTTCGGCACCTTCTCCTTTAGTTAGGGATGATGGATTAAGGTGAACGAGCTCTCAGTATGGCATTTTTTTGGTTAAGAATTATTACAGTCTACTTAGGGGTAGTGAGAGTGTCTCCCTTCCTTGGCAGACTATTTGGAAGAGTCATGTTCCGCCAAAGGTTAGCTTTTTTTATGTGGACTGCGGCAAGACATGCCATCTTGACTATTAAGGGGTTGTAAAATCATGGGAGGAGGTTGACCAATAGATGTTTGTTGTGCAAGAAGGAGGAGGGGATGGCCAATCACTTTCTTATTCACTGCCACGTGACTAGGGGCATGTGGTATTTTATTTTCTCTTTAGGCAAGATTTTGTGGGTTATTCCGCGGGAGGCAATCGAGGTTTTGGCAACGTGGGTGAGCCTTGGGGGTTAGCTTGGTCTGATGGGTGTTTGGATGATGGTTCCACATTGTATTTTCTATAATGTTTTGCAGGAGAATAATAAGAGATGCTTTGAGGGGCTCGAGTTGGGTCCTTCTTGTTTACGGTACGATTTTCTGAGCTTTCTCCTACCTTGGCATAGAAAAAGGTGTGCAACGTCGTTATCTATTTTCCTTGAGTTTTTGGAGGAGTTTCGAGTGTAAGGCTAGTAGTGGTTTAGGTCATGACCCTAGCTTTCTTTTTTTGTATACTTCCTATATACGGGTTTTCGCCTCCTTAAGTGGGTTCGTTATATTAAACCATTTACTTATAAAAAAAGAAGAAGATTAAATGCATTTAGTATTATTGGTTAATTATTTTATGCATAAAATATGAATATTTAATGCAATAATTATTAGTGGAGGCAAGAATTTTCTACAGAACAATATTTTTAATGGAAAATCTAAGTTGCCACATAATTATCTTGACCTTAGGGTAAAACATAGCAGTGGTAGAAAATCTTATATTTGCTACAAAAAGAACCTTTTAGTGGAAATCTAAATTTCCATAGAACTCTCACGACCTTAAGCAAAAACTTAGTTTTGGAAGAAAATAATATATTTTCTACAAAAAGAACCTTTTGGTGACAAATAACATGGTTTTAGTGACAATTTTGATTGATTTTTGTAGTAAATAATTTGCCACTAAAATTACAGCATTTAGTGACAAAATCTATTTGCCATTAAATTTGTAACATTTACTAGCAAACGCTAAACAATATCCACTAAAGGTATTAGGCGCAACTCTTTAGTAGCAAAACTGTGACAATTTTTTTTTGTCACTAAATGATTTAGTGGTAAATTTGTAATGATTACTCACAATTTTATTTTGTAACTAAAATACTATTTTCTTATAGTTATTTAAATAATCCTATACATAATATGGGATCAAGATTTACCATAGCTTAGTCAGTTTTCTAAAATTTAATGGGTATGCCAAGATCACCTACAAGACACTGCTCGCCAAGACAAAGCGCAGAATGGAAAATAAAAAGGGAATATTGGTGGACAAGCTCTCATATGTCCTCTTAGACTTAGAGAAACACCTAGGAGGTCGAAAGGAGAAGCCCCATACACTTTGACATGCGGAATGGAAACAATCATCCCTCTAGATATCGGTCTTGTAAACTTGAGAATATGGAAAAAGTGATGATTGAATAGCTTGCGGGTGGGTTTACTAAAGGGATGAAAAGACAAGGCCCTTAAACATCTCACTGCTTACTAGCAAGATCTTCCTGACAAAGTGACATGAATGTCAAGATTATGGAATTTAAACTCGGCGACCTCGTTTTTAGAAAGTTCATAGCCCTCAGATGGAAATTTAAATTGATCTGTATCAATAAAATTTGTTCCTTTTCCATTTTCATCTATGACATTCTTCTTCAGCATAAACCCATGGATTTAATGTTGGGATGGTCGGCCTTGTAAAGTCATAAACCCACCTATTAATTGAATGGTAGAACCCAAAAATAAGTTGGGTTTCTACACTTGGCACATAAGCCCTCCTGAAAATGGTGGTACATCCCATGTTGGGATTGTTGGCCTCGAATATGGTCGGCCACCTATGCTTGGCATATAAATCCACCTAAAAATGGTAGTACATCCTAAGTTGGGATGGTCTTCCTTGAAAGGGTATAAACCCACCTAAAAATTGGGTGGTACAACTTATAAATAAGTTGATGACCTACGTTTGACACATAAACCCACCTGAAAATTGTGCCATCCCAAGTTGGTATGTTAGTCCTAAAACAAGTACAAACTCACCTGAAAATTTGGTGGTATGACTTAAAAACAAATTGGTCGCTTTTTCATGACACATAAACCCACTTGAAAAATGGTGGTGGTCAGTCTTGAAAAGGCCTAAACCCATTTAAAATTAGGTGTGAAGACTTAGAAATAAGTTGGTTGCCTACGCATCGCACATAAACCCAACTGGCAATGATGGTACATCATAAGTTCACACAACCATATTCTTCTTAAGGTCAATAAATTAGACTCTCAATGGCCATTTAATATTGATCAATACGTTAGGTAAGCAACATATCTTTTGAAAGGGGTAAATATTATCAATACATTAGAACTTATGATCATCATATATTGTCTTTAATAGTAAACATGTGAAAGACATACTTCATACATATAGTATCTTTCATCATGTATAACACATGATATCCTAAAACTTTACACCAAAAAAATGATATCATTGTAAAAAAACAAAACGCATCAATATTTATTATGAAAATTACACAAATATGACAGGTGTACAATTTAAGTCATATGTATTTGTTATTATAAAGGAAAAACATTAAATATGGCACCTTTTTTGTCTTGAAAATATTATTTTAAATCGATACGTTATTTCCTTCAACCATGGGACTAATTATTTATTTAGGGGACAAATGAAAAATATATGACAGTAAATAAGTCAAATATTAATTAAACAATGTTTAGGACTCTCGTACAAAACTTGTTATTACAAATCCAAGTGTAAAAAATATTTCAGGGCTACCCTTCACCTTCACATGTGGTAGTCGTCACCACCATTAGTACCATCATCCCCTAGTGTGATAGAAAATGAGAGAATTCATCTTCATCACCTGATAATAAATGGGGTGGTGGTTCCATGTCCTTGCGCTCCCATGAAACACCCCGTATTTTTGACGATTTAAATAATCATGTGATTAATTATTATTATTATGGGAATAAGTATGCGATTAATTATTATTGTTGGATTAATTAAATTAAAATGTGTGAAATTAATTTGTTATTAATCCGAATTAAAATAATTATTAACTAGTGTGCCAAGGGTTAATACTTATTATTGAGAATTATTGAATATTACTTTGTGATATGTAATATGGAATTATGATATTTGATAAATTGTCGGAAGTGAGAAATACGACAGTTTGGTAATTTAAGTCTGACACGCGTGTGAGTCATGTCAGGACAAATTGAATGGAATAAAAAGAGAATTTATTTTTATTAACTTGTATGGTCATTTCGACTGCGCCTTTGAGTCCGGAAATGTTGAGATAGTCAAAATAGTATACCCGGGTGTTTAGTTTGGGTCCCGGGGAGATTTTAGGCCTAACCGGCACCCCGTAGGGGTAGTTTTGTAATTTGGATTTTTGGGCTAAAATAATGGACGAAAATTGAGATTAATTATATCAGCTAAGGAAAGTCCATTAGGGTTGAGAAGTGACAGGAAGTTAGAACGGCCATGGAGGGTGTGAGGGAGAACCAATTTCCAAGAGAGAAGGCTCGATTAGCACTACCTTGCATAACCGTGACCACCAACGCGTAGATCGCGAAGAGAGGAATTCGTATATACCAACATCACCAACGGATCAGACCGTAATATTCGAGGCAAATTTTTATTACTTGCTTTCTTTTAGCAATTCATGCTCATGTTAGTATAGGTGGAATTAATCATGATTTATATGTTAATTGGGTGAAAATTGGAGATTTAAATTATGATTAAGGATTGATTTAATTAGTGGTTGGAATTCCTTCATGTATGTAGAGGATTAATCACGGAATTGGATTATATATTGATGAACGAATCTGGGTTGATAAGGTTCTTGAATTGGAATTTGGAAAACTAGGGTTCATGTGAATTAATTTGGGGGTTTTATGAAATTATGATGATTAATGACGACTTAAGGATCCTAGGATGATAGGAATGATCTATAACCTGTTAGGGGTTGATGGGTATTGATGATGAGTTGTTGGGAATTGAATCTTAGGGGTTTTTAGGTTAAAAAAATGGTGAAAAATGTTGAAGTTTGGTGAAGAAGACGAATAGTGCAATCTCGCGCGATCTCGCACGAAGTGGTTCAAACGAGATTGGGATCTCGCGCGAAGTGGTTCAAACGAGATAGAGATCTCGCGCGAAGTCATTCGATCGAGATGGAATCTCGCGTGAAGCCGCTCGAACGACATGTGCAAGTCGTTCAAACGACAACCCTTCTGGTTCGAGCGACAGAGGGAATTTTTGGGGATTTTTCTAAAAGTCTAGTTTTGAGTTTGTCTGTTTATTGGAGTGAGAGAAACTACCAAATAGTAAATAAAAATAAATGGAATTTTGGGAAAGTATGTGAGAATAAATACTTTAATTATTTCGGTATAGAGAGAATGTACCTTGGAGATTATGAGAGAGATAGTAATCTAATTATTTATACTATACATAGTAATGAGGTTGAAATACGTATAAAGAGTATATATGTAGGTTAGAGAAATACCTATAAATATTAGGATGTGTGTATGCCTATTATGTGATATTATAGTTAAGATCACAAATGAGTGATAACTCGGGGGTGCATAAACTCTATTTTTAAGTGTACTAATGGGTGATAACCCAGGGGTACAAAGATGATTATTGTTTGGCGCACTAATGGGTGATAACCCGGGGGTGCGGGATTAATATTGATAGGTGCATTAATGGGTGCTAACCCGGGGATGCAATATTCTATTGTTAGGCGCATTAATGGCTGATAACTCGGGGGTTCTGAATTATTATTGATAGGTGCATTAATGGGTGTTAACCCGGGGATGCATGATTTTCTGGAGATATGCACTAATGGGGCTTAGCCGGGGGTACAGGATTAGTATATATATATATATGGACTTGTGAATATTGCTACTGTGTGAAATTAGTAGACTTGGTAATAAAAATAATTATTACATTGCACCAAACGGTCTTAACCTAAGGGTGCAGGATTAGTGTATATATATGGGGATGATGAGACTATATATATGTATGAGTGTAATTGAGTAATTTTCTACTTTGTGAGACTAGTAGATAAAATGAAAATGAGAAGTAAAATGACCTTAGTGAATAAAATATTAACCATTTAAACGGTGAATAATGTAATTCAATATGTGAGATAAACTATCTTAATAGCGTATTGTTAGGGTGATACGAGAATACTACTAGTGAGCATAGTTAGTATTAGTATGGTTTCTGAATAGTTAGACTGGGAGGTATAACTAGGGGGAGATTAGATGTACGTTAGGCGTGCACAATAGACGAGAGGTGAGAAACTCATGTGAGAGTTCGATAACTAACATGCGTACAAGACTTGTTTTAAGAACCAGTTTTAAATACTTGCTAAAATATTTTTACACATCGGGCTCTGACCTGTTTCTTGTATCTCTTCTCTCTTTTGCTATATATATATATATATATATATATGTATTATATCAGGTGCTCAGCCACAGGAGTATCAGATTTAGAGATTTGGATTGCTTGACGTGATGCAGGTGCTGTGGAAGCTGTAGGTCCTTGCAGTAGACGCATCTATCCTTTCCATTCAGTTTTATCTAGACTTCTTGTTCAGGGCATATGTCGTCCACTTCTAGTTATTTCATCAGAGTTATTGTATTTAGTTTATTGTATGGTTTGGAGTTTTGGACTGGGAGGTTTTATCCAGTCTTATTTATTTTAGCACTTGATTCATGTTCAGTATTTGTTTACATTCCTATGTGTGGTGAATGGTTTATTTTTTTTAGATGGAAAGAAATGGATTTACTTGGTTTTATTAAAATTGGAAATGTTTTGACACCTAGCTTAATTTTATATTAGGTGATTAATATGTTAAAAAGTTTTTCGACAGTGATGCTGAGAATGAACCAACTGAATATCCTCTTTTAAATTGGTAGAGGACTGATCACCCTATATTTAATTGGGCGGGGTGTCACATCCCATTCTTCAAAACTCATACCCCACTCGAGATAGTCTACGTCTTCCATTGCAAAAGCCTCTATGGAAACTGACATGGTTTAAGTGTGTGAGTGTGTGTGCGCATCTTGATGTTCTTGAAGTGTTATTTTCTTGAGAGATACTTGAAACTGTTTTTGTAAGCCTATATTGATAATGGATATCATTTTAAGTCCTAAATATACATCATCTATGTAATGAGGTCGTCCCACAATACAAAACTCACGATCCAAACTAGGAAAAATGAAAATATTACACTTCAAAACTCACAGGTTAAAATCTAATTCTAAAGAGTTGAATTGAATGGTCGAATAGTTTTAGGGATCGATAAAGGGATTAAGTATTAAATATTAAAAAAAACAGTCTTATGATGATTTTTCAGTTGCCCATATTTTCTTATGCTAATAATCAACGAAGGATAATCTTATGCATTGCGACTTACTATTTCAGGCACGACTTAAGAAGATGATGTTCTAGCTATTAACTTTTTGTTAATATTAATTCCATAAATCATTATTATGCTTCGATAGTAAGTTAAAAACTGGCATAGTTTAAGATTTTCAGGTGCATGTACGGCAGTGATTATGAATTCTCATGGTTTGTGAAGACTGGCACTAGAAGAAAAAGTCCGTTCCACGACACCTGATATGTGTCGTGAAAATGTTTCCACGACACATTTTTTGTAGTCGTTGAAGGGGGGTGTCGTAGAAAGTTACCTGCTATGTAGACACCTTTGTGGTGTCGTAAAACGATTTCACGACACCTTCCAAGTGTCATTGAAAAAAATATCCACGACACCCAGTTACTAGTCGTAAAAGTCATTCCACAAAAAAACCTTCCACGGCTACTTATTATGTGTCATGAATATTATTTTATGACTGAAGCTACATGTCGTTAATATTATAGACGAAAAAATATAAGAGTCGTAATTATCCTTTTACCTTCGACGGCTACTTATTATATAAAACATGTCGTTAAAGGTGTATAATTTTTTTTCAAAAAAAATAGATTCTTAAATACCTATTACTTATACTAACATTAACATATTCAAATACATGATTGTGTCATAATTGGCAGTTCCACAATTCTTGAAATTTAAAACAAACTTACATAATTAAGAGGAACTCATAAAATGTACTCATAGCCATAATATCAAAGACATGTCCAAAACAACAGAAGTAATAAACATTTGGGTGTTACAAGCTACATAGAAACATGGGATTAAGATGAAACAAGCATAACCTATCAAGTTAAAATGAAATCTCCCTTAAAAAAAACTAATAGCATCCTTAAAAAATATTCCTCTTAAACTGTCTTCTACATCTTCAAAAAATAAGTACCTAATCAGAAAATAATTTTAGTAAATACTCTTATAAATTAACAACACACTTGTAATAAAAAATTAATAATCAAAATATACCTTCAATCCAAAAATAAATGAAGAAACACCATACCCACTTGATTCCTTAAGTCTTCCTGACATCGATACGAGAGAATGTCAAAACAAAATTCTTATAATAAAGTTCAAGAACTATAACTATTCCACTCACATAATTGGTCAAAATGAATGTATCGGTGTGGCCATGCTATGGTACTTCCTTTTGCATCATCAAATGTGGAAAACGCATCCGAGTACTGAAAAACTGGCACTTTGGCCACTAAAATTTCAACAACCCATACTTTATAGCAATCAGGTCCAAGGATTTGATGGTGCACTAGTGACTTCAGGTCTGCAGAATCAAGTTTTGCACTTGTCACTCTTCTCCGGTCCCTAACTAATGTATCAATTTACTGGTAGAATTACTTTTTGGAACACTTTGTACACATGCACTGTCTTGATTGCTCTAACAAATAGTACAAAGAAAATAATTAAAAATAATTATTAATGCAACTAGTAAAATAATTTACACTTAGATAATTCATTAACAATAACATGTGGAGTATGTGCATGATTATGCATGGTGTCTCCACCACCATCAGGTTGACCACATTGAAATTGCAAGTGAAGTAGTTAAAAAAAATAAAGGAAAAACTAAACGTATTGATTCATGTTTAGTTTAAAAAAAATATCACATTTCGTTCATTTCCTTGTGCCATTCGACTTTCCATGTGCATCTTCCATTCCAGAAGTTGTTGAATTTGATTTCCAAGACCCATTACCCTTACATTGCTATGTAATGACGCATCTACCTTCCTAGGCATCACCCCAAATCCAAAACCAAGGACATGACTTGGACGTTCATGATGAAGCACCTTCACTACTGCATCATCTCTCAAGGATATTGAGTCATGAGATGGAATTTTTTCCACCTTTTCCTAAACAAATATAAGAATTCAACCTATTACAAAAATATATTAAACACATTGTAGCTAAAAAAATCGTAAAGTATTGTGTAAGTGTTTAAATCGTTACTATTACTTCACCGACAACTTGATTAACCGGGTCGCCATTTTCTCTCCTATGTCCCCTTATCCAAACATCAACAGGAAGTATAGTTTTATTTGGGTCTTCAACTTTCTACAAAATTTTAGAACACAGAATTACCAAATAATGAAAGCTATTTATGAATTATAGGACTTTAAAAGGGGAAACATACCATATTTTCCTTGAGTCTTGCATAGCCTCTATGACTAGTTGTGTGTGGATGGATTTGCTTTGCTCTAGCCTCCTTATTGTTTTCACTTGTTTCCTATTAAAATAAGATAAAACATATATAATTGCAAGAAATACGAGAATACTAAAAAGGGACTTTAGTCTATTGATAAAAATAAAAAATAAATAATAAAATTCACTTACATCAAATTCATGTGACAAACGAGATTTAACAAATTCATCCCATTCATTTGACTTCATTTTTTTTTTGGGGGGGGGGCACTTGAGCAATGTAAGATGGCGAGTATAATTTGGTCATTTAGCTTCTTCTCGTATCTGCGTTGATAATTTTGACTTATAATCTTTTCAAGCTCTGCCCGTCTGACCCAAAACAATGGCCTTCTGGCATTCTTCAAGGTTATATTTTTGTTGCATGATACAAAACAAATACACAATATTAGTTACAATTAAATATGTATAAAGTTAATTTCAAATATTACATAATAGTGTAAAGGCATTTATAAACTAATTGTAAAATACTAGCATGAAAATCAAAGGAATTTAATAGAGAGAAAAAATACTCACTGTAACAAGCTCCCATATTTGATCCTTGATGTCAATTGTCACCTTATCCCAACTTTTATGCATTAATGGTACGCATTCTCGTGCTAAAATCCCAATTATAGAACTAAGATGGATGGAATTTAGTCCAATTGGTTGTCGAAATTTATTGAATTCTACCTTTTTACGGTCTTTTACCCCAGTTGTAGTTACGTTTAATTTTGATGGCCACCGCTTCTTTTTTCTTCCATTCTCAACAGAATCTATATTGGGTACTTCATCTGCATAAATTTCTTCTGCCGAATGTGAGTTAGAGATTTCACATGATAATCTTGCACCCTCATTCTCCTTGCATGTACTTCATCTCGATCTCTTACCCCTAGCAACCTGTTTTGAATACACACAATATACATGGAATGTAGTGTAAATTATATGGGATTCAACAACATTTATTAGAAAGTTCAAATTGAAGAGTATTTTTTAACAACAAATTTTTCATACTTTAGGGGGGTCTTTGCAAGCCTGGCCCTAAGGATTTGGGGGCGTAAGGAAAAGTTTTGAAATGGGACCCTTGAAATATCGGAAAAAAACGGACGTTAAGTAAACAAATATTTTATTCAAGACAAAATTTAAAAATATTGACATTATGTGTTCTGAGTAATTGTTTTGCCGAGCTTGGTATGTAGCCGTCTTTCAGATAAGGGTGATGATATGTTGAATATTAAGCGCGCGGATGAGAGAGAAGACTTCTTCGCCAGTTGTAATGAAAAGCTTTAAAATCTTCTCGATAAGTTTTCCAACTCTCCATGTTTTCTGCCAACCACGATATATGTCATTAATATACACATAAGATTGGTTAAAAAGATGTAAGATTGTGGAATGGTGGAACACATGTCCCATTTAAGACTAGCATTCCATTCAAACACATTTGCAATCAAGAAAAAACAGAGTATATAGAGGTATTTTCCATGGAAAAAAAGGCAATGCCAATCAAACACACCTTAACATTTTATCCTTGAATTTTGTTATATCTACCTCAAATATTCAGAATTGTTATTTTGATATTAAAACTTTCATTGCCTAAATTTCAATTTTCGCAGTCATGCAATCTGGATTTTGAACAAACAACTTTTCATTATTTGCCATTTTGTTCTGAAGTTATCTTATTTTACATAGACGTGTAGTTGGTTTGTTGAGAAGTCTACTAACTTCTAATATAATTTTCCCAGATTTTTTAATTTAAAAAAAAACAAATTACATGCTGATTGGTTACTGAGTAAAATGTCAGATCCATGATGATTGGTTACTCAGAGTACCTTAAATGCATCCTTTGTTAGTGAACAAAAGAAATCATATGACCAACCTAACAAGAGGAACATCATTGGGTCACTAAAGTCATACAAACTGTTTTCAGTGACCTTTAAAGAAAGGTCTAACATCAGTATGCAACTTCATTAGCTTAAAATATAGAAAAAGTAATATGTTGGACTATAAAACAAATCACAATAAAATTAAGTGAAGTTTGTGTTTTCAAAAGCACAATTTGGACGCAATGCATAATTAACATCAGTGGGGATTCATGCATCAATGAAATATTAGTATAATTTTGCACAATCAACATTAGGCACCCACATGAATAAATAAATAAAAGTTGAGAAGGGAAGAAGTCATATAAAATTCCTAAAAAAACATCAGATCCTATGAAGAAAATGTTAATAATGGTAGATCATTCAGAAAAATGCAACAAGATTGTGAAGTTCGACACACGTGCTTATGGCTACAGGAACAACAAATTCACAAAGATAAAAACTAAATTACAAGAGGAGAATGCATGTCCCTTTATATTACATTTAATAATAAAAATTAACAAAACAAGACATTAAAATGTCTTAAGTTTTGATCCAAATCCAACAGATTGGGCACACATATTGAACAATGGATTGATATAATAGTGGGGCTAGCCTTATAAATGGATCAAGTTTTGATTTAAATACAACATATTTGGATCCAATAATTTAATGGATCTATAAGTAGATCAACTGAATCAAGATTTATTAAGGATTACTAGAGTGTTTGTGGTTAAAGATAACATGGGCACATCGGATTCAACTCGAGCGTTTCTTGACGATGTTAAATGTAAGGTCATCAAGGTTGGATTCGTTGTTGTCACTCGAGCTAGTGATGGAAGGCTATCACTTGGAATATTAGGAGAACTTTGTGAGAAAATTAAATAATTGAACACTCGATGACATGAGGTTATTTTGGTGACATCAAGAGCTCTTGGTGTTTGCCGCCAAGGGCTAGAATACAGGAAACTAGCTAACAGCAGCTTTGCTGACCTCCAAAGACCACAAGTGGAGCTTGATGGAAAGGCTTGTGCTGTTGTTGGAAAAAATGTTCTCATGGATATCTACGATGCATTTTTTAGGAAGGTTGATGTGACACCAGTTTAGCTTCTAGCTACCGATAATAATTTTAGGGATTCATATTTTAGGGAGTAACTAATTGAGATAGTGAAATTATTATTGGCTTTAATGGTTGTTCATATATTTAGTGAAAATGATGATGTTAGCACGAGGAGAGATCCATATGAGGATCTGTGGTTTGATTATACTTAGTTGTCGTATAGGATATTAGCTTCTGAATGCCAAATGCTGAATAGGAATGGTCAATGTGGAAACCTGAATGGTGGAAATTTTATATGTTTTTTGGTCTGAATGAAATTCTGAAGGAATATAGTTTGTGTACAAGTATTTAATTCTAAGTGTTGAATACATTTTTTTTACCGTTTACTGTTATTATTTATTTATTTTAACTGTTTTACATTGGTGCTCATTAACAGAAAAAACAAGTAAACTTTTTAAAAAATTTATTTTTTTTTGGTAAATAAATGAATCAATAAACCAAACCCGCCTAAGGGGGCGGAACCCGTACACAGGAAGTATACAAAATAACAAATAACAGGAGCCTAAGCCCAAAGGGAGTCTCGACAAGGACCTAAAACTCCTCCAAGAACTCTAGGAGGTGGGATAACGACGATACATGCCTTTTCAAGTACCAAGAAAGTAAATGACTAAGTAACCTGTACCGAATTTGAGCAGGGTCAAGATCTACCCCCTCGAAGCACCTCCTATTCCGTTCCTGCCAGACGGTCCAAAAAATACAATGAGGAACCATCCTCCAGACCACTCTAGGACCAACCCAACCCCTGGGCCTCCTCCAGGATGCCAACAACTCAACCACCGTACGCGGCATAGCCCAACGAATATGACACATGGTGAAGATCAAATCCCAAAGAGTCGCGGTCACCTGACAGTGTAGAAGAAGATGATTGGTCGTCTCCTCCTCCTTTTTACATAACCAACATCTGCTGACCATCCTCCTCCCTCTGTTTTGAAGTCCCTCAATAGTCAAGATAGCCTGTCTAGCGGCAGTCCACACGAAGAAACTAACCTTGGGAGGCGACTGGCTCTTCTAAATGGTCTTCCACGGAAAATTCCCTCCCCCTCGGCCCCTCAGCACCTGATAATAATTCTTAACTGAAAAACAACCATTTTTCGCGCTGGACCACTTCAACCCATCGACCCCGGAGGATGGAATTGGCGCCAACCGCAACCACTCATAGAACTCTTCTGCCTCCTCCAACTCCCAATCACGGAGACCCCTCCTAAACTTAGGGTCCCAAACCACACGACCCCCTACCCTTCTCCTATGACCCTCAATTGACCCCTCTACATCCCCGGGAAGAGATTCTCTAAAGATCCACCCTCTCCCCATTTATCCTTCCAGAATCTGATTCGCCTCCCATTCCCAAGCTGGTAGCTACTGAGTAAAGAGAACTCACCCCACCTCCGAGCAATAAACCTCCACCATCCCATCCCATGAGCAGAACGCCCCACCGTAGGCCCCCATCCAAGACGATCGACCCCAAACCTAGCCACCACCACTTTCCTCCAGAGTCTGTCTCCCTCCCTATGAAACCGCCACAACCACTTCCCCAATAGAGCCTGGTTAAAGTGAGCTAAACTCCTTACCCCGGCCCCACCCAATTTTAGCGGCATACACACCTCATCCAACCTTACCAAACAGTATTTGAATTCGTCATCGTTACCTCTCCACAAGAAATCCCTCATCAACTTCTCTAGCCTCTTACCAACGGAAGACGGTAAAGGCAGCACCGACATAAAATATATCGGAAGGCTCGATAACACACTTTTTATCAATGTCAACCGACCACCTTTGGAAAGAAAACTATGCTTCCAACCAGCTAACCTCCTTTGTACCCTCTCGAGAACCGGTTCCCACATCGACGATGACTTAAACTTAGCCCCCAATGGAAGACCAAGATAGGTAGATGGGAGCGATCCGACCCTACATCCAAGAATACTAGCCAAATAATCCACATTACCCACATCTCCCACGGCAATCATCTCACTCTTCCTGATATTGATATGTAATCCCGACACAGCCTCAAAACACACCAGCAACATCCTTAACGTCTTCACCTCAACCTCAGAAGCCCCACAAAATATAATAGTGTCATCCGCAAACAGAAGGTGGGACACCTCGACCGGATGGGAGTTACGGCTCCCAATCAAAAATCCCGAGACCAGACCGCCCTCCACCGTACGATTCATCATCCGAGAGAACGCCTCCATGACCAAAATAAAGAGGAATGGGGACAACGAATCGCCTTGCCGCAGACCCCGCGAGCTCGAGAAGAACCCTTCCGGAACCCCATTAACAAGGACAGAGAATTTGACAGAGGAAATACACCTCATCATCCACCTACACCACCTCACCCTGAACCCCATCCTCCTGAGCAAATAACCAAGGAACTCCCAGCTCACATGATCGTAAGCCTTCTCAATATCAAGTTTGCAAATAATACCCGTAGCACCGCCTCTTATTCTGGACTCTATGCACTCGTTAGCCACCAAGGCCGCATCAAGGATCTGACGGCCCCCCACAAAAGCGCTCTGGGCATCCGAAATAAGAGGATCAATAACCTTTCTAAGTCTCACTGACAAGACCTTAGATATGAGCTTATACATGCTGTTAACTAGGCTAATAGGCCTGAAATCCCTCACATCTGTCGCACCTCCTTTCTTGGGGACCAAAGTAATGAATGTGGCGTTCAAACTTCCCAAAAAATACCCCCTGTCATGGAACTCGCTAAAGACAGCCATCACATCCGTCCTGATCACTGACCAACACTGCTGGTAAAAAGCCATAGTGAACCCGTCCGGACCTGGCGCTTTATCTCCGCACATCGACCTCAACACTTGGACCACCTCCTCCTCTGTAAATAATCTTTCCAACTGATCCGTCTCGGCCCTCGAAATACTCGGCACTGGAAGCCCATCTATCTTAGGACGCCAGGGCTCATCCTCCGAATACAAACGCTCATAAAACTGACTGATTCCCCTACGGACCTCGTTCTCCTCTGTGTACTCCACATCCCCTATAACAACATTCCCGATATGGTTAAATCGACGATGAGAATTAACCGCGCTATGGAAAAATTTAGTATTGTTGTCTCCTTCCCTAAGCCAAAGATCCCTAGACTTTTGTCTCCACCTAATCTCTTCCTGGAGCAATTTCCTCCCCACCTCCCTAATCTTCTCTTCCCTAGACACTCTTTCGTCCCCCGACAGGCCACCTGACCCTTCTTTCTCATCGAACACCCGAATATCCTCCATAGCCTGCTCAATCATAGCCCCCATATTCCCGAAAACATCTCTATTCCACCGAATAATGTCCCCTTTGAGGCGGAACAATTTAGACGCCAATCTGAAGCTCGCATTCCCTTCCACCTCATACCCCTGCCACCACTGTCGCACCCTCTCCAAGAAATCCTCCTCCTTTAGCCACATATTCTCAAATCTAAATGGAGTCCTCCCCCTGCCGGCCCCACCACACTCCAACAGAATAGGCGAATGATCAGAAGTAATACGAGGTAAGCAAGATTGAATAGTTCCCGAAAAAATCTCCTCCCACTCAATAGAAAGTAAAAATCGATCGAGTCGAGAGAGAGATGGATCGTCCCTACGACTAGACCACGTGAAGCCCCCTCCCTGTAAAGGAAGGTCAACTAAAGCCAACTCGTCGATGAACGACGCAAAATCTCTCATATAAGAATTCGACCTCCCCCCACCGCTCCTCTCTGAGGGAAAACGAACGATGTTATAATCTCCCCCTGAGCACCATGGAACATCCCACACACTCTTAACTCCTGCCAATTCCTCCCACATCTCCCATCGCAACGAGTCCTCAACTGGACCGTAAACCCCAGAAAAGCCCCACACGAGCCCATCCTCTACATTTCTGAATAAACAAGAAAGAGACCAAGTACCCACTAAAGCATCAATTTTTTCCACCACTCTGTTATCCCACATTAAGACGATCCCTCCTGATGCCCCCTCTGAATCGAGGCAACACCACTCTATCCTGCGGCCTCCCCAAATAGATCGTACCATCTCATTATTCATAGACCCCAACTTCGTCTCTTGCAGGCAGACAATATCCGGTCTCCACCGTGAGAGAGCACCACTAACCACTCCTCTTTTACCGAGGTCATTCAACCCCCGCACATTCCAAGTAATGATTCATAACTTCATTGGAAACTGCTTTAGAGTCCTCCCTCCCCCCTCCCCACCCCTTCTGCTTTCTCCCTTCTCCTCTCCTCTATGTTACGGAACACCTTAAAGGCCTCCTTTTCATTCCCCTTGAATGTAATCCCTAAAAATTTGCTAAACCCTCCTATCACACTAGAGACCCATTATTCCTTCTCTCTCTCCATGCCCCTCTCTGATAGCCTCCCCCCTAGCATCCCCCCTTCCCCGGCTGATGCTCCTAATTCAACCCATAACCCCGGTGACAAATTTTCCAAATTACTTAACTTATCCTGCCCACCCTCCACCATCCCCGAGGCATTCATCGAACCCTGAGTAAAAGTCCCCCCGACTAACTCTCCATCACCCTCTTCCGCAATCGTGCACAGGGAATCCCCTCTTTGAAGTAACGCCCCTAATGAGCGTACTCTATAACTTCCCACAGCCACCTCTGAAGATGAGGCTACCCCATCGTAGTAGCAATCACCTCCCGAGTCAACTTTATTTCCTTTGACACCCACATATTTAGCCTTAAAATTACCCTGAACACCAACCCCTTTATTTTTGAGATTTTTTCGAAAAGCTCCATATTTTAGTACCTGACCCGAATTAAGTGAAGGCCCATTCATTTTCAAACAGGACCTTTGTTTATAATTTTTACCGATGACATCATCAGTTTGCACCAACTTAGTATAACCCCCTATGCCCCCGTTAATAGACTCGCCCTCCATCAACAACTTCTGAGAACCATCTAAGATCCCACATTTATTAAAGGACCCCAAAGTCATACCCTCTGTACTTTCTACACATTGGTGACACCCATTTAAAATGCGCCCATCGTTTGATTTCCTCTTTTATTTATCAGCACCCCGCAGATCAACATATAGGCATTGAAGATTTTTTTTTTAAAGTACTGCAGTGTCTGCCACACTCCCTACAGTAGTGCAGACTTTATTCCCTTTAAAAGAAGGCCCTGACTTACGTTGGACTACTGCCACCCTTTTTATTAATTCTGGACAAGACTTCTTACCAACCCCCCCATCACTTACTACGTTTAGTCCCTTAGACAAAGTACCTCCAGCAGACCTGTTTACATCTCCACACGGCACCATGCAGCTGCTGTCAACATCACCCACGTGCCCTTGGTACCCCGGTAACGAGATAGCGTTCAGCATCAACGGATCAACCACCACCGCCGTTGCCAACATGGGTTCCAGACCCACGCCTGCAGGCTGCCCGGCCACTGATGCCTCCGAGAATTCCTCACCTGAGCGGGCATTCCCGACTTGCACAGCATCGGTGGTTCTGTCACTGCCAACGGGTAGACTCCCAGCTGCCTCTTCGGCATGTTCAAAATTTTCCAAATGTAACTTCTTGGTTAGCACCGCACAGATGTTTCCAGCGCCCAAATCTTTACGTCTATCACCTGTGGATTCATCACCCAAAATAAACTCATCCCCACTTGAATGAGCACTATTGCCCAGTGAAATAGCCCCATCTCGCATGCTTACAGTGCCTGAAGGATCCGCCACCTGCTCACGCCACAATCCAGATCCCGCCGGCTCCTTCCCGTCATGGGCACCCACGACCGGGGTGATACTAACTGCCGGGTCCGTGACCCGTTTCAAGAACTGCACTCCACCCATATGCTGCCCTACAGAGCTGTTACGGACCTGCTTCAACTTCACCTTCTTAGTCCCCGGCTCATTACCAGCTAGTTTAACAACTTGAAATGAACAAGTCGGAGCTTTCTCAACATAGATTGGAAGAGAAAAAACCCAACCCCCAGCTTGGATAGAAATCATCTCCGGAATATACTCAGCCCCTTGGACCAATATCCTGGCCCATCTCAGCTCAACCCCCTTCTGAGTATCCTCATCAATGTTCAAGAAGCCCCCACACCCGTTACCAATAGCCTGAAACACCTCCATGCCCCACAAATGCAGAGGCAATCCCTCAACCCTAATCCAACGCGATGATGGACTTCTACCAACTTTAGAACAACCTCCCAGTGTATGCCACTTATCAAGTAACAAAGGTACTCCATACACTAACCATTGCTTCATCCCCAGGATCCTATTAGCTTCCGACTCCGACGCAAAAATAAAGCAGAAACAGGTAGAGTTAAAATATCTCACCACCACTCCACCTCCAGTTCTCCAATTACTATTAATCCACAGCTTCATCTTCTCTAACGACGGTGGTAAACAACCTTCATTGCCAACTCTCCCCACCAGAGCCCTCTTGAAAAAACAAACTCTAGACAACCAAGAGTCATCCACAATGGAGAGTTTACCTTTCGAAAAAGGATCGACTTCCACACTTAGCGGAGAAAATGGCCATAGCTCCACCTTAGCCGCTTCAAGATACGATTTCACCATATCTCTTTTTTTATGGAGTACCTTAGCTCCACCTTATCTCCTCAATAGATGTAAATCTCTTTAAATTTTACTTGAGAAATCTTAGGAGCCTTCAGCATTACACATTCACGGACTTTCGCTTAATGTTGAATGCCAACTCTCATTCAGCTATAATAGGTAAAGACAATCACATAATAATACCTCTTACTGCTGAACGAAGGTCTGTTCAACATAGGTAAAAGCAAACACTCCTTTAGTCAGAGAAAATGGCTAAATTTTCTACATAGTATAAAGTGAATTCATCTCCATGTCAGTATGCATAACTTGAATTATTTGAAGGGTAAATTGCAAGAGGCCCCTTAAACTATGGCTCCAATCACAATAATGTCCTAAACTATAAAAAAGTCAAATACCCGTTTGTGTTGCAAAAATCCTTTTTAGCGACTCATAGGGGGAAATTGCAAATGAATAGAATAATTGGAGTTTTGTTTTTCTAAATAATAGTTCTTGGGGGCATTTACCATTGGTGTATCAGTTAAGGGGTTTCTTTTAATTTACCCTAATTATAGTATACCTAATAGAAGTATAATTTTCTTTTAGGACCCCGTAAAATCATCTCTTAATACTGTAAATCCTTTAATTTTTATAACTAAACAAACTTTTTGTACAAGTGTTTACAATAATATTGGGTCACGCCAGGATGAGATTAATGTGATATTTTTGTTCCCGGTCTGAGATGTTGAACAGACCCTATGATTATCTCTTGGGTAGCTATGGCCGTTGTGCCTCAGTCTGATATTCACCGTCTTAATGTGGGTACTACGATTTTTCAAAATGCACTACTCCCATTCCTTTTTATCAGGCCCTACTATATTAACCTATGGCTTTGTTTTACAAGTAATTGACGCCATGGTTCTTATATATATGATTTGGTTTTTCAGTTCTCCTGAAAATAATAGACACCAAACACCAACCCTCGATTACAACACAGATGAAATACTTATTTGATCCCTTTGTTACAAATTCTTCATATGCAATTCATACATGTTGTGACTAAAACATCCAACTACATGACACCTTCAATCCAATTTGACCTCCTAATTCCTAACACACACAGGCACTTCTAAGAAGAACCGTATTGGACATACATGAATTGGGTAAATCTACAAACTTTCCATGAATAAAGGCTCTCGCTTTTTCCCTCTCGCTCTCTCAACAAAGGACACCTCCACTACGATGTCCACAGGAATAAAGGCTCTCGCTTTTGCTAGCAATAAACTAATCAGTTCATGATACTAACTCATTTTGTTTCCCACGGTAACTTATGCATTCATAATTCAGTTTTTAAATGTATTGTTTGACATTTAATGTATATGTTCCAAGCATGAATTATTTGAATATCACTGATTTTTCCTTTACTAATCACTGATTTTCCCTTAAAGTTCATAAGAACTGATCACTGATTTTTGGATATTAAGCTTTTAAATTTCTAAGAAATGATCAGTGATTTTTCCTTTACTTTACCAACCAGTAATCAATATGAAAATTCATAAAAACCAAACTGAAACTCTAATTCTGATAACTTACTGTTACAATATAACCCCAACAATCCAAGGTTAACCACTTTGAAATTCTAAGAAGACCATTAAGAACAAAACTAAATGAGGCCAAATTCCATGGATAAATGTTTTGGTCCTAGAAAGAGTCAACTGCTTACTAATCAAGATCAAAATTTGTAAAGAAAAACAGGAACCTACGGATAGAGAGTTCCAATCCCCTTTTCTTACATTTTAGCTACATGGGGTTTAGATAAATAATAAAATAAAAAAGGTATAACATTTTGAGGTCTAAAATAAACAAAATAGAGCCATTCTCATAAATTCTAGAAGCTTTTTGAATTTTTGTCTTGCATTGGTTGTTGTAAATTTTGAATAAGGGAGATTTTATATAAGTAAACAGAAATTTACTTTACAAGTGTTATTATTAAGTTAACTTTAATTGGATTTACATGTCAATATATCTATATACAAATTTTGGTGCATTGTTTTCAATAGTTTTGATAACTCGGATGTTTAATAGCAGAATGTATCTGAATGTCACAAATCAATAGCATTGTGGCAAGACATCTAGAATCGGCCCTAATGGCTAAATTTTCCACTTATTCACCAACCAAAATTAATATCTATACAAAATTGAAACAACATCAATAAATTGCAAAGTATTAGTGTTTGGCTGATATATGACAATTACAACAATTATGAAAAATAAAATGCAAAGTATACTCTTAAATCATATCATTCTACCTGTTCTAAATTAACCTAAGCTGGACTCGTGAATGGGCATACTACCGAACAGAGGGATAGTGCAACCCCATTTTAGATAAGTGATCAGCATAGAAAGTAGTGTGATCAGCATCTCTATTGTCTCCCTTATTTTTTGAAAAAATAACCCTTGATAAACCCTCTGTGATTCCTAATTGCATGTTTTGGTATCTCAATTATTGCAAGGGAGATTGAAAATCCTAGTAACACCTAACACAATTTCACACAAAATGCTTCTGCATTGTCTAACACAAAATGCCACACAATTTGACAGTAAAAATCATATTCACATAATGCCTAAAACAAAACCATTCTGTATAAAAGCATAAATAAATAACATTCTTTATATTCTTTATATATTTTCATATATAAAGAATATAAATAATGTTATGTATAAAAGCATAAAAAACTAGTACAGTATCAAGCCATATAAACATAAAACTGTATAATAATACAGTATCATTTCTCTGTTTAAATCATTTTTTGGAGTATCAATTCTCTGTATACTAAGTAGTTGCAACATTATATTATTATAAACAATTGCAAATTGAACATAAGGAAATTGATTTTACAACTAAAACGAATTTGTATAATGCAAAAATTTCCAGTTGTAGCCTCTTTAAAATTTCCAACAGCAATCTCAGACATTTGAACCCCTATTTTAAACTAAAAACAACTCAATAATCAACATCCAAACTATACGGTGCAAAAAATTAACATCATCAAGACGATTAAGTTGATTAAGTTTCAAAATTTAATCAAGACAACAATACATATTCAGAAAATCAACATCCAAATTATACGGTGCAACTATATTGTTTAATGTGATGTTAATCCAAACTAGACTGTTAAAATTCATCTGGATACAAACTAAATTATTTCATTCATAGATTCTAGATCTAAAGATTGAAGAAATTTATAACAAAGATTGAAGAATCATTACGTGCTTGGTATTTTCAAAGTTAATCTCATCTTAATATAGGTATGAGTATCATTTTCACATTTGACCAGTATGTCTTATGTATGTATTTTCTATTCATGGAAATGTACCAAAAGGCCTAAAAGAAACGAAGAATCATTTAACATAGAAGATATTACTAGGTATTGTTATGGAACATTACCAGAAACTGTATATGTGAACAAAAATTGAAAAACTACCCAATCAAAAAATTATTTACCGTGATCGAATAATATCATAAGTCCACTAATAGGGGACCAAATTTCACTAATCACAAGTATCTAGTGGGGTGCCAAATCTTGAAAAGAAGACTAGATGTAATGAAGGAAATCCCTTAGTCAAAATAAAAAGAAAAAACCAGTCTTATGCTTGAGAAGGGTATATGTGATAAACAAGGATGCTATAGGAGGATAAATGTAATAAACAAAGAAATTTTCTCTCTTCCCATGTTTAATATCATTTGAACATATTTACCCCACATTCTTTTCAAAATTGAATTCTTAAGTGCCCTTGAATGCATCTAAATGAAAAATAATGGAAAAACATTCTTCATCTATCCAATTCCAACTGGTTGGGATAAAACAATATTTGAGTTGGCCTAAAGATCATTATATTACAAGCAGATTTCTTAATAAACATCAGATAGAAAAATCTATTATGACAACTGGCCAACCCATGCACCTGAATATGCGAAAGTAAACCTATTAATGTGTTGAAAATCATTTATCCCAAACAAAACCTATCTATGTACTCTTATTTATGATCCTCTTTTTTTATTCTGATATTAATGAAAATATGTTATTGGTTTGGTATTTTAGACAATCCATCTGAGTTATCTTTTGTCCTATTTAAAGAGTTGAGGAAAGAGGCTGAAAACATGCAACCAGTCTCACTATATATATCTTCGTAGACATACTAAATAGAAATCCTAAGCATCAATAACTTGATCTCAGCTAGGCAAGAAAAGAAAACACTAAATGAAAAGTAAAAGAAAAAAAGCTTCTTATTTTTAATTCAACCATTATTAAAATTTAAAATAATTTTTTCCAAACTTCATTGGAAAATTTGATAAGTTTATGAAAATAAGTAAACTAGAGTCTAAACATAAACCACAACAAGCGTAAAAAATTTATGAAAAATAAGTAAATCAAAGTCTAAACATAATCCTAATCATCCACTTCATACTATAGATTAAGATTCAGACGATCAAGCATATAACTGGAGGGACACAATTTGGATTGGGAATGAAATAAAACAAAAACATACATGAAATAAAACATATACTAGATTGGTTAGAATGAAATTAAACCAAAACCTAAATGAAATCAACCTTAAAAAGAAATACCTGGAGGGATGATGAGAAGAAATAATAAATTCTACCAACTACTTCATTTACACACTCAGCCAGCTGTAGAATCAATACATAAGGTTGTAATGTATTTCAAGTACAATATGCACATAAATATACCAGAGAAAAATTACAGTTATGTTATCAGCATGAGCATTTTTATTGCGGCATTCTACCAAACATCTTGCGTGCTTACGTTAAAAACGGTTTATGTGATTACATTTGTTAATTTCATCCTAAATAATCAACAACAACAACTAAACCAATAGCAATTTAGTCAAAAGCTACAAGGATATCAAATTACCCATCACAAATAATCAATACCAGCAATTAAAACAATAAAAATTTAGCCCAAAGCAACAACAAAATAAAATTACCCATTTTCAATTAAGTTATTCACAGGAGAAAAATTAATATAATGCTTTATTTTAATAAATGAACATGTTTCTTTTGTTTTCCAAATTTTATACTGAAAATGAAAATTAAAAAATGAAAATGACTAAACAGACACAAACTTTTTCAAAATTCAAGAATCATGTTTTTTTTAAGATTTAAATTTCATGAAAATCAAATTGCAAACATAATTCTAAATTTTGAGTCCTTGTTCCATCCTAGAAAAGTCTTTTGAATCTAAAAAAAGATCAAATCTACCAATTTTGATGAAACACTATAAGGACACAAATTTCCAATTGAGTCCATATATAGTTTTGGCTGAATTTCGGACAAAAACATGTATTCATAGGAAAGTATTTAATTGTAATATTCTCAAGCCTATGAAGTGTTTGTTGAAGACGTAGCGACAAAGAGTATAAAGCTTCATCAAATATGCCGGTTTGCGTGCCTCGTTTCTACGTCGTCAACTATGGTTCCATGATCCCAAGGTATGAATGCAATTATGTATATATAGGAGTTTGGAACAAAGTTTATTGGGTGTTAGGTTTAATAAAAACCGTGTTTTACTTTCAGATAAAATTAATTAGAACTTTAAATTAAAGTATATAAAGTTTCTGGGCCAAAATCGAATTTTATAAAAAAAGTCTGAAAGTTGGTCGAAATGTCGTTCGAACGAGTTTTTCGTTCGAACCAGGTTTCGTTCGAACGAGTTTGCCAACGAGTCTAAACTGGTCCGTCGTTCGATATGTTGTTCGAACGAACTTTCTATTCGAACGAGGTATCTAATGAGATTCTAACAAAGCCCATACTGGTGCGTCGTTAGAAGTCTCGTTCGAACGAAATGTCGTTCGAACGAGCTGTCAGGCGGGAACAGTTTTTGGCAGTTTTTGGCAATTTTTCACCCACTTACCCACTTGGTTTTTAACCGACATTTTTAGACTTTATGAAGTGCGGGAATCACATTTTCCAAACTAATATTTCCATAACTTTTCCAACCTAGTTTATCTCTTAGAGAGAATTTGAGAGCAGAAATTGTTTAGGAAAATGTTCATGTTTTGAGTGAGATTTTTAGAGAAATATTTTCATCACTCTAGTGTTTACACCCAATTGAGTTTACTCCAAGTTCTATATAGTTATCAATTGCGTGGAGTGTGGCACCGGTTTTATCTCTTCCGTTTCAAAGAGAAGTTTTGGTTTGCTTCTACATCCATCAAAGAAGAAGACGTTTTGTTGCGATTCTACCCACTTGGAGAAAGGCTCCTTGCTCGGGTGACGGTGAACATATAAAGTCCTATCGGTGGATTCCGAGACCGCGGTGGTGTTCCGAGGTTGTCCGCTAGGAAGAGGTTTCTACGAGAAGAAGCGTCGAGGCTTGAGAGGGATCGAGTGAGTCGTTGTAAGTCTATCTGTCTTGTAATTGTAATTCCATATCTAGTGGACTTGTGGCTAGGGCCATCCGAGGTTTTTTCCCGTCTTGGGTTTTTCCTCGTACATCGCGACGTAGTGTGATATTGTTTATTTTATCTTGCATCATAATTTAGAATGCATGCTTAGGATAATTTCAAGATAAAATTTGTTTTATATTATCACACTCATTTAATTTGGGACTAAACTAAATATTGGGTAAATTTGGTTCATTCAAGTCATTTGCTAAAATTGGTTTCGCCTAACTTTGGTTAATTGATAATTATGACTTACGCAAATTCTAGGACTTGAGTTGGATTAATAATTATTTGGTTTAAGATTTTAATTTGTTTCAAGTAAATTAAAACTTGTTGTTGTTTTGGAAGTTGAACCATCACTTGATAACGCTTCGGCATCGATTTACATAAAAGGAAATTTTCGAGCTTTTTCAAATACGAGCCTTTTCAAATTGGTATCAAAACCAAAAACGATAAATTATTTCGTTAAGATCCTTTAGTTTTTTGGCTAAAATGGATTTTTCCCCATTTTCAAAATTTCCTATTTTCGATGGTTCAAACTACGCGTATTGGAAAGCGCGAATGAGATCGGCACTAAAATCTATCGACGAGAGAGTTTGGATGTCTGTTGTTACCGGGTACTCCCCACCAACTTACTTAGTTGAAAATGAACGTGTTATCAAACCCGCCGATAGATGGACTGAAAATGAGTTTAAACTTTCTAACTTTAATTCCCGTGGTTTAAATGCCTTATTTAGCGTTGTCGCACCGGATGAATTCCGACGTATTATGACGTGTGAAACCGCTAAAGAAGCTTGGGATATTTTACAATTAACTCATAAAGGAACTAGTGTCGTTAAAGCTTCAAAACTCCAAAACCTCACCACTCAATTTGAAACTATCAAAATGGATGAAAAAGAAACTTTTGATAAATTTTATGCTAGACTTTCTGATATTGTTAATTCATCTTTTAACTTGGGAGAGAAAATACCTGACGACCGTGTTGTAAAGAAAATTTTAAGGTCCCTACCCGATAGATTTATTCCAAAGGTGACCGTTTTAAATTCTTTACCCACTTTAGCCTCTACGAAATTAGAAGAGCTTGTAGGTGATTTACAAACCTATGAACTTGATATGTTTCCCTCTAAAACTGAATAGAAAATCGATAAGGGCGTTGCTTTAAAATCCCGAAAAGAGGTCAAACAAGTAGTAGAGAGCGAAAGTGATAGTGACTCGGAAGACATGGCTTTGTTTGCTCGTAAATTTAGAAAATTTCTTAAAATTAACAAAGGTAGTTTTAAAAATGATTTTAAGAAATTTGATACTTCTAAAAATGATAAAAGCGAGAAGTTTTCTAAAGCCGAGAAGATCCCTAAAACTAGTAATGACAATTTAGATAGGGACGAGTCTAATAAGTGTTTTGGTTGTGAAGGTTATGGCCATAGGGCTTTTGAGTGCCCCACTAAACTAAGGAAAGAGGGTTAACGACCCATTTCATATAATGCGACCCTTAGTGATAGTGATAAGGAAGAGAAGCCCGATTCCCCCACTAAGAAAAATTTTGTGGCTTTTATGGCTAGTCATGTGAGTGATAGTGAGAACTCATCGATTGATGAAACGATAGCACATGCCACTTCCAAGGTCATTGTACATGATTCTCTTATTTTTTATGATAGTGAGAGTGAAGAAGAAAGAGAGAGTGAAAATGAAGATGAGGTTGATATGAGTGAACTTCAAAATGCTTTTCAAGAACTGTATACAGAATCTATTAAATTGAAAAGAGCTAATTTGAAGTTAGAAGCTAGTTTAAGAGAGAGTGTCAAGGTCGTTGATGAAAATGCTTTAATAGAAGACCTCAGGACACATGAGAGGACTCTTCAAGAGAAGCTTGAATATGTAGAAGGCGAGAGAGATAGCCTTAGGGGTTTAATGGAATCCTTGAAAAAGGAGCTTCTTGCTTTTGAAAAGAGAAATACTTTATTAGAGTCTAACATTTTAGAATTACAAGATAAATTAAAAGACTCTAGTAATGTCAAATTTGAGTTGGAGTGTCGTTCGGAAAAACTAGATAAAATGTTAGGAACGATCCAAATTAAAAATGAAACCTGTGGTTTAGGCTTCAATACTTGTAATTAATTTACTCATAATGCCAAAACCAATGTTTTAGGAGAATCGTCTAGGAAAGATTTTAGAGATCACTCCTTAAGAAAATCTTTTCGACATGTTCTTACTTGTACGCATTGTGGTCGAAAAGGTCATCTTAGGAAATTTTGTTTAGATCTTAAACGAATTCCTAGAGAATCCCATAGTAAAGTAACCACGGTTATTAACGTTCCAACACCCCAAGATAGTCATTCTTCATTAATTTGGGTTAGGAAATCCGACTTGGTTGCCTTACAAAATTGGGATTTTGATTCTCATTTACTTTCACATGCTTCCTCCTTGCTAAATCTAAAGGATGAATGTGTTAGTGTTTTGCATACTTTAGCCTTTGTACTTCATGCTATATTCACATGCTAAATGTATGCTTGTTTAATCATTTTCTAGTCATTGCCTCATATCATATCGTATGCTAGAAATTATGACTTGTTTATCTTTTTGTATTATCTTTCTGTTGTTTGAATTAATTAAAAAATATAAAAAGACTTTTGTTTATCATTTGTGTTTTATTTTTTCATTTACGCTTAATGAAAAATACAAATGATTTTTGTTTAGTCTTTTGAGTATATATCTTTATTTTTGGTTAAAAATGTTAAAAAACTCAAGAAGATTTTTTTTGTGTGTATCTTAGTTTGACACACTTTAAGTGGCATATACGTGTGTTTGAATCCCTTCTTTTACGCTCCCACGTGGCTAGAACTTTTGGTTTAAATTTTCAATCCTTAAAATGTTCTTTACCATGTTTTATATGGAGTTGTTGGATTTTGTATTGTTTAAATGGATTCTATTTTTATATGCCTCTTTTCACACATGCACGAGCTCTTTTCAAATCTTAAAGTCACATGTTATATTTGAGGTTTTTGAGGTGTTCTCCTTTCAATCTAGTCATCTACATATCTATGACCTAGGAGGACTAGTGCATGTCAAAATCCGTTGCATGTGAGATTCGTGTGAAAAATGAAAAACATGATAAATAAATATGTGCACGGGGAAGGGCTCCGAAAGGATGAATTAAATCCTTTGCGATAGTAAGCCACCGTTGATTGGATCTAAAAGAAATACGTGATCCAAAGGCCTAAAAAGAGAATATTTGGCATTAAAAAGAAAGCAATTTCCAAGGCCTATGTTTGTTTGATATATTCATTCAAAAAACAAAAGAATATATATGCTTACTGAGGGAGAATTGGATGGTATATCAACGGTTTGCACAATGTCCGTTTATCCTAGTTGTCTTTAATGTCATGACTCTATTTGGTTTGTAGAATCACCATCATTCTAGGCTTGTATGTATTGTGTATGATTGTTCATTGAGTTCAATCTTTTTATTGACACATGAGGTTATATTTAACTGTGATGAAGTTTGCAATCAAATGAGAACTCCGTGAACATTTCTTAAGTGTTTGGGTCTAAATTTTCTTGTTGCTAGTTCACACCCCTACACTTCCGTTTCCATATATCACATTTTTGCCATACGAGTGTGCCAACTTATTGTATTTTGTGTCATGTGTGTGTTTATATCTATATATATATCCAAGTACTTATTAGTATATTTATAGTATATATATATATATGATATTTTTTTGTCTTTGCGTTGCTTTTATTGCCCATATGCTTTCATGTCTTTTCTTTAAGCTTCTACATGCTGTTTATTAGTTCTTTATCCTTTGCCTATTCCTGAACAAAAAGGGGGAGAATGATGATAGGGGGAGAAATGGTATGTATCTAATCCTATTATTATCGTATCTTAGTTTGGGGAGATTTATCTTAGGAGGAGACGTCTTTCTAAGTAGGTCATGTGGTTGAGAAAGGGAAAGAATTAATTTAGGGGGAGTAATTAATTAATTGCATTTAATATTTTGTTATTCCCTATGCATTTGATGAGTTTGCTTAAGTGTGCAGGAATTATTCTAAAAGCAGCATCTTTCAATGGCAAAGCGTTTGATCATTGGGTTGAGTCATGTTTATGTGGGTTATGTTTTGAGTCTAGTAGAGCTTGACGGCCCTTTAGGATTTTTGTTTAATTTTTGTCCCGGAATAGCCAAAGGGGGAGATTTGTAAGGACACAAATTTCCAATTGAGTCCATATATAGTTTTGGCTCAATTCCGGACAAAAACATGTATTCATAGGAAAGTATTTAATTGTAATATTCTCACGCCTATGAAGTGTTTGTTGAAGACGTAGCGGCAAAGAGTATAAAGCTTCATCAAATATGCCGATTTGCGTGCCTCGTTTCTACGTCATCAACTATGGTTCCATGCTCCCAAGGTATGAATGCAATTATGTATATATAGGAGTTTGGAACAAAGTTTATTGGGTGTTAGGTTTAATAAAAACCGTGTTTTACTTTCAGATAAAATAAATTAGAACTTTAAATTAAAGTATATAAAGTTTCTGGGCCAAAATCGAATTTTATAAAAAAAGTCTGAAAGTCGTTCGAAATGTCGTTCGAACGAGTTTTTCGTTCGAACCAGGTTTCGTTCGAATGAGTTTGCCAACGAGTCTAAACTGGTCCGTTGTTCGATATGTCGTTCGAACGAACTTTCTGTTCGAACGAGGTATCTAACGAGATTCTAACGAAGTCCATACTGGTGCGTCGTTAGAAGTCTCGTTCGAACGAAATGTCATTCGAACGAGCTGTCAGGCGGGAACAGTTTTTGGCAGTTTTTCACCCACTTCCCCACTTGGTTTTTAACCAACTTTTTTAGACTTTATGAAGTGCGGGAATCACATTTTCCAAACTAACATTTCCATAACTTTTCCAACTTAGTTTATCTCTTAGAGAGAATTTGAGAGAAAAAATTGTTTAGGAAAATGTTGATGTTTTGAGTGAGATTTTTGGAGAAATATTTTCATCACTCTAGTGTTTACACCCAATTGAGTTTATTCCAAGTTCTATATACTTATCAATTGCGTGGAGTGTGGCACCGGTTTTATCTCTTCCGTTTCAAAGAGAAGTTTTGGTTTGCTTCTACATCCATCAAAGAAGAAGATGTTTTGTTGCGATTCTACCCACTTGGAGAAAGGCTCCTTGCTCGGGTGACGGTGACCATATAAAGTCCTATCGGTGGATTCTGAGACCGCGGTGGTGTTCCGAGGTTGTACGCTAGGAAGAGGTTTCTACGAGAAGAAGCGTCGAGGCTTGAGAGGGATCGAGTTAGTCGTTGTAAGTCTATCTGTCTTGTAGCTGTAATTCCATATCTGGTGGACTTGTGGCTAGCGCCGTCCGAGGTTTTTTCCCGTCTTGGGTTTTTCCTCGTACATCGCGGCGTAGTGTGATATTGTTTATTTTATCTTGCATCATAATTTAGAATGCATGCTTAGGATAATTTCAAGATAAAATTTGTTTTATATTATCACACTCATTTAATTTGGGACTAAACTAAATATTTGGTAAATTTGGTTCATTCAAGTCATTTGCCAAAATTGGTTTCGCCTAACTTTGGTTAGATGATAATTATGACTTACGCAAATTCTAGGACTTGAGTTGGATTAATAATTATTTGGTTTAAGATTTTAATTTGTTTCAAGTAAATTAAAACTTGTTGTTGTTTTGGAAGTTGAACCATCACTTGACAACGCTTCGGCATCGATTTACATAAAAGGAAATTTTCGATCTTTTTCAAATACAAGCCTTTTCAAATTGGTATCAGAGCCAAAAACTATAAACTATTTAGTTAAGATCCTTTAATTTTTTGGCTAAAATGGATTTTTCCCCATTTTCAAAATTTCCTATTTTCGATGGTTCAAACTACGCGTATTGGAAAGCGCGAATGAGATCGGCACTAAAATCTATCGACGAGAGAGTTTGGATGTATGTTGTTACCGGGTACTCCCCACCAACTTACTTAGTTGAAAATGAACGTGTTATCAAACCCGCCGATAGATGGACTGAAAATGAGTTTAAACTTGCAAACTTTAATTCCCGAGGTTTAAATGCCTTATTTAGCGCTGTCGTACCGGATGAATTCCGACGTATTATGACGTGTGAAACCGCTAAAGAAGCTTGGGATATTTTACAATTAACTCATGAAGGAACTAGTGTCGTTAAAGCTTCAAAACTCCAAAACCTCACCACTCAATTTGAAACTATCAAAATGGATGAAAAAGAAACCTTTGATAAATTTTATGCTAGACTTTCTGATATTGTTAATTCATCTTTTAACTTGGGAGAGAAAATACCTGACGACCGTGTTGTAAAGAAAATTTTAAGGTCCCTACCCGATAGATTTATTCCAAAGGTGACCGTTTTAAATTCTTTACCCACTTTAACCTCTACGAAATTAGAAGAGCTTGTAGGTGATTTACAAACCTATGAACTTGATATGTTTCCCTCTAAAACTGAAAAGAAAATCGAGAAGGGCGTTGCTTTAAAATCCCGAAAAGAGGTCAAACAAGTAGTAGAGAGCGAAAGTGATAGTGACTCGGAAGACATGGCTTTGTTTGCTCGTAAATTTAGAAAATTTCTTAAAATTAACAAAGGTAGTTTTAAAAATGATTTTAAGAAATTTGATACTTCTAAACATGATAAAAGCGAGAAGTTTTCTAAAGCCGAGAAGATCCCTAAAACTAGTAATGACAATTTAGATAGGGACGAGTCTAATAAGTGTTTTGGTTGTGAAGGTTATGGCCATAGGGCTTTTGAGTGCCCCACTAAACTAAGGAAAGAGGGTAAATGACCCATTTCATATAATGCGACCCTTAGTGATAGTGGTAAGGAAGAGAAGCCCGATTCCCCCACTAAGAAAAATTTTGTGGCTTTTGTGGCTAGTCATGTGAGTGATAGTGAGAACTCATCGATTGATGAAACGATAGCACATGCCACTTCCAAGGTCATTGTACATGATTCTCTTATTTTTGATGATAGTGAGAGTGAAGAAGAAAGAGAGAGGGAAAATGAAGATGAGGTTGATATGAGTGAACTTCAAAATGCTTTTCAAGAACTATATACAGAATCTATTAAATTGAAAAGAGCTAATTTGAAGTTAGAAGCTAGTTTAAGAGAGAGTGTCAAGGTCGTTGATGAAAATGCTTTAATAGAAGACCTCAGGACACATGAGAGGACTCTTCAAGAGAAGATTGAATATGTAGAAGGCGAGAGAGATAGCCTTAGGGGTTTAATGGAATCCTTGAAAAAGGAGCTTCTTGCTTTTGAAGAGCGAAATGCTTTATTAGAGTCTAACATTTTAGAATTACAAGATAAATTAAAAGACTCTAGTAATGTCAAATTTGATTTGGAGTGTCGTTCGAAAAAACTAGATAAAATGTTAGGAACGATCCAAATTAAAAATGACACCTGTGGTTTAGGCTTCAATACTTGTAATGAATTTACTCATAATGCCAAAACCAATGTTTTAGAAGAATCGTCTAGGAAAGATTTTAGAGATCACTCCTTAAGAAAATATTTTCGACATGTTCTTACTTGTACGCATTGTGGTCGAAAAGGTCATCTTAGGAAATTTTGTTTAGATCTTAAACGAATTCCTAGAGAATCCCATAGTAAAGTAACCACGGTTATTAACATTCCAACACCCCAAGATAGTCATTCTTCATTAATTTGGGTTAGGAAATCCCACTTGGTTGCCTTACAAAATTGGGATTTTGATTCTCATTTACTTTCACATGCTTCCTCCCTTCCTAAATCTAAAGGATGAATGTGTTAGTGTTTTTCATACTTTAGCCTTTGTACTTCATGCTATATTCACATGCTAAATGTATGCTTGTTTAGTCATTTTCTAGTCATTGCCTCATATCATATCGTATGCTAGAAATTATGACTTGTTTATCTTTTTGTATTATCTTTCTGTTGTTTGAATTAATTAAAAAATATAAAAAGATTTTTGTTTATCATTTGTGTTTTATTTTTTCATTTACGCTTAATGAAAAATACAAATGATTTTTGTTTAGTCTTTTGAGTATATATCTTTATTTTTGGTTAAAAATGTTAAAAAACTCAAGAAGATTTTTTTTGTGTGTATCTTAGTTTGACACACTTTAAGTGGCATATATGTGTGTTTGAATCCCTTCTTTTACGCTCCCACGTGGCTAGAACTTTTGCTTTAAATTTTCAATCCTTAAAATGTTCTTTACCATGTTTTATATGGAGTTGTTGGATTTTGTATTGTTTAAATGGATTCTATTTTTATATGCCTCTTTTCACACATGCACGAGCTCTTTTCAAATCTTAAAGTCACATGTTATATTTGAGCTTTTTTAGGTGTTCTCCTATCAATCTAGTCATCTACATATCTATGACCTAGGAGGACTAGTGCATGTCAAAATCCGTTGCATGTGAGATTTGTGTGAAAAATGAAAAACATGATAAATAAATATGTACACGGGGAAGGGCTCCGAAAGGATGAATTAAATCCTTTGCTATAGTAAGCCACCGTTGATTGGATCTAAAAGAAATACGTGATCCAAAGGCCTAAAAAGAGAATATTTGGCATTAAAAAGAAAGCAATTGCCAAGGCCTATGTTTGTTTGATATATTCATTCAAAAAACAAAAGAATATATATACTTATTGAGGGAGAATTGGATGGTATATCAACGGTTTGCACAATATCCGTTTATCCTAGTTGTCTTTAATGTCATGACTCTATTTGGTTTGTAGAATCACCATCATGCTAGGCTTGTATGCATTGTGTATGTTTGTTCATTGAGTTCAATCTTTTTATTGACACATGAGGTTATATTTAACTGTGATGAAGTTTGCAATCAAATGAGAACTCCGTGAACATTTCTTAAGTGTTTGGGTCTAAATTTTCTTGTTGCTAGTTCACACCCCTACACTTCCATTTCCATATGACACATTTTTGCCATACAAGTGTGCCAACTATTGTATTTTGTGTCATGTGTGTGTTTATATCTATCTATATATGCAAGTACTTATTAGTATATTTATAGTATATATATATATATATGATATTTGTTTGTCTTTGCGTTGATTTTATTTCCCATATGGTGTCATGTCTTTTCTTTAAGCTTCTACATGTTGTTTATTAGTTCTTTATCCTTTGTCTATTCCTGAACAAAAAGGGGGAGAATGATGATAGGGGGAGAAATGGTATCTATCTAATCCTATTATTATCGTATCTTAGTTTGGGGAGATTTATCTTAGGGGGAGACGTCTTTCTAAGTAGGTCATGTGGTTGATATAGGGAAAGAATTAATTTAGGGGGAGTAATTAATTAATTGCATTTAATATTTTGATATTCCCTATGCATTTCATGAGTTTGCTTAAGCGTGCAAGAATTATTCTAAAAGCGGCATCTTTCAATTGCAAAGCGTTTGATCATTGGGTTGAGTCAAGTTTGGGTGGGTTATGTTTTGAGTCTAGTAGAGCTTGACGGCCCTTTAGGATTTTTGTTTGGTTTTTGTCCCGGAATAGCCAAAGGGGGAGATTTGTAAGGACACAAATTTCCAATTGAGCCCATATATAGTTTTGGCTCAATTCCGGACAAAAACATGTATTCATAGTAAAGTATTTAATTGTAATATTCTCAAGCCTATGAAGTGTTTGTTGAAGACGTAGAGGCAAAGAGTATAAAGCTTCATCAAATATGCCGGTTTGCGTGCCTCGTTTCTACGTCATCAACTATGGTTCCATGCTCCCAAGGTATGAATGCAATTATGTATATATAGGAGTTTGGAACAAAGTTTATTGGGTGTTAGGTTTAATAAAAACTGTGTTTTACTTTCAGATAAAATAAATTAGAACTTTAAATTAAAGTATTTAAAGTTTCTGGGCCAAATTTGAATTTTATAAAAAAAGTCTGAAAGTCGTTCGAAATGTCGTTCGAACGAGTTTTTCGTTCGAACCAGGTTTCGTTCGAACGAGTTTGCCAACGAGTCTAAACTGGTCCGTCGTTCGATATGTCGTTCGAATGAACTTTCTATTCGAACGAGGTATCTAACGAGATTCTAACGAAGTCCATACTGGTGCGTCGTTAGAAGTCTCGTTCGAACGAGAGTTCGTTCGAACGAAATGTCGTTCGAACGAGCTGTCAGGCGGGAACAGTTTTTGGCAGTTTTTCACCCACTTCCCCACTTGGTTTTTAACCAACTTTTTTAGACTTTATGAAGTGCGGGAATCACATTTTCCAAACTAACATTTCCATAACTTTTCCAACCTAGTTTATCTCTTAGAGAGAATTTGAGCGCAAAAATTGTTTAGGAAAATGTTCATGTTTTGAGTGAGATTTTTAGAGAAATATTTTCATCACTCTAGTGTTTACACCCAATTGAGTTTATTCCAAGTTCTATATACTTATAAATTGCGTGAGGTGTGGCACCGGTTTTATCTCTTCCATTTCAAAGAGAAGTTTTGGTTTGCTTCTACATCCATCAAAGAAGAAAACGTTTTGTTGCGATTCTACCCACTTGGAGAAAGGCTCCTTGCTCGGGTGACGGTGACCATATAAAGTCCTATCGGTGGATTCCGAGACCGCGGTGGTGTTCCGAGGTTGTCCGCTAGGAAGAGGTTTCTACGAGAAGAAGCGTCGAGGCTTGAGAGGGATCGAGTTAGTCGTTGTAAGTCTATCTGTCTTGTAATTGTAATTCCATATCTAGTGGACTTGTGGCTAGGGCCGTCCGAGGTTTTTTCCCGTCTTGGGTTTTTCTTCGTACATCGCGGCGTAGTGTGATATTGTTTATTTTATCTTGCATCATAATTTAGAATGCATGCTTAGGATAAAATTTGTTTTATATTATCACACTCATTTAATTTGGGACAAAACTAAATATTGGATAAATTTGGTTCATTCAAGTCATTTGCTAAAATTGGTTTCGCCTAACTTTGGTTAATTGATAATTATGACTTAGGCAAATTCTAGGACTTGAGTTGGATTGATAATTATTTGGTTTAAGATTTTAATTTGTTTCAAGTAAATTAAAACTTGTTGTTGTTTTGGAAGTTGAACCATCACTTGATAACGCTTCGGCATCGATTTACATAAAAGGAAATTTTCGAGCTTTTTCAAATACGAGCCTTTTCAAACACATTACTAGTGTCAATGATAACAACAAAAAAAAGAAATAGAGAAAACAAAAACTAAATTAGCCGAATAGGTCACGGAACAGATCTATACACAAAACATTTCCCATTTTCCCATCATATCATATGTGAATTGGTGTGAGATGATTCTCTCTCTACATACAAACAAACACCTTTTTTTTATTTCAGATTAGGTTTATATAAATAGCCGAGGAGGTATCTACAAATTGGAATAGCCGAACAGCACAAACCTAAACACTTTTTTATTTTCTTCTTTAAGTTCTGAATATAGATCGAGAATGGAGAAAGAGTACCTTACACGTAAAGCTCTGTTTCAATGGAGGTTTTTCTATACAGTATGATTCAATGGAGGTTTTCAATACGGTTGTAGGGGCGCGAAGTTGATGAGAGGTTTTTGTGGGATTATGCGGAGGGTGGTTGGGATATCCAAATATTTTTTTTTCTTTTTTTTCGATATGGGACCAAAAAATCTAGCGCCAAAGTTGGCGCCCAATGAGTATTTTTTACTATTCACGACACGTGTCTTTAAGGAGCCGTGTAAAATACTACGACTCCTAATAAAGTATCGTCTTTAAAAAAAACACAACATATTTATTTTATATGTCGTGGTCCATGCCGTGATCGAGTTATTTACGATATTTTTCTCAACTATGTCGTCTTTAACTACTTTTCACAACACATTTTTATAAAGCGTCGTAAAAAATGTGTCGTGGAAAACACTTTTTCTTGTAGTGTGGGTTATGTTGTATCCTTCGTATTAAAATAAAAATACTCCTTCCAAAGACAACTTTAATACGGAATAATTTTGTTTGTGTATTTAATTTAGATAAAGAAAAGGTAGAAATGGAAATACATAATATCCAATTCGTTCCTTGCTAATTTACACTAATGATTTTTTAGAAGAATTGAATTATACCTAAAAGTAGTGAAATAAAAATGCTTTGAACTCTGAAAAATTACAAAACTATATCTATTATATACCCCTAATATGATAGATTAGAGGTATAAATAAGCATTAATGATGCAAAGTTATCACATTGGGTTTAAATAGAATAATCTTCAACTCCCCTGATTTCTTTATTTCCACTCTCTTTCTCCATTTCCAATGCACCATTTTATATCCCTTAATTTAGTCTTCTGTTTCAAACCCTTTTATCTCCCATGATCTATATAATGAAAGGACACAATCTCTTGACTTTCATAGCTCCCCTTCTGCTATCTCTTTCTTCTTTGTCTCAAAATCCCTCTCCCTTATCTCCACGACTGCCTCCCTCCATTGTCGCGTCGGAGATTGCCTCCCTCCACTGCGATGACCATCCTGCTGCGCCGGCGGCCTGTTTCTTTGCAACGTGAGTTAGATTTTTCTATTATTTATTTTTTTGTGCTCCACGACCGGCCGATGTTCTTTATTTGCCTTGCTACAGTTGAAGCTTTTTAGGGTTTGAGTAAACTGGGTTGATTTGTTGTTCTTTTGTTAGGTGAGAAAGAATGATCTTTGTTGGATTATGGAAATTGATGACAGAAAAGTCTACCAAGACAAAAGAGATGTTGAGTCCCTATCATAAACAAACATGTTTAGGAATCCGCAATGTGAAGCCGCTACTAGAAAAAATATCCAAACAAAATCATAGCGCTCCACAAACGGCGAAGCCAAAAAATGTTTGTCTCTTGCAATATTTGTGTTCATGTACTATAATTGAACTGTAGAAAGTTTAACTATTTTTTGGTTGTTGACATATGGCTTTGATTCATATTTTTGTATGGTGCGTTTTACATAGATAACATTCTAAAATATGATTAGTGCAATATGGAGTTGTTATCAATTTGTGCAACTATGTTGAAGAATTACGAAGTTAAGCAGTAATGGGTTTTCTTATTTAATAATTTGTTTTCATTGGGAAAATTGGTATTTAATTTAATAAATGTTGATAGTAGGAAAATATATAGATCAAATTAATTTTTTATATTAAAAAATGAATTTTTTATATTAAAAAAATGTTGGATTCTACAATTTTCCTAATTAAACTGCCTAATATGGGCATGCATCTGTTTACAATATAAACCCCTTAGGTGTAATAGAGATTACACCAGATTTGTGGTGTATGTAAATAACTTGGAAATGAAATGGATTTTCTTTCATGGTTTGATCTGTAATTTTTAATTTTAATCTGTAATTAATTAGTCATATTAGCATGGTCGTTTTTTTATTATTAGCGTCATATAATTAAAAAAAAAAGATTTGTTTTCTTTTTTATTTTTTCATTCCCTTTTATTCATAATTTACTCTGGCATTATAAAAACTCTGGACAAGTAGAGAGTTAAACAACTCGAAAATTTGTGTAAATATATAATCTTGCAGTTTGATGAGGACAAAAACAATGATGAAACTAAAAGATTGTTTGTTACAAACTTTTGAAAAATACAAAAAAAGGGGATAATTTTATTATATCATGTCTAAAATTTTATTGTATCATGCCTAAAATTGTAACCCTAGCTGTAGGTTCCTTATTTGATTTCCATTAACATAAAGTATTGAGTACAATATTGAACATATGATATCAATTATGAATGCACATTTTGTAGTTTTTTTATTAAACGTCTGTGATAGGTTTGAAGAATGATTGTTCTCATTAACTATTTCAGCGGAACTGCTTGTACATTTATTGCACTACATAAACTCAGAAGTCAATGAGAATAGCAGAGACAGTTAAGGAAAAGATGTTGAAGCTAAGTTTGAATTTGAATCACCCCGCTGTGTTTGAATTTAAATGAGCAGTAGGTAGTTCCTCAATAATAGGAGCATGTGACTGCACACTTTGAGTGAGAGAAGAAATGTTCTCAATATTCCCCCATAAGCAAAGGTGGGTGAGGGAGTATACACCAAGCTTGAAACGTAAATGCTAAAATTGTGAAGTGGACAAGGGCTTTGTGAAGATATCAGCAAGTTGATCCCTAGAGGACACAAAATGAGTAATAAGAAGACCTTGAGCCACTTTTTTTGGACAAAATGATAGTCAATTTCCACGTGCTCGGTGCAGGCATGAAAAATAAGATTGACAGTCAAATAAAGATCACTAATGTTATCACAATAAAGTGTCGGAGGACATGGAAGTGAAACACCAATATCATGAAGAATGTACATAATCCACATAAGTTCAGCGATAGCAGTAGCAAGACTGCGATATTTAGCTTCACAATGGTAGATTGCTTTTTAGTGGATCGAAAAATACAATTGGCACCAAGAAACATGCAGAACCCGAAAGTAGAGCGTTTGGTTATAGGGCAATCAACCTAGTCAGCATCAGATAATCCACACAACTGAAGAGAGCAAGCAGAGACTGTCAGAGGGGGTACCATGAAGATACCATAGCAATCATTTCACAATAAGAAAATTAGTCTTAGTGGGTGAGTTAACAACATGGATAATATCTAGGTGAGTAAGAGTTAAGTACTGGATAAAACTAGAGAGCGTTAAGAAGTGGTGTCAGTAATAGGTGTATGAGAGGTAGGAGGAGATTTTGTGGAGAGGGGTGTTTGAACTGACTGACAATGCAACATATTATCTCACTATAGTAATGAAACAACATACTTCAGCTGAGAGAGAAATAACCCATCTGAGAAGGGAAGAACTTCTATGCTCAAGAAGTAGTGGAGATTACCCAAGTCCTTAAGAGCAAATTCAGAGGTTAATTTAGAGGTAAGAGAGGACAAAAGAGATGCAGTCCTACCAATAAGGATAGTTTAAATAGGTAGAGTTTATTATGTTTGAAAAATAGTGTGGATAGTTTAAATTCGTCTTGATTTCCCGACATGGTCTAAAAGTTTAAAATTTTTATATTAATTTAAAACGACACGAGAGCGTGTTTTAAACCTTTGACTTTGTTTGAAAAAAAATATTTTTTTAATTTTAAGCGTGAATACTTTTTGATGGGTTATACTTTTATTAAATTAATTGATAGTCCATGCTTAGAGAGTATACTTGGAAATTTAAAAGTGAACATTTTAAGGGAATGAGAATTATAGTCGTCTAAATTTATGTATGTTAAATTATATTGTGAACTTAATAGTGTTATTTTTTGAATTAAACGCGGCGAGAGTTGATTTAACTTGTGTTATAAATTAGGAATGACAAGTTTAAATTATTGCATAGTATTATTTAAATGTGATAAATGGATCCGGCTTTATAGTTTTCTCATACACTTGATTATATATTTCGTACTCGCATTTTTTATTTGTGTTAGCTTAGTTTAAATTTCATCTCCTCTATAAAATCATTTTGTCTAGCTGGACAGTCACAATTATTTTGAACGAAAAAAATTGACAAATCTTCATGGGTTTGACCCATACTCACACTAGCTAATCTCTAATAGCTCGTGCACTTGCGGTATTTAATAAATTGACAACCAATAAACTACTACATTTATATCGCAACTGTTAAGGACCTATCTTGGTAATGAGAATTTTAATAGTAGTAGAATCAGAGTTCTAATCTTTGCCTAATCAGTCCGGAGTCGCATCATTGGAACTCCTACAGTGTTATATTGGCCAACATTAATATTAATAAATATATTGAAACAAATATAAAGCATCCCCATAATCATGATTCTTATTTCAAAACGAAATGATACACCTTTATTTAAAGGTAACCATTATTCATGGTTTTAAGAATGAAACCACAATAGGTGGAAGATCACTTAACTATGGAACAATGTCCCACGGTTATTGTTGGCATTTGACAAAAAAATATAACCTTTAATTCATTCGTAAGTATTATAAATGTCAAGAGTTCTCCCCTATCATCAAGCAACCGAGCACGGATCTTACTCCTCCCATAAGCCCACACCCCTTCGCTCATTAGGGCCTGGATATTGTTGGGACCTCGCAAGAAGCATTGCGAAATAGGAAGTATTCAATTATTACCATCGATCACTTTTCTGGGTGGAAGTAGAACCTTTGGCTCACATCAGGTAAGTAGATGCCATGCAGTTAGTTTGGATAAACATCATTATAAAATTTAAAATCTCTAAAGTTCTAGTAACCGATAATTGGAATCAATTCGATAATAGCACTTATAGAGATTTGCATATAGAACATGGGATCTGGATTTACCATAGCTTAGTCATTTTTCTATAATTTACTATTTAGGACATGATCACTAACAAGACACAACTCTCCTAGATGAAGCACTAAATTGAAAATGCAGAGAGAACATTTGTGGACAAGCTCTCATCTATCCCCTTAGACTTAGAAAAACACCTAGGTGGCCGAAAGGAGAGACCCCACACACTTTGACATGTGATATGGAAGCAATCATCCCTTTAGAGACAGATCTTGTAACCTAGAGAATGGAGAAATATCCTATAGGTGGGTTTACTAAAGGGACGAAAAGACAAGGCCCTTAAACATCTCACTTGTGTTGGTCGTCTACACTTGACACAAACCCTCCTAAAATTGGTGGTACACCCCAAGTTGGGATGGTTGGCCTAAAACATGCAAACACAATCGCTTATGTTTAGCAGATAAGCCCATCTAAAAATGATGGTGCATCCTAAGTTGGGATGGTCGACCTAGAGCATGCATAAACCCATGTAAAAATTGAATGGTAAAGCTTATAAATAAGTCGGTCGCCTAAGTTTGGCATATAAATCTACCTAAAAATGGTGGTACATGCTAAGTTGGGATAGTCTTCCTTGAAAAGGTATAAACCCACCTAAAATTGGGTGGTACAACTTAAAAATAAGTTGATTGCTTACGTTTGACACATACACCCACCTGAAAATGTTGCTACATCCTAAGTTGGAATGTTAGGACTATAACAAGGATAAACACACCTAAAAATTTGGTGGTACGACTTAAAAATAAGTTGGTCGCCAATTCTGGGCACATGAACCCACCTGAAAATGGTGGTGTATCCCATGTTTGGATGGTCAGCCATCAAGAGGCATAAACCCATTTAAGAATTAAGTGTTACGACTTTAAAATAAGTTGGTTACCTATGCGTCGCACATAAACCCAACTGATGCTGGTATTCCCTAAGTTTACATAATCAAATTCTTTCTAAGGTCAATAAATTAGACTTCCAATGGACATTTAATGTTGATCAATAAGTCAGGTAGGTCAAAATTTCTTTTTAAGAATAGGTTAACATTATCAATACATTAACACTTTCATGAAGTGAAACACGTAGGCGAAACCCCCTACTTGTTAACATTTGGGACAAATCATCATATATTATCTTTAAACGAAGACATACGGAACACGTACTTCATATATATAGTATCTTTCATGATCTATAACACGTGATATCCTAAATGCATTATACTTTTGAAGTGATAAGAGTTGTTAATGTTTTAAAAGAACATAAAATAAATATGACCTATAATTATTAGTATACTTTGGATCACTAAATCTTTTTACATTAAACAAATAATATCATTCTAAAAAAAAACGTGTCGATATTTATTATGAAAATTACACAATTATGACATGTGTACAATTTAAGTCATACTTGTTTGTTACTATAAAGGAAAAACATTAAATATGACACCCATTTTGTCTTGAAACTTTTATTTTAAATCGCCACGTTATTTTTTTCATCCATCGTACTAATTACTTATTCACCGGACAAATGAATAACATATGAAAATAAAGTCAAATATGAATTAAACAATGTTTAGGACCTAGGTGAAAAACTTGTTATTACAAATCGTACAAAATTCACGTGTGGAAAAAATTTCAGGGCTACCCTTCATCTTCATCATCGTGGAAGTTGTCACCACTAACACTACCATCATCCCGTAGCGTGTTACAAAATGAGAAAGTTCTAACTAATATTGGAAATTGCTTGAGTTCATCACCTTCATCTTCAGAAGCGTCTGCTAATAAATGAGGTGGTGGTTCGAAGTCCTTGTGCTCCCATTCTTTAAAAATCATACCACATTCGAGATACTCTATCCCATCCATTGCCAAATCCTCTATAGAAACTGACATGATTTAAGTGTGTGTGTGTGTTTTTGTGTCCTTGAAGAATGTTATTTCCCTGAGGGATACTTAAAAACTTCTTTTGTAATGAGATCGTCCCACAATATAACTATGTATATATAGTTATACGATCCGTACTAGGAAAAATGAAACTATTACACTTCAGAAATCACGAGCTAAAATCTAACTCTAAAGACTTGAATTGAATTGTCGAATAATTTTAGGGAGATATATGGGGATCGAATGTTAAGTTAAAAAATAAAAATTGGGAGTTTCTTATTACCAGCTTATATGCTTGTGTTATACATGTCCACATATGATTCTATCATTGGTATGGACTGGATTATTGCTTATAGAGCCACGACTAGTTGCTTTGGTAATGGTATTATATTTTCTATCCCAGGGTAGGAGATGTTTGTAATGGTGATGCCTCGCCCCAAGGGAGGATCGTCAACCCATTATTTATTACATAGAGGAGGAGACTTCTACGGGAGTTGTGATTTCCCTTGATTCGATTCCTGTTATTAAGGAATTCGCAGATGTGTTTCAAGACATACCAGGGTTACCATCGAGTAGGTTAATTGAGTTTGTATGGCTCCGGGAGAGATGAGGGAGTTGATAGATCAGATTGAGCAGCGGCTGGGACAAGGTTTCATCCGCCGGAGTAGTTCACCTTGGGGTACCCTAGTCCTATTTATGAAGAAGGATGGATCCCTGCATTTGTGCGTGAATTATCGAGAACTTAATAAAGTTACGATCCAGAATAAGTATCCATTACCCCACATCGATGACTTGTTCGATCAGCTGAGGGGTGTTGCATACTTCTCAAAGATAGATTTAAGGTATGTATATCATTAGTTGAGGATCAGGAAACATGATGTATCAAAGACTTCTTTTCTGACGCGATATGGATCTTATGAATTCCTGGTTATGCCATTTGGATTGATTAATGCACCAGTTGTATTTATGAAGATGACGAATAGGGTATTCGAAGATTTTCTAGACCAGTTTGTCATTGTTTTTATTGATGATATCCTGGTTTACTCCCGTACCAAGGAAGATATAAAACCCCGCATTTTTATGATTTAAATAATTATGAGATTAATTATTATTGTGGGATTAATTGAGATTAATTGAATTAAAATATGAGAATTTAATTGTTCATTAATATGGATTTAAAATAAATATTAACTAGTGTGCTAAGGATTAATACTTATTGATTGAATATTACTGTGTAATATGTAATATGGAACTATACACTTCGGTAAATTGTCAAGAATAAGAAATACGACAGTTTAGTAAATTAAGTCAGACGCGCGTGTGAGTCGTGCCGGGACTAATTTAATGGAATAAAAGATTAATTATTTTTGGGTAGATTGTATGGTCTTTTTGAGTGCGTCGTTGAGTCCGCAAGGGTCAAGATAGTCGAAATAGTATACCCGGGTGTTTAGTTTGGGTCCCGGGGAAATTTTAGGCCTAATTGGCACCCCGAGAGGGGATTATGGTAAATTGTATTTTTGGTATTAATTAATGACCGAAAATTAGGAGTTATATTATCATCCAAGGAAAGTCCATTAGGGTGAAAAGTTACAGAAAGTTAAGAACGACCATAGAAGGTGTGAGGGAGAGCAAATTCCTAGAGGAAAGGCCCAAGTTTACACCGCCTTGCACAACCTCCACCACCACCGTGTAGATCGGGACAAGGGGAACACACCCATACCAACAACGTGAAGAAATCAGATGACAAATTCGAGGCAAGTGTTTATTACTTGTTTTACCTTAGCATTTATCATACTCATGTTAGTATAGGGTTGTTATAAACATGTTTTAGTTCATAAAGGTGATGAAAATTGGGGAATTAGGATATATAAATTGAATCTTAGATTTGTTAAATTGAAACTTTCCATGTATGTAGACTAGAAATCACATTTTCATGAACTTATGTGAGAACGAATCTCAAAATTCAGTGTTCTTGAATAAGAATTTGAAGAACTAGAGTTTTGATAAATTAATTTGAGGTTTCCCTGTTTTATTAATGATTCGTAATGAATTGAGGATTCTAGGAGGTTAGAATTCATATATAATTGATAGGATTCGAATTGTAATTGTTTGTTTGGAGTTTGGGATGTTGATTTAGAGGTTTTAGGGTTAAAAATGGTGGGAAAATGCTAAAATTCAGCATAGGAGACGAATAGTGCAATCTCGCTGATAAGCACCCAAAACTGTACAATTTATACCCCAAATAGACGTATTTTAGTTGCTATTTCTCGACAATATGGGTCTTATGCGCGTAAATGTTTATTATGCAGGTTTAATGTACGTTGCGGTGTTCAAACACGTATTTCAAGGCATATGTGCATTTTACGGAGCTAAATACAAAATTCCCGTACCCTAGCCTACCCTAAACTTAGCCCAAACTTACCCCAAGCCTGTGTGTGTTTTATTCGTGTCATTTTATTATTTTTTAGATTTTTAGTTTGAGTTTTTTCTATTTTTAGGATTTATTTTAGATTTATTTAATATTTTCTAGATTTATTTAATATTTTTCTATTTTATTTTTATTAGGATTAGTTTTATTTTATTTTGATTTTTATTGATTTTTAGTTTTATTTTATTTTATTCTATTTTATTAGGATTAGTGTTAGTTGTTTATTTTTAGTTTATTACATTTTATATTTTTTAGGACTTTAATTTTCATTTAGGATTTTAAGTTTTTATTTCTTTTGTTTTAATTTAGTTTTTTATATAGGATTAGGATTTTATTATTTTTAGTTTGTTTTATTTTTAGTTAGATTTTAGTCTTTTTATTATTTTAGGGATTCAAATGAGACACACACTCACACCACATTATCATACCTTAACCAAATACCCAAACACACTTCTCACCCTCACCTAATTCACATACACCTCACCCACGCTCAATCCTAACCCTACCCATCTTCTTCCTCAAACACCCCAACAACCCACTCTCTCTCCTCTCTCCAAACTCCATAGCTACAAAATAAAACTAAAACCCATCTCTGTCTCTCTCTCAAAACCCGGTATCCACCTACTTAAATCCCCCCGTCGCCGGACCTTAAAACCCACCGACCGCGCAGCCCAATTTCTCACCCACCTGCGCCGGCAGACCCTCCGATCACCATGGCCAAACTCGTGACCACACCCCCTACTCGCCGCTGTCTCCGGCGACCCCCTGTCCCCCTCCTACGTCGGCGACCCCCTAAAACCGCCAGTCTCTCTCTCTTTGCATCCCTCTCCCCTGTCGGCATCCCTTGAAACCCATTCCCGCCGGAGCAACCCTACCTCCGATCGAGATCCACTCTGGCGCCAACGACTACACCTCGCGACCCTTCTGCCACCAGCTCATCACCCCTCGCCGGCGGCTACCTCCCTTTGTCTCCTCCTGCGCGACCTCCATCAACTAACCTTACCCACATGCAAAATCCGGCAGCCCCTCTCCTCTCTCTCTAACTCCGATCAGCAACCCTACCTCCAATCGGTCAAACCCAAAACCAGAACCCATTTCCGATTCCAACCCATACCCATTTCAACTTCTACCCAAGTCTTCCCCCAAGCCAAACCCATTTCCACCTTATACCTCACTCTCCAATCTGCCAAAACAATAACCAAACAAACCAACCCAAAGTCAAAACCAACTTCTCCCATGATAAAAAAACGTGACCACCTGCCAAATACCAAACCAAAACAAACCAAATTATCCCATGTGCCAAAAACACCCACTTAACCCTTCTTCCCATAATACCCCCTAACTAACCACCCAAAATCAAATCCCAAAACTACCCTCATGTGCACATTTAACCCAAATCAGATTTTTTCCCAAATGACCTCACACCTCATGTGCACACATCCAAACCACATGCACACTAATGTCCAATCCCAAAATTACCCCCATGCTCCATGCCTACAATATAAAAGCAAAGAGAAGACTTCAAAATTGGGAATCAACTTGTAGAGAGAAAATTCTAGAGAGAGATAGTTTAGTTTAGAAAATAAATCCTTGGAAATAGTTTTTCATTTTTTTATTTTTAGATATTTGTGAGATTAAATATTGTTAGAGAATTAATTGAGTGGATTTTTAATTTCAAATCATTTGGATGCTCAATTAAGTGGTGAATGCTTCAATTTGGAAGATTAGAGTTCAACTTTCTCAAGGAGACTTGGTTTGCTTGTTCTATTCTCTTCTCTTTTATTTTAGTAGCCTTGATTATTAATTTGTCATATTTCATATCATGTTAGGCTAAAACCCCTTTCAAGGGGTGGGGTAAAACCCTTATTTGATATTATTTTAGTTTAATTAGTTTGTTTACTTGAATTATCCCTTTTAATGTTAATTTTGATCCCTCACCCTTAGATTTACGCCTCGAGAGAGGGTAAATGATTTTCGAGAGAAAATCGAAATTCTAGTGATAATACCCATTTTAGATTCGAACTAGAGATAGGGGTTTCTTAAGTGGGGTATTATCATTTGAATTTCAACTCTAAATTTAATTTCTAAGATTGACATAAATTCTAATTGATCGATCCTAGCGGGTGATTAATTAAAAGGAGTGTTGATCTAATTTTCTAGAGTTGTGAGGTGTTAATTTTAATTTTCTAAAAGATTACTATTCTAATTACACTTGCAACGAGAGTTGATTTGTAATTTTGATATTAATTTGGGAGAATTCAAATAATTAAATTAATTAATTAGAATAACTAAAATTTGTGGTGTAATCTCACTCCTTGATTGTTCTCACAATTATTTTCCTCACTTTATCTTTTAGTTTAGTGTTAAACCTTATTTTTTTATTTTAGTCACTTTTTAGTTAGTTATTTTCATTTAGTTTAGTTTAGTTTAGATCTCACCTCACCCTTTTGTTTTAATATTGAAAAAGCTAAAAAAATTAGAAAAGTGAAAAAGCACAAAAAGAAAATAAAAAGTGAATTAAATTTGAATTTGTTCCATTTTCTTTACTCCCTAGAAAGTGGATTGATACCCTTACTTACCTCTACACTTTAGATTGTTATATTTTGTAGGTAATTGAGGTTTTGACTAACTTGGCTTCAAACAACGACATATACGCAAAAAGCCTAGTTATCACTCGCGTGAAGTCGCTCGAAGTCGTTTGAGCGAGATTGCATCTCGAGCGAAGTTGCTCGAGCGACACATGGTAGTCGTTCGAACGACATGCCATCTGGTTCGAGCAACAGGGTGAATTTTCGGGAAATTTCTTAGGGGAAGTTTTGGGATTTGTCCAATCTTTACAAGTGAGCAAAATTACCAGTTAAGGGATTTGAAACGAGGTAGGTCTACGAGGAAGTAGGTGAGTTTTATATTTTAATTAATCCGTAAAGAAGAGTTACTTTGGAAATTACCAAAGAATCGTGGAAATTTAGTAATATTATAAAACACGTAACGATGAGAATGAAATACGTATGGGACATATACAAGAAGGTTGGGGATAATTCTTAATAATATAAATTGGATATGTGAATGCCTATTAGTTGTTTAATATTATTTGCATGATATACCTAGCGACTTGCTATCACGGGGGGTCGTGTAGAGACACTCTTATCCTGGGTGACCTTCGGGGGGGGATATTTGACTCGTATCTCAGAACATAGTACTCTGAAGATTTATTTGTGAGTTGATAAGTCAGATGACTATGTGAGCGTAGGAATGTGCATGACCCATAGGTATGTGAACTATGTTCGCCGCCACTATGTGTGTTTTGTGTATATGGTTCGTGGGAGACTTACGAACCGACAGTCCTTATTAGAGTACGAGATGTACCGAGACATGATAGGACAATATGCAATGCACTACAGGTTTAGCCTTGGGGTGTTGTATTAGTATATGTATATTATAGCGGTGACTGTATATATATATATATATATATATATATATATATATATATATATATATATATATATATATATATATACACACACTTGAGATATCCCTCCTGTGAGATAATTGTAGGTTATTAGGATAGTATAGTCGCAAGTGACATAAGCTGCGAATATTTAACTTAGTGTGATAACACTTAATCGGATTAATAGATGATGGTATTAATAAGGTGGAAAACTGGGAATTATGGATTACTACCACGAGGTATAACAAGAAGTATAAATAGTGATCTAGTTAGAAGCGTTACAGATGGCTAGGTGAAAATAGATGTACGTTAGGCGTGCACAATAGCCGAGAGGTGAGAATCTCATGTGAGAGTTCGAACTAACATGCATTTGACACTTACTTTACTGCAAATTTTAAATACTTGCTAAAATAAATAATTTGACACATCGCGCTCTGAACCGTTTCTTGCATCTCTTTTCTCTCTTGCTATATATATATATATATATATATATATATATTATATGAGGTGCTCAGCCATAGGGACACCAGGCTTAGAGATTTGGATTGCTTGGCATGCTGCAGCTGTCGTGGAAGTTGTAGGTCTTCGTATTAGACGCCTCCATAATTTCATTTCCATTTTTATAGACTTTCTATTTAGGGCATGTGTTGCCCATTCCTTAGACAGTTTTTCAGAGATTATGTTCAGTTTACTTTCCGTTCATTTTTATTTGGATTTATGGTTACTATGGTGCCTGGTTTAAAGTTTTGAACTGTAATGTTTTATCCAGTCTTAGTTATTTCAGCATGTGATTCTGATTCAGTATTTTATTAATTAATTATGCGTGGATGGATTATGTTAAATTTCGTGGATTAGTAATTGAATGATAAAAGCAAAAAAAAAAAAATTAGCACTAGCTTAATTAATTATTAGGTTGTTAATCATTTTTTTATGTTTTCGACAGTGATGCTAAGAACAAACGAACCGAACATTTTGTTTTAAATTTTATAAAGGAATGATCACCTGATATTTAATTAGGTGGGGTGTCACAGGTGGTATCAGAGCATCAGGTTCTAGAGTCCTTTAGGATATGTACGGCTTACTATGTTTCAGCTTTGTGTCTTTTGATAGAGAGCCCTATCTTTAGGACTGTTGTGATCTTAATTTTGCTATCTTGTCTCAACTATTTGAGATTTAGTAATAATTGTGGACTAATAAAATTATTTCTCGTCTCCGATGCGACCTCGATGTGCACCAAGAAACAGACAGGCCCAGCCAGAATAGCCCACAATACAGACTCAGGGGACAATGAATGCAACAGAGGTTGCCGCAATAGTTGCACAGGCGGTGAATGTAGCCATAGCGGTGGCGCAGCAGGCCCCACCCCAAGCTCAAGAAGTAACACCAGTTCCAGTGCATCCATTTCCCACTACATGGGAAAGAATGAGAGAGTCCTTTCAGAGGAAATGTCCCCCAGAGTTCATGGGCAGTTCATATATGATTATTGCTAGTCAGTGGAAGAAGGATATACAGCGACACCTTCGTATGTATGAGTGCACTGAAGTTCAGAGGTAAGTTTTGGATTCCTTCAAGATGAGATGGGCAGCCTTATAGTGGTGTGAATCCACTACTACTACTGAGGAGCGAGATTTGATGACGATTAGTGATTTCTGGGTGCGGTTCGACCGCAAGTACTTTCCTTCCGCTCTCAAGACCGATATGAGGCGTAAACTTTTAGACCTCACCGAGGAAGGGAGAAAAGTTGCAAAATATGAGGAGGAGTTCACACGATTGGATAACATGGTACCAGATGAGGTGCCTACTGAGGAAAAGCGCATTCAGATGTTCATGGATGGCCTCACCTAGGGGATCAGGCAAAATCTTTTGGGCAACCTCTCATTACAGACCTATTATGATGTGCTTAATGCAGCATTGCTGCATTGCCAGGACCACCGCTTCCATATGACTGGGAGAAAACGAATGGGGGAGTCCAGCCAGCTGGGCAGGATAGGAGGTAATGGTTCCAGTAGGGCACAACCAGCTCAGGGTCAGGAGAGGTCGGTTGATCAGAGTTCCCAGTAAGGGGATTCTAAGCGATTCAGGTCAGGGGGTTTTCTTGAGGGTCAGGGAGGTTTTAGGTCTGTCCAGCAAGGTCAGCATGGCCATCAGGGGCATCAGGGCCAGTAGGGCCAGCAGCAATTTAGGCATGGCAAAGGGGGAGGTAGGAACGGCCAGCAGGGGCAACGAGGGAGAAACTTTGGTGGTAAGTGTTTTATATGTGGAAAGACTGTCCACAAGCGACATGACTGTCCTGAGAGGGGTAGGGCCCCACAACAGCAGTAGTAGGGTGCTCGACAGGAGCCCCAGAGATCGATTTTTTTCGCCGCCCTCCTAGCACCACCTCAGAGGCCAGCGTTGCCAACTATTCCAGCAGCTCCAGTTCACCAAGGGAAACTTCAGTATGGATGGGTTTATAACCTCCATCAGTCCGCATCCCCACAGGCACCACCCACGATTGAGGGTATGTTTCCTATCCATGGCACTATGGGTCGGGTTTTATTTGATACTGAGGCATCACATTGTTTTATAGCTACTCATTTTGCAAAGGCTTTATGGTTATTATACATAGTAGAGAGCATGGTGACATGCGTAGACTCACCACTAGGGAATGGGTCTTTGATTTTCTTTATATGTCGGGGTGTAGGAGTAGAGATTGGTAGCCTGATTTTACCATTTGACATGCTAGTCTTAAAGATGCATGAGCATGATGCTATTATTGGCATAGATTGGCTCCCTGCGTAAAGAGCCATGATAGACTGCTTCGATAAGAGTATCATCTTTGCCATTTCGGGGCAGGAGATGTTTTTGGTGGCAATGGCTCGCCCAGAGGGAGGCTCCTCCACCCATTTGTACTACATAGAGGAGGATACCTATAAAGGGGTTATGATTCCCTTAGATTCGATTCCAATTATTCGTGAGTATTCTGATGTGTTTCAGGAGATACCGGGACTACCCCCCAGTTGAGAGATAAATTTTATCATAGACTTGATGCTAGGCACCCGATCGATAGCGTGTGCACTGTACCGTATGGCCCCAATAGAAATGAGGGAGTTACAAGATCAGATAGATCACCTGTTAGGTCAGGGCTTCATTCGTAGGAGCACCTCACCTTGGGGGGCTCTAGTGTTGTTTGTTAAAAAGAGAGATGGTTCACTGAGGTTATGCGTGGATTATCGAAAGTTGAATAAGGTCACGATACGGAATAAGTATCCGTTGCCTCAAATCGATGACATGTTCGACCAGCTGAGGGGAGCAACCTTCTTTTAGAAGATAGATTTGAGACCAGGATACAATGAGCTACGAATTAAGGAGCAAGATGTGTCGAAGACTGCTTTCTCGATGATATATGGGTCCTATGAGTTCATAGTCATGCCATTTGGGTTGAAAAATGCTCCAGCCTTATTTATGGACTTGATGAACCGAGTGTTCAGAGAGTTATTGGATCAGTTTGTCATCGTTTTCATAGATGACATCCTGATATATTCACACACTGAGGAGGAGCATGCCGAGCACTTGAGGGAGGTTCTTCAAACTCTACGAGAGCATCAGCGGTATGCTAAGTATGAGAAGTGCGGATTCTAGTTACGGAAGGTATAGTTTTTGGGGCATGTTGTGTCGAGATTGGGAATATTAGTTGAACTGAGCAAAGTGTCAGCGTTGAGGGAGTGGGTATAGCCCACGACTCCTATGGAAGTGCGTAGTTTCTTGGGGTTAGCCGGGTACTACAGGAGATTCATCTGAGGCTTTTCGAAGATAGCAGGTCCGTTGACGAATCTGACTCGCAAGGGAATTCTGTATGTTTGGGATGATACTTGTCAATTGTCTTTTGATGAGCTGAAAGATAAGTTGACTTCGGCACCAATTCTTGCTTTGCCCAAGTCAGGAGTAGAGTACCTGGTGTACATTGATGCTTCTTTATGGGGACTCGGGGGAGTACTTCAGTAGGAGGAGAAGGCTATAACTTTTGCCTCCCACAAGCTAAAGCCTTACGAGAGGAATTACCCCACCCACGACCTAGAGCTAGCAGCGGTTGTTTTTTCATTGAGGATTTGGAGACATTACTTGATGGGAGAGAAGCTTTGCTTATTCCCATACCACAAGCTACTGCAGTACTTGTTCACTTAGCGAGAGTTGAATATGCATCAGCGCAGATGGTTGGAGTTTGTGAAAGACTCATAGTTCAAGATACAGTACCATCCGGGAAGGTCTAACGTGGTTTCTGATGCGTTAAGCCATAGATCGAAGAACGATGTAACAGACATCTAGAAAGAAAAGTGGAAAGAGTTGGGTCACCAGGATGCGGTAGCCCATTTCTTTGTATTTGTCATGAGAGTCACACCAAAGATTATTACGAGGGTGATACATGCACAATCAGTTAATAAGTTTTGTCAAGAGAAGATTGTACGGATTTTAACTGAGGGTGCTGAGTCCTACTCAGTAAGTTTTGATGGAGGTTTGAGGTTTAATGGGTGACTGGTGGTCCCAGAAGGAGAAGACTTACGTCATGCAGTGATGACATAGTCTCACGAGTCCATATTTGTGATACATCCTGGAGGAGATAAGATGTACCAGGATATGAGGCTACAGTACTGGTGGAGTGGGATGAAGAAGGACAATCTTGTGTCGATCGATCGATCCATAAGGTATGAGTAATTCTGCATATCTAGTCTATGGGTTTAATCATTTTTAATCCTCAAATCATATGTTTTAAGGTCCCAAACTTCTTATAATTATTTCTACATGATATAGCAACATATATAAACGATTTCCATTAATAAACTAATTTTAAATCCTCAAGAAGATTGGATTAAAATGTCAATTCCCATCATTTCCACAAAACTACAATATTATCATATCCATCCCAAAACAAACTAATAAGTCCAGATTATCTTCATCAAATTATTTTTGTTTCATAGGTTATTACAATTTTACCATCCCATATTAATTCCACATATTTGTTATTCTAAAGGATTGATTTTATACACCATAATTTATCCTTAAATCATGTAAAAATTCAGGATTCTACAACTATCCTAGTATTAACATAATACATGCTATAATTGTAAGCATTAATCCACTTGACTCTAACATGTAGGTGTGACACCCCGACTAATTAAATACCGGGTAGCTACTCCTTTATTAAATTAATACAAAATGCCAAGTTGGTCCAGTTAATAGCATCACTGTCGAAAACATTTTAATAATGACTAACCACCTAGTATTTAAAAAGTAAGTTTCCAAATTTTAAGTTAAGTCTGGTTAACACACAATAAAATAATAATGAAAACATAAATCCATTCACCATAACTAAGTAATGAAATAACCAACAATAATAAATAGAAGTCGGGAGGAAAACTCCTCACTACAATCCCACAACTGAAGAATAAAATAACAAGTCTGAATCCTGAATAATTACATGCCAAAAGTCTGAATAACTGAAATAAAAGAAATGTCTAAAAGGAATGGGCAACATGCCCTACAACTGATAAATGCGGAGTATTGAGTCAAATAGATGAAGCGTCTATAATCAATCTCCTGTAACTTCCACAAACAACTACAGCTCGTCACCTGAATGAGAATCCTAAGCATGGTGTCCTTGTGGCTGGGCACCTAAAATGGTTTTTACAAAAAGATAGATTTGAAAGCAAATGGGTCAGAGCACGAAAGTGGAAATCATTTTAAAAACTGCAAGTGTTTTAATAACAATAAAACAATAATGCAAAGTACATGTTAGGACGTGCTGTCACATGAAATACTCACCTCTCGTCTAACTGTGCACTCCTAACGTTTCTGTACCCATTCATGTGTTAACTCATAACTATCTAGTCAAAAGAGTTCCTAACACTTCTACCCGGTTCACATTTTAATTCCAATCTTAACAGTTAAATAGAGAGTTCTACTTTAATTCTCGGATTCCCAATTATTAACAAAATCATTTATTAATTTCAGTCCCCTGTTTATCTTTTCACAACGTGGTAATAGATATACACACAATTTATCATAGCAAATTCCTTTTCCTTTAACCGTATATTATTCACATCATCAATATACAAAATAAGCACCCAAAGGCTAAGCTGCGGTGCACACATACTCTTCTATCAATCCCGGTACATCACGTACATAAGGATCACGCATTCCGAATCTCTCAGGAATCGTTCCGATAACAACATCACAAATACTGGAGGCGAACACAGTCACATCACATGGGTCATGCACATACCTATGCTCCACGATCAGCAAACTTATTAACATCCCAATAAGTCCTTCTCTGACCTATGTTCATCGAGGTAACCAATCTAAATCCGGGCAACACAAGGATAAGAAGGCCCTAAGCGAACGTAAACCTCCCGTGATAGCAAGTATGGTAGGTATGTCATACACATAAAATTATATACTAAGCATTCACACATCTTAGATATCTCGATATTAATAAAGGTATACTCTACATCTTTATACCATTATTCCAAATTCATATATTTCAAGTCTCCCGATGATATAAAAGTTAAACTGTCGACACGTCTCACGTCGTAGTTCCTTAAACTTAAAACCTATCTCAAATAGACTATTAAGATCCTATTATTCCCACCTATAACATCTTTACTCCTAAGGTCTTTACTTCTGCCCCAAACCTCATTTCATCAATTTATGCAAATTTACACTATTAACCCAAATATTATCTCTTATCGAATTTCAATAATTTAGAATAATTCCTCGAATTGAATTCCTATTAAGGTCCAATATCATAATCATGTCTACTGGTCTCCTTTAAGATTAAGGGTATTCATAAGGTCTCAAATATTATTATCCAAGAGTTACCACCATTAAAAATTAAATTAGGGAAAACTTTACTCATTCTGGGAAGGTCGATCGATCGACCTTTTCCTTCGATCAATCGATGGTGGTCGATCGATCGACTGATGAACATCGATCGATCGAACGTATCAGGTATGGCTACGGACTGCCTCGTTTTGCAGTTACCAATTCGTCCCAAAACACCATTTACACGCATGAAACTCTAAGACAAGGTTACTATATCATCACACTATCATCCTACAACAGTATTAACATTCTAAAACCCATAATTCATCATTCAAAGGCTTTGATTAGATCAAAACTTCATCAAAATTCCAGATTTCTTTTTCATTCAAGAACGTCAATAAACTTCTTCTAAAATCCATTTTTAGATCATCAATGGTTCTGTTTTGAACACCTAATTCGTCCAGAATATTACTACATGCAATACCTAACATAATTTATAGCTTTTAACTTCCAATTCATGGGTCTATATCATCTTCCAAGGTCAATTTCGAAAATTCCTAAACATGGAAAGCATAGCATTGAATTAATTGAAATTAAACCACTTGCCTTGATTCAATCTCTGATTTTGATGACGATTTGAAGGAGTTCCCTATCTCTTTCTGCAGAATTCCCTTATATCTCTCTTTCTCCAAGCTTTCCTCTCCAATGGCTATGGTGGCTAGGGTTTGATTTTGGGGAAAGAAAATTAGAAACATAATTCTAATAACCTACGTAGCCTATTGGGTTAACATGGGGTGGTTAGTGGATTAGTGGGTCAAATCCTCATCAGATATAATTTACTAATTTTCGTCACTTTTAATTTCCAAAAATACCAAATTACCAAAATACCCTTTATGTTGCCGGTATGGCCTAAAAATACCCCGGGACCCAAACTAAACCCCCGGCTAGTGTTTTCTGACTATCTCGACCCTTCCGGACGCGTTGGCAATTTAAATTCACTTATATAATCAAAATAATTGAATCTTGGCGCGACTGTCACACGCTTCCTAATAAAATGTCCAAATTGCCGTATATCAATCTCACGACAAATTTCATAATTCAATATTCATATAACATCATATATACTCAATGTAGTCAAATACCAACTCACAACTCGCTAGTATTTTATCCGGATTAATTCTCAATTAATTCTCATTTAATTAAATTAATCCCAAAAATAAATATCACAGAAAATACGGGGTATTACATACTTCCCCCCTAATAACTGAATTTCGTCCCGAAATTCGGAACTAGAAAGTACCTGGTAAGAATAACTCTGGATAACGTTCGCGCATCTCATCCTCGCGCTCCCATGTGGACTCCTCGACATTATGATGTAGCCACTGAACACGCACTAACAGAACTATCTTGGACCGCAGTTTCCGCTCACTTCGATCTAGAATAGCAATCGGCCCCTCCTCGTAGGAGCTATCCGGCTGAAGATCGATGTTCTCCACAACGATGTGAGAATGAGCCAAATTATCTCTAAGGTATTTACTTAGTGAGGAAATATGAAACACATCGTGAATCCGATGCAATTGCTCCGGTAACCCAAGTCTATACGCAACCGGTCCGATCCGCTCAATAATAGGAAATGGTCCCACATATCTTGGTGCCAACTTCCCTTTCTTCCCGAAATGCATAATCCCCTTCATAGGAGATACCCTGAGCAAAACTTGGTCCCCCACTTGGAACTCTCTGAAGAACCTCTTCGCATCAGCATAGCTCTTCTGCCGATCCTGAGCTACCCGAATGCGACTCCGAATCAATTTTATCCTTGCCGAAGTATCCTGAATCACTTCCGGCCCGAGTAGTTTGTTGTCCCCCACCTCCAACCAACATGACGGGGAACGACAAGGTCTACCATACAACGCCTCAAATGGAGCCATGCCAATACTGAACTGGTAGGAGTTGTTGTAAGCAAACTCCACCAGTGGAAGATACTGCTCCCATCCACCCCCAAAATCAATGATACTCATCCGTAGCATGTCCTCCAACATCTGATTTGTACGCTCAGTTTTCCCATCGGTCTGCGGGTGATACGCCGTACTCAACCGTAATTCCGTGCCCATGGCCTCCTGAAAACTCTCCCAAAACCGTGAAACAAATATCTTGTCTCGGTCAGACATTATATTTAGGGGCACACCGTGAAGTCTCACTATCTCAGAAATAAAGAGCTGGCATACTGTCCTGCAGTGTAGTCTGTCCTTACGGGTAGAAAATGAGCGACTTTGGTCAACCTGTCCACAATTATCCAAATGGAGTCGTGACCTCTCTGTGACGTAGGCAACCCCGTGATAAAGTCCATAGAGATGCTCTCCCACATCCACATCGGGACCTCTAACGGCTGTAGTAGTCCTGCCGGTCTCTGATGATCAACTTTTACTAGCTGACAAGTGGCGCATTTAGAAACAAACTCGGCAATATATCTCTTCATCCCGCTCCACCAATACTGATGTCTCATGTCTTGGTACATTTTGTCCCCACCGGGATGTACCGCGAACCGTGAGACTTGCGACTCGGCCATCACCTCGTGCCATAATTCCTCCCCTTCCGGAACTACTAATCTCCCATTGAAGCGTAATCCCCCGTCTGAGCCAACGGTATAGGACTCGGCTCCCTCTGCTAGTAATCGAACTATATGCTCCTGACAGAACGAGTCATCTGCTTGTGCTTTTACCACCCTCGTGACAATCTGCGGCGTAACAGTCATTACCGACATGAATGATCGGGCCACTGCATCTTGGTGTCCCAATTCTTTCCACTTAGCCTTCCACACCTCTGCCACTTCATCTGCTGGCCTACGGCTCAACGCGTCTGCTACTACGTTAGCCTTCCCCGGGTGATATTGGATATCGAACTGGTAGTCCTTCACAAACTCAAGCCACCTTCGCTACCGCATATTCAACTCCTTCTGCGTGAATAGGTACTGTAGGGACTTGTGGTCTGTGAACAACCGAAACTTCAGCCCCAAAAGATAATGTCTCCATATCCGAAGAGCAAAAAAAACTGCCGCCAACTCCGAGTCATGAGTGGGGTAATTCTTCTCATGAGGATTTAGCTTACGGGAAGCATAAGCTATGGCCTGACTCTCCTGCTGCAATACACCTCCAAGTCCTTACAAGGACGCATCGGTGTAAACTAAATACTCAACTCCTAGTCTCGGAAATGCTAACACAGGTGCTGAGGTTAATTTATCCTTCAATTCAACGAATGCCAACTGACAGGCATCACTCCAGATGAATGGCACACCTTTACGAGTCAAATGTGTCAAAGGACCTGCAATCTTCGAGAATCCCCGGATGAACCTCCTGTAGTGTCCTGCTAGACCCAAGAAACTAAGAATCTCCGTTGGTGTCGTGGGCTGCCCCCACTCCCTCACCGCGGATACCTTCCCCGGATCAACAGATATTCCCCGGTCGGAAATAATATGTCCCAAAAACTGAACCTCCTTCAGCCAAAACCCGCACTTCTCATACTTTGCATACAACTCGTTCTGACGTAGCGTCTGTAAAACTTGCCTCAAGTGCTCGACGTGCTCCTCCTCTGTCTGGGAGTAAACCAGAATATCATCAATGAAGACAATGACAAACTGATCTAGGAAATCTCTGAATACCCTATTCATCAAGTCCATAAACACGGCTGGAGCATTGGTCAAACCAAAAGGCATAACCCGAAACTCATAAGAACCATATCTCGATAAGAACGCAGTCTTCAAGACATCCTCCTCCCTGATACGCAACTGATGGTATCCCGATCTCAAATCAATCTTCGAGAAGAAAGAAGCTCCTCTCAGCTGGTCGAATAAGTCATCGATTCGAGGCAACGGATACTTATTCCGTATCGTGACCTTATTCAACTCTTGGTAGTCCACACACAATCTCAGTGAACCATCTCTCTTTTTCATGAACAACACAGGGGCACCCCACGGTGAAGTACTCCTCCGAATAAACCCCTGACCCAACAACTGCTCAATCTGATCCCGTAACTCCCTCATCTCAGCTGGAGCCATACGGTACGGTGCACGTGCTATAGGTCTCGTACCTGGCAATAAGTCTATAACAAAGTCTATCTCTCGACTGGGGGGTAGGCCTAGTATCTCCTGAAACACATCAGGATACTCCCTGACAACTGGGAATGAATCTAAAGGAATCACAACCTCCTTAGAGGTATCCTCCTCTAGGTAATACAAATGAGCGGTCGAACCTCCCTCTGGGCGAGGCATCGCCACTACAAACATCTCTTGCCCCGGAATGGCAAAAACAATGCTCCCACCGAAGCAATCAATCATAGCTCTATAATCAGCGAGCCAATCCATACCGATAATCACATCGTGAACATGCATATCTAATACCAACATATCTGCAGGTAATACCAGACTACCAATCTCTACCCCTACTCCCCGACATATAAAGAAAATAAGTGACCCACTCCCCAATGGTGAGTCTACACACGTCACTGTGTTCTCTGCCGTAGCTAACAACCCTGAGGCTTTCACAAAATGTGTGGCTATAAAGCAATGAGTTTCCCCCGTATCAAACAATATCCGACCCATAGTGACATGGATAGGAAACGTACCCTCAATCGCGGGCGGTGCCTGCGGAGCTGCTGCCTGGTGGACGTTATAGACACATCCATACTGTAATTGTCCCTGCTGCACAGGAACTGTTGGAATGGCTGGAAGAGCTGGCACCTGGGCTAGAGCTGGGAGGGCTGGTGGAAAAAGTGGCCTCTGTGTCTCATGTCGAGCACCCTGCTGCTGCTGCGGGGCCCTGCCCCTATCAGGACGGTCCTGGCGTTTATGGCCAGTTTTGCCACAAACAAAACACTTCCCTGGGAAGTTCCCTCCTCTCTGTCCCTTCTGTCCCCGGCCCTGGTGGCCGTTACCGTTTCTCCCTTGGCCCTGCTGGCCCTGCTGAAACTGCTGCCCATTCTGCCCCTGTTGGCCCTGACGGAAACCTCCCTGTCCGTGCCTATAATTCCCTGATCTGAACCTCTTCTGATCCCCTTGCTGGGAACCCTGCTCACCCTGTCTCTGCCCCTGAACAGATTGTGCCCCACCGGCACCATGTCCTCCAGTCCTGCCCTGATGGCTAGACTCTCCCGATCTCTTGCCCTCATCCATATGAAAGTGGTGATCCTGGCAGTGTAACAAAGTAGCGTTAACCACATCAGAATAAGTGGCCAACGAAAGGTTCCCTAACAGATGCTGACGGATCCTCCATGTCAACCCGTCGGTGAATTTCTCAATCTTCTTCTTTTCTGCCGGTATCTCATCCGGAACGATATTCAACAGATTCGTGAACTTGGCCTCATACTCGGCCACGGTCTTACCCTCCTGCTTCAGACTCATCAATTTCCTCCTCATTTCCGTATGAACAGCGGACGGAAAGTACTTGCGGTCAAACCGCACCCAAAAGTCCTGAATAGTGAGAGTATCCCTCTCCTCCACGATGGTAATAGACTCCCACCACTGTAGTGCAGATCCAACTTGCTTGAAAGTAGCTAGCACCTTCTTCTGAACATCCGAGCACTAATACATCCTCAAGTGCCTCTGTATATCCTTCCTCCACTGGCTCGAGACTACCACATCTGAGCTACCTGCAAACTCTAGAGGACGCGCTTTCTGAAAAGCATCACGTACACGTTCCCAAGCAGACGGGAATGCATTTTCCTGTACTGGCGCGGCAACCGGCGCCTGAGGTGGTGCCTGCTGAACTTCGGCAATTGCGGCGTTTACCGCTTGGGCTACAATGGCTGCAACCTCAGCGGCGTTCATCATGCCCTAAACTGGAGTGGGCTGGGGTTCGGGCGTTGCATCCCTGGGAACTCGTCGTGCACGTCGTGGAGGCATCTGAAATAAGAATAAAGTTTATAAGTTCGCAGTTATAAACTTAAAATAGCTGAAGAACGTAGCATACACCAAAAGAGTACAACAGTCCAAAAATATAGGGCTCTATATCAAAGAATATTTAGCGGAAACATAATAGCTGTACAGATCCTAGAGGACACTAGAACCGGATGCTCTGATACCACCTGTGACACCCCGACTAATTAAATACCGGGTAGCTACTCCTTTATTAAATTATTACAAAATGCCAAGTTGGTCCAGTTAATAGCATCACTGTCGAAAACATTTTAATAATGACTAACCACCTAGTATTTAAAAAGTAAGTTGCAAAATTTTAAGTTAAGTCTGGTTAACACGCAATAAAATAATAATGAAAACATAAATCCATTCACCATAACTAAGTAATGAAATAACCAACAATAATAAATAGAAGTGCGGAGGAAAACTCCTCACTACAATCCCACAACTGAAGAATAAAATAACAAGTCTGAATCCTGAATAATTACATGCCAAAAGTCTGAATAACTGAAATAAAAGAAATGTCTAAAAGGAATGGGCGACATGCCCTACAACTGATAAATGCGGAGTATAGAGTTAAATAGATGAAGCGTCTATAATCAATGTCCTGTAACTTCCAGAAACAACTACAGCTCGTCACCTGAATGAGAATCCTAAGCATGGTGTCCTTGTGGCTGGACACCTAAAATGGTTTCTACAAAAAGATAGATTTGAAAGCAAATGGGTCAGAGCCCGAAAGTGGAAATCATTTTAAAAATTGCAAGTGTTTTAATAACAATAAAACAATAATGCAAAGTACATGTTAGGACGTGCTCTCACATGAAATACTCACCTCTCGTCTAACTGTGCACTCTTAACGTTCCTGTACCCATTCATGTGTTAACTCATAACTATCTAGTCAAAAGAGTTCCTAACATTTCTACCCGGTTCACATTTTAATTCCAATCTTAACAATTAAATAGAGAGTTCTACTTTAATTCTCGGATTCCCAATTATTAACAAAACCATTTATTGATTTCAGTCCCCTGTTTATCTTTTCACAACGTGATAATAGATATACACACAATTTATCATAGCAAATTCCTTTTCCTTTAATCGTATATTATTCACATCATCAATATACAAAATAAGCACCCAAAGGCTAAGCTGCGGTGCACACATACTCTGCTATCAACCCCGGTACATCACATACATAAGGATCACGCATTCCGAATCTCTCAGGAATCGTTCAGATAACAACATCACAAATAATGGAGGCGAACACAGTCACATCACATGGGTCACGCACATACCTACACTCCCACGATCAGCAAACTTATTAACATCCCAATAAGTCCTTCTCTGACCTATGTTCATCGAGGTAACCAATCTAAATCCGGGCAACACAAGGATAAGAAGGCCCTAAGCGAACGTAAACCTCCCGTGATAGCAAGTATGGTAGGTATGTCATACACATAAAATTATATACTAAGCATTCACACATCTTAGATATCTCGATATTAATAAAGGTATACTCTACATCTTTATACAATTATTCCAAATTCCTATATTTCAAGTCTCCCAATGATATAAAAGTTAAACTGTCGACACGTCTCACGTCGTAGTTCCTTAAACTTAAAACCTATCTCAAATAGACTATTAAGCTCCTATTATTCCCACCTATAACATCTTTACTCCTAAGGTCTTTACTTCTGCCCCAAACCTCATTTCATCAATTTATGCAAATTTACACTATTAACCCAAATATTATCTCTTATTGAATTTCAATAATTTAGAATAATTCCTCGAATTGAATTCCTATTAAGGTCCAATATCATAATCATGTCTACTGGTCTCCTTTAAGATTAAGGGTATTCATAAGGTCTCAAATATTATTATCCAAGAGTTACCACCATTAAAAATTAAATTAGGGAAAACTTTACTCATTCTGGGAAGGTCGATCGATCGACCTTTTCCTTCGATCAATCGATGGTGGTCGATCGATCGACTGATGAACATCGATCGATCGAACGTATCAGGTATGGCTACGGACTGCCTCGTTTTGCAGTTACCAATTCGTCCCAAAACACCATTTACAAGCATGAAACTCTAAGACAAGGTTACTATATCATCACACTATCATCCTACAACAGTATTAACATTCTAAAACCCATAATTCATCATTCAAAGGCTTTGATTAGATCAAAACTTCATCAAAATTCCAGATTTCTTTTTCATTCAAGAACATCAATAAACTTCTTCTAAAATCCATTTTTAGATCATCAATGGTTCTGTTTTGAACACCTAATTCGTCCAGAATATTACTACATGCAATACCTAACATAATTTACAGCTTTTAACTTCCAATTCATGGGTCTATATCATCTTCCAAGGTCAATTTCGAAAATTCCTAAACATGGAAAGCATAGCATTGAATTAATTGAAATTAAACCACTTGCCTTGATTCAATCTCTGATTTTGATGACGATTTGAAGGAGTTCCCTCTCTCTTTCTGCAGAATTCCCTTCTATCTCTCTTTCTCCAAGCTTTCCTCTCCAATAACTATGGTGGCTAGGGTTTGATTTTGGGGAAAGAAAATTAGAAACCTAATTCTAATAACCTACGTAGCCTATTGGGTTAACATGGAGTGGTTAGTGGATTAGTGGGTCAAATCCTCATCAGATATAATTTACTAATTTTCGTCACTTTTAATTTCCAAAAATACCAAATTACCAAAATACCCTTTATGTTGCCGGTATGGCCTAACAATACCCCGGGACGCAAACTAAACCCCCGACTAGTGTTTTCTGACTATCTCGACCCTTCCGGACGCGTTGGCGCACTCAAAACGACCATACAGTTAATAGAATTTAAATTAACTTATATAATCAAAATAATTGAATCCTGACGCGACTGTCACACGCGTCCCAATAAAATGTCCAAATTGTCGTATATCAATCTCACGACAAATTTCATAATTCAATATTCATATAACATCATATATACTCAATATAGTCAAATACCAACTCACAACTCGCTAGTATTTTATCCGGATTAATTCTTAATTAATTGTCATTTAATTCAATTAATCCCAAAAATAAATATCACAGAAAATACGGGGTATTACAGTAGGTCTGAACCTTTGATGATGATTGTTAATTGTGGTTATCCTTTTTTCTAGTTAAATTTCGGCAGTGATGGTGGTGGATGGCCTTATCCTTTCGTTTTATAAAGGTACCTCTTCTCTTTCCAGAGAAACTTTTACTCTCCACACTATGATGTTCTTAGTGGAATGAAGATGTATCCTAAACACATTAGACTTATAAATAATCAAATAATTTCATGGGTACTATTCACCTTCCATATAAAATGACTAAAATACCCCTTCGGGATATCGATTCGGTTTTAAAGTTTCCCGAGATCCAAAACAAATACCCAAGTAGATGTTTTCGACTATAAAAACCCTTTCGGACAATTTTATCGTAGTCAAAATGACTATTTTGATGCCAAAGAAATATTTTACTTTTAATCCCGATACGACTCACCCGCGCATCCCAAAATTAACGTCTTCATCTCCTGCAACAATTGTATTCATTTATAATCAAAAGTAAAGTCATAATAATATATTACTTTTAATTCATTAAGTAATATTCACATAATACTTTATTCGTGAATAAAATTTATATCATGATTAATTTAAATTTTATCTAACAATTAATCCTAATTACACCCAATTAATTCCATTTAAAAGTATTTAAAATTATGGGGATCACATACTTACCACTAATAATAAGATTTCTTCCCCAAATTCATAAAAACATACCTGGTAAAAATAACTCCAGGTAATTGTCGCACATATCATCCTCGCACTCCCATGTAGACTCCTCCACATTATGGTGTGCCCATTGAACACGCACAAGTGGAACTACTTTAGATCCTAGACATTTCTCGCTACGGTCTAAAATTTCCACTAGTCGCTCCTCGTAAGAACTATCTGGCTGCAAATCCACTTAGTCTAATGAAATATGAGTATGAGCCAACTCATCTTGGAGATACTGCCTCGGCGATGAAATATGGAATACATCATGATTCCTTTGCAAGTGCTCTACCAGCCCAAGTCGGTACGCTATAGGTCCAAGCCTCTCAATAATAGGAAATGGTCCTACATATCTTGGAGATAATTTCCTTTTCTTCCCAAATCTCATGATTCCCTTCGTAGGAGATATACATAATAATACTTTATCCCCCACATTAAACTCCCTGAAGGACCTATTGTTAACGCCATAGCTTTTATGTCTGTTCTAGGCTACACGAATACGGATCCTGATCATCTCTATCCTGGAAAACGTGTCCTGAATCACTTTCAGTCCAAGTAATTTGTTGTCCCCCACTTCTAACCAACACGCAAGAAAACGACAATGTCTACCATATAACGCTTCAAATGGGACCATACCAATGGTAAACTAGTAGGAATTATTATACGCGAATTCGACTAGAGGAATGTATTGTTCCCAACTCCCTCCAAAATCTAGAATGCACATGCATAACTTATCTTCCAACATCTGGTTAGTACGCTCGGTCTGCCCATCCATCTTTGGCTGATAGGTCGTACTTAAGCGAATCTCAGTACCCATGGACTCATGGAAATAATCCCAAAATGTGGAGATAAAAATCTTGATCTGATCGGACACAATATTTAGCGGTACTCCATGTAACCTCATTATTTTGACTATAAAGAATTATGCATACTGCCCCATCGTGAAATCAGTCTGAACCGATAAGAAATGAGACACCTTAGTCAAATAATCCACAATCACCTAGATAGATTCATGACCCCTCTGAGTAGTAGGTAACCCAGTGATAAAATCCATGGAAATGCTCTCCCATTGCCACATTGGAATCTCTAGCGGGTGAAGGAATCCAACTGGATTATGGTGATCTACCTTAACTAACTAACAGGTAGCCCATTTAGAGATGAACTCGGCAATATCTCTCTTCATCCCTACGCTTTTTATTATTTTGGATGGTGTTATGATACTATATTAAATTGGAACATTTTCTTCAGTCGGAATATATTTGTGATTTTAATTTAGTAATGGTGTGGTATTTGATTCTTGTATTGCGTTGTAATAAAGTAAATAAAAATGAAAGGTTTTGACACTTAGCTTAATTAACAACCGGGTGAGTTATAAAAGAAATTATTTTACGACAGTGATGTTAAGAATGAACCAACCGAATATTCTGATTTAATTTAATAAAAGACTGATCACCCGGTATTTAAATAGGTGGGGTTTTACAAGTGGTATCAGAGCATCAGGCTCTAGTGTCATTAAGATCTGTATGGCTTATTATGTTTTCTAGTTAGCACCCTTTGATATAGAGCCCTATCATTAGGATTGTTGAATTCATATATGCGCATTTATGACTTCAACTATTTTGGTGATAAATGATATATTAATAAATATCACTCCCTCATTTTAGATGCCTCCTCGACGTGCACGATGAGCCCCCGGAGCGGCAAAGCCATCCCTACAGCCTACTCCAGCCAAGGGTACTATGAATGAAAATGAAGTTGCTGCTATTATTGCTCAGGCCGTTAATGCTTCCTTAGAGGTTGTCCAGCAAGCACCACCACCTATACAAGTAGTGCCACCAGTACCCGTGCCAGCAATTCCCACTGCATGGGAGGGTGTCAGGGATGCCTTCCAAAAGGCTCATTGATTAGGCACATATTCTTCACATTTATACCCTTAAGTTCGGTACTTTTACGATCCCGTGCATTGTAAATAGCTTAGATTTGTCTCGTGTTTATGCTACTAACCCCTTTTGGCAAGAATTTCGTGTTTTGTGTATTTCTCATGTGTTTTACAGGTATTTCATGCAAATTGGTGCGAAAGAGAACTCAAAACAGTGAAAGAAACCAACAAATGGAGAGTTAAAGGGCATTTTTGTAATTTTTTAGCCTTAGTCCGGAGGTGGGTCCAACTAGAAAGTTGAAGATCTCTAAATTACAAGAACACTGGAAAAAATGGCACCTCAATCCGAGCTACAGTGAAGAAGTTACGATGTTTTGAAGTTGTGTGATAATGAAGAGAAATAGACCAGAAACCAAACCGATCTGGATGGAACAGGACCGATCCGGGTCCGGACCGGTCCGGCGGTGCGAATTGCTGGCATTAATTATGCAGATTTTGGGGTTATTAGCTGGTGAAAACTTGCGCGACAAGCGATTCTAGCTGTCAAATTCATGCTACTTGGTGCTACAAAAGACCAAGCCCTACCTCATTTCAAGGGGAGACAAATTCTAGAGAGTAGAATAGCATTTTAGAGAGAGAAAGTCAGATTTTAGAGAGTTTTCTTAGTTTCTCTTTACATAAAAATTTTCATAAACCCTAGTTTGTAAGGTTGAAGAAGAAGTATTTTTGGATTCAATCATCTCTATTCCTTAGTGCAGATTTCAAGTATCAATTTCCCTTTCTCTTATTTTATCCCAATTCTATTTCCAATTCAATTATCACTTGTTTTGTAATTTTTGTTTTTATAACGTTTATTAGATCCACAATTACATGCATTGTTATGAATTTATTTTCATTTAATAAAATCATGCCTAGCTAACTTTTTAAGGGTTGGGATGCATGAACCCATCCCAATGTAAATTACTTATGTAGAAAATAGAATTTAAATTAAAAATTTGAAAGAGTCGTGCGAGACAATTTTACAACCATTGTAGATCTTTTAATCTCTCTTGCCCTAGGTACTTGGGATGTTTAAGAATATGATGTGCGTAAAATTATTTATCACCGCTTTATATTTACCTTTGATTTCATATGGTGCGGGCTTGATCCTCCTATATGTAATGCTTGGGATCTATAAAGACTGGATTCATTCAAATTTATAATTTACAATTCTAGGTTTCTATACGGTAATTTACTAAGGTTAGGGGGATTGTATTCCAACCTACTTTCTCATTCATCTTAATTAATTTAACTTATTTATTTACTTATTTTTTCCCTTTTCAACCATCATCATCTTTTTCATTTTTTCTTTAGAAGTAATAAATAAATTAAATTCTATCAACCATTCCCTGTAGATTCGATACCCAGACTCGCCACTATACTCCTTAAGAAGTGTAGTTACAAGTTTAGGTTTTTTTTGTATTGAGGTTGAAAGCCGATAACAACGACTAGCGTATTACACGGACGCTCAGTTTTTCCACTCGATCAAAAATGGCGTCGTTGCCGGGGAGTGTTTGTTATAAATTATAATTGACTTTACTACTTCGTAAAAATAAAAAAAATAAAAAAAACTTGGAAAAATATGGGTGTCGCGTTCTTGAATTGCCCAATTTGAACTATCTTACTTTAACTCATTTGGTGGTTTTAATCGTTATGCTAATAGTGAGGAGGAGAATGAACTCACGATTTATGAACATTTGATCAATATTACTAAAGAAGAGTCTCATAAATACAAGCCCAATGCTAAGGCCATCCAAATTTATGAAAATGAAAGGCTTGAAGAAGAAAGGCGTGAAAAAGAATATAGGGAAAAAATTCGTTTTTGGGAGCAAGAGTTGGATGCATTATTCCAATCCAATGACAATTTTTCTTCTGATATTTTTGAGACTAAAGAATGTTTTCAACTAAATGAGGAATCCAATGAAGAATAACTTGAGCTTGAATTTATGTCCTCACCATTCTCATTCACTATTATCGAACCGTTAAATCAATCACAAGAACTGGATGAATGTCTTGATGATGTTGATCCGATTCTTGTATGGGAATGTTAATTTGAGATGCTTCATCTTACGGGCCATACACTTAGACGTGTCACTCCACCAGATCCAACTAAAAATTTGGGGAGAGAAGATTTTGAGGACAAGCAATCTATGCTTAAATTATTTTCCAAGATGGACTCTTTCTGTTTGCGTTCTCCGCTTTCCATAATTCTTGAAAAATCTTTGGGAAGTGATTCTATTTTTCTTGGATCCCAATGGTACTTATCCCCATGTGCACTCAAATCCCTCATTATCCCCCTAAATTTTTTAATTGGTGATGGTTAATTTTTTAAAATTTGCACATGCCTTCCGTTTTTCAAACGAAATTCTTATTTTTCGGACGACATGTTTTATAGTGAGGGTACACTATTAATCCCTCAAAGTCAAATTGTATTTTGGGTGGACGCTCAAATTTTTCGACTTCTAGTGTATGATTTATTAGCCGTTCAAATTTTAGGTTGTAAATAATTAGTTTTTTATTATTACTTTTTCTTTTTTATTATAGTCTAGTTTCGAGTTTTTCTTATTCTTTTTATTATGCTTGGTTCTAACATGTTTTGTAGATTCAATGGACTCGCACTCATCAGGGATCGCTCCATTTAGGTAATATCTATATTTTCCTCTCTTTATGTTGTGTTCTTGATTCGCATTGAGGACAATGCAACATTTAAGTTAGGGGGTGTGGGATATTCTTCCCGTTTATTGTTTAGATTCATTGATTCAATCACATGTTCTTTCCAAGTGTGTTTTTTAGAAAATTGAAAAAAAAGCCAAAAATATTTTTCTTCAAAATAAATAAAAATTGGAATTTAGATTTATCAAAAATGTCACCTTTATTCTATTTAAAGTCTCAAATTGTAAAAATCAAAATGCACTAAGCCAAAATTGACCGAAGATGGAAATTGAAAGAAAATTGACGACTTAACGAATAAGTGTGGAGATTGATCAAACCCGATGAGATTTTGAGCCTTTCAATCTTTTTATGAGTTTTTAAATCAATCCGAGTTTATGATTATCTCAAAGTTCTTTTCAGCGTTTTATTAAGTCGTTGATGATCTCAATCCTTTATTTTGATCGGTTCTGGGAAATGTGTGAAATGTTATCTCAAAATTCGTGCTAAATATATCTCTAAACTTAATTAATCTCGAGATGCATATGGTAATGTGATTAGCAATTTGGACAATAAAGTAGGCCCTCGTTTGTTACCCAAAAATATTAGCCATAAAAAGTTGTGAAAAACAAAATTATCCTTTTGCTACCCACTTTGAGCCTAATAAAATATTTCCCTTCATTTGATAACCCGAAAAACCCAAATAGCTCGGAATTGTGAAAATTGAGAAAATTCATCAAGTAAGTCCAAATTGTGCGATAAAAAGGGGCAAAAGAGAAAGAAAAAAAAAAGAAAAGAAAAGAAAAAAGAAAAGAAAAAATGAAAATAGAAAAAGAAAGAGAAAAATGAGCAAATGCCCGAAAAAGCACTAATGGACATCATAAGGACATTTTCCAATTCCGAATAATCCGCCTATTCCAAATTTTACCCTTTTCACTTTTTTACCCGAAAAGTCCTAACCGAGTCCAAATGGCGAAATTAATTACTGGATGGAGAGATAAGATATGAGAAGATAGTAAAAGAGATTAAAATGGTGTGATTAAGAGATGATGTTTCCCGTTTCCTAATAACTGTATTTCGATGATGAGATCTTTTCACCATATATTTCCTTCTTTTCAATTTTGTATGCATCAATTTGTGTCCATTATATTTACTCTTTATATCATGCATACCGAGAGAAAATAACCACAATCCGAGTGATTCGTTTGTGAGTGCATCCGTAAGAATTGGAATCGAAACGAATTTTCGAAAAGTAACGTAATGCTCAGTCGGTGGAAATTTGAGGTTGAATTTTTGGCTTTGCACACACACACTATGGTTTGAGACACTTGAATATGAATTTATGGTGAGTATTTTTTGAAAAGTTAAAATTGTACAATTTTTAAGTATTTTGATATTTATTTGAGTCATTAAAGAATTTTGTGGGTGTATTCACTGCAAACCCTCACGAGACAAAACTCGTCCTACTAGGGTAACCTAGGGGTTTAAAGGCTTGTTGCATATACTAAATGCAATCGCTTGCCCGCGAAAAAGGTATTCTATCCTAATAAAAGAATTTTCAAGAGTTGAACTTTAAACTAATTTCTTTTACATTGCTCGGGACGCGCAAAGTTCTAAGTTAGGGGGTGTATTTAGGCACATATTCTTCACATTTATCCCCTTAATTTCGGTACTTTTATGATCCCGTGCAGTGTAAATAGCTTAGATTTGTCTCGTATTTATGCTACTAACCCCTTTTGGAAATTATTTCATGTTTTTTGTATTTCAGTTGTGTTTTACAGGTATTTCATGCAAATTGGTGCGAAAGAGAACTCAAAACAGTGAAAGAAACCAAGAAATGGAGAGTTGAAGGGCATTTTCGTAATTTTTCAGCCTTAGTCCGGATGTGGAGCCAACTATAAAGTTGAAGATCTCTAAATTACAAGAACACTGGAAAAAACGGCACCTCAATCCGAGCTACGGTGAAGAAGTTACGATGTTTTGAAGTTGTGCGATAATGAAGAGAAATGGACCAGAAACCAAACCGATCCGGATGGAACAGGACCGATCCGGGTCCGGACCGGTCCGGCGGTGCGAATTGATGGCATTAATTATGCAGATTTTGAGGTTATTAGCTGGTGAAAACTTGCGCAACAAGCGATTCTAGCTGTCAAATTCGTGCTACTTGGTGCTATAAAAGACCAAGCCCTACCTCATTTCAAGGGGAGACAAATTCTAGAGAGTAGAATAGCATTTTAGAGAGAGAAAGCCAGATTTTATAGAGTTTTCTTAGTTTCTCTTTACATAGAAATTTTCATAAACCCTAGTTTGTAAGGTTGAAGAAGAAGTATTTCTGGATTCAATCATCTCTATTCCTTAGTGCAGATTTCAAGTATCAATTTCCCTTTCTCTTATTTTATCTCAATTATATTTTCAATTCAATTATCACTTGTTTTGTAATTTTTGTTTTTACAATGTTTATTAGATCCACAATTACATGCATTGTTATGAAATTATTTTCATTTAATAAAATCATGCCTAGCTAACTTTTTAAGGGTTGGGATGCATGAACCCATCCCAATGTAAATTACTTATGTAGAAAATAGAATTTAAATTATAAATTTGAAAGAGTCGTACGAGACAATTTTACAACCATTGTAGATCTTTTAATCTCTCTTGCCCTAGGTACTTGGGATGTTTAAGAATATGATGTGCGTAAAATTATTTATCACCGCTTTATATTTACCTTTGATTTCATATGGTGCGGGCTTAATCCACATATATGTAATACTTAGGATCTATAAAGACTGGATTCATTCAAATTTATAATTTACAATTCTAGGTTTCTATACGGTAATTTACTAGGGTTAGGGGGATTCTATTCCAACCTACTTTCACATTCATCTTAATTAATTTAACTCTTTATTTACTTATTTTTTCCCTTTTCAACCATCATCATCTTTTTCATTTTTTCTTTAGAAGTAATAAATCAATTAAATTATATCAACCATTCCATGTGGATTCGATACCCAGACTCGCCACTATACTCCTTAAGAAGTGTAGTTACAAGTTTAGGTTTCTTTTGTATTGAGGTTGGAAGCCGATAACAACGACTAGCGTATTACACGGACGCTCGATTTTTCCACTCGATCACTCATTCATCATAATTTAAAGGGGGGTTCCAATATTATGAATGCTAGCTAATGGAAGAAGGGATCCAACGGTACCTGCGTATGTTCGAATGCGCAGAAGTTCAAAAGCAGATTTTTGCGACATTTAAGATGGTTAGAACAACTCTTTAGTGGAGGGAATTCACTACTACAACTAAAGAGAGGGATACGATGATGATTCAAGATTTTTGGGTGCGGTTTGACTATATATACTTTCCTTCTACTGCTTTGACCGAGATGAGGAGGAAAATTTTGGATCTCACCCAAGGGGAAAAATCCGTTATAGAATATGAGGAAGAATTTACTATGCTGACAAATTTGGTACCAGCTGAGGTACCTACTGAAGAGAATAAGATCCAAATGTTCAGAGATGGCCTTACATGAAGGATCCGTCACCATTTATTGGGCACTCTTTATCTACAGGAGTATACTGATGTGTTGAATGCAACTTTACTTCATTTCTAGGACCACCGTCTTCATAGGGGAAGTAAGCGAGGGTCTGAGTCTAGTCAGCAAGGCCAAACTGGGGGAAACAATGCTAGTGGATCATCTTCATCCCAGGGGCAATAGAAATAGACTGATCAGAACTCACAGTAGGAGGATTATTCTAAATGACTAAGATCAGGAGGCTTTCATTTTGGACAGGGTGGTAATAGGCAGGGCCACAAGGTCCATCAAGGGCAACAGGGCCACCAGGGCAACAGGGCCAACAGGGTTAATATAGAGGTGGAAATGGTCAGCAAGGCCGAGGTCAACAAGGTCGTAATAGGGGATGATTTTTCGGTAGATGTTTCACTTATGGCAATGTTGGCTCACTGGAGTCAGGATTGTCTAGATAAGGGCAAGGTACCTTAGAAGAAGGGTGCGTGTCTGGAGCCACAAAGGCCTTTGTTTCCATCTACCTGTCTAGCACAGGCACAGGTATAAGACTTCACTACTCCCGCCACCCCACCATAGTAGGGGTAGTTACAATATGGGCATTTGTACAACATCCGACAAATTAGTCTTTCAGCAACCACCGTCTGCTATTGAGGGTATGTTCTCTATTTTTACGGCTATACGATATATTTTATTTGATACTCGGGCTTCACATTCGTTTATAGCCACTAGATTTTCACGGGACACAGGATTGTTAGATACGGCCAGCAGTACGATTACTTATGTAGACTCACCGATGGGTAGTGCGATGCCTATTTTCTTTATATGCTAGGGTGTAAGTATAGAAATTAGGAGTCTATTATTACCAGCTGATATGCTTGTGTTAGACATGTCCACATATGATGTTATCATTGGGATGGATTGACTTATTTCTTACAGAGCCATGATTGACTGCTTTGGTAGGAGTATTATATTTTCTATCCCAGGGCAGAAGATGTTTGTAGTGGTGATGGCTAGCCCCGAGGGAGGATCGTCCACCTAGTTGTATTATATAGAGGAGGAGACTTCTATTGGAGTTGTGATTTCCCTTGATTCGATTCCCGTTGTTTGGGAATTCGCATATGTGTTTCAATACATACCAGGGTACCACCGAGTAGGGAAATTGAGTTTGTAATTGACTTGATAATGGGCACTCGACCGATAGCCCATGCCCCTTATCGTATGGATCCGACACAAATAAGGGAGTTGACACATCATATTGACCAGCTATTTGGATAAGGTTCCATCCATCAGAGTACCTCACCTTGGGGTTCCCCAGTCCTGTTTGTGAAGATGAAGTATGGATCCCTACATTTAAGCGTGGATTATTTGGAACTTAATAAAGTCACAATTCAGAATAAGTCCATTACCCCACATCGATGAATTATTTGATCAGCTAAGGGGAGCTGCATATTTCTCAAAGATAGACTTATGGTCTGAATATCACCAGTTGCGGATCAGGGAACAGGATGTATCAAATAATGCTTTTCTGATGCGATATGGATCTTATGAATCCCTAGTTATGCCATTTTGATTGACTAACACACTAGTTGTATTTATGGATTTAATGAATATGGTATTCAAAGAGTTCCTAGAGTAGTTTGTCACTATTTTTATTGATGAAATGCATATTTACTCTCGTACTAAGGAAGAGCATGCCGAGCACTTGCAAAGGATCCTACAAACACTAAGGGAGAATCAGTTGTATGCCAAGTTTAAGAAGTGTGGATTTTGGCTTCGGGAGGTGCAGTTTTTGGGCCATATAGTGTCAGAAAGGGGCATTGCCATGGATCCTATCAAGGTCTCAGCATTTAGGGAGTGGGGACAACCCACGACACCGATTGAAGTCCGTAGTTTCTTGGGATTAAATGGTTACTACAGACGGTTCATCAGGGGTTTTTCAACGATTGCTGGTTCGATGACCAACCTCACTCGTAAGGGGGTACCATTTGTTTGGGATGATGCATGTCACTTGGATTTGGATGAATTAAAGGGTAAGTTAACTTCAGCACCCATACTAGAACTTTCTAGGCCAGGAGTGGAGTACTTAGTATTCATTGACGCACCATTACAAGGACTTGGTGGGGTATTATAGCATAAAGAGCAGGCTATAACTTATGCCTCGAGGAATCTTAAGCCTCATGAGAGGAACTACCCTACCCATGACATGGAAATTGCGGTAGTAGTATTTTCCCTACGTATATGGAGACATTATTAACTGGGTGAGAAATTTCGATTATTCATAAATCATAAGTGACTACAGTATTTTTCACTCAGAGAGAGCTGTATACACGACAACGCAGGTGGCTTGAATTCGTGAAGGATTATCAATTTGAGATACATTTTCACCCAGGGAAGGTTAATGTTGTAGAAGACACGTTGAGTCGTAGGACTGAGGGTGAACTAGAGGCAGTATGGAAGGCTAAATTGAAGAAATTGGGCCATCAGGATGCCATTGCTCGGTCATTCTTGTCGGTTATGACTGTTTCTCCTCAGATTATGAAGAGGGTAGTACATGCTTAGGCTACGGATCCATTCTGTCAGGAAAAGATTCGATAACTTTTGGACAAAGGAGTAGAGTCTTACTTAGTGAGTTTCGAGGGAGGTTTATGCTTTAATGGTAGACTCATTATTTCGAAGGGAAATGAATTACGACACACCGTAATGTCAGAGTCGCACGGATCCTAATTTGCGATACATCCCGGTGGGGATGAGATGTACCAAGATATGCGACAACAGTATTGGTGGAGTGGGATGAAGAGAGATATGGTCGAGTTGGTCTCTAAATGAGTTACATATTAGTTAGTTAAGGTGGATCACCAGAATCCAATCGGGTTGCATCAGTCGCTAGAGATTCCAATGTGGAAATGGGAGAGCCTTTCCACGGATTTTATCACAGGGTAACCTACAACTTAGAGGGATCATAATTCTATCTGGATGATTTTTTATCGTTTGACTAAGGTGGCTCATTTCTTCCCGATTTGGACTGATTTTACGATGGGACAGTATGTATAACTTTTTATAGGCAAAATAATGAGGTTACATGGAGTACCGTTAAATATTGTGTCCGATCAGGACAATATTTTTTTCTCTAAATTTTGGGAAAGTTTTCATGAGGCCATGGGTATTGAGGCTCACTTAAGTATGGCCTATCACCCACAGATGGAGAGGCAGACCGAGCGTACTAACCAGATATTGGAAGATATGTTATGCATGTGCATTATGGATTTTGGAGGGAGTTGGTAACAATACCTTCCTCTGGTGTAATTCGCGTATAATAATTCCTACCAGTTTACCATTGGTATGGACCCATTTGAAGTGTTATATGGTATACCTTGTCGTTCTCTTTCATGTTGGTTAGAAGTGGGGAATAACAAATTACTTGAATCAATAGTGATTCAGGACACGTTTTCCAGGATAGAGATGATCATGAGCCATATTCAGGTAGCCCAGGATAGATAGAAAAGCTATGCTAATACTAATAGGTCTTTCAGGGAGTTTAATGTGGGGACCAAGTATTATTGCGTGTATCTCCTATGAAGAGCATCATGAGATTTGGGAAGAAAGAGAAATTGGCTCCAAGATATATAGGACCATTTCCTATTATTGAGAGGGTTGGACCTGTAGCATACCGACTTGGGCTGCCAGAGCACTTGCATAGGATACATGAAGTATTCCGTATTTCGTCATTGGGACGGTATCTTCGAGACGAGTTAGATCATACTCATATTGCATTGGACGAAGTGGATTTGCATCCAGATAGTTCTTATGAGGAACTACCAGTGGCAATTTTAGAGCGTAGCGAGAAACGTCTGAGATCTAAAGTAGTTCCACTTGTGCATGTTAAGTGGGCATACCATAATGTAGAGGAGTCTACTTGGGAGCGCGAGGATGATATGCGCGACAAATACCTGGAGTTATTTTTACCAGGTATGTTTTTCTGAATTTTGGGACAAAATTCTGCTATTAGGGGAAAGTATGTAAAACCCCTTAATTTTAAATAATATTAAATGGAATTAATTAGGTGTAATTAGGATTAATTGTTAGGTAAAATTTAAATTAATCCTGATATAAATTTTACTCATGAAAAAATTATTATGTGCATATTACTTAGTGAATTAAAAGTAATATATGATTATTACTTTACTTATGATTATAAATTAAGGCAATTGTCGCAAGAGATGTATATGCCGATTTTGGGATGCGCATGTGAGTCATGTCGGTATTAAAAGTAAAATATTTATATGACATCCAAATGGTCATTTTGACTATGCCAAAGTGTCTGGAAGGGTTTTTATAGTCGAAAAGTCTACTTGGGTGTTTGATTTGAGTCTCGGGACACTTTGGAACCAAATAGACACCCAGAGGGGTATTTTAGTCATTTTATATGGAAAGTGAATAGTACCCACAAAAATATTTGATTATTTATAAGTCTAAGGTGTTTAGGATTCATATTCTTTCCACCAAAAACATCAGAGTGAGAGACTTGGAGGAGAGTAAGAGTTTCTCTACAAGGAGAAGAGCCACCTCTAGAAAACCAAAGGACAAGGCCATCTACCACCACCAACATCGCCAAAATTTAACTGGAAAAGAGGAGAACCACCAATAACAATCATCATCAAAGTTTCATGCCTACATATTAGAGGCAAGTTGATTAAACTTTACAATTATAGCATGTATTATGTTCATAGTAGGATTGTTGTAGAACCCTGCATTTTTACATGATTTAAGGATAAATTATGGTGCATAAAATCAACCCTTTGGAATAAGAAATATGTGTAATTAATATAGGATGATCATATAGTGATAACATACGAAATAGAAATCATTTCGTGAAGATAATCTGGACTTATTAGTTTGTTTGGGGATGGAAATGATAATATTGTGGTTTTCTAAAAATGTTTGTAATTGACATTTTATCCCAATCTTCTTGAGGATTTAAGATTGCTTTATTAATGGAAATCGTTTATATATGTTGTTATATCGTGTAGAAAGAATTATAAGATGTTTGGGACTTTAAAACATATGATTTAAGGATTGAAAATGATTAAACTCGTAGACTAGTTATGCAGAATCACCCATACCTGATGGATCGATCGATGGACTCAAGAATGTCAATCGATCAACAGGATCGATCGATCGAACCTTCCCTTCAATCGATCGATCGCTCCTAGAATTTGAGATATTATTTTGCTATAAGGTTTGATAAAACGTTGTCTTGTATAATTCTTTTATGATGATTAATTGAACATTTTGGGACTGAAGACAGGTCAGTATGCTGATATGTAGAACCCCAAAAAATATTAATTTTTGGGCTAAAGGAATGGGAAGAATGGGTTAAAATCGAATTACTGAGTACCGAAGAATAAACCCAAATTGAAATAATTAAATTTGGAGGTTGTGATGATATGGACCAGTAGGGTGAAGACTGGTACCTACTGAAATTTTAAGAGAAATAATTAATATCTTTTGAGTGTGGAGAAAAGGCTCATAATAAAAGTAAAGTCATAATCTAGAGATACGTAGGATATTTGAGATATAAATATACTACATCAGAGAATTGTTATGTGTTATGCAATTTACGATTTGGGAGAGACGTCGAACCAATTGTCCATTATGCAGTGATTGATGCATTAGGACATGATAGCAGAGTATGCATGCACCCCAGTTGTGTCTGAGAGGTATCATGTTAGTGTATATATATATATACTCTGATGAGATCTAGTGTGTGAATTAGTGGATAAAAAGGAATTTTAAAATATAAATTAGATTAAGTAAGCGAGTACTTAATTTTAAATTTATTTAATCTAAATATAACGAAGTGAAAACGGGAAAAGAAGAAGATATAGGTTAACTATTCACAATACTTAATTAGGAAGTTAATAAGGTAAGCTAGGCATGTACACTAGATGAGGGGTGAAATTCTCAAGTGAGAGCCAAAAAAATAATAGGAATACAATACCGGCATGATTTTTAAATATTTAGCACTTGCTATTTTTAAACATTTTAAGCTCAGGCTCTGACCCGTTTACTTGCATATTTCCTTCCATACTATATCTATATTACCAGGTGTCCAGCATCAGGGACACCCGACTTAGAGGATGGATATTTGATGTGTTCTAGAGATGCAACTTTTCGATTAAACGTACTCGGTCCATTAATTCCTATTATCTTTGTTCTTAGTTCTTAGTTCCTTTAGGGCATATTGCCCAAGATTCTGTTATCCTATTTCAGTTTTGAGTATTGTATTGGTTTTATATTAATACGCTTTGTATTATTTTCGATGGTGTGGTGATATTATATTAAACTAGAACGTTTATTTCAGTCAGTCTAGTTTCGTGATTTTAATTCAGTGATGCTGTGGTATTTGATTCTTGTAGTGTGTTGTAATAATGTAAATAAAAATGAAAGGTTTTAATACTTAGGTTAATTAACTACTTGGTGAGTTAATAATAGAAATTACATTTCGACAGTGATGCTATGAATGAACCATATGGATATTCTGATTTAATTTAATAAAGGACTGATAACCCGGTACTTAATTAGGCGGGGTGTTACAGGCGAGTAAGAGTTAAGTACAAAAGAGCACCTACTAAAAAATGGAGAGCAGTAGGGTCAGTAATGGGTGTGTGAGAGGCATGAGGAGATTTTGTGGAGAGGGGTGTTTGAACTGACTGGCAATGCAACATATTAGCTTGTTGCAGCAGTGAGAGAGCAAACTTTTGTTAAGAGAGAAATAAACCACCCGATAAGGGAAGAACTTCGATACCCAAGAAGTAGTGGAGATCACCTAATATCCTTAAGAGCAAATTCAGAGGATAATTTAGAGGTAAGAGAGGACAAAAGAGATGCATTGAGCAGTAAGGATAGTTTAAATAGGTAGAGTTTATTATGTTTGAATAAAAGTATGTATAGTTTAAATTCATTTTTATTTCTCGACATGTTCTAAAAGTTTAAAATTTTGGTATTCGTTTAAAATGTCACGAGGGCGTGTTTTAAACCTTTGACTTTGTTTGAAAAAAAAATAGCCCATCAAAACGTTTTAAGTTTAAGTGTGAGTACTTTTTGATGGGTTATACGTTTATTAAATTAATTGATAGTTCATGCTTAAAGAGATACTTTGAAATTTAAAAGTGAACTTTTTAAGGGAATGGGAATTTTAGCCGTCTAAATTTATAGACGTTAAATTTTATTGTCAAATTAATCGCGTTTTTTTTAAATTAAACACGGAGAGAGGTTGTTTAATTTGTGTTATAAAATTAGGAATGACGAGTTTAAAATATTTTAGTATTATTGAAACGTGATAAATGGATCTAACTTTATAGTTTTCTCGTACATTTGATTATATATATTTTGTAGTCGCACTTTTAATTTGTGTTAGCTTAGTTTAAATTTCACCTCCTATATAAAATCATTTTGTGTAGCTGGACAGTCATAATAATTTTGAATGAAAAAATTGACAAATCTTAGTGGGTTTGACCTGTAATCACTCTAGCTAATCTATAATAGCCTATTCACTTGCTTTATTCTATAAATTTACAACCAATCAACTACTACAGTTGTATCGCAACTGTCAAGGCCCTATCTCGATAATTAGGATTCCAATAGTAGAAGAATCGAAGTTCCAATTTTCTCCTGATCAATCCGTAGTCACGTCACTAGAATTCCTACAATTTTATATTTATCAACATTAATATGAATTAATATATTTAAACAAATATACAACATACCCATAACCATGATTTTTATTTCCAAATGAAATGATACACCTTTATTTAAAGGTAACCAATACTCATGGTTTTAAAAATGGAACCACAACAGGCAGAAGATCACTTAACTATGGAACAATATCCCAAGGTTATTGTTGGACTTTCACAGTGAAATACGACCTTTAATTCACCCATAAGTATTCTAAATATCAAGAGTTCTCCCCTATCATCAAGAAACCGAGCGGGGATCTCAATATTCTCACAAGCCCACAACCCTTTGTTCAATAAGGCATGGATATTGTTCGGACTTTGCAAGATGCATTGATAAATAGGAAGTATTCAATTACTGCCACTGATCACTTTACTTGGTGGAAGAAAAACCCGTGACTCACATCAGGGAATTAGATGCCAGGCGGTTAGTTTGGATAGACATCATTAAATAATTTAGAATCTCTAAAGTTCTAGTAAACGATAATGGGAATCAATTCGATAATAGCACTTATAGAGATTTCTATACATAACATGGGATCCGGATTTACCATAGCTTAGTAATTTTTCTATAATTTAATGGTTAGGACAAGATCGTCAACAAGACACTGCTCTCCTGGACGAAGCGCTAAATGGAAAATGTAGAGGGAATATTGGTGGACAAGCTCTCATTTATCCTCTTCGACTTAGAAAGACACCTAGGTCGCCGAAAGGAAAAATACCATACCCTTTGACATGCGACATGGAAGCAATCATCCCTTTAGAGATCGATCTTCACTACAAGAAAAAGTATCATTTATGTCACTACAAGAAAAAGTATCATTTATGTCAAACAAATGTAAAATGACATAAATAATATACATTTATGTCAGTTGGGCTTTGAAGGTGAATTTTTATTTCATTTTAAGCAAAACTGAGATTAAAAAAACAAACCATTTATCTAGTATCTATATATAAATGACATATATATAACGCTTTGTAATTTTAGTTATTTTAGAATTGAGGTAAAAACTGAGATAAATGGAAAAAAAATAGTGGGGCTTTTTTTCCATTCTCCCGCTCCCATGAATTGCCTCCATATCAAAACAAATTCCCCCCGCCCCCCAAAAAGAAACAAAAAAAATAGGTCGTCTCTCTCACATCTCTCTCACACGTTCTAGCAGGTAGCCCCACATCTCTCACATCTCTCTCGCACGATCCACCTCTACAGGCAGTAGTGTCGGTGGCGGCCCTACATCTCCACGGCAGGTACACTATTTATCCCAAGATTAATTCCTAGGGTATCCATTTGATCTTGATTTTACATTAAGGGTTTTCTTCAATTTTTTTTATATTAGTACTGAATATGGTTTGATTTGTGTGATTTTTGTGTTTGTTTATCTATATCTACAATTTCATATAGAGAGAATATTACACATATGCATATGTTTAGGGGTTCCCTGTATTCGGTATAATTTTGTTCTTATTTTAGACAAACATGGAATCATCTGAGCTGGAGAAACAAAAGGTGTAAAACTTCACACTCAATATTTGATACGGGCCTTTATTATAATGGATTTTCACATAACACTATAGCTTTAACCATTTGACACAAATTTAGGAATTCTATACAAAACCTGAAACGGCGAAGGCCCCCCAATATGCGGAAAAAAAGATGATGGTTCAAATTAAAAAAAAAAATCACAAATTTTAATTTCTATTAAAATTAAAATTAAACTAAGTGAAATATAATTAAATACACACACAATTATAATTTCACTTAAACACAATTAATTAACCCAAGTGCTAGAAATTTGCCTAACAAAATATTTAATTCATTTAAGTAAATTAGGCCAAACCAATTTTAACAAATTAAATTAATGACTTGAATTAAGTACACATTACCCAAGTTTAATTTAGGACAAAATTAAACAAGTAGTGATTAAACCAAATTTTATCTTTTTACCTAAGCATGCGTTCTAGGTGTTATAGTAAGATAAAATTAAACAATGAATTACTACGCCGCAATGTACGAGAAAAAACTCACAAATGGGAAACAACCTCGAACGGCCCTAGCTATAAGTCCACTAAGTATGGTATTTTACAAGTTCAAGACACGAAAGACTTACAACACACGACTCGACTCCTTTCAAGCCCCGGTGCTCCTTCTAGTACCTACCTTCGCTTAGTTGACAATCCCGAACTCCACCGGAATCTTGGAATTCACCAATGAGGAACTAGGAAGCAACCGTCAACCACATAAGGTGCCTTTCACCATATGAGAATGCCGCAGAAAAAACGCCTTCTTCTTCTTTGTGGGATGTAGAAGAAAACCCAAACGAACTCTTCAAACGGTAGAGTAATACCCGGTCCCAAACACTCCAAGTAATGATATATATATTGGAACTTGGAATAAACAATATGGGTGAAAACTAGAGTGTTAAATGATTTTTCCTTGAAAATAACTTGGACACTCAAAACATGAACTTTTTCTTTTTACTTTTGCTCTCAAAGTCTCTCTTGGATATGTAATGGTATGAAAAAGTTAAGTTGAAAAACTTGGTTCCCGTACTTACATATTCAGGTAAAAAAGTTAGTGGTAAAAGAAGTGGAAACATGAGAAAAACTGCTAAAAACATCCAAATAACTGTTCCCGCCAAAACTCGTTCGAACGAGATTTTCGTTCGAACGAACTCTCATTCGAACGAGACTTCTAAGGAAGTTCCAGTGTGAACTCGTTAGGAATCTCATTGGAAATCTCGTTCGAACCATCATTCTCGGTCGAACGATACTTCGAACGACATTCGAGTGTCTTTTTAGGGAACTCGTTGGCAAACTCATTCGAACGAAATTATTGTTCGAACGAAAAACTTGTTCGAACGACATTTTGAACGAACTTCCAGAAAGCTGTAAATTTTGATTTTTAGCCCAGAAACTTTATATACTTTCTTTTAAAGTTTTCATTAAATATTTTCTGAAAATAAACAACAATTTTAAAAATAAAGTACACCCAATATAAAATGTTCCAAGCTCCTATATATATATATATATATATATATATATATATATATATATATATATATATATATATATATGCATTCATACCTTAGTAGCAATGGAACCATATTAATGACGTAGAAACAAGGCACATTAAACTCGACATTTTGATGAAGCTTTAAACTTGACCACTACGTCTTCAACTTCAAAATGTCATAGGCTTGAAGGATGGTCAATAACTCCATCCTATGACTCAAACATTTTTATCCGGAATTGAGCCAAAACTACAAATGACTCAATTGGAAATTTTTGTCCTTACAGAACCATTTTATTCTTTTTGTTTTTGTGATACTTGAGTTTTTGATGTTGGACATATCAGATCTAAAGATATTTTTTAGCTTAGGAAGTTCGATATTGAATGGGGATACAATTTTGCCTTTATAAATCCATGTTCGTGTTAGCGTTGGATTTTTGTAGCACCGAGCCTCTTGATTTTTGAGATTTTTATCTTTCTAAATTATGTTGTCATTTTCTAGCATTCTTATTTATTATTGGAGAAAACACCCAAATGGGTGTTTTACTCTTTCTTTCTTTCTTGCTTGCTTTATTTCTTTTATGACTTCTCTTTTAATTGAATGGAATTTTTGTGATCATGTGATTAAAAGTAAATGTCAACTATTTTTTTGACGAATTAGTTTATTCTTCAAAAGTAGTCTCCATGTTTGGAAAGGGGCTTGCGTTACGATATTATCAAATTATGTGGTCTTCTTTATGAAAGTTCCTATTTTTAGTGAAATTTTTATTTGTGAAATGAAGAGGTTTGTTTTCCTTAGCTTTTGTATATCTTACATATGAAATAATATGCTCTATATAGGAACAACTATTATATGGTTTCACTATCTTGGCTTATATAACAATATGCACGAACACATATACATCTATGATGATTGTATCTATCCATATATGTATGTGTATGAAGCAAAATATATTCAAACAATGTCTGTTATCAAAGTCATTATTTTAATTCTTGAATATTGTTATACACCGAATGACTTATGTGTTTTTTTATCCAGTGTTTTTTTATTAGACATTTGGACCGGTGATTTCATCTTTTTGATCTCGTCTCAAATTGCGTTACTGAGGTATGATGTTAAATTAACTTGATATTTTACCTATTCTTCTCACATATCATACTAATTTTGGGCATGTGTTTTTCTATCAATTGATGGCTAATATATTGTTACAATTCTTTTTGAAATATGTTTATGTGCTCTACCATTAATTTGTCTCTTCATGTGCGTTTGTAACATATTTAGAATTTTTATTTCGTAAATAAAGAAAATAATTATTCTTCAGGTTAACTTTCATTTAACTAGCCTATTATTTGACATACTTTTATGAAAATAGATATATTATATATTTATACTAACGCTCAATCAATAGGTTAATGTTAAAAAAAACATGTTGAAGAAAATAGATATATTATATCTTTTCTTTTAAAGTATGGTGTTTAAGAAATCCTTGGTGTTTAACATAATTTGATCCTTAAAGTTATTTCCATTTACGACTTGGTGTGTGAACCGTTGAAGTTATGAAGCAAGATTATGGTATTGATTGTAATGTTTCAGTGTTATGTTGATTAATTTTACTTTGTAAGTAATCTCTCTCAATTAGCTGCTCCAAATTATGTTTTTGTCAATAATTTTGAGTTATTTCATTTCTATACACTGTACCTTCGCACCATTATAACTTATAAGAGGCATACACTATATAATATCTTATATGCCTCTTATATGCTCTCTTCTTAGTCCATCTTTATTGATGATGCTGTAAATAGCACCACCAGATAAGGAGTTGACAAGATCAAGCAAGTGATAATAATGGCAGTACATGAGAATAAATAAATAAATATATATATATATATGTAGAAGGAGGCGAGGAGAAGAGGATGAACACTTGAATATAAGTGGTTCAGCCTATTAGGCCTAGGTCCACTGTGCAAGTGAGTGAGTAATGTCACTGAAATAAGGCACTAACAACCATGGATACAATCTCTCAAGGTTTATCTATTTTCTATATAAATTGACATAGTTCTAGCTAGGGTTGTAATTATCGATCATCTATAATGTTGAGATTAACCTCTGTATATAGTGCTTAGGGGGCATAATGTGCCCTCCAAGCATGCAATGTGCATGTACGTGAAGGTCCAACCAGTGTAAGGATGACACCTGGCTGATCTCAACTAAATAATGATGACCTCAATATTCCCTCACGTGGGGAGAATAATTTAGTTATAACAAACTTGTCTATGTGTTCCAACCCATACATGTGCGTGAAGATGCTCGGCGGTCTTTGCTTGGTACCAACCTTTGATTGGATGGGTACGAGGTCGGTGAAGTATGACCCCTGCCTTAGATGGGGATTATATGATGACCTTGGCTGGGATGTCAGCCGAGGTTAGATATGTAAAACGTCGGCCAGGGATGATGTTGTCTTGACTTAAACATGGAAATGACTTAAACAAAATATCATATATATGTATATACAATAGATACACGCAAAGCATATGTACACACATATAGATATAAACACCAAAATGACACAAAACAAAATATAATATGAGTCTTCCACACTCTTATAGCAAAAATGTGTCATATGGAAACGAAAGTGTTGGAGTGTGAACTAGTAACAATTAAATTTAGACCCAATCAATCACAACATGTTCACGGAGTTCTCAATTGATTGCATCACATTTGAAAATATCCTCACGTGACAGTATAAATTGAACTCAATGAACAAACATACACAATGCATACAACCCTAGCATATTGATGATTCTATAAACCAATAGAGTCATGGCATTTCAAGTACAAATAGGATAAATGGACATTATGCAAATCGTTGATATACCATACAATCTCCCTAAATAAGCTTATATATTTGAATGAATATATCAAACAAAAATAGGCCGTGGCAATTATTTTTCTCTTTAATGCCATAATTATATTTTTAGTCCTTTGAACCACGTATTTCTTTTAGGTCCAAACAAATGGTGGCTTACTATTCGCAAAGGGTAACAAATCCTTTCGAATCCCTTCCCCGTTCACATTTAGATACATCATTTTTTATATCTCACACAAATCTCACATGCAGTGGATTTTGACATGCACTAGTCCTCCTAGATCACAAATATGTAGATGATAAGATTGATAGTAAATGAGAATAAAAAACCCTATCTTGTAAAGCTACCAAGTCGGATATCCTAACCCAAACTATGATGAATGATTATCTCGGGGGTGTAGGAAGAGTAACTACCTTGGTTTCCTCACGGTGGGATTTTCTAGGACCTCGTTTAAGATCAAAACAAAATTTCCTAGATGACCTTTTCGATCACAATATGCACAAGTAAAAACACGTAGAAGATTGGGACATAAGGATTGATCTCTAAAGGCTTTCCTAGGTGATTCTCTTAAAACATTGGTTTTGTCTTTATGAGTAGATTCATTACAAGTATGAAAGCCTAAACCACAAGTGTCATTTTTTATTTGGACCGTTCCTAATAGTTTATCTAATTTTTCCGAACGACACTCCAAATCAAATTTGATTTTACTAGAGTCTTTTAATTTATTTTCTAATTCTTGAATGTTAGACACTAATAAAACATTTCTCTCTTCAAACTCGAGAAGATCCTTTTTCAAGGATTCCATTAAACCTCTAAGGCTATCTCTCTCGCCTTCTATATATTCAAGCTTCTCTCTAAGATTCCTCTCACGTGTCCTAAGATCGTCCACTAACGTACTCTCATTAACGACCTTGACATGCTCTTTTAAACAATCTTTAAACTTCAAATTTGCTCTTTTTAAATTAATAGATTCTTCATATAATTCTTGAAAAGCATTTTGAAGTTCACTCATATTTACCTCTTCTTCATTTTCACTCTCTCCCTCTTCTTCACTCTCACAACCATAAAAAATAAGAGAATCATAAACTTTGACCTTGGATGTGTCGTGTGTTAAAATTTCATCAACAGATTAGTTCTCACTATCACTTACATGACTCGCCATAAAAGCCACATTGTTGGGCTTAGAGGGGGAATTGGGTCCCTCTTCATTATCACTATCACTAAGGGTTACATTAAAAGACGTCGGTTGCTTACCCTCTCTCCTTAGTTTAGTGGGTCACTCAAAATCCCTATGTCCATACCCTTGACAACCAAAACACCTATTTGACTCGTCCCTATTTAAATTTTCATTAATAGTTTTAGGCATCTTCTCGGCTTTGTCATGCGTAGATTTTTCAAATTTCATAAAATCATTTTTAAATTTATCTTTGTTCAATTTAAGAAATTTTCGAAATTTTCTAGCAAACATAGCAATGTCATCCGAGTCACTATCACTATCACACTCTACTGCTTGTTTTTCCTTATTTTGATCTTTTAAAGCAATGCACTTTTCTATTTTCTTTTCAATTTTAGAGGGAAACATGTCATGTTCATAGGTTTGTAAATCACCTACGAGCTCTTCTAATTTCGTAGAGGCTAAAGTTGTTAAAGAAGTTAAAACGGTCACTTTTGGAATAAATCTATAGGGTGGGGACCTTAAAATTTTCTTTACTACTCGGTTGTCGGGTATTTTCTCTCCCAAATTAAAAGATGAATTAACTATATCGGAAAGTCTAGCATAAAATTCATCAAAAGTTTCTTTTTCGTTCATTTTGATGGTTTCAAATTGAGTGTTGAGGTTTTGGAGTTTCGAAGCTTTTACGACACTAATTCCTTCATGAGTGAGTTGTAAAAAATCCCAAGCTTCTTTAGCGATTTCACACGTTATAATGCAACGGAATTCATCTGGTGTGATTGCGCTAAACAAGGCTTTTAAACCTCGGGAATTAAAATTTGAAAGTTTAAATTCATTCTCACTCCATCTATCGGACGGTTTGGGAACACGCACATTATCTACTAAATGTGTAGGTGGGGACCACCCATTAACGACAGACAACGAAACCCTCTATTCGATAGATTTTAGTGTCGATTTCATCCGCGCTTTCCAATATGCATAGTTAGAACCATGGAAAATAGGAAATTTTGAAAACGGGTAAAATTCCATTTTAGCCAAAAATAATTTAAGGATCTTAACGAAGTAATTTATCATTTTGGCTCTGATACCAATTTCAAACGGCGAAGGCCCCCCCAATTTTAAAAATCTTATACTTCAAAAAGTAATAATTTCCTTTTTCAATATGCGGAAGCGAAGATGATGGTTCAAATTAAAATAAATTCACAAATTTTAATTTATATTCAAATTAAAATTAAACTAAGTGAAATATGATTAAACACACACACAATTATAATTTCTCTTAGACACAATAAATTTATCCAAGTCCTAGAAATTTTCCTAACAAAATATTTAATTCATTTTAGTAAATTAGGCCAAACCAATTTTAACAAATTAAATTAATGACTTGAATTAACTACACATTACCCAAATTTAATTTAGCACAAAATTAAACAAGTAGTGATTAAACCAAATTTTACCTTTTTACCTAAGCATGCGTTCTAGGTGATATAGAAAGATAAAATTAAACAATGAATCACTACGCCGTGATGTACGAGGAAAAACCAACAAACGGAAAACAACCTCGGACGGTCATAGCCATAAGTCCACTAAGTATGGTATTTGACAAGTACAAGACATGAAAGACTTACAACACATGACTCGACTCTTTTTAAGCCTCGATGCTTCTTTTTGTACCGACCTCTGCTTAGTTGACAATCCCGGACTCCACCGAAACCTTGGAATTCACCAATGAGGAACTAGGAAGCAACAGTCAACCACATATGGTGCCTTTGACCACATGAGAATGCCGCAGCAAAAAATACTTCTTCTTCTTTATGGGATGTAGAAGGAAACCCAAACGAACTCTTCAAAGTGTAGAGTAACAACCGGTGACAAACACTCCAAGTAATGATATATATATTGGAACTTGGAATAATCAATATGGGTGTAAACTAGAGTGTTAAATGATTTTTCCTTGAAAAAACCTTGGACACTCAAAACATGAACTTTTTCTTTTTTACTTTTGCTCTCAAAGTCTCTCTTGGATATGTAATGGTATGAAAAAGTTAAGTTGAAAAACTTAGTTCCTGTACTTACATATTCAGGTAAAAAAGTTAGTGGTAAAAGAAGTGGAAACATGGGAAAAACTGCTCAAAACTTCCAAATAACTGTTCCCACCAAAACTCGTTCGAACGAGATTTTCGTTCGAACGAAGTCTCGTTCGAACGAGACTTCTAACGAAGTTCCAGTGTGAACTCGCTAGAAATCTGATTGGAAATCTCGTTCGAACCATCATTCTCGTTCGAACGATACTTCGAACGACATTCAAGTGGCTTTTTGGGGAACTCGTTGTAATACCCCGTATTTTTATGATATATTAATTTGGGGATTTATCCAATTTAATGTGAGTTAATTATTTAATAAAAATCCGGATATTAATTATGTTATAATTATTAACGTGACGAGAGTTAGTAATTAGGGGAAAATTATTGAATATTACTAATGAGCAAAGTAATATATGATATTGATTATATTGAATGTCACGAGTGAATAAAATGACAATTTTGGAAATTTGAATCGGGACGCGCCCGTGTCGCGTCGGGACTAAATATTGATAAATAAAAGTGAATATTTTATAAGCCATTCGTATGGTCGTTTTGAGTGCACCAACGCGTCCGAAAGGGTCGAGATAGTCAGAAAAGTGTACCCGGGGGTTTAGTTTGGGTCTCGGGGCGTTTTTAGGCCTAAGTGGTACCCCGGGAGGGCATTTTGGACATTTCACATTTATGGGTAATTAAACCCACCAAAATCCAAAGGGTTATATTAGATATCTGGATTGTCATCTAGGGTTAGAAACTCTAAACACAAGTGACGGCCATAGGAGAGGAAGGAGAGAGCTCTCAAGGCAAATTCAAGGCCCGAAATCCAACCGTTTGCACCGCCACCACCACCAACGTGTAGATCGCGCAACGAGCTATGTAACCACACCAAAAATGTCTGCAAATCAGAACGTTGAAAATCCCAGGCAAGTGTTTATCTTGCTTATTTCGTTAATGCATCTTTCATATTAGTTTAGGAGTAATTAGGTTGAGTTGTAATGGAAGAAAACCCAATTTGTGATTGGAAAATCCATGTAGTATTAGTGTATATGATGATTCTGGAAACCCTTGCATGTAGAGGAAATTAACCACGAAATTTGATGATTATAAGAAGGTAATTCTGGAGAAAATTTGTTAGAAACCTGTTTAAGGAAATTTTAGGGTTCTTGATAATTAGATGAAATTTTGGGTTGATAATCCATGTTTAAATGATAGAAATGTACATGCCTTACGTTAGAAACATCTCGTATATTGTATAATGTTAGTAGTAGAATTTTTTGGGACGTTTGGGTTTGGAAAATATGGATTTGAATGAAGAAAAGTGGTAGAACCCGTAACTGCAATTCTGCAGAAATCGAAATACCTGCTTGATCGATCGATCGAGCATAGAGATTCGATCGATCGAAGGTTCGATCGATCGAGCCCCAGACCTCGATCGATCGAGCCCCAGACCTCGATCGATCGACCCCTCCTGGCAGACTCCTATTTCCCTTTTCAAATGAGTTATTTTCAATTTATTGTGAGATAATTCTTGGGCATCCTTAATAAAATATTTTGGGAGATAGGGAAAACCAGTAAGACATGTGAATAAATTTTGGGACCCTTGATGACGGCCGAAGATTGTCTTTTGGGATAATTACATAAGGGTCGGTGAATTTATGATTTAAAGAGAGAGAGACGTAAGAGAGTTACTTTGGGACAAATGTGTATACCTACTGAATTTTATAATTTAGAGAACAAAGCCATGAGAGTTGTGTGGTACGTTGGAATAATACCGAATCCAGGTTAGAAACGAACTGTTATAAATGTTTACTAAAATATGATAATATGGATAAAAGTCGTAATTATGGGATTTGAGAATATACCTAATATGGATATGGTAATATTAGTATAGTTATATGATTGTGTATGCATAAGCTATCTATGTAAGAAAATCATGCCCACGCTACTTGCTATCCCTGAGGTTACCGCGCTGGAACGGTCTTATCTCGATGGGACCTTTATGGGGGATATTGACTTGTACCCTAGAAGATAGATGTCCTTGGTACAGGCTATCGGCGTGATAGTTCAGATGGTCCTAAGAGACGCAGGCATGTGCCATCCTCTAAGAGACTTGGAATCTATTCTTCGCCTCAATTTTGTTTGTGTATGTGTTAATACAATTCGAGAGTGATTCCGATTGTATTCCCCTTAATATAAGTGATATGGGGTTTTGGATAGTAGAGTATGCCCGCACCATAGTTTATTTAGGGTGCTGTTATAATATATATATTATACGAGTAGTTAATATATATATATGAAATTCTGAAATTTGGAACTACCTACCGTGAATTGATATGTAGGATATGGTTGATGACTCAAATTGTAAATACTTGTTTTGAGAAAGCATAATATGACACTGGAAAACTTTATTTACTAATAAACTTAAAATGAGAACTTTGGTTATTAATTAAAATATTCTTTTCAAACAATTGTATCGTTAAATTTTGAATCCTGGGAAATACCTAAGATAAGTTAAATCATTGGGGAAAGATAGCGTGTTATATGATGAGATAAACCATTAGGAGGGTTAGTGCGATAGTAGTGCACATTAGAAGAGAGGTGAGAATTTCTCAAGAGAGTGTCGCACTAATATGTTGTTGCATTGGCCTGTATCAATTTAAATACTTACTAAACGTATTTTAAATCAAACACACTATCGGGCTCTGACCCGTTTCTTTTTCTCTCTCTCTCTTGTATATATATTTATATATTTCAGGTGCCCAGCCACAGGGGCGTCTTGCTTAGGATCCCTTGAAAGGAACGTGCTGCAGCTTAGGTGGGAGTTGCAGGTCACTTGCGTAGACGGCTTCCTTTATTGACTCCAATTCTAGCATTCTCATTTATTGGGCATGTGTCACCCTTTCCATTATTTCATTGTTATTGGAACATTTGTATTTCAGTTATTTCTAGTATTGTCACTGTGGGATTTATTCAGTTTGAATTGTGTTACTTTATATTTCTCATGTTGACATTCGATTGACGAATGTTTTAAATTAGTTGGATTGTGTTCCAGGTTTATTGTGGTGTGATTCTTAATTGTTGAAATGTTGTTAATAAATAAATAAATCATTTTCTTTAAATAAAAATTTGGAAAGTAATGTTTAAATATGGTTTTGACACTTAGCTTAATTAAATAGGGTGTTAAATTTGGAAAAGTTATTTTTATGACACTGATGCTAAGAATGAACCAAATGTTCACCTTGATTTAATGTAATAAAGGAGTGATCGCCCGGTATTTAATTAGGCGGGGTGTCACAGGTGGTATCAGAGCATCAGGTTCTAGTGTCCTTTAGGATCTGTGCGGCCTATTATGCTTTCAGCGTTGCTTTCTTTGATATAGAGCCCTAAATACTAGGAATGTTGTGTTCATCTCTATACATTGGAAATTCGTACTTCTGCTATTTGTTTATTTGAATGATGAACTCATCCAAATTTAATTAAATTCCCAGATTGATCGTCAAGAAGAACTAGCTAAGACGGTTAAGGGAGTCATCGAGCAAGATCGACTCACACCTCAGGTATCCCCAGGGAGAATATCAACCGCCGAGTTAGAAGGCATCGTGGCACAAGCAGTTACCACTGCAGTTCTACAATACCAAGAACGCAGCCTACAACTTAAAGGAGGCAAAAGACCTAGAGAGGTTAACCAAATGCATGTGACTAACGTTGAGAATTGTGCGAAGGCATCGAATCTGCGACAACAAAACAATCAAGATCGAGTCAGTTCCAGAAGTAACGAGATTTATGTACAGGGACAAAAGTGTCAGGGACAACAAAGTCAGGTTCAGAATGAAATCACTAAGAGGTGTTTCGGTTGTGGAATGGATGATCACAAACGTAAATCTTGTCCGAATCAGACTGGGGATAAACTACAACCTGACCAGCGAAGAATTTCGAAACTCTGCTATAAATGTGTACAACTGGGTCACAAGTGGATGGATTCTCCTCGCCCTGACATAGCTTTTCCGTAGATTTCCCCTCAAGGCCAGCAAGACCAGGGAAAAAGCGAGACTAGTCAATACCGTAATAAAGTGAAGCAGTTTCGAGGGAGGTGTTTCCAATGTGGCAGGAATGGCCATAGGCGTCAGGATTGCCCAGAGAAGAATAGGGCCCCATGGCAAGAATGTGCTAACAATGAACCCCAGAAGCCAACTCCACCACCCTTTCCAACAGCCCCAGTTCAGCAGAGAAAGCTACAGGTCGGACGTGTCTATAACTTCCCACAGGCAGCAGCTCCGTAGGCACCACCCGCGATTGAGGGTATGTTTTTCTATCCATGTTACTATGAGTCAAGTTTTGTTTAATACTGGGGCAACGCACTATTTTATTAGCTACCTATTTTGCAAAAGCCTTAGGGCTGTTAGCCACAACAGAGAGCACAATGATGTGTGTAGACTCACCACTGGGGAGTGGGTCCCTTATTTTCTTTTTATGCCTGGGAGTGGGGGTAGAGATTGGTAGCTTGGTATTACCTGCAGACATGTTAGTTGTAGACATGCACGAGCATGATGTGATTATTGGTATGGATTGGCTCGCAGATTATAGAGCCATGATTGATTGCTTTGGTGGGAGCATTATTTTTGCCATTCCGGGGCAAGAGATGTTTGTAGTGGCGATGCCTCGCCCAGAGGGAGGTTCGACCGCTCATTTGTATTACATAGAGGAGGATACCTCTAAGGAGGTTGTGATTCCCTTAGATTCGATCTCAGTTGTCAGGGAGTATTCTGATGTGTTTTAGGAGATACCAGGCCTACCCCCCAGTCGAGAGATAGACTTTGTTATAGATTTATTGCCAGATACGAGACCTATAGCATGCGCACCGTACCGTATGGCTCCGACAGAGATGCGAGAGCTACGATATTAGATAGAGCAGCTGTTAGGTCAGGGCTTCATTCGTAGGAGTACCTCACCTTGGGGCGCTCCAGTTTTGTTTGTGAAGAAGAGAGATGGTTCACTGAGATTGTGTGTGGACTACCGGGAGCTGAACAAGGTCACGATATGGAATAAATATCCGTTGCCTCGAATCGATGATCTGTTCGACCAGCTGAGGGGAGAAACTTTCTTTTCGAAGATAGATCTGAGGTCGGGGTACCATCAGCTACGTATTAGAGAGAAGGAAGTTTCGAAGACTACTTTCTTGACGAGATATGGGTCTTATGAGTTCCGGTTGATGCCGTTCGGACTCACAAATGCTCCAGCCGTTTTCATGGACTTGATGAACCGAGTATTCAGAGAGTTCTTGGATCAGTTTGTCATCGTTTTCATAGATGACATTTTGATATATTCGCACTCCGAGGAGGAGCATGCCGAGCATTTGAGACAGGTTCTTCAAACCTTGCGAGTGCATCAGTGGTATGCTAAGTACGAGAAGTGTGAATTCTGGTTGCGAGAGGTACAGTTCTTGGGGCATGTTGTTTCTGAACAGGGGATAGCAGTTGACCCGAGTAAAGTGTCGGCGGTGAGGGAATGGGGATAGCCCACGACACCGACGGAAGTGCGTAGTTTCTTGGGGTTAGCCGGATACTACAGGAGATTCATTCGGGGATTCTCCAAAATAGCGGGTCCATTGACGAACCTGACTCGCAAAGGGGTACCATATGTTTGGGATGATACTTGTCAATTGGCTTTCGACGAGCTGAAAGACAAGCTTACTTCGGCACCAGTTCTTGCTTCACCAAAGCCGGGTGCGGAGTACTTGGTTTACACTAACACCTCTTTACGGGGACTGGTGGAGTACTTCACCATGAACAGAAGGCTATAGCTTTTGCCTCCCGCAAGCTTAAGCCGCATGAGAAGAATTACCCCACCCATGACCTGGAGTTAGCAGCAGTCGTCTTTGCATTAAGGATATGGAGGCACTATTTGTTAGGAGAGAAATTTCGTTTGTTCACAGACCACAAGTCGTTGCAGTACCTGTTCACTCAGCGAGAGCCGAATATGCGTCAGCGCAGATGGCTAGAGTTTGTGAAGGACTACCAGTTCAATATACAGTATCATCCGAGGAAGGCCAACGTAGTTGCTGATGCGTTGAGTCTTAGACCGATAGACGAGGTAGCAGACGTCTGGAAAGCAAAGTGGAAGGAGTTGGGTCACCAAGACGCAGTAGCACGTTCTTTCATATTCGTAATGTCAGCCACACCCGAGATTGTTACGAGGGTGATACAGGCACAGACCACAGACCCGTTTTGCCAGGAGCAGATTGTGCGACTTCTAGCCGAGGGTGCTGAGTCCTATTCTATTAGTTCTGATGGAGGTTTGCGGTTTAATGGGAGATTGGTGGTTCCAGAAGGAGCAGAATTCCGTCATGTAGGGATGACTCATTCTCATGGGTCCCAATTTGCAGTACATCCGGGAGGCGATAAGATGTACTAGGATATGAGGCGACAATACTGGTGGAGTGGGATGAAGAAGGACATCGCCGAGTTCGTGTCCAAGTGTTCTACCTGCCAACTGGTAAAGGTGGACCACCAGAAACTGTCAGGATTGCTTCAACCATTGGAAGTACCCGCGTAGAAGTGGGAGAGTATTTCCATGGATTTTATTACAGGGTTACCTACATCACAGCGGGGCCACGATTCTATCTGAGTGATTGTAAACTTTTTGACCAAGGTGGATCATTTTCTTCCGGTGCGGACAGATTATACGACGAGTCAGTATGCTCAGTTGTTCATCGCTGAGATTGTCAGATTACACGGGGTTCCCCTGAATATTATGTCAGATAGAGACAAGATTTTTGTGTCACGTTTTTGGGAAAACTTTCAGGAGGCTATGGGTACTGTGTTGAGGTTGAGTTCAGCTTACCACCCACAAACAAATGGACAGACAGAGCGTACTAATCAAATGTTAGAGGATATGCTACGCATGTGTGTTCTTGATTTTGGAGGAGGTTGGGAGCCACATCTTCCACTGGTAGAGTTTGCTTATAATAACTCTTATCAGTTCACGATTGGCATGGCTCCATTTGAGGCTTTGTATGGCAGGCCTTGTCGTTCCCCAGCTTGTTGGCTCGAGGTAGGGGATAACAAGATGCTAGGATCGGAGGTAACTAAAGAAACCTCTGCGAGGATTGAGATGATCAGGAGTCGCATTCGGGTAGCCCAGGACAGGCAGAAGAGCTACGCCGATGCGAAACGATTCTTCCAAGAGTTTAATGTAGGGGAACAAGTGTTATTACGTGTATCTCCTATGAAGGGAGTGATGAGGTTCGGGAAGAAGGGGAAGTTGGCTCCGAGGTACGTGGTACCATTTCCCATAATCGAGAGGATTGGATCGGTAGCATACAGATTGGGAATGCTAGAACATTTTCATCGCATTCACGATGTATTCCACATCTCGTCATTGAGACGGTATCTTCGGGATGATATGGCCCATACTCACATTGCAATAGATGAGATAGACCTACAACCTGACAGCTCTTACGAGGAGAGACCGGTGGCTATCCTAGACTACAGTGAAAGGAGATTGAGGTCAAAGATAGTTCCACTTGAACGGGTCCAGTGGGAGCACCACAATGTGGAGGAATCCACTTGGGAGCGCGAGGCCGATATGCGCGAGAGATATCCAGATTTGTTCTTACCATGTATGCCTTGTTTTCCGAATTTCGGGACGAAATTCCGTTATTAGGGGGTAAGTATGTAATACCCCGTATTTTTATGATATATTAATTTGGGGATTTATCCAATTTAATGTGAGTTAATTATTTAATAAAAATCTGGATATTAATTATGTTATAATTATTAACGTGACGAGAGTTAGTAATTATGGTAAATTTGTTGAATATTACTAATGAGCAAAGTAATATATGATATTGATTATATTGAATGTCACGAGTGAATAAAATGATAATTTTGGAAATTTGAATCGAGACGCGCTCGTGTCGCGTCGGGACTAAATATTGACAAATAAAAGTGAATATTTTATAAGTCGTTCGTATGGTCGTTTTGAGTGCACCAACGCGTACGGAAGGGTCGAGATAGTCATAAAAGTGTACTCGGGGGTTTAGTTTGGGTCTCGGGGCGTTTTTAGGCCTAAGTGGTACCCCGGGAGGGCATTTTGGACATTTCACATTTATGGGTAATTAAACCCACGAAAATCCAAAGGGTTATATCAGATATCTGGATTGTCATCTAGGGTTAGAAACTCTAAACACAAGTGACGGCCATAGGAGAGGAAGGAGAGAGCTCTCAAGGCAAATTCAAGGCCCGAAATCCAACTGTTTGCACCGCCACCACCACCAACGTGCAGATCGCACAACGGGCTACGCAACCACACCAAAAATGTCTGCAAATCAGAACGTCGAAAATCCCAGGCAAGTGTTAATCTTGCTTATTTCTTTAATGCATCTTTCATATTAGTTTAGGAGTAATTAGGTTGAGTTGTAATGGAAGAAAACCCAATTTGTGATAGGAAAATCCATGTAGTATTGGTTTATATGATGATTCTGGAAACCCTTGCCATGTAGAGGAAATTAACCACGAAATTTGATGATTATAAGAAGGAAATTCTGGACAAAATTTGTTAGAAACCTGTTTAAGGAAATTTTAGGGTTCTTGATAATTAGATGAAATTTTGGGTTGATAATCCATGTTTAAATGATAGAAATGTACATGCCTTATGTTAGAAACATCTGGTATATTGTTATAATGTTAGTAGTAGAATTTTTGGGACGTTTGGGTTTGGAAAATATGGATTTGGATGAAAAAAAGTGGTAGAACCCGTAACTGCAATTCTGCAGAAATCGAAATACCTGCTTGATCAATCGATCGAGCATAGAGCTTCGATCGATCGAAGGTTCGATCGATCGAGCCCCAGACCTCGATCGATCGACCCCTCCTGGCAGACTCATATTTCCCTTTTTAAATGAGTTAAATTCAATTTATTGTGAGATAATTCTTGGGCATCCTTAATAAAATATTTTGGGAGATAGGGAAGACGAGTAGGACATGTGAATAAATTTTGGGATCCTTGATGACGGGCTAAGATTGTATTTTGGGATAATTACATAAAGGTCGGTGAATTTATGATTTAAAGAGAGAGACACGTAAGAGAGTTACTTTCGGACAAATGTGTATACCTACTGAATTTTATAATTTAGAGAATAAAGCCATGAGAGTTGTGTGGTACGATGGAATAATACCGAATCCAGGTTAGAAACGAACTGTTATAAGTGTTTACTAAAATATGATAATATGGATAAAAGTCGTAATTATGGGATTTGAGAATATACCTAATATGGATATGGTAATATTAGTATAGTTATATGATTGTGTATGCATAAGCTATCTATGTGTGAAAATCATGTCCACGCTACTTGTTATCCCTGAGGTTATCGCGCTGGGACGGTCTTATCTCGATGGGACCTTTATGGGGGATATTGACTTGTACCCTAGAAGATAGATGTCCTTGGTACAGGCTATCGGTGTGATAGTTCAGACGGTCCTAAGAGACGCAGGCATGTGCCATCCTCTTAGAGACTTGGAATCTATTCTTTGCCTTAATTTTGTTTGTGTATGTGTTAATACAATTCGAGAGTGATTCCGATTGTATGCCCCTTAATATGAGTGATATGGGGTTTTGGATAGTAGAGTATGCCCGCACCATAGTTTATTTGGGGTACTGTTATAATATATATATTATACGAGTAGTTAATATATATATGAAATTATGAAATTTGGAACTACCAACCGTGAATTGATATGTAGGATATGATTGATGACTCAAATTGTAAATAATTGTTTTGAGAAAGTATAATATGACACTGGAAAACTTTATTGACTAATAAAGTTAAAATGAGAACTTTGGTTGTTAATTGAAATATTCTTTTCAAACAACTGTATCGTTAAATTTTGAATCCTGTGAAATACCTAAGATAAGTTAAATCATTGGGGAAAGATACCGTGTTATATGATGAGATAAACCATTAGGAGGGTTAGTGCGATAGGAGTGCACATTAGAAGAGAGGTGAGAATTTCTCAAGAGAGCGTTGCACTAATATGTTGTTGCATTGGCCTGTATCAATTTAAATACTTGCTAAACGTATTTTAAATCAAACACACTATCGGGCTCTGACTCGTTTCTTTTTCTCTCTCTCTCTCTTGTATATATATTTATATATTTCAGGTGCCCAGCCACAGGGGCGTCTTGCTTAGGATCCCTTGAAAGGAACGTGCTGCAGCTTAGGTGGGAGTTGCAGGTCACTTGCGTAGACGGCTTCCTTTATTGACTCCACTTCTAGCATTCTCATTTATTGGGCATGTGTCGCCCTTTCCATTATTTCATTGTTATTGGGATATTTGTATTTCAGTTATTTCTAGTATTGTCACTATGGGATTTATTCAGTTTGAATTGTGTTACTTTATATTTCGTATGTTGACATTCAATTGACGAATGTTTTAAATTAATTGGATTGTGTTCCAGGTTTATTGTGGTGTGATTCTTAATTATTGAAATGTTGTTAATAAATAAATAAATCATTTTCTTTAAATAAAAATTTGGAAAGTAATGTTTAAATATGGTTTTGACACTTAGCTTAATTATTTAGGGTGTTAAATTGGAATGTTTATTTTTACGACAGTGATGCTAAGAATGAACCAAATTGTTCACCTTGATTTAATTTAATAAAGGAGTGATCGCCCGGTATTTAATTAGGCGGGGTGTCACACTCGTTGGCAAACTCATTCGAACGACATTATTGTTCGAACAAAAAACTCGTTCGAACGACATTTTGAAGGAACTTCCAGAAAGCTAAAAATTTTGATTTTTAGCCCAGAAACTTTATATACTTTCTTTTAAAGTTTTAATTAAATATTTTTTGAAAATAAACAACAGTTTTAAAAATAAAGTACACCCAACATAAAATGTTCCAAGCTCCTATATATATATATATATATATATATATATATATATATATATATATATATATATATATATATTAAAATGCATTCATACCTTAGGAGAAATGGAACCATATTAATGACGTAGAAACGAGGCACATTAAACTCGACATTTTTATGAAGCTTTAAACTTGTCCACTACGTATTCAACTTCAGAATTTCATAGGCTTGAAGGATGGTCAGTAACTCCATCCTATGACTCAAACATTTTTATCCGGAATTGAGCCAAAACTACAAATGACTCAATTGGAAATTTTTGTCCTTACAGAACCATCTTATTCTTTTTGTTTTTGAGATAATTGAGATTTTGATGTTGGACATATTAGATAAAGATATTTTTTAGCTTAAGAAGTTCTATATTGAATGGGGATACAATTTTGCCTTTATAAATCCATGTTCGTGTTTGCGTTGGATTTTTGTAGCACAGAGCCTCTTGCTTCTTGAGATTTTTATCTTTCTAAATTGTGTTGTCGTCTTCTAGCATTCTTATTTATTATTGGAGAAAACACCCAAATGGGTGTTTTACTCTTTCTTTCTTGCTTGCAGGCTTTATTTCTTTTATGACTTCTCTTTTAATTGAATGGAATTTTTGTGATCATGTGATTAAAAGTAAATGTCAACTATTTTTTTGACGAATTAGTTTATTCTTCATAATTAGTCTCCATGTTTGGAAAGGGGCTTGTGTTACTATATTATCAAATTATGTGGTCTTCTTTATGAAAGTTCCTGTTTTTAGTGAAATTTTTATTTGTGAAGTGAAGAGGTTTGTTTTCCTTAGCTTTTGTATATCTTACATATGAAATAATATGCTCCATATAGGAACAACTATTATATGGTTTCACTGTCTTGGCTTATATAACAATATGCACAAACACATATACATCTATGATGATTGTATCTATCCATATATGTATGTGTATGAAGCAAAATATATTCAAACAATGTCTGTTATCAAAGTCATTATTTGGATTCTCGAATATTGTTATACACCGAATGACTATTGTGTTTTTTATCCAGTGTTTTTTTATTAGACATTTGGACCAGTGATTTCATCTTTTTGATCTCGTCTCAAATTGCATTACTGAGGTATGATGTTAAATTAACTTGATCTTTTATCTATTCTTCTCACATATCATACACATTTTGGGCGTGTGTTTTTATATCAATTGATGGCTAATATATTGTTACAATTCTTTTTGAAATATGTTGATGTGCTCTACCATTAATTTGTCTCTTCATGTACGTTTGTAACATATTTAGAATTGTTATTTCGTAAATAAAGAAAATAATTATTCTTCAGGTTAGATTTCATTTAATAAGCCTGTTATTTGACATACATTTATGAAAATAGATATATTATATATTTATACTAACGCTCAATCAATAGGTTAATGTTAAAGAAAACATGTTGAAGAAAATAGATATATTATATCTTTTCTTTTAAAGTTTGGTGTTTATGAAATCCTTGGTGTTTAACATAATTTGATCCTTAAAGTTATTTCCATTTACGACTTGGTGTGTGAACCGTTGAAGTTATGAACCAAGATTATGGTATTGATTGTATAGTTTCAGTGTTATGTTGATTAATTTTACTTTGTATGTAATCTCTCTCAATTAGCTGCTCCAAATTATGTTTTTGTCAATAATTTTGAGTTATTTCATTTCTATACACTGTACCTTCGCACCATTATAACTTATAAGAGGCATACACTATATAATATCTTATATGCTCTCTTCTTAGTCCATCTTTATTGATGATGCTGGAAATTGCACCACCAGATAAGGAGTTGACAAGATCAAGCAAGTGATAATAATGGCAGTATATGAGAATATATATATATATATATATAAGGAGGCGAGAAGAAGAGGATGAACACTTGAATATAAGTGGTTCAGCCAATTAGGCGTACGTCCACTGTGCAAGTGAGTGAGTATCGTCATTGAAATAAGGCACTAACAACCATGGATACAGTCTCTCAAGCTTTATCTCTTTTCTATATAAATTGACAGAGTTCTAGCTAGGGTTGTAATTATCGATCATCTATAATGTTGAGGATGACCTCTATATATAGTGCTTAGGGGGCTAATGTACCCCCCAAGCATGCAATGTGCATGTACATGAATGTCCAACCAGTGTAAGGATGACACCTGGCTGATCTCAACTAAATAATGATGACCTCAATATTCCCTCACGTGGGGAGAATAATTTCGTTATAACAAACTTGTCCATGTGTTCCAAGCCATACATGTGTGTGGAGATGCTCGGTGGTCTTTGCTTGGTACCAACCTCGGCCTGGATGGGTACGAGGTCGGTGAAGTACGACCCCTGCCTTAGCTGGGGAATATATGATGACCTTGGCTGGGATGTCAGCCGAGGTTAAATATGTAAAATGTCGGCCAGGGCTGATGTTGTTGTAACAACCCGTCCTTTTGGAGACAATTAAAATCCATAATTAAATATAAATTGGCAATTTGGAAAAAATTTGAAATAGTGATTTTAGGATTTTTGAGGATTAAATGATTTTCGATGGATGTTGTGATTATTTTTAGGATTATATAGGTTGAAATATTTTAATTATATGTCGCCGTTGAGTAAAGTGACACGAGGTAAGATTTTTAATTGGAAACCCCGCATTTATTTATTTTCGGTTGGAATAGTGATTTGTGGTCAAGTACCTCGGATGGAAATTTTGACTGCGCCATGATTCTCGGAATGGCCGAGATAGTCGGAAAAGAGTGTCCGATTGTGGAAATTGAGTTTCGGGTAATTTTAGAGGTAAAAGTAACTCGTAATTGTGTAAACGAGTCATTTTTGGGTTATAAGGGGTATAACCCTTTTTCTCTCTTTATAAAGAGAGGGAGAGGGAGAAAAAGAGAAAGAAAGAAGAGAGAAGAGAGGGAAGAGAGAGAGAAGGAAGAAAAGGGGAGATTCCGGCCTACCTCCGCGGGATTCGGCTCGAGGTCGTCGGATTATATCCACGAGGCAAGTGTTTACTTGCTCTATTTACTTTTTGCATAAATATCTCATACTGTAGTTTGGTATAAACAAACCCTAAATATTTCGGGTTGGATTTTCGTGGATAAAACGGGTTTTGGGGAGTTAAAACAAATAAACCACTAAAAATTTCATGTTTGGAGAAACATAGAAATTAATCGAAATTAATTGGTGGTTTTGGGTTCTAGGATGTTTAGAACCCTTAATATATGTGTATTTGTAGTTGGTTGAGGTTGTAGGACGTTGGGTGAGGCGACAAAAGCTTGGGAGAAGCTTTAATGGCCGAAATCGTCTCGGAGAAGCGATAAATAGTAACCCGTGACTTTAGGGGGCCATTTTGGCCAGGAAAAGAATTGATTTAGCTCTTGTCCAAAACACAAAAGTTGTATAACTTTTCGATATGGTCGCGTGAGCGCTGACCGCATATTTTTCTGATTTTTTCTAGATTTGTTATGATTTTTACAAGATGGCAGCTCCGGGTTGAAATCATCAACTCGGAAATCAAATCGGGAATTGGAAAAATAAAGGCTAGGATTAGTCGTGTAGATGTTTTGGATGATTTTTTGGGTAGTTTAGAAACCCCGATAATGAATTTTGGTTGTTGGATAATGGATTTGAGGAATTTAGTTTTGGGGACCTGGTGTGACCGGTCGACCGCGCCCCTAAGGCCGGTCGACCGCGTCAAGGAGAAAGGGCCTACAGCTTTGTTTCGTAGGCTTATTTGCAACCCGCGGACGACCGGGTGTCCAGGACTGGTCGATCAGTGCCCTGTTTTCGGCACAAGATTTTAGAGATTAGTATTACTTCTCCTCTTTGAGTTTAAAGTTTAAGGGCCTTCTAGATTAGTGTATTATAGAAGGTTATGTCCTAAAGGACTTGAGGAATTGGGAATATATATATATGTGTATATTCACTTAGAGTGAATTATTATAATTGGAGATATCCAATAAATCCTTAAGAGTTGATTAAGGTAATTATTAGTCATCAAAGTAAGAAAATACTTTAGGTTTAGTAATCATGCACATATGAATGCATGATTATGATTCTTTGAGAGAATCTTTGGTGTTATTGGTCATCGATAGATGGTTTGGAAAATATGGCCATTTTTATATATATTCAGGGAGGAATATATGGTATACATATTTGCTATGTGATTAAGTATATATGATATGATATAAATGATTTTGAAAATATATTGATGAATAGTTTCAAAATGGGAAAAAGGTAAATGATTTTCATAATTAATAACATTATGGTTACACACCTCCCTAAATCGCTATCATAAGGGAAGTTGCATGCGTTATGGTGATGCCCCTTGGCTAATGAATGCAGGGTGGCTATAGTCCTATAGGCCATATGGGAGATTATTTTTACTGCACTGGTTAGGTGATTCTGGGTGTGGTCATGACTATCCCGCAGGCATATGGCCGCTTCCTGACGTTGGTAGGTTCCCAGGTTGTCTTGTATAGATAGGCCTTGGAAGATGATAGCCATTTAGGGGCACGTCTAGTGGGGAAACCCGGAGGGGCGGTCTTAGTTTTATTAAAGAAATTTATGATAATAAATTGGCTTTAATTTACATTTCATGAGTATAAAAAGGGAAATGGGATAAAGGTTTGGCTTCGGTAACACTCCCGGATGGAAGAAGGGATGTGGAAGCATATGATATGATCAAAGCATTCTCATGATAATGAAAATGGCTTTGGATACATTTCCTGAGTATAAAAAGGGAAATGGGATGAAATAAATTGGAAAAGCATTTTTATGATAATAAAACTGGCTTTTAACAGTATATGATTTGTTAAAGCAATTCATGATAATGAATTGGCTTTTATATTTACATTTCCTTGATATAAAAAAGGAAATGGGAAGTTTTGAGAAAAATGAAAGTATTGATAAATACTTGATATATGAATCCTCAGTCTAGGAGATAGATCCGGATGGTTATGGTAATAAGTATATATATGGATAAATTGAGTACCGAGGGTCTAATGGATCCCGACGATCGATTGTGCCGCGTAGTAGTGTATCGGGGGGGTTCCTTGTTTGGATTTCTCTTTGCGAAACAACCCACGCACGAATATGGCAATGTGTTGAGACTAGGGAGAATTTTAATCCTTAGTGCTCTTATTATATTAATTCTTATGGTATATATATATATATTTATATATATCTTTCTGTACTGAGGGACTGGCGGATCTCGACGATCGACCGTGCCGCGTAATAGTGTATCGGGGGGGTTCCTTGTTTGGATTTCGCTTTGCGAGACACCCCACGCACGAACATGGCATAACGTTGAGTCTGGGGTGAAGTTTAGCCCTTAGTACATTACTTGGACTATTTAAGGTTGATAGTGGTTTGGTGATAGACTAGTTTAGTAGGGTAGCTTGACTAGGATGTTTAGAGGGATGCTCTAGGAGTGCACTGTTAGTGGAGAGGTGAGGGGTATCTCACGGGAGTGCGATACCAAATTTAAATATGAGATAAAACCTTTTTCTAAAAATAAGGCATTTATGCACTTGCTAAATATTTTCAAAACTCGGGCTCTGACCCGTTTATCTACTTTCCCTTCTTGCTATATTATATATATATATATATATAGGTGTCCAGACACAGGGATGCCTGGATGACAATTCCTTCGAGTCAGACGTCAGCTGCAACTACTGTGGATGCGTGCAGGACTTTTAGTAGATGCTTCTATCCTTGTAATCTAGATAGGAGGTACTGTATAAACACTCGGGCCAAAGGCCCAACTGCATTTATTTATTCTTTGAGTTCAGCATTCGATATGGTTGTATATTTTGACCGAGTGTTCGGTTATTTTATTTCATTTCAGTTTCATTTCCTCAAAACTATGTGGATGTTTTATTTACAGTTGTTAAAAAGAGTAGTAAAGTTAAAATTTTGACACCGGCCTAATAGGTTATTAGTAATTAAATGGATTTTTGACAGTGATGCTAAGAATGATCCATATGAGACTCTTGTTTTAATTTAATATTGGAGTGATCGCCCTGTATCTTATTAGGCGGGGTGTCACATATGGTATCAGAGCATCAGATACTAGTGTCCTTAGCAATCTGTGCGGACGTACTACGCTTTCAGTGTTGCTCTCATTTGTTATAGAGACTCAGGATTAGGATTGTTGATTTCTCTGGTGAGATTTCGTTCTCCTGTCGTATTATAAGATTATAGAAATCTTTTGCGTGCTCGTTTGAAAATCATGTGCGGATCTCGGAGGGTAGCAGGAGGTGAGGCTTAGCTGGAGCAGCTGGTAGAAGGTTGGGATGAGTACCTTAGTAGTAGTCACTCTCCTTATGGTAATTATTAAGGATTTTCGGTGGCGGCTACTAAATAATAGTAGTTATGAGTACCGCAGTACCATTGAGGTAGAGAGTGGTACTAAAGTTGAATTCCTCATTAAATTTGAGGGTTCGAAAGGGATCTTACGGATAGTCTTAACCGTGAGTCCCCACGATTTAGTCGGAATGAGAAGGATATTGTTATGAGTTTTACCTCAATCGAGGAGGTATATTTGGCATGGCTAGATAAAGTCGCAGTATTAGTTAGCCTTTGACTCGTGTGTGTAATTTGAGTTATGGCGATCACGATAACATAATATTATGTGTGTTTATGTGTTTTCCGCGATAGCGGAATTTTATTTTCCTTCATTCGCCATAGAGGCGGGTGTTGATATATTGTATATATATATATATGGTTTGGGATACTCGTTCTATATGTTTATACGAGTATGGTATTATGGTGAGTATATAATGTTATTGGTATTTTCGGAGCGATAGCAGGCTAATCATGGCAAGACTATCGTGTCCGCAGTTCCTGGAGGGAACGGGTTGTTGTTGTGGTGTCTCACCTAGTTACAGGTTGAGTTCACCTTATTTATTATGGGTAGATGGATCTTCGATGAGTAGAGGTTTCATTATCATGAATTACGTATATGGCGACCTTATATATATGATTTAAGGCTGCAGGATTATGGTTGAGCTGAAGATAAATCTCATTATTGATTGCGCAAGGACTTAAAAATTTGTGCGAGCGCAGGGTGGTATGACTCTTAGTTAGAGATAGGAGTTCAGATCACCTTTTGTTGATAGGGGATAGGATTATCCCGGTTGTATGTTTGAAATAACGGAACTCCATGACCGACGTAGTCAAGTGTCAATGTGTGGAGGGGTTCCTTGTTTGGATTTCGCTTTGCGAGACACTCCATACATGACCCTTGACGGCGTCGGGAGTGGAGAGTTGTTATGGGATGCAAGGATGTTGATTTTGTGGAAAGGTCTTATAGTGTGGATGAACCACTATAGGCTATGAGCCATATGATATTGATATACTTATGGAAAGATTGTGCTATGGAAATGCACTAAAGTGGCCCCCTCGCCACTAGTGGATGGGTGAGGTTGGACTTAGAGAAATTGGTTTGAGGATAATAACCAGCCTTAATAAAAAGGCAAATTTTGAGAAGGTATGTTTTGGGTATTATGTACGTGACACTTTTACAGAAAGTGGGCACTTCGATTGATTAGGTTTCCTTCCGTATGGACAGAAGGATAAGATAGTAGAATGCATTCGTAGGTTAGCGTGGTAGGATCTAGGACGTCCCGCTGGTGTTCTTTAGGTCGCTATATCTCGATGATCGACTACACGAGGGAGTAGTGTAACGGGAGGGTTCCTTGTTTGGATTTCGCCTTGGCGAGACGTCCCACTCATGAAACCAAGCAATTGTCGGGAGTTTAGAGAGGCCTTGGGCACTAGGGACATACTTAGGATTATATTCATTCCGCGTAGGTAGGACATCACATAGACTTTAGTATTATTAGGACGTAAGTTCGATAGTGTTAGTGGCGCCGAGGTTAGGAGAATTTATTTCGAGGGTTCGGGGGACCCATGGGTGAGTATTACACCGAGGAAAGGAGACCCTTAATGGGAGAGAGTGTTACCTGTTATACATTCACTATGGATGTGCAGATGTGCACAGGTTAGAAAGGTGTATGGGCACCTTAGTAAGTTGGTTTATAAACCGCCTGAAATAGAATGGGCATAGTATATAAAGTTGAAATTTATGCCGGGAGGCACTATGAATGATGAGTGCTATGTGACGTTATTGGAGTCACTTTACGACCATGGTAGTCATATGGTATATGGTTGGGAACCGTTGGGTTAGTATCGTTCCCCTTGAGATATTAGGATTTGGAGCGATTCTAGGATTTGTGGTGTAGGTCGTATCTAAATTTTGAGGACGAAATTCCGTTGTAAGGGGGGGGGGGGGGGAGTATGTAACAATCCGTCCTTTTGGAGACAATTAAAATCCATAATTAAATATAAATTGGCAATTTGGAGAATTTCTCGAAATAGTGATTTTGGGATTTTCGAGGATTAAATGATTTTTGAAGGATGTTGGGATTATTTTTGGGATTATATAGGTCGAAATATTTTAATTATATGTCGTCGTTGAGTAAAGTGACACGAGGTAAGATTTTTAATTGGAAAACCCGCATTTATTTATTTTGGGTTGGAATAGTGATTTACGGTCAAGTACCTCGGATGGAAATTTCGACTGCACTATGATTCTCGGAATGGCCGAGATAGTCAGAAAAGAGTGTGCGATTGTCGAAATTGAGTTTCGGGTAATTTTAGAGGTAAAAGTAACTCGTAATTAGGTAAACGAGTCGTTTTTGGGTTTTAAGGGATATAACCCTTTTTCTTTCTTTATAAAAAGAGGGAGAGGGAGAAAAAGAGAAAGAAAGAAGAGAGAAGAGAGGGAAGAGAGAGAGGAGGAAGAAAAGAGGAAGAAAAGAGGAAGGGGAGATTTCGGCCTACCTCCGCGGGATTCAGCTCGAGGTCGTCGGATTATATCCACGAGGCAAGTGTTTACTTGCTTTATTTACTTTTTGCATAAATATCTCATACCGTAGTTTGGTATAAACAAACCCTAAAAATTCCGAGTTGGATTTTCGTGGATAAAACGGGTTTTGGGGAGTTAAAACAAATAAACCCCTAAAAATTTCATGTTTGTAGAAACTTCGAAATTAATCTAAATTAATTGGTGATTTTGGGTTCTAGGATGTTTAGAACCCTTAATATATGTGTATTTGTAGTTGGTTGCAGTTGTAGGACGTTGGGTGAGGCGACAAAAGCTTGGGAGAAGCTTTAATGGCTGAAATCATCTCGGAGAAGATGATGAATAGTCACCCGTGACTTTAGGGGGCCATTTTGGATAGGAAAAGAATTGATTTAGCTCTCGGCCAAAACATGAAAGTTGTAGAAATTTTTGATACGGTCGCGTGGGCACTAACCGCGTATTTTTCTGATTTTTCTTCGATTTGATATGATTTTTACAAGATGGCAGCTCCGGGTTAAAATCATCAACTCGGAAATCAAATCGGGAATTGGAAAAATAAAGGCTAGGATTAGTCGTGTAGATGTTTTGGATGATTTTTGGGGTAGTTTAGAAACCTTGATAATGAATTTGGGTTGTTGGATAATGGATTTGAGGAATTTAGTTTTGGGGACCTGGTGTGACTGGTCGACCGCGCCGCTAAGGCCGGTCGACCGCGTCAAGGAGAAAGGGCCTACTACTTTATTTCGTAGGCTTATTTGCAACCCCCGGTCGACCAGGGATCTAGGATCGGTCAATCGGTGCCCTATTTTCAGCCCAAGATTTTGGAGATTAGTATTGCTTCTCTTCTTTGAGTTTAAAGTTTAAGGGCTTTCTAAATTAGTGTATTATAGAGGGTTATGCCCTAAAGGACTTGAGGAATTGGGAAAATATATGTGTGTATATTCACTTAGAGTGAATTATTATAATTGGAGATATCCAATAAATCCTTAAGATTTGATTAAGATAATTATTAGTCATCAAAGTAAGAAAATACTTTGAGTTTTGTAATCATGCATATATGAATGCATGATTATGATTCTTTGAGAGAATCTTTGGGGTTATTGGTCATCGATAGATGGTTTGGCAAATATGGTCATTTTTATATATTCAGGGAGGAATATATGGTATATATATATGCTATGTGATTAAGTATATATGATATGATATAAATGATTTTGAAAATATATAGATGAATATTTTCAAAATGGGAAAAAGGTAAATGATTTTCATAATTAATAAAATTATGGTTACACACCTCCCTAAATCGCTATCATAAGGGAAGTTGCGTGCATTATGGTGATGCCCCCTGGATAATGAATGCAGGGTGGCTATAGTCCTATAGGCCATATGGGCGATTATTTATACTGCGCTGGTTAGGTGATTATGGGTGTGGTCATGACTATCCCGCAGGCATATGGCCGCTTCCCGACGTTGGTAGGTTCTCAGGTTGTCTTGTATAGATAGGCCCTGGAAGATGATAGCCATTTAGGGGCGTGTCCAGTGGGGAAACCCGGAGGGGCGGTCTTAGTTTTATTAAAGCAATTTATGATAATAAATTGGCTTTAATTTACATTTCCTGAGTATAAAAAGGGAAATGGGATAAAGGTTTGGCTTCAGTAACACTCCCGGATGGAAGAAGGGATGTGGGAGCATATGATATGATCAAAGCATTTTCATGATAATGAAAATGGCTTTGGATACATTTCCTGAGTATAAAAAGGGAAATGGGACATTTTTATGATAATAAAACTGGATTTTAATAGTATATGACTTGTTAAAGCAATTTATGATAATGAATTGGCTTTTATATTTACCTTTCCTTGATATAAGAAAGGAAATGTGAAGTTTTGAGAAAAATGAAAGTATTAATAAATACTTGATATATGAATTCTCAGACCGGGAGATAGATCCTGATGGTTATGGTAATAAGTATATATATGGATAAATCGAGTACCAAGGGTCTAATGGATCCGAACGATCGATCGTGCCGCGTAGTAGTGTATCGGGGGGTTCCTTGTTTGGATTTCTCTTTGCGAAACACCCCACGCACGAATATGGCAATGTGTTGAGACTGGGTAGAAGTTTAATCCTTAGTGCTCCTATTATATTAATTCTTATGGTATATATATATTTATATATATCTTTCTGTACTGAGGAACTGGTGGATCTCGACGATCGACCGTGCCGCGTAGTAGTGTATCGGGGGGGTTCCTTGTTTGGATTTCGCTTTGCGAGACACCCCACGCACGAACATGGCATAGCGCTGAGACTGGGGTGAAGTTTAGCCCTTAGTACATTACTTGGACTATCTAGGATTGATAGTGGTTGGGTGATAGACTATTTTATCAGGGTAGATTGACTAGGATGTTTAGAGGGATGTGCTAGGAGTGCACTGTTAGTAGAGAGGTGAAGGGTATCTCACGGGAGTGCGATACCAAATTTAAATATGAGATAAAACCTTTTTCTAAAAATAAGGCATTTATGCACTTGCTAAATATTTTCAAAACTCGGGCTCTGACCCGTTTATCTACTTTCCCTTCTTGCTATATTATATATATATATATATATATATATATAGGTGTCCAGACACAGGGATGCCTGGATGACAATTCCTTCGAGTCAGACGTTAGCTGCAACTACTGTGGATGCGTGCAGGACTTTCAGTAGACACTTCTATCCTTGTAATCTAGATAGGAGGTACTGTATAAACACTCGGTCCAAAGGTCCAACTGCATTTATTTATAATTTGAGTTCAGCATTCGATATGGTTGTATATTTTGACCGAGTGTTTGGTTATTTTATTTCATTTCAATTTCATTATCGCAAAACTGTGTGGATGTTTTATTTACAGTTGTTAAAAAGAGTAGTAAAGTTAAAATTTTGACTCCGGCCTAATAGGTTATTAGTAATTAAATGGATTTTCGATAGTGATGCTAAGAATGATCCATATGAGACTCCTGTTTTAATTTAATATTGGAGTGATCGCCCGGTATCTTATTAGGCGGGGTGTCACAGTTGGCTTGGCACTTAATGCTAAGCCAGCAAGGCTTTGCTGATTCTATGTGAAACTTGTCATCATCTATGGTCGATGTTGATGGTGATGCTGATAGATAACCCATGTCCACATTTAACTCGAATGATGCCCTCCCCGAGGCGATCCTTATAATGTCGGTTGTGGGAGACCTGATGGATAACTGACCCCATGAGTCATGCAGACCTCGGTTGTTTCCTAATTAGGGGGTTATTGGTAACTTCAGTCGTGGCCGAACTTATAAAAGACGAGATTATTAATCGTTAGTCTTGATATTTTGTTACCTTGGCCTCCATACTGGTCGAGGTTGGTGCCTCCGAGCTGATAGGTACACTTTGGGCATATCAATCACCCCCTAGCCTTTAGTTACCTGTGTGAATAGGTGCCTGATGGGTATGCATGTCCGAGGTTATATTTCTTTAGGTTAAATCTTTTCTTTGACAAGTGTCAACTATTGAAGTGGGTAGCGTGTCTGACAGTGTATAATGATGATGATTGCCTTTTGGTCTCCCAAGGTAATGATGGGCCTTGTGATGTATGCAATCAAATTTGAGGGTTAAGAGCCCTTTCCTTTCTCTTTCTTCTTCACTTCTCTTATTTTTCTTGCCTGAGCTTTCTATGTTTTCTCTCTCTTCTAGAGCTTGATCGAGGCTGTGTCTTGGGGATTTCTCTTATCAATCCTCTCATTATTCACATCATATTTTGTCAAGTATTGCTTATTATCTTTCCTTTGCCATTTTCAGCCTTGTTTTTCCATTTCTTGCATTTTTTGGTGATAGTTTGAGTTTTTCGATGGTTCTTTAATTTTTCTGGTGGTTCTTTGAGTTTTTCAGTGGCTCTTATTCTTGATTGTCCTTAGTTTGAACTTGATCAAAAACTAAGTTTTGATCCTTAGCTTAAGTTGTCCCCAATTGTTTATTTATGGTTTAGAGTCCAAGTGTACGGTCATCTTGTTTATGCTCAAACCTCTTTATAAGCCCATAGAAGATTTCCCCTCTCTTAGAGAGAAGACCTTCACAAAAATTAGGCAGATAGAACTAGCCCAAGAGAAAGCTCGTAGGGCTGAGGCGTTCCCCCTCAGACCTAGCTTTCCTCCACCTCTGAAGGTAATATACCCTGAGCCTGCCGAGCCTGCTAAGCACGCAGAGGATCCAAATGTCCCTTCTCCAATGTCTGAGTCTGAGTCTTCGACCTCAGACCCTATGTCTGTAGACTCATTCCAAGAGGCTATGGATTTCTCCATTTTATAGGAATAGGTCCCTGATCAGGACGAGGTCCAAAGTCGTGCCTCGTCCCATAATGATGCTAGCACCTCACAAGCTTCTTCTAATGTCGATATTGTGGGGCCGAGCGTGGATATTCCCCCTCCCATCGATGTTATCCCTCTGTTGATCGCCACTAGGGCTGAGTTCGATCAGAGATTTCTTGATGGTACCCCTGTGCCTTCCTAGGTCGACGTTATTGGGGAAGAGGATGATGGTCATGAGAGTGACATTAACACCTCGGAGTCAGCCTAGATAGAGAGTACTATCACTGAGTATGACCTTTTAGCCTTTAGGCACCTCTATTCAATAGGTCCATCCATCAAGCTTAGGAGACCTTTGAAAGATAGGAGGGCCTTTAGTGAACGAGATGGGGAAATCTGTGTGTATGAGAAGATGTTTAAGTTAGGATTTCGTCTTCCCATCCATCCAATAATTAGATCCATATAGTCCCATATTAACCTGGCCCCTTCACAATTATCCCCTAATGCTTGGAGGGTGATGATTGGGGCTATCGTCCTTTGGAGGGCAGTCCACCACTCAGACCTTCCAGTTAGGGTCTTCACAGGGTGCTATGTACCATCCTATGCCAAAAACCATCCCAACTATTACCACTTTCAATCTGGGAAGTCTGATAAGAAGATGATGTTGGTTACCCCGACCTCAAATCACAACTGTAAACCACGGTATTTCTTCGCTTCAGGGGCATGGGAATTTGGTCCTTATGAAACCTCTTCATCGTTGGAGCCGAGGATACCTCTGAGGTGGGGAAAGGTGTCACATATTGCTAAGGCCGACCCTGGGCTTATCCAGGACAACTTACGAAAGGTTAAGGATCTTCAAGATCAGGGGGAGCGCGATTGGCTCATAAAATACGAGCATATGATGACCCCCTACTACCTCTATAGGACTGGCTTGGGGGGAGTCCTCTAACCAAGCTTTGTAAGTATTAGTTTCCATAAGTTGAACCTATGCCCTTTTGATATCTCTTTTTTAATAACTCAGGAACAATTTTTTTAGAACACCCAGAAGGCATTTCGGACGACTTGTGGGAGATGTCTGCCTCTAGTCTCGTTAAACTAATGAAGAAAGTAGGGCATAATGTAGCCCCTCCTCCACCCAAGCATAACGTCGGTGCATCCAAGGCTGACGCTATAAAAAAAAGGAAATCCTTAGCTACTGGCTCGAAGGATCATAGGCCGAGCAAAACCCAAAAAGGAGATCATGCCATCCCAATGTCCTCTGATGACGTATTGGCTTCTCATTTGGAGACACTGAAGATCAGTGACAGCCCGATAGGTCCTGGTCTGAAGGCCATGGACGCCATCAGCTCTGTGATGATCGATGTTGATAAGCGCTTCTTACGCTCCTTGGATACCCCTGCTGGCCGAGCTTAGCCTTCACAGGTCTATCCAGATAAAAACTTTCATTCTAACCTCAACTTTAAATGAATTAAGGCTTGAACTTATACAACTGACTTTGTTTCGCAGGGTGTTCTGTCTATGCACGAATTCATTGACTGGACCTTGAGGAAGTTGCCCCTTATTGAGAAGGGAAAAGAGTCCCACAAAGTGGAAGCCTCTTTAAATGCAGAGGTTGAACATATGAAGACAGCCTTGGCTGAGTCTGAGAATAAGGTAAAGTAGAGGGATAGGGACATAGCCAAGCTTAAGAAGGACCACACCTCTTCTTTGTAGGCCAAAGATGATGTCCTCCAGGCAAAGGTTAATGCTGCAGTAAAGGTTGCCCTTGATGATGCCTCTGAGAAGATCTTGGACGATTACAAAGTCTCTAACTAGTTTATAAGCTTCGACTTTGAATATCTCGAAAGAGGTATTAAGGAAACTGGGAAGTGGGCAACTTAAAAGGAAAAGGAGACACGAAGCTTGGTTGCCTCGGAATTTGTTGGTCTGGGCTTTGGTGATTCTCGCTTTGGTCAGGCCTTGCAAGAGGTTGAGGAGGAAGATGCTGCTCCTATAGAGACTGCACAGTTGGAAGCCACAGAGATTGCTGAAGATGTTAACCCTCGAGATGACGGGGCTAAGGTTACCAATGTCGGCCAAGTGGACACGTTTGCGGCTGTCGACCCTTAAGCCTTAACTTGTGAAGCCTTTTGACTTGTAATTTTTGGTTTTTCATCTACAATTTTTTTTTGTAAACTCTGATGACATACTTAGGGAATATTTGATCTATAACTCTGATTACTTCATGTAATACCATTTCCTTCACAAGAATTTGCCTCTTTTAATGAATGCTCTCTCTTGAATGTTGTTTTAATCATATAGTGATGTTGTCTTAAAGGTCTGAGGTCACCATAATATGGTGTTTACCCTCATATATTTCACCAAATTATGATGTTTAAGATCTGTGGTCATCAAAACATGATGTTTCGCCTCATAAATTTCACCAAATTATGATGTTTAAGGTCTGAGGTCCCCAAAATATGATGTTTTACCAAATAAATTTCACCAAACTAATGACGTTCAAGGTTTGAGGTCGTCAAAATATGATGTTTCACCTCATAAATTTTACCAAATTAATAATGTTTAAGGTCTGATGTCATCAAATAATGATGTTTACCCTCATAAATTTCACCAAATTATGATGTTTAAGGCCCGAGGTCACCAAAATATGGTGTTTCACCTCATAAATTTCAGAAAATTAATGATGTTTAAGGTCTAAGGTCATCAAATTATGATGTTTACCCTCATAAATTTCACCAAATTATGATGTTTAAAGTTTGAGGTCACCAAAATATGATGTTTCACCTCATAAATTTCATGAAATTATAATGTTTAAGGTCTGAGGTCATCAAAATACGATGTTTCACCTCATAAATTTCACCAAATTCATAATGTTTAAGGTCTGAGGTCATCAAATAATGATGTTTACCCTCATAAATTTTATAAAATTAGTGATGTTTAAGGTCTGAGGTCATCAAATAATGATGTTTACCCTCATAAATTTTACCAAATTATGATGTTTAAGGTCTGAGGTCACCAAAATATGATGTTTCACCTCATAAATTTCACCAAATTAATGATGTTTAAGGTCTGAGGTCATCAAAATATGATGTTTCACCTCATAAATTTCACCAAATTATGATGTTTATGGTATGAGGTCATCAAATATGATGTTTACCCTCATAAATTTCACCAAATTATGATGTTTAAGGTGCGAGGTCATCAAAATATGATGTTTACCTTATAAATTTCACCAAATTAATGATGTTTAAAGTCTGAGGTCATTAAAATATGATGTTTCACCTCATAAATTTCACCAAACTAATGATGTTCAAGGTCTGAGGTCATTAAAATGTAATGTTTTACCTCATAAATTTCACCAAATTAACGATGTTTAAGGTCTGAGGTCACTAAATAATGATGTTAACCCTCATAAATTTCACCAAATTATGATGTTTAAGGCCTGAGGTCACCAAAATATGATGTTTAACCTCATAAATTTCACCAAATTAATGATGTTTAAGGTCCGAGGTCATCAAATTATGACGTTTACCCTCATACCTTTCACCAAACTAATGATGTAACAAAGTATTGACACATGAAATGCTCTTTTCATTAACATTCTCTTCATAAAATGATATATGTATTACAAGAAAACAACTGCAACATTATATGTACTATTTCTTCAGGTGATCAGTGTTCCATGGATTGGAGAAAGGTTCCCCTTCGAGATTTTCTAGCTGATAGGTGTCGGGTACAAGCTCATCGACAACTTTGTAAGGAACATGCTAGTTTGGTTAGAGCTTGTTTGCCTTCTGCAATGTCTTCTTCAACACTAGGTCTCCTACAGCTATAGGTCTTGATTTGACCCTTTGATTATAGAACTTTTTTGTTCTCTGCTGGTAAACTTCCTGTCTTATCTCAGCATTTTCTCTTCTCTCCTCAACCAAATCTAGGTCGAGTATTCTCTCTTCCTCATTCTTCTCGGGGTCATAAGTCCGAACTCTGTGAATGGGGAGTCCTACTTCTGTAGGTATGACGACTTATGAGCCATTGGCTAACATAAATGGGGTATCCCCCATGGGTGTCCTTGTCGTTGTTCTATAGGCCCATAATACTGCATAAACCTCTTCTATCCATCTCCCCTTAGCTTCTTCCAACCTCTTATTGATCCTGTCAAGGATTATTCAGTTCGTGACTTATGTCTGACCGTTTGCCCGAGGTCATCTAGGAGAAGAGATAATTGCTTGATCCTGACTCTCTTGTAATATTTCTCCAAAGAAGCATTCTTGAACTGGGTTTCGTTGTCTGAGATGAGGGTGTTCAAAAGGCCATGTATGCATACAATTCTCTTCCAGATGAACTGAAAGTCTTTTGTTCTGTAATCGTGATCATCGGCTCAGCCTCTACCCACTTGGAGAAGTAATCAATTGTTACTATCAAAAATCGATAGTTATTAGCAGCTCTTGGCAATGGTCCTACCAAGTCAATCCCACATACTGTGAATGGACAAGGAGAACTTATTGACTTCATAGTTTGATGAAGTTGATGAGGGATTATAAAGAATTTTTAGCAGTTGTCACACCTCTTCACGTAGGTAGTAGCATCTTTGGCCAAGGTCGTCCACCAGTATCCTTGCGTAATTATCCTCTTAGCTAAAGGTCTTCCTCCTATGTGACTGGAGCAAGAACCATCATGTACATCCTGAAGGACGTGGGGAACCTCTGTGGGATGGACACATCTGAGGAGAGGTAGTAGGAACCCTTTTTTATACAGTACATCTCCTATTATTAAGAACTTGGTAGCTCTGTACCTCAATTTCCTCCTTTTTAACTTCGATTCTGACAGCTTTCCCTGTCTAATATATCTGATAAGGGGGTCTATCCATGAGTCCCCTAGGTTCAAGTTGAGGCAAGAGTTGGCCACCTCTTCTTCGTTAATGGTCGGTTTGGGCATAATCTCGACTGGTACTGTCTTTCTGATGCATGTCCTTGTTGTCTTATCGAGGTATCCTCTTCATCTCCACCTTTTCGAAGCCTCATAGCATCGTTCTTACCTTTTTTAGGTATTTGTCTATCCTTTTATCCTTGGCCTCATATACTCTAAGTACTTGGTTGATAACTAACCTGGAGTCACTGTGTAGTAGGAGTCGGCCAACTCTAAGGGCTTTTTCCAAGGAGAGTCCTGCTATCAGCGCCTTATACTCGGACTTATTTTTTAATCCTTAAAGTTGAACCTTAGTGAATATTCAATGTCGGTACCATCCGGAGCTAATAGTATCAGCCCTGCGCCGCTTCCATTTTTACAAGAAGACCCATCAATGAAGAGGTTCTAAACATCTTCATTTTAAGACAAGTTCCCCTCTGACAGGGTCCCTTGCTTGAAGAGATACCTATCTTCCTCATTCTCAGATGTTCCTCTTCTAGCTCTGCTGGACACAACCTCTTCCGAGTTTTGAAAGACGTTACTATTAAATACCTCTACAATCCCTTGGTTATTCTCAATCTCAACCTCCTCCCATGTGAACTGAGCAACAAAGTCTGTGAGTGCCTATCCTTTAATAGCCACCCTGGGTTGATAAACAATGTCATACTCTCCCAACTCGGTGGCCCATGTCATCAATCTGCCTGACTTCTTGGGCTTGTGGAGGACTTGCCTTAGTGGGGAGTCAGTGAGGATGACCATAGAGTGGGATTGGAAATAGGGCTTCTTCTTCCTAAAAGCGTGTATCAAGCTATAAGACAACTTCTCCATTCGAGTATAGTTATGTTCAGACCCTTGAAGGGCCTTATTGTTTAAGTATACAGGCCTCTGTACCCCCATCATCTTCTCATACTATGGATGCACTTATAGAAGACTCTAAGACTGCAAGATAAACATACAACTTCTCCCCCAGACTAGTCCAGGACAAGAGTAGAGGGGACCAAAGGTAGGACTTGAGCTCCCTAAAGGCCTTGTCGCACTCTTCGTCCCACTCGAAGGCCTTTCTAATCACCTTAAAAAATGGAAGACACTTGTCTGTAGCTCTGGAAACAAACCTGTTGAGTGAAACAACTCTTCCAGTGAACCTCTGAACATCTTTGATGGTCCTCTGTGTCTTCATTTCAAGCAGAGCCTTGATTTTTTTGAGATTGGCCTCTATTCCCTTTTGATTAACGATGAACCCAAGAAATTTCCCTGCTCCTACTCTAAAGATAAACTTGGCAGGATTGAGCTTCATCCTGTATAAGTCCATGGTGTCAAAGGTCTTCTCCAGGTCGGCTACGTGAGTGCAGACCTTCAAGCTTTTCGTCAACATGTCATTTACATATACCTCCATGGTCTTTCCAATCTGATCTTTAAACATATTATTTACAAGACATTGATACGTGGCTCCAGCATTCTTCAAGCCAAAGGGTATGACCTTATAGCAATAAGTGCCCTTGTCTGTGATGAATGCTATCTTCTCTGAGTCTTCAACATCCATGAAGATCTGATTGTATCCCAAATACGCATCCATGAATCTCATAAGTTCGTACCATGTCGTGGCATCTACCATTTGATCAATTCGAGGTAAGGGATAGCTGTCTTTTGGGAAAGACTTGTTCAGGTTAGTGAAGTTTACGCACATCCTCCATTTTCCCTTAGCTTTGGGCATAATAACGTCATTAGATAACCACTCTGGGTATATGACCTCCCTTATAAATTCTGCCTCTTCCAACTTTCTGACTTCTTCCCTGGTGATATTATACTTTTCCCTGGAGTAAACTCTTCGTCTTTGTTTGATTGGATTAACATCTTCTGCTACCTTGAGTTTGTGGCACATAACCTCTGGGTCGATGCCAGGAATGTCTCCATGACTCCAAGCGAAGACACTCTGCTTCTGCTTCAAAAATCTTATCAACTCTTCATTGATCTCAAGTTTTTGGGCCTTGCCGATTTGGACGGTTTTTTTCAGTTCGTCCTCATTCAGGATGATGGATTCTACCTCTTATGTGGCCTCTCCTTTCTTCAATTTTGTTTCATCCCTAGGATCAAGTGTATCAATATTATATGTGGATGTTGCCCTCTCCTCTCCCTCATCCGCCGAGTTGAAGTAGCATTATCGTTTTGTGGTCTGGTCACCTTGCACTTCCCCTACCCTATAGGGGGCGATAATTTTAGCATTTGGTGGACCGTCGATGGTACGAACTCAAATTCCTTAAGGTCTACTCTTCCTATGATGAGGTTGTAGGCCGAGAAGATATTTTCATCCATAACGAAAAAATTGATCTTTCGGGTCAACCTCTTAGGCCACTCATCCCCCATTCGTACATCCATCTCGTACATGCCTAACGGATGGACCTTTTTACTGCTGAAGCCTATTAACGAATGACGATAGGGTACGAGCCTAGCTCTGCTGATCCCTAGGCTCTTAAAACAGGTCCAAAACATCACATCTGCTGAACTTCCTCCATCTACGAGGATTCTCTGCAACTCACATCCATGCACTCTTGTTGTAATTACCAAAGGGTCATCATGCGGAGCTAAGATACCTTTAAAGTCGAGTCGAGAAAATCCAACTATAGGGCTATCTATATCTACCTTCTTTCTCTTCTATTTAGCCTCTGAAGATGCCAAATTCACAACCTCACTTTGGTCACTGACTTAGCCTCTTCACAGGGGAATTATCGTCTTTCGATGGGAGGTCAAGATCGTCCTCATCATACCCATCTGAGTCATTGTCTCTTCTCGAAGGGGAATCATCTCGACATCTCTCATTTCTCTTCTTTTTGGGGTCATCTCTTCCCCTCTTATGAGCTTTATCGTCGACATACTTCCTTAAATTTTTGGACTTCAACATCTTCTCAATTTCATCCTTCAAGGCGAATTACTTGTCTGTCACATGGCCGTGGTCTTGGTGGAATTCACACCATAGGTTCTTATTCCTCTTATGCGGAGGAGCCTTCAACTTTAGACCATAGGTTCTTGTTCCTCAGGAATGATCAGTTTTTATTTCGTTGAGGATGTGTTCATAGCTCACAGTTAGTGGAGTATAGTGTGCAAACTTTTCATCTGCAGACCTCTTTTTTCCATCTTTCTTCCTTTGGAACTTCCCACTGCCACTTTCGTTCTCATCCTCATACTTTGCGGCCATAACCTCTTCAGCGTTCATGACCTTTCCTGCAGTTTCTAGCAGCTTTACCGTCGACTTGGTAGGGTCTTCAGCAAGCTTCCACAGCAACTTCTCCTTCTGGAGTCCTTCGACGAGGGTTCTCATAGCTATATTCTCTTAGTAATATTCTACCTTTAATTTTTCCTTGTTGAATCTAGCAATGTAGTCTTTTAGGCTCTCGTTCTTTCCTTGCTTGACGTACAGAAGATGAGTGGTCTTCTTCTGAGGTCTTACCCCATAACAAAAATTATAAATGAACCGTTCTGCCAAGCCCTTAAAGTTATCAATAGAGTTATTCGGAAGATAGGTGAACCATATGTGTGCAGCTCACGTAAAAGTCCCAGAGAAGGCCCAACACTTCATCTCATCTGGGATTGAATAAATATCTGCTACAGACTGGTACATCTCAATATGATGCACATGGTTGGTACTACCATCATACTTGGGACACACTGTAGGTTGTTTGAACTTAGCAGGGGTTGGGAAGTTCACTATCTTTGCCACAAATGGGGAGGCCTCTCAGAACCCTCCTTATAGTGGGTCTCGAATTTTAATGAGGTTCCCTATATTCTCTTTAAGACGTTGAATGGAGTCATTCCATGGCTTTGTAACATCGTCCAGGACAAGGTTGTCCCCAGCCACCTCAAATGGGTGGACTGATGGTTCCCCATCTGTAACACAACATCGGCTATTTACCTCCTCTTAACCCCTATCTCGGCCATGTTGGGGTCAGCCATGATGAGGACGATGTTCCCCGTCTTCCCTTTGTGAGCCTGCTACACTTCTATACATGGATAACCTCTGCCTTAGGTCATTAACTCGGACGAGCCTTTCAAAGTCTGAGCCTCTGCTCAAGCGATCAAAACTTGATCCTATCTATTGGGCACCACCATCTCTTCTTCCCCCACAACCTGTGCTCTGCTGGATAGGACGCATCGTGCTATTCGAAACCTCATACGGCTCCCAGTAATCCTCCGGAGCATCTTCTGCCTCCATATCATCATACCTGTCCTTAGGGTAAGGGTTTTCTTGCCTCCCCAAACATAAACGCCTAGGGATAACAACATCCCTCCTCTGTTGAGGAGTAGGTTAGTCCTTTTGCGGTGCCTGGGATGGTCCCCTGGCTTCAGGGTGGAGTTGAACAAATGTCAGAGTAATCATCTCCGGTGAGACCCCCGACGGCTTCATCATATTTTGACTGAGTTGTGCAAATTGTTCCTTCATTGCTTGTTGAGTTGCGACCAATGACTTCAAGGCTGTAGCCACCTAAGCCATTTCGGACTGGGGTGGTGCCTGGCTGGAACTAGGTCCTCTAACGCCAGATGGTGGAGGTTGTGGTGGTAACTCTAGTGCCATATGTCAGACCTAAAGGACTTATAAAGAAGGTGAGCTTAATACCTTAAAGTACCTCTTTCAATGGTGAAGTAGCTCCATGCATGGCGTGAGGCCTAATTCACCACCAGAGTCTCCAGTGAAGTTAAGCTAAGAAAGGGAGAGTTAGGTCTTCTCTTTCCCACAGACGGTGCCAAAATGATGATGCTGGAAACACCATTACCAGATAAGGTGTTCATAAGCTCAAGCAAGTGATAACAATGGCAGTACAAGAGAATATATATATATATATATATATATATATATATATATATATATATATATAAGTAGGTGAGGAGAAGAGGATGAGCACTTGAATATAAGTGGTTCAGCCAATTAGGCCTACATCCACTATGCAAGTGAGTGAGTAATGTCACTGAAATAAGGCACTAACGGCCATGGATAAAATCTCTCAATCTTTCTCTCTCTTCTGTATAAATTGACAGAGTTTTAGCTAGGGTTGTAATTCTCGATTCTCTATAATATTGAGGATGATCTCCATATATAGTGCTTGGGGGCGTAATATACCCCCCAAGCATGCAATGTGCATGTGCATGACGATTCAATCAGTGTAAGGATGACACCTGGCTGATCTCAACTAAATAATGATGACCTCAATATTCCCTCAGGTGGGGAGAATAATTTAGTTATAACAGACTTGTCCATGTGTTCCAAGCAATATATGTGCGTGTAATTGCTCGGCTATCTTGGCTTGGTACAAACCTCGGCCTGGATGAGTACTAGGTTGGTGAAGTACGAACCCTACCTTGGTTGGGGATTATATGATGACTTTGGTTAGGATGTCAGTCGAGGTTATATATGTAAAACGTCATCCAGAGCTGATGTTGTCTTGGAACTTAATGCTAAGCCTGCAAGGCTTTACTGATTCTAGGTGAAACTTGTAATGTCGTCTATGGCCGATGTTGATGCTGATGCTGATAGATAACCTATGTCCACACTTACCTCAGATGATGCCCTCCCCGAGGCGATACTTGTAACGTTGGTTGTGGCCGACCTGATGGATAACTGACCCCATGAGTCATGCAGACCTCGGTTGTTGCCTAATTGAGGGGTTATTGGTAATGTAGGTCGTGGCTGACCTTATGAAGGATGAGATTGTTGATCGTTAGTCTTGAGCTCTTATTACCTTGGACCCCATGCTGGCCGAGGTTGGTGCCTCCGAGATGGCAGGTATACTTTGGCATATCATTCATTATTTTATTCTATAGGCTATATGATATCTTTTTCACACTATGTATTCTTAAGTTTGTTAATTTTTTTTCCTTCATACTAATTAGAGATGGAAAGTTATGCCCTCATTACAAACTTTATTCTCTTCTGGAAACAAATATACAATCTTCAATAGTTCAACAATTTCGAACACATTTTTATTCTGAACGATATATAACTTAAAATTGCATCATTCCCGTCTTAATATGTATGCTATGTTGTTCTCATCCAATTGGAGTCTAAATGAATGTTTGATATCCAGTTACCAGCGAGTTTGAGAGTTCTTGTTGTGTGTGACCATATTACTTGTTTGAGAATTTTCCTTTTGGTAATGTTTATATCAAACATGCATTATTTATTTGTGAACCCTCATTTTCCTCGGCACTTTTTTATTTTTATTCATATTATCTACACTTTTAGTCCCCGTAGACTTTGCTGAATCTTCTTCTTTCTCTTTTGGAATGCAGCTTGGTCCACTATTTTCACTTGATCGAGGAGGTGGACTAGATAGGTCAGGTAAAAGAGTTTTATTAGATCTTTATTGTGAGTAAGAGACTTTTGGTTGACTAATTTCTTTTCGAAAGTTGGCTTTAAGAGACTTTTGGTTGACTGATTTCTTTTCGAAAGTTGGCTTTCTTTTGGTTAAATTATTTGGTCCTTTAGGGACTTTTGGATTTTTGACATGGGTAGTGTATACTGCATTGATTTATGATAATATGAAGTATACATTTGTGCATGAAATGTTTTTTTATGTGTTTGATATGATTGGAAAAAATATTCGATCAAATTTTATGGTTAGAGGTCTGAAACCATATTGATTTTGAATTAATACTTTTATATGCGGCTAAGATTCTCACTCAAACAAAGATGCTCTCGTCCAATTCAATGCAAACTTCATCAATTTCACGTACAGAGTAGCTTCAGCATTTTGTTTCCACTTATTATTGGGTTGAGGCTACTAAGTTTTGGTCCTTAATTGGATCACGTTTACCTTAGCTTAACACAACTGGAATTAACATATGAAGTTAACTCTTTCTATCATTTATGCATGACCCTACTCTTATACATCTTCCAAATTTTAAGCTTATGCTTCGTATGTCAAAGGCATTAGTGATGGAAAAAGACTCTTGTACTCTTATTGTTTAGTTTATGTCGTCCAATAATACATTATTACATTTGTTTGCCAATGCTTGTTTGGTTTCCCAATTTTGCTCAAAGCATAGAGTTCAATATGTTCACACTCGTTGCTTAACACACAACCCTCATAGTCTTCCCTTCATGTACTTAAATTAGACATTAATTGTAGCAATCTTAATCACTTGAAACTTTGCCTCGGTTGTAACCAAAGAAAGACCAGCGGTTCAATAAATCCATCTACGTATTTCCTTCTTGATCACATTGCCTCATTGTCGACCTTAAATTAGGGTATATAAATCATTCAGATTTCTTTTCCAGTTTTCTTATTGGCTATTATTTTTATGAATTTTTATGTTTTTCATAGGTGATAGATTCTAACAATTGGAGGCCTACTCAAGCAAGTGAACTATTTGCAACCAAATTGTCGACAAAGGATCAAGAACAAAATGTAATTTTCTTCGCAATTCATATTCCTTCATTTTATGTTTTAGGTTTAGACTACTAATATCGGTTTAGAAGTACAAGAACAAAAGCCTAAAAAGGGAGCCCAAAGCTAATAAAACTTATCGTGATCATAGTCTGCATGTTTGTCATTACCGCATAAAACTTGATGTGAGATGAAATTATATATTTAAGGATTTTAACTCTGATTCAATTTTTTTCATCTTATTTGTTAAAAGTTATGTAGGGATTTTAAACAATCATGTTCAAAAGCTCATTTTACTTTATTATAAATTTTAGTTTGGTTGTGGTCAAGATAATGGTTCCATACATAATCATGAATAATTTAATTAATTCTATTTGCTTGCTCTCCTTCCTATAGGTATTAATGGATAGATAATGAGAAAATGGATACTTTGGTAGATCAAGAAGAAATATTGGATAGACAATCAGAGGAGTCATTTTTCTCTTTGGTAATGGGATTTAGTACTCACACATGGATTTAAGTCTTATTCATTTTTATAAGTAATTGAGTGGGCTTGATCCCACAACACATGTTGGATTATGTTTTTATTTGCTATTTTCGTATGGTGAAAAAAGAATTCCTTTTTCCACTTATTAAATCCCTCCCAAATCTTAAAATATATAAACTTCTCTTTCATCTTGAATTAAAGGATGCTGATAAGATGATGAGATCCCAAAGTAATTCCGTCACTTCATACTTTTTTCTTGAAGGCAATGAGCTCATTATCAAGGTAATTTTTAATTATCTATTTGTTCTTTCTGTCACCCTCTATTTTGGATAAAGATAGTTGACTTATTTCTTCAAGTCCTATTACCATGATTACCATGCTAAAGTCATATTACCATAATTAAAAGACTTATTTCTTTCTGTCACTTTATAATTATTTATGTCATGGTGACTAAAGTTTTTACTGATATATAGGTACGGGTAACAGTTTAGGATTGTTGGGTACCAATTCCTAGTGAAATTTTTCATATCATCTTGGTTTTGGCTTTCACCTTGAACCATGCTTATTGCTATGCTCTCCACTTCATACTCATGTAATGAGTGACTCACTGGCTTTTTATGCTTGAGTTTTATTTTGTCCAAACATTCTTCTGAAAAACCTTTGTCATGAATATGTTGGGTGCATCACCCCTCATTTAACATAAGATACTTAATTTTGTCTAACTCTTTTACACAATGATTCACATATAACAAGGTATTTCACTTTCTTAGAATATTGTGTTGCTTTGTGTTGGAATTCATTGTCTCCTCATATCTGTTATCTTCAGTTTTGAAAACAGGAAGTATTTATAACAGAAAAAAGGAATTCGTTCCTCATATATGTTATTTGTTATCCATATATCATCGCTTTTTAATGAAAATGGGAAGCCTAGGCTAGAGTTAGAGAGAAATGGTGGGTTACTTTATCCTGATCAGACAAGTATTTATAATGTTGATTTCACTGGAAGAGGTGTTATTTATCACAGTTTTAATTGTTATTGGATTGTATACTAACGGTGTCCCTAACGCTTGGGATCATTCGTTTGAACAACAACATGGTGCCAATGGTTAGGCTTCTGAATTTCAGAATGAGCAATTATAGATTACATCACTATTCCAAATGAGAGGTGCAAATATTCCAAGCTTAGATGCCATGGAGCAAACCCATATGCTATTCCAAATGATGACCCTAACTTCTAGAATTCAAAGTACCTCCAATTTGTGTCAAAGATAAGTCATGGTGAAATAACTATTGAGAGTAATCTAGTCAATAAATTTGTGTTCTTTACACCTGGATATTGGGGAAATGAATATCAACAACAAAATGATGGAGTTCAATCATGGGCTGACCAGCTTGCTCGCGATGAGCTCTCTCATAGACCTGATAAGTGGGTGAATGACTATAAATTAAGAAGAAAAATGTTTAGAAATTGAGGCGAGGTGAGTTGGCAGAGGTGGGGATCCACGTCGGTGGGACATCAGACAGCAGGCATGTGGTAAGAATGTAGCAGTGTTGCTGTTGGTGTTAGCTATAGGCAGGGACGGAGGAAGTGAGGGCCAAAGGGGATTGTAGTCCCCATTGTTGTATTTAAAAAAAAAGATATTTATACTTATATAAAATTTCGGGTGTAAGCTAAAATTTAAAACAAAAATTGAACATAAGTTTAATTAGAAAAACTTGAGAGATAACCTAATATTCATTTAGGACAACAACTTTCAATTTTTAACCTTTACTACCTACCCACCACGAGTTGCTCTCCATCCAGCCTCAACCTCAAGCATCTCATCCTCCAACCTCTGTTGCGTTGCTTCTTCTGCGCCGATTCTCTCCATCTAGCCTCCCCTCCTCGTCGCCGCTGCCTCACCTCCAACTTCTAAGCCTAGTTGTCCCCCCGTGGGAACATGAACAGAACAGCAAAGCAAGTAACAGTCAAAGATTTTGTTTTATTTTTATTATTTCTTTTTTTCTATAGAAACGTTAATAATTTAGTTACCAACCGAGACTACAATTGAACTAGCGTGAGTTTCATCATTAATACTTATTACGTGTATAAATATATAGATCAGAGTCTTAGTATGAACATAAGGCTGTCTAATTTGATTCCAAGCTGAACTAATAGAGAAATACCCATCAGCTTCTGCAGACCATACTAGTTTATTTGAATAGGTAGCCCCAATAAGCCATCTTGAAAAAAATTATGGAATAGACTTTGAGGCACCGTAGAGATGATTTTATGTATACTCCACTCTCTATTAAAGTCAATTTCCTGGTTTACTCAAACTTAATATTTTTTTTCTTCTTTAGCTTATCGCTATTTTCTAATGTTATATTTGAGATAACCTTTATTCTGGTAATCACAATAACAATGTTATCTTATATATCATAATTTGTAAAAGAGGTTGAGTCAAAAAATATTTTTTTCATTATTAATTAAGTAGCTAACGATTTATAAGGTTTATATCTCGAGGTTCCATATGTACCAATGGCTTGTAGTCTAACTTCAAATGATTCTCAAATTAAGCATTTTCCTTTTAAAGCATCTCAGTCTAAGAGTTGCGTTTTGAAATCAATTTACCAAACTTACGGAATATCTAAATAACTAAATAACTTTCGATCTTATCTATTGATTACATTCAAATTAGTAAATTTCTTTCAAAAAGTAGACTTTCATATAGTGGCTCTTAATCTGAGACTGAGAGAGTATATGATTGTTTGATGCGATTAATATATGTCTAACACCTCGTCAATTAATTCAGGTTAGAGTTTTAATCTTCAAGATTATGTTGCCTATCATAGGGACAAACATAATTGTTTTAGGAAATATCACAAGCACTAAGATTATCAAAGTGTGCCTCCTATTTACCTTGCCAATTCCACTTACCTTCAGGAAAGGTTAGTTAAAAATGACAAATACTTTCGTCCTTCTATATTAATCTAATTAGTTTTCATCCTTAATTGGAACACTTTTAACTTAACTTAACTCGGCCGTAATTAACATATGCATTTAGCTCTCTCTGTCACGCATTCATGTCCCTACTCATATACGTTTTCAATAGTTTAGGCTTATACTTCGAATGTTAAAGTCACTAGTCATCTTGGCCTTCAGTTATACAATGTTCTATTTTATGGCTTCTTGAACAAATTGTACCGACACTCGTCGCCACATGATTGGCTACTGTATATTTCTAAGTGAAAATTTTATTTCCTCTGCTCCAAAAAGCAATCTACTGCTATGTCTAGATAAAAGTCTAAATGAAATGCTCTTTTTACTGTTATCACTCAAATCCAACTATTTCTATTTATTATATTGATCAAGTTGTTCTGAATCCACCATTTGTCCTCTTCATTGATAATACTAATGCATTATACATGACTATTAATTTAGTGTTTCCTACTTATACTAAACAACTTGCAACAAAGCTTGTTTTGTTATTCTATATACAACCATCCCCTCATTCTTTTTCCCAACACTTTTGTCTCAAAGTAAGTCATTCATTGATGGAATCTTACAACTTAAGCCTTCATATATATTTCCTTTTAGTTACACTCACATTCTTACTGAGCTCTGTTACATGTTCAAACAGGTGTAATTCCCCAAGCGTGTTCAACTTTGGTGAATCAAATTCTGACACTCGTGGTATCTCAACATCTTTTGGGTAAGATAATTCGCCTAACGGAAAAACCTTTTTTCATGCCCCGGGCAAATGCTATGCTAATGGATGTCTCATGATTGATTTCATAACACAATGTTTAGAATTACATTGCCTCATAGAATTACCATGCCTGAGTGTATTTCTGAACTCAATTGGTTCAAATTTCAGCCATGGTGCCAATTTTGCCTCTACTGGTTTGACAATCAGACCCCAAAACAGAACCATCTCCCTGAGTGGTTACAGTCCACTTTCACTAGACATGCAGTATATTCAATACTCTGATTTTCACAAAAGATCCAACTTATTACGTAAACAAGGAGGGTTGTTTTGAGATTTGTTGCCCGGAGAGGATTACTTTTGTTTTGGCCTTTACACCTTTAACATCGGTCAAAATGATATCACTCTAGTTACAAACTTAACATGTCCATTGGACAAGCTAAGGCTTATGTTCCAGATGTTCTAAGATAGTTTTCCAATATCATCAAGGATTTGAGAACACTTTTTTAGCTTGATATAGCCATGGAAGGAAATATAAATACAACAGATTCATTAAATGTGGCACTAAGAAGGCTGAATGGTAAAGAGATTGTGATTGTAGGTAGATTGGTGTTAACTGGGATGGAACTCACTTCATAGAAGCAGCTAATAAGTGGATGGTTGATCAAATTGATAATGGCTCATTTCCGGACGCACCAATTCCATTCAATCTGGCTTATCATAGGACGAATCACTGACGAAATTTATATGCATGCTTTCTTCTATGATAACATTTTTACTTCTACAATAAGCCTATTTGTTGTGATTATATTGTATGTTATGCTAAAGTAGAAAAATAACATTTTGCAACAGACTACCATTTTCTTATGAAAAAAGAGGCTTGTACTGTTATTGCTTAGTTTTATTAGTTCCATAATATATTATTACAGTTGTTTTCTAATTTTTGGTTTCCAAATTTTTCTCCAAGCTTAGAGCTCAACTTCTTCATACTTCGCTCGGGGGTTGATTGTTGAAGATGTACATAAGTATCAACCCAATCCATATGGATTATAAGCTTCCAAAAGTCCTCACTTGTGGACTTTAAGCTCTGTGCACTACAGTCATCTCGTTTAGAGAATATATATATATATATATACATATATATATATATATATATATATATATATATATATATATATATATAATGCTACTATTATTTTGTTCGTGATTATGGGAGTATCCATTGTGATGATAGGTTTTAAGAAGGACGTGGGCATAATTTTCCACTCCATAGTTGGTTCAACATTATCATATAAACTTTTTGAAATCCCTCATTATAAATAAAACATGCACGTCACAATTCTGACTCATTTTCAATTTTAATGGTCTACCATTGCTCTTCATTCCTATACTTCAGAACAAATTACATAAATTAGTCCTATGTCTTAATTTTGGTCTACCATTGCACTTCACAAACTTTATCCACTGAATATATGGTATGTGTTAATTTTGGTCTCTATTTACACTCATTTGATGGAAAAATGTATATAATCTTTTAAGAATAAAGCATATAAATAAATAAAAAGGTGATGTTTGTTGCATATTCAATTCTTGATGGGGTTTTGATTATAATGTGAGTGGTTAGAACATTATGTTTGGGTCTAAACCCCAAGGTCAAAATTCACAACCAAATTGTAGATGTCTTCATTCCATATATGCCTTCTAAAAGAATATGCTTTTCTCTTAGCATAGGGCATAGAGCCCCACGATGTCATAAAAGAGTGAGTGTTAAGCATTTTGTTGCTGCTCAAGCTGTATCATTAGTTTTATTGCTTGATGGTCCTACAGATGTGGAAGATACCAAAGTCTCTTCTTCTCAAATTAAAGACTACCCAATTACAACAACTAGTATTGACAAGGCTAACGAACTAAAGATAAGTGTAAAGGTATCTGTGCCAAAATTGAAGAAATTTTTGACAGTGTGTTCTCCAAGATGGTGACTAATGCTCGGCTGATTCCAGGATTTTGGTGAGTTAAAGGAGAAAAAACACGGGATATTGGTTTAAAGTAAGACTGCCTTGCATATATTTTATTGTAACGTTACTTATTTCATTCAAATTCGGTGATTTTCTTTTGCACTACTTACTTTTAGTTTAATTGTTCATTGGGTGATTCAAATTCATTGATGTCTAGAAACCTATTCATGACAACAACATTGATTTCATTGCAACTATTTTATTAATTACCATTCATCTATTTTATGTTACTTATTTTATTGACTGCCTTGCATTTATGACAACAACATTGACTATTCTTATGGGATACATATGGAGACCACTATTAACTGCCTTGCATCTATTTTATTTTGAAACACAATCACACACAACACTATATAAATGATTTGCTATTACAATTTATTCTTTTTATTTATTTGTTATAGTGCACTGGAGACAATATTTTTTTCTTTTTATTGACAGTGAACGACGTTAACTCTAAATGTTGATTCCTTAACAACGGTGTTAGTGCCTCGGATCATATGGTTGCATAAGGAGCATATTAGCGAGAAGTGATATTAACAGCTGCTAGAACTTTGTGTATGTATCTTCGTGTTGAAATAGGTCGTGTCCGATGATATTTTAGTGCTAATAGGTGATGGGGTTGATGGTATTAGCGTCTTAGCCCTTAATGCTCTACATTTGTTTTTTGTATATGCCTTTCAAAATCATTTGCCTATTATTTAACTAACAAACTTGCTATTTTTAGTATATATTGACACAAAACTTACTCTTTAACATTATTAATAACATTACATGATGTAGTTCCTCTTTATCATAAAACTTTATCTATTCCATTAGTCGTTCTCTCATTTGGTTCAAATCAAAATTTTTCTTATGGACCCTAATAGTGTAACGAGATTCCTAAAAAATGCCCACAAACATATGCATCATTGAAATTTATATGAAAAATAAATTTGGGTGTAATTTTTGCATAATTGCTGAGGGAACATAGGGATGATGCATGGAGGGATATTGTGTCGGGGTTTTCTTGTTGTTGTGAAGTATGATTCATTATAAGTTACTCAAAAACATCTGTGCAACTCACAATTCTCCTATATATTTTTCAAACGGTACGTACGCACTCCTCTATATCTCAATATTAACAAACCAAGACCAATTTCATCTGTCTCATATTCATTACCATTGAGACTACATATAGTCATTAACAATTATTCCTCTTCAATCTTACATGTCCCATTCCTCTTCGTCCAGGTGGCTTACGCCAAATGAGACTTATTCGATACTTTGTAACCATAAGAAATTCAGCATCAATGCGAAGCCAATGAATTTACCTAAAAGTAAGTTGTAATGTACTAAAAAATTATACTCCTTATTTATGGCCATTTGTGTTGGATACTTGGATTAAATTCAAAATTGCAATTGAAGGATTTTAGACATGCTTAAAAAAATTCATTGCCAATCTATATTTGTGGGCAATGAAGACAATGTGGTCTTAGCTAGTCTTAGCTGATCACGGTTTAACATAGGGATTTAAAACTTTCAAATTATGTTGATGTACTGTTTTGCAGAACCAGTTATGAGTATTGGCGTGTTGGGGGGTTGAGACGCATTAGTAGCGCATCTTATATTTCGGCTGTGTGAGTAAAGACAACCCTTAGCCCTCCTACGACAACAAACGTAACAACTACGGTTTGTATATATATATATGGACCTCGTATTATCGTATATGAGTTGTTTATGATACAACTTAGCATCCAATCATCAATAGTTACTTCATTAATCTGGAATGCTAGGACTATTGGTGAAGTTTCAATTCAATATCTTACATTTTTTGTCGGTTATATATTTTATGCATTTACGAGTTAATTGGTATTTTTATGAACTATTAGTTTTGTTGTTGGAGTATTTATATTTTCCAAATAGGGTGGATAGTCCTATAAAGAGAGGAAACTATGCCCCAGTTTTTAAAGTTTTTACAATTGTTTGTGGTGTATAAAAAATCTTTTTGACTTATACACTTTTATTATTTGTTCGATAATAATGTTTTGTGTTAACTAGTGCCCAATGCAAGAAAATACTACTCTTTATTGCGGATATTTTGTGTTGAAGTTCATGAAGTATTTCATGGAGGATCCTTCCATACCTTTTGAAATAAAGGTATGTTACCACTGTTTTCTATTTTTATTCTATTATATAAAATATTGTTTGCTTATTTAACTATTATATACCGTAATAATAAATTTAATTCTATTTTCAATTTTTTAGACGGGAAGATTTCCCGATAAAGCAACATACATGTTGAATGAGCTAAATGAAGTTCAAATGGAGTTCATTGAATTCATTACGAATTATATATATTAGGTACTTTCGAATAATTGTATTTTGATATGTCGTAATGACACTTTGTTGAAATGATTGTGTTTTGATGAAAACTATTTTGATTATATTTGATTACAGAGTAACTCATTTCGGGTTGGATAGCGTCGAGAACAAATTTGATCGAGTATTATGTTGAACAACGTCCTAACTTGAATATTTTGGATTCGATTGTGGATCTTATGATGTAGTTCGCAATTCTAGTTTTTGTATATTATGATGTATCATCACTATTTTTAGGATATTATCACGTAGCGCACACACTAGCTAGTTTTAAATATTATGTAGCTGAAATCAATATTTTTTATTATAAATATGTTGACGTATATCAAGTTAGTGATATTCATGACCTTGGTTATTATCGATTTACAATAGGATAATAATGACGACACGTGGGTTTATTTAACCTTAAATAATAGTTGTCTATTGATGGAGCACTGATTTTTTTTTTTTAAAATTTTATAACAACATTTATGTCAGTTTTGAAAAAACTCTCATAAAATTACTAAAACTGATATAAATATGATCTTATTTATGTCATTTTTTCATGAAAATGTGATTAAAAACATGTTGAATACCGTAGTTTTTATGCGTGTTCTTAAAAGCTGACATAAATTTTGTATTATTTATGTCAATTTTACGAACATTTATGTCAGGGCTTTATATGATAGTTTTGAAAAATTTTAAAACTGGCATAAATAATCATTTATGTCAGTTTTTGACTGACATAAATGAATATTTTTCTTGTAGTGCTTGTAACCTAGAGAATGGAGATATTTGAAGATGGACAAAGTGACAGTAGAATAGCCCGCGAGTTGGGTTTACTAAAGTGACGAAAAGAGAAGGCACTCAAACATCTCATCGCTTACTAGTAAGAGCTTCCCAATAAATTGACATGAAAGTCAAGATTACGAAATTGAAACTCGGCGACCTCATTTTCAGAAATCTCAGACTAGTAGTCAAAAATCCCTAAGATGGAAAATCAAAGTGATCCATATCAATAAGAGTTGTTCCTTTTCCATTTGCATCTATGAGATTCTTCTTTAGCATAAACCCATGGTATCCCATGTTGGGATGGTCGACCTTCAAAAGTCATAAAGCCATCGAATAATTGGACGGTACAACCTAGAAATAAGTTGTCCGTCTACACTTGGCACATAAACCCTCCTAAAAAAGGTGGCAAGCCCTAAGTTGGGATGGTCGACCTGGAACATGCAGACACTCACCTAAGAATTGAGTGGTATAATTTAGAAATAAGTTGATCGCTTATGATTGGCAGATAAGTCCATCTAAAAATGATGGTGCATCCTAAGTTGGGATGGTCGGCCTTGACCATGCATAAACCCATGTACGAATTGAATGGTAAAGCTTATAAATAAGTCGACCGCCTATGTTTGGCATATAAGTCTACGTAAAAATGGTGGTACATGGCAAGTTGGGATCGTCTTCCTTGAAAATGTATAAACCCGCCTAAAAAATGGGTGGTACAACGTAGAAACAAATTGATCACCTACGTTTGGCACATACACCTTCCTGAAAATGGTGCTACATCCTAAGTTGGTATGTTAGGACTACAACAAGTATAAACTCACTTAAAAATTTGGAGGTACGACTTAAAAATAAGTTGGTCGCCTATTCTGGGCACATGAACGAACCTGAAAATGGTGGTATATCCCAAGTTTGGATGGTCAGCATTGAAAAGCCATAAACCAATTTAAGAATTAAGTGTTACGACTTAAAAATAAGTTGGTTGCCTACACGTCGCACATAAACCCAGCTGATGTTGGTACATACTAAGTTTACAGAATCAAATTATTTTTAAGGTCAATAAATTAGACTCCCAATGGCCATTTAAGGTTGATCAATAAGTCAGGTAGGTCAACATTGCTTTTGAAAAAGGTCAACATTATCAATACATTAGCACTTTCATGATGTGGAACACGTAGGTGAAACCCCCTACTTGTTAGCATTTGGGATAGATAATCATATATTATCTTTAATACGAAACATATGGAACACGCACTTCATACAGATAATACCTTTCATGATGTACAACACGTGATATCCTAAACTCATTATACTTTTTAAGTGATAAGAGTTGTTACTGTTTTAAATAACCATAAAATGAATATGACCTATAATTATTAGTCTACTTTGGATCACCAAAAAAAACTTTACACCAAAGAAATAATATCATTGTAAAAAAATAAGGGGCATATACCAAATTGTCTCTCGAACTTTTTTTAATACACATTTAGTTCAAACATTTTTATTTTGTATCAAAAAGTCCTTAATTCTCTTATTTTTAAAGGTCCAAGTCTTTTTTATACAAAATAAACGACTTGAACTAATGATTTAAAATAAAACATGTTAATATTTATTATGATAATTATACAAATGTGACACGTGTACAATTTAAGTCATACGTATTTGTTATTATAAAGGAAAAACATTAAATATGGCACCCTTTTGTCTTGAAACTTTTATTTTAAATCGCCGTACTAATTACTACAAAGGAAAACATGAAACAATGTTTAGAACCCTCGTGCAAAACTTGTTATTACAAATCGTGCAAAATCCAAGTGGGGAAAACATTTCGGGGCAACCCTTCATCTTCGTCATCGTGGAAGTTGTCACCACCAACTCTACCATCATCCCCTAGTGTGTTACAAAATGAGAAACTTCTATTTGATATTGGAAATTGCTCGAGTTCATCACCTTCATCTTCAGCAGCGTCTGCTAATAAATGAGGTGGTGGTTCGAAGTCCTTGTGCTCCCATTCTTCAAAACTCATACCCCACTCGAGATAGTCTACGCCTGCCATTGCCAAAGCCACTATAGAAACTGACATGATTTAAGTGTGTGTGTGTGTGTCTTTGTGTCCTTGAAGAAATGTTATTTCCCTGAGGGATACTTAAAAACTGCTTTTGTAATGAGGTCGTCCCACACTAGGTGTCCTTGAAGAACCCTCGTAGGCAATATGAAACTATTACACTTCAAAAATCAGGAGCTAAAATCTAATTCTAAAGAGCTGAATTGAATGGTCGAACAGTTTGAGGGAGAGATACGGGGATTGAATGTTAAGTAAAAAAAGAAAATAAACAATCTTCTCGTGATTACCCAGTTGACCATATTTTTTTTTATTTTTTATTTAATGTAATAGGTTTGATTACCCAGTCGACCATATTTTCTTCTGCTACTAATCAACAAAGGATAATCTTATGCATTGCGAACTACAAATGCAAAACATAATATCCAATTCTTTCCTTGCTAATCTACACATTGATGATTTTGCGAAAGAATTCAATTATACCTGAAAGCAATGAAATAAAAATGCTTTTAACTCAACTTATATTCTTACATGTAAACAATAATACGATTACTTATAGATCTATACAGCAACTCTGGTGCACTTCGAATTCTACAAAAATTATACCGTAATATGCAGTCGAAACATGTTTCCTTTCATCGTCTTTTGATTGTCCAAAATTCGTCTTTTCTTAATTAAGAATCAAGAGCTTCCTTTATCACGAAAATACAGGATTATGGTCGTGGAACTTTCGCAAGATGATGTTATACCTTCGATGAGGCATATACGTCAGCAAGAAGTTTCGTCTTTCCCACTACATCCAGCTTCCATTCAATTCTTCACAATATTATAAATACAATGGACAATATACTCGTGACCAAAAAACTGTGTTTCCCAATTCATCATTGAATGTTATGACACCGTATACATTGACTAGACTCAAATTTGGAACAAATTAAGGCTTCAAAAAGTGAAAATCACGGGTATACATATGGAATCAAACACGCATGTATGTATATGGAATGGAGGTAAAACAGTTTACTTATACTTTCACAAACCCCTTGTGGGTGAGAAATAAAAAGAGATGTCTAATGAAGCATTTGCAGTGGCAGGTGCTGATTATATGAAAAGTGGCATTGAGATTGAAGCATGGGAACGCTGTGATATTGAAGGGTCATCACCTCCACATCTTTTACCAGATCAAATTATTAAAACAAAGGTCGACAAAAAGACTACAGATGACAGGCTAATACAGATAAGAATGCGGCAATGGGCTAACAGGGTGGCTTCATCAATGGTCCAGAATAATGCCATCTTGTAAGCGAAGATAATTTGATTGAGCTGAAGGCCCACTGTCTAATACATAACTCTTTAATTTTTTTAGCTCTAAGTTTTGGAATGGACCTAATGTAAAAATACTTCTAACTATTTTTATTTTATATTATTAAAAGCATCACGATCATCTCAATCATTAGGGACGAAGTAAACTTTTTTTGGTTTAATCTTATCTATATATTTCTGTATATAGTATATTTTTGCGTTTTTATAAGATTTTATAGCTCAATTTCATAATTCTTTTGTCCAGAATATTTTTTGTGGTGACTTGCAAATGAGCTAACGTAATAATAATTTTAACTTTTCTTATTTTAACAACAGACAACAATAAAGTTGAGTAGTCAATTTTATTACGATGAACCCTGAAATAATTAATTAGGAAAAATAATCAGGGAGTCTTTGTACTTTATGTGGAGGGACCTTTAGCAAGGCTTAAAAATCTGATAACAGACGAGATGAGGTGACATTTATAAAATTATAAACATGTTTCCGAAATTTTAATCTGTAGTCTCTTGGAAGCTAAAATATACTCTTACACATAACACTAGTTCTCTACCTGTGAAAGTCGTACGTCTTTCTTAGATGCGTTTTAATGACATTTTTGACACTGTTTGCTTTGTATAAGTGGGATATAGGATTAGAAAAAACTGATAATTTATACCATGACTTAAAAAAGAATAATAAAAAAAGGGATAATTCAATGCTAGTCTATTTATTGGATCAAAGATGCATTAAAGCTCATTGACTTTTTTCTAATTCACGAAGTTTTTTTTCATATAGATAAATATATTCTTACATATATCCATTTTAAACTCACTTATTCTCTTTCTTTTAAAATAAACACATAATCTCACATTTTTTCTCTCTTACAGCCCCGCCTCCACCTCCACTCCCACCCCACCTCCACTCCCACCCCACCTCATCTGAGACTCATCGAAAACAGCTTGCCGGAAAATTTCGCCGGAGTGTTTTTCTCTCCACGTTTCTCTCTCTCTCTCTCTCTCTCTCTCTCTCTCTCTCTCTATATATATATATATATATATATATATATATATATATATATATATATATTTCTTTATTTTTTCTGGTCCGCGTCAGCGGCATCATCCCCCGAGCTGGAGAAGAAGAGTTTTCACAGGAAAAAATAGAGGTTTTACCAAAAGAGTAAATTTATCTGTTTCGATTTTTTTGTCAAAAAATATCGAATATGGGTGTTGTTTGATAGATCTTGATGAGTAGATTCCAAATATATAAATTTTATAAAGTTTGGATTTGTAGATTGGAAGTTATGGACTTTTAAAGATTTTTTATTTTTTTTTAAATGGCGTAATAGGTGGTGGGATGTATTTTGAGGGTGTATTTGTCATTTTAATGTGTTGAGTTGGTAAAATAGAACATTTGACATCATTGACTCAGTCAAAAGATCTCTTACCTCATTCACCAAGTGAATGAGACTTCAAAATAATTATCTCCCCAAAAAAATACCCTAAGCCATTAATAAGGGTGTCTCTGTATTGTATGGTGATTTATAAAATGAACACTCAAATGATTAAAAAGGAGAACTAATATTCTTGTAGTGGTCAAATGAAAATAAAATGAACTGTCAACTTATATTGGACACTTACGTGAAAGGTTGTTTTACAGGAGATATGAACAGTAAGGTGGCTTTTTCAGCAGGTGAGCATCATTTTGTGCTCCGCAGAGAAGACGGGGTTAGGGGGCATCAGTTCAGACTTAGTTCATACGCTAAGGCCATCTCCAATGGACAGTCTAAATGTATAAATTTAGACTGTCCAAGTTCACACTGGGTAAGAGAATGTATACATTCATGGGAGAGAAAGTCTAAGCGGTTTGCAAACTTGCATTGCTAGAAGGCATTGTGTAGGAGGGGGGGGCCCACATCTGGGCGGCTAAAATTTGTCCGCCCAGAATGTGGGCGGCTAACACTCATCCGCCCAGAAGCTGTGCGGGAAACATTCATCCGCCTAGCTTCTCCACTGGAAATAAAAAAATAATAATAAGTAGCCGCACAGTTGCGTTATAACGGCAACAAAAATTACAACGGTAATAAAAATTAAAACGGTAACAAATTTTTTTGTATATATATATTATGCTCCCCTAAAATCTTTAACACCAACTTTGATGTTTTATTTTACACCATATAAATTCAAAAAGAAAATTCTATGGATACTCCTTCACAAAGTACTCCGCCGAGTTCTAGTCGGCTACCAAATTTCACTCCACACGACGAGGTGTTACTTTGTCTGGCATACGTTAACTATTCTATAGATAGTCGTATGGGGACTAACCAATCACGAACAACCTTGTGGGAAAAAATTACCAACAAATATAACTCAAGCGAGGGTGTTATTTACAAACGAACCGAGAATGCGTTGCAGGGAAAATACAGAAAAATTAATGCAGAATGTTTGTTGTATACGTCGAATTTGTCGAAAGCTTAAGGAAACGGGAAAGATAGCGGCACGACGGAGGTTACGTGGGTAATTACAATTAAATTCATGTTTTTTATTTATTTATTAGTAAATTCTTAAATTGTCATCACTAATGCGGGAATTTTTTTCCATATGGATCGAACGAGCTAGATATAACTTTCTAAGCAAAGCAGGTCATAAATTCAATTACGACCACTGCTACGAGGTGCTGAAGGACTTGCCAAAGTATTCCATGTCAACCACCGGTTCCCAATATACGGATGAAGAAAATAAGGAGAGCCCACTTTATTCGAACGACAACGAATCAAGGGAATTCAATAATGCTCTTAGAAGATCGGAAGGACGTAAAATGGCAAAACAGAGAGGAAAGAAACGAGCAGCCACCAGCAGTGCAGCTACAAACACGTCCCTTTTAGAGAACTCCGAAGAATTCAACACACTTTATGACAAAAATTCGGCTGAATCACAAGAAATCAGGAGAACTCTAAATGAAAAGATTGATGGTTTAATTTCAATTCGCATCAAAGAGTTCGAAGCTCAACTCCAACGTGACGAAGATCAGATTATTTACATGGATACAACTAAATTCACTCCCCAATAAAATGCCTTTCACGAGATGCGAATGAAACAGATAATGCAGCGTCGGTCTCAAGCATATCGTATCTGCTTAGAATAGATAAATAGTTTTTGTTGAGTCCTATATGTAATCCAAATTTATTAGTTATTAAATTTTGTACCAATGTTTATGAATGACTATTATTATCAAACCAAATTTTATTTAGCATGAAGATAATTGTTATAAGATCCGAAATGTGTTCAAAAATGAAATTACAATTAAGTTGATGATTCTACATGACGAATCCAAATGTGTTCCTTAAGATCGTCACGTAACTGGTTATGAGCTTCCTTGTTCCACATCTTTGCTTGCCGCACCTGGTACTGATAGTGGCCAGCGAGACTCTTCCTGCTTAAGCATGGGGGTGGGTCACGTAAGGGCAGGTCAGCTCGCTATGTCTCGTCAGGCAAATCCTCCTCGACAACCATATTGTGTAATATGACACAAGCCTTCATAATTACACGTAAGTCTTTATATTCCCAGAAATTCGTCGGGTTGCGGATAAAGTGGAACTGTTGTTTTAAGATCCCAAATGCCCTTTTCACATCCTTTTGGGCTCCTTCCTGAGCTCGTGTGAACACCTTTTATTTTTGAGTGACTGGTCTCTTGAAACTCTTGACAATAGTTGCGATGGGTGGATAGATACCATCTGCAAGGCAGTAACCTGTGTCATATGTGTTTCTGTTTACTTCGAAGTGCATAGGGGTGCGATTTCCTTCTAGTATTTCTTCAAACACGTGAGATTTGAAAAGAACATTCAGATCATTACATGCACCAGGCATCCCAAAGAACGAATGCCAAATCCAAGTATCATAAGATGCCACTACCTCTAAAATAATTGTGGCAGCATGACAATGTCCTTGATATTGTCCTTCCCATGCATGTGGACAGTTATTCCATTCCCAATGCATGCAGTCAATGCTCCCAATCATCCCGGGAAAATCGCGTCATTCATTTTCGGGCTGCATGCGGGCAATATCTTCGACTGTAGGTGTGCGACAATACTCCGGGCTAAACACCTTCACTATAGCCCTGCATAACCATTTTAAAGTCTCAATCGCTGTCGTCTCGGCTATTTTTAAATATTCGTCCTGCAAATCCCCGCATTCACCGTACGCCAACATAAGAAGTGCACAAACAATCTTGTGGTGATAGCTTAATCCCATTCGTCCAACACAATCGACTCTCTGTATGAAATATGAATCTTTTTCACAGCATGCTTCTAAAATACGATTGAAACTCGCCTTGTTCATCCTGAACCGACGTCTGAACATTTCTTCAGGATAAGTGGGGTTCTCTTGGAAATAATCTTTCCATAAATTTCGATGATCCATCTCTCTATCCCTATACACCGTTCTTCTCTCATGTATTTCCCTACCACTGTATAGCAAGGACGATTGATAGATTGCACTCTACAATCTGTTGTGGATCGCGGCGGCTTCATCATCTGAGTCAAGATCATAAGATTGGGCGATCTGCGCTAATATCATCTCCTCTAGATCGTTGTTAGATATTTTTTTATGGACGTGGGAAAAAATATTATACGAGTAGGAAATATTGTTATGCTCAATATCTATCTAAATCAATTATTTATAGTATTGAACGGTACTTGAACAGTACTTACAATTATTTTGGTAGTCACTTTCATCTGACCACTCGTACTTGGACGGTAAAAAAAGAACCGCCCAAAATTGAACGGTAAATAAGGCTCCTCTGACTTGTTCATCTGACCACTCGTACTTGGACGGTAAATAAAGAACCGCCCAAAATTGAACGGTAAATAAGGCTCCTCTGAATTGTTCATCTGACCACTCGTACTTGGACGGTAAAAAAAGAACCGCCCAAAATTGAACGGGGACCACTCGTACTTGTACGATAAAAAAAGAACCGCCCAAAATTGAACGGTAAATAAGGCTCCTCTGAATTGTTCATCTGACCACTCGTACTTGTACGGTAAAAAAAGAACCGCCCAAAATTGAACGATAAATAAGGCTCCTCTGAATTGTTCATCTGACCACTCGTACTTGGACGGTTAAAAAAGAACCGTCCAAAATTGAACGGTAAATAAGGCTCCTCTGAATTGTTCATCTGACCACTCGTACTTGTACGGTAAAAAAAGAACCGCCCAAAATTGAACGATAAATAAGGCTCCTCTGAATTGTTCATCTGACCACTCGTACTTGGACGGTAAAAAAAGAACAGCCCAAAATTGAACGGTAAACATTTATTCAACTATTTTCTTCCGTATAAGTAAATCGTCTCGTTATTAGTTATAGCATCAATAACTTTTTTTTCATTTTGTCATACATATACACCAAAATCTTAGCTATGCTAACTTCAGATCATAAAGTACAAAATGCATAACCAAGTGTACATGCCTGATGAAGATTCACCCTCCTTAACCCATGTTCCCCTGAAAACTTTGTCAGGGCAAAAACTTCCCTACTATAACTGGTCACCGCCAAAACAAGTTATGCGAAATGAATTCCTCTCATATAGGGGGATAAGCAAGATGCAACAGGTCAAGAAGAAAAAATTTAAGTCTAAAGCGTCAACATCATTTGGAGATGACCATGATGAGGCGGCCCGCAACAATGTTGAACAAGTGTTGACTAACCCAGGGATCTACCAAGATCCCCATGGAGGTGGTTGGTTTGGTGAGAAAAGGGTGTTTGAAAACATCCCTATATGTACACTCCATTCCCTAGGCGATGTTAATCATGTGATGAAACGGTTAACGCCGACGAAAGGAAATATTCCATGGGATGATCATTTGAAATGGCCTAGGTTATTTGATAGACGTTGTGACTTGGAGTGCTATTGTCACTGGCATGGTTTACCCGTGCCACAGGCAAAATCAGCAACATATTGCAAAGATGTAAAGAAAGATAATAAAAAATGCATTCGTTTATTGGAACGTGAAATGGCACAGATGGAGAAAAGGTTAGAGCGGAGTCATTCTAAACATTTGATAAAGACCGAACTTGACGATCCAATTTATGAATCGGATTCAAAACTCCCGGATTACAAATGTATAGATTCGGACTTGGATTTCGTACATCATATACCTAACATGTTGATGGGGGATGGGAATGCCTTATGTTGTGTTCCGTGGTTGTATAGGAAATAAAAATGATAAGATTATGTAACTTTTTAATGTTTTTATATGTTAATATTAATAAATTATAACTGGTATTAATGTCCATGATTTTAACATAAAATAGTTAATGGAAAACACACTGGAAAATCCCACTGTATGGAAAATACACTGTAAAATTACATATGGAAAATACACTGAAAAATGCAATTTACATTGGACCTCTTTCCTCATATTGGTCATAAGGAAATGTGTTGAAAATCCCAAAAACGTCATCGGCAAGAGATGGTTGAGAAGACGATCCCATAGGATCTTGGGAGGGTGGATGTCCAATATTGGGAGAAGCACTACAATATTCATCTCCATATATATATGAGGGTGTACGTTGCGGAATGGGGTAGTGTTCCGTGGCCGAACTCGGTCCCGCCCCACGTAGATTTGCAATCTCTTGATCTTTCTCACGAATTTGCCTTTGCAACATCATCTCTCGTTCTAAAATTAAGGACCTTATTTTTCGGATGAAGTCCTCTCTATAAAAAATCATATCACCCCATTATTCGCGTGAGTAAAATTCAGTCGGAGCCAAGTCATTCGTGGTACGTGGTGGATCTACCTGAATTAATGTTGTGCCAATTCCACTATTATGTGTTACCTCAAGTTCCCGTGATAACGGTATCAAACTCGTGGAAGAAGGTTGACCCTGTGTGCTGTACGAATGTGGAGCTTGCCATCTATCTGTCAGTGCGATGGGTACTCGTAAATCATGTGGTACAATCGAGGCAAACCCAACCCCGTCATGGTTCTGCCACCGAATTAACGAAGGTAATATTGGTCCCTTAGTTACAGCTCTCCAGTATGTAAGCCATTCATCCTGCCCTGTGATTGTTACATTAGAAATTGCAGGTTGTCAATTGCCAAAATGTTGCATATATATATGAAGAGGAATGAATGCCATTGGATATAGTGGGTTATTTGGGATAGCAATGTGGCTTGTCATTTGACGGTAACAACGGTCTCTGAGATACCAACTCCCACCGAATTCCGGATCAAAGAGCATGTACCGTCTCTGAGCAAAATCATGAGCAACTACAGCAGCAGGAAACTCGTTTTGCGGCAATTCCATAAACGGTTGCCATACAATTGACTCTGGTGATCGCATTTCGAGCTGCTCCTGCATGACTGAACTTTTAAAACGCATTTGTCCCTGAACATTATCGCGATTATTTATCCCCCATCGTAAAATGCGCGGCCATCTTTCCACTGCATCATTGTGCAATAGGGGAGCCATGATATGGAGGTACTCGTAGCCGTAATACTGCGATTTATAAGAATAAGCTATTAATAAATTTGTATTTTCATATAGTAACTATATTTATATTATTTGAAAAAAAATGAAATGTTCATTTCATAAATACTTTACCTCTATTAATTGCCAAAAATAATTAACCGTTTTCTGGACATTTGCAGCACATGCGTCAAGTGCGTAATAAACTTGGGCAAGAATGGCAGAACCCCAATCTTTCGCAGCCATGTCATTTATGTCGTCTAAATAAGTTGCTCAATCCACAAACACTGAATTGTGGCCCGTTGGAAAAAATATGGAGCTCAAGACATAAACGATAAAAGCTCGAGCGATTTGATCCGCGTTCGCCAATCTATGCTGCGGATCTTGTTGTCGCCAATGAAACATGTATTGTTTTAACGTTGCACACGAAATATTTCGACCTTTGTACTGTGGGTGGCCTATTCCAGGATAATATAATTCAAATATTTCCTCCACCGTAAAAGGACTAGAATGAGGAAATGGTGGCAAAATGGGATTGGTACCAATTTCAATTCCTGATACGGGAAAATTTTACAATGATTAAAAGTTGCAAATATGATATGTAAAAATAGTTAACATAAATAAAGTGCGTAGCAAGATATTGACAAATTATCGGTTAAATGAAAAAAATCAAACGGGGTTATCCCCAATTCCACAGACGATAGCTGAAATGTGTGTGTTCTCTTCGACCACCTACTAATTAAGGCACCGGTCATTTGGTTATCCGAGTTGGGATAAATTGCACTGAACAAATGACTGAACCCGAAATTATTTAGGCGTCTCGGACAGCAGGAACGTCAGATAAATTTGCGTACAGTTCAATTGGACCTTGTACACTACCACGCATGTGAAATTGACTCTCATTTGCTTGTGCGTTAGGATCAATAATTGTGTCCGTCGGACGAGGTGTTTCGTCGGATAAACGAAATAAATTTCGATAAACGCTTGGTAAATTGGGTGGTGGAGGTGGGTTTTCATTTGGTTTGGCCTTTGCCACACCATTTTCTTTGAATGTGAAACATTTTGATGACTAAATAAATTATTTTAGGGAATATATAATGTGTGCTATTTTGAATGAAAGATATATAATAATGGGTATGATAAATAATGAAGGTAGATGAGTGATTTATATAAGGGTTGTTTTATAATAACGGATAGATTTCTATAACGGTTGGATTATAACGACCGGATTGTAACAGGCCGAATTGGAGGAATTTTGGGCGGACAAATGTCCCCCGCCCAGCTCTAGGGCGGCCAAATCTATCCCGCACAGCTCGTTTTTACACCTCGCCCACTGTGGCAATCGCACTTCACGATCTACCCAAAAAATCTAAATATACATTGTTTTGCATCTCCCATTGGAGATGGCCTAAGAGGGCCTCTCAAGATGTCATTTTGTTAAGGGGTGAAGTTGGGTGGCTGAGTGCATGTTTTAGGTCCGCGTCTATTCAGGAGGGGAAGTTTTTTCGTATGGGAACTTGCACCGGGAGGAAGATTATTGCTTACTCTCGTGTCAATGGGAAGGATGTCGCTTTCGACATTGTGGTTAAAAAAATTCACTCGCGAGTTCATATTAAGATCCCGGAGGCAGCTGCGGGCAGGAAGTGGTTTTGGGTTGGAGATATTTTTAGAAGGATGGAACTGGTGGTTGCTCGCATGCCACTTTTGAAGGCAGCTGATGCGAGTGGGGGCAAGGTTGTTGAAGGAAAATCGTATTTGAAGGCAGTGGAGCTTTGGCCGTTCTTTGCAATAAACGTCGTGGAAGATCCCACCCATAAGACGGAGTTTCTTGTGACGGATGATTCCTGCCTCTCTAGAGTTCAGTTTTTCCAGAGGGCACTGGTGGGGCGGGTGGGTAGCCTGGATAGCTCTTCTCCGGAGAAGGAAAACTTTTTGAAATGGGCGTTGTCTTTCTGAAAACCGGTGGGCGGTTTGATATTGAGGTATTTATTTTCCTCTCTCTTCTTGTTGGTGTTTGCTTCAGCTTTTGAGGCCAATAGAGTGTTGGGGGAGAAATAGTGGTCTTACGAAGGTGAACCGGTGTGGCTACAAAGGTGTCACCCTCTAGTAGGGTTTCTTGTACACCGAAGTTGCATGGAAATAGATGGATTAGGGTGGTGCGCTTACCTCTACAACTATGGGGAGAGGAAGTGTTTAAAGCTATAGGGGACAAGTGTGGTGGGTTCATCAAAGTTGATAATGCCACTAGGTCTGGGGAGGAACTTCAGTGGACTAGGATTCTCTTCCAGGGAAATTTAGAGATTCCGGTGAAATTGAAATTCGATGATGGAGGCTGGGAGTTTGAGTTGTTGGTGTGGGAATAATCACAAAAGTGTTTTGGGGGGATGTTGATACTCTTAGTACAGTAGTGCCCCCTGCACTAGGTTGAAGTCAGATCCATCAGGGGCAGGCTCTTTGGACGGGGTTGAGTTGGGTAGAGAGCTTGTCGTTACAGGTCCAAAGGTTTCGTGTTCGTTGGTAAATGGGGATAGGGTGCTAGGTTTGGCAGGTGTGTGTTCTACCCTAGGTGGTGAGGGGACTTTTGTGATCAATAATAAGGATGTCACGTTACACAAAAGGTTGGAGTCAGTAACAGGTTATGATGTTGACTCATGTAAGACTAAGGTTGGCTACTATTGTCAATCCAAATTTGTTCCAAGTGGGGTTTCTACGGATCTTATTTTTGACAATGAAGGTCCTTCCACTTATCCGGTATGGGGTCGGCGCTCCCAGCTTTGTCAGAATCAGTCCATGACGCACATAAGTTTTTGCTAGGTGAAAATCTGTTGTTAGAAAAGATATGTATCTTGGGAATGGCTTAATAGGTCATAAAAATATTATGACTTTAATTTATTCGGGAAAAAATAGTAGGAAATGGTTTAACATGAACCAAAAAAGGGTGGGGAATTTTTTTTTATTTTTTTGGGCACAGTTCAGGGTGTTCGATTAACTTTGAAAAATCAGTTATTTCAGAAGTCAATGATGAGGCCATAGTGGTGGCGAGTGAAATGACTTCCTTTGGCAAAAAGGGTAGTTTTCAAGTGCTTGAACAGGGAGAGACGAGTAAGGGTAGGAAGCGGGAGGGGGGGGGGGGTTGGGTTGAATTTTGCGAATTTAAATAATTTACACTTTGGGTGGATATTGTAATAACTAGGGAAGATGGGGATAATAGGTCTAGAGATGTAGAAGGTTGGGTTGAGGATCCGGAAGGATGGAGTGAAGACTTATTAAGGGAGTTTGGTAAGGATGTAGGGGTTGGGTTTGAGGGGCATGAGAAGGAGGTGTTGGAGTTATTCGAGAGGTTAGGTGATTTAGGGAAGGGGGGGGGGTGTCATGGGGAATAAGTGGTAAGAGCATTGTTAGTAAGTTATTTTAATGAATTTAAGGATCATTTCGTGGAACGTGAGGGGGTTAAACGATATTGCAAAATGGAGACAACAAACCAACAATATAGGTATCTAGCATAGGTAACATGAATACAAGTACCCTCATAAATGAAGTGCTAGAATAAAATGAAATGAGTATATACAAATGAATATACCCGAATAAGTTGTCGGGTCACAGACAGTACAACATCCATAGGGAGAAATATAAAAAATTATAAATAACTCTAAAGTATGATCCCGGGTATACAATGAATCCTATCTAGATTTACAAATAAATAGGAAGCGACTACAATTCAAATCACGCCACAGTCCGCACTTGTTACGGCTTCCAAGACTCTGGATAGAAAAGCATCTGGTATCCATGCGGTAGGACACCTATAGTAATATGTACATACATATATATAGCAAAAGAGAAATATAAACGGATCAGGGCCCGATGTGTAAAAATGTTTAGCAAGTGTTTTAACCGTGCATAATAAATATCAATGCACTTATTTCATAATTAAAGTGGAGTCGCACTCTCGTAAAACCCCAATCTCACCTCTCATCTAAAAGCGCGCACCTATTCGCATCCTGAAATCTTAATTAAGTTACTCCACCCATAAGGACAACCTAACTTACTATAGGCATGACCTATACCCGCAAGACATTCCATTCTAACATAGCCCAAGAATCCTTCCCATTCCAACCACAATTAACTGTATATACACATATAAATGCCATACTAGGCTTAATTGATTTCGATTTCTTAACTTATACCGGTTTTATGTTTTAATACGTTACCCATTAACATTAGGCTTCAATAATATAATTTAATCTCTAAATAACATGCATACAATTTAATAAGGACAAAACTTCTCTCCACTCTCAACATTGCACTATGTTTCGTGCGTAGGGCGTCTCGCGAAGCGAAATCTAAACAAGGAATCCCCCCAATACACTACTCCTTGACAATGTCGATCCTGGGGATCCATCATGTCATCCAAACCAATTATACTACTGCTACTTATAAATATTAAGGAAAAAACTTCTCTCTATTCTCAACATGGCACTGCGTTTCATCCGTGGGGCGTCTCGCAAAGCGAAATTCAAACAAGGAACCCCCCCGATACACTACTTCTTGACCATGTTGATCTTAGGGATCCATAATGTGAACTACACAATCATACTACTGAGACATACAAGTACCAAGGACAAAACTTCTCACTACCCTCAACATTGTATTGCGTTTGGTGCGTGGGGAGTCTCGCAAAGCGAAATCCAAACAAGGAACCCTCCGATACACTACTTCTTGGTAATGTTGATTGTAGGGATCCATTATGTCATCACACAATTTCTATTTCTTAAACTTCTCAAATTTGTATTACTACCTAAGAGTAACCTCAAAATCTCCACTAAATCCTTGGGTTTATATAACCGAAATTTTCCTTAAATGCGATACATCAACCCCCAACATTTTAGTACACTATAATCACCCAAGATGTACACCGTAGGAATTTCATATCCTTTCACCTACATGATATAATATATATATATATATATATATATATATATATATATATATATATATATATATGTTTACTCTAAACATATATAGATATAACCATTCATTCCCACAGCCATGTGTACATATCATATATAATGTATAATGGCCATACACATAATACAACCCGATAAACTGCACCATACTATCATCTTTCAGGGCATCACTCATATACCATCCTGGGGACCACGATCGGACTCAATATCACCGACATCGGGGCCATCACAGACACACGATGTCCGGGAAGAGGTCTTAGTTCTTAACCGGTCAATGAGATAAAACATACCCACCACATCTCATCCCCCAAAAAATGTAAATCACATAATAACATAATGGACGCTATGACCTGGGGAATATCCACACACTCCTCATCGAGCCAGGGTGCTCACCCTTATCGCACAACTTCCCAATGATAGCATGTGCGGGGTATGCTTAACAATATAAGTATATATATCATTCACATGCACAATATATATACATCCATATGATTACATAATATAATTAAACCATCACATACGATTTAGATATTCACAACATGAGTTTACACATATATGCATATCTACATAGATATATATACATACGTATATACATACTATCTCACATTTGTATGTATAAGATTTCTAAACTCGGCTGTAAGCATACATAATCCTCAATATACAAGCCGTCGTCCCAAACACATCAACTCATCTCGTTATATGATTACGATCCCTCACTTGAAGCATATTCATTTATTTCTCCTATGATATAAATAATCTTCCGGCATAGATATATCTCCAACATTAAGGTTATCACCCAAAGTTTAGTGTAGGAAACCATCAATACACATCTCATCTATATCCGAAAGTACATTAATATCTCCAGTACTAATTTCGACTATTGGTAAGCACCTAACTAATAGTATATAAACCTCAAGCTCATTCCTAAATTCATTCCATAATCCCATCACTTAGGGAAATACCATACTGATATATAATCACTATCCCAACAACGGTTCAATTACTCCTATGAACCCCTAAACCTTATTGCGTTTGCAATCTATTCCTTAAGTAAACCTTACTAAGGATACACGACCACTCTCTCTCGTCGGTCCCCAATCAATCGGAGTAGAATCCTATCACTATAAGGATTTGACACAATTATCGGCCTACTATTCCATGCCGTACCCTCATAACTCGCTCTAAGATATCTTAACATCACATCGTATCTAAAATCACTTTTGATTTATAATTAGGATTCCCATCCCCAATGAGGTTTCCCACTATCTCTATACACAACTCCAATGCATACATATAATCATATTTTTTCCCCAAACTATTTCAAGAAGTCCCCATGATCATAACATGTGAGAAACCCCTTATAAGTCTCCAAAACACATCTCTTACATCATAAAAGAAGGTCCCGCATCGATAAACCCAATCAAAAGGGGTACAAATCATTTTAGAAAAACTCCACAAAACAGTCATGTTTCCGAATTGATTCGTCCTGGCCCGAATCGATTCGGTCTCAAGGGCAAATCGATTCGCTCCAAATGCGAATCGATTCGGTCCAAAGGACCTGGAAGACTGTCCCTGGCCGAATCGATTCGACTTGGATCCGAATCTATTCGATCACACAAACTTGGGACTCGACAACATTCCGAATCGATTCGAAAGGAGGCCAAATCGATTCGGCTTGTTCAACAGGCTACGAGATGGTCATTTTTCTACGAAACCTAAATTTTAAAAATCCCAAATTAACCATTTATAACCCAAACATGTTTCCAACATCAAAACACATCCTATATTTCACCTCATCAATTTATACCCCTTAAACCCATGTTTAAATATTAATTTCAAGATTAAACCAAAATCTAGGTTTTGATAAATATACTCCCAAATCCAATTCTTTTATCCACAAATTATGAAATGAAAAACACAAATGAAATATTTAGCAAGATTAAACACTTGCCTCGAAGTTGTAGAGGTTGAATCATCCTCGAGATCGCGTTTGGGACGAAAATCTCCAAGTTTTCTTCCTCTCTCTCTTCCTTTCTTCTTTTTTCTCTTTTCCTTTCTCTTTCTCTCTTTATCACAAATGAGAATGGCCTGATCCGTAAGCCTCTTAAGCCTTTAAAACAATAATCCCAGTTTTAAATGTTAATACACACTTTAAATGACTCGTTTACTCCAATTCGAGTCAAACATACTTAAAATTATTCCGTAACCAAAATAAAACCCAAGGACAGTCATTTCGACTATCTTGGCCCATCTCGAACCAATGGCACACTTAGAATTATCATTCGGAATACTTTAAACTGTCCTCAATTTTTGGATTTCAATTTCTAAATTTTAAATTCTCCAATTTAAATAAATTTTATTTCTCCCAAAAATTGAATTTCTTAGTCCCAAAATCGTGGGGTGTTACATATGAGTGGGGCCATATTTAGGTGAAAGTCGGACATTTTGTACCTTAAAGAGACTAAGATTAGTCATATGGATGATATTGTTGCTCGGTCCATTTGGGGTGGGTGCAGGATTAACACTACACCAAAAATAGGAATCTTGCACAGTTTAAAAGTGTATCAGAATCAGGTATTCCAAAGTGGCCATTTTTCCTGGCACAGTTTAAAAGTGTATCAGATTTGACTAAATAGGAACACTTCTGACACACTTTTAAATTGTCCCAGAATTTGATATTTCTGGCACACTTTTGGCACAGTTTTGAACTGTGCCAGATTGAGCACATTTTGATAAACTTTTGGCACAGTTCAAAACCGTGTAAAAATTTGATACACTTTTGGCACGGTTTTGAACTGTGCCAATTTTTTGAATAAAAGAAAAAAAATTAGTTATTTGAAAAAAAAATATCAAATTACAAATCTTGCACGTTGTTGATAAACAGTACATACAAACTTCAAAATATTGCAAGTGTTTATTAGTTCACAGACCAAAAAAAAAAATTGGTCAGTGTTTCCTATATTTTCTAGACATTCTAAAACCTACGTAATATAAAGCTCGAATGGCCACAAAATATAATAATAAACTTACAAAAGCCCGAACGACCATAAATGTTAACAATAAAACTACAAAATCCCACACGAGCATAACACAAAAAAATAGAATCATTAATATTAATGACATTAAATAAATAAACCCCTTGTTGTAAACCATTGAGTTCTCCGTCTGTTCCACGTGAATAAATTCTAATGATAAAATGTTAACCTGCAAAAAAAAAAATAGGATACGAAAAAGAGACGATATTAATAACCAAGTAATTTAATAAAAAGCTTAGTCAAGCTAAAAAAATACATATAGGAGTTGCAATTATTATTATATTCTAAGATTGAAAATCTTACACAGGTTGTGACTACCTGATCAGTTCCTACGAGTTACATTGGTCTCATGCGAGGTGTTAGTGCTTCTTACGGGATCGGTTGGGGGTTGGTTTGGGTTTTCACCCTTCAACGACTTATTTCTAAGCCTAATCCATATATTATCAAATTATCATCATATTGTCAAACTGAGAGACCCGTGACTATGCGGTTAGTTCCTACGAGTTACATTGGTCTCGTGTGAGATGTTAGTGCCTCTCACGGGATCGTTTAGGGGCTGATTTGGATTTTCACCCTTAAACGGCTTGTTTCTAAGCCTAATCTATATATTTTCAAAGTATCTTAATATTCTCAAACCGAGAGTCCCATGACTACGCGGTCAGTTCCTATAAGTTACATTGGTCCCATGCGAGGTGTTAGTGCCTCTTACGGGGACGTTTGGGGGCTTATTTGAGTTTTCACCCTTCAACAACTTGTTTCTAAGCCTAATCCATATATTATCAAATGATCATCATATGCTCAAACCGAGAGACCCGGGACTACGTGGTTAGTTCCTACGAGTAACATTGGTCCCGTACGAGGTGTTAGTGCCTCTTACGGGATCGTTTGGAGGCTGATTTAGGTTTTCACCATTCAACGGCTTGTTTCTAAGACTAATATATTTATTTTCAAAGTATTATCATATTCTCAAATCGAGAGGCCTGTGACTACGTGGTCAGGTCCTATGAGTTACAGTAGTCCCGTGAGAGGTGTTAGTGACTCTAACGGGGCCGCTTGGGGGCTGATTTGAGTTTTCACCATTCAATGGCTTGTTTCTAAGCCTAATCCATATATTATCAAATTATCATCATATTCTTAAACTGATAGGCCCGTGAATGCGCATTCAGTTCCTACAAGTTACATTGGTCTCGTGCGAGATGTTATTGCCTCTTATGGGGCTGCTTGGGGGCTGGTTTGGATTTTTACCCTTTAACAGCTTTTTTCTAAGCCTAAAATATATATATTTTCAAATTATCATCTTATTCTCAAATCAAGAGGTCCGTGATTACGAGATCAGTTCCTACGAGTTTCATTGGTACCGTGTGAGGTGTTAATGCCTCTTGCGGGGCCATTTGGGGGTTGATTTGGGTGTCCACCCTTCAACGACTTATTTCTAAGCCTAATCTATATATTTTTAAATTATCATCATATTCTCAAACTGAGAGGCCCGTGAGTACGCGGTCAGTTTCTGCGAGTTACATTGGTCCCGTGGGAGGTTATAGTGCCTCTTATGGGGTCGCTTGGGGGTTGGTTTAGGTTTTCACCCTTCAACAGCTTATTTCTAAGCCTAATCCATATATTATCAAATTATCATCATATTCTCAAATCGAGAGACCCGTAACTATGTAGTCACTTCCTATGAGTTACATTGGTACCGTGCGGATGAGGAGGTTTAGTTTCGGGTTGGGAAGGTAGGGAGGTTTAGTTTTAGGATTATGGAAGGTATGTAAAACAGTGGTGTGGGTATAGCAGCAGGGTGGGGAGGTTTAGTTTTGGGTTAGGGTCTTAGCAGTAGGTTCTTTAGTTTGGGAGTTAGACTACAAGAAAAAACATAATTTATGTCAGTTCGAAAATTAACGTTATGTCAGACAAATGTAAAATGACATAAATGATATACATTTATGTCAGTTTAGCTTTGAAGGTGAAATTTTATTTCAATTTAAGTAAAATTGAGATAAAAAATAAACTATTTATCTCATATTTATATAGAGATGATATAAATATACCCTTTGTATTTTTAGTTATGTTAGACTTTAACAAAAACCTGAGATAAATGAAAAAAAGAGGCGGAGTCTTTTTTTGGCATTCCCGCCCCCCCAATAGAATTGACTCCATATCCAATTCTTTCTCAAAACAAAAGGGTCAGTTCTCTCACGTCTCTTCCACGATCCAGCAGTGGCCAGCAGCACCTCTTTCTCGCTCTCTTCCCATGTCTCTTCCACCTCTCTAGGCAGCGGCACTGGCGCCAGCGCCGACGAGTCACCATCTCCACAACAGGTACACGATTTGTCCAACTCTTACTATTTATCGAACTCTTACGATTTATCCTTAAGATTAATTCCTAGGGTTTCCAAAAGCTACACGAATTGTTTCAGTGAATCAATTTCTTTAGTGATTTGATTTTTTCAGAGTTTTCGGCTTGAATCAATATGTTTAATGAATCAATCTCCTAAAAAAACTATTATAAACATAATTGGTACTTAAGGTTTCTTCTCTCTCATTTTTCGGTTTTAATTTCTAAAAATTGAGTTTATGGACATGTTTGTGATTGCAGAACTACTAGTCAAAGTGGCGAATCCTCTTTGCATTTATATTTTTTTAACCTATTTTGTTTTTTAGATAGAAGGCAAAGCTCCTTATTATTGTTGATTTTTTGCCATTTAATTATTAGTTAGTACTTAGTTTAATTTCCCTTATTGGATTCTCATCTGGAAAGGGGGCAGTGCATGTTTGTGGTACTATATTATAAAATTTTGTAGTGTTCTTTATGAAAGTTCATGTTTTTAGTGAAATTGTTATTTGTGAAGTGAAGAGGTTTGATTTCCTTAACTTTGGTATATCTTATATATGAAATAATATGAACCATATAGGAATAACTATTATATTGCTTCATTGTCTTGACTTATATAACAATATGCACGGATACATCACACATGTACCTCTATGATGATTGGATCGGTCCATATATGTATGTGTATGAAGCAAAATATGATCAAACAAGTGTCTGTTATCAAAATTATATGAATTCTTGAATATTCTTATACACTCAATGATTATTGTGTTTTGTGATCCAGTGTTTTCTGATTAGACATTTGGATCGGTGATTTCATTTTTTTGAACTCGTCTCAAATTGCATTATGTTTCTCCCGGCGTCTCGTGTTGTCCCGGCGGCAGTGGAGGCTAGGGTTTATCCGCGCTCCACCACTCAAGAACCATTTTGCTCCCAGTCTCCATAGAAGCATACAGAGGTAAGGAATCAAAATACATATGGTTCATTACACAACTTTTCATGGTTTTGGATATTTGTGCATTTTCACTAATAGGGGTTGAAGTTTTATAGTTAGTAGGATTTTCTACAAATCAGATTGTACGATTTTTTTATGCCCACGTGAGCTTCCATTTACACCAGTAATTTTCTTTGATTTTGTTGATACTAGTAATGAATATAACTCGATTTGTGTGATTTTTTGTTTTTCTTTATCTACATTTACAATTTCATACAAAGAGAATATAATTGTGGAAATCATGTTGAAAATCCATATGGATGATTGATTTACGATTTATGACAATGAATTGATTGAAAGGAATGTGATATACATCTCTATAATCTTTTGAAATTTTAGAAATGTTGATGTGGTTTACGTGTTTCATAAAATTACCCAATATAACCATACACATTAATAATGTCGACTTCATGGGGTTGACGGTGATAGAAAAATCTAAGAAAGTTTAATATTTGAATGTTTTGTCTTGTGAGTAATTTAGATTTGAAATTTTGTGATTTATTATCTTGTTCCAAGTTTAATGTGTTTTCACTCTTTTTAAGAACATTGATAATGTTATTGGGAGTGAGTTCATTCATTATAAAATAAATTGTTACACCTGTACATAAATAATTGATCTTACTAGTGGGTTTTGTGAGGAGCGTCGTTATTTTGACAATGGGACTATTATTTGTAAACATATGCTATTAATGAGATAGTTCTTTTGGTTTATATCATTTATAAATTAATCACTAATGTTGTCTTTTGTATAGATGCGTGAGTGGTTTCCAAAGACCAATAGTAATTCTGATGACTCAAAGTCACACTGGACTTATTCATATAAATAACCCAATCTGAGCTTATCCTATTGTTAACACATCCTCACTTCATTAAAGATAATTCATAAACTGGTCTCTATTGATATAAATTTTTAGAGTTTGTAAGATCATGTTTTTTTTTTCTCCATGTTGAAGGTTATTCTGTGGAATAGATTTATTTTTGGGGATACTCAATAACATGCTTGCTCTGTTTAGATGATATGGTATATCATAGGCGATCTATGTGATTATGTTTTTCATCTAAGAATATAATTTCCTTAATGATCGAACCCCTACCCAACTGATAAGTTTATATAAGATATGGAAGGAATCTTTGCTTTTGTTGTCTATGATATTAGAGATGGAAATGTGTTTGCGTCACTGGTATGTTTGTTTTAAGGTTGAGTTGATTGTAGAATCACATAATATGTCTATTTAAGTTTATCAAATGCATAAATAATCAGGATACTAAATGGGATAAGATTATCGGCTATTACTATGCACTATTGATGACATTCTTGTTTCCCATTGACTAAGATGCGCATTACAGTTTCAAAATCATCTCCATTGTGTTTATCATTCGTATCTAGATTTAGTTTTATTTATCGGTATATCTTTTTTGTGTTTGATGTGTGTGTGTTTGGGTGGGTGGGTGGGGGGTGGTGTCGTGTGACTATTGTGTTGTTAGAGTGGTGAGAGTCAACACATAACATAGGATATCATACCATGTGTAATGAAATTGTATATGTGAGGATTGTAGTCATTGAAGGAACCCATATCATACCATGAGTTCACGATCAATTCGTAGAATTCGGGAGAGTTGTGCCTCCTTCCATTGGCTAGTGTCACTACAAGAAAAATAGTCATTTTTAAATTTAACATTATGTCACAAAAGGTTCAGATGAGATAAATAACATTTACATAGTATAATTTATCACATTTTGAGTATGAGTATGATCTTTTTTTGCCAGGCCTTCATCAAGTTGATTTTTGACACTCAGCGACCATCTTTACCGGGCCTTCATCATCTCTACCTGTCTATTGCTACACACGGTGAACTATCCTTTTCTATATTGTGTTCTCTATTGCTATACACGCACACATAGAGGCACATACATGCATAATCATGTTGAACATATACGTATGTATGTTCTGATTAAGGAATTGTTTTGATTAGGGGATTGGTTGTAGAGAAGGATTTGTTGATTTGTACACAAGAATTATTGGTTGGATTCATTGAATATGATACCGAGTGACAAAGATAAGTTGTATATCACTACGTGAGTATAATATAGTTTTTACTTTTGTTTGACATGCATTATGTGTACATTATTATTGCGATCTCCTAATACACATCTTCGAATTCTCTGTACATGTAGTGGGATTAACACGATGAACATCGATGGGAAAAGGCCGAACACATCGTGGAGTTGTATTAAGGTAAATTCCATCATATAACATCTCTGTCATTCCAAAGTAAATTAAAGAAACTCCCTTAAATTCCATCATGTATTTGACTTGTTTCACTTCCTTATGGATTCTTTCCTTGAGCTACAACTGGGAAAATGTAATTTGACTTGGTTGTTTCTTTTTGTCACAAAGGCTCAATCTTGAAATTTTGTATTGACGTGTTGATGCATACATAACAGATGAAAGATTATTTTCGTAAATATTTAAAAGATGAGAAGAGTTTAGGATTTGTGGTACTATTTCATTCTCACTTCATCAATTACCCCTTGGCAACTTCTTAGAGACCAAAATAGAGATTGATTAGAAGTATATGAAGTCATTTACTCCATTCCCACTTGTATTTAAGGGAAATCTATCATCATATCTGTAGAAAACAATATGTTTTGATGGATATCAAGTTATGTATGGAAATACTTATTTCTTTTCATGCTCCATGAATCCATCCTCAATGTCACCATTATCTATGAAATTATTGGCTAAACATCTTTTGAATCATTGCTCCAGTGAGAAAGTGACCTTATACATTGAGGAAAAAATCCTTAGATTTTAAAAATACCGTTTTTTTAATGTTTTGTTATCAAGAATTGTTTTATTCTTTATTTTGAACTTCACCTAATATGCAACTCCACCTAGTATCTTTTATCTCTGGCAAATCAGTAGAACAAGAGCTAGAATCTATCCTTAGTCAAAAAATTGATACTGTTGAGTTTTTTTTTCTTAGCCACAGAATGAAAGAATTTGGTGTTTGCACCCCCTTCACTAATCCATTTCACCCTTGATTTTTGACACAAGTAAGTTTCTTCTTTCATGAGTTCCTTCTCCATCAACGCCTTAGCCTTATTCCACTATGTGATAGTTGCTTCTAAAAAGTTAGTCTACGAAGTTACCTCGGCTTGGAAAAGGTTATTTTTAGCTTGGTTAAGTTCTTGAAAAACATTTTTAAAGACATCCATATTCCACATCCGAAGCGCATACTTAACAGCTTTAAGTTTCTGCACAAATTTATACATGGGAGGGACAATAGTAGTATAATTCAAAGTCTGCCCCACCAACTCAGAGAATGTGTGATGTTTAGTCCAACGATACTATTAATAGAGAGTGATCCGAGTGTAGTTTGACCAAATGATCCACTTTTGTAGTCTGGAAGAGACTGTTCCAAAACGTATTACTTAGATACATGTCAAGCCTTTCCAAAATTCTTTGTGAAGTCAACCTCCGCAAAACCAGCTGAAGGCAATGTATATTTGAAATCATTTGCTGCCACTTGGTCAATTATATTTCGTTCCTGCTTGTCAGATTACTCCATAATAATATTTAATTCACCACCAGTGACGATTGGATCACACTCATTATTAGCCAAATCTCTAATTCCATTCCATAGCTCCCTCCTAGTTTATCTATCACAACTACCATAAACTGCCATCATGTGAATTGGACAAGAAAGATGGTGCTACATACATGCCTCTTAATTTTGTTGGATATGAGTTGTTATGGGCCTTGTTATCTTGGCACTAATGTAATATCATGTTTGTCCCAATTGGAAGAGTTGTACTTTATTGATACCAATTCCAAAGGGGAAGTTTTAGCTAAAGTAAAAATGTGGCATCGCTTGGCCATCTTAACAATATGCATTATTTACACACAGAATATTCCAGAAGACTTCACTTTGCCTAACTTTCAATTTTCAACGTTGTAGTGTGAATAGAGACAGTGAAAGTGGCACCATTCCAAACTGTTTGGTGCTCACGAATGAACATAGATCCATTAAATTTTGGCGAAACTGTGTTGAGTTGCTGTTGAAAAAAACTAACTATCTAGCGTTGGCTTATTTCTAAGACATAATCAATACAGAAGATGTCGAAGAATGGCAGTCTAATAAGGTCATAGATCTTCTGTCTAACCTTGAAGAGATATATCTGTGTAATTTTCCTAAATTCAAAGGAATATGAAAATATAGTGGTAATCCACTTTAATTTCCTTTCACGGGGACTAGCCTACACTATAGCACATATGGAATGGCCCTGGTTGGTCTTTTCATTTACACCTCCAAAACTTACGAGAAGTAAGAGTTCGTCGTTGTCACAAATTGAAAAATTGGTTCCAAGCTACTGTATCTCAAAAACTCTAACAAGTGGAAGACCATCATGTATAGAGATGTGAAGATTTGGAGGAAATTGTTGCAAAGGAAAACAAATGGAAAAAAGAAGACTTAGTGGAAGATAAGATTGTTTTTAAAAGCCTAAAAAAGATGATAGTTTTTAAACTTCCAAACCTCAATGGAAGACTTATATGAGATTAATTAACGTTAACTATTCAACACAATATTTCTAAATTCAAAATAAATTTTAAAAATTAAACTAGCTAGTTGGACCAATATATTCTATTTCTCAAATATCTTACGCGAAGTACAAATTTTCCATGAGAATCCATCAAACATTCACTCTGGATATTACATGGGATCATAAAATCACAAGTTAAATTTCTTAAGGAGATTTCAATAATTAAGACCCAATACTTTTAGTGCTTCCTTACAATAATATGTCATCTTTTTTATTCAGGAAATACAGACTACCACCGAAGCAGAACCCATAATAGAAGCTGAGAGCAGGAATGCTGGAACGAACTCATATCTCTTTCCCGTAAGCCCAGAAATCATATTAATTTGACTATATTGAAATTAGTTCTTTCGATCAATTCTATTTCTTTCTTCTACTTTTTTTCTTTACTGTTCCTAACTATAGTGTCCCATTTTAACTCATTCACACTTAACTTTGTTAGTACATAGGAGTAAGAAGTAGAGTATAGAACACAAATTAAACGTATCTATAAGGCTAGCTACCAATAATACCTGTGTTATACCACTCTGAAGTTCTTTTTTTCTCTAAATTTTATTTTATAGTGCAGCATTGTCATCACTAGAGAAGGTTAAGCTCTTTGTTCATGATTCGTTTCCCTATTGCGTGTCAGATTTTACGAGGGTTGCTTCTTGCCAATTGTGTTTCCAACTCCCAACTTTGCGACTGATTTATCTGCTCTAGGTGAAGTTCTTGTTTAGGGTTTACAATGTGTTGTCCCAAGAAAATAAAAATTGAATAAAGTAGAATGTAGTTCATGCACTTTGAAATTCATCGAGTACTGTTGGTTGAGTATTCAAATAACTTGTCTTTGTTGTGATTTTCATGCTACTTCATGGTTTGTAAGACTGTAAGAAATAAATAAATAAAACTCCACTGCCGCCGGGACAACACGAGCCGCAGAAGCTAAAAACAATTCCAGAAGAACTCATGGAAGAACTGTTTTGGTTGATCTCGATGAGTTTGATGATGATGTTATTATATCCTCCCCAAGGGCATTTGCAGAAGCTAAAAACAATTCCAGAAGAACTCATGGAAGAACTGTTTTGGTTGATGTAGATTCAGAAGAACAATCATCTAGGCTCGTTGCTTACAGTCGCAACAATCGCAGAAGAGTTTCCGCAAACCAAAGAATTTTAGATCCTGGCCTTTACATAAACTTGGAAGGAAGTAGCACCTCAGTGAGAGAGAATGTACTAAGTGTGGCAGCACCGCCGCCACCGCCACCCAAGGATCCCACCTTCAGTTGTCCAGTTTGCATGGGTCCATTAGTTGAGGAGATGTCAACAAAGTGTGGTCACATCTTCTGTAAGGCGTGCATAAAGGTTGTCGTAGTTGTTCAGAGTAAATTCCCAACATGCAGAAAGAAAATCACTATGAAAAATACCATAAGGGTCTACCTTCCTGCCGCCAAATGAGTGCAAGGTATCAATTATTTATAAAATCTGCTACTTCCAAACTTTAGGGCTGCTGGAACAGACGGATGTTAGGGGGATTCAAAATTAAGAGTGAAGACTACACATTGTATAGATCCAGGATTATTAATCTGTACTTCAATCAAATGAGGATAGCGGGCGAGGTTTCTAAGAGTTGAGAGCGCATGATTCAGAACATCCTGATCAGGTATGATTCATTTTCTTAAAGAAAATATGAATGACTAGTACCATTTTCTTTGGATTGATTTTAAGATTTGTGAGCTAACATTGCATTATGGTCCTGGAGACAGGACTATAATATCATATATTGAGATCAATGTTCGAATCAATTACCTGGTTAAGAATTTTATTAAAGTAAATTTCTAGTAATTCCATTTTCTCTATGCCTTAGTGTCTTAAGAGATGATATGCATACTGTTTCTATCTCCCTCCCCGTTAGTCTTTACAACCCTCAGAGGTTCTTGTTCGAGTAATACTCTGTGAGAGTCTTGGCATGGGTAGCACATTAGTACACCTGAATTATTATAAGGGATGGACAGTTAGGAAACGAAGTCCATCCCTCATCAATTGGGTTTCGTGACTACCCTTCCTTGTCTAATATCTAGCTAGTATGCCGAGTGTTTTTGTGGATGACTTCCCTTCTTACGAGGGGAGTGTGAGGGTTTCGTGACTACCCTTCCTTGTCTAATTTCTAGCTAGCTAGAATGATTGAATTGTGATTATGTTCCGTAGCGTTTACATCGGTACTTTTGAGAGTGTCATACAAATGTTTTTAAATTTGTGGGGCAACTGAAAAAAGAACCTAAAAATGATATTGAAGGTCAGAATATCCCTTATTGGTTCTCTGATTGCATGCCATTTGACTATTTACTGCAATGTAAAATATTCCATTCTTTTAATGAGTGGATTTAGTTTTATTGTGACTTGCTAGGGTGTTTTATTTTGTTCGATAAATTTGATTATTTGTGGGAGTCTACTAATCATTTTCTATCACAGGCAACTCTTAAAGCTGCAAACAGACGAAGGATGGGAGAGATGAGGAAGTAGCTACTCTTCAATAAGAAATTGAGTAGTTTATACTAATTCTGGTTCACTTTTAGGTTCCATTGTATTCTAATAATATTCTTCTGATCATTATTTGTTAGAATCAGACGGTTAAAGATGAGACTGCAAGTGCTGTAGAACAACTTCATGAAGCTGAATCTGAAGCAAAAGCTCTTCGCACAATGATGTAGAGAATGATTTTGACTCATGAAGAGATAAGTGTCCTTTAAAGTTGGCATGATTTGTGAGTAGTTGTTTAAACAGTACTTTTTTATACTGAAATTGTCCTTTTTCCTACATTTTAGGAGGAGGTCGTTCTGAAGAGGTGTTGGATTGCTCACTACTGGGCCTTAGCCGTATAGAATGGTAAGTTACTGGATATTGTATCTACTGCATTGAAAACGAAAAGTTCTAAAACTATATTAAAGTTAGAACTTTAATGGATCAAAAAAATTCTAAAACTATATTAGAGTTAAAGCATCCCACCAGCTGATTAGTATCGCTATGAATTAACAAGTCACCGTGGACAAGTTGACCATCATGTAGTTTTCCAATCGCATCACAAATCTGAATTGCAATATCATTCATTCATTCTTCAACACCCTTGGATCTAAAGTCAAGGAAAATGTCGACAGAGGGACCCAATACATACTTGAGCATTAGGGATGTATCACAGGGTCTACTACATAGAGCACCGAAGTACAAACACCAAATCATCTAGCCTTTGTCATGCACCTAGCCTCCTGTTCGAGCAGTTGGATCAAGAAAACATGCATCGGGGCATTACTTCATGAGTTTTATTGCCAAAAAAATGAAAGATGTTTTGTATACTTTATTCATCAAACTTTTTTTGGGATAAAAACCCCCCATTGAGCTTTTTTTTGGGCTAACCCCCCCCCCCCCCAAAGGTGTTAGGCCTGTAACTTATTTCAGAACTTCTGAGCTGTTCAAAATCGGATCTGATTTCCTAATTTTGGAACAATATATACACTTTTCAATTTCCAAAACTCCAAGGAAAAAAATTGAATCGGACATCATTTTGAAAATTCTGTTTTCCCTAATTTTTGTCTAGTGTTAGTATAATAAGGGAATACTCCTTAAGAATATTCTCCCATTATTTAGGTGTGTTTTAGTAGTGGTTACATTTTGTCTATGTTCGGCACCAATTCTTGGGACTTTATATATAGTCTTGTAATCCCTCATTTCAGGATAGTTAATGATGACTTCAGAGATTTGTTTTGTGAGTGTATCTAAGTCTTACACTGCCGTTTGATTCAAAGTATTTTACCTAGTAGATGATGATGGAGAAATTTTCTCCCTTACTTTAAGAGAGACACACATTACCATTAGGATTCGTGCTTTTCAGCTTCAACCTTGTAACTTAAGAAAAACTGAACTAAACGAATCATAACAATTTATTTATAGTTGTTGAGTTTATCGGCAAGATTGGGCAAAATCTATACAGGAGGTGACCAAACTAAAGATGAATCAATAACACGGTAAGGGAGTGTTTTGAAGTTGTCATCCATTTAAAAAATTCCTATGTCATGCCCTCCAATATATCCTTTGTTGTATTCTTCGTTGTTGTCACTAAAGTATATCGTATTTGTTTTGTACTCTGGATAATCAATTGTAGTGAAACACAAACTGTTGTTAAGACCTAAGAACAAGGTGTTCCCACTTAAATCATCCATCCCCTTCCAAACTTTTTTCTCTTGGTCTAGTTTATAATCTTCAAATTTTGTGGTTCTATAGAAACAATAAGTAGAAGTGTTCTGGTTCTCGTCTCGAACACCACACTTTATGTGCCTAAAAATAAATAATAATTCATTATGAATTATTGCCAAGTATTTGTAATGGGATCACAAGAGCATACGAAATTCATAAGATAAGAACTACCCATCTCTTCCATGCTCAAGGTATACTACATGGCCTAGATACTACTCTAGTTTCAGGTATAGATGTTTTTAGGCATATTTGATTTCATATTTGAGGCATATATCTACCTTCATTCCAAGCAGAGGTTCATAGAGGCTTTGAATGAGGCAAACACTATGCAACCTTCATTATAATTGAGGCATACAATGTGTAGCCTTCATTCTAATCTTAATGGTTCACCAGTTGATTACACACTGTACACAATGTATGCTCTTTCCAATTACAAAGTGTATTCTCTGTTAATTAAACAATATTTGTTCAAGTTTAAACTTTCAATTACACAGTTTATGGATCATGCTTTCATCAACACCATCATGTATACTCTCGGTTACCCTCTTTTAATTTTAAATACATAGTTTATGTATTCATCTTCTAATGCTTACTTATATGTTTAATTTTTTCTCAGGTAAGGATTTTGCAGTTTGTGTATGCCATTTTTACCCATTTTTTTATTTGTTCGATTTTACCGACTCAAGATTAACCCGATAACAAATGGGGAATAACGGGCCAGATAACAAATGGGGCAGAATGAACCAGCAACCCAATGACTGAAATCAGACCAGCAGCAGCAAAACCAAGCACTACCAAGTGAAACCAAACGGACCAAGAACTGCCAAGTGAAAATTGACCTAGCACTGCCAAGTGAAAAGGGACCAAGCACTGCCAAGTGTTGATTCAAAGATGGCCGCAACTACCTTTTGTAGGATAATTTTTAAAAGGTTGCCCTGTATTTCAATTTTACATTTTATTGGATTGGTTATTACCCTTTGGGTGGATAGTCCAATAAATAAAGGAGACTCTGTCCATTTTTTTTAAATTGAGACTTTTTTTATTTGAGGCACAATGTAATTTTCTTTAATGAATATTGTATATTTCAAGTTATATATGAATTTGTTTGATGAAATTTAGACTATTTGAATATTGTTCGACTATTTATTATCTATTTACAAGGGTTGATTTAACTATAAATAATAGTTGTTTATTGATGGAGTAATGATTTTTTTAAAATTTTTATATCAACATTTATGTCAGTTTTGATAAAACTCTCATAAAAATTACTAAAATTGACATAAATGTGATGTTATTTATATCAGTTTTTGTGAAAATGTGATTAAAAACATGGTGAATACCGTAGTTTTTATGTGTGTTCTTAAAAACTGAGATAAATGTGATCTTATTTATGTCAGTTTTACGAACATTTATGTCAGGGCTTTATATGTCAGTTTTGAAAAATTCTAAAACTGACATAAATGGTCATTTATGTCAGTTTTTGACTGACATAAATGATCATTTTTCTTGTAGTGTTAGATTTTTGGATTGGGAGTAGGTTGAGGATAAGCAGGTGTGGGGGTGATGGTTTTAGGCAGGTTAGGTATTACGGGGTAGTGGATTTAGGTGATGGTAGGTGGGTGAAGTCAAGGTAGTGGTTTGGTGGTGGGAATTGGGTGCAATGTGCAGTGTTGGTTAGTGGTAGTTTGGGGCAGCAGCATGTAGGGCGATTATGGGGGTTGGTATTATATCGGGTTAGGTCAGCAGGTGTAGTAGGTTAGTATGGGAATTTAGTGTGAGCAGCTAGGGATGGGAGCAGGTGTTTGGTGAGGTTGGGTTTCGAAACAAGGGATGTGGGAGAAGGTGTTCACCTGCTCGCACTGAAACTAATGTTTACTACCCACTTTACATTCAATTTAAGAAGATAATGTACACTAACCATCTTTTCTCTTTCATTATCAATACCAAATAGCATGGAGCCCATACGATGAGCGGGAATTTTTATATGATACGACTATATAAACTTAGACATCATATGCTTTCATATGCAAATCCTAACAATTATTTAAGGAGTCATTTAATAGGTTGGCGTGGTCATTTTTATATGATACGACTATATAAACTAAGACAATGTATGCTTTCAAATGCAGCTTGATTTGGGTTTTCTCCTGTCAAGATACTTTTTTGTGGGAAGCATAAATGGATTCTTAATAAGTGGATTCATACGTCAGTCATGAATATTATTCATGAAAGGTCTCCATAAGCAAGAAATGTGCCTTCTCACTACAATATGTTTAGGAAATTGAATATGTGAATGGAATTCAGACAAATTTTGCACATTTAACCATAAATGACACTATAACTAATCAGGGGGAATACCATATTTATAGTACTAGGTCTTTCTGATGTGGAACATAATCCTGAAAAATCATCTTGACCCTTACATGCAAAGATAAATGCATTATGTTCATTTTGACCCTTACATGCAGAATCCCGCAAAATCATGATGATCAACTGCTGAAAAGAGGCACTCTAGTGGTGTTTGGATGCCTTTTGTGCAATGCATTATGTACTACTAATAATGCTTTGCACTTATTATTCAATTGTTATCATGCTTAAAAAGTATTGAAATGGTTGCCTTATGTCTAGGTACGAGAAAGTGCTCTTGGTGGTGTTCGTGGTAGAAAACTATATGACATACTTGAGAAGGTTGTATTTTGTGATTAAACCTACCATCAAAGCTTATATTTCTCTAGAGAAAATATTTACCATGAGACTTAGCAAGCCTTATGTTCATCCGCATTTACAATTGTCCCAAAGATAAAATATACGCCTATTAATTGAAGTTCTTAACATAGAATGCAAGGAAAAAAGGAAATAAATATTATACTATGTCTCCATGAGACTTAGCATGTGTGAAGATACAATGAATACTGTCAAACAAGCGTAGATCAGAAATGAAATTACACGGAAATAACAAAAGCTTTTATCATATTTCACACACTTCACCTTTTCATTTTTCCCAATTTTTAACAGTTTAAATTCAAACAATCTATGATGATGTATGAACTATCGAAAATACCTTGGAGAACACGGTCACAAAATTCTTGATTTCGGATGTAATCATTTTATATAAAGCAGCTTGAGGAGCTATGTCCGTGAAATCAAGAACATGCGCATAAAGTATGTTACAAAATTTAGGATACAATAAAGAACGACATGCCATTAAAGCTTAAGAACTCTAAAACTAGAATGTCGGTAGTTAAATATATCGTTCAAGAATGTTAATGAAACAAGAAGATATAAGTAAGTTATCATGAGCAACATATAACAAACAAACACACATACCTCAATATTATTGTTCTTTAAAGCAAAAATTATATAATCCCACGGTCCTCGGGACTCTTAGTTTAGGACATACTACAAAGGGAGTAGAACAGAGAAAAATTGATTGCAAGAGGCTTTCTAAAGGAACTCATAAACAAGATATTTCTTCCACTATAAGGTGTGAAGAAATGGTTGTTTTCAAAAAGTGGTTGTAAGTTCAAAATATTTGTGTTCCTAAAACACAATGTTTGAAATCATAATAGTGTATTTGTTTTCCAGTATTTAATTCTCACATGTTAAGAAATAAGAATCAGCTTGTGAATAGTTGCTAAAATTGAAATTTCAAAGTTTGAATTCTGATGTTGCATGCATAGGATTATATTACTCAACTGGAAGTTCTTATTGAAATAAGTATTAATCTCATTTTATGTTTAAAGTCACTTTAGATGCTAAAACTATTATCTAAATACCATGTGAGAATTTTAAAGATACTTGTGGATTTCAATTAAAAAGAAATTAGAGAGAAAATACCATGCCAAATAGGTAAGTGGGTTTAGGAAAAATACTTTTGGGTTTTGAGGGAGGGTTGCTCCACTAGGTGCTGGCATGCTGTTTATGGTAGTGTCAATTATGTAGAACATGAAAAACCTATGGCCAAGTGTCTTGAGATGTGGGTAAAGCATATAATGTCCAAGCTGTTGGAAAACCCAAAGCCTATTCCAAATTGCTGAAATGCCATAACGATTGGAGATAGTCTAATGGGACTTAATTTGATCGTTAAAAAACTCTATGGCGCTTGGAGATTGACGTGAATTGACTAAATGAAAAATATAGCACTGCTCTCTGTGCTTATACAATGACCGAAACTGGTCATTGTCCCTAAGAACAAAAGCGCATAAACTAAGATAAACTCTCTTTATGTACATTAAATGATCCATTTCTCCTTAATGGAGCTACAATATATAGGGAGAGTGGTAGTGAATATTTCCCTAATATCCTAACCACTAATGGAATGTTACAGCATCTTTTGATGCAACGAATGGTGGATAAACTCTAGTGCAGCCATTATTCTATCTTAATGGTAAGACATTATGTCATTGATATAAAAACAACTGACGTCGATGACAAGAAAACTTCTATAGGGCTCCGTCCCGACTCGATAGTGAGTTAAGCCATGTACTATGTAGCCTCGCTATCTCCCTCTCCCATGTAAAAGCATTGTTTTGAGCTTTATGATTCTTTCTTTGCCTCATTGGAGTCTCACGAGAAATAATATATGATTTGATAGAAGCTTTGATGTGCCATAACTGATCCAACAGGTCTTCAACCAAGTATGATGTGGGTCCAAACAACAATAGCCGACTGAAGGCCATCACCTAGACCATGCTCGTCCCTCAATGCTCCAATGGTTCAACGAGGGGAATACTCCTTTATCATTTTTCTAATATTGTTTGGTAGTATGTCCTTGTTTCATACTCAAACATCAAAAAACTTATGGCATTTGGAGACTAACATGATATATGAGATAGCCTAACACTAAACAAAATGTAAAACATTTCTCTTAGGAAAAAGTAAAACATTTCTTTTAACAAAATGTGAAGCATTTCTCATTTTCTACTAAGATGTATGTGCAGTATAATAAAGTTAACTACTCTCCTATAGCTCATTAGGTTAGGGAGTAGGGTGACTCATGTGATAACAAAGCACCGTATCACACCATCTTGTGATTGAACAGTACCCCAATGGTGTTTTCATTATGTTATCTTTGAATTTCTAGTTTACTGAGAATCTCTTCTTTCTTTATTTTCTTCTTTTTCTTTTCTGCCGTTTCAAAATCATTAAACCAGTAGATAATTAATGACGACGACCCCCCACGACAGAAGCGCACACCAACTCAATACATGTATATGTTCTCATTAATCACAAAAAACAATCACTTATATATTGTTTTGATAACGAGTAAAACAACTGAAAATGAAACAACAATCTTAACCACATTATTTTTGTTCTTGTTGTAAAATAAGAAATAATAATCTTACATAGCTCATCATATGTGTTTAAGAAATAATAGGACTTCTTGTACCTCTTATTTTAAAAACTGAGAGTCCGATGAGAATACAAACACTTCCCACAAGTTACTTATGTACCTCTTGGGGTGTTCGTGCCTCTCTCAGGGCCACTAGATTGATGTTTTGAGTTTTCGCTCACTAAAGTCCATTTTATACCACAAAATGAGGGTATACTAGTAAATTTTGGCAACTGGAGTTTGATTAGGAAATGGAAACTTCCCACATATTCCTTTTGTGCATCTTTAGGTGTCCATGCATCTTTTAAGGACACTTGATTGATGTTTTGAGTTTTTGCCTCCAAAAGCCAATTTTTAACACGCGAAAGAACATATACAAGCGAGATAATTTCTGAAACAAGATGTCCAATGACGAAACCGTCTCTTCCCACATGATACATTAATACGACTTGGAGAGTTCGTGTCTTTTATTAAGCCACCAAGTTCCTATTTTATGTTTTTGACTCCTAAATCTCATTTTTAACCCTATAACATGAGTATCCTAGCTGACTTTAGTAGCTAGGATCCCGGTGAGGACATAATCCTCAGGTTACTTTGATACCTTTGCAGTTATTCGTGACTATTTCTATTTCACTTCATTTATGTTTTTCGCCACCCAAAACGAACGTTTACTAGTAAATTTAAAAAATCGAGTCCAATGAGAAAATGAATATTTCCCACTTAAGAACATGGGCACTTCCCTGAACGTGACATACCCATGTTGGGCACTCCGACAGTCATACTCTGCTTGGATTGTCAGACTTGTTTGGCATTTAAAAAAAGGCGTACACTTCACGAACATGGCCTAGACATTTCGTGGACACGACAGGATGCCAAAATTAAAGAACACTAAGAAATTCTAGCATAAAGTGCAAAGTTTCACAATAATAAGAAGAAAAGTTAAAAGAATGAAGTTATTATCTCTCGTAATTTAAATGCATATCTTTGACTTACAATTTAACTATCATTATTAAATACTGAACCAAGTTAATTTTAATAAATAAGTTTCACAATTATTTTTTGTTTTTAAAATGCAAATTAAATGAAAGTATATATATATATACTTGTGAGGATTATTCCGCATTTTAAGAATGCAGACCGGACGTGTGTCACCTAACGATGAACCTAGAAATTATCGCCTAAATTATAGGCACACTCTCTCTCTTTTCTGGGCTCACCGCCTGGTGACACATGTCCGGTCTGCATTCTTAAAATGCGAACGAGTTCGCACAAGAGCAGGACTATATATATATATATATATATACTAGCGGAATGCCCGTTCCTGAAGGCACGACGAAAATATCCAAAGTACGTAATCGTAAAACAACAAAAATTTCTAAAGTACATAACTTTAAAACAATAAAAATTTCGTTCCCCAACAATTTGAGTAAACAATTTAGAAAATTTAGGCATAATTTCCTTTATTTGTAAGACTATCAACCCCGTTAAAGAAACAAAATGCTATAACAACACGAATAGTTCGTCTTGGACCTCGTATAAATAACATCGATTTAACTAAAGGCACGGTGGCATAACGACCACATTAGAGCACACTCTTAAACTTTTAAAGGTAGTTATAATCTGAAACAACCACCGTAGCATATTTTGTTGGCACTCTAATCACTAACAACCAAAATCCATGACAACAATACTCGTTTATGTTAAAATTTCAAATAAATGGTAGTCAAAATAGATGTACAATATTTAAGTGGAAGATTATTTTACATCACAAATTGTAAACAAATTAAAAAATTTGGGTAGAGTTTCATTTATTTATAGGACTATCCACCATGTTTAGAAAATAAAATTACTCAACAACAATACTAAAAATACTAATAGTCCATGACAGATCTCGTTTAAACAACATCATTGATGTAACAAAAATCAGATATAAACCCCAAATATGAGTACATAATAAATCACTATTGATAACTTCAGCACAAAAATGCCCCGAAATATTTAATATTACATTGGAAAATAAAGTACCCAACACGTCAATAGGATTCATCCCACATGTTCCAATATAAGATTGTCCATAGTTTGCAAAGAGTCATCTCATACAAAATAAAAAAGGTTACCAATAGTTAAAACGCCATGAAGTCATATCAAACCTATAGTTAAAAAGGCAATGACACTAATAAAATCTTACCATAACTAAAGCAATACTAACATTGGAGACTTCGTTAAACCCATGGATCATAACAATAACGTTTGCATAAAGGTATCTACTAACTCTTGAATTTCCGTATCAATACCTAAAAAGCAAAACAAAGATGAAAATGAAAATGAAAATGAAGAAATTAATAAGCAATTCAAGCATAATTAATAAAACCAAAATCTATTAGAGGTACAAAGAAATTATTAGATGCATGAAAATGCTAAGTTAGAAAGAAAGTTTCAAAAGTGAGATAGAAATTGTGTATATGTATAACAAATCCCAATTAGCTTGATGCAAGTAAATTAGGCTGACAATTTTCTTCCATTCAATGACATACTAATCCAATCAGTGAAACACTTCAAAAGAAGTACTAATCCTATATTAGTCAGTTTGATGCAAGAAAATTAGATCGATAATTTTAACATTGCATTAGTTTACCTTCAAGCAGAATAGAATGAAGGAAAAACAGAGGGAGGATCCAGTCCTGTACAAAAAATAGAGGGTGAAATGAGTAATTGGTCATGCAAGCCATAAATTATAAAAGTAAATAGAGCAGGAAAAATAGAGAATGAGTCACTAACACTCAATCTCAAAGTTAAAAAATTGTTAAGCAACTTCAGCATATCAAGTTAGGAAAATATGTTGGAGTAGAGGAGAGTACATGTCTGTGTCGTTGATAGTACGTTCCATACACAACTCAACCATCAAGAATGTGGAAAACTATTACAAAAATTACTATAAATACACATCACAATGCAAACTGACTTGACTAAAAGAAGGGACTCCAATATCAAATTCAAACTAAGTTAATATCAAAAGTGAACACAATGTGAGAAGCATGTGATATAGCCATTGAATTCACGCCTAAATGATCATGGTAGAATGCCTGCAAATGGGTGGAGATTGGGAGAAATCATTTCTTTGTCTAGCCACAAAGGAACACCAAAAATCTCTGCAATATTAAAAAAATCTTTAAATAGAATGTGAGAAAAAAGAAGATGATTCGATAGATTTCACCCAATTTACCTAAAATAAATAAAATATAAACAAATTGTATGAAAAGAAATAATATTCCACGTAAAATAACCCTATTTGCTCTTCATAGTCATCCATGCGCCATATGATCTCAACTTCGCCCTTCAACATATATTGATGTTAAAGAACATACAGTACACAAACATAGTTATTAGAGTCAGAGAAAATAATGTTTAGTGTAAAAATACACTTATAAGCTACATACTTATAAGAATAAGAGCAAAGTAGAGTATACCTTGATAATGAAACCCATAAATAGTTGGATCTGCGAAATAGGAAAATGCAAGTTAATTAGAATCTACAACCCACAAATTAGAACTCCACTAACCCAATTAAGAAATGAAAAAAAAATACATCTTGAATGAGAAATACGAAATGAAATCAAATATTGAAGGACAAAATCTGGATACATTTACTAAAATCTAAAAATTACCCCAAATGGTTGGGATCATGTGTTTGATCTCTGCCATTTTGACCGACTTCTTTTCTTTTTCTGCATTGAGTGTCCTGCTCTGTCTGAGTTCATTTCCGTATTTGAGATCAAAGTCAACGGCATCAAAATAGTCGATTAGACCAGATATTGTGGTTCCATGTGTGAATATGTTAAACGCACCTATAGATTCAATCACATGAATATCTTATTGAAAATCACCAAAAAAAAGAGACTCATTGACAAATTTAATGATTTGATGCATATCAATTAGATTAGATCGAACTGAATAGTGATCAACCTCATATTAAGAGGTTAACAACACAAAAACATGACACATGTGAAAGCTGGAAAATACTGTCAGGTTAAGATTTTTTATGTTAATAGCTGGATCAAATCGAGAAATAATAACATCAAATGAAATCAAGAAATTAAAACTTAAGGCCCTAGAACATAACCGACAGACATTAAAAAAAAAAAAAAAATAACTCCCATAACATAAAAATTCCAAACCGAACATAGAAAGATACAAACGAAACTCTGTAATTCGAAAAAATACCAACAAATCTGAACTTGTATCAAGGCTAATAGGCAAAGTTAAACCAAACAACCTAATTAAATTTATGTTTTCTAGGCCCATGAACTTATCCCGTTCTATTAAAAAAATGTTATATTCTTTAAAATCTTTAATAATAAAAAAATCAACTCAGTTCCATAATGTACCAATAAAGTACGTCTATAATGTGTAAAATAATTTGAAGCAGAACTGAACATGACAGTGTTTTTGTACTAGTAAAGACGTACTTTATAGTAAAGAACTATACATGTGAGATTCAAATTGTTTGTACATGTGAGATTCAAATTGTTTAGTTCTGCTTCAAATTGTCATGTTCCGTTTTGCTTCAAATAAACCTCTGGTATTTTGTACCAGTAAAGACGTACTTTATAGTGTTCAAAGATGTACCAGTAAAGACGTACTTTGACAATTTTTCATGTTCTTTACTGCTTTACTACTTCAAATTTGACAATAAAGAACATGTTCAGTAAAGCAGTAAATAAGTCTAGATTGTCATGTTCAATTCAAAGATGTACCAGATTGAAGCAGAACTGAACATATTCTTTACTACTTTACTACTTCAAATTGAAGAACATGTTCAAATTGTCAAATTGTCATGGAAATAATTTGAAGCAGAACTGAACATGACAATTTGAAGCAAAACTGAACTGAACGGAACATATAAGAGGTTTTCATGAAGATGAACATATCAGAGGCTAAATATAGTGTACAAAATACCTATAAAAATAAACAAACAATATTCATGGGCATATCAGTGGCTAAAAAATGATCTGCCATTATATTAAAATCGGTTTGTATAAATGATGGACGCAGCTGGTACTACAATAGTTACCGTTAATACTGAAATTTATCACCATAACTTTTACGGGAAAGCAGTAACTATTTAAACATAACAAATAAAAACTCGAAATCCATACAAACCTAGTCCAAATGAGGAATGCAAATGGATCAAAAGCAGTAACAACATGCAATAATATGAGTTCCTCATAGATATGGTGTATGCTCATAGATCTGGATCCAATAAATAATCCTTTTGGCACCTCGTATAAACAACACATGTGTTACTAAAGGCACAGTATATCAATTATATTACGCAACACTAAAACTATAAAGATAATTATAACCCATGAAAATAATACTCGTTTACAATAAAATTCCATCAAAATTACGGTCAAAATAAATATACATTAGTTAAGTCAAATATACAATATCTGCGGATACAATATTTGTGAATACATTTTCAACCTTGGTAGAAACATGAGAAATTCGTAAAGCTTCAACATCAGTTCCTAATATATCTTCCTTAGGTTTATCAATAGCAACATTCAAATCTTGTAGTGTCATCTTCTTCAACTCAAATATATCTTCCTTAGATTTATAGCGCTATGAAAGCAATCAAAACTCCTTTGTTAACCAAACACACTCCTGAAGAGTGTCGGGAGATACAAAGTTAAGGGTTTAATGCAAGACTGTCTATTTTTCACTTGATGAGGATATCCTATAGAAATGAACACAATCTCACCAAAGTATAAAACACTATTTGGAACACAAAGGGGATTAAATTGTACCAACTCGCGATTCGAGATAAGGGGTGGCCATCCCGATACTCAAACGTAACAGGAATCATGGATGGATATCATTCTTAGCATCACAAAAATAAACTGAGTATATGGGAAAACCACCCAATAAATCAGAAAATGAGTTGCCAAAAAGTTTAGAGATTTAAAACCAGTTAAGAAAATTAAACTAAACAACCCAAATCTGACAAGCAAGTGGAATTACAAAAGAGTATATATATAGTACAACTAAAACGAATGTACACAAGAGGACCGAATAGGCTGTCGTTCCACAGCTACATACATCGTATTACAATAAATTTATATCTTACATATTACATCCATTAATCAAATACAAAAGTTTGGGCCACCCGCCCGAGTTAAGACCCGATCATAACTAGAGGACAAAAATGAAAGCGTATAATACAACGTCCTGTAATAATCCACAAAATCTTACAGCTCGTCAAAAGAAAAGAGATGGGAATATCAAAATGGGCGCCCTTGCGGTGGAGCACCTGAGCGGATACAATCATATGAACAACAAGGAAAATGAACCGGTCAGGGTCAGGTTTTATATGATCACTAGAAGAAATAAAAAGCATGATAGGTATGAACAGTTATGCATGAATGACAAGGATGATAATATGGCATGATAACTAGCATGTTAAACTTACATTACAATTTAAGATATTTAACTAATTATGAAATGAAATGTCATTTACATAAGAGAATAAAAGTAAATAACTTTTATTTAAAACCTTTGCTCACTAAACCAATTACCATATCCTTCTTACATTCCTTATTAGGAATAAAACAATTTATTCGGTTTAATCAAGAAGATATAATTTCCCTACATTAATTAAAACTTTCCATCATTAATCATCATTTCCATTTTTATCTTTCCATTCCTTATCAGGAATATAATTTCTATCAAGTGCTCTTTGTGGCACATATCTCAATCACATGCACTTTATGGCACGTATCCATGCTCTTTATGGCATATATACCCATCAAGTCCCACTTGATGCAGAAAAGTTATATTCTCATACATATAATGATTCTAAGACCGCCCCGCCGAGTTTCCCCAATGGGCGCGCCCCTAAATGACCATCATCTTCCAGGGGTCTATAAAACAAGGCAGCCTGGGCACCTATAACGAAAAGCATCGGGAAGCGGCCATATGCCTGCGGGAGAGTCAAGACCACACCTGTAATCTCCTCACCAGCGCAGAAAACATATAAAAAGCCCCGCATATGGCCTAGGACTATATCAACCCTGCATTCATTAGCCATGGGGAATCACCAAGTGCGCGAACTTCCCTTATGATGTCATTTAGAGAGGTGTGTTTAAGTAAATTAACATTTACCAAGTTTGTCTCATTATCATTTTCTATATTCATTACCAATTTCCATTTCCATTATCCATGTGTTTGGTTCTTTTTCTTCGAACCTATCATTAGTAAATAGTGTGGTTCATCTTATTCGAATCTATCATCTTTAAATAGTTGGGTTCATTTTATTCAAACCTATTCCCATCAAATATCATCATTAATATTCCTCAAAGTACAGGTCCCGGCTTCATCTCCAAATAATCATTAGGATTCTACAATTCCCAAAGTTCATATATTTCCGATAAGCCCCTAAGTCTCCAAGAATGGGCATTTAACTTCCTAACTTCTAAAAATTTGAATAAAAGAAGTAATCCCTTAACATTACTTTAAACCTCCCCGGAATAAACCCGAGATTACCCAATTCTAGTCTAGGGTGGCGACCAAACTCAATTACTACTCTAGGACTCTAAGTTTTCTTCATTCAAGAAGGTTCATGGGTCCTAAGCCTAACGAAGAAGGTTAAAAATTAAATAAGAAAATAATTCAAAACTACAGGGACCGAATCGATTCGCCCTAAGGGCCAAATTGATTCGCCATGGAGAATCGATTTGCTATGAAAGCGAATCGGTTCGGAGAACAAACTAAACATTCTGCAAATGCCTAATCGATTTGGTGTTAACCCGAATCGATTCGGGTACCAAGACCTAGAAAACTGCATCTATGCGAATCGATTCGCCCTAGGGGCCGAATCGATTCGCCCCTGCGAAAATGCCAAGTTTGGCTATGGAGTTTTAAACTCCAAATTTCTTCCCAAACTCAAAGCCAACCAAACCAAAATCATCTAATGGAACTATTACACCACAAATACATCTAACTACCATTATTCATAATATTTTTCATCCAAATCACTTTCTAAGGGTTTAATACCCATAAATCTAACAAAGCCCTAAGATGATAAACCATAACAATATCATAACTATCAACACTAATTATTCTCCTTAAATCACATAGTAACAAGTAGATAACTTGCCTTGATGTAGGAAATTCAGATTTGATTTGGTGTAGACAACAATCCAAGCTCCAATCTCCAAATCTCTCTTTTTCTCTAAAGCTCTCCTCTTCTCTCTTTCTCTCCAATTGTTTCTTAAAGGAATAGTAAGTCTTAGCAAGACTAAATCGGGCCTTAAGTCTAAAATGCCCAGCTTAAATGATCAATACGCGATATAACAAATTGCAACTACACATTTAAGCTATAAACAGTCAAAAGTGCTCGAAACACCAAAATATAATATGGCACTTATTTTGACTGTCTCGCACCGACCCGGACTAACTACACCCTCCAAATTATCATTTGGAAATTTTATAACTCATTTTAAGTTCCGGTTTCACAATAAACAAAAATGTCATTTTATATCTTATGACACAATAAATCACCACATGGATATTTTTACTTACTCAACAGGTAATCGTACAACATTTCAGTAAATATTAACCTTTTTCATATTAAATTAATATTTACTCCACAATCCTTCATTTATATATAATTACTACACATAGTAAATAAATATAAAATAGGCTCTCAAAAGAGAGGGTTGTTACATCCTCCCCCCCTTATAAGGGAATTTTGTGCCCAAAATTCCAACGTACCTTGCAAGAAGAAACGTGGATACCTTTCCCGCATGTCATCCTCGCGATCCCATGTCGATTCCTCGACACTATGGTGACTACATTGCCCATAACCAAAGGTAATACTCGCGATCTCAATTGCCACTCCCACGCTCTAAAATAGCAAATGGCTGCTCCTCATAAGGAACGTCAGGTTGCAACTCAATATCTTCGAAAAAAATGTGCCTAAAGGCACCATGACATCTCTTGTACTTCTATACAGGAGAGATATGGAACATGTCATGAACTTGCCGCAAGTGTTTCGGTAAAGCAAGTTAATAGGTTACCAGACCCACCTTAACATTTATAGGAAAGGTCCAACGTAACGCGGTGCAAGTTTTTCCTCCTTCCCAAAATGCTTAATGCCCTTCATGGGCGACACTCGCACCAACACTTAGTCCCCGGCCTCCATCTCCACATGCCTTCTCCCCGCCTCGACATAGCTCTTCTGTCGATCTTGGGCTATACGAATGCGATTCTGAATGAGTTCAATCTTTGAAGAAGTATCCCGGATCATCTCAGGTCCGAGGAACTTATTATCTCCCACCTCCAACCAACAAGTGGGAGATCCACAAGGCCTATCATACCAGGCTTCATAAGGAACCATCCCAACAGTGAATTGATATAAATCATTATAAGCACATTCAACTGATGGAAGACACCGTTCCCAACTATTCTTGAAGTCAGGAACGCACATAAGGAATATATCCCCCAACATATGGTTTACCCTTTCGGTCTGGCCATCTGTTTGAGGATGATAAGAAGTACTTAACCTCAATTCGGTTCCCATGTCTTCTTGGAAACTTGCCACAAGTGAGAAAATAAAATCTTGTCTCAGTCGAAAACTATAGTCAAAGGCACCCCATGCAGTCCAACAATCTCTTCATGCCCAACCACCAATACTGGCGGTGCATATCTTGACACATTTTGTCGTTACCCGGATGCACCGCAAACTTAAAATCGCGAGATTTCTCTATTACTGTCCTTCTTATCCGGGACAATAAGTCTCCCGTGGAAACGCACCCCACCCTCAAAACCAATAGAGTAGGATTCTGTTCCCTCACTCAGCAGCTTGTGTATGTGGTCTTAACCACCCTTGTCCCTCTTATAACATCAGGCAACGAATTATTGCTCGCATGAACAACTAAATTTTTGCCCAGGAAGTAGTACCTCCCTTCCTACACGACGATCACCCCCACGATGAATTTTAATTTAAACATGGGATAATACTTTTCACAAGTCTTAGCTTATGAGGCGCATAAACATTAGGTCTATGCTCCAGTATTATTACTCCCAATCCTGGCAGAGGCTTGTCAATTGAATCCACCCTTGAGCTTAACAACATGGGCTCAGGAGTGCGAGTCAATTCATCATTTTTAGCTCCCCAAACCCAAGTTACCTCTGTAACACTCTAACTATGAGAGGCCTCATCTCCTCCGGCCTAACCTACCAAACTTCTTGAAATCCCCCACTTCTCTTTACTAGGGAACCAATCCCTCTTAGAGTTAACACACAACCTATTCGTGGTCAACTTCCGACAGCCCTCCTAAACTAACGTCACCTTCCCTAAAGGCCTTATGTGCAAATAATCCTAAATTCTACTTACCTATATCCTATCTAAATCATATACACCTAATACTAAGTATATCCCTAGTGCCCATGACCTTTCTCAACTTCCGACATTTGCTCAGTTTCATGCGTGGGATGTCTCGCCGAAGCGAAATACAAACAAGGAACCCTCTCGTTACACTACTACCTCGCATTATCGGTCATCAAGATATAAAGGTCTAAGACACATATTCGGGATCGAAAAGATTCTAACTCTCAACCCTACCAATAAGATTCTACTTATATATTTTATCACTTAAATAATTGAAGATTTCAACAAATCAAACATTCACTTTCCGTACAGTTTTACAATTATTTACCCCACAACATATTTATATCTTTTTAAATAGCCTCCTTATCAAGGCATAATCCGATATTTCCCGAAATACATAATCGAAATCTCTGACATCCGGAATCAAATCCAAGGGAACAACTACATCCAGAGAAAATTCCTCCACAATACAATATAAGTATGTGTCAGTACCCCCTTTTTAAGCGAGGCATAACCAGTAGCAACATCTCTTGCCCCAAAGCGGCAAACACTATGCTCTTACCATAGAAATTAGCAATAACATGATACTTTACTAATCAATCCATACCCAATATCACATCATACTCGACCATGTCAAGGACGAGTAAATTGATCTCAAATCACAAATTTCCAAGAGTAATTCCTATAAGTTTACAAATAAAGAAAAATGAGCGAACCATCACTCATAGAAAATCAGCACTAGTAAAAGTACTCTCAGCAGATTTTATCAAATCTGTAGTCTGAGAAAAGCTCCTAGAAACAAATGAGTATGTAATACCCACATCAAATATCACACAACTCAAGTACCCTTGATTTAAAAACTTACCCTCAATAACGAGCGGTGCCGGCGGAGCTGGAGGAAGCATAGCCTCCTGAATATGATAAACTCGTTCATAATGTAGCTGTCACTGCAGCGAGGAACAACCGAATTAGGTACCTGAGGTGGAAACTGAACATGCGGCTGCTGCGGAGCCCTAGGAAACTGACCCCCAATCAACCGAGGACACTCCATCTTGTAATGACCCGCCTCCCCACAATGGAAGCACCGTCCCTTCATATCCTCCTAACCTCGACCCCTGTTATTTCTAAACTGGGTAATGCGTTGGCTCAGATGGCCTCTACCTCCAGGACGACCCCGACTTACATATTACGAAGCACCTTGACCGTGCCTGTTATTGTTATTGCCACCAGCAATAAACTTTCCAAAACGTTGTCTCTTAGACGAATCCCCTTGCTGAGGGTTCCTCTCTTTCTGCTTACTACCCGAAGATTGGGAGGTGGGAAATGTTCCTCCTCCAATGTCATGCCCTCCAGGCTTTCCTGCTTGCCCCACAACAGTAGCTTTCTTGCTACCCTATGTATATAACCGATGCTCCTGGCAATAAAGTAATGCTGCATTCATAATCTCACTAAAAGTTTGTAAAGCTGGATTACCCAACAGGTGTTACCGAATTCTTCAGTTTAGACCTCCCATAAACTTCGAGATCTTCCAATCTTCCGGAGTCACCTCATCCGGTACAAAACTCGCCAAGCGGGTGAACTCCTGTTCATACTCCGCCACAGATCTCTCTCCTTGCACAACGTCCTGGAGCTTCCTTCTCATCTTCCTTTGAATTGCGGGAGGAAAATACTTATAATCAAATAAAGTCCCGAACTCAGTGATCGTCATTGTGTCTCTCTGCTCTGGTGTGGTCGTCGTCTCCCACCAGTTTAACACAGATCCGACAAGCTTAAAAGTGGCAAGGACTTGTTTCCTCTCCTCGCTACATTCTATCATTCGAAGGCGGCATTGCATGTCTTTATTCCATTGATTGGCTCTAATAACATCCGTGCCTCCCTCAAATTCCAAGGGATTGCCCTTTATGAAGGACTCTCTAACCCTTTCCCACGGAGTAAGTCCCATAGGAGCTTGCACATCATGAGCCCGTTGCTGGGCCTATGGAAATTATTGGACCACCGCGATCATGGTCGCATTAACCGCTTGAGCCACTATGTTTGCTGCATCCGCAACATTAATGGTCCCTTGTAGTGGCGGTGAAGGACCTACCTCCTCTTCTACAACCCTATTACGTCTCGCTGGGCGACCTCTCTTAAGCGGCATCTGAGATGAAGAGACAATAGAGTTAAAATACTATTTAAAACAATCTATCTTGCAGAAGATCGCAAACATAAGCAATAAAGAAATCCTAACATTTGGCTCTACATAAAAAAACGCTACGGTAGAACGTGACGAATCCACATAATCCTAAAGACTCTAGAACCTGATGCTCTGATACCATCTGTGACAACCCGCGATCCAAGATAAGGGGTGGCCATCCCGATACTCAAATGTAACAGGAATCATGGATGGATATCATTCTCAGCATCACAAAAATAAACTGAGTATATGGGAAAACCACCCAATAAATCAGAAAACGGGTTGCCAAAAAGTTTAGAGATTTAAAACCAGTAAAGAAAATTAAACTAAACAACCCAAATCTGACAAGCAAGTGGAATTCCAAAAGAGTATATATATAATACAACTAAAACGAATGTACACAAGAGGACCGAATAGGCTGTCGGTCCACAGCTACATACATCGTATTATAATAAATGTATATCTAATATAGTACATCCATTAATCATATACAAAAGTTTGGGCCACACGCCCGAGTTAAGACCCGATCATAACAAGAGCACAAAAATGAAAGCGTCTAATACAACGTCCTGTAATAATCTGCAAAATCTTACAGCTCGTCAAAAGCAAAGAGATGGGAATATCAAAACGGGCACCCTTGCGGCGGAGCACTTGAGCGGATACAATCATATGCACAACAAGGAAAATGAACTGGTCAGGGCCAGGTTTTATATGATCACAAGAAGAAATAAAAAGCATGATAGTTATGAACAGTTATGCATGAATGACAAGGATGATAATATGGCATGATAACTAGCATGTTAAACATACATTACAATTTAAGATATTTAACTAATTATGAAATGAAATGTCATTTACATAAGAGAATAAAAGTAAATAACTTTAATTTAAAACCTTTGCTCATTAATCCAATTACCATATCCTTCTTACATTCCTTATTAGGAATAAAACCATTTATTCGGTTTAATTAAGAAGATATAATTTCCTTACATTAATTAAAACTTTCCATCATTAGTAATCATTTCCATTTTTATCTTTCCATTCCTTATCGGGAATATAATTTCCATCAAGTGCTCTTTATGGCAGATATCTCAATCACATGCACTTTATGGCACGTATCCATGCTCTTTATGGCATATATACCCATCAAGTTCCACTTGATGCAGAAAAGTTATATTCTCATACATATAACGATTCTAAGACCGCTCCTCCGAGTTTCCCCACTAGGCGCGCCCCTAAATGACCATCATCTTCCAGGGGCCTATCAAACAGGGCAGCTTGGGCACCTATAACGAAAAGCATCGGGAAGTGGCCATATGCCTGGGGAAAAGTCAAGACCACACCCAGAATCTCCTCACTAGCGTAGAAAACATATAAAAAACCCCGCATATGGCCTAGGACTATATCCACCCTGCATTCATTAGCCAGGGGCATCACCAAGCGCGCGAACTTCCCTTATGATGTCATTTAGAGAGGTGTGTTTAAGTAAATTAACATTTACCAAGCTCATCTCATTATCATTTTCAATATTCACTACCAATTTCCATTTCCATTTCCATTATCCATGTGTTTGGTTCTTTTTCTTCGAACCTATCATTATGAAATAGTGTGGTTCATCTTATTCGAACCTATCATCTTTAAATAGTTGGGTTCATTTTATTCGAACCTATTCCCATCAAATATCATCATTAATATTCCTCAAATTATGAGTCCCGACTTAGTCTCCAAATAATCATTATGATTCTACAATTCCCAAAGTTCATATAATTCCGATAAGCCCCTAAGTCTCCAAGCATGGGCATTTAACTTCCTAACTTCTGAAAATTTGAATAAAAGAATTAATGCCTTAACATTACTTTAAACCTCCCCGGAATAAACCCCAGATGACCCACTTCTAGTCTAGGGTGGAGACCAAACTCAATTACTACTCTAAGACTCTAAGTTTACTTCATTCAAGAAGGTTCCTGGTTCCTAATCATAACGAAGAAGGTTAAAAATTAAACAAGAAAATAATTCAAAACTGTAGGGACCGAATCGATCCTCCCTAAGGGCCGAATCGATTCGCCCTGGCGAATCGATTCGCTCTGAAAGTGAATCAGTTCGGAGAACAAACTAAACATTCTGCAAATGCCGAATCGATTCGGTCTTAACCCGAATAGATTAGGGTACCAAGACCTGGAAAACTGCATCTATGCTAATCGATTCGCCCTAGGGGCCGAATCGATTCGCACTTGCGAAAATGCCAAGTTTGGCTATGGAGTTTTAAAGTCCAAATTTCTTCCCAAATCCAATACCAACCAAACCAAAATCATCTAATGTAACTATTACACCACAAATACTTCTAACTACCATTATTCATAATATTTATCATCCAAATCACTTTCCAAGGGTTTAATACCCATAAATCTAACAAAGCCCTAAAATTATAAACCATAACAATATCATAACTATCAACACTAATTATTCTCCTTAAATCACATAGTAACAAGTAGATAACTTGCCTTGATGTAGGAAATGCAAATTTGATTTGGTGTAGACAACAATCCAAGCTCCAATCTCCAAATCTATCTTTTGCTCCAAAGCTTTCCTCTTCTCTCTTTCTCTCTAGGTTAACAATTGTTTCTTAAAGTCATAGTAAGTCTTAGCAAGAATAAATCAGGCCTTAAGTCAAAAACGCCCAACTTAAATGATCAATACGCGATATAATAAATCGCAAATACACATTTAATCTATAACCAGTCAAAAGTGCCCGAAACACCAAAATACAATATGACAGTTATTTTGACAGTCTCGCACCTACCGGGACTAACTACACCCTCCAAATTATCATTTGGAAATTTTATAACTCATTTTAAGTTCCGGTTTCACAATAAACCAAAATGTCATTTTATATCTTATGACACAATAAATCACCACATGGACATTTTTACCTACTCATCAGGTAATCATACAACATTTCAGTAAATATTAACCTTTTTCATATTAAATTAATATTTACTCCTCAATCCATCATTTATATATAATTACTACACATAGTAAATAAATATAAAATAGGCTCTCAAAAGAGAGGGTTGTTACATAAATCTCACATATTCAACAAAGTAAAAACTGAAATGTTGAAAAAAATAGAGAAACCCTTCCTTGAATTAATTGTAAATTAAAGGTATGTAAATTAATTGGGGACTTTCAACACATTTGCAATACATTTTCCTGCACGGACCTTGAATTGCCAGAACTTCATGTCACGTTGTACATACGAATCACTAAATATCCTACCCACCAATCTCTTTATATGAAATACCATTATGGTAGGGTTCATCTTGGCATGTCCCTCGGCTCCATCACTGATGAGGTGATATGTGTCGGTCAGTGAAAGCCATATAGGATGGGGTTGTCCTGTTTCCCTGATTGTTGGTGATTATTTCAACATGGTTCTTATTCCACACCCCGATGCATGAGTTGGTCGTCCCAAGATCTATTCCAATTGCCCAACCTTCGGTTTTTCTTCCCATTCACAGTACTCTGTAAAATCAAGTTTATGAATAGTTCGCACTATTAGGATAAAGTGAGAATGCATAATCAAAGGAACAATTCTCTGAAATTGACTATTTAGTGTAAAATGCACTTACACGAACTCTCTTATTTGACATTTTAAAAGAGAAAGTTACACTAAATTGGAATGTAAATCCAAAACTCTCACATCCAAATAAGAAATGAAGAATGCCCGTTTGAAACTCACCCCGAGCGCATGTAGTCTTGACTATTTTGCTCAACTACTTTTTAGGTATATACATGGAATGTCACTGCCAAAGCCGGAGCCAGAGATGTCAGTGAGAATAGCAGCAGTTACTTGTTTTTATTTTAAGCTCCGTTGAAAATAAGTTCAATCTAATGCAAATTAGATATTGAAAATAAGAAGATATCACCGAAATTATAAAATGAACTTCTCAAAGAATCTTGATAAACATACTCGTTTTTAGCGATGACAGTAAATTTACTCCACATGTTGAGGACCTACATCAACCAAAGAAAGATATTATAAAAAATGCCTCAGTTTGTCTAATTCAACAACACCATCATACAAATATAGACTATTTACTACAAATCGAGCCATGTGTTTCATAGTAATAGACATTATAAACTTTTGTCTCAAACTTATGAATAGTAAATAATATTAAAGAATAAAATAAATTACAGTCGAAAGGGAATAATGTTGTAAAAGAACAATAACGATTCAACTATAAAAAATGACTAAAACGGTTTAAAAAATAAATCACATAATGGAGAGAAAGCTGATACAAATGGAACTAACGGTCATGGCTAGCAAACAAATATGACCACTGCTATAGATATGAGGGTCTGAGGAGATGGATGCAAAAATATCACATGTGGAGCTTCCATAGGATAATGCTCAGGAAAATCGACCTGAATCTGGTACATTTCATTAGCGTAGAGAGTTCCCATTGCCCTATTCACCTCAATTACCCACTTTTGAAGATTATCGGTGACTTTGTGTTTAAATCAAGTGGATGGATTAGACTGCCACTCCACCAACTCCTTCTGGTGGTGCACAAAAGAAAAACCAAATCAAAAGAACCCAGTATTAAACCTTTATTTCTCCTTATCCCCATAACTAAAGACACTCCCTTTTACACACCCCTTTAATTCAACTTCAATTTTCTATCTATTATTTATTTTTATGATCTATCTATTAGCTAGACATTATCTCTTAAAAATGTATGTTTTTACGATCGTGAATGCAAAAGATTACATTCTTTGAAGTAAAAAATGTTTTATTATACTCCTGACAGAGTTGCAAGGTTGGAAAATCAATTACATGTTATAAACATTAATACACAAATTAAAGAGGCAAAACCAACATTTAAGGAGGTCACATGTACCAGGTTTTTGTGGCTAATTAACATTGTTAACTCTTAATGCCTCGTAAACTTCAACATGCTTCATAAGGAATCCTTCACTGATTTTTCTATGTGTCGTATTCCCTGCTATCAACGAATGATCCTGTTATCAAAAGATACCTAAGACACATGACCCACGCATAACTATACACACTATAAATGCAGTCGTGATTAGAATCACACATAACGTATTGGACATGGAGACTAATATATGTAATACCCAAACCTATTTAAGTCTAACATATTATGTGATATAATGCAGGTACAAAATCTATAATGTATTATTATTATTATTATTATTATTATTATTATTATTATTATTATTATTATTATTATTATTATTATTATTATTATTATTATTATTATTATTATTATTATTTATATTATTATTATTATTATTATTATTATTATTATTTTTATTCAAGCCATTGGTTTCTATTAATATCACTTAAAAGTCTATGTCAGGTGTCATTAAAAGCCTTATATGGGACTATAATAACACTAACAAAAGAAGTTCGTTTTTGTTTGAAATGAACAAAAGAGATTATACTAAGTGAAATTGTAATAATGTTGTGGTGACATGAGTTTATTTATTTATATTTGTGTGTTCATGATATGCTACTAATATTGAATTATAGATATGAACTGAGAAAATATAAAATGGCTTACATATGCATGCGTGGACAACTATTTTAAGGTCCCTAGGATGAAAGAGTGCTATTCATTATGATTTGTCTCGAGTAAAAATCCCCTGCTAATATGACTATGATGTACGAATATTACTATCATTTTCATTAATATAACAATGTACAACCTAAATATTTAATATGTTATTATTATACATGTCTCTTAAAATCCGCAACTATTATACATGTCTCTTAGATGAGGGCAATGATGAATCAAAATTCTTGGTGCAATGCTACTCCAGCGTGCACTTTTGGAGAAGCCTACGAAAGCCGTTTTTTTATATTGGGAATATAGGGGCCAAATCAAATGTAACAAAGCATAATCAGACGAGGAAATGGCAAAAATCAGTGGTGTTATTTAGTCTGATATCCCATTAATGTTACCTAGAGCCATGAGATCTGATTTCTCAAATAACAATAACCCTTTAAAAGAGAAAAACTATGATCAGTCAACCAGTTATGGAATTAATAAGGAAACTAACACTCCAGCCCCAAAGAGTCCTCAACGCTAAGCAAGAACAATCGATGAGAAAGAGAATCGGGGACTTTAAGCGGCTATTATTGCATTCTCTCTATTGTGATATGGTTTGATCGACATTGATTGTGTGGAAATGAAGTGTTTTAAACCTTCAATACTGTTCTCAACCCATTTATATTCGTTTAAAAAATATAGCGTCTACAACCTGTCCAGTTGTGCATACAAAGACAATTAAATCAACAAATATAAGAATGCCCTCTTTTGGGTTAAAAGTCTCAATTAAATCAACAAATATAAGAAACTTACCCCTTGCCATGTGTTTGAATCCAACTTATGAGAAGAGGATTACAATAGTCCACAAACACGAAAGAAAATATTTCAAAATAAATACCTAAAAATATAACTCTAAAAAAAGAGAGTGTATACCTGATAAAAGTACCCACATAATTAGGTCTTCATCTGGAAACGAAAAAATGAACAAAAAAACAAAAAAAAAAAAATTAGATCCCAAAACATAAACATAAACATAAATAGATCTGAAAGAAAATGAACAAAACCTAAATTACAAATCCCAAGAAAATATAAATAAAAAACAAACCCCAAGAACATATAAATCAACCCCAACTCTATAATAAATAAAAGGAAACCTCAACTCTAAACAACATTATAGATAATAATTATTATAAACATAGCATAACTAATATTGCTGATGTTATTTTCAGGAAAACATAAAAATAATCCATGCATATGAAGAACAAAAATACCTCATACCTCAATGTGTAACAACAAAGATGAATAACTTATAATAATAACAATTAACACTACTGCACAAAAGATTTCTAAAAGAAAAAAATGGAAATTACTATGAGAACCCCAAATGTATTATTTGTTTCTCACTAATAATAGAAAATTTAGAATACCTGGGTCTCTAAGGTTGACATCACCATGATACCCGTTGAACACCAAAAAAATGATAGATTAATAAAATGATAAGGCTAATTGGAAAATAAAGAAAATAAACTAATAACCCCTAATCATAAAAACCAATTCTTTATCTCCAATCCCAAATCACAAAACCCCAAATCATGCCTAAAATCATAATGTAATACTACAGCTTATAGATCTGAAAACACCGAATTCAAAATATACAAACAACACATGTTTGAATGTGTAAAGATATACATAGATGGCTTCAAGTTTCCCCGTCGTTTTCCTCTCTCGGTAAACTGTGGAAGTAATCAAACATTATAATAAGCATACAAACAAAAGCCCACAATTCATTTAAGTAACAACAATGTATTAAATATAAAATCTCACCATTGTACACTGATGTGCATATTATTTTTGCCTGAAATCCAACACCCCCATTTTGAAAACCCAACTTTCTTATTTTAAAATCTAACACCCCGATTCTAAAAACCCAAAAGCCCTATTTTAAAATTTAACCCCCTAATTTGAAAACCCCATATTTCTATTTTGAAATCAAAAGGTGAAATATAAATCCCTATTTTCATACGAAAAAAATAAGAAAACCCTAATTTTGAAATCAATTCAACAAAAAAATTATTGATATTCATAGATCTGAAAAAAAAATCAGTGATCTATAAAACGATAAGCTAATCCGAAAATAAGGAAAATAAAATATTTATGTAAAACCTCAAATCTTTTTCTCAAATCCAAATCAACAATTTCAAAACCCCAAATCTGGACGCATAAATTCAAAACCCCAATTTTTTTCCTCAAACCCAAATCGTAAAAATAATGCTACATGTAAAAACATGTGTTTGAAACCTAACGAAGAAATGGAAAATAAAAGAAGGGAAGAGATTACCTGTCGGATGTAGGTGGTCGATGAGGACGGCAGTGTTGCGACAGCGTTGGAGCTGAAGTTGATGAGTGTTTCACGGTTGTTTTCGTTGTTGTTCTGGAGTTGGTATGGTAAGAAAGTTTGCATCGGTAAGAGGGGAAGTGGGTACTTTCCAGTAGAGATAAATAAAGTTACTAATTTAGCCCAAGTTTTGAATTAAAGTAAGTGAGATAAATCAATTTGGAGTGAAGAAAAAGAGGGAGAAATCGAAATTAAAAGGGTAAAAGAGTAAAATAGAATAAATCAATCTCAACCCTTTATTTCTTGCATTGTTGGCCAAATCTCAACCACTACTTACCTTATCATCATATTTAATAGTAACCAAACTTTTACTCCTTATTATATATATATATATATATATATATATATATATATAATAAGGAGGAATGGTATTTTTACTGTTCAATAAGAAGATAACATAATTTGTGGTTAGGATGAAGTCAACTTTGAAGATTTATACCAATCCAAGGGCTCACAATGAGTGATATATTCGTAATTTATATGTTCAAATGGGGTAATTGTAAATGCGGAGGTGTAGTGTACACACCAACACATGCTGCTCAGTGAATTGCTGACAACATATCTCCTCTCTCTTCCTTTAATTTGAATTTCAGCCCCAAACATTAATTTCTTCCGCACACAAAGTATGAGAGAGTCAACAACTTTTCAAGCACAGGAACAACCCAAACATTACCTCCTCTCTTTCTCTGCACTCACCCACAAACCACAACCCACAACATCTCTCTCTCTTAAGCACACGGCACACGACTCTCTTTCTTTTAAGCACAAGCAAGTGAAATGATTCTGGATGTTACGAATGTTTTTTTTTCTTTATGTTCAATGTGGCTGTGGCTGTGGCTGTGATTCTGCTGTAAATAAATCGACTGTGGCTGTAAATCGACTGTGGATGTTACGAATCGATTTGCAGCAATTGATTCTACTGTTACGAACTGGGGGGGATAAACACACCTTGAACTCTAAAACCTACGAGTCCCCTCCTCAGTTATTCCCTTTCCCCAAACCCTTTCCCTCTCACTAAACCGCCTCCCCCTCCTCCTTTCTCCACCTCACCTCCTCCCCTCATCTTCTCTCATCCCCATCCACTCACAAACCCTATAGATCTCCATGGTGATATGTTCACCACGATCGTTCTGGCACCACGAAGTAGATCAATCAATTCGGCATTCGTTGAAGTTGTTTTTTGGGTTTAAATCATGTTTTTTGTAGTTTCAATCTGAGATTTGGATTTTTAGGTTTTGAATAGTTGATTTTTTCTGTGATGAACTAACCACATTATTGTATTGCTGTTACAACTGGATTTTTACACACGAAAGGTAATGACTTCTCTCTCATTATCTCTCACAGCTCTCCCTCACATGTGATTTCATTTCTTGGGTGTGTGTAATTCAAAAATGGTGTTTTCGATTTAACAAGTGTTCTTCCATGATCTTCTTTTACATGTTTGTTCACTTTTAGGGATTGTTGAGTTGCCGTGTTGTTCTTAATCCCTAGACTTTTGTATTTAGTAAGTTTAGTTGTGTTATTAAGAAACTTTTTTGAATATCATTTTGTTATTTGATGTCATTGTTGGGTTAAAGAAATCTTTGAAGATGGTGCCTATAAGATCTATGTATGGCTATGTATGTTCTTTTAACTATGGTAGAGGTAGAGAGAAACCATCTTGATTGTAAGAAACAATTAATGTTTGTTGCTTTAAAACATAGTACACTGCTTTAAAATTATCCGCGCTGTTGATTTATGTGTCAAAAGTATTTCTGCAAAGAGAATAGCTCTGCACAAATACTTTGTTTAATGCTGTGATTGTTTTATTTCTCTTTTGTTGTGTTTTTTCCTGTTTTTACCAAAAAAAAAAGAGAATAGCTCTGCAATATAAAGATACTAGACCTAGCTGATAATATGTGTCAAAAGTATATGTGTTGTTGATTTCTCAAAATAAGTAATATATATATAATAAAAGATGACACAGTTAAATAATAATATTGGGCTCAAAGGGTAAAAAGAGTTTACTCGATATATAATATCATGTATAGTATACATATATCAAGGCTGCCCAAGGAAGATATGTCAAAATCGAATGGGACACTCAAAAGATTGTAAATACGGACTGTTATGAATAGTAGAACAAAGTTATGTCCGGAGAATATATATATATATATATATATATATATATATATATATATATATATATATATATATATATATATATATATATATATATATATGTGTGTGTGTGTGTGTGTGTGTGTGTGTGTGTGTGTGTGTGTGAGAGAGAGAGAGAGAGAGAGAGAAATTTCATCCATATGTCATTTATTATGTACTGCCTTTGGTAGTCAAAATCTACACGGGTTCCAAGTTAGATGAAGGAAACACTAAACTGTAAACTCAGAGCTCTACTATGTCATGTAAAGCATTGAATTGTTTAAAAAAAATCTAATTAAAGATCATTTGTGAGATTTCATCAATATATCATTTATTATAACCGTACTTAACTATCCAAAGAAGTACACAAAGCTGATGGAAGTTTTGAATCGAAAGTTTGTTTACGACTCGAGGAGATAAATTAAGACTGTCGCTACGTGAGTCTATCCACGATGTATGGATGTATTATGTTTACGATTATAGATGTATAAACATCTTGCGGATTATTAAGGTTTATGAGGCTTAAAGTAATTACCATTTTATGAAATTATAGACATTGATTTTTCAAAATTAACTTAGTTTATCGTTTTACATGCCACTATTTATCATCTTTCTTTATTATTGTCAATTTTAATTCAATGAAAATGATCCGAGTGATCTTTTTTTTTCCTTTTTCAAGATAAAAATATGGGAAAATTATAATTTTATTATATGGGCACACGGCTCTAGGACATATCACGAAAAAAATCAATTTGACAAGATTTTATGACTTTAACAATACTTCACATGCCCCAAAGAAATGACTACTGACGACATCAATATTTGATATCTTACCTTTTGATTCCATCTTCCAAGATGGTTGTGTACTTTGATGTACTTTAACAATTATTCTATCTTTCTTAGCAAATCCACACACTAGGCACATGCCTCAATGCACATTGAAATGAATTTTAAAGTTTGATCTACTTCGATATTTTTCTTAGTGGCTATTAAACTTTTGAATTGGTATTCTCATAATTTAGACCAAATTAAAAGAACCAATTATATAGGGAAAAGATATTTCAGGATTTGGTGGCCAAGTAAAAGGGCTACCATACAAATTATTTTTTTAATTAAAAATGAATCAGACTAAAATAAACACAGACACATTACGATACATCATGAAAAAATGTTCTTTTCAGCTATCATGAATATTACCCAAGTCAAAGTGGCGCAATAAAAAATATTTTTTTAACAAAAATAAAATAAAATACGCACCATATAAATATTATTTTTTACCTATCTCGAATGCGATCCAAGTACACAATGTTTTTTAACAAAAAAAATGAATTCAATCAAAATAAACACAACTTGGTTATAGTTGATATTTTTGTTCTTCAAAAAGATGGATTGTCTCATCAACAAACGAAATTTTGCCCCATTTTTTTTAAAACTAATAAGTTCGTACCATAGGTTTTTTCAAAAATTATTTATATGGTGTGAACTACATACGACGTGTGGTCCTATAAATGGCGTACACTTTCGAAAATTAGCGTCGTGTTACACAACTTCGGAAATTATAACCATTATTTTTATAAAATTCCACTTTGTTTTTTCGGGGAACGATTTTTTTTTCGTTTTGCAATTACGTACTTTGGAAATTTTTGCCGTTTTGTGATTTGACTTTGGAAATTTTCGCCGTGCCTTTAGGCACGGGTATACACTAGTATATATATATAGCTAGGCTCTAATGCATACGCAACTTGCGAATTTAACTTGCGGACAGATTTTTGTGTATTTTTTAAAAATAACAAATAATCAAATTTCAACTAGATATTTTTTCTGTGGTATTTAAACATTTCAGGGGACCCATGTAAAAAAAAATCAGCTCAAAATAAAAATGTTTTACGATTTTTAAAAAAATCGGTCAAATATATGTTAATTTTAAAGAGCTTTAAAACTCACATATGTTTGACCAATTTTTTGAAAATAGAAAAACAATTCATTTTGAGTTGATTTTTTTATAGGGGCCCCTGGAATGTTTAAATACCATAGAAAAAAAAATAAAGTCGAAAAAAGTTTCTTTACTATTTTTAAAAAATATGAAAAAATCCGTTTGCATGTTGCGTCCGCATTAGAGCCGACTTGTATATATATATATATATATATATATATATATATATATATATATATATATATATACATGTGTGTGTGTGTGTGTGTGTGTGTGTGTTTCATCGTGTCGTTGTTGTGTCATGTCTTTATTTTTTAAGTTTGTTGTGTCGGCGTGTCCGTGCCGTGTCGAACACGACACCCGTATACGTGTCCGTGATTCATTGTTTCCTATGAGATACATGGTTAACATTGGTGATTCTTTCAACGGTGATACGTGTTTGAATTAATTGGGTACATTACATATATCACAAAATAAAATCATAATCAAATAGTAAATCAAATTAATGACATAAAATACTTCCAAAGGATATGAATTAGTTAACACAAACTAACATATCAATAATTTAACTAAAATTCATACAAACAAGTATACAAATATTCTCGTAAATTAATCATAAAACTATACTACAACAACTAGCTGACACTTAGGGTTTTCAATTGGCTCACCCCTAACCTCCTATCACCACTACAAATCAATCGAGTACAAAAATTAGATTAGCTCACTCGATCACATCATTTAGTTTGTCTTCTAGCATCATCAAAATATTATTAAAAATTTTAAGGTCAACCATGTACCACTGATTGAAGCAGTTGAAACACAAATAGAATAAATTAAATCCCAACTATTAAACACATAACTGAAATGAAATTGCTAAAATCAATATAATATCATCCGATTCAATAAAATTAATAATTGGTCCACTATTTAAATCAGTATGACACTACTCGTCCCCTGTTACACAATCTTCCAACCAATTCAATGAAGAACATAAACCCTTTTAACATGTAAGAATGCCATAAAAAATAAAAGTAGTTAACTAAAAAGAAATAATACCTTAGTAAAAAATTCAAATATGATTAACCAGTGACATGGTGTGACACCCCGCCTAATTAAATACCGGGCGATCACTCCTTTATTAAATTAAATCAAGGTAAACAGTTCGTTCATTCTCAGCATCACTGTCGATAAAAATAATTTTTCCAATTTAACACCCTAAATAATTAAGCTAAGTGTCAAAAACATTTTTCATACAAACTTCCAAATTTTAATTAAAGAAAAGATTTACTTATACAAAACAACATTTCTACAATATAGAATCACACCACGAAGAACTAAAATAAAACCATACATTCGTCAATCGAATGTCAACATAATAAAACCAAACATCATAAACTATCCTGAATAAATCCCATAAAACAATACTGGAATAACTGAAAATATAAAAATCCCAACAAGTAAATGAAATGATGAAAGGGCGACACGTGCCCAATAAATGAGAGTAATAAGAGTGGAGTCAATAACAGAAGCCGTCTACTCAAGTGACCTGCAACTTCCACCTAAGCTGCAGCTCGTTCTTCTCAAAGGATCCTAAGCAAGACGCCCCTGTGGCTGGGCACCTGAAAATATACATATATATACACAAGGGAGAGAGAGAGAGAGAAAGAAACGGGTCAAGGCCCGAAAGTGTGTTTGATTTTAAAAATATGTTAAGCAAGTATTTAAATTGATACAGGCCAATGCAACAACATATTAGTTCGTCTCTCTCTTAAGAAATACTCACCTCTCTTCTAATGTGCACACCTATCGCACTAGCTTTCCCCACGGTTTGTTTTAACATCTAACATACTCGTCTTTCCAAAAGCTTTAACTTAACTTAGCTTACCCGCAAGATTTACAAATTTACGACCTTATTTTAAAAGAATATTCCAAACAGTAACCAAGGACCTTCATTTTAACTTTTATAAAAACCCTAAGGTTTTACCGTGACATGTTATACTTTTCAAAACAAGTATTTAATAGTAAGAGTCCACACTATGTTCTACTTATCAACTTCAATAGACAGTTACAAGTGACATAATCTCATATATATATATATATATATATATATATATATATATATATATATATATATATATATATATATATATATATATATATATATATATTAACTACTCGTATAATATATATATATAACAGCACCCCGAATAAAACTATGGTGCGTGCATACTTCCACTATCCAAAGCCCCATATCACTCACATAAAGGGGAATACATTCGGAATCACTCTCGAATTGTATTAACATAAATACACAAACAATATTGAGGCGAAGCATAGATTCCAAGTCTCTAAGAGGGTAGCACATACCGGCGTCTCTTAGGACCGTCTGAACTATCACATCGATAGCCTGTACCAAGGACATCTATCTTCTAGGGTACAAGTCAATATCCCCCATAAAGGTCCCATCGAGATAAGACTTGTCCCAACGCGAAAACCTTAGGGATAGCAAGTAGCGTGGGTATGATTTTCACATGTATATAATATATGTACACATAATAATATAAATATACCAATGTCATATTAATATAGATTCTTCCCATCACCCGTAATTATACCGTTTATCCTTAATTTCACAATTATAGAATTACGTATAAGGTTTTATTCCTAACCTTAACTCGAAGGGTTTTCTCACTCATTACCTAACCCTCATGGATTATATCCTCGCAAAATCTGAAATTTAGTAAGTGACTTTATTTGATTCCAACGTAACTCTCTTACGCACCTCACCCTTAAATTTCATAAATATACCAACCTAAAGTACATATCCCATAAATACCATTCTCGTTGAAGATTAAAGGTTCTAACATTTCCATATATCCTACTGGTCCTCAATATCTCCCAAATCATTTTATTTATAATGCCCAAGAAATATTCCACGGTAAATTAATTCAACTAATTAAACAAGGGGAAAAAGTTTGTCAGGAGGGGTCGATCGATCGACGTCTGGGACTCGATCGATCGAACCTTCGATCGATCGACGCTCTAGGTTCGATCGATCGATCAAACAGGTATTTCGATTTCTGCAGAAGTGCAGTTACGGGTTTGACTAATATTCTTCATTCAAATCCATAATTTCCAACACTAATCGTCCCAAAACTTATACTACAATCATGGTAATATATTTCCAGATGTTTCTAACGTTAAGCATGCATATAACCATCATTAAACATGATTAAACAACCTAAAATCTCATCTAATCATCAAGAACCCTAAGTTTTCTTAACTTTTGTTCTAAACAATTTTCTCCAGAATTTCCTTCTAACATAACATCACAAATTCGTGGGTTGATCATCTACTTCACATATTATTTTCAGAATATGGTTATAACGATTTCTACATGCAAATCCCTATCAAAAATTGGGGTCTTCTTCCTCTAATTATACTCCTAATCATTCCTACACAAATATGATTATTGCACCAACGAAAATACGCAAGTTAAACACTTGCCAAGGATTTCAGAGGTCTGGTTTCCTGCTAATATTGGTGTGGTTGCGTTCTCCTCCTCGCGATCTATGCGTTTGTGGTGACGGTGGTGCAATCGGTGGTGTTTTGGGCCTTCAATCACCTTGAGAGCTCTCTCCTCTCTTCTCCAATGGCCGTTCTAGGGTTCTGAATGTTCTAACCCTAAAAGGCTGACTTAAATGGCTGCTAAGGATGGCTGAAATTCGTGGGTTTAATTACCCTATTTTGTAAAATGACCAAAATGCCCTCCCGGGTCACTAATTAGGCCTAAAAACACCCTGAGGCCCGAACTAAACCCCCGGGTACACTTTTCTGACTATCTCAACCCTTCCGAACGCGTTGGCGCACTCAAAATGACCATACAGACAACTTATAAAATATTCCCCTTTTAATTAACATAATTAGTCCCGACGTGACATGGGCAATTCCCGACTTAAATTTCCGAAATAGTTATTTAATTTACTTATGACATTCAATATAACAAATATAATATATTAATATGCTCATTAGTAATATTCAACAAGTTTCCCATAATTATTAACTCTAGTCACGTTAATAATTATAACATAATTAATTTCCGAATTTTTATTAAATAAATCATCACATTAAATTTAATAAATCCCCAAATTAAATATAGCATAAAAATACGGAGTATTACATACTTCCCCCCTAATAACGGAATTTCGTCCCGAAATTTGGAAAATAAGGTATACCTGGTAAAAATAACTCTGGATATCTCTCGCGCATATCTGCCTCACGCTCCCAAGTGGATTCCTCCACATTATGATGCTCCCACTAGACTCGCACAAGTGGAACTACTTTCAACCTCAATCTCCTCTCACTATAGTCTAGAATAGCCACTGGTCTCTCTTCGTAAGAGCTATCCGACTGTAAGTCAATCTCATCTATCGCAATGTGCGTATGGGCCATATCATCCCGAAGATATCGTCTCAGCGACGAGATGTGGAATACATCGTGGATGCAATGTAAATGTTCTGGCAATCCCAACCTATATGCTACCGGCCCAATCCTCTCGATGATGGGAAATGGTCCTACGTACCTCGGAGCCAACTTCCCCTTCTTCCCGAACCTCATCACTCCTTTCATAGGAGATACACGCAACAACACTTGATCTCCCACATTAAACTCCCGAAAGAACCGTTTCGCATCGGCGTAGCTCTTCTGCCTGTCTTGGGCTACCCGAATACGACTCCTGATTATCTCAATCCTCGCGGAGGTCTCCTGAATCACTTCTGGCCCTAATAACTTGTTATCCCCCACCTCGAGCCAACAAGTTGGAGAACGACAAGGCCTGCCGTACAAAGCTTCAAATGGAGCCATGCCAATCGTAAACTGATAGGAGTTATTATAAGCAAACTCTACCAGTGGAAGGTGTGGCTCCCAACCTCTTTCGAAATCGAGAACACACATGCGTAGCATATCTTCCAACATCTTATTAGTACACTCTGCCTGTCCATCTGTCTGTGGGTGGTAAGTTGAACTCAGTCTCAACTCTGTACCCATAGCCTCCTGAAAGCTTTCCCAGAAACGTGACACAAAAATCTTGTCTCTATCTGATACAATATTCAGGGGCACCCCATGTAATCTGACAATCTCAGCGATGAACAACTGGGCATACTGACCCGTGGTATAATCTGTGCTCACTGGCAGAAAATGAGCCACCTTGGTCAAACGGTCTACAATCACCCAGATAGAATCGTGGCCCCTCTGTGATGTAGGCAACCCGGTAATGAAATCCATGGAAATACTTTCCCACTTCCACGCGGGTACTTCTAATGGCTGAAGTAATCCTGACGGTTTCTGGTGGTCCACCTTCACTAGCTGGCAAGTAGAACACTTGGACACAAATTCAGCGATGTCCTTCTTCATCCCACTCCACCAGTACTGTCGTCTCATGTCTTGGTACATCTTATCGCCTCCCGGATGTACTGCAAATCGGGACCCATGAGAATGAGTCATCACTTCATGACGTAGCTCCGCTCCTTCTGGGACCACTAATCTCCCATTAAACCGCAACCCTCCATCCGAACTAACAGAATAGGACTCAGCACCCTCGGCTAGAAGTCGTACAATCTGCTCCTGACAAAACGGGTCTGTGGTCTGTGCCTGTATCACCCTCGTAACAATCTCGGGTGTGACTGACATCACGGATATAAAAGAACGTGCTACTGCGTCCTGGTGACCCAACTCCTTCCACTTTGCTTTCCAGATGTCCGCTACATCGTCAACCGATCTACGGCTCAATGCATCAGCAACTACGTTGGCTTTCCCCCGGATGATACTGTATATCGAACTGGTAATCTTTCACAAACTCTAACCATCTGCGCTGACGCATATTCAGCTCTCGCTGAATGAACAGGTACTGCAGTGACTTATGGTCTGTGAACAAACGGAATTTCTCGCCCAATAAATAGTGCCTCCAAATTCTCAATGCAAAGACGACCGCAGCTAACTCCAGGTCGTGGGTGGGGTAATTCTTCTCATGCGGCTTAAGCTTGCGGGAAGCAAAAGCTATAGCCTTCTCCTCCTGCTGAAGTACTCCCCCAAGTCCTCGTAAGGACGCATTTGTGTAAACTAGGTACTCTACACCCGGCTTCGGTAAAGCAAGGACTGGTGCCGAAGTAAGCTTGTCCTTCAGCTCGTTGAAAGCCAACGGACAAGCGTCATCCCAGACATATGGTACCCCCTTGCGAGTCAGATTCGTCAATGGACCCGCTATTTTGGAGAATCCCCGAATGAACCTCCTGTAGTATCCGGCTAACCCCAAGAAACTACGCAGTTCCGTCGGTGTCGTGGGCTTCCCCCACTCCCCCACCGCTGACACTTTGCTCGGGTCAACTGCTATCCCTTGCTCAGAAACAACATGGCCCAAGAATTGTACCTCTCGCAACCAGAATCCACACTTCTCGTACTTAGCATACAACTGATGCTCTCGTAGAGTCTGAAGAACCTGCCTCAAGTGTTCGGCATGCTCCTCCTCGGAGTGTGAATATATCAAAATATCATCTATGAAGACGATGACGAACGGATCCAAGAACTCTCTGAATACTCGGTTCATCAAGTCCATGAAAATGGCTGGGGCATTTGTGAGTCCGAACGGCATCACTCTGAATTCATAGGACCCATATCTCGACAAGAAGGCAGTCTTTGAAACATCCTGCTCTCTAATTCGTAACTGATGGTACCCCGACCTCAGATCTATCTTCGAAAAGAAAGTTGCTCCCCTTAACTGGTTGAATAGATCATCTATTCGAGGCAACGGATACTTATTCCGTATCGTGACCTTGTTCAACTCCCGGTAGTCCACGCACAATCTCAGTGAACCATCTCTCTTCTTTACAAATAAGACTGGAGCGCCCCAAGGTGAGGTACTCCTACGAATGAAGCCCTGACCTAATAGCTGCTCAATCTGATCTCGTAGCTCTCGCATCTCTGCCGGAGCCATACGGTACGGTGCGCGTGCTATAGGTCTCGTATCCGACAATAAATCTATAACGAAGTCTATCTCACGACTGGGCGGTAGGCCTGGTATCTCCTGAAACACATCGGAATACTCCCTAACAACTGGGATCAAATCCAAAGGAATCACAACCTCCTTAGAGGTATCCTCCTCAATGTAATATAAATGAGAGGTCGAACCTCCCTCTGGGCGAGGCATCGCCACTATAAACATCTCTTGCCCCGGAATGGCAAAAACAATGCTCCCACCGAAGCAATCAATCGTGGCTCTATAAGATGCGAGCGAATCCATACCAATGATCACATCATGCTCGTGCATGTCTAAGACTAGCATGTATGCAGGCAATACCAAGCTACCAATCTCTACCCCTACTCCTCGGCATATAAAGAATATAAGTGACCCACTCCCCAGTGGTGAGTCGACACACGTCACGGTGCTCTCTGCTGTGGCTAACAACCCTAAGGACTTCGCAAAATGCGTAGCTATAAAACAATGCGTTGCCCCCGTATCAAACAAAACTTTACCCATAGTACCATGGATAGGAAACATACCCTCAATCGTGGGTGGTGCCTGTGGAGCTGCTGCCTGGTGGACGTTATAGACACGTCCATACTACAATTGCCCCTGCTGCACTGGAGCTGCTGGAATGGCTGGTAGGGCTGGCACCTGGGCTGGAGCTGGAAGGGCAGGTGGAAAAAGTGGTCTCTGTGGCTCATTACGGGCTCCCTGCTGCTGTGGGGCCCTATCGCCCTCTGGGCAATCCTGGCGCCTATGGCCATGTTTTCCGCACCCAAAGCATCTGCCTTTGAAATTACCGCCCCTCTGACCCTGCTGTCCACGGCCCTGCTGGCCGTTACCTCCTCGCCACTAGCCCTGTTGGCCCTGATGTGCACGCTGTTGGCCTTGCTGGCCCTGCTGCTGTCCCTGCGGTCGGTGTTGGCCCTGCTGGCCCTGCTGATTAGACTGACCCTGATGGCCCTTCCTGAATCCTCCGAATCCCTGCCTAGAATCACCTGAACGGAATCGCTTAGCAGGGTCCCCCTGATGGGAACTCTGCTCGTGCTGACGAGTCTGTCCATGAGTTGGTGCCCCACCGGCACTATTACCCCCGGTCCTGCCCTGCTGGCTGGACTCTCCTGCTCTCTTTCTTCCCTAAAAATGGAAGCAATGATCCTGGCAATGTAGTAACGCTGCATTGAGTACGTCAGTGAAAGTACTCAGGGATAGATTTCCAATAAGGTGCTGACGGATCCTCCAAGCTAACCCGTCGACGAACAGCAAAATCTTCTTGCCCTCAGTGGGTGCCTAATCCGGCACAATAGTGAGAAGTCTCGTGAACTCCTCCTCATACTCAGCTACAGTAAGGTTCTCCTGCTTCAGATTTAATAATTTCTGCCTCATCTCAGTCTGCACTGCGGGTGGAAAATACTTGCGGTCAAACCGCTCCTAGAAGAACTGAATAGGGATCGTGTCCCTCTCCTCCAAAGTAGTAGTGGACTCCCACCACTGTAATGCGGCTCCCACCAGCTTGAAAGAAGCCAATAACTGCTTTTGTACTTCGGTGCACTCATACATGCGAAGATGCCGCTAGATGTCTTTCTTCCAATGGCTAACCGTGACAATGTCGGAGCTACCGGAGAACTCAGGGGGATGTGCTTTCTGAAAAGCATCCTGAACCCTCTCCCATGAAGATGGAAGCTGTGCTGGTACTGGCGCCACTGCCTGGACCTGGGGTGGAGCCTGCTGAATCACCGCTATCGCGGCATTCACCGCCTGAGCAATAATAGCGGCTACTTCATTCGCATTCATTGTGCCTGGTGCCGGAGCTGCTGGCTACTCGGCTTGGGCACGCCTATCTTTCGGAGCACGTCTCGGAGGCATCTGAAACGTGAACAAGTTTATTAGTCTACAGTTATCAACAAATCTCGAATAGCTGAAGACTTAAACGTAAAAGCAAGAATACAACAGTTCTAAAAATAGGGCTCTATAGAAATAACGTTAAGCTGAAAGCGAAATAAGCCGTACAGATCCTATGGACACTAGAACCTGATGCTCTGATACCACCTGTGACACCCCGCCTAATTAAATACCGGGCGATCACTCCTTTATTAAATTAAATCAAGGTAAACAGTTGGTTCATTCTCAGCATCACTGTCGATAAAAATAATTTTTCCAATTTAACACCCTAAATAATTAAGCTAAGTGTCAAAAACATTTTTCATACAAACTTCCAAATTTTAATTAAAGAAAAGATTTACTTATACAAAACAACATTTCTACAATATAGAATCACACCACGAAGAACTAAAATAAAACCATACATTCGTCAATCGAATGTCAACATAATAAAACCAAACATCATAAACTATCCTGAATAAATCCCATAAAACAATACTGGAATAACTGAAAATATAAAAATCCCAACAAGTAAATGAAATGATGAAAGGGCGACACGTGCCCAATAAATGAGAGTAATAAGAGTGGAGTCAATAACAGAAGCCGTCTACTCAAGTGACCTGCAACTTCCACCTAAGCTGCAGCTCGTTCTTCTCAAAGGATCCTAAGCAAGACGCCCCTGTGGCTGGGCACCTGAAAATATACATATATACACAAGGGAGAGAGAGAGAGAAAGAAACAGGTCAGGGCCCGAAAGTGTGTTTGATTTTTAAAATACGTTAAGCAAGTATTTAAATTGATACAGGCCAATGCAACAACATATTAGTTCGTCTCTCTCTTGAGAAATACTCACCTCTCTTCTAATGTGCACACCTATCGCACTAGCTTTCCCCACGGTTTGTTTTAACATCTAACATACTCGTCTTTCCAAAAGCTTTAACTTAACTTAGCTTACCCGCAAGATTTACAAATTTACGACCTTATTTTAAAAGAATATTCCAAACAGTAACCAAGGACCTTCATTTTAAATTTTATAAAAACCCTAAGGTTTTACCCTGACATGTTATACTTTTTCAAAACAAGTATTTAATAGTAAGAGTCCACACTATGTTCTACTTATCAACTTCAATAGACAGTTACAAGTGACATAATCTCATATATATATATATATATATATATTAACTACTCGTATAATATATATATAACAGCACCCCGAATAAAACTATGGTGCATGCATACTTCCACTATCCAAAGCCCCATATCACTCGCATAAAGGGGAATACATTCGGAATCACTCTCGAATTGTATTAACATAAATACACAAACAATATTGAGGCGAAGCATAGATTCCAAGTCTCTAAGATGGTAGCACATACCGGCGTCTCTTAGGACCGTGTGAACTATCACATCGATAGCCTGTACCAAGGACATCTATCTTCTAGGGTACAAGTCAATATCCCCCATAAAGGTCCCATCGAGATAAGACTTGTCCCAACGCGGAAACCTCAGGGATAGCAAGTAGCGTGGGTATGATTTTCACATGTATATAATATATGTACACACAATCATATAAATATACCAATGTCATATTAATATAGATTCTTCCCATCACCCGTAATTATACCGTTTATCCTTAATTTCACAATTATAGAATTACGTATAAGGTTTTATTCCTAACCTTAACTCGAAGGGTTTTCTCACTCATTACCTAACCCTCATGGATTATATCCTCGCAAAATCTGAAATTCAGTAAATGACTTTATTTGATTCCAACGTAACTCTCTTACGCACCTCACCCTTAAATTTCATAAATCTACCAACCTAAAGTACATATCCCATAAATACCATTCTCGTTGAAGATTAAAGGTTCTAACATTTCCATATATCCTACCGGTCCTCAATATCTCCCAAATCATTTTATTTATAATGCCCAAGAAATATTCCACGGTAAATTAATTCAACTAATTAAACAAGGGGAAAAAGTTTGTCAGGAGGGGTCGATCGATCGACGTCTGGGGCTCGATCGATCGAACCTTCGATCGATCGACGCTCTAGGTTCGATCGATCGATCAAACAGGTATTTCGATTTCTGCAGAAGTGCAGTTACGGGTTTGACTAATATTCTTCATTCAAATCCATAATTTCCAACACTAATCGTCCCAAAACTTATACTACAATCATGGTAATATATTTCCAGATGTTTCAAACGTTAAGCATGCATATAACCATCATTAAACATGATTAAACAACCTAAAATCTCATCTAATCATCAAGAACCCTAAGTTTTCTTGACTTTTGTTCTAAACAGTTTTCTCCAGAATTTCCTTCTAACATAACATCACAAATTCGTGGGTTGATCATCTACTTCACATATTATTTTCAGAATATGGTTATAACGATTTCTACATGCAAATCCCTATCAAAAATTGGGGTCTTCTTCCTTTAATTATACTCCTAATCATTCCTACACTAATATGATTATTGCACCAACGAAAATACGCAAGTTAAACACTTGCCTGGGATTTCAGAGGTCTGGTTTCCTGCTGATATTGGTGTGGTTGCGTTCTCCTCCTCGCAATCTACGCGTTGGTGGTGACGGTGGTGCAATCGGTGGTGTTTTGGGCCTTCAATCACCTTGAGAGCTCTCTCCTCTCTTCTCCAATGGTCGTTCTAGGGTTCTTAATGTTCTAACCCTAAAAGGCTGACTTAAATGGCCGCTAAGGATGGCTGAAATTCGTGGGTTTAATTACCCTATTTTGTAAAATGACCAAAATGCCCTCCCGGGTCACTAATTAGGCCTAAAAACACCCCGGGTACACTTTTCTGACTATCTCGACCCTTCCGGACGCGTTGGCGCACTCAAAACGACCATACGGACAACTTATAAAATATTCCCTTTTTAATTAACATAATTAGTCCCGACGTGACACGGGCACGTCCCGACTTAAATTTTCGTAATAGTTATTTAATTTACTTATGACATTCAATATAACCAATATAATATATTACTATGCTCATTAGTAATATTCAACAAGTTTCCCATATTTACTAACTCTAGTCACGTTAATAATTATAACATAATTAATTTCCGGATTTTTATTAAATAAATCATCACATTAAATTTAATAAATCCCCAAATTAAATATAGCATAAAAATACGGGGTATTACACATGGGAGATGGAGAGGGCAGTGCTAGGGCTAGATAGGCTAGGTCTAGAGTATCTGGGGCTTGGTCGACGAACGTGCAAGGGAAAATAAGGAGAAAGTGGTTGGGTCTTTTTTTTCTTTTCTTTTCTTTGGCTCTTTTGGTGATAGAATAAGTGGGAGAGTATAACTTATCAGGAGGGAATCAAATTTACTTATAAAAAAAAAAGGGAACCAAATTCCTTTTAGCCGTTTCATAAGGTATACATTTTGAGACGGGTACTAGTTTGCCTTCTTTTTTTGTAGTACTTTTTGAGACGGGTAGCAAAAAGTGTATCAGAAAGAGTCATTTTTAAGATGGCTTTTTTTACCCATCTCAAAAAGTGAGTTTTAGAGACCCAAATTCTAACCGTCCTAAAAAGTTCGGTCTTAAAAAGTACTTGTTTTGTAGTGATAATAAAAAAATTTAACTTTTTATTTAGAACATGTGCCCATAATTGAAATATCGAAACGTTTTATTTAGGGTGTTCTTATTTACACCCTCATATTCTATTTACATTCCCCAATTGAGAAAAACATAGTTTTATATAATGAATTTAAAAAAATACGATTCTTTCCCTTTTATTGCCCACTGATCCGTTCACACATATAACTCAAGATATTTACTCAACGCAAACACTCTACTACTGATTCACGATCCATTTTAACAGTCTAAAACAAAATACCTTGTTCAAAAAATAAAAAAAACGAAATTTTTATATGGATCTGAACAATTAGTTTTGATATCGTATCTGTATCTTGTTCTTTGGCCATTTGTGCAATTTTTGAAGAGGTAAATGATGTCTTTGTCCCCAAAAACGTAACAAATGAAATTACATCATTTCCTTGCTTCTTTCATCATATGGAATAGATTATATTAAAAATTTATAAACCCTATCATAGTTGTTATCACAACACCTTTTAAAAGTACTAATTAATATTAATATGGAATGTAATTTGGGGGAAAATAGAAAGAAATCCTTCCAACCAACCAATATTCATCGTTGCACTTTCTGTCGATTTTATTTTCGACAAAGAAACTTGGGTTTCCTAATTTGTTAGTTGGGAAAAAATAGTAGATGATGCCGATTTTTTCATCCCCCATTTCATGGGTGATATAAATGGGTCTCAGTCCATCTGTGTGGGTTTGCATGTGGTCTGGGGTTAAAAACAAAAAACAAATGGTTTATATAAAAGCACCTAAAGAAAATTTTACAAAATATTCCATTAAGTAAACAACATAATACACAAATACTGCAAAATAAAATAAAAGAAACAACAACTAACGTAACAATTGAAGATGCAATACTACTCTAAACTAATAGATTATGTTGTTCCACTACTCTAAACTAATAGATTATGTTGTTCCACTAATGCACACACATACACGAATGTTAATGATAATTTAAAATTGTAAGCATGTATTGGAAATCTATAATCTTCTAAGTTTCATGCCTAAAATTGTAAGAAAATATTTACTACACAACCTCTTTCTCCGATAATATATTGAAAACCAAACAAATTGGACAAATCATCCCATATTAGAATAGTAGTAGTGGAAGTATTATGCATTGAATGCATCTTCATCTGACATGTAATCTCCAGTATAAATTTGAAGCACATCAACATTAAAAAGAACCACCTGCTACACCATTTAAATCGAGCTTGGTCTCGAACCTGCCCATCCAAAAAATGACCCTATATCCACCGAAAATCGAAGGCATCAACAACCCTATGGAAATCGAAGCCATTAACAACCCTACAGAAATTGAAGCCACCTGCTACACCATTTAAACCCTCTCTTTATCCGCCCAGACATGTAAACCCACATTCAAAACCTGAAGCTAACCCAATCCCTACCTCCGATCCAAAGACCCACATACTCAGATACCCATCGAATCCCATGTTCGATCCACCATTAAAAATACCATCTTTAACCCGTTCTCAATCAACCTGGAGGAGTTAAGAAAGAGAGAGAGAGAGAGATAGAGAGAGAGAGAGAGAGAGAGAGAGAGAGCACGAGAAAGAAAGTGAGAGAGCCAAATTAGGAGGAAAGTCAGCGGGAGAGAAAAAGCGTTGAGGTGAGTATTCTTTTTTTAGTTTATTTATATTTTAATAAAGTGTGTTCAATTTTGGCACAATTTTGAACAGTGCCAAATTTTGGCACGGTTTCAAAGTGTGCCAGATTGTTATTAAACCGTGCCAGAATTTATCACAGTTTTAAGCATATCAAGGTGTGTCAAATTGTTGTTTTTGATGTAGTGTAAATGGGCTACTTGGGATGCGATGGGTTCATCAGGGGGAGTGATTATCATGTGGAACTCCACGATTGTCGATTTGGTAGAAAGTTTGGAGGGTTCTTGGTCCTTGTCGTGTTTATTCAAGAACATTGAAGATGGGTTTTTATGGAGTTTCTCCGGGATTTATGGGTCGGTGTAGGACTATGATAGATGGGAATTGTGGGAGGATTTTCCAGGTGTGAGTAGGGTGTGCGAGGTCCCTTTGTGTTTAGGGGGGACTTCAATGTTGTTCGGTTCGCAAGGGAAAAAAGGAGGGGTGGTAGGACCGACATATACATGAGATATTTCTTGAACTTTATTGACGAGATGGAGTTGATGGATTTATCGTTAGAAGGTGGCTTATTTACTTGGTTCAGTTTTAGAGATAACTTGTCTATGTCAAGGCTGGATCGATTTTTTATTTCTCAGCGGTGGGAGGAGAACTTCCCAGGAGCGATTCATTCTTGTTTGCCTAGGGTGACTTCGTATCACTGCCCTGTCCTTTTAGAGTGTGGGGGCCTAGATGGAGGGTCATGTCCCTTTTAGATTTGAGAGTATGTGGCTTAAGGATACTGATTTTGTGGACATAGTTAGATCTTAGTGGTTGGGGTATGAGGTACAGGGTAATATAAGCTTTAGATTGACCGCTAAGATGGGAGTACTTAAGGAGGATTTAAAGAGATGGAACATAGAGTTTTTTGGAAATATAGGTTTGACTAAAGAGATATTTATGGATGAGGTTTCGGTGTTTAGATGAGAAGGGATAGAGGTTCAATCTTTTGGTGGAAGAGAAAAGAGTTAGGGAGGTTAACAAAGTGGAGATCGTGAATATGATTATTCAGGAAGAGATCAGTTGTAGGCAGAAATCTAGGGTGTTGGATTAAAATAGGGGGATTTGAATACCATGTTTTTCCATAGTGTTGCCAGCTCTCGGAGGCACGGAAATCACATTAGGAAAATCACTAGGGGAGAGGTGTTTAAAGATGAGAGAGAGGTGAGGGAGGCCATTTTTTATTTTACGAGGATTTATTTAGGGAAGAGGAGGAGTGGAGGTCCTCTCATGATGGTGCCAAGTTCGCGATTATTTCTACATCCAAAGATGAAGGTATCAAGGGTATCTTCACTGAAGAGGAGGTGGTGCTGGCTCTTAAGTCGATGAGTGGGTCTAAGGTTCCTAGTCCTGATGGTTTTTTGATGGCCTTCTTTCAGTAGCGTTGGGCCATTATCAGGTATGATGTGATGGAATTCTTTAATGAGTTTCATAACAGGGGCTACTTTGTGCCCAGGATAAATGAGACTATCATTACTTTGATCTCCAAAAAAAGGGCTATTTTGATATCAGAGATTTCAGGCCCATAAGTTTGATTGGGAGGGTCTATAAGATTCTCGCCAAGGTATTGTCGGCTACGTGCAGGAAGGTCATTGACCCTCTAATTTATGAGTCTCAAAATGATTTTGTAGGATGTAAGAAGATTCTCAATGTAGTCTTGGTGGCGAATGAATGCATGAAATTCATATTTAGGATAGGGATTGATGGATTAGTTTGTAAAATCAACATTGAGAAGGCGTATAACCATGTGAATTGGAATTTTCTTTTGTACATTTTGAGGAGGATGGGGTTCGGTCATCGGTGGTGTCAGTGGACGAGGGGATGTATTTCAACTACCAGGTTCTCAGTTCTGATTAATGGGGTGCCAGAGGGATTTTTTTTCAAGTTCTCATGCCCTCCGATAAGGAGACCCGTTATCCCATTTCCTGTTTCTCTTGGTTATAGAGGCATTTAGTCGAATGATGGGAAAGGTGGTCGAGACTGGGTGGATCAGGGTTTCACCTTAGGGACTTCAGATCCTAACAGGGTAATGGTTACTCACCTTCTGTGTGCGGATGATGCGATTGTCTTCTGTGATGATGATTGAAGGGAATTTTCATGCTCTGCGGCTATTCATTATTTGTTTTGAGGTGGTGTCGAGTCTTAGGATCAATGCGGGGAAGTGTGAGTTAATTCCGATTGGGGGAGAGGGCATTGTTGAGGATTTAGTGGGTATCTTTGGTTGTAGGTTTGGTTCTTTACCTATTTCTTTTCTTTTTTTACCTCTTGGTGCTAACTATAAGTCTGTTGTGATCTCGAACCTGGTGGTTGAAAGAATGCGTAGGGGGTTGGTGCATTGGAAGTATGGATTCCTCTCGAAAGAAGGGAGACTGACTCTAACGAAGAGTTCTTTGTCCAGCCTGCCTACTTACTTCATGTCCATACTACCTTTTCCTGCCACAGTTGGTTAAAAAATGGAGAAGCTCATGAGGGAAATTACGTGGAGAGGCACTGAGGATGGTTTTAAACACTACCTTGTTGGTTGGGAGGAGGTCTGCAAGCCCATTAAGGAGGGGGGTGAGAAATTTGGTAAATATGAATAAAGCTTTGTTAAGGAAGTAGTTGTGGAGGTTTCCTTAGTATGATCATAGGTTATGCAGAAGATTTGTAGGAGCTAGAGGAGGTAGCACTCAGTGGGGTTGGGGGCCGAGGGTCAGGACATTTGCGCATGTCATGGGTTTATGGAAGCATATAGCGTGTATGCGGGTGGATTTTTCTAGTCATACAAAGTTTATTTGGGGTATAGGTAACAAGATCATATTCTGGAAGGATAGGTGGGGAAAACATGGGTCCTTACATGAGCTTTTTTTCGGGATGTTCAACCTTGGAGGGGATAAGGATGGGTTGGTGACTGACCACATTATGATTAGCGGGGAAGGGGTGACATGGAATCCACATTTTATAAGAAGGTTATGTGAATGGAGCTTCAAGAGGAGGACATGTTCTATGTGTGGTTGGGTTTGGCCCCTCGTCCGACGGTTATGGAGGATTCCGTGATGTGGAAGGGGGGGGGGGGGGTTCGGGGGTGTTCTCGGTCAGAAGCAGCTTTTTACATTTGAGCGGATGTGGGAATCTCAGATCCTTATTCCCTTGGAAGAACATTTGTAAGGTTAAACTGTTGTCTAAGGTCAGATGCTTTGTGTGGACATCGGCTAGACAAGCCATCCTAACGCTCAAGGGTCTACAGAAGAGACACTTTCGTCTAGCTAGTCATTGTTGGTCATATAAGGAAGATGAGGAGAAGACACTGTAAAGTGACCAGAGGTTTGTGGGGCATCTTGCTTTACCTTTCTAGGACTACTGAGGTTATGACCGAGTCTGTGAGGGAGCTCTTAAAGGGGTGGAGACCCCCGTGGGGGTGGCGGGATGGAAAGTGCGTGTGGAGAACGGTCATCCAATGTATTTTTTGGACGATATGGAAGGAAAGGAATGTGAGATGCTTTGATGGCATCGAGACTGTGCCTTTGAAACTTCGTTATCTATTTTTGAGCACTCTACTTAGTTGGTATAAGGATAGTATTATCGTGAAGACTCATGATTTTCTTGAGTTTGTCGAGGTACTCCATTCTGCATTGTAGTATGGGTTTCTATTTGTAGGGGTCTGTTTGTTTTTGTTCTTTCAATTAATTTTTGTTTCTTTGTATACTTACTGTATACGGGCTCTCTCCTTTAGCGATGGTTTTTATTATATCATTTATTTACAAAAAAATGAAAAAAAAAATACATAGAAACAAAATTTGAGGCAAGTAAATTTAACCCATGATTAAATGGGTTGAAAATCCAACCAAAGCAATCTGTAATGCCGAATCGTAAGTAAATAGTTTTTGCGTATGGAGAAAAAGTTTCCAATGGTTTGTCAGGAAGAAAGTAATCATACGAGGTTTATTTGATACTATGTTTTTAGAAAGAGAGGATAGCCGTGTTAGAATTTATGGGTTTTAATTAAGTTGATAAAATCAGGTTTTGATCAATTTAATATGGGATTCACACGTCTACCGAAATGGTTCGAAGTGGTAGCACCTTCTTCTCTATGAGAAGCATAACATGATATACTCACATGCATAAACTCATAAATTTATTAGCGAAATTGTAGCTCAAAGTAACAACTTTGATCATAAAATTTGGTGGAGGTGTTATCTTAAATCTCTTGTCCCACCTAGGAAGAATCAAATAAATGGGTGTAGTATAATATAATCAATTTCGGCTTAAATGTTTGGTGTCTATTGGGTCTCTTTGTATGAGGGAGGATTAAATGGGCTTAGTTGACTTCTAAACCTGCGCGCGTCGCCATCGCCCGACTACGCGATCTGGCTTGTGGGCCTTGGGCTAAGTATAGACTTTTTGAGGAAATTTTTATTGTCCATTGTTTTATTTTTTGATCCATTGTTGTTATTTTATATTTCATTTTTCTAGCCCATTATTTAATTCCTTTTTATTTTATTTTATTTCCTGAACAGTCAATTAAAATGTTAATTTCGATTTTTTAATTTTCAACAGTTGGTGATCGTTGGGTTTGGTCTTAACCGAATTTAATCGCCACTTATTTTATATAAATAAGTGGTCTTCCCTGTCATTTTAAGGAGCTCAAAAACAGTTAAAAATAAGGGGCTGTCTTGTTTTTTTCCATGAATAAGGAGAGTTCTACATGGTTGGTTCACCAGTGGCTTACAAAATGAAGTATTGCCTTCACAAGTCAGATTGTTGTATCTTGGAAGACGTTTGCGAGTGAGTCCGTAGAGCACAAGTGCGTGAAAAAAATCGTTTCAAGGTCAAAGTGTTTAACACTTGCCTCAATCAAAATTTAGGCATTGCTTATATGCCTTTGAATTTCATATAAATACCAGATTATTATGGATGTTTTAATTTTTGTTTACATATTTTGTAAATATATTTATAATCATTGTGAATAACAATCCTAAGACAATTTCTTTTTGTTATTCTGATATGAATTCACATTTATTGCAAAAACACACTATGTGTCACATATATCGCTCCCCAAAAATTGGTATGAGAGGCTTTGGTTTAGATTAATCATCCATTGGAAAGATCCATGTTGTCATAGAAACAAATCCCTAGTTTTGCGTGTTGTGAGAATGGTGTATCTTTGTGTATGACTCAGTACTAACATCATTTTGTAGCGATTCTTCATATATAACCCTTCCACCATAGTCACAAATTTATTTTCTGTGTGAATTGCCGATACGGTAATTTATCCATATTTATTTTTCGCCTCTTAATTCGATATAGTTAGCATAATAATGTTTTTTAATTATTTCACTTTAAATGTTATTGAAGCCGCTGGAGTGGGGTTGTAATGTATCATGTATGAATATTGGATTATACTTTTATTAAATAAATTTATAGACCGTGTTTAAAGACTATACATTGAAATTTAAAAGCGAACGTTTTAAGGGAATAGTGATTTTTATTGTAAAATTTTATTTTGAACTTAATCGTGTTATTTTCTGAATTAAATGTGACAAGAGTCGGTTTAATTTGAGTTATAAAATTGGGAATGATGATTTCAAATTGTTGCATAGTATTAGTTAAACATTATAAATGAATCCAATGTCCTAGTTTTATCGCATACTAGTTTACATATTTTATAGTCGCACTATTTATTTGTGTTAGCTTAGTTTAAAATTTCAGGTCCTCTCTAAAATTATCTCATCTCGTTGGAAAGTCAGAATTATTTTGAATGAAAAAAATTGATAAATCTTCGTTGGTTTGACCCGTACTTACACTCTCTATTCTATAATAGCCCGTGCACTTGTGGTATTTTATAAATTGACAAACCATACACTATTACACTTGTATCGCAACTAATCTAGTAGGATGTTAAGGCCCTGTCTTGGTTATGAGGATTTCAATAGTACTAGAACCAGAATTCTAATCTCCTACTGATGAATCTAAAGTCGTATTAGTGGAATTCCTACTGAGTTCTATTAACAAAAATTAATATGAAATAATATATTTAAACAACTACAAAGAATTCTCGTAACCATTATAATTATTTCAAACTGAAATGGCACACCTTTCCTTAAAGGTAACCATCATACATGGTTTTAAGAATTAAACCACAAGAGGCAGAAGATTAATTGCCTATAAGATGATATCCCAAGGTTATTTATGGCCTTTCATGGAAAAAGACGACCCATAATTCATCCGTAATTTTTGTACATGTCAAGGGTTCTCTGCTATCATTAAGCAACCCAGTGAGGATATCAATCCTCTTTCCCATAGCCCTTCGCTCAATGTGTCACGAATATTGTGAGAACCTTACTAGTAGCACTGTGAAATATGAAGTATTTAATTGCTGCTACTCATTACTTTGGTGTGCGAAAGTGAAACGTTTGACTCACATCAGGGAATTGGATGCCATGCGGTTTATTTGCAGAAAAAACTTTACAATATTTTCAATCCCTAAAGTTCTAGTAACTGATAATAAGAATGAATTCCACAATAACATTTTTACACATTTCTATATGGGATATGGGATCCATATTCACTACAGCTTAGTCATTTTTCAATAATGTAATGGTTAGGCCGAGATCACCAATAAGAAACTGCTCACCATGATGAAGTGTTAAGTGGAAAATGCAAACGAAGTATTGGTGGGCAAGCTCTCATCTCCCCTCTTAGCCTTTTAACAACACCTAAAAGGCCGAAAGGAAAAACCCCATACAATTTGGCATGTTGCATGGAAACAATCATCCCTATATAAACCAATCTTCAAACATTGAGGACAGAGATATCTGAAGATGGACGAAATGATGACCAAATAGCCTACGAGTTGGGTTTACACAGTTGACACATATAGAAGGCCCTTAAATATCTCTCCCCTTAGCAGCAAGAGCTTTCTAGCAAAGTGACATGAAAGTCAAGATCAGGGAACTCAAACTCGGTGACTTCATTTTCAAAAATCTCATACTAGTAGCCAAAAAGTCCTTAGATGGAAAATTAAGATCGAAACCTGAAGGACAATATAGAGTGGCATCAAAAGGAGGGGTATCCAACTATTAGTAAGAATTAGATGGCATAGTAGTTCATAGGTTATGGAATTCCATGAACATGAGGAGGTTTTATCACTAGTTAGGTTTTTCTTTTTGCAAATGCTTTAATAAAGTGATCCATATCAATAAAAGTCATTCCATTTCCATTTGCATCTATGACATTTTACTTTCGCATAAACCCATGTGAAAATGATGGTATACAATATTAGGATGGTCGGCCTTGAAAAGTCATAAACCCACTTTGCAATTGGATGGTACTGCGTAGAAAAAAGTTAGTTGTCTATGTTTGGCACATAAACCCACTTAAAAATTATAGCATGCCCCAAGTTGGGATGGTCGGTCTGCAACATGTAAAAACCCACATAAGAATCGAGTGGTATAATTTAAAAATTAGTTGATCGCTTAAGTTTGGCATATAAAACCACCTAAAAATGATGCTACATCCCAAGTTGGGATCATTGGCATATACCATGCATAAATCCATGTAAGAATTGGGTGGTACATCTTATAAATAAATCGGTCACCTAGGTTTAGCACATAAACCTACATGAAAATGGTGATACATTCCAAGTTGAGATGGTCTTCCTTGAAAAGGCATAAACCCACTTATGAAATGGGTGGTAGAACGTATAAATAAGTTGGTCGCCTTCGTTTGGCATATAAACCCACCTGAAAATGGTGGTACATCCAAAGTTGGGACATTAGGCCTAGAACAAGTATAAAACCACCTGCATATTTGGTGGTATGACTTAAAAATAAGTTGGTTTCCTATTCTTGGAACAAAAACCCACTTGAAAATAGTGGTACATTCCAAGTTGGAATGGTCAGCCTTGAACATGCATAAACCCATCTAAGAATTAGGTGTTATGACTTAGAAATAAGTTATTCGCATATGCGTTGACCATAAATCCATTAGAAAATGCTGGTACATCCTAAGTTTACGTAAGGAATTTTTTTTAAGGTCAATCAAACAATAAATTAGACTCCAAACGACCAATTAATTTTGATGAATAAGTCACGTAAGTCAACATTGCTTTTGAAAAGATGAACATAATTAATATATTAGCACTTATGATCATCATATATTATCTGTGTAATATATGTTGAACATGTACAACATAAATATAGTATACTTTCTAGTGTACAATACGTGATATCGTAAATGAATTTCACTTTTTAAGTGATAAGAGTTGCTAATGTTTTAATCAACCATAAACTGAATATGATCTGTAGTTATTAGTTTACTTTGGATCATAAAAAAAAATCACACCAAACAAATAATATCATTGTAAAAAAAAAAAAACAATGTCAGTATTTATTATGAAAATTACACAAATGTGAAACGTGTACATATTTGTTACTATATAGAAAAACATTAAATATGACACCCTTTTTGTCTCGAAATTTCTATTTTAAATGGACAAGTTATCTACTTCAACCATTGTACTAATTACTTATTTTTGTTTTTCGGCTTTAGTTCCATTTACAAAGATGTATTTCAGCTCCACTCTCATGTATTCTTTAAATTGTAAAAAGTCTCATAACCACCCAAAACTGTATATAACTTTCCTCTAACCACCCATCGTTCCTTTTGTAGACAATGACACTTGTGCCATATATGACCAACAACTAAAACAATAAAAATATGAGAGTGGTGACAAATAAATCATTATAAATAGGACTAGATACTTAGGATCCCCTTATATACCAGCGAGATGAATAACATATGTCAATAAATAAGTCAAATATAAATTAAGCAATGTTTAGGACCCTTTCCATATGAAAACACAAACTTAATTGCAAAACTTGATATTACAAATCTAGAAAAATCCAAGTGTGACCCTTCATCTTCATCATGATGGAAGTCGTCACCACCATCACTACCATCATCCCCTAGTGTTTGAGAAAATGGGAAACTTCTAACTGATATTGGAAATTGCATGAGTTGATAACCTTCATCTTTATCACCAACTACTAATAAATCGGGTGGTTGTTCCATGTCCTTGTGCTCCCATTATTCAAAACTCATCCTCCACTCGAGATAGTTCACGTCTACCGTTGTCAAACCCTCTATAGAATTGTTTTTGTAATGAGGTTGTCCCACACTATAACGCAACTATGTATATAGAGTTGTATGATCCGTATTAGGCAAAATCAAACTATTACACTTCAAAACTGACAAGATAAAATTAATTCTAAGGAGTTGAATTTCATGGTTGAACATTTTTAGAGATAAAGAAACGGGGATTGAATGTTAGGCTAAATAGTAAAAAAATAATCTTCTCGTGATTATCCAATTGACCATATTTCCTTCTGATAGTAATAAAAAAAGGATGATTTTCTATATCTTTATAATATTACTTCCCTAAATCATTATTATGCTTTAACACCATGTTACAAATTGACATGGTTTAAGCTTTTTAGGTGTAAGCACGGCGGTAAATATGAATTCTCATGCTTTGTGACGAATGGTTGATGGGTATGGAATTGCAATGTTGTTTTTATTTTTAATTATACCTGAAAGTAATGAAATAAAAATTCTTTTAATTCCACTTAGATTATTACATGTAAGCAAAAATACGATTACTTATAGATCTATACAGTTATTTTTCGTAGTAAATCTTGCGCATCAACACTTTTGACAGCACTTTGAGTTTTAGAAAAATAAAATCGTATTCTGTGTTGAGAATAGCGAGTACAAAACTCTAATATTCACAAGAAATTATTATAAGGAAGTGCTCACTAAACCACTCTTTCAAAACACTTAAAGAAGACAAACTCATAAAATACTACATCAAACTAAGATACAAATTCTAATTGCCTTATTGTTTTACTTCTTCTTGGAATTTTATACAAGCATAGAACATGGGGTATTTACAGCATGGCAAATATATTTTAGGCCACACATTAAACAAGTAAGGAAAAATTACAACCACACCTTTCTACCTAACACACACTAATTTATCACTAGTGAAATATAGGTAAGTAATGACATAACACACACTAATTTACCACTAGTGCAATACAGGTAAGAAATGACGTCATATGGCATATGATGTTAAAACTTAAAACTCCCCCTCATCATCTACTCTCATTCCTTTCACCATGCTGAGCTGATGATGAAAGTTTTCAAACTTGCTTGTACTCAAACCTTTTGTGAACAAGTCTGCAATTTGATCATCTATTTTGATCTATTTCATCTCAATCTCTTCTTCAAGAACCTTTTCTCTGATAAAATGATAGTGCACTTCCATATGTTTAGTTCTTGCATGAAAAACTAGATTATTCACCAAACGTACTACCGACTGGTTGTCATAATACAATAAAATTGCATAGTCTAGTGTATGATGTAGATCATTCATCAACTGTAACAACCATATACTCTCTTGAGCTGCCATTGCTTATGTTCGATATTCTTCTTCAGTAGTTGTTAGAGATACCATTAGTTGTCTCTTACTACACCAAATAATTTCTCCAGATCCAAGCTTGAACACGTAGCCGGTAGTTGATTGGCGAGTGTTGTGATCTCCTGCATAGTCAGCGTCATAATAGACAACTAACTTGAAATCTTCACATTTCTTGTATAAAATATCATAGTTAGTTATATTCTGCACATATCTCAAAATTCGCCGAACTACTTCCAAATGAGACTTCTTTGGATTTTGCATGTACCGACACATGAAACAAACTACATAAGAAATGTCAGGTTGAGTCAAGGTTAGGTAGATCAGGCTACCTACGAATTATCGATAGATCATGTCATTTTCCAAATCTTTTCCTTCATGTGCACACAGCTTTCCATTTGGTTCCATCGGTGTCGAGATTGGCTTACATTCGAGCATCCCAAACTTCTTCAATAAATCTTTGGAATAATTTTGCTGATAAAGAAATATTCCTTCTTGTGTATAATCAACCTCTATATTAATAAAGTTCTTGAGTTGTCCAAGTTCCTTCATCTGGAAACGAACTAATAAATTCTCCTTTGTTCAAAGAATTTCTGCCTTATCATCACCGGTTATGACCAAATCATCCATGTATACCAGTACAAAAGCTATATTTCCTTCATTATCTTTGACAAACAAGCTATAATCTACAGGTGTTATTGAATAACGACTTTGAGTTAAAAATTCATCAATCTTACCATACCATGCCCTTGGTGCCTTTTTCAATCCATAGATTGACTTTCGTAACTTGCACACATGCTCAGGATGATCTTGATTATGAAAACACATTGGTTAAATCTTGTAGATCTCTTGATCTAACTCCCCATGAAGAAATGCATTTTTCACATCCATTTTCCATAATTTCCAGTCTTTGTTGGTTGTAAGTGCAAGTAGGACTCGTACAGTTGTAAGCTTTACCACTAGACTAAATGTTTCATCATAGTCTAGTCCATATTATTAGGAGAACCCTCGAGCCACTAATCGAGCTTTGCATCTCTCAATTGATCCATCTAGATGACACTTTATCTTATAAATCCATTTACATGATATGGCTTTCACATATCTTGGCTTCGGCACGAGATCCCAAGTCTGATTTTGCTCTAGTGCAGTGATTTCTTCATTCAGAGATTTAATCCACTCAAAATTATGGGATGCTTCTTCATATGTATCATGTTCTTTTACACTTGCTTCTTCTTCTATGGATGCGTTGGCGTATTTCGAATTTGGATTTGTAATTCTTCTTGACCTCCTGAGTTGTGATTGTGGAGTTGATACTTCCGTTTCACAAGGTCCACCTTTTTCATTTGGTTGGTAATATACACTAGTTTGCCAAGGATTCTGAGTTACTTATTGCTCGATATTATCATCATATGAATATTCACCTTCGTGTGAGCTTAATAGGATTTGAGGAGTCTTCTCTCCCATTTTCTGTTGCAGGTTCTCTTCAAATTCCTTTAAGTTTGATAACACCGCATTTTCTTATGACCACCAAGAAGATGCTTCATCAAACACCATATCTCGTGATGTGTAACACCTTCCAATCGTAGGATCGCAACATTTCCACCCTTTCCTCTGGTTGTCACAAAGATACATCTGACGGCTTTCTTGTCAAACTGTCTACGTAGATGGTTAGGAACAAATACATATCATACACAATTAAATACTCGAAAGTAACTAACCATAGGTTTCATGTCCCGTAATTTCTCAAATGGTGAAACAAACTTTAACCTTGGTTGAGGAAGTTTGTTAATCACATGGGTTGCAGTTCTCATAGCTTCATCCCAAAATATTTCCTGTACATTCTTAGCATGTACCATACTCCGACAAACTTCTGTAAGATGTCAATTATTTCTCTCTATTACTCCATTATATTGAGGGGTGTTGGTACAAGTAAATTGATGATGTATTCTACAGTCTCGTAGATACTGGAAAAACTCATTTGAGGTATATTCTCCTCCATTATCTGTGCGTAGACAAATAATCTTATCCCCCACTTCTCCTTTAATCGTCTCTCTGAACTCTTTAAACTTTGAGAACGTGTTAGATTTTTCTTTCATAAATAAAACCCACACATACCTAGAGGAGTCATCAATAAACGTTACCATATACCGCATCCCACCTACTAATGGTTGCTTGACTAGTCCGAACATATCAAAGTGAACTAACTCTAATGGTTCCTTCGCTCTAAACTTTGATTCCTCATATGGTAATTGATGTGCTTTACCTTACTGGGATCCTACATAGACTGTGTCTGTCCTCATGCCAAATTGAGGAAGTCCCTTGAACATTGACTTCTTCAATATCACCCTGAGCTTAGAATAGCTAACATGGCCCAATCGCAGGTGCCATAAATCTATTGTCTCGCCTTTCTTATCTTGTCTACATACGCAGACTCTGCTGACATCACGTAGACTGACTCTAATCATCATCCCTTCATTGTTGGCATTCCTAAGATCTTGAGGTCTTGATATACCTTCAGATCTCGTGGACTAAATAAGACAAAGTGGCCTGATGATGTTAACTGTGCCACTGAAAGCAGATTTTTTCTCAAACCTAGAATATGGTAGACATTTTGAAGTGGCACCTGGTTAGAACTGTATTGAGGTTCTACTACCGTCTTAACAATATGAGCTATTAGTAGCCTCGAGTTATTGGTTGTTACCACAACTCTATTTCCCTTGTATTTTAATAGGCTCTGTAACTTTTGTTTATCATCTGTCATGTGATTTAAGCAACTTTAATCGACAATCCAATCATTCTCGTAGTCGATCCTCTCAACTGTTTAGACTGTGAGAGCTAACTCCTCCTCTTCCGCAGTAAAAGATGCTTCAGCATCCCAATCATCTTCGCTTCTCTCCTTTGAATCGTAAGTAATAGCATTACTCTCAGCGGGCCTTTTGTTGGACTAATAATCTTTTTCCATACGTCCCTTCTTAATGAAGTTGTAACATTTCCCCTCAAATCTTTTACTGTAGCCACGATTCTTTGAAACTCCCCTAGATGAGAACCTCCCTCTTCTTCATGACTTTCTGCCTTGTCATCATCCTTTTTATATTTACCTCCGATGTGCTTTCTTGAAGTAGCCTTTGCTTTTGTTGGTGTAGAGCACTTCCTCCTCACCCTTCAGGGAGACTCCTCCCATTTGCTTAGCCATAACTTCTTGACTGGAAAGAAAATTTTGAAACTCAACAAGTGATGGTTGAGTCGTCCATCCTTGTACAACAACAACAAAACTTTAATATTCGGACCTCAAACCATGGATAATTATTCTTTTTATCCTGGTTTCACCAATAGCAGTGATTGGATATAAATTTGAAATTTTGTGGCATATTTTCTTCACCTTGTGAAAGTACTTTGGGATAGTCATGTTGCATTGAGCCATCGATAGCATCTCATTCTCGAGAGGTTTTATTCTTGTGTCATTCTTCTTTGAAAAAAATGAAGTGAAAGTGTCCCATGCTTCTTTCGGTGTTATGGCATCCCAGATGTGGTCCAACATTTCTTCTTCAATTTTGGTCTTTAAGGCAAACATCACTTTGCCTTCTTTAATCTTCCATTTTCGCAAAGTGCCATTAGCGTCATCAACCTTCGATTGTATAACTTCACTACTGCCAATGACTTCCCAAAGGTCTTGTCCTTGCATATAAGACGCCATACATGTCACCCACGTATTGTAATTTTGGTGGTTGAGCTTCTTGATTCCTCCAACTACTTGAAGATCACCCATCGTGTCGGTAATTTTTTGAAAATACCAAACAAACCTAATTTTAAGATACAAACTTACAGAATACGAATTTCTCACGACTCAAGAAAACTCACTCCAAAAATACTAGTACACGACAGTCCCACTCTGATACCAATTGTTGAGAATAACGAGTACAAAAATATAATATTCACAAGAAATGATTATAAGGAAGTACTCACTAAACCACTGTTTCAAAACACTTAAGGAGGACCAACTCATAAAATACTACACTCAAACTAAGATACAAATGTTAATTTCCTTATTGTTTTACTTCTTCTTGGATGATTATACAAGCATAGGACATGGGCTATTTATATCATGGCAAATATATTTTTGGCCACACATTAAATAAGTAAGGAAAAATTACAACCACACCTTTCTACCTACCACACACTAATTTATCACTAGTGAAAGATAGGTATGCACTGGCATAACACACACTCATTTACCACTAGTGCAATATAGGTAAGAAATGACATTATATGGATTGTGATGTTGAAACTTAATATTCTCGAGTGGAAACATATATCCTTTTCATTATCTTTTGATAGTACGAAATTCATCTTTTCTTAATAAAGAATCAAGATCTTCCTTTATCACGAGAATAAAAGATTTTGGTCACGGAACTTTCCTAAGGCAATGTTTTACCTTCGATGAGTCATATACATCTGCAGAAGAATTTCCTCTTTTCCACTGCATTTAGCTTCCATTCAATTCCTCACAGTATACATTCAATATTATAAATAAAATGGATAATATACTCGTGACCAAAAAATTGTGTTTCCCAATTCATCATCGAATGTTATGACACTGTATACATTGACTAGACTCAAATTTTGAACAAATTAAGCCTTGAAAAAGTTAAAATCACAGGTATATATATATATATATATATATACAGGGCCGGTCTTGAGATTTGTAGTACCCTGTGCGATATTCAATTTAGGGCCCTTCCAAAAAAATATTATACAAAGGTATTAAATACCTAAAAACTCATTGAAAAATTGTTCTTCTAGCATTTGGACTTGCAAAGAAAATGTTTTTTCCGTTTTTAATATCTGGATGGTTGTTTTTTTTGGTAACATTTCTAAAAATTATAAATTTATAAATAAAAATAAAACACGCAATTAACAACGAATCGAATAGATAATTTTAGTCTAGAAATATCTTAATTGATTGAATATAAAAAAAATATGAAAAAATGTCCCCTGGTTTGAGTCTTTTATTCCCTCTCCAATTTCATCGACTTGATTAATTTAGAAAAAAATTAATTACATAAAAAATAGATTAGTAATACATTGATGAATTAAAAAAAATAGATCATTAAAAAATATAGTAATAAAAAAGATTAGCATATGTATAAAAAAATAATAAATTAAATAAGTATCTCATGCCCATCTTTACCTTTGCCTTTTGCTGCAAAAGAACACAAGTTGCAAATGCAACATAAACACCTTTCGCTGCAAAAGAAAGCTTGCACTGTTGTTGTTGCACAGAGAGAGAGAGAGAGAGAGAGAGGGACGTAAGGAGAGAGGAGAGAAGGAGAGACTGGGCCGGCGTGCAAAAGAAAGAGAGAGAGGGAAAAAAAAAGATTTTGTGGGTAGTTGAAAAAATGACTCATAATAAAATAGTAATCTTAAATGAGTTGGGTGAGATTTTTTTGAAAAGTTGTATCATTTTTTTTTTGAATAGTTGAAAAAATGAGCCCCTAAAAAACTAAACTCATTTAAAAAAAATATTTTTTAATATACATTAAATATTTTTGAACCCCTAAATACACATATACTTATACTTATTATAAAATAGACCATGTGTCACTGCCCCTGGCACATGGGGAGGCCTGCCCTGTATATATATGGAATCAAACGCACATGTATACATATTGAATGGAGTTAAAACAGTTTCCGTCTCTTTTCACAAACTACTTCTACGTGAGATTATATGTGAGAAATAAGAAGCAATTTCTATTGAAGCATTGGCAATGGTAGGTGATGATTACATAAAAAGTGGCATTGAGATTGAAGCATGGGAACGCTGTGATATCGAAGGGTCACCACCTCCACATCTTTTAGCAGATCAAATTATTAAAAGAAACGTCGATAAAAAGACTTCTGATGAGAGGCTAATGCAGATAAGAATGCGGAAATGGGATAAATGGGTGGCTTCATCAATAGTCCTCAATAATGCGGTCTTCCAAGCGAAGATAATTTGATTGAGCCGAAGGCACACTATTGGATACATAATTCCTTTATTTTTTTTCAGCTGTACGTTTTGCAATGGACGTAATGTAATCATACTTGTAACTATTTGTATTTTATATTATTAAAAACAGATAATAAAGTCGACTCTTCATTTTTATTGCCACGAACACTGCAAAAAGTAAAAAGGCAATCTAATAAGGGAATCTTTTTACTATGATGCCGGCCTTGCTAAAATGTCATGATGTTTCCAAAAAATTAAAAAAAAAATCCATTATGGCCCGATTGTTGGACACAAAATAATGGGATTGAAATATGTGACAACACTAAGGCACAAAAAATATAGAAGAGATGCTAAAGGCTAGAGCTTTTAACTATTTTTATTTTCAATGGACACAGTGTAACAGCAGTACCGGAAACAACTTCTTCTTCTTGGTCCCTTTCTCAAACAACGCTTCTCACCCACATCAGCTATATTCTAAAGCATCACAATTTGTCTCAACCATTAGGGACTAGGTAGTTAAAGAGGATTTACACTCTACTCAACAACTAAATCTTATTTTATTTTACCCTTATTTATATATTTTAGTAAATAGTAGATTTTCATGCTTTTATAAAATTTTATAGTTTAATTTCATGATTTTTTTTGTCTAGAATTTTTGTGGTTACTTGCAATGAGCTAATGAAATAATAATTTTAACTATTTTTATTTTATCTAATCAAAATCATATAATAAAGTTGACTACTCATTTCATTACTAAGAACCCTGAAATAATTAAAAATGAAAAATAATCCGGGAGTCTTTGTAGTTTATGTTGAGGGCTCTTTAGCAAGGCTTAAAAACGTCATAACAAACAAGATTAAATATATAAAATTTATAAACATGTTTCTAAAAATTTAATCTGTAGTCTCTTGGAAGATAAAATATACTCTTACACATAATAATAGTTCTTTACATGTGAAAGTCGTACCTCTTTCTTAAACGTGTTTTAATGACATTTTCAACACTTGTTTTATATCAATGGGATAGTTATGCCACGAATTTTTTTATAAAAAAAACCTCCCAAAATAGACTCACCAAACTTGTCGTAGATCATTAATAAAGGTGTCTCTCTAATTTATGTGGATTTGTAACATGAACACTGAAATAGTATGACGCCCCGCCTAATTAAATACCGAGTGATAAGTCATTTATTAAATTAAAAATTAAGGTGAACAGTTGGTTCATTCTTAGCATCACTGTCGCAAAATAAAATTCCAGTTTAAACACCCTAAATAATAAAGATAAGTGACAAAATAATCTAAACCTTATTTCTATTTTATTTAATTCCATTATGAAAACCTTTTTCAATAATTAACAGTTTAAGAATGACATCAATGTTAAAGATGGCAATTAACACACACGAATTTAACCATTGAGATAAACCAATACCAAGTTTAAAAAACCTACAAATGAAATCATCCTAACAAGAATTACATCCCAAAGAGTACCAAATACTGAAAATAAAAGAACATAAATCTCTGACAAATCCAAACTGAATAGGGAAACGGGCGACACATGCCCTAACTAATCACAACTAAAATAAGAGTAGAATCAACAAAGAGGTCGTCTAAGCAATGGCCTGCAACTCCCACAAAAGCTGCCGCACGTCCGGTCCAAAGAATCTAAGCATGACGCCCCTATGGCTGGGTACCTGTAATATATATATATATATATATATATATATATATATATATATATATATATATACAAGAGAAAAGAAATAATAGGAAACGGGTCAGGGTCCGACTGTAAAACAGTTTAAAATTTTAGTTTAGCAAGTATTTAAAATGCTTACCAGCTAATGTAACAACCATGTTAGTATGCAACACTCTCTTTAGAATTCTCACCTCTCATCTAGTGTGCACGCCTAATGTACTATTAATCTCAGAAGTTTATTTTAACTTAACCTTCCCAAAAGGTTTTATCTCGAGAAAATACTATGGTTAAGATAATTAATCTCTGAAAATTAAAATTTCTCATATATCTTACCTTACCTAGAATACTCAGTATTATTACAAAATTTCCAAACACTTATAATAAAGTTGGATTAGTTATTCACTTCTTAACTACTTTTATGCACAGTACAAAGTTCCCATACTTAAGTATATATATTTTAGTCACTCATAGAATATATATACTATCGGCACCCCACATAAATTATATGGTACTGACATACTCTGCTATCAAGTCCCCGTATCACTCGTATTAAGGGAAATACTAGTTCGGAATCACTCTCGAACCATATTAACGCAAAACACATACAAATGGGGGCGAAGTATAGTTCCAAGTCGCTAAGAGGTCAGCACATACCCTCATGTCTCTTAGAACCATCTAACTATCACTCAAATAGCCTGTATCAAGGATACTATCTTCTAGGGTACAAGTCGTTATCCCCCATAAAGGCCCAATCGAGATAAGATTGTCCCGGCGCGGAAACCTCCAAGATTTCAAGTATCTCGTGTATGATTTTTACGCAGATACATAATATATGCACAATCACACAGTCATATATATATAAATATTTACATTTTCTAAATTAGATGTGCCCACGACTCATAATTACAATTAGCCGTTCTTAGCACATTTTACTTGATTATCTCACATAACGGATTTTTCACTTGTATTCTCATATATAATTTACTTCATACTTACTTCTCCTCTCCCGAAGTATCCTTTCTCCCTAAGTAAAATTTCAGTAGGCATACCCGCTCTTACCTTATGGTCTAAATCCCTCACGGTTCTCGATCTTTTATTAAATGTACGCATGATTTCTTATGTGTGGATAACTCCCCGTTAACCCATAATTTCATTCTACATTAAATTTCACTCAACGGGGTCTACCTAGACCCTAATGGTCCTGTTTATAATTCATTTTCCTCTATCAATGATGATCAAGGGTTCCTACACATTTTAACCGGATTAAACTTAAAGAAGAAAAATACGCAGTTTTCTAGGAGGGATCGATCGATCGAGGAATGGGGTCGATCGATCGATACCATCGATCGATCGATGTTCTTGATCGATCGATCGATCAAGCAGTTATGACGAATTCTTCCATTGAAAAGTTACAAGTTTTACCTCTCCAACCTCTACCAAATCTCCATTATAGATCCCCAAACTCCCAAACAACATTACTACAGGTCAGTACACCAAAATGACAAAATTATTACCTTTCAGCCGGCCACCCTTGTCAAGGTCATTGACCATCACAAAAAACATGCGTTTTGTATCACGGTCATTGACCTTCAGACGACCGTGACAAAGAATTGTCACGGTGAATGACCGTGACAAGTCCGTGACAAATTCACTTGTCATGAACTTGTCACGGTCAATGACCTTGACACGACCGTGACAACTTATACAGCAAAAACCCCTACCCCTTCTTTTTTCCCTCTCGTCGTTCCCTCCTTGTCTCTCTCTATGCTGCTCTCTCTCTCTCTCTCTCTCTCTCTCTCTCTCTCTCTCTCTCTCTCTCTCTCTCTCTCTCTACTTTCAGGTTTATTTCTCTCTCTCTCTCTCTCTCTTCCATTTATATATATGTTTGTGTGTATATATATGTGTGTGTGTGTGTGTGTGTGTATGTGCTTGTGTGTGTGTGTGTGTGTGTGTGTGTGTGTGTGTGTTTGCGTGTGTGGGGGGTGGGGCAGGGTGGGGGCTATTGTGTGTGTGTGTGTGTGTGTGTGTATGTGGTGGGTGGGGGTGGGGGTGGGGGTGCATGTGTATGTGGTGAGTGGGGTGTGTGGAGGGAGGTGGGGGTGAGTGTGTGTGTGTGTGTATTTGAATTAACCCATAAATTTGTTTTTTTGAATTTGAATTAACCCATGAATTAACCCATGAATTTATTTTTGTATTTGAATTAACTCATGAATTAACCCATGAATTTGTCAATTTTTTTGTGGGGGGTGGGGGTGGGGGTGGGGGTGGGGAGGCGGGGTAAGTCAAGGTACCATTGTAATTCTCTTAATATCGTGTTTTGATGATTCTATGAGATAATATATATTGTTTCAAGGTTAACTCATTGTAGATAAAAACATTTACATTGTAGATGATTCTATAATTACATCCACTAAAATATAATTAATAAATGAAACAGTTTTAGATGAAAGTAAATTAATAATTAGTACCCATTTCATATGAAAGTAGGATTGTCCCTCAGTGTAAATTAGTAAATTAATAATTCTATACGGTAATTGTTAGTTTAATTGATGAAATAAATTAATTGAGTAGATGAATTAGAAGGAGTACGGGATACACATTTGTTGTTAACATTGTTGTTGGATTATTTTGTTTAGTAAATGTTTGGTTGGTTAGTTTTAAAAGTGGCATGACCACTGGATTATTGTCCATATGGGGGTGGGATTTTTCAACTTTTTTTTAAAATTACTCTGTACATCGAACAATATATATATATATATATATATATATATATATATATATATATATATATATATAGTATGATAATTAAATGAAACATACTTGAAATTAAATATAGTACGCATAGATACTAGCCTTCTAGTTCTTATGCGTACGCATTCAATAACTCTTAGACCCATTCGAGAGTCATTACCCCTGTAATGAGATCTCTCGAATTGTCCCGTTTGGACAGTTTGAGACTGTATAATTTATGTATAATATTCTTATTGGCTTAAAGTTGTTACTTTTGGAGGAAGTTCTGCAGTCGTATCTTAATGTTCTCTAGGTACATACTAGATTGACAAGTGTGACTGTTATTTCAATTGATCAATTGAAATAACACTCACACCTGCCAATCTACGTCGTGTACTTGGAGAACTACGGGGATATGCTGTCGAATTTTTTTCAAATCGTAACAATGTGCATGAGCTGTTAAGTATATTACAGAAAAATGCAGTCTTAAATGGGATTGGACCACTCACCCTTCAATAGGATAATTAAATGATGGGATAATTAAATAAAATAAACTATAAATCTAAGTTTTGTTTACCTTTAATAGGTGTTTAGTTGTGGTAGCTGTGATGGGATATCCGAAATACAAAGAGTGGATGGGTGAGACTAATAGAATGGGGGATGTGTTTCGCAGAGGTGCTAACGAATTTGTGAAATATGCAAAGAGATGTCATAATGATGAAGAGTTTTCATGTCCATGTGCTAGGTGTAAGAATGGTAAGGTATTTGAGTGAAAAACAGTTGAACTACATTTGTTAAGATCGGGTATGCAAGATAGTTATCGATTTTGGAGTTTTCACGGTGAATTGAAAGTTCCTTTTGCCCCCGACCAACCTTCACAACAACTTTAAACAAGTAGAATAGATGTAGAAGGGGACGATGTAGATCATAATATGTTAGAGGATTTAGTTGATGATGCGTACGGAGTTTATGAAGCAGAGGAGAATGAGGTTACTGACGATGTGGAACATTCAAGTGCTCATGAAGATAACACGATAAAACTTGACGATGACTACCAAAGTTTAAAATTTAAGGCGACCCAACTGTTGTACTCTGGGTGTGAGAAAGATCATATAACTTTACATGCCATGGTTGGTTTGCAGAGTTTGAAGATGCAGTACGGTTTGTCTGGCAATATCGTGACGGGAATTCTGAAATGGTGAAGGGCTTATTACCCAAGGTGAATACACTTCCAAATAGCTATCCTGTTATGAAGAACAGTTTGAAAGGGTTGGGAATGAAGTATAAATCGATTCATGCTTGTGTGCATGACTACATACTATACCGAAAGGAGTGTGAAAATCTCGATCATTGTCCGGTATGCGATGAACCTAGATATGTCCAATCTACTAGTAAGGAACGCACAAGCTCAAAAGTGCCTAAAAAAGTATTGAAATATTTTCCCGTTGAGCCTAGATGAAAGAAATTTTTCACAGTACCATGGATTGCAAAGGCAATGACTTGGCATGCTATGGCAGAAGTAGGGGGTAATATCATGCGTCATCTTATTGATTCTACTGCCTGGCGGAGGATGAATTTTGAGTATCCCGATTTTGCTCGAGAACAACGCAACATTCGTTTGGCTATATCAACAGATGGTTTCCATCCATTTTGGAAATCTAAGCACCAATCAGAGTGTATGGCCAGTGATCCTAGCCCCACTCAACCTCCCTCCTTCATAGTGTATGAGACCTGAATTTTCGATGATGGCTTTGTTGATACCTGGGCCAAAGGCACCAAGTGATGATATTGACGTCTATCTGGCTCCTTTGGTAGAAGAATTAAATGAGTTGTGGGAAGAGGGTGTGCAATCATTTGGCTCTTTTAAAAAAGAAGAGTTTACGCTGAAAGCTATGTTGATGTGGGCAATTCCTGATTTTCCAGCTTATGGGACATTATCCGGTTGTGTAGTACATGGTTATTTAGGGTGTCCTATTTGTGGAGAGGAGACTGAATATCTTCGTCTATACTCTAGCTTAAAAAATGTATACCATCACCACAGGAGGTTTCGACCCCCAGCTCATAGTTTCAGATCTGAGAAAGGTTCCAATTTTTTATTGGGCGGAGTTGAACATAGGCTACCGCCGAGACAACTTTCGGGTTCAGAAATTGAAAGTAAATCTTCTGAATGTGGCCCTAATATGCCAGGTAAGAATCCCAAATTTAAGAATGTCAAGCATAAGAAGAGCCCAACTGGGAATGAAACTGAGATAAGAAATGCATGGTCTCGGAGGTCAATTTTATTTGACTTGCCTTATTGGAAGAATAACCCGGTGCGCCATATATTGGATGTGATGCATGCAGAGAAGAACTTCACTGAACATATTGTGGGTACTTGCATTGGGGGATTCATTCGAAGGATGGAGAAAATGCACGAAAAGACCTTAAAACGTTAAAACTTAAGCCACAACTATGGTTGAAAGAAGATAGTAGGGGAAGGACAATAATTCCACCTGGTGCATTTACTTTGACGAGTGGGGAAAGGAAGGTGCTTCTAGACACAATATATAATTTGAAGGGCCCATCTACTTTTTTGTCCACCTTGCAAAGGATTGTGAATTATGCTACTCATGATTTAGATAAGTGTAAGTCCCACGATTGGTATGTGATCATGCAATTAGTTCCTCTATTGTTTAAGCAATGTTTCTCCAAGCACAAGGATTTGCGTAGGGCTATTATGAAAATTAGTATTACCTTCTCCCTCTTATGTGAGAAGGTAGTGAATCGAGAACATATAGTGGCCGCAAAATTGTCTGTGATCGAAGCGATTTGTGTATTGGAGAAGTACTTTCCCCCAGCATGCTTTGACATAAGTGTTCACTTGTTGGTACACCTATGTGATGAGGCACTTCTTTGTGGTCCAATTAGATATCGGTGGATGTATCTGTTTTAAAGATTGATGAAAGTTTTAAAGATTACGTCAAGAATGCGCGATACATTGCAAGATAAATTGCAGAGGAATACATCACCGTGGAGTCATCAATATATACTCGGGAATATATGCCTGACTCGACCAACGTTGATAACACTGATGAATTCGTTGATGATGGTGGTCATGTGATGGGAAAACGAGTGAAATTAACGAGTTTGCAACATGAACAAGTAGCTCGTTATCTATTTGACACACATGAAGATGTCAAAGAATGGAAAAAGTAAGTTTCGATTATTATAATGTTTAACATTATTTTAGATTATTTTATACATGATTAATTTTGTAATATGCAGAAAATATGAAGCCTGTGAGAATAATAAAAGACGAAAAACAATGGTACAATCAGACAGCGAATTTAGGCTGTGGTTGACACAAGAAGTAATTATAATGAAAACAGTCGTTATATAACGTTACATTACACTCAAATTTTACCACTAATATTATTAATTTATCTATATTCTTAGCTCCTAAAGACGAGTGATGCGACATCAAGGCTTGCTCGTCTAGCCACTGGACCCTTGTTCGTGGTACAAGAGTACAAAAAGTATCGATTGAACGGTTACATTTTCGACGCTAAAGTGTACGAGGAAAGTACAAATGTACAGAACTCGGGAATTTCATACAAAGCTCTTACTATCTTTCGAGCGAGCGTAAAAGATAAAAACCTCGTTGAAGCTGAAATGACATACTATGGTGTAATCCAAAATATATTTGAATTAGATTATATAAGCTTCAAAGAGGTTGTATTTTACTGTGACTGGGTAAGAGTTGAGGATAAAAATGCTTGTAAAGTTGACCCTGTCACTAATTTGATCATGGTTGACTTGTCCAAGTTGAAGAGCAACGACCACGTGTGCGATGAGCCTTTTGTTTGTGAATTTCAAAAGATTAAGCAAGTGTTTTATTCGGAGTTTATCAACAACGAGTCGTGGTCAATTGTCCAACATGCTCCAAGGCGTCTAAATAGTAGTGTGGATGACTTGGCTGCTCCTACCGAATATCAATTCATTTTTTATGATAACCCGAATTTGAAACAATTTTTCAATTTGTACTGAAACATCCATTTTTAATGCTTTTAATTGATTTTCACTTTATCATTTTCACTCTTGTGTAGTGTGCGTTTGTGGAGAGGAGATTAATACATAAATATTCCAACTACATCTAAGTTTTGTTTATACTAATCCATGAATATACGCTTCTTACCTTTAATAGGTGATTAGTACATAGTTATTTAGGGTGCCCTATTTGTGGAGAGGAGACTGAATCTCTTCGTTTATCCGAACACTAAGAAATGCCATAATCCTATGGAGTTATGCTCTGCAAATTCCTCCCAATCGTTATGTAGCCAAACATCACCAGTTGAAGTTGTCAATTCCACTTTCCATACCCCACCACTTGGAACCTCTAGCAAAACATGGGAGACCATTGAAAGGTGGAATTGACAACTTCAACTACTGATTTTTGGCTACACAACGGTTGGAAGGAATCTGCAGCGCATAACTCCATAGGATTATGGCATTTCTTAGTATTTAGATATGAAGAGAATTATATTTGACACGATTGTCCGGGGTAAACTAGTTGGAAGGAGGTGCCATATGACCTCAAATTAGCTGTTTGGGTGACACTACAGGTAATGTATTTATATTTATATGTAAATTTCGATTTCGATTTATATTTATCTATATTTGTGGGGCGGATACTAATTTTACTTTATTTTAATTCAGGGGACAGGGAGTGGCCCTGAGGGTAGGCCACATATGCTCGATACTTATGTGGCTATTCGGACGAGAAGGGAAGGATAAGGAGGTGTCCCCGAGCGTCGCGGTACAAAATCTCTTTTCCAGCTAAATAGTTTGTAGATTTGAGATAATTGATGGTGATGTTGTTTCTTCTTAAATTGTTTCTATTTTGAATATATATTTTCATTATCTTTAGTTTATTTGGATATATGATGTTTAAACAGGTACAACGTTGCTATAACAGGTACAAATATACTGTTGGGCAGTGGCAGTGGCCATACTGCCCAGCAGATTTTTTTTAAATTCTGCCCAGAATTGTCACGGTCATTGACCGTGACAAGCCCGTGACAAAAGTTATCACGGACTTGTCACGGTCAATGACCGTGACAATTTTTTTAAAAGGGGACAAGGCTTTGTCACTGTTTTTAACCGCGACTAAACGTGTCACGGCCATGGCCCGTGACATGACCGTGACAATTCTAACGAACTTGTCAACGTCAATGATCGTGACAGGTCCGTGATAAAAAAAAGTTATCTCGCCCAGTATTATCACGGTCATTGACCTTAACAAGTCCAACTTGTCAAGGTCAATGACCGTGACAATAGTGCAGATTTAGTGTAGTGGGTACTATATACCTAACTACATGATTTCGTATGTGAAACATGTTCAAATTCATCAACGGTATCTAATAATGGGGTAAAATTTACTAATAATTCCTAGATTTCTTGTTTTTAAATCGAACTAATTCGTGGGTAATCCTCTACATATGATGGGTATGTCCAGAATATATTAAATTTCTCTAAACATGCGATTTATGATCTCTAAAGTATCGATTTCTTCTATAAAACATGTTCTTGATAATCCTAAACTAACATGGGTTCAACATTAACAAATAACACCAGATGATAGATAGTTTCCTGGAATTCAAGTTTCTGATTTGTGGAAGAAAAGGGTATGGTTGCGTTCCTCGTTGTGCGATCCACAATTTAGTGGTGGTGGCGGTGCAAACGGATGAGCCTTTGGCCTTGGGTTGCTTGGAAAGCTCTCCAACTTCTTCTCTAATGGACTTTCTCTGGTTTTGTGTTTGTTAACCCTAGAAGACAACTCCTAAAGGATGATATATCCTTAGGAAATTTGTGGGTTTAATTACCCAAAAATACAAATTGTTTTTAATACCCTCCCGGGATGCCAATTAGGCTTAAAAATGCCCCGATACCCAAACTAAACCCCCAGGTACACTTTTTTGACTATCTCGACCCTTTCGGACACTTTGGCGTGCTCAAAATGACCATACGAGCGAGTTATAATTTATTCACTTTTAATAATAATAATTTAGTCCTGACACGACACATGCGCGTCCCGACTTAAATTTCCATAATTGCCATTTTATTCACTTGTGGCATTTTTTATAAAATCAATCTTATATATTACCTTACTCATTTAGTAATATTCGACAAATTTCCAATAATTACTAAATCTTGTCACGCTAGTAAATATCTAAATTAATTTCCAGATTAATATTAAATTAATATCTCAATTTAAATTAAATAAATCTCCAACTTTTAAAATCCATAAAAATACGGGGTATTACATACTTCCCCCCTAATAATGGAATTTCATCCCGAAATTCGAAAAAGAAGGCATACATGGTAAGATTAAATCTGGGTATCTCTCGCGCATATCTGCCTCGCGCTTCCAAGTGGACTCCTCCCCATTATGATGCTCCCACTGGACCCGTACAAGTGGGACTACGTTCAACCTCGATTTCCTTTCGCTATAATCTAGGATAGACACTTGTCTCTCCTCATAAGAGCTGTCGGTCTGTAAGTCAATCTCCTCTATCGTGATACAAGTGTGGGCCATATCATCCCGAAGATATCGTCTCAATGATGAAATGTGGAATACATCATGAATGCGGTGCAAGTGCTCTGGTAGGCCCAATCTCTATGCCACCGGCCCAATCCTCTCGATAATGGGAAATGGTTGCACGTACCTCAGAGCCAACTTCCCTTTCTTCCCATACCTCATCACTCCTCTTATAGGAGACACACAAAATAATACTTGGTCCCCCACGTTAAAACTCTCAGAAAAACCATTTTTCATCGGCGTAGCTTTTTTGCTTGTCCTAGGCTACCCGAATGCAACTCCTCATAAGCTCAATCCTAGTTAAAGTTTCCTAAATCACCTCTGGTCCGAGTAACTTGTTGTCCACCACCTCTAACCAATAAGCTGGAGAATGACAAGGTCGACCATACAATGCCTCAAATGGGGCCATGCCAATCGTGAAATGGTAGGAGTTATTATAAGCGAACTCCACCAGTGGAAGAAACGTCTTCCAACGTCCTCCAAAATTAAGGACACACATTCATAGCATATCTTCTAGCAACTGATTGGTACACTATGTCTGTCCATCTATCTGTGGGTGATAAGCTGAAATCAATCTCAACTCTGTACCCATGGCCTCCTGAAAGCTCCCCCAGAAGTGCGACACAAAAATATTGTCTCTATCAGACATGATATCCAGGGGCACCCCATGTAGCCTAACAATCTCGGCAATGACTAACTACGCATACTGGCCCGTGGTATAGTCTGTCCGTACTGACAGAAAATGAGCTAACTTGGTTAACTGATCCACTATAACCCATATGGAGTCGTGACCCCATTGTGATGTAGGCAGTCCAGTAATGAAGTCCATGGAAATACTCTCCTATTTCCAGGTAGGTATCTCCAACGGCTGAAGTAACCCCGATGGTCTCTGGTGGTATACCTTTACCATCTGTCGAGTAGAACACTTGGACACGAACTCAACAATGTCCTTCTTTATCCCACTCCACTAGTACTGTCGCCTCATATCTTAGTACATCTTATCCCCTCCGGGATGTACTGCAAATCTGGATCCGTGAGACTGTGTCATTATCGCATGACGTAAGTCTTTTCCTTCTGGGACCACCAATATCCCATTAAACCTCAAACCCCCATCAGAACTTATTAAATATGACTCAACACCCTCAGCTAAAAGTCGCACAATCTGCTCCTGAAAAAATGTATCCGCTAACTGTGCCTGTATCACCCTCGTAACAATCTCGAGTGTGACTGACATCACCGATACAAAGGAATAGGCTATCGTGTCCTGGTTACCCAACTCTTTCTACTTTGCTTTCCATACATCTGCTACGTCGCCTACCGGTCTACGGCTTAACGCATCAGCAACCACATTAGCCTTTCTCAGATGGTACTGTATTTCGAACTGGTAGTCTTTCACAAACTCCAACCATCTGTGTTGATACATATTCAACTCTCGATGAGTGAACAAGTACTGCAGTGACTTGTGGTATGTGAACAAGCAAAACATCTCCCCCAACAAGTAATGTCTCCAAATCCTCAATGAAAAAATGACTGTTGTTATCTCTAGGTCGAGGGTGGGGTAATTCCTTTCGTGAGGCTTAAGCTTGCGGGAGTCAAAAGCTATGGCCTTCTCCTCCTACTGGAGTACTCCCCCGAGTCCTCGTAAAAAAGCATCAGTGTACACTAGATATTCCACTCCCGCCTTGGGTAAAGCAAGAATTAGCGCCGAAGTCAACTTATCTTTCAGCTCATCGAAAGCCAATTGCCAAGCATCGTCCCAAACCTCCTATACTCCCTCATGAGTCAGATTCTTTAACGGACCCTATATCTTTAAAAAGCCTCGGATGAATCTCTTATAGTACCTTTCTAACCCGAAGAAATTACTCACTTTTGTCGGTGTCGTAGGCTATCCCCACTCCCTCACTTCCGACACTTTGCTCGAGTCAACCGATATTCCAAATTCCAACATAACATGCCCCCAAAACTGTACCTCCCGTAGACACAATCCACACTTCTCATACTTAGCATACAACTGATGCTCTGGTAGAGTCTGAAGAACCTTTCTCAAGTGCTCGGCATGCTCCTCCTCAGTATGAGAATATATAAGGATGTCATTTATGAAGACAATGACAAACTGATCCAAAAACTCTATGAACACTCGGTTCATTAAGTCCATGAATACGGCTGGAGCATTTGTCAGTCCAAACGGCATGACTCTAAACTCATAGGACCTATATCTCGTCAAGAAAGAAGTCTTCGACAAATCATGCTCCCTAATCCGTAGCTGATGGTATCCTGATCTCAAATCTATCTTCGAAAACAAGGTTGCTCCTCTCAGCTGGTCGAATAGATCATTGATTTGAGACAATGAATATTTATTCCATATCATGACCTTGTTCAGCTCCCGATAATCCATGCATAACCTTAGTGAATCGTCTCTCTTCTTTACAAATAACACCGGAGCGCCCCAAGGTGAGTTGTTCCTATAAATGAAGCCCTTGCCTAACAACTGCTCTATCTGATCTCGTAACTCCCTCATCTCAGCTAGAGCCATACGGTACGGTGCGCGTGCTATCGGACGAGTGCCCGGCATCAAGTCTATGATGAAATCTATCTCTTGACTGGGGGTAGGCCTTGTATTTCCTGGAATATATCTGAATACTCACAAACAATAAGAATCCAATTTAGGGGAATCATAACCTCCTTATAAGTATCCTCCTCTACATAGTACAAATGGGTAGAACATCCTCCCTCTGGGCGAGGCATCGCCACCAAAAACATCTCCTGCCCCGGAATGGCAAAAATAATACTCCTACCGAAACAATCTCTCATGGCTCTGTACGCGGCCAGCCAATCCATGCCAATAATAACATCGTTCTCATGCATCTCTAAGACTAACATGTATGTCGATAAAATCAAGCTACCAATATCTACTCCTACACCACGGCATATATAAAGAAAATCAAAGACCCATTTCCCAGTAGTGAGTCTACGCATGTCACAGTGCTCTCTATCATGTCAAATAACACTAAGGCCCATGAAAAAATGAGTAGATATAAAATAATGTGACACCCTAGTATCAAATAAAACATGATCTATAGTTCCATGGATAGGAAATGTACCCTCAATCACGGGTGGTTCCTGAGGTGCTGTTGTCTAGAGGAAATTATAGACACGTTCGCATTGCAATTACCCCTACTGAACTGGAGATGATGGTACGATGGGTAAGGCTGGAACCTGAGCTGGCACTGGGAGGACGGCTGGAAAGAGTGGCCTCTCCGACTGATTATGGGCACTCTGCTGCTATTGGGCCCTATCTCCCTCTAGGCAATCCTGGCACCTATGGCCATTCTTATCACATCCGAAACATCTTACCCTGAAGTTACCTCCCCTCTCCCCCTACTAACCATGGCCCTGTTTGCCATTACCACCCCGCCACAAGCCCTTCTCGCCTTGTTGGAAACGCTGTTGGCCCTGATGGCCCTGCAGCTATCCCTACTGCTGACATTGTTGGCCCTGTTGCCCATGCTGATTAGACTGACCCTGCCTAAATCCCATAAATCTTTATCTGGAGTCACCTGATCGGAAGCGCTTAGCAGGGTCCCCCTTATGGGAACTCTGTTCACTGTGACGAGTTTGCCCCTAGGCTGCTGGTGCCCCACCAATACTGCTTCCCCCCTATCCTGCCATGCTGGATGGACTCCTCTACTCGTTTGCTCCCCTGCAGATGGAAATGGTGATCTTGACTGTGTAACAAAGCAGCGTTGAGTACATCAGTGTAGGTACTCAATGATAGATTGTCGATGAGGTGGTAATGGATCCTCTAGGCTAATCCATCTACAAACAATAGTATGTTCTTCTCCTCAGTGGGTGCCTCATTTGTCACTATAGTGAGAATTCTAGTAAACTCCTCCTTGTGCTCAACAACGGTCATACTCTCCTGCTTAAGATTCAGTAACTTCCGCCTCATCTCAGTCTGTACGGCGAAAGGGAAGTACTTGCAATTAAATCGCGCCCAGAATGACTAAATTGTGATATTGTCCCTCTCCTCCAAGGTGGTTGTGGGCTCCCACCACTACAAAGCGTCCCCCGCTAGCTTGAAGGAAGATAAAAGTTGTCTCTACACGTTAGTGCACTCATACATGCGCAGATGCCTCTGGATATCTTTCTTCCATTTCCTGGAGACTACTATGTCCGAACTACCCGAGAACTCCAAGGGATGTGCCTTCTGAAAGGCATTCCTAACCTGATCCCATATATGTGGAAGATGTGCTGCACCTGGTGCCATTGCCTGAATCTGGGGTGGATCTTGCTGCACCACCGCTAATGCGGCATTTACTGCCTGAGAAATAATAGCGTTTACCTCAGTTGCATTCATCATTCCTTGAGCCATAGTTGTTGGCTTCTCGGGATGGGCATTCCTATCTCGGGGTGCACATCTTGGAGGCATATGAAATGAGAATAAAGTAATGTCCCTGTTTGCCATTACCACCCCGCTATAGGCCCTTCTCGCCCTGCTCGAAACGTTGTTGGCCCTGATGGCCCTGCAGCTGTCCCTACTGCTGACGGTGTTGGCCGTGTTGGCCATGCTGATTATACTGACCCTGCCTAAATCCCCTAAATCCTTATCTGGAGTCACCTGATCGAAAGCGCTTGGCAGGGTCCCCCTGATGGGAACTCTGCTCACTGTGACGAGTTTGCCCATGGGCTGCTGGTGCCCCACCAATACTCCTTCCCCCTATCCTGCCATGATGGATGGACTCCTCTGCTCATTTGCTCCCCTGCATATGGAAACGATGATCCTGATAGTGTAACAAAGCAGCGTTGAGTACGTCAGTGTGGGTACTCAATGATAGATTGTCGATGAGGTGCTGACGGATCCTCTAGGCTAATCCATCTACAAACAACATTATGTTCTTCTCCTTAGTGGGTGCCTCATCTGTCACTATAGTTAGAATTCTAGTAAACTCCTCCTTGTGCTCAACAACGGTCATACTCTCCTGCTTAAGATTCAGTAACTTCCACCTCATCTCAGTCTGTACGGCGGAAGGTAAGTACTTGCGGTTAAACCGCGCCCAGAATGACTAAATCGTGATATTGTCCCTCTCCTCTAAGGTGGTTGTGGGCTCCCACCACTACAAAGCGGCCCCCGCTAGCTTGAAGGAAGCTAAAAGATGTCTCTACACGTCAGTGCACTCATACATGCGCAGATGCCTCTGGATATCTTTCTTCCATTGCCTAGAGACTACTATGTCCGAACTACCCGAGAACTCCGAAGGATGCACCTTCTGAAAGGCATTCCTAACCTGCTCCCATACAGATGGAAGATGTGCTGCATCTGGTGCCATTGCCTGAATCTGGGGTGGATCTGGATGCACCACCGCTAATGCGACATTTACTGCCTGAGCAACAATAGCGTCTACCTCAGTTGCATTCATCATTCCTTAAGCCGGAGTTGTTGGTTGCTCGGGCTGGGCATTCCTGTCTCGGGGTGAGCATCTAGGAGGCATATGAAATGAGAATAAAGTTTATCAGTCGATAGTTATTATCAGATTTCGAATAGCTGAAGATGTAAGCGTAAATACAAGAATGCAACATTCCTAAAAATAGGTCTCTATATCAAAGATGCTAAGATGGAAGAGAAATAAACCGTACAGATCCTAGAGGACATTAGAACCTGATGCTCGGATACCACTTGTGAAACCCCGCCTAATTAAATACCAGGTGATCAGTCCTTTAATAAATTAAAAATCAAGGTGAACGATTGGTTCATTCTTAGCATCACTGTCGCAAAATAAATTTCCAGTTTAAACACCCTAAATAATTAAGCTAAGTGACAAAACAATTTAAACCTTATTTATATTTTATTTAATTCCATTATGAAAAACTTTTTCAAGAATTAAAAGTTTTAGAATCGCATCAATGTTAAAGATGGCAATTAACACATAAGAATTTAACCATTCAGATAAATAAATACCATGTTTAAAAAAAACTACAAATGAAACATCCTGACAAGAATTACATCCCAAACAGTACCAAATACTGAAAATAAAAGAACATAAATCTCTGACAAATCCAAACTGAATAGGGAAATGGGCGACACATACCCTAACTAATCAGAACTAAAATAAGAGTAGAATCAACAAAGAGGTCGTCTTAGCAAGGGCCTACAATTCCCACCTAAGTTGCAGCGCGTCCGGTCCAAAGCATCTAAGCATGACGCCCCTGTGGCTGGGCACCTGTAATATACATATATATACAAGAGAAAAGAAATATCAGGAAACAGGAAACGAGTCAGGGCTCGACGGTAAAACAATTTAAAATTTTAGTTTAGCAAGTATTTAAAATGCTTACCGGCTAATGTATAAACTATTCTAGTATGCGATACTCTCTTGAGAATTCTCACCTCTCATCTAGTGTGCACGCCTAACATACTATTATCTCATAAGTTTATATTAACTTAACCTTCCCAAAATATTTTATCTCGAGAAAATACTATGGTTAAGATAATTAATTTCTGAAAATTAAACTTTCTCATATATCTTACCATACCTAGAATACTCAGCATTATTACAAAATTTCCAAACACTTATAATAAAGTTGGAATAGTTATTCACTTCTTAACTACTTTTATGCATAGTAGAAAGTTCCCATACTTAATTATATATATTTTAGTCACTCATATAATATATATACTATCGTCACCCCACATAAATTCTGTGGTGCTGGCATACTATGATATCAAGTCCCCGTATCACTCATACTAAGGGAAATACTAGTTCGGAATCACTCTCGAACCATATAAACGCAAAACACATAAAAATAAAGGTGAAGTATAGTTCCAATTCGCTAAGAGGTCAGCACATACCCTCACGTCTCTTAGGACCATCTGACTATCACTCAAATAACCTGTATCAAGGATACTATCTTCTAGGGTACAAGTCGTTATCCCCTATAAAGGCCCAATCGAGATAAGGCTGTCCTGGCGTGGAAACCTCCGAGATAGCAAGTGGCTCGGGTATGATTTTTACACAGATACATAATATATGCACAATCACACAGTCATATATATAAATATTTACAATTTCTAAATTATATGTGCCCACTACTCATAATTACAATTATCCGTTCTTAGCACATTTTACATGATTATCTCGTATAACGGATTCTTCACTTGTATTCTCATATAATTTACTTCATACTTACTTCTCGTCTCTTGAAGTATCCTTTCTTCCTAAGTAAAATTTCAATAGGCATACTATCACTTACCTTCTGGTCTAACCCCCTCACGGTTCTTGATCTTTTATTAAACGTACACATGATTTCTTATATGTGAATAACTCCCCGTTAACCAATAATTTCATTATATATTAAATTTCACTCAACGGGGTCTACCTAGGCCCTACTGGTCTTATTTATAGTTCATTATGCTCTATCAATGATGATTAAGGGTTCCTACGCATTTAACCGGACTGAACTTAAAGAAGATAAATACGCAGTTTTCTAGGAGGGATCGATCGATCGAATAATGGGTCGATCGATCGATCGAATAATGGGTCGATCGATCGATGTTCTTGATCGATCGATCGATCAAGCAGTTATGACGAATTCTACCATTGACAAGTCACGGGTTTAACTCTTGAACCTCTACCAAATCTCCATTATAGATCCCCAAACTCCCAAACAACATTACTAGAGGTACAATATACCTAACTACATGATTTCCTACGTGAAACATGTTCAAATTCATCAATGGTATCGGAATAATGGGTAAAATATAGATAAACTTAAAGAACCCTAATTTTGGAAGAAACATCCATTCTTTTAATTAATTCCTAGATTTCTTGTTTTTACATCAGAACTAATTCGTGGGTAATCCTCTACATATGATGGGTATGTACAGAATATGTTAGATTTCTCAAAACATGCGATTTATGATCTCTAAATTATCGATTTTGTCCATAAAACATGTTCTTAGTAATCCTAAACTAACACGGGTTCAACATTAACTAATAACACCAGATGATAGATAGTTTCCTAGAATTCAAGTTTCTGATTTGTGGAAGAAAAGGTATGGTTACGTTCCTCATTACGCGATCCACGATTTGGTGGTGGTGGCGGTGCAAACGGATGAGCAAAAAAAATAAGAAAGTGGACACATAAATTTGAGATTTTAGATTTCTAATTATTCGTGTTCAAATGAACAAAAAAAACATAGCAAGTTAATTATGGAGACATAAATTTAAACCTGGGTCAAGTGTTCGGACACGAAGAAAGTGGTTAAAGGGGTTGAAAACCAACCAAATAAATCTGAAATGCCAAATCGTGATTAAATAGTTTTTGCATATGGAAAAAAAAGCTTCGAATGCCTTTTAAGGAAAAAAGTAATTATATGGGCTTTATTTGATATTATGTATTTAGTGAGAGAGGATAACTGATGACCATCATGACCGGTAAAATAATACTCCCTACATGTTTATGAATAAGGTTTAATAGAGACGAGAAGGGCTCTAAACTGGAATTTAATTTGAATAGCATGTATTCTAAAATGTAATATGTAGAGCACACACACACACACACACACACACACACTCACACACACACACACACACATATATATATATATATATATATATATATATATATAGAGAGAGAGAGAGAGAGAGAGAGAGAGAGAGAGAGAGAGAGAAAGAGAGAGACAGAGAGAGACAGAGAGATGAAGATTGACATACATTGTGATGTATACATGACACCTAGTTCTAGGCCCTAAGAAATCTTTGCTACAAAACTATTATTTTGCTATTGATATTAACCTTCCAATCAACCCATATTCAAAAAATCAGGTTAAAATGCATTTTGTAGCTATTTTTAAAAAAATCACAAAAAACTACGCAATTGAGCAGTTTTTTGTGGAATTTTTAAAAATAACTAAAAAATGTATTTTGATCTAATTTCTTGCACATGGCTTTACTGGAAGGTATTAAGAGAAAAATAAAAAAATTGAAAAAAAAAGTATTTTAGGGCTACAACTATGTTTGATGTATAAATGATGTATAAAACATGATGTAGGTGAAAATTCTCATATATATATAATACACTACACTATTTACATCTACTAACGCAAGGAGCACTCCATGTACCACATTTAATGAACCTATAACTTTCTTTCTTGAATCCTCTAACCCATTTCATTCTCAAAATTTGACAGTAGTCTTTAACATTTAATGCACTTTACTTAACCCTGTCGCTTCATACCTCTAATAGATTTTCCATCTCAAAATGACAACACATCTATATCGCCCCCTCCGTTATGAAGATTTTCACCTCTCTCCTTCCCCCTCCATCTTTATCGGCTCTTCCCGCTCCTTTCTTATCCTTCTCTCTTAAATATTTCATCTTATTTTTCATCTAAATAACTTATTATGGTCCTAAAATAATAAAATATCATTAAAAATTCAAGAACGAGTCCACGTATTTATGTTCTCAATGTCGCCATTCTGCCCTTTATTAGTTATTATTGTTCATATAATTTTATTTGTTTTGTGTTTTTATATATTAGGGGTTCTTCCAATTCAGTTTTTTACTTTGTAATGTTTAATGTCTATGTCAATATTCAATGCACTCTTTCACTTTTTAAATATCGATTATAGGATTTCTACTAAGAAAAATATGTTTTTAATTGTTGTCATATTTTTGTTTCCCTTTTATAGGAGATCCTTTTTCATGAAAGATAACAACAAAATGTTTGAATTTTAGTAGTTATAGCAATGGTGTAGTACTGTTAAAAAATTATTATTATTTTTATTATTGAGTTTAGAAATATAGAGATATGTGTATGTGCCCTTTAATTATCGTTGAACAAATTGGATGTTTTTAAAATGCATGGATTAGTTCAATGTATGGATTAATGCAAAGTAATTGTCGAAAGATTTGTCAATTTACATCTCTTTAACTACAGTCCAGTAACTCTCTGCCTTCTTTCTACAAACCCTAGTCGCCTCCCCTCTTCCTCACCAAGAGAACAGGGGGGGGAGGGGGACTCTCTCTTTTTTCTTTTATTTTTCCCTAAAATAAATTAGTTTTGGGTATGATAAGATGGATTATCCTTTGTTAGAGGTCTTTGTCTCTCTTTCTCCCCTTTTGGTAGGATTGTGTGTGGGATTTTTTCTCCCCCCATATTTTTTTTGTTCTTCTTGGAGACTTTAGATGGTGTTTTTCCTATTCGACGGAGTTACTGCTGATGTTGTCATTATCGATGTTGCCTCCGTTCAATTTGGATTGAGATTCGATCACTGATCGATGATTACCTTTAAGATTTAAGCGTGTTTGGCTTCTTTCTCACAGTGGAACAAATCTAGGTTGAACCCCACTTTTCAAAAGTCTTTGATACCGATTGGTCATTTTCTCTTAAGTTTATGACGTATTTTTTCTATATCACATTTTATGGGCCAGTGGATTGTCCATTTTAATGGATATTTGGTCTTTTTCACATTTTATTATGTTGAGAAGTTTACGCTTTTGGTGTCGTCTTGTTTCGACTTTAGATTTACCTCAAAGTCTAGGGTTTATATGTTTTATTTTTATATGAGCAGTGATGTCATAACCTTTGTATTTCTTATTTTTTATTAATGACATATTCCTTTTACTTAATTTAAGACCCGTATTTTTGGGAATATTTAAATTGCACGTGTTGTTGTAATTTAATTAAATAAAAAAATAAAGTGAACTGAATGAAAATTAATTAGCGAGAAATGCAGTATTTTTTTATGTACTATTATAATTACTTGTGTGATAAGTAAATGACTTTGTATTATTTTATAGTACGTTATAAGTGGGTAAAAGCGGCAGGTTGAATTCGAAACGCGGGCGTAGGGTCGTGTTAGGAATAAGATAATAAAATGATAATAGGTGATTCTGATGGTGATTTTGAGTACACAATTGATCTGAATTAGGTCGAAATAGTCAAAATTAAGTATCCGGGGCGTAGTGACTGACTGTCAAGAGTTTTTTAGACTAGTGGGGACATGTACGGGTATTTGGGTCATTTTAATGTGACTAATTAACCTAATTTAGGGGTTAGGGCTTTAAAATAAGATATTAAAGACTTGTGGGAAGTCACTTTATATAATCAAACATGTAAGGGAGGTATTTGGGAGAAAATAGGAGGAAGCACAAAAAAATCAAGGGAGGCCAATTGAAGAAGAAGTTTTGAAGGAAATTACTAGGCTTCAATCAACACATAAAGGATGATTCATAGTCTTATTCAAATCCAAGGCAGGTGAATGACTTACTTAATGTTATTTGTGTAGTCATTTATGTCATATCATAGTTTGTAGAATTGAAACCAATTTTGGGGTGGGATTAATATCCTAAATGGGTTTTTGAAAATGAATGAAAATTGGGATGATTACATATGAACTTGATGATTAAATCCCGTATGAAAAGTAAGTTCTTCAAAAAGAAACCTAACAATGAGAAAGTTATACAGTGTTATTGAATTGAAAAATCTGAGATTGAACCGTTAAAAGATGTGATTTTGAATTATGGCTTTAGAAATTCTATTAGAATCAAGGGTGAATTCATTTTGGAAAAAGGGTGATTGAATCCCATTATTAAGTTTGGTTTTTGATGAGTTAGAACAATAAAAATGTGTCTTTTTATTTGTAACTGAAATGAATTTGATAATATGCATTATGATGAAGTTTGTGGCTCATTTGGGAGTGGAAATCTTGGTAAAAGTCATAAGACGATTGGCAACCCCGTCATGGCCAGTGTACAGGGGATACCCGATTCTCCCCTTGGCCGAACCGATTCGGATCCCCTGTTGGTCCCAGTTTGTTTCTTTAATTGTTTCGTTGTTCGGGTTATTTTGGAATGTCTTTAAATGAAAGTAGGATTTCAAAAAAAATATTTAGGGACCACAACTTTCCTTGGACAAGTTTGAATAAAATCCGAAATATGGATTTTTAGGTGTTTACGATGAACAATACTCAAGAAAGTAGATTAATAAATTCGATTAGAAATTGGGTTAATTTAGGATACAATCTAGGCGAGAATAAATTATTGTCCAGATTTAATAACATATTTTGTGAACTCCATTAAATAAGGGATTAAACAAATAAATGGGAGTAAAAAATGGACTTGAGTCATTTAGGTTAGTCGTTCTAGTGATAGGCATGGAATAACAAAATTTTATGAATATTGGGGATTCATTTAAAATTTGGGAGCCGAGAATAGATTTGGAACATTTAGGCTAGTGCTTCAAGTGATAGGCATGGATTAGGCATATTATATATATATATATATATATATATATACACGAACATATATGAGAAGGCTGTTTGAATAGTAAAATGATCCAATGTCGGTAATTTATTCTCCTAGCGCGATCTAAGGGTCTCACATTGTGACATGTCATAAGAGACCCCATATGACGTGGAAAATGTCACAGTCAACCCTAGACCCCCCCCCCCCCCCCCCCCCAAAAAAAAAAAAAATGCACGCTTCTCATTCTGTCCCAATCACTCAGACCATGCTTACTTTAAACCTTACCGTCTCCTCACTCTCTCCCTCTCACAAAATAGTCTCCCCCTCTTTCGCTCCACATTGCCGCCTCCTCTTCCTCTCCTCTCTTCCCCGCACTCACCATACTCCCTCACCATCCTCCTCTCCATACCGCTGCCACAATCTTTCTCCATTACTGTAGATCTTACATTTGAATGTGATAGGTAAGTTTTGGTCTAAAGGGTTTTGAATATATGGTTTAATTGTGATAATTTTGTAGATCTGACCTTTATTTCTTTCTATGGGCTTGAAATCATGGGTGAGTTTTGTTATGGTTCACGGTTTGAGTTTGGCTATGTTGAAATTTTGGTTTATTCTAAGTTTGATGTTTAATGTTAACAAACTATGTTATTTTGTTTTGTTAACTGAGTTTTGGTTCAGATTTTTTCTAATAAGTACATACTTCAATTTTGGATCTAATATATCAGAATCCAGTTATTTTTTGGTGTAACGAGTTATAATTGTCAATTAATAGTATATATACTCTCAGCTAAGCTTTAACATATCATTTGGTGATTTCTTGTTGTTGTTCTTCAATCAAAATGGATTTCTCTACTAACTTAAGGTTTCCAACAGGCATATTCTCACAAATTAACCATTGATTTATTAATATATTGATACAGATTTTACATATGTATGATATATTTGTTCTCCTGAGGTAATATGATGTGCATTATCACACATTATAAGTAATTTACATGTAATGTCAGGTGTATTGATTTTGATATAATTTGGGACATATACTATTATTCAATTGGTTGAATCTTTAGAGATCATTGTTCAATTGGTGTCATTTTTAGGTATCGTTGTTCAACCAACAACTACATGTGAGTGGTAATTTTTTGAGTACTCAAACATTGTTTGGTACAAGAATTGGGTAATTTTTTTATTTGGTGCTTTGGCTCGGAGATATTATTTCACTTCTCTAACTATATTTTTCTTTGATTTTTTATTTACAAACTTTAGTATCAATTTTTTTTATTTTTTATTTTTTCAGAGACGTTAATATTCTTGTTTTTGGATGTTTAGTTTTTGGTTGATGGTGTAAGTAATTTGTTTTTAATTTTTGTATACTTTAATAAATGCTTATTATTAATTACTAAAAAAATGAAATAATTTTTTATTGTTTAATTGAACTCTTATTGGATTGCATACACATCATGTGATTAAATGTTTATTTTTTTTATCAAGTTTTGATACCTCTTAGCCCCCGAAAACATTTGTCATTATAGTACTATTTAGGGGTACTATATTAAGCAAGTATATGTTTAGATCTATTTATTTGAATCCCTTCTATTTAATTCTATTATTTAACTGTTGTAATTTGTTTTCTTTTTCTTATAGTTAATGTTAATTCATCAATGTTTTGCATATCACTTATTTTTACACCCTTATAGTTAATGTTTATTCAGTAGCTAGCTGCGCAAATTCTTTATATACTTTAATCACGACCTTGTTTTTTTGTATTGAACTCTTATTAGCCATATATCAACTCCTATTGTTCTTTTTTATTTCTTCTTTATATATGAATTTATATCTGACGACAGTTCTTCATTTCTGGACTTCTCTCTATATTTGTGCTAGATTGTGGTATGTCATTTAATTTGTGTTATATTACGGTGCAATAGAGCTTTGGGTGGCTTGATTTAGAATTTAAATTGTCTATCAATGTACTTCAATTGAAAATCCATTGAAAGTAGGTTCATACTATAGCAATGAGGGTAGCAATGTTTGGTAAATCCCTTTTTATGACTGATGTTTTCAAATGGAATATTTATTATAATTTTATTTTCACTCCAATGTTCTAATGTTATATCTGTTTTTGTTGATTCCGTAAGTAATTTCCTCTCTCTTATAGTTGATATAATGTATTGGATTGAATACATATCATTTTATTAAATGCTCCATTTATACCATGTTTTGATAGCTATTACCCCCCGAAAACATTTGTTAATATAATACTATTTAGGGCTATTATATTACGCAAGTCTATGTTTGGATCTATTTATTTGAGTCACTGCTATTTAAATCTATTATTTTACTGTAACAATTTGTTTAATTTTGTGGAAAATGAGCTTTAAGTTGGATCTTCTCAATGGAATATAGGCTATCAATGTTGTTAATGTATTTGAAGAATTTCCTACTTGAGTTTTTCCTATTTTTTGCAACAATTATTTAGGTGTTTCAACTATAGTTTGTACAACCAACATGTAATTAAAGTCTTATCTTCTACTTAGGGGTTTCATATGAGGATTAAGAAACAATTAATTCATGTATAGGTTTATTAATTATTATTGGTTATTGCTAAATGCGTGTAAGCTTTTTTTGTGTGCTTTTTTTTTTTGAAGTTTCATGTTATTGGAAAACATATGTTCACAAATGAAATTGAAGGCGGTAAACGTGTTTGATATTTATGGAGGTACACCATATCAATAAGTTTAATGAGATCAAGTATTTAAAGGATAAGGAGTGACAGCGTGGTCCTTTCTTGCCAATTATTAAACCCTACTGCCTCACTCTTATGTGCACTTCTCATTAGCTTTTTGTGTATTATTCTAACAATTCTCATTATATTTTGTTGTGTGTATTAATTTTGTAGCTTTGTATCTTCGATTTTTAATCGCTATGTTTACAGAATCTGGAGGTATATGTCTTTTTGTGTTACGGTTTTGCCTATTTAAATCCGGTACCTTAGTTTTTTTTTTCTTTCGTTCTTTGCATGTAATTTCTGCAGTATTGTCGATGTTTTATAGCTTATTATAATATGGGATAGTTAGGCAAAACCATTTTGTAATACAATGGATATATGTTGGTAGTTTGGAGGAGATATGATACAATTAAGGAAAAACATATGATAGAATTCGAAGTGTAGTGGAACAATAATGGGTCGGATCATGGTTTTGAATTGGAAAAATATGAAGGAAGTGCAGTTTCTTTTGAAGGGAAGAATAATGGGTGTGGCAACTCGAGGAAGAGAAGGCTTTGTTTAGTCCCTATGTCCATGTTAGTGAATTATCATGCGTAACTTTTCTTCAATTCTATCTACGTAGCAAGACTTATGAACTGATTCTATGGAGAGAATCATATGATATTATCAATATTACAATGACTTAACTACCAGATTCTTAGTAAAACAAATCTTATTACATGTTTGAACTATGTTTGTTCCAAGAGTTCATTTTATTAAAGAATCAAGCATGTCGTGGTAGTACTGTTTTAGGACTTTTAAACCTTTACTAAGTTGATATTCCCATAAAAGAAATGGTTATGTCCCACTACTATTGACCTCTTACTGTTTCTATATATTCCACATTAGTCTAAACATTAGTTATGTGTTTTTACCATTATGAATTACCTTCAATATTGTGGAAGGGTTATGTTTTTACCATTGTGAGATAACACCATATATAAAGGAACTGTAATAACTATAGACCTGAATTACAATTTTTTTTTACCACTGTGGAAGTACTTTTTTAGGACTTTTAAACCTTTCTCAAGTTGATATTCCCATAAAAGAAATGGTTATGTACCACTATTATCGACCTCTTATTGTTTTTATAAAGTCCACATTAGTCCAAACATTTGTTATATGTTTATGCTATTGTGAATTTCCTGCAATATTGTTGAATGATTATGTTTTTACCATAGTGATGTAACACCAAATATAAGAAATCTTTTATCGCTATAGAACTCAATTACAAAGACATTTTTTTTTTGAAATCAATGAGTTTTAATGTTTCAAAACAAATAGTTTTGTAGAATTTAGATTCAAATGCATGTGACAAAGACATTAACTATTGACGATTTTAGATCACTTCCCACCAATTGACCTCTAAAGACTACACACCAAATAATATAGTTTTTATTTGTAATTTCATTGCACTTCCTTAGATATGTTTATTTCTTAGTTTTTTCAATTAATGGTTGCAAAGCATTTGATTTCAGAATAACTGTGTGGTAGTTGTGAGAGGGTAGTTGTAATAAAATCCCCAGCATTTGTTTTATTTTGGATTGCTCATTTTTTTAGCAGGTCATGTTGTTTGTGGTGGGGAGGGGAATACCATTTATGTTGTTTAACAGGTTATAACATAAAATAGTTCCAGAAGTACATACAAATAGTCTATATGAAATTCGTTGAATGATTATAATATTAATGCTAATTAGAGCTAAATTTGATATTAACTTGGGATTAGTATGTAAAGATAGTTTGTATTAAGTCCAACTTTGTACTCATAATTGCATTTTTGTTTGTCTTTGATCACATTATGTATTTAATTATTAAACATTGCGAAATTATGATGAATTTTTTGTTCACAAATTGTTCGTGTTTCGTTTAGTGTTGATTTGTTCTTCAGATCAATATAGGTATATTGATTTATTTCATTTTGATTAGTCATCAAGTCTCATTAAATATTTTTATTGATTTAATATGTCACCATAAGAAAATGGACATAACAGATTAGTGAATTTACTGTTATGTTGACAGGGATACCTATAGAGTGTGACACCCCGTCTACTAAAATACCGGGTGGCCAGCCTGTGATCAAAATAAAATGTTGGTCTCATATGGCTCATTCTTAGCATCATCATCGAAAACATTTTGAAGGTTACTAACCACCTTGTAATTTAATTAGACCGGTGCTAAATTTTATGTTTAATTAATTAAAACCATGCGTAAATAACTAATAATTAAATAATCCACACAAACTCATAACTGAATCCAACACAAATGAATAATATAAGTAAAGATGATCGAATTAACTATAGGTTCAACAATAAAATACAACATTAAACTGAAACACTAACCTGTATGCACAAGGTCAAATAAATAAACTGAATACTAAATCTGAGGGCAACATGCCGAAATGAGTCAAAGCATTAAGTCCCTCCACTAGGAATAAATGAACAAAGCGTCAATAGAAATGTCGTGCAACTTCCCCATGAGCTTCAGCTTCACATCCCTTACTAGAATCCTTAAGTTGGGCATCCCTGTGGCTAGACACTTGAAAGGTTTTGGAAAAGATTTTGACACGGGTCAAAGCCCAAGTAAAATTTTTTAAAAATATTTATTAAGAAGTTAAATTGCAATAGTTAAGTATGAAAGTACATTATTCACGTTTTAGCCAGTATCACACTCTTTTGAGGTATGGATCACCCCTCATTTAATGTCCACGTCTAACGCATTCCTTCTAACCTTCCTAGTTAAGCTATCCCCACTTAACTAATCGTATCACAGCCCTTCCTACCACACTACTCTAATCTGATTACCTTTATTTTGATTATTAAGTTCTCTACTTATTAAATTATTAATCGGTTCAATATATTCAATCATATAACGTTTACACTAATTATATAGGAAATCCCCTTTTAATTCATATAACTTTCACGTCAGTTATATAAGAAATCACTTCTTAAATCATATAACTTTCACGCTAGTAATGTAAGAATTCCCCTTTTTAAATCATATAACTTTCACGCTAGTTATATAAGAAGTACATTCACACGTATGTATAAATCATCTACATAAATATCTACTCATATTATATAAGTACTAGTATACTGCAACATTCAAACAAATGTCACATATAATATCCATCCATTCCCCAGTAATAACTCATTGTATGCTTTCTCTAAAATGCTTTCATGTCGCAGACATGCTCACTCTAACCCGGCCACCTCTATTCGGACTAGCTCACACCGAACATGGGCAAAAATCATCACAAACGTAGTGGAGGTAGTCATATTCCCCCCGAAAGTGAAATCGAATCATACCTAAAGCTTATCACATTCAAAAATAAATCACGCAATAAAAATAGGCGATATGACCTGGGGACTATACTCTCCCCGCTCCTCAAGCCAGGGGATTCCCCCACATCGTCCAACCTCCTATGATAGCTCTAGAGGTATCATTCACACCAATATTTACACACACACACACACACACACACATACATACACAAACACACACACACACACACACACACACACACACATATACATACATATATATATATATATATATATACACTATCACACTATCCGTACACATGTATATTCAATAAAAGTCTATCTAACCCGTGCCTAACACTTGTAGAACTAACCCAAAATACCTGTCTATATCCCGACTTGTAATTTTATTAATCACACATTAATTATTTATCATTTAAGTATGTCACCTAACTACAATACCCAGACTCACTCATTCGATCCGTATCTTCACCCTTTAGTATTTTTTAAACGAATTCCCACTATTAAGTTTAACACCCCTCATTAAAATTAAAATTTGATAATTTATTATATATCTATAATAAATTGAACTAGCTACCCCATGCCTAACTCCCATAGAGCTTAGCCTAAAATATTCGAGTCACAACCCTGACTCTTAATTAAATAATTTCTCCTCGATTAATTTTACCTAAATGGTGTCACTCAACCAAAATATCCGGACTCCCTTTCTTGGTCCTAAATTTACCCTTGAAATTTATTTCACCCAATATCTCCTATTTAGATTGTCACTCTATCTAAATAAAATATATTTTAAAATCCATCTCCTAAGGCTCCAAGTAATTAAACCCTTTAGTTTTTTGTACATTGATTAAATCCTAAAAATATCCCAAAAGAATACAAGGGAAGAATCGAATTTCCCAAAAATCTTTGCCATCATTCAAACAACATCTCGCATCATTTTAATGACTTTCCAGCGTCGTTTGAACGCACTCCCTGGTCATTCCAACAATCTTCTTAGTTTTCAGTCCCTTCGTTTTCCTCACGACGATACCTTATTTTCTACCATTATTACTTTATCAAAGTTTTATAAACTAGCTTTGAAAATCCCTAGTACAAAATACGAATTCCAACAGTTTCACATCTTTCCATAAATCATCCACAAACTACATAGGCCCGGTTTTGTATTAAAATCTCCAACTATGAAGATTTGTTAAAATCCTATCTAGATTCATAAATCGGGTTACACAGAATTTACAAAACTTTCTTCCCCAAATATGATTTCACTAATATTTAATCACAAAAGATAAAACATAGGTTTCAAATCACGGATTAATTTCTAACAATAATACATGAAGTTTTATAACCAATTGTGTATCTATTTCACACATAATACCCAATTTCATACGAACCCATTTCATATGCCATCCCTCTCCCAAAAATGAATTTCTTTATCACACCCACTATGATATGAATTGAAATATTGCAATTACTTACAACAAGTTTAAATAATTGCCTGAATAAATTTGTAAGGCCTAATTTCCTTACCGGAATTAATTACAATAATTTTAACTACTTGCGTGAATAAATTTGTAGGGTCTAATTTCCTTTGACGAAGACGAAGATTTGATGAAGAACACACCAATTTCTTATTGATTTGGCTCCCAATTTCTCCCTCTTTTCTCCTTTTCAAAACTAGTGTTTTCTTCTTGTGTTGTGTTTTCGACAGACTCCCTAATGTAGGTTTTATATTTCTAATCCTAAAATTAAGCCTATGGGTTAATCTCAATTGACTTGAACACCTTTGTGTTATCTCGATTACGCTTAAAAATGCTCCGAGATCCAATTACTACCCTCTGGTACTCTTTTCAACTATCTTGTCCTATTCAAAATCAATCATGCACTCGAAATTTTCATCTGAGTTACTTTACTAAAATATCCAACCTTGACCTCAAATTATGACTCGTGTGAATTTAAAAAAAATAACCCGAATTAATTAATTCTTAATTCACAAAATTAATTAAATCCCCCAGATTAATTTAATCCAATATCACTGATTTAAATTCTATATACTCGGAATTACGAGGTGTTATATAGAGATATCATGAATTTATTGTTGTGTTTGTTGGAAAAGTAAAGGTGAGTTTCCCTTTGCTTTATTTTTTGCTTAGTTGCTAAGTGTACTATATAGATTATTGGTCATCAAGTTTACCTAATTTTTATTTAGGTTATAATCCGTTAACTTTCAAGTTAAAAGCGTATGTTTTGTGAGAAGTTCCATAACTTTCTAACAGTAAATCGAAATGAGGCGATTCCGCTCCATTTGATTCGTATCTCCCGTGCGTAGTTAACAACGTTTTAAGCTATTTTCAGCACTATTTAAGGGTTCAAAATCGACTTTAAAGTCGGAAATTTTGTTATTTATTTCCAAATTTGGTTTGTGTAAGGTTTTTTTGTCAACTTTTTTACATATTCTGATTCCGTCATGTGGTAGTTGATTCAACTCCGCATATAAGAAGTTGGTATATTTATTATTTGTTAAACATGGTGGATTGTCCAATAAATAAATGATATTATGACCTATTGTTTTAAAATTACACTTTTTTTTTTCATGGAAAGAAATTTTATCCATTTTGTAGTACATACTTTTGAATTTTTTGTTGTGTTTCGTTACGTAGTTTGGTATTTTTTGTCTTACCTTTCTACACGGGCATTTACTAGTATATATAACGGTATACGGATAGTATACATATGAATAATAAATGTGTGTATTATATTTATGTGAAACATACCCAGCCTAGAAGATATGCTATCGATGGAGGTTGCATGTCGTGGGAGGTCACTCTTGTGATCTCATCAGAGGTAGTACTGTTCCCTTGGGTCAAAGGTTTGTGAACGACCACCCTATGTAGGTTTGGAGTTCCATGCAATAATGTGGTATGGTTATAATCCACGAACTTAAGGCTAGGATAGCTTCCAATTTTTGTTTTCATTTTGGGTTCGATGATGAGATTTCGACCCTGTTGCCCAGGTTGTGAAGGACATTCCTAGAGCTTGACAACATACTAGTGATTTCGCACCCAACGAGGAAATGCTCGGAAGAATTGTGGTTATAGGTATATAATGCGTGATATACATTTATGTGAATAGTATGCTATTGGAATATACGTATATAAATTTGACAATTATATATGGGTGAATAATATTAATACGTGAGTAGGAATGAATAACTTAGGTGAGGTTATGTGAATGAATTAAGATGAAATTTAAAATGATTTAGTGTATGTGATAGCAAATTTAGAATTATACCATAGGAACAAAGTGCATAATAATGAGGGGTGAAGGTCGCCTCATGTGAGTGCACTACTAATATAAATATAGAAAAATATTGTATTTGTTCATTAATGCATCTTATTCACTTGCTAAATGTTTATAAAAGGTTTTGGGATCTAACTCGTGTCGAATATTTTTAAATTTTTAGGTGTCCATCCACAGGGACGCTAAGCAAGATTACTCATTCCAAGATCTACGGAGCTGCAGGATATGTAGAGGCTTGCAGGTTTTTGAGTAGTCGATTCTATCTTTTGTATTATGGATAGATTCTATCTCATTTCAAAGTTAGGCATGTCACCAATTTTATTAGCTAGTGTGGATTGTATCGGATTGTTTTGTAACCGATTGTTTACTCAGTATTTGTTTTTTTTATTCGGTATTTAGACTTTATTATAATGGTGGTTTATTTGAATGGTTTAATTTTAATGGCCTATGTTGAATGGTTTACTTTTTGATAATTAATGAAAGATAAAATTTGGCATCAACTTGTTTGAATAATAGGTGGTTAGGAATTGAAATGTTTTCGACAACGATGCTAAGAATGAACCCTATTATATTCCTACTTTATTTTAGTATGTGCTTGATCACCCGTTATTGAAATAGGCAAGGTGTCACAGATGGCATCAGACCATCATGTTCTGTATGTCTTATTACATTTTCAGTGTTGCTTTCTCTTTGATGTATAACCATATGCTTAGAACTGTTGATTCATATTAATATTTATGTTCTGCTACTATTCTATACACTTGAAGCGAATAATATATGAGTTTGGTTGAGCTTCGTATACCAAACAATATTATATGACGAGTGAGAGCCGTTATGAGGACTATAGGAGGAGAGGCTTAGTCGGAGCCATAGAGTATTCTGGAAACAGTGAACACAGTAGATGTCACCACTATTATTTCTCGGGAAGTTGATGATGGGATGATTCCTAGGGCGTAGTACTGCCATAACATACGGTGGTACCAATTCAGACTCACTCAGTGCAGTTATTATGGGAGAGAGTTAAAGAGACTTTTTCTAAAGGGGATTCGCAAGAGTTTGGGGAAAGTGTAGACTTGTGTTAGGTATTAAATGGAAGGTAAACATCCAATGGAAATTTCGCATGATGGTGTGCAGTGACACTCACGACTTAATTTCGAGCGATCTATAAACTCATAGGAGCAGTGTTACTGTGATGAGAGTTAATCACCACATCTGAGGAGAAATACCATGAATATTGAGGAATTTGTGAATTTTTTTATTACAAATCCTTCCATCTACTGTTTATATGGAGATGCGAAGGAAATTTTGCAACTTATTACGAGAGAGAAGGCTAGTAGCCAAGCATGAGGAAAAATGTTCTTGTTTAACAAATTTGTACCCGACGAGGTGGATACATAGGATAAAATGGGTCCTTAAGTTGATGATGGACTCATGGGTAAAATACACAGCATTGAGTGGGAAATACGGCTCGATCAACTTATATTAATGTCATTAATATTGTGCTTTTACAAGGTCAATATCAATGATTCCATGCGAATGGAGAGAAGAGAATTTAAAAGTCTACCCAGAAGAACAAGACTGGATGTATTGATGTTAGTGAGAAACCACATATAGGATAACTAGTAGAGGACCCATTTAAGAGATTCAAATCAAGGGGATTCCAATAGAGTGAATATGGATTCCAACAGAACCACCATGGCTATAACTATATTCCACAGGGCCCGTAGAGCAAAGGGAACAACTGGGGTAGCCATTAAGATTGAGGCTACTGGGCGAAAGAGTAAGGTTGGGGCCAGAGACATGGGTTTTTCACGGGGAGGTGTTTTATATGTGGAGAGCAAGACCACATACATTGACCTTTTTCATAGTAAGAAAAGGGATAGGGGCAAGGTGACCTATAGGGACAACAATCACAATAATTATTGGGGCAGTTCAGACTTACGTCCATGAAACAATTAAGCTTCTCATGCCATTGACGGTTGATGGTAACATTTTTATCCTTGGGTAAAGGTGGAAGTTTTACGTGATACGAGTGCATCACCATTTTTTGGTTAGCACAATATTCGCACGTGAGATGGGTTTAGTGGGTTAATCGCAAGTATAACTACTGTGTGTATATGTATAGTTGCCATTGGGTATTGGGGATCTCTTTAGTTCCTTCTGTGGGGGAGTTGATGTGGACATTAAGAGGATATGCTTTTGTGTATTTACCCATTTTCGAGATATAAATTATTCCTGTATGATGCTATTCTGGGTATGGACTGGTTAGCGACTATTGAGCAATAGTGGGCAATTATAGTAAGGATAACATGTTCATTGTTCAAGGGAAGGATGTGCTATTTTTACAATGCCTCGTCCTGAATGAGGGGTGAGCCGCGTATGTAGTATATTGTAGGGGAGATTTCAGAGAGTATTGTTATCTCGTTATATTCGATCCTGGTGCATATGGATTTTACTGATGAGATTTGGGAGATATTGAGTTTACCATCGGTCAAAGAGACTGAGATCATTATTGATTAGTACTGAGGACTTTGTGATAGTGAGACCAATGTATTTTATGGTTGTTTAGGAGATGTGGGAGTGAATGATTAGACTCATACGTCTGGGAATAAGATATTTGGGTTCCCTAGTTACGTCTGTCGGGAGTTCGGACTCGTTATTGGATGCTAGGACATTAGATATATGTTAATCATGCTAACTTCGAGTTGAAAGATATTATATGATAGAAGTCCAAGGGAGCCAGGTAGTGTTGTGTAGGAAGCAAAGGGGAAATTTTGCACCACAAGCGGATAAGTGGGGCAATCTCGAGAATAATTAAGTCACGATTAATAAAATAATAGAGTATATTGTGTACCCATAATAAGCACGTGGGGCTAAGTTGATGTCAATATGTTATATTTGTTATAATTGTGCCGTTATGCTGGGAATATAGGGTGTATGGGTGCCCTGTTAATTTCGATTTTTAGTATCTTCCGAGATAAGAGAATGTGGGAATAAATGGGTTAATTGGTATGACTATAAGGAAGTTAGGAGAAATATGGAAAATGGTGATGGACTGAAGGTCGTTTGAGGAAGAAGATAGTCTAAATGTATACACCATGGAAATGTGTCACAACAAGATGTGTCCAATGACTTTGAAGACACGGGCTAGGGATCTCTCTTACCAAGAGAGGATCCAAAAGATTTTTAAAAATAGAGCGGAGTCGTACTCAGTCAAATTCTGTGAGTGTCTTGCGCATAAATAGGATGTTATTTTCACTAGATGAGAAGGACCCATGAAGTGCACAGTTTTGAAGCAGATGCATCGGTCACGATTTCGTATACCCCAAGAAAGGGAATAAGATGTAGCACTTGACATGGCATGCTAAGCATGTGAATCAGTATAGTGTGAGACATGGAAAAGTTTGTCTCCAATTGCACCACTTGTTAGAGGGGAAAAGGTTGATCCGAGGCGATCAACTTAAAATTTCACAATACTTGGAGATTCGAGTGATAAAATGGATTAGAGATCGATGGAATTCATCTTTGTGCTACTAGAGTCGTGCGATGGTCAAGATTTTCTTTGCGTTTATGGAATTTGTTGACCAAGATTGATAAATTATTATTAATTTGGGCGAGTTATAATATCAGGCAGCGTGCCTAACATTTCATTGAGGAAATAGAATGAACAGGCATAAGGTGCCACCCACCATCATTATGATAAGGAAGAGAGCATTAAGTTCCACAAATGATGGAGATTTTCAGGAGATGATGGGGATGAAGTTGCATTTTGATCAAGGAGTATCACCCGTAAATCGCAGAGTAGATGAGAGGGGTGACTAAGATGATGGAAAATGCGAGGGATGTGAATTCTGGAATTATGAGTAATTGGGAGGTGGAAATGCCATTAGTAGAGTTGCATGTAATAACTCATACTTATCTATTATTAGCAAGGTGACTTTTTTGGCTTTGTGTGAGAAACCTTGTCGTTCGCCTTCTGGTTTGTTAATGCTGGGAGAATGACAAACTTCTTAGTCCGGACGTGATTCAGAGTCCTTCGGCAAGGATTGAATAAACGAAGGGTTGTATTGTATAAAAGCGAAACATGGTAAAAGTTATAATATTTTGAATCGAGGTTTTTGAAGTCTAACAATTATAGTCAAGTGTTAAGTGTATATCACTGACGTGAGAAGAATTATGTTGATTGGCAAAAAGGGAGAGTTAGCAGCTATAAATGTTTGGACATTTCTTTCGTTTTGAAATGATAGAGCTAGGGGTGTATAGGCTCATAGTATTGGAGTATTTTGGCACAATTGTAATATGTTGTCTATAGTCACTAAGATGAGGCGTTAAGAAGCATGATGTAGCATATAAGTGAAAAGTGACTAGAATAGACTGGTCTCTAGTTTTGAACAATAGTGTATACGTCTTCGGAATGGAGAGTACCATTTGTGGGTTTATAGTGGGGACACCGAATTGTCTCCAGGATGTAAATTTGGGAACGTGAGGGTTCAATGTGAATAAGTATCTCAAGTTCCTAGTACCAGGCTTATCGGAATTTCGAGGACGAAATTCCTTTATATGGGGGAAAGTACGTAACACCCCATATTTTTGGGATTGTTTAAATTACACGTGTCGCAATAATTTAATTTAATTGAAAAAATAGAGTGAATTGAATGAATATTAATTAGCAAGAAATGGAGTAATATTTATGTACTATTATAATTACTTTTTTGATGTCATATTTACTTGCGTGATAAGTAAATGAAATTGTATTATTTTATAGTATATCGTAAGTGGGTAAAAGCGACATGACTACATGATCTTATTCGGGATGCCCGTGATGGGTTGTGTTGGGAATGAGATGGTAAATTGATGATATCTTACTCGGATGATGACTGCGAGTGCATGGTTGACCCAAAGTAGGCCGAAATAGTCAAAATTAAGCACCTGAGGTTAGTGATCGGGTGTAGAGAGTTTTTTAGACTAGTTGGGATCCGTGCAGTGGTATTCGGGTCATTCTAGTTAACCTAATTTCGGGATTAGGATTTTAATATAAGATATTAGAGGCTTAAGGGAAGACACTTTACAGAATCAAACATCTAAGAGAGGTATTGGGACAAAAGAGGAGGAAACACAAAGAAAATCTAGGAGCAAAAGATGTTTTGAAGAAAATTATGAGGCTTCAATCTATAGATAAAGGAGGATTCTTAGTCTTCTTCAAATCTAAGGCAACTCAATGAAATTCTTAATGTTATTTATTGAGTTATTTATGTCACATAATAATAGGTAGAATTGAAATCAATTTTGGGGTGGGATTAATATGCTAAATGGGTTTTTGAGAATGAATGAAAATTGGGATGATTGCATATGAACTTGACGATTAAATCCCATATGAAAAGTAGGTTCTTGATAGATAAACCCAAGAATAAGAAAGTTCTATTGCATTCTTGAATTGAAAATTTTGAGATAGGACCATTAAAAGATGTGGTATTCAATTATGGTTTTAGAAATTGTATGAGAATTGAGGTTGAATTAATTATATAAAAAGGGTGATTGATTCCCATTATTAAGATTTGGTTTTGAAAAATTGGAACATCAAACACGTGTCTTTATGTTGGAAATTGCTAGGAATATGATAATATGCATTGGAATGAAGTCTACGGCTCATTTAGGGGTGGAAATTTGGGTATAAGTCGTAAGAGGTTTGGAATCCTGTAATGGCCAGCATGCAAGGGCGAACCGATTTGGCTCCCTAGCTGGGCCAGGTTAATTTTTTTAATTGTTTCATTGTTGGTTTTAAGGTCTAGGTTATTTTGTTATGTCCTTAGAGTAAAGTAGGATTTCTGAAAAATATTTAGGGACCTTGGGCTACTTGGAATAAAATCATGAATATGGATTTTTGGGTGTTTAGGATGAAGAATACTGGAGAAAATAGATTTATGAATTCGGTTGGAAATTGAGTTAATTTAGGTTGCGGGCTGAGCGGGGATGACTTAGTGTCGATATTTAATAATATGGGTGTGGATTCCATTAATTAAGGGATTAAACGTATAATCGGGAGCTAAGAATAAAGTCGTTTCATTTAGGTTTGTGCTTCAAGTGATAATAGCAGGATTTTATGAATATTACAGATTCATTTAATAATCTAGACTCGAAAATAGACTCGAAATATTTAGGCTAATGCTTTAGGTAATAAGCACGAATTATTCAGGTTACGTTAATGTGTGTGTGTATATATATATATATATATATATATATATATATATATATATATATATATATATATATATATATAAAGGTATAGGGACATTATAGATCCGTGTGTATGATATTTATGTGAAACATACCCATTCTAATGGTTATATATTAGAAATATCTAGATTATCCTTAAAAATAAGTTGCTAAAGGGTGAAAACCTAAACCTGCCCCCGAACGGCCTCATAAGGGACACTAATACATCGCACGGGACCTATATAACTCGTGGGAACTGATCACGTAGTCACGGGTCTCCCAGTTTGAGAATATGACTATAAATTGGAAATATATAGATTATGCTTAAAACGAGTTGTTAAAGGGTGAAAACCAAAACTAGCCCCTAAACAGCCCTGTAAGGGGCATTAAAACTTCGTACGAGATCAATGTAACTCGTAGGAACTGACCGCATACTCACGGGTCTCCCGATTTAACAATATGATGATAAATTGGAAATATCTAGATTATCCTTAAAAACAAGTTGCAAAAGGTTGAAAATCGAAACCAACCCCCGAACAGCCTCGTAAGGGGCACTAACACCTCGCACGGGACAAATATAACTCGTGGGAACTGATAGCATAGTGACGGGTATCCTGATTAGAGAATACGATGATAATTTGAAAATAACCAAGTTTTGCTAAAAAAAACAAGTCGTTAAAGAGAGAAAACAAAAACCTTCCCCCAAACGGACCCGTAAGGTGCATCAACACCTCGTAAGGGACTAATGTAACTCGTAGGAACTAACCGCGTACTCATGGGTCTCCCGGTTTGACAATATGATCATAAATTGGAAATATCTAGATTATCCTTAAAAACAAGTAGCTAAAGGGTTAAAACCCAAACAAGCCCCCAAACGGTCTCGTAAGGGGCACTAACACCTCGCACAGGACCAATATAACTCGTGAGAAATGGCCGCGTAGCGATGGGTCTCTCGGTGTAAGAATATGACTATAATTTGAAAATAACTAGACTATGCTTACAAATAAGCCGCTAAAGGGAGAAAATCAAAACCAGCCCCCAAACAATCTCGTAAGTGGCACTAACACCTCGCACGGAAACAATATAACTAGTGGGAACTTACCGCATAGTCCCACATATCCGAGTTTAAGAATATGACTATAAAATGGAAATATCTAGATTGTGCTTAAAAATAAGTCGTTAAAGGGTGAAAACCCAAACCAACTCCTAAACAGCCCCGTAAGGGGCACTAACACCTCGTACGGGACTAATGTAACTCGTAGGAACTAACCGCGTACTCACGAGTCTCCCGATTTATAATATGATGATAAATTGAAAATATTTAGATTTTCCTTAAAAATAAGTTGCTAAAGGGTGAAAACCTAAACCAGCCCCCGAACGGCCTCATAAGGGGCACTAACACATCGCACGGGACCTATATAACTCGTGGGAACTGACCACGTAGTCACGGGTCTCTCGGTTTGAGAATATGACTATAAATTGGAAATATCTAGATTACGCTTAAAACCGAGCCGTTAGAGGGTGAAAACCCAAACCAGCCACGAAACGGCTGCGTAAGGGGCACTAACACCTCATACGGGACCAATGTAACTCGTAGGAACTGACTTCGTAGTCACGGGTCTCTCAGTTTAACAATATGAGAATAAATTGGAAAAATCTAGATTAAACTTAAAAATAAGCCGTTATAGGGTGAAAACTGAAACCATCCCCAAAACGGTCTCGTAAGAGGCACTAACACTTCGCACGAGACCAATATAACAAGTAGCAACTGACCACATAGTCACGCTACTCCCGATTTTGAGAATATGACGATAATTTGAAAATAACTAGATTATTCTTAAAAACAAGCCGCTAAAGGGTGAAAACGCAAACCATCCCCCAAACGGCCTCGTAAGATGCATTAACACCTCGCACGAGACCAATATAACTCGTGGGAACTGATCGCATAGTCATGGGTCTTCCTATTTGAGAATATGATGATAATTTTAAAATAACTAGATAATGCTAAAAAACAAGTCGTTGAAGAGTAAAAACCAAAACCACCCCCCAAACGGCCCCGTACGAGGTAGGAACACCTCATTCGGGACCAATATAGCTTGTAGGAACTGACCGCGTAGTCACATGTCTCCCATTTTCACAATATGAAGATAAATTGGAAATATCTAGATTATCCTTAAAAACGAGTTGCTAAAGGGTTAAACTCCAAACCAACCCCCCAACAGCCTCGTAAGGGGCACTAACACCTCACACGGGATCAATATAACTCGTGGGAACTGGTCGCGTAGTGACGAGTCTCTCGGTTTGAGAATATGATGATAATTTGAAAATAACTAGATTATGCTTAAAACAAGCCGCTAAAGGGAGAAAACCAAAACCAGCCCCCAAACATGATATCGGTGGAGGTAGCGTACGATGGGAGGTCACTCTAGTGAATCTCAACAGAAGTAGCAGCCTTACCCTTGGTCATAAGTATGTGCACGGATGCCTTATGAAGGTTTAGAGACCCGTGGAATAATGTGGTATGGTTGTAAATCACGGACTTAAAGCCATGACTGCCTCCAGTTTCCATTTTCAGTTTGGGTTTGATGGTGAGATTTTGACCCTGTTGCCCAAGTTTTGGAGGACATTCCTGGAGCTTGATAGCATGCTAGTGATTTTGCACTCAGTGGGGAAATGATCGGAGGGATTGCAATTATACATATATAGTGAGTGATATATATGTATGTGAACAATATGTGATATGAATATACGTATATACGTGTGAAAATTATATGTGGGTGAATAGTATTAATATGTGAGCATGGAATGCATAACTTGGGTGAAGTTATGTGAATTAATTACGGTGAAATTTAAAATCATTTATCGTGTGTGACAGATGATTTTGATTTAAATCATATATCAAAGTATGTGACACGGTTTGGGTAGAAGGTTGGCGCATGGGGATAACATACTTGTTGGTACTAGTTAGGCAGGATAGTATAATTAGGGTAAGGGCCATCTCATGTGAGTGTATTACCGGTTTCAATATTGAAAAATGTTGGATTTATTCATTAGTGCATCGTATTCATTTGCTAAATGTTTTTAAAAGGTTTCGGGCTCTAACACATATCAAATATTTTCAAAACTTTTAAGTGTCATCCATAGGGACGTCAAGCAAGATTGCTCATTCCAGGACTTGTGGAGTTGCAATTGAGGTGAAGGATTGTAGCTTTTAGAGTAGTCGATTCTATATATGTTATTCTAGTTAGGTTCCATCTCATTTCTTAGTTGGTCATGTCTCCCCTTTTATCCGACTCTTTACATTCTTTTTTATATAATTCAGCTAGTGTGGATTGTATCGGATTATTTTTTAAACGACGGTGTACTCGGTATTTGTTTTTTTATTTATTCAACATTTAGACTTTATTATAGTGGTGGTTTATTCAAATGGTTTAATTTGAATGGTGTGTGGTGAATGGTTTACTTTTCGGTATTTAATAAAAGATAAAATTTGACACAAGCTTGTTTAAATAATAGGTGGTTAGGAATTAAAATGTTTTCGACAGTTATGATTCAAATAAACCAAATAAGATTCTTATTTTATTTTAGTAGATGACTGATCACCCATTATTGAAATAGGCGGGGGGTCACACTTAAAAAAACTATGGTTCAGTTTTTTATTTTTCAAGTATATGATAAAACTGATGGACATCATGAAGTTTGATCGGTATACTTACGATTTTTTTAGATTATTAATTTTTGGTGGGTGTGTTATGAACAAATATTAATATCATTTCTTTCTTTTTTTCTCGAATGTCATCTTATTCCAAATTATATTACAATGTAGGTGTGTCAATTTATGATTTTGGGTTCATATACTCTATCCGCATGGCACATTGTTTCATAATTCATTTAACTCCATTACGTTCTCCCACAAGTGCTTTGTTTTCTCAAGAAACCAAGGACTATTCATCTCCCCTTATTTACTTAAACAAGCCCACCCATTTCCTCTCCATCCTTTTCCCTTTACAATATCTTATCTCCCCTTATGGGCATTTCAAATTACCCCTAATCCTAAAGTTTGTTTTTATATATCTGATTCCTTTGGGTTTAATTTTAAATTTGTTATTTATTTTTAATCTTTTTTTTCCAGTTCCATCTAATTTCTCCGTTTGAAGTTTCCCAAGGTGCTTATGTACCATTTGATGAAATACCATAAAATATATTTTGTGTTTCAGTTTTTGGAATTAGGTTGACCTTAGTTAAGGTACAAACACAAATCTCAAAGAATCTTCAACTTCAATGATTATTATTTCTTATTTTTGTCATTTGTTGTTGATATGGCTAAAGACAAATCATCACATGATTGACATTATGTTTTGTATTATTTCTTATGCTAATGATTTATACTTTTGAATAGAAGTTCTTTTTTTAGGATTTAGTTTTGATAGTGTCGAAGGAAAGAAGATAAATGTCAACTAGAGTTTTATGTTATGAACCATCTTTTTTTTTGTCAATTGGATGCACAATCCAATAGTGGGTAGTGGTTAAGTTTTTGTACAACATATTTTTATAATTGTATTATTTGTTATATTTATTTTACTTTAAACTATAATACTGTAACGGTTAAGATTATTCATTATCAGTTCTAATTTTGTAATTTACACATCCCAACAAAAAGTCTGATATGCAATATTTCTCAAATTTAGAATTTTGATGTTAGTTACGTTTTTAACAAATATTATTGTAGGCTCACGCATCACGCGGATTGGATGCTATATCTTATAAATATAAGTAGTTCTTTACCATAAAAGCCATACCCCCTTTTAAAAATGTGTTTTAATAAACTTCTTGACCCGATTTCTATATCAATGGGATATATGACGACCAAAAAACTGGAAGGTTAAACTATGACTTTTAATAGGTTTAAAAAAATAATAATAAAACACCAACTACAAACTAGCGAAACTTTAGATAAAATGTTAATCAGGAAGTCTTTTTACTTTATCATGAGCGCGCCGTAAAATGGGTAAAAAATATTATAACAACAAATAACATAACCTACGTAAACTGTATAAACATGTTTCCCAAATATTAATCAAACTCTAGTATCGGTAAAAGTAGGCTCTTACACATAATAGTAGGTTTTTAACTCGAAAAACCCATATGAGTTATAATAACATTTTTTACTCTATTATATATATATTGGCCACATGTCTAACAAAAAACTTAAATGTTAAATTATGACTTTCTAAAAAAGAAAAAAAACTGCCACTACAAACTCATGAAACTCGCTATAAAACATTAATTAGAGTCTTTGTATTTTATGATGGGGAGGGGGGCGTTCTTTATAACATGAACACATAACTCATAATTAGATAAAAGTTTAAGAGACTAAATTTTCAATTAACAAATTACAAATAAGTTTACACTATTTAATTCTACTATGTGGATTATGAATCAAATTTTAGCTCTAATTAAGTTGAGATAACTACCATATTTTTACATGTGAAAAACATTCACCCTAAGCCAACAAACATGAAATAAATTTTCACATGCATTACAACTGCATTTATTAACAAAAAAAATTGTTCCATAATTTACGAAACCTTACATATCTCTTTTGTGTCCCGTTTGTCTTGGGGCGAATTTTTTGTTACCTCGTTGAAAGATAAAATGGTGAAATATACTTTGACTTATTTCTAATTATATTTTTTTAGTGTGTTTGTTCAAAATTGTGCCATTATAGCTAGTTCATCCATTCACGGACGAATAAAATTAAATTTCTAACATGTGAAAATATTTCCTATTTTTACTTTTCACAACGCCTAAACATATATTACCTTAAAACAAAGGAAGCCTGGAAAGAGCTTGAAGAAAGTGTCATAAATATATTTTATCCCTCCTAAAATAAAAGTCCCTATTTATTCTATGGATTAAGGAAACACTCAGTGATTGAGGGTCCCTTTTTATTTCTTAAGAAAAAAGTGTTTTACGGATGACAAAACAAATTTCTCTTTTTACGAAAAACTTTTTTTTTTAATTTTTAATTCCCACCAAGTTGTGAAGAAATTTTCACTTAAACAAATTTTATCTTGATTAATCCTAAGCATTCATCTAGTGATTAAAACAAGTAAAATAAAGTAAAGAAAAGAATACTCACAACATCGGGTGTATGAGAAAACCACAGAGGGAAAAAACCTCAGACGACCCAAGCCAGATAATCACTATGAATATGGTTTTACAAAGACAGACGACAGTCTTACTCAATGACTCGATCAACCCACGAGACTTGATGCTGCTCTGATCTTCTCCACTCCTCTAACAGTGCCCACGTAGAAAGTAACCTTCTTCCACGATGCTCCTACACATCACACGCGTCCACGTATGTCTCGGTATCCACCGATATGGCTTTGTGTCATTTATGATGTTGAATACGAAAGTAACCTTTTACGCTTCTTCACCACAAAACCCAACAGTTGTTCTTCAATTGAAACTTTCTTCTTGGTGCAAACAAGATCATATAACATATACTAATGATAACTCGGATCTTGTAAACTCTAAGGATGTGTTTTGATTTCAAGAACGTTAGAATACTAATGTAGAAGAACATACTGTTTGTAAACTTAAATTCGTTCTGCACATACTTCGAAATAAGAACATAAACATTCCAAAAATAGGGGACTTAAGGTGGCTGGTAATTCAAGCGACATTATTTGTCATTCGAATGAGAATTCATTTCGTTTGAAGGACGGTGCATCTCGCGTGAACGACTGACAGAGTCGTTTGAGCAACGCGCGTAATTAGATTCCAAAACCAAACTAACTCTAATTCGTCCTTATCATTTTTAAACTAAGTGTAAAGAGTTTCAAACACTTATCATTTCATAAAACATTTATTTAATAAAAATAACATCCTTATCTTTATGAAAATTAATTTCGAGTACATTAATAATATGCATTCATACCTGAGTGCTCTCGGAATGCAATTAAACTTTGAAGACGAATAAATTCGCACCTATTAAACTTCAGCATAATTACATTCCATGAAGCTTTGCTGCAATGTATTCAATTAAACTTTGACATATAGTCTGTATGGGATCGTGATAATAAAAATCAACCTACGACTCATATGTGTTTTGTTTCGGGAATAAGTAAAAACTACATTAAGACTCAATTGGACATTTTGTCCTTACAGTGGTTAATATCAATACGCGTTTTCTATTGTACACTTTAGTTAATTGATTATGTTAAAAAAAAAATTTCTTTTCTTAAATACGCTTAGAACTAGCATGTTTTATGGTTCGCTCCTTTTACTAATTCATTTTGAGTTCCATACCTCTTCCTTAGCTATATGTTAGACTCTAACGATCACGAGGGAAAAAGATTGTAAATATTTGAAAAACAAATCAAAAGATGCAAAAAAAAAGAGGATAAAGGGGAGAACATATCATCTTCAATATTTCACCCGCTCCCTCGCCAAATTCAACAACCACCCCTCAATACCTATATCATACCTATGGCATCCTCAATATCTCCTCCAACCCTCTGCCACCCCCACCCCACCCCCGTGCATCCATCCCCACCCCTAACCCCCCATCATGGAATAAAATAAAGAAAAACAATATTTCTCTCTCTCTAGAGAGGGACAACGAGATACGCACATAAATGCATAATGAATGCAAACACATATAATTACCACTTCTTCCAGCTAATTAGTCAATGTTGTTGTTTTATAATAAAGTTAAATTTACGATGTATTCAAAATCAATGGTTGGGTATTGGCTGTAACTTTCAGATTTTTACAATAATGGTTCTATTTAAAGACGGTGATGGGAGAGGGGTACAATTTATAGGTGATTAGGGTGGACTCGCACTCTCTCTAACTCCAACAAATCATGTGAATTGTCATGACATGGGGATCACGGCCCAGGGCCGTGACTAGTTGGTCATGGATTTTGGCCGTGACCATATTAACCTTTGGCTTGACTAGATCCATGACCAAATTAGGTCATGGATGCTCCTGGAAGTGGTCATGGGCCAAATCCCTGACCACTGTGAGTCATGGATCTGGGTTGTGGCCATCTTAGCACTAAATTTGTGCCAAAATTCTCTCTAAGTTTGCTCGTGGATCGGTCACGGTCTTAGTCCGTGACCATATGAATGACGAAACACCACACACATACACCGGGGATCACAAATGTGGGTTGTGACCATTTATTGGGGTGGGTCACGATTGGGGACAGTGACCAATGTCATTCATTTTTAAAAAAAAGGTCGTGATTTAGGCAATTTTAAGGGTCGCGATTTAGGGGTCAACTCTAGGCCGTGACCAATGCCATAACTTAAAAAAATAGGCACTGGGAGTTCATTACTCAGTCAATTTCGGTGGTCTAAAGCCCTAGGAGATTTGGTTCTCATATTTTTCGTGCAATTTGGTTGGATTTGGTTGGATTTGTCTTACCATTTGGTTCGATTTCGATTTCTCTTGAAAGGTAATACAAAACCCTTGTTATTTATATGTATTTCTTTTTATATGTGTGTGTATGTGTGTGCATGCATAGATTTATATTTATGTGTGTGTATGCGTGTAACTATGAGCATATTGTATTGTATGTCAATAAGCCCTAGACATTGTATTGGGAGTTTTTTTTTTGACAAAATATTATTCAAAACCATAGACATTGTATTTGGGGTTATTTTTTTAACAAAATATTTTTGAAAACCCTAGACATTGTATTAGGGGTTATTTTCTTCACAAAATATTATTCAAAACCCTAGACATTATATTTATTTGAAAAATATAATTAAATGATTTTTAAATAAGTAAAAAAAATTACGTCTATTGTTCTGTGGGTTAAATGTGTGTCATGACATTATATTGGGGGTTATATGCATGTCATGATTTTTTTTACAACATATAATTAAATGGATGTTTTTGACATTTTATTGTGCGTTGTATGTGTTTCGTGATATTATATTGGGGGTTATATGCATTTCGTGACTTTTTCACTGTAATTCCTAATGTGTTGTGTTCGTGTGGGAATTAAGACTCGCATAAGTCGTCTTATCATGTGTGTCATCATGTTATTCAAGTTTTACTTGTATTTTTGTGTTATTCATATTTTAACAATTATTTACTTCAATATTTTAAATATGATTTGCAAACACGTGTGCACATTACTATGTTTTTTATCACGTAGATGATTGAAGGATTACGGGAAAATTATTGGTTGTTGGTTTGGTTGTTAAATACTATGTTTGATTTCTTGGTTAGATAATATACATATACTTTTAAACTCTCTCGTAATAAATCCTAACAAAACGTGTTACAAATAATTACGGCGGGTTATTGGGATTTTACATCGATGAGATCCAAATTGCAATGGGTTAAGAGAGGGGTAGGGATGAATTAAAACCTTAATCAAATTAATATACCCTTATACCTCATATGTTTGAATTAAGAGTTATGAATTAATTATAGACCTTAATTGTAGGACTCGTATGCACACTCTCGCTCACTTTTCTCAAGAAAAATAAGGCAAGACGATAATCACTGACAACAAGAGTGGGAGAGGTTCTAATTGGAGTTCACATATAACTATTTTACTAGTGCGTCCCATATATAGGGTACTACTATTTATAGTTACGGAAATAAAATATCGAACATTTTAACTACCTTGTAAATCATGGAGTTGATATCCAGATAGATTACTTATTCGATCGTATTATATTTTCCCTACCAGAAAACCAGGATGACATTATATAAAATATATTTCACACACATAATCCCGATGTAACCCTGACCTTAGTTGCGTTGTTGGAGAAGGCAAAAAAAATCCACCCGTTATGGATACAACTGCGTACCAAGAGCATTGACATAGACTGTGATGTCTCGTGCCGTATGCATGTAAAATTGAATCTTGTCAACAAGTTAAGAAATACGAGATTTTTAATTTATGTCATGAATATCTACACATAATTTATAGATACCCTTCCTCCTAGTTGGCAATGCTAAAAATTCGTAGCTTCTAAAAAACTAGTGGAGATCAGACACATTGAACATATTCTAATGTCTTACTCACAAAAGGTATATATATATATATATATATATATATATATATATATATATATATATATATATATATATATATAGAGAGAGAGAGAGAGAGATTATCTTTATTAATTAGTTATAATATCATATTATTATAATTATTTAGTCCTTATGGTTTTTCATTTTTGTAAATAATGTTGGGAGGAAACAACCAAATGGTACCAAGTGACGAGGTGACACCCCAACAAGGTTCCTTATCTCGTTCATAATCCAAATTCTCAACACCAATGGGTGAGCTATCCACAACACCACCAATGGTTCACTCATCACCAAGTCTAACTCTAAGTTATCCAATGGACCCTATCCAACCCTCCTATTGCTCCAATGCCCACATCTAGCCGTCCTTTTTCTCCAACTCCCCCATCTAAGGGTTTGGACGCCTCTCGCTCAAATGAAAATATGAGCATTGGTTTATATCTTCTCGGGAATAACCCAACTGGTGATAGGAATGACGTGCTAAACTTTAAAGCCCAATATTTGTCACTGGGAAAAATGAACGTGGGAGTTGATGGACCAGACAACTGGAACCTTATTGATCAAACCATCAAATATGACATATATAATAAACTATGTAATCATTTCTCATTTCCCGATGATTCCAAGAATAGATTTCTATATTGGGTTGCGGAATCATTGAGGACATACAAGATAAACCTTCAGAAGAAACATTTCCCTAAGGAGGCAGCGGGCTCCGATATTTTGCCTTTGAAAGAGAGAGTGCCTCCCAATATTGAAATGCCAATGGAGCAGTGCAATAATTTTTCAGAGAGTGAGGCGAAGGATAAAAAGTTGGTCCAAAGGCAACAAAACAAACAAAATAGGGAACACAAAATTGACTGTCAAATTTATACATTCATGCTCGACGGTCCAATTTATACATTCATGCTCGAGAGGACAAAGATAATAAATTCCCGCCGTATTTGGCTAAGACGCTGGAATCAATTGAAGCCATTAGCAGTCAGTTCGGTTCGAGACTTTATAATTACCTTGACCTTGAAATTAATACCCTAACCTAGATCTTTGTAAAGGGAAAAAGGGGGAGGACAAGAGGTGTTAACTCACATAAGCCTAAAATAAAATTTAAATACACCGCACCTCTTATTGACGAGATATCTTTGACCAAGGATTGTATCTCAACCCAAGAGGAACAACAATTCAGGACTGTTGGGGATCTCCAGATATTAAAAATAACTTGGTATTCTTGTCGAATCAAATTGGGAAACTCGTGAGTTTTTTAAAGGTTCTAGGACCCCAATGCCTCATCAAGGTTAACTTTACCCTCCTCCCCAAGGTTTCCCCTATCCTTACCCTTCATGTTTCCTTTCCAAAATGTTGCCTCATCACAAATTCCCCTCCCAAATGTCGCCTCATCTAACATTCCACTCCCTAATGCCGACTCCCCAACATTCCCCTCCCAAATGCCAACTCCCCCAACATTCCCCTCCATTGTGTTGATTCCTCTAACATTACCCTCCCCTATACCTCGGCCTATCACAGAACTTGCATCATCATCAACAACTCACGGTGACTATGGAAAATAGTACTGTATCAGGGACTGGTAAATATGCGGATTATTGGCGTGTGCACACTCATCTCCATAGTTTCCAGAACTCCAGTACACGACCAAGCTTTGGAGAGGGGTGAGGCTCAAATAAATATCAATCAAATATACAACAATTGTGAAGATGTGCCTATGTATGTTTTTTTTTTGTTTCAGTTGTAAGAATATATTTTTTTTGTTTTAATTGTAATAATGTTTCTTAACCTATTAACACATTACTGAAATTCGAAGATTATTGCATGGATTTCCCACAACACAAAGAGTGGATGGGTGAGACTAACTGAATAGGAAATAATCATGTAAAGGGTATTCAAGAATTATTTAAATGCACTTCCAAAAATCTTAAATGTGACAAGATTCCGTGTCCATACACTCGCTGAATGAACGAAAAATATAAGTTATTAGAAGATGTTGATTTGTATTTAATAAAGTGGGGAATCTATGAAGACTATAAAATATGGACATACCATGGTGAAAGATTATACCTTATGTTTTTGGAAAAATTGTCAGTACCCGACCGCGTAATGGAACCCCAAAGAGTGGAAGTGGTACATGATTCACCAAAACATCGTCCATTGACCGACCTAATTGATGATGCTTATGGAATCCACAACCATAAAAACCATCAACCTATATGTACGAATAATGCGCATTATGACCAAGTAAATGAATAATTTAATGCTAAACTACCACGAGATCGGGAATACATACGGTTGAAAGCCGATGCGGCTAGTCCATTATATAAAGACTGCAATGACGATCACTTGATATTATATGCAATGACTGATTTTCATAATTTGAAGAGTCAATTTAATTTTTTTGGGAACAACATAACTGGAATTCTTACGTCTGTTAAATACTCCCGATTTGAGGATATGACTTAGGCTTGAAAATCGGCACATTTAGGCTTGAAAACAGACCGTAAAGGGGTCAGTCACTCCTAGAGGCAACCAAATATCTCCACGAGTGTCACAAACATGTCTTGTGCGTCAAACCTAACACGTAGCAACCGATCGCGCAACCATGGAACTCCCGATTTGAGGATTGGAGATGAATTCGAAAACATGCACACATAGGATTGAAAATGGGCCGCGGGGGAACGAGCACCCCCAACATCACCCAATAGGCACCACGGGTCACTCGTACATCTCATGCACATCAAAAGTAACACATAACTGCCCGTTGCGCAACTGCGGGACTCCCAGTTTGAGGATAGGACCCGATTTTAAAAATAGGCACACTTAGGCTTTAAAAAATGCCAGGTGGGGGGGGGGGGGGGCATGTGGAACATAAAAGACACTGCGGGTGGAATCAGCATCTCATGCATATCCAATGTAATACGTAGAAACCGCACACATAGCCCCGAGACTCCCAATTTAAGGACATAACCCGGATTCAAAAATAGCCAGACATGGGCTTGAAAACATACTGCGAGGCTGCAAGCACCCCTATTGGCACACAATTGCACTGCAGGTGACATGAATACCTCATGCACATTCAAAATAAAACATCGAAGATGTAGGACTCCCAATTTGAAAATAGGAACCGAATTCAAAGACAGGTAAACATAGGTTCCAGAATGTTCCGTGGGGAGTAGCCCCACCGGCACCCAAACGGCACATCGAAGGGCACCGCCACCTCGTGCGCATCCAACGTAAGACACAACAACCGCTCCCATAGACCAAGGACTCTCAATTTTAGGATAGCAACTGAATTCAAAAAAAGAACATTTAGGCTTGAAAACTTACTTCATGAGGGGCAAGCTCCCTAGAGGAACTCAAATGGAACCAAAGATGGCGAGAACATCTCGTGTGCATACAACGTAATGCATAAAAACTTCCAACGCAACATTGGGACTCTCAGTTTTAGGGTAGGACCCAAATTCAAAAACACACACACTTAGGCTTGAAAACATGTCGTGGGAGGCGGGTACCTCCAGTGGAACCCAAACGGCACCTCGGGTGTCAAGAACACCTCATGTGTATCCAACGTAACACGTAGCCACCTCCTTCGTATTTGTGGGACTTTCTATTTGAGGATAGGACCCAAATTCTAAATAGGCACACTTAGACTTGAAAACGTGCAACGAGGGAATGGGCACGGCCAGTAGCGCCCAAACGGTACCACATGCGAAACAAACACCTCATGCATGTACAACTTAAGACGTAGAAACCACTTGTGTAGCCACGGGACTCTCGGTTTGAGGATGGGACATAAATTCAAAAAAAAGGCACACTTCGGCTAGAAAACATTTCGCGGAGAGGGTGGAGGGGGGACCCCCAGCGGCACCCTAATGTCACTGGAAGTGTCATGAACACCTCGTACACATATAGAGTAAGACTTAGCAATAGGTTGAGTAATCACGGGACTCCCGACTTGAGGATACAACACGAATTCAAAAAAGGCACACTCAGGCTTAAAAACGTGTCGGGCGAGGGCACCAATAACGGTACCCAAACGACTCCGCGGGCGGCACGAACACCTCATACGCATATAACCTAACATGTATCAACTACTCGCGCAGCCTTGGGACTCTCGATTTTAGGATAGGACCCAAATTCAAAACATCCACAGTTTGGCTTGAAAATGGGTTGCAAGAGGTCGGACACACCATCGGGAACCAAATGCCACCATGGGAGGATTAAACATCTCTTGCGCATCGTATATAACACGTAGAAACCTTATACACAGACGAGGGACTTCTGGCTTGAGGATAGGGACTAAATTAGAAAACAAACACACTTAGGCTTAAAAACATGATGTGGGCACCCCCAGCAGCAACCAAACGGACCCGTAGGTGGCACAAACACCCCGTACGCATCCAATGTAACACATAGAAACAACCCGCAGAACCATAGGACTCTGAATTTGAGGACAGAACCCAAATTCAAAAAATTCACACCTAAGCTTGAAAATGTGCCCTAAGGGTGCATGCATCCCCATCGGCACCCAATCGGGGTTACGGGTGCCCCGAACACCTCCTATGCATCCAAAATAACACGTGCTGCGAGAGGGGGCATCACATCGGGACTGTAGATGGAAAAGACACATCGTACTTCGCCAACATAACACGTAGCAACTGCCCGCGCAGCCCAAGAACTCAGAATTTAACGATATGACCCGAATTAAAAAAAAATATACTTATGCTTGAAAACATGGCATGGGGGCGGGCACCCCCAACGGCACCCAAATGGAACCACAGGTGGAAAGAACACCTCAGGTGTAGCCAATGTAATACATAGAAACTACTCGCTCAACCGCTGGACTCCTGATTTAAGGATAGGACCCGAATTAGAAAATAGGCAAACTTAGGCTGGGAAACGTGCCACTGGGGGGGGGGGCACTCCCCAGAGGCACCCAAATGGCAAAGAAGGTGGAAAAAATACCTTATGCACATCCAACGTAACACGTAGCAATCTCTAGTATAGCCGTGAGACTCCCGATTTGAGGATAGGACCCAAATTCGAAAAGAGACACACTAACGCTAAAAAACATGCACCGAGGGGGTGGGAATCTCCCACGGTACCCAAACGGCACTGTGGATGATACAAATAACTCGTACACATCCTACGTAACACGTATCAACCTCCCCCGTATCCGCGGGACTCCCAATTTGATTATAGGATCTAAATTTTGAAAAGAATGCTCTTAGGCTTGAAAGCATTCCATGGGGGGTGGGCGGTGAACACCCAGCGGCTCCCAAATGGCAAAACGAGTATCACAAATACATTGTGTGCACCCAATGTAACATGTGAAAAATGTCCGCGTAGCCATAAGACTCCCTATTTGAGGACACGACCCAAATTAAAAAATGGACACAGTTAGGGTTCAAAATGTGCCTCGAGGGGGGGGGGGGGGGGGGGGGAGCACCCCCAGCTACATCCAAATGTTATTGCTAGTGGCACTAACACCTAGTGCACATCAAATGTAACACGTAGTAGTTGGTTGGGGAGCTGAAGAACTCTAATTTTCAGGATAGGATCCGAATTCTAAAGCAGACACACTTAGACTTGAAAATGTTCCGCCACGAGTGGCACAAAAACCTCATGCGTATCCAACATAACAAAAAGAAACAACGCAAATATTTGCGAGACTCGTGGTTTGAGGATAGGACCCAAATTCAAAATATAGGCAAACTTAAGCTTAAAAACGTGCCGCATGGATTGGTGGAGTGGGGGGAGAGCACCCCCAACGGCACCCAAATGGCACTGCGGGAGGCATGAACAACTCTTGCGCATATGACATAGCACAAAGCAACCATATACAAAGCCTTAGGACTCCCGATTTGAGGATAGGACCAAGATTTAAAAAGTGGCACACTTTAGGCTTGAAAACGTGCTGCGGGGCTAATCACCCCAAGCGATACCCAAACAACATCGCGGGTGACATTAATACCTCTTTTATTTCGACGTTACACATAGAGACCTCTCATGTAGTCGCGGGACTGCTTGTTTGAGCATAGGACCCAAATTCAAAAACATGCACATTTGGGCTTACAAACGTGCAGCGAGGGGGAGGGCACCCCCAGCGGAACCTAAACGGGACTGCAAGTGGCATAAACACCGCATGCACATCTAATGTAACATGTAGCAACCGCTTTCATATCCGTATGAGTCGTGGTTTGAGGATAAGACCCAAATTCGAAAAAATTTACACTTGGCCTTGAAAACGTTTCCTTGGGGGAAACCCTAGTGGCACCAATGTAACACTTAGTCTTGAGGATAGGATACGAACTCAAAAATAGGCACACTTAGGTTTAAAAATGTGCCAGTCACACCCCGCTAAATTCTGGCTTCAGCCTCCACCATAACTAAGTCGGGTGAGAGTAAATTAAATATAATCCTTAGCATGTGACATTTATGAGACATAAAATTTTTAATCCACAAATAAATTATTTTAATCAAACCCAAATATGAATGCCATCTAACTGATAAATCACCAAAGTGCGATCAAAATCCATTACATGTGATCTCTGAATATCTCAATAATTAAATAAATAAATCCAACTGAATTCTTAAAACAACTTTGGAACCGAAAGACCCATTAACCTCAAAAGTAGTCTCATAAATAATTCGACGGAATGGAAAGAGAAATCTATGTACTAAAGCAATAAAATTAATCCAGATGCACCTCCAAAATATCTCTAATGAATCCTATGAAGCAACACCAAAATAAATCCTCAAAAAAGATTAGTCAACGCATGTGTCAGAGCCAAAGTCTCGAGCATGAAAACCGGGCACTCTTCTCAATTAGGGTCCCTGAACCCAGACAATAGTGCTATATATATCGACCATAACAATAAAATATTTTAATTACGAAGGTTATTAATCACCAAAAGTAAATTTATAACTACTTGCAAGGTTTCTTTAAAAAGTCACACCAATAATATTTTAATTAACCCACCTTCCCAACAATATTAAATTTCATTAAAAGAGCCACAATTATAAGTTTACCAAGATACACATCCCCTTGTCAAGTTCGTCGTCTGATTCGTTTTTATCCTGCGATCCTCGTGATATGAAAAGGTTCTACACACACACACATCCCCTTCTCAAGTCCGCCATCTGATCCGTTTTTATCATGCGATCCTCGTGATATGACAAGGTTCCACACACGACACGACATAAATCGTTCTCTGACCAGTTTAAACTATCGACCCTAGGCACATTATGTCGCCAATAAATTTTAATATATGTTTCAGTCCTTTGATATTTATTTCCAAAATTTCTTATACTCATTAATCAAATATATTTTCCCCCAACCTTAACAGGGATGTGAAAATCTTCAAAATACCCCTTAGTCCCAACTAAGGGTTCCCAAAACCCAAATTCTTTCTATTTTATGTAAAGAATGATTATCAAAATTTCACTCTACCTAAAGATCAATCCTAGGCTACCGTAACAATGTCATAACATAGAAAATCATCCCCCACCCCGAATTATATAACCCGCATAGACTCACACTAACCAATCCCATACCTATTAACCATAAATCGCAACTAAGTCCCACTTACTAGTGCCATGCCTAACAAGTGTACTACAACAAAGGTGAAAACCAACTACCTGCGATACCCAATGTCCCCGAGATATCACAAAATTATAATACTTCCAGAAAGTGGCACAATTAACAATTTTTAGCAACATTCATAACAACACTAATTTCTGAATTAAATAATTTCAATCTAAATAGTGAAAATCAAGGACACATAGATATTGTAATTTTCAGAATAATAGCTACGTGAAAGTCCTATCATAGTTATTATTTTTCAACACAAGTAATTAATTTATTCTAGGGTTCTCACATGAAATATCAAAATTTTCTTTCTAAGGGATCCTCTACATGCACATAACACAATCGACTATGCCAACACAACCCAAAGAACAAAAAAGTTATAAGTATTAAGTAACATTAAAATTTCATGCAAAACAATCCAGAAATTTATCTCTTTAATAATTATATTCATACCTTATTTTAGAAAACATGAGTTTAATGGAAGTTACAATCACGGCACATAACACTAAAGGAAAAGAATAGGGTAAACATGCCTGTGATTAATTAGACAAAAATCTGATTAGATAAATGAGTTCCTCTCGAAAAAAATGGATCAAAACCCTTCTTGAACCAACTTGGGACAGATTAGTCCTGGCCTTCAAAACTGAGCTTGAAAAGTAATTTTAATGGTGGCTAGGGTTTTGACGTATAAGATGATGAACAAAGGGAGAGTCTGCTACTCTAGGGTCGGTAAAATATGAGTTTTAAAAACCTTGCTCTGAAATACCATTTATATAAAAGAGTTAAAGAGTTTGAAAATAACAAAACTCGTAAAAAAAAAGAAGTGCAGCGCATGAAAACTGTTGGGGTCCATCGATCGACCCCCTGGCGTCGATCGATCAATCGGCGAGTTATTTTGACAGTTTGGCTTAAAAATATATATAAGGGGTAAACTTTAAAAATTCATATAAAATCCGTTTTAAGTCCGATTTCAATTTCGCTTGAAGTTTTATTCTTCTAAAATCATAACCAACGTTTTTAATCAATAAAAAAAAAATCATACAATTCAAAAATTTATTTTTCCCGAATTTTCCAATTAATTAATTGAATAAATTAACAAAAACACGAGGTGTTACATACTTCACCACTAGGAAGAGAATTTCGCCCTCGAAATTCGACAAAACTAAATGAGTACATAAAAACTAAAATCCACATGAGCCTACCTTATCATTCTATAATTAGGCGCCCACACACCTAATTCTCCCCAAGCAAAAATATGAATATTATACATATGAGAACTCGTGTAATATCAATTTAAATTAAATTCGCAAGTTTCCAAGAACCCTTATTTAATTAGCGTCTACTTTTAAACCAAATAAAATCAGCCCCTAAACATCCATCTATGGTGCGTGTGTCAACCCATAAACAAATAAAGTATGCGAAACAAGTTTAAGGAAAAATCCCCGTAGGGTAAAACCTTTTATTGTACAATAATAAGTAAATCTCACCTTACACAGATTACAATGAAATACGTTGACACACGAATACCTGCAGGCGTCGGTCGGTGTCGTCAGCAATAAATCCACACGCAGCGAACCCACATGAACCGCAGTCCAATCAACAAAGGAAACCCCGCAGCACTCCTCAATGACATGCAACTATAAAACTTTGTAGATACTCCCTCAGCAATGACACGCATCCCTCGGTTGCAAAGATCTCTCCACAAAGGTTTGAACAAACTAAAAATATGTGTTCTTGGGTTACCAAAAAGATTCACAAAGGATTTGTAAATTGTGTGAATAAAAAAACCTAGAGTCTTGGGCTCAATAGGTGAAGACTTAAAGTATTTAGGACTCTGAATATCGTCTTGAAAAGTCTTAAAAAATACACCACCGAAATAGGTATATATATAGGAAAAACAAATTAGTGGTAAAACAATTCACGGAACTACTCGAGTTTATCCCAGGCGGACCGGTCCATCTTGGGGGCGGATCGGTCCGGATGACAGGATCAGTTCTTTTATTCTGAGGCGGATCGGTCCGGTTGTGACCGGATCGGTTCTTTATTCCAGGCTTCATCGGTTCACAATCGGTCCGGGGTATACTGGATCTGCAGCAAGCGGATCGGTCCGGTTGATGGGCGGATCGGACCGATCCGGGACCGATCCGGTTGTTAGACTTTGATTCCTCTTCTTCTTTTGATATTCGGATCCGTTGATGAATGTTTGAATCTTGAATTTCTTTAACGGTGTAACGGCGTGCGACATAATAAATTGCTAATGGATAAAAATGTCCTTACAAATCTCCCCCTATGTCTATGCCGGTACATACATTAAAACAAAACATCCGAATTATCAAACAACTAAAAATGCCTATACAAATCTACCCTTCCATGAACCCAAAACTGGAAAGATACAATTGAATAAGACTACAGCGTTTGCTCTTCAACTCTTTCAGGAATCTCAAATATTTTCTCATCAGGGTGTGCAATCCAATGATAATCCATGTAGTACATACACACATGAGAAAAATCAAAATACCAAGTGACATATCGAGTTTGAAATGAGATAATATATGATAAAAACATAAGCAACATCTCAAAAAAATTCAAACTCCCCCATAATATGATAATTCTTTCTCCCCCCTTTTTATGATGTCCCCAAATAGACAAATGAGAAGAATGAATCAAATAAGCAAAATCGGGGTGTCACGGTATACAAAAAATACACAAACTATTTTTTATTTTTCAAATTTTTCATACAAAGATAGGATACCAATTTGAACAAATATGATACAAAAATCACACCATGGATTTAGACTCAAACAACCAAGTCATGGAAATGGAATGAATGGGTGTGAACACATTCGATAAGTAAATAAACTCAATCAATCATATGTGCACGATGCATACGTGTACTCCTAACGAATGAAAATCAAAGGTATCCTTAGGTGTAAAAGTTTGTTGAATTTAGATGACATCGTCTGATGCAAATCAACAAATCAAAGTCAAATGATTTCCACACCAATAACGTCCAAAACAATGTCGCGCATTTTCAAGCATTTCAAGGACGTGCAAACCCATTGTAAATTCTCCAACCAAACTCCCTCATATATATTTCTTTTTAAAGGTAATCTAAATTCTCAAACTTTGGAGAATTGGTGCAAAAACCTAAATGGCCCATAATTTGGCATGAATATCTTTTTATTGCCTTTCAATTTTTTCGGGCTCTTTTAACCTCTTTGGACCTCGGATAATAAAATTCCTAAATTTTTAGGTCCTTTTTAATGGTGGCTTAGTATTCGCAAAGGCTAAAGAACCTTTCGCAGCCCTTCCCCGTTTTTCAAACAAAGCACACAAACTCATAAAACGATTTTTATAAGCACAATTTCCTTATAACAATTTATCGCGCTTGGTTCATTTTAAGGACAGGATTGAAGTGAAAACACCCAACCAACATGTGATAAGACAAGCACAATAATCAAACAAATCCGTGCATGTGTGCAATAAAGGAAACATGAGTCAAACATGTAGGAAGAAACACTTAATCACATCTTAATGACTCCAAACATTATAAAGCACATGGAAGAATTGACCTATTATCTCAAAACACTATCAAATAGTCACATGAAAATAATGGAATGATGTTGTGACTTGGTCATCCAAAGTGTTCATCCCTAAGCGGTGCAAACAAAATACAAAAATCTTTTTGAATTTTTCAAAAAAAAATATCAAAATAAAATCTTTTTGTATTTTTCAAAATATTTCCAAAAAAATAAAAAATACAAAAAGTACACATGACATAACACTAGCAAACACATATAAATCATGAAACAACAACTAGTGTATGACAAACATGCAAACACAATCATCTATATGATATGGCAAGAGAAGAATCATTTGCAAGCAAACGGGAATCAACTTGTCTAAAATCTAATGTCTCTAAAAGTGATTTTCTAACCCAAGTAGATGTGAAACATCGTGTGGGGGCTTTGGAAATCACGAGAACACTGGACATAAACTTCCTAGGACTTTTTCCAAGATCAAAACAAAAACGCCAAAGGTGACCTTTCCTACCACAATATGAACATGTGTAAACGGGTGGAATGACACCTAAAGTGTGATCTTTTCTAACATCCTTGGAATTAGTTGACCCTCTAAAACAAATAATGGTTTTGGCTTTAGCACTAGAGGCATGAGAACAAGATGAGCCATTACCATCACTATCAAACCTACTCGAGTCTGTCAAATCATTTTTTAACTTCAAAATTTTTGACTCAAGCAAAGAATTAGACTCTTCCCATCTAAGGGATTTATTTTTCAAATTTTCAATTAAACTTAATAGTTTATCCCGCTCACCCTCAATTAAAACAAACTTATCTCTAAGAGTCTTTTCACGTGTCGTAAAATCATCGATTAATTTTTTATCCTCGACGGCACAAACGGGAACCCTAGAATTTTTTAAGTCCTCCACTTCCTTTTCTAAAATTAGGACTCTCTCATCACTCTACTTTTTGGCAATTTACAAAGAATCAAAATCAGTACACAAATTACCAAAGTGCTCACGACAAATATCACTTTGAGTTTGAATCGTATGCAAATATTCAAACTTACTTTTAAAGAGAGAATTTTCTTTTTCCAAAACTTTAATTCTTTTGCAAAGTTTCAAATTCAAACTTTTTGATTTTTCAGCACGGTCGTGAACTTTTTCAAAAATAGGCTACTCATTAAACTGGCGTACCATTGAAAAAATTGCGATTTTTCACAAAACTGATTTTTCAAAAAAATCAATATCACACAATTTTGCTGAAAAAGGAATACGCGATAAATTAGCGTAACCTGCTCTGATACCAATTTGAAAACGTGAGTTGAAAATTTGTATCAGAAAGTAAATCCTCGAAAATATCAAGATCACGCGATAAATTAGCGTAACCCGCTCTGATACCAATTTGAGAACGCGTGTAATATCGATTTAAATTAAATTCGCAAGTTTCCAAGAACCCTTATTTAATTAGCATCTACTTTTAAACCAAATAAAACCATCCCCTAAACATCCATCTACGGTGCGTGTGTCAACCCATAAACAAATAAAGTATGCGAAACAAGTTTAAGGAAAAATCCCCGCAGGGCAAAACCTTTTATTTCACTATAATAAGTAAATTGGAACTTACACAGATTACAATGAAATACAGTGACACACGAATACCCACAGGCGTCGGTCGGTGTCGTCAGCAATGAATCCACACGCAATGAACCCACATGAACCTCAGTCCAATCAACAAAGGAAGAACCGCAGCACTCCTCAATGACGCGCAACCATAAAACTTTGTAGAGACTCCCTCAGCAATGACACGCAGCCCTCGTTTGCAAATATCTCTCCACAAAGGTTTGAACAAACTAAAAAGTTGTGTTCTTGGGTTACCAAAAAGATTCACAAAGGATTTGTAAATTGTGTGAATAAAAAAACCTAGAGTCTTGGGCTCAATAGGTGAAGACTTAGAGTATTTAGGACTCTGAATATCGTCTTGAAAAGTCTTAGAAAATACACCACCGAAATAGGTATATATATAGGAAAAACAAATTAGTGGTAAAACAATTCACGGAACTGCTCGAGTTTATCCCAGGCGGACCGGTCCGGCTTGGGGGCAAATCGGCCCAGATGACCGGATCGGTTCTTTTATTCTAAGGCGTATCGGTCCGGTTCTGACCGGATTGGTTCTTTATTCCAGGCTTCATCGGTTTGCAATCGGTCCGAGGTATACTGGATCTGCAGCAAGCGGATCGGTCCGGTTGATGGGCGGACCGGTCCGGTGGCGGATCGGTCCAGTAGGGAGGCGGACCGGTCCGGCTGTCAGACTTTGATTCCTCTTCTTATTTTGATATTCGGATCCGTTGATGAATGTATGAATCTTCAATTTCTTCAACGGTGTAACGACGTGCGACATAATAAATTGCTAATGGACAAAAATGTCCTTAGAAATCTCCCCCTATGTCTATGCAGGTACATACATAAAAACAAAACATTCGAATTATCAAATAACTAAAAATGCCTATACAAATCTACCCTTCCATGAGCCCAAAACTAGAAAGATACAATTGAATAAGACTACAACGTTTGCTCTTCAACTCTTTCAGGAATCTCAAATCTTTTCTCATCAGGGTCTGCAATCCAATGATAATCCATGTAGTACCTACACACGTGAGGAAAAGAAAAATACCAAGTGACATATCGAGTTTGAAATGAGATAATATATGATAAAAACATAAGCAACATCTCAAAAAAAATTCAAAATCCCCCATAATATGATAATTTTTTCTCCCCCTTTTTATGATGTTCCCAAATAGACAATTGAGAAGAATGAATCAAATAAGAAAAATCAGGGTGTCACGGTATACAAAAAATACACAAACTATTTTTTACTTTTCAAATTTTTCATACAAAGATAGGATACCAATTTGAACAAATATGATACAAAAATCACACCATGGATTTAGACTCAAACAACCAAGTCATGGAAATGGAATGAATGGGTGTGAACACATTCGATAGGTAAATCAACTCAATCAATCATATGTGCACGATGCATACGTGTGCTCCTAACGAATGAACATCAAAGGTATCCTTAGGTGTAAAAGTTTGTTGAATTTAGATGACACCGTCTTATGCAAATCAACAAATCGAAGTCAAATGATTTCCACACCAATAACGTCCAAAATAATGTAGCGCATTTTCAAGCATTTCAAGGACGTGCAAACCCATTGTAAATTCTCCAACCAAACTCCCTCATATATATTTTCTTTTTAGAGGTAATCTAAATTCTCAAACTTTGGAGAATTGGTGCAAAAACCTAAATGGCCCATAATTTGGCATGAATATCTTTTTATTGCCTTTCAATTTTTTCGAGCTCTTTAAACCTCTTTGGACCTCGGATAATAAAATTCCTCAATTTTTTAGGTCCTTTTTAACGGTGGCTTAGTATTCGCAAAGGCTAAAGAACCTTTCGCAGCCCTTCCCCGTTTTTAAACAAAGCACACAAACGGTTTTTATAAGCACAATTTCCTTATAACAATTTATCGCGCTTGGTTCGTTTTAAGGACAGGATTGAAGTGAAAACACCCAACCAACATGTGATAAGACAAGCACAATAATCAAACAAATCCGTGCATGTGTGCAATAAAGGAAACATGAGTCAAACATGTAGGAAGAAACACTTAATCACATCTTAATGACTCCAAACATTATAAAGCACATGGAAGAATTGACCTATTGTCTCAAAACACTATCAAATAGTCACATGAAAATAATGAAATGATGTTGTGACTTGGTCATCCAAAGTGTTCATCCATACACGGTGCAAACAAAATACAAAAATCTTTTTGAATTTTTCAAAAAAAATTATCAAAATAAAATCTTTTTGTATTTTTCAAAATATTTCCAAAAAAAATAAAACATACAAAAAGTAGACATGACATAACACTAGCAAACACATATAAATCATGAAACCACAACTAGTGTATGACAAACATGCAAACAAAATCATCTATATGATATGGCAAGAGAAGAATCATGTGCAAGCAAATGGGAATCAACTTGTCTAAAATCTAGTGTCTCTAAAAGTGATTTTCTAACCCAAATAGATGTGGAACATCGTGTTGGGGCTTTGGAAATCACGGGAACACTGGACATAAACTTCCTAGGACTTTTTCCAAGATCAAAACAAAAATGCCTAAGGTGACCTTTCCTACCACAATATGAACATGTGTAAACGGGTGGAATGACACCTAAAGTGTGATCTTTTCTAACATCCTTGGAATTAGTTGACCCTCTAAAACAAATAATGATTTTGTCTTTAGCACTAGAAGCATGAGAACAAGATGAGCCATTACCATCACTATCAAACCTACTCGAGTCTGTCAAATCATTTTTTAACTTCAAAATTTTTGACTCAAGCAAAGAATTAGACTCTTCCAATCTGAGGGATTTATTTTTCAAATTTTCAATTAAACTTAACAGTTTATCGCGCTCACCCTCAATTAAAACAAGCTTATCTCTAAGAGTTTTTTCACGTGCCGTAAAATCATCGATTAATTTTTTATCCTCGGCAGCACAAACGGGAACCCTAGAATTTTTTAAGTCCTCCACTTCCTTTTCTAAAATTAGGATTCTCTCATCACTCTTCTTTTTGGCAATTTTCAAAGAATCAAAATCAGTACACAAATTACCAAAGTGCTCACGACAAATATCACTTTGAGTTTGAAACGTATGCAAATATTCAAACTTACTTTTAAAGAGAGAATTTTCTTTTTCCAAAACTTTAATTCTTTTGCAAAGTTTCAAATTCAAACTTTTTAATTTTTCAGCACGGTCGTGAACTTTTTCAAAAATAGGCTCCTCATTAAACTGGCGTAACATTGAAAAAATTGCGATTTTTCACAAAACTGATTTTTAAAAAAAATCAATATCACACAATTTTGCGGAAAAAGGAATACGGGATAAATTAGCGTAACCTGCTCTGATACCAATTTGAAAACATGAGTAGACAAATTGTATCAGAAAGTAAATCCTCGAAAATATCAAGATCAAGCGATAAATTAGCGTAACCCGCTCTGATACCAATTTGAGAACGCGTGTAATATCGATTTAAATTAAATTCGCAAGTTTCCAAGAATCCTTATTTAATTAGCGTCTACTTTTAAACCAAATAAAATCAGCCTCTAAACATCCATCTACGGTGCGTGTGTCAACCCATAAACAAATGAAGTATGCGAAACAAGTTTAAGGAAAAATCCCCGCAGGGCAAAACCTTTTATTTCACTATAATAAGTAAATCGCAACTTACACAGATTACAATGAAATACAGTGACACACGAATACCCGCAGGCGTCGGTCGATGTCGTCAGCAATGAATCCACACGCAGCGAACCCACATGAACCTCAGTCCAATCAACAAAGGAAGAACCGCAGCACTCCTCAATGACACGCATCCATAAAACTTTGTAGAGACTCCCTCAGCAATGACACGCAGCCCTCGGTTGCATAGAGCTCTCCACAAAGGTTTGGACAAACTAAAAAGTTGTGTTCTTGGGTTACCAAAAAGATTCACAAAGGATTTGTAAATTGTGTGAATCAAAAAACCTAGAGTCTTGGGCTCAATAGGTGAAGACTTAGAGTATTTAGGACTCTGAATATCATCTTGAAAAGTCTTAAAAAATACACCACCGAAATAGGTATATATATTGGAAAAACAAATTAGTGGTAAAACAATTCACGAAACTGCTCGAGTTTATCCCAGGGGGACCGGTCCGGCTTGAGGGCGGATCGGTCCGGATGACCTGATCGATTATTTTATTCTGAGGCGGATCGGTCCGGTTGTGACGGGATCGGTTCTTTATTCCAGGCTTCATCGATTCGCAATCGGTCCGGGGTATACTGGATCTGCAGCAAGTGGATCGGTCCGGTTGATGGGCGGACCGCTCTGGTGGCGGATCGGTCCAGTAGGGAGGCGGACCGGTCCGGCTGTAAGACTTTGATTCCTCTTCTTCTTTTGATATTCGGATTCGTTGATGAATGTATGAATCTTGAATTTCTTCAACGGTGTAACCGCGTGCGACATAATAAATTGCTAATGGACAAAAATATCCTTACAACATATAATACACAACAAAATATTTTATATACCGATCCTCTACTAGACAACTCGTGGTTCCTGTGGTGCCTGCTCCTCATGAGGTTGAAGTAGGTAGCACCTCCCATAACCTGTGTTGGTTGGTGTTGCAGCCGCTCCCTGAGCAACAGATGCTCCTGGTGCTACTAGTGCTCCCTGAACATCGGTCATCGCCAGTACTGCTGGATCTCCCTACACCCCAAGCCCTACTGATGCTGTAGGCCCTTAGCTTTACTGGCCATGAGTAACTTGACCCTGATGGTCCCCTCTCCTGAAACACCTATTTGCTTTGTGTCCCACTTTCCCACAAGCGAAATATGTACCCGGAAAAGGTCCCGAATTCATATTCCAATTTTTCTCCCCCTGACAACCTTGTCTCTGGTTGTCCTGATGAACATAGTTGTTCTGTTGTCCTTGGTTCAGCCTCTTCCTTTTCCATGCTTGGCCATTGCGACCTTTGAGGTCTCCTCCCTGACCATCTGTCTCTTGTCTTTTTCCCAATTTCTTCTAATAACTAATTTTCTCCTGCCAATGTAACATTGGGACATCCACTACTGGGGTGTAAGTAGTGTATGCCGGATTTCCCAAAACCATTTGCCTAATACCCCAGCCCATCCCTTTTATGAAACACTCCATATTTTTCCTCTCAGTGTCTACCTCATCCGGTATGAACATAGATAAATTGGTGAAATCTTGTTCATACCGGACGATTGATTTTGAACCTTACTCCAACTCCAAAAATTCCCTTTTCTTTGCACTCCTGATAGCATACAAAAAATACTTGTTGTTGAACCTAATCTGAAACTCTGCATAACTCAATTAATCCCGCTCCTCTGGTGTGGTGATACTCTCCCACCACTGTAAAGCATTCTCTGAAAATTTTAATGTTGCTAACATCTTCTTTTGTACATCCGTGCATTCCACTAACCTTCGCTCCATGTCCCTTCTCCATTAGTGAGAGACCGTGGGGTCGAATCCTCTTAATAATGTAGAAGGATTCCGCTTCATAAAGTTGGTCCTCACCTTGTCCCAATTTGAGATGGGTGCCCCTTGCTGTTGGGGTTCTAACGTCACCTCTCTCTATCTCACAATCTCAATACCGGCCACTGTGGCCTCTTGCACAATCGCCACTAGTGCCTCGGCATCCAGAATAAATTATCCCTACCTTTTCTAAACTGCAGGACCAGAAACAGACTCCTCTCTCCTACTACCAGCTCTCCTAGTGTTCTCCATCTAAAAGACAGGAACAAACAACATCAGACTCAGAAAAACTAAGAGTATAAATTATCGAAAAGAAATCAACGATAAGAAACACAAAAGCTAAACGGACACACAACCTATGAGTCCTAAGACCATGCTCTGACACCATCTGTCACACCCCGCTAAATTCTGACGTCGGTCACCACCAAAACTAAGCCGGGTGCAAGAAAATCAAATATCATCCTTAGCATATGATAGATATGAGCCATAAAAATTTTAATCCACAAGATAAATTATTTTAAGCAAACCCAAATATGAATGATACCCAACTAATAAAACACCAAAGTACCATCAAAATCCATCACATGTGATCTCCGAATATCTCAATAATTAAATAAATAAATCCAACTGAAATCTTAAAACAACTTTGAAACCGAAAGGCCCATTAACCTTAAAAGTAGTTTCATAAATAACATGACGCAATGGAAAGAGAAATATAACTAGTAAAGCAATAAAATTAATCCAGCCGCACCTCCAAAAGATCACTAATGAATCCGATGCAGCAACTCTCAAATAAATCCTTAAAAAGATTAGTCAACGCATGTGTCAGAGCTAATGCCCGAGCATGAAAATCGGCTAATCTTATCAATTAGGGTCGCCGAATTAAGACAATCGTGCTATATATATCGATCATAACAATAAAATATTTTAATTACAAAGGTTATTAATCACCAAAAGTAAATTTCTAACTACCCGCAACCTTTCTTTAAAAAGCCACACCAATAATATTTTAATTAACCCACATTCCCAACAATATTAAATTTCATTAAAAGAGCCACAATTATAAGTTTACCAAGATACACATCCCCTTGTCAAGTCTATCGTCTGATCCGTTTTTATCCTGCAATCCTCATGATATGAAAAGGTTCCACACACACACACACACACACACATCCCCTTGCAAGTCTGCCGTCTGATCCGTTTTTATCCTGCAATCCTTGCTATATGACAAGGATCCACACACGACACGGCATAAATAATCCTCTGACTCGATTAAACTATCGACCCTAGACACATTATGTCGCTAATAAATTTTACTATCCTTTTTAGTCCTGCAATATTAATTTCCAAAATTTCATATACTCATTAATCAAATATATTTCCCCCACCCTTAACAGCGATGTGAAAATCCTCAAAATACCCCTTAGTCCCAACTAAGGGTTCCCAAAACACAAATTCGTCCTATCCTAACTAAATGATGATTATCAAAATTTCACTCCACCTAGATATCAATCCTAGGCTATCGTAACAATGGCATAACATAGAAAATCATCTCCCACCCGATGTAACCCGCATAGACTCACACTAACTAGTCCCATACCTAATTAGCATAAATCGCAACTAAGGCCCACTTACTAGTCCCATACCTAACAAGTGTACTATAACAAGGGGTGAAAACCAATTACCTACGATACCCAACATCCCCGAGATATCAAAAAATTATAATACTTCCATAAAAGAGAACAATTAACAATTTATAAAAACATTCATAACAACACTAATTTCCCAATTAAATAATTTTAATCTATATAGTGGATATCAAGGATACATAAAAATTGTAATTTTCAGAATAACAGCTACGTGGAAGTCCTATTATAGTTATTATTTTCTAGCACAAGTAATTGATTTATTCTAGGGTTCTCACATGAAATATCAAAATTTTCTTTCTAAGGGCTTCTTTACATGCATATGCCTATAGTACAACCGACTATGCCAACACAACCCAAAAAGAAAAACTTTATACGTATTAATTAACATTAATATTTCATGCAAAACAGTCCCAAAATTTATCTCTTTAATAATTATATTCATACCCTATTTTAGAAAACATGAGTTTAATGGAGATTACAATTAAGACACATAACACTAAAGGAAAAGAATAGGGTAAACATGCTTGTGATTAGTTAGAAAAAAATATGATTAGATATATGAGTTCCTCTCGAAAAAAATGGATCAAAACCCTTCTTGAACCAACTTGGGACAAATTAGTCTTGGCCTTCAAAACTGAGCTTGAAAAGTAATTTTAATGGTGGCTAGGGCTTTGAGGTAGAAGATGATGAACAAAGAAAAAGTCTAATGCTCTTGGGTTGGTAAAATATGAGTTTTAGAAACCTATCCCCGAAATATCATTTATATAAAAGAATTAAAGAGTTTTAAAATAACAAAACTCGTCAAAAGAAGAATTGCAGGGCACAAAAACTGCTGGGGTCGATCGATTGAGCCCCCTGGCACCGATCGATCGATCACCAAGTTATTTTTACAGTTCGGCTTAAAAATATATATAAGCAATAAACTTTAAAAATTCATATCAAATCAATTTTAATTTCAATTTCAATTCCGCTTGAAGTTTTATTCTTCTAAAATCATAACCAAAATTTTTAATCAATAAAAATCATAAAATTCAAAAATTTATTTTTCCCGAATTTTAAAACTAATTAATTGAATGTACTAATAAAAACACGGGGTGTTATAGTTCCATGGGGAGAGGGCACCACCAGCGGCACCCAAACGTCACTATAGTCATTCGACGTAAAATGTAGCAACCATCGCGTAGCTATGAGACTCTCGATTTTATGAGATGACTCGAATTAGAGAACAAGCACACTTAGGCTTGAAAATGTGCCACGCGAGGTCTAACACCCCTAGTGTCACCCAAATGGCTCAACGAGTTGAACGAACACCTCGTGTGTGTCCAATATAATACGTAGCAACCAGTCACACAATCGCGAGACTTCCAATTTGAGGAAAGGACCCGAATTCAAAAGCATGTAGACTTAGGTTTGAAAACGTGCCGAGGGGGAGGGTGCCCAAATGGCATTGTGGGTGGCATGAACACGTCATTTTCATCCAAAATAACACGTATCAATCGGCTGTAAACCTTCAAGACTCCCGGTTTGAGGATAGGATTCGAATTTGAGAACATGCTCACTTAGGCTTGGAAATGTGTTGCGGGGGATAAGCACCCTAGCGACACCCAAACGACACTGCGGGTGGCATGAATACCTTATACACATCTGGCATAAAACATAGCAATTGATCACAAAGTCGCGGGACTCCCATTTTGAGGATAGGATTCGAATTCAAAAATAGGCACACTTAGGCTTGAAAACGTGCCAGGGGGAGGGGGTCACCCCCTGTGGAACCGAAATGACAATGAGGGAATAACGAACACCTCGTGAATTTCCATTGATACATGTATTAACTGATCGTGTAGCCGCAGGAATTCCAGTTTGAGGATAGGATCTGAATTCAAAACTTGCACACTTAGTCTTCAAAACATGCTGCGAGTGGCGGGCACCCCCAACGGAACCCAAATGGCACCACGGGTGGCATGAAAACCTCTTTCACGTAAAACGTAAAATGTATCAACTTCCTAGACATTCAAAGGATTCTTGGTTCGAGCATAGGACCCAAATTCAAAAAACAGGCACACTTAGGCTATAAAACGTGCCGTCTGGGGCAACCCCAACAACACCCAAACGGTACTGCGGGTGGCATGCACACCTTGTGGGCATCCAACGTAACACGTAGCAACTGACTGAAGATCCGCAAGACTCTCGGTTTAAGGATAGGACTTGAATTTGAAAATAGGCACACTTAGTCTTAAAAATGTGACGCAAAGGGGTGAGCATCCCCGGTGGCATCCAAATGCCACCACGTAAAAAATGTACTACTTATGTTGTTTAATTCAAGACTAAACAATTTGATTGGCTCTAAATAGTTTTTTAAAGAACCTATTTAAACAAAACAAATAGCTAACACAAGATGTATATAAAAGATTATACGAATGAGTTATTTAAGATATAAGCGTACCTGTTTTGAAAAACAAAACTTATATAAGTTCTAAATCGGCAAAGCCTCAAGAAGGTGATGAGAGGAAGAGTAAGCATGCAAGAACACACGATTTTAACGTGGTTAACCCCCACCCAATTGGGGAAATTCAAGGAGGTGTCTACACCTCAAAAGAAAAATCAACTAAGAAATAATATATCTTATATGCTATATAACAAACTAAACACATAATCAGACCTATTCTAAGTCAATAATGTTTTTCATAAATTGTAAATATAAATGGATTTGTTGGTTCTGGTTTTGAAAACAACATATAAGAGTAAAAACAACCAAAAGATGAAGATTTATTGAATAAAGAAATCAAACTAGGAAAATTTTACGTGAGGTGTATCACATAGTTTTAGATCCCATATTTATATGAAAAGAAAAATGAAAGACAAACTTTGTGACTTGGTTGGAAAAGAGATTAAAGACTAGAGAGTATGTATCTTCACAAATACGAACACACTAAAGATCACAAAGGGTTTTCTTTCTCTCTCTATCTTTTCTCACCCTCTCTCTATTTCTCTTCTATTTTTGCTCTCAATTCTCAAATGAGACAAAGTCTAAAAACGTTCCCCACTTGGTATCTATTTATACTAATCATAGAAGGATCTGTAAGGGTTGAATGAAATCAACGGTTGAGATTTATTTAATTGAAATACAAAGTAAATCTTATGGATGAGTATGGACTATTATTAATTGAGCACTGATTGGTTCTGTCAACTAACACAAGGATTCTTGTGAAGACATGAAAGCCATCGATAACTAATGAACCAAAGGACATGATTAAATCTTAAGGTTGTGAGATGTAGCAAATATAAATCCAATCTTTTACTGGTCAAAATGTGTAAGGCAAGGATCAGCCTATAAGATTTAAAAAACCTCATTTCCACCAAAAATGTCCCTACTACTTTCGGATCCTACCCAAATAATGTTTTAGCAAGAATAGGAAATCATAAATCAACCCATAACATTTTTAAAACAAACTTTTAAATATTTAAAAATATTATTTAACATATCCCAAAAATTATTAAAAATCATTTTTATGAGAATTAACAACCCCCCCCCCCCCCCCCCCCAAAAAAAAAAAATAAAAAAAAATAAAATTTATAGTGAATGCAACAAATGAATGCAATCCTAGGTGCATTGTTGGTATCCTACCTTTGATATTATTAGAGGAATTGATATGTAGTGTTTGAGGCTCTTTGGAAGACTAGGATATGAATAAATTTGGTCACTATTTCCAAACTTGACAAGCTCCTATATAATGTAGACTTAAGTGAGTCAAATATATAAGGTGCTTCAATCTCCTGCTTTGAAAATATGAGACAAAATATCCTTTGAGTCATCAAGAACTCGTAGGGATACAAAATATAATAAAATCCTATTCCTATACAAAATTCTATCTACCCCATATCCTAGAAAAAAATTCCATTAATCAACTAAATGCAAACCAATACCCTAATAACATTATGATAACATGAGGTACTAATATCCTGAAAATAAGATAACTAAGATAAAAAACATTAGTTAAAGTAATCGAAATAATGTCGAAGTGGACTCAAAGCTTCTCCCCAAGTTTCCCTCAAATGGACAAAGGGTTTACACACAGATAAGAGAGAGAAATATCAAAGCATGAACATCAACAATACATTATAATTTTTCCATAACCAACCCAATTGATTTACATAAGGATTCAAATCGTATATTGTCCAATGGTTTGGTGAATAAGTCATTTAATTGCAATTCAGTTGGCATGTAATTAATTTTGAATTCCTTTGATTCGACCAACTTGCATATAAAATGATGTCTTATTATAATATGTTTAGTATGAGAGTGTTGAACAGGATTTTTGGAAATATTAATCACGCTTTCATTATTGCAATAGAGATTTAATTGTTCTTCAATAATTCCGTAATCTCTTAACATTTGTTTTAGCCAAAGTAATTGAGCATAGCAGCTGCTTACGGCTATATATCTAGATTCAACTGTGGATAAGAAAGTGAAGTTTTGTTTCTTACTATTCCACCCTACCAAAGTATTACCTATGTAATAAGATGATCCTGACATACTTTTACTCTCATCAAAACACCCTGCCCAATCAACATCGGTGTAGCCAATTATCGTGCTAGATGTGTCATTTGTGTACCAAAGTCCTAAGATGAGAGTTCCTTTAACATATTTTATAATTTTTTTAACGCAAAGTAAATGATCTCTTTAAGGTTATTTTGATAGCGGCCACACACACAAACATCATACATAATGTAACGACGCGAGGTAGTAAGGTACATAAGACTTCCTATAATACTATGGTATAAGATTGAGTTGATGGATTTTCCATCTTCATCTTTTCATAGTTTAACCTAAGTACTCATGGGAGTCCTAGCATCTTTGGCAATTTCTAGAACAAACTTTTTTATAATCTCTAAAGCGTATTTGGATTGCGATACAAATAAAACATCTGAAATTTGCCTGAAATGACGACCTAAAAAGAATTGTAACTCCCCCATAAGTGATATCTGGAATTTTGTATGCATAATGTCAGAAAATATTTTAATGTACATTGGGGAGGTAGATGCAAAAATGATATCGTCTACGTATACTTGGGTTATAGTAATATTTTTGTCTATGTGTGTGACAAAAAGAGTTTGGTTAGTCCCTTCTCACTTAAAACCGTTGTTTATGATAAATGTTCATACCAAACTCTAGAAGCTTGTTTTAACCCATAAAGAGATTTCTTAAGACGGTAGATGTGATATGGATGTGAGGGTCAATAAACCCTTTGTCACACCCCGCAAAATCCGACAAACAGGGTGGCTAGCCACCGCCGCCGAACTATTCCGTGCGTGAACTAAATAAATACCATTCTTAACATAACCATGGTACCTGCTAACTAAATAAATACCATTCTTAGCATGAACATGGGTACCCTGCTTCTACCCTTGCAAAGTAAAGCATCTCTGCCTCCCTATCGCCAAACCGGCCATCGTGCCCTCACGAATGATAGCCGCTAACTCCTCGGTCTCAAAACAATCTGGCCTCGCCTCTCTTGAGCCGTAGGATTAAAAAGACACTCCTCTCTCCTATTCCCAGGTCCCCTTATATTCGCCATCTGAAAAGATAGGAACAAAACAACATCAGACTCGGAATGACTAAGAGTACAAATCATCAAAAGGCAATCAAAGATAAGAAAAATGAAAGATAAAATTGACTCATAACGTACAAGACCGAAGACCATGCTCTGATACCATTTATCACACCCCGTAAAATCCGACTGATGGGGTGGATATCCACCGCCGCCGAACTATGTCGGGTGTGAACTAAATAAATACCATTCTTAGCATAAGATAGATATGAGACATAAATAAATCAATCCACAAGATAAACAATTGACTCGATCCCAACTGATAATAACAAATGAATGATAAAGATCCATCACATGCTAAAACTCCGAGTAAACACAATCTCCAATAATGATTTAATAAAATCTGAATAATAAAGATCTATGAATAATCTAACTGAAAGCCTCTAACAACTTTGGAACCAAAAGGACCAATAACAATCCAAATGAAGTCTCAAAATGAAGTACGACTCAAAAGAAAGTCTAACTAAATAAAGCAATAAAATGAATAAACCCCAGTTGCATCTCCAGATGATAAACTTCGATAATCCTATGCAACTTCTTTAAAACTTAATCAGAAAACATTACTCAACGCACGAGGTCAGAGCCCCAAGCATGAATACACACTACTCCCCTCAAATAGGAGCCTCGAATCCAGACAGTAGAATTATACGGAATAAATATCACAATAGAATATTTTAAATTAAACGAGATAATTAGACGCGATAAATATAAAACACTAACTATCCGTAGAAATCCCCATTTAAAATGGCACACCAATATGATTTTAAATTCCCAAGTCCCACGATGTTAATTTAATTAAATTAACCAAATTTTATTATTGTTCTCACTTGTTATTATGGCAGTCCTCCCGCCCCGTGCGATAATTTCCACCAAAGTGCTACACTTCCCCTTGCCAAAACGCCATCCGAATCCATTTAAACTATTGATCCCCCGCAATTTGGCAAGGTATCACACACGACATGACATAATTCACCAGTCGGCCCGTTTAAACTATCAGCCTCCGCACATTATGTCACCACCAATTTTAATACCCATTTTTATCTAAGCATTAAATGATAATTTCTCAATTTCACCATTTATAAATTACCCCACCCTTTTAATCGATGTGAGATCCTCAAAATACCCCTTAGTCCCATACCTAAGTGTCCCCAAGATATCAAAACATCCTACCCTATGTATAGTATGAGTTTCTGACATAAACCTTGACCTAGTCTCATGCCTAGGCTAGCTTAACGACGGTAAAGTAACAAAAATCAGCACCCCCCGACATAATAAAGTAATAAAAATATACCCTCACTAGTCCCATTCCTAGAAGGCGTAAACCATCAAAAGGCCTACCTACTAGTCACATCCCTAGAAGGCATCCTAAACTATAGGGAGAGCAAAAATACCCAACAACCTGTCGTCACAATGGCAATTTAATAAAACCAATAAGTCACTTAAATGATCATAATTAATCAATGTACCAAACTACGTATGATAGTCCAATTCAATTAAATCTTTATTTAATGATCACATCGTCATAGGCACCCAATTAATCTCATATAATTATTTTAAATTAAATACATTGAGATTTCATCATTAATACATCAAAATCCCAATTTCATTATCTCCACATAAATTACGTGAGTTATACGCCCCCAAATTCATTCAATTCAAAACTAGGTTTTTTTTACATGCAACAAAAACAGGCAAAACCCGAAATCCACTCATAAATCCTACGTACCCAAGGGTTACGAATATTAATCATATGAAAAAATTTCATAAAAATAACTCCAAGTTTTAGTGTTCACTTTCACTAATTAGGTTGCTAATTGATTTTAAGAAAAATATTAAATTAAGGTTTAGGCAACACTTAAAACACATAATACTAAAGAAAAAGAATAGAGTATTCATGCCTAAAATTAGTTGGAAAAAAATCTGAGTAGAAGGTTGAACTCCTCTTGATAAAACACTAATTGAATGTTCAAAACTTGTTAAAAGTTTGGGCTAGGGGTTGAAGATGAGAGAAATATGTTTTGAGAACCTTACTAGAGAAAGTTTGAGACAAAAAGTGTTTTTCGAAGTCCCAACCCCGTATCATTTTGCTATATAAAGGGTTTAAGAGTTAAAACCAGATAAAAACTCTCTAATATATCCACCGCCCCTGTTGTTCGAACGACGTACGTTGTCGTTCGAAATGAGATGCTACATCGTTCGAACGACATACACTGTCGTTTGAACCACCCCATATCCAAAAACGCAGTCTTTTAAAATTCGACTTTTGAATCCGATAAATATTCTTAGAAACCCACCTGCCAGTTAAACGATAAAAATCCTTATAACCTTTTTTTTAAAAGACCCGAATTAATTTCCAACTGAAACTTTTAATAATAAAACCAAGTCAAATACTTAAACACCACTAAATCCAATTTTTTTTCCTCCAAATCAATTAAAGTCAATTAATTAAAACATGTGGTGTTACACCCTTTAGGTTGTTCTATGTAGGTCACTTCAGTTAAGATACCATTCATTTGATAAAGTGTAAAATGCAAATAACATGTTATTGCAAAGAGTAAGGAAACAGACTCAAGGGTAGTGACCGATGCAAAAGTCTCCTCGAAATCTATTACTTCATTCTGAGGGTAGCCCTGTGCAACTAATCTAGCTTTATTTTGAATAATCGTTCCAGATTCATTTGTTTTATTTTTGAAAAGCCAGCGTGTGCCAATGACCTTTTTATTTTCTGGCCGGGGTACAAGATAGCATACATCATGAATAAAAAATTAAAGAAGTTCCTCCTCTATAGAACTTATCCATAATGGGTCATTCAGTGCTTCATTAACATTCTTTGGTTCTATAAGAGAAACAAATCATGCATAATGACTAAGGCTACGTAGTTGGGATCTTGTAGGAACTGGCTCAGTAGGGTTACCAACTACACTATCTAAAGGATGATCTTTGGAAACCCAGTTAGGAACTTAAGGGATCTTAGTTAGTAAATGTAACAACCCGTCCTTTTTGGAGACGATTAAATTCCATAATTAAATATAAATTGGCAATTTGGAGAATTTCTCGAAATAGTGATTTTTGGGATTTTCGAGGATTTAATAATTTTCGAAGGATGTTATAAATTATTTTGGGACTATATAGGTCGAAATAATTTAATTATATGTCACCGTGGAGTATTGCGACAAAAGAGGTAAGATTTTGAGTAGAAAACCCGCATTTATTTATTTTGGGTTGGAATAGTGATTTGCGGTCAAGTACCTCGGATGGGAATTTCGACTGCGCCATAATTCTCAGAATGTCCGAGATAGTCGGAAAAGAGTGTCCGATGGACGAAAATGAGTTTCGGGTAATTTTAGAGGTAAAAGTAACTCGTAAATGGGTAAACGAGTCGTTTTTGGGTTTTAAAGGGTATAACCCCTTTTCTTTCTTTATAAAGAGAAGGAGAGGGAGAAAAGAGAAAGAAAAGAAAGAAAAGAGAGAGAAGAGAGAGAGGAGGAAGAAAAAGAGGAAAAAGGGGAGGTTCCGGCCAAACTCCGCGGGACTCGGCTCGAGGTCGTCGGATTATATCCACGAGGCAAGTGTTTACTTGCTTTACTTCATTTTGTGCAATCCTCTCATATCACTTTTGGTATAAACATGATTTTAGGGTTAGAACCCTTAAAATAAATTGGGTAAAAGTTGATTATGAGTTTACACATTGATGTAGTGTAAACTCTTAATGATTTTTGGTATCAAAACTATGTTAATGGAGTATAAAATGGGTTGAAATGCTAAGTTGGGGTTTTTATGGTTTTAGGGTTTAAAACTAAGAGAAATGATTTAATACCCCGAAATAGTTGATGTGTTAGTTGTAAAACATAGATTAGATGTTTATTGAGTTGTTGGGTGAGGTTAGAAACAACAAAAATGGACAAAAATGGAGTTTGGGATTTTGGGAGAGATGATGAATAGTAACCCGCAGCCTTTAGGGTCATTTTTTACTAGGAAAAGAATTGATTTAGCTTTCGGTCAAAACACGAAAGTTGTAGATCTTTTCGATACGGTCGCGTGGGCGCCGACCGCGAATTTTTCTGATTTTTCTACGATTTGATATGATTTTTACAAGATGACAGCTCCGGGTTGAAAGTACCAACTCGGAAATCAAATCGGGAATTGGAAAAATAAAGGCTAGAAATTATTGTGTAGATGTTTGGGATGATTTTTGGTGTAGAATAGAAACCATGAAAATGAATTTGGATTGATTTTTGGGTATTTTGGAGTTTGAGAAATCGCCCAAACTATGACCCTCGAACAGGCCGAATCGATTCGGGTACAGGCCGAATCGATTCGCCTAAGGGGAATTGGGTTTCTGCAATGGGCCGAATCGATTCGGGTACAGACCGAATCGATTCGCCATTTACAGACCTGTTTGCAGAATACTTTCCGAATCGATTCGGATTGGGAACCGAATCGATTCGCCCACCCGAATCGATTCGCTAAAGGGGCGAATCGATTCGCTTAGCTCAGAATTTCTAAGTTTTCTCCCTTTAAGAGTATGGGGAGTTGAATTACCATTTGAGATTTTTATGGGGATTCCTAAATAAGAGTTTTGAGGATAAATAAACCTTTAAGAGATGATTGAGGTAATTAGTATTGAACAAAGTAAGAAATACTTTGGATTTAGAATCATGCAACTATCAATGCATGATTATGATTCTCGGAGGGAATCTTCGGGATTATTATCATCGTTAGATGCTATAGGCCACTAAGGCCGTTTATATATATATTCTAGGAAGAATATATAGGATATGTATATACTGTGTGTTTTAGGTATATATATGATGATGGGAATGATTTTGAAAATACATAAATGAATATTTTCAAAATGGAAAAATAAATGTTTTTCATAATTAATAAAATATGGATTACACACCTCTCTAAATCGTTATCATAAGGGAAGTTGCGTTCGTATGGTGAAGCCCCCTGGCTAATGATGCAGGGTGGATATAGTCCTAGGCCATGGGAGCGCTTATGGTTGTATATTTTTCTGCGGGGGTAGGGAGATTCCGGGTGTGGTCTTGGCTACCACGCAGGCTCATGGCCGCTTCCCAACGTGTTTCGATATAGGATCCCAGGTTGTCTTGGAGGCCCTGGAAGATGATAGCCATTTAGGGGCGTGCACAGTGGAGAAATCCGGACGTGCGGTCTTAGAACGCGTTTATTAAAGCAGTTCATAATAATGGATTTGCTTTAATTACATTTCCTGGATATAGGAAGGGAAATGGGTTATATATAAATTGGCTTCGGTAACACTTCCCGGATGGAAGAAGGGATGTGGAAGCATATGTTTTGATCAAAGCATTTTTATGATAATGAAAATGTCTTTGAATACATTTCCTGAGTATAAAAAGGGAAATGGGATATTTTGATAAGGAAAAGCATTTTATGATAATAAAACTGGCTTTTAAAAGGTATATGATTTATTAAAGCAATTCATGATAATGGATTGGCTTTTAAATACATTTCCTGGATATGAGAAGGGAAATGGAAGTTTTTGAAATAAAAAGGATAAGTATTTATAAATACTTTATGTATCAAGTAATCCTCAGTCCGGGAGATATTTATATTATCCGGAAGTATATTATAGATGTATGTATATGTATAAATTGGGTGCCGAGGGTCTAATGAATCGCGACGATCGACCGTGCCGCATAGTAGTGTATCGGGGGGGTTCCTTGTTTGGATTTCGCTTTGCGAGACACCCCACGCACGAATATGGCACTGTCTTGAGACTGGGGAGAAGTTTAATCCTTAGTGCTCTTATATTATTATATGTTATGATATATATATTATATATCTTTCTGTACTGAGGGACTGGCGGATCTCAAAGATCGACCTTGCTGCATAGTAGTGTATCGGGGGGGGGGGGGGGGTTCCTTGTTTGGATTTCGCTTCGCGAGACACCCCACGCACGAACATGGCATAGCGTCGAGATTAAAGTGAAGTTTGGCCCTTAGTACATTTGTTTGACTATCTAGGTTAGATAGTGGTTGGGTATTAGATTAGTTTAGCAGGTTAGCTTGACTAGAAAGTTTAAGGGATGCGCTAGGTGTGCACTGTTAGAGGAGAGGTGAGGGGTATCTCACGAGAGTGCGATACCAATTTAAATATGAGATAAAACTATTTTTCTAAATAAAGCATTTATGCACTTGCAAAATATTTTCTAAACATTCGGGCCCTGACCCGTTTGTCTACTCTCCTTTCTTTCTCTATATTGTATATATATAGGTGTCCAGACACAGGGACGCCTGGATGGAAACTCTTTCGAGTCAGACGTCTGCTGCAGCAGCTGTGGATGCTTGCAGGTTATCGGTAGACGTTTCTTTCCTTGTACTCTAGATAGGAGATATTGTATAAACACTCGAGCCAAAGGCTCAATTGCATTTATTTATTCTTTCAGTACAGCATTCGATATGGTTGTATTATTTGGACCGAGTGTTCGGTTATTTTAGTTCCTTTCTTTTCCATTTCAGTTCATTACACATTTAATTGTGAATGTTTTAATTTGTGCGCCAAAAAGAGTAGTTAGATAAAAGTTTTTAACGACCACCTAATAGGATATTAGTAATTAATTGGATTTTCGACAGTGATGCTAAGAATGATCCATATGAAACTCCTGTTTTAATTTAATATTGGAGTGATCGCCCGGTATCTTATTAGGCGGGTTGTTACAGTAAAGAATCATCTATCTCTCGAGAATCACAACTCAAAGTGTTTTTGGATCCATCCACTATAGTTGGTCCTTTAATCCCTCTCTACATTAGTGTCACTTATAATCACATTAATGGATTCCATTAAGTTTTTGGTACAAATATTATATACACGATAGGCTCTACTATTTGGAGAATAAACTATGAAAATAGCTTTGTCTCATTTGATTTCGAATTTAGACATATGTTATCTATCTTTGAATACATAATACGTACTACCAAAGGTGCTAAAGTATTTTAGGTTAGGTTTCTTCTCATACCAATATTTATAGGATGTTTGTTTAGTGTTTTTACTTAACTATACTCGATTGATTATATGACAAGATGTACGAAGGGATTCTACCTAGAAATATTCAGGTAAGTTCTTCGCATGAATCATAACGCGGGCCATTTCTTGAAGAGTGCGATTTTTATGCTCAATAATTCCATTTTCTTGAGGTGTCTTAGGGGCAATAAATTCATGTTTGTAACCATTATAGTCATCGTATTCGATGACACCCGAATCTATAAATTCATCTCCTTTATCACTAGGAATTCTATCAACTTAGGAGTCCTTTTAATTTTCAATATGAACTAGAATTTTAAAAAAATTAGGAAATGCTTTTTATTTGTGTTTTAAAAAGGCAACCTAGGTAAATCGAGTGAAATCATCAACCATAACTAGAATATAATTGTTTCCATAAAGACTAATAGTACGAGAAGGATCCATTAGGTCTATATGGACGAGTTCTAAAGGTTTATTGGATAGAACTTCTTTAACTTTCTTGTGGTGACCCTTAACAATCTTTCCTTCTCGACGATCACATATGCTATTTGAAATTGGTTTGATTTTAGTAAGACCTATACCTATCTCTTAACAACACAATTTACCAAGGCTGTCATAATTAATGTGACCCAACTTATTAGGCCATATCTCATTATCATCCGTTCTGGCAGAATTACAAACCTACGTACTTAGATTGATTGTATAACAGTTATTTGGAGTACAGAGTCCTGTAATAACGGAATAACCATTTTCATTTAAAAAATTTCAACTGTTGAATATGGTTGGAGTCACAAAATTCAGTTATACTTAGTAAATTTTCTTTAAGATCCTTTACAAAAAGAACATCGTCAAGAATAGGTAATCCTTCTTCATGGAGTATTCCTTTACCAATGATCTGGGGTGATATAGCATCTCCAAACAAGACATTACCTCCGAAGAAATTAGTTTTATTTTAAAGCTTTTCATCCTCGATCATATGTTTAGAACATACAGAGTCTAAATACCATTCAAACGTTGTGTGTTCATCTTTGAAAGCACTGATCACAATGTTGCATTTCATTTGGGGTAATAGCTCATATTTTCTAACCCAAATTTCTCTAGTTTTCAATTGGTGCTTATTAGCTCGTATTTGATAAAACTTGCGAGCTTCGGCCTTTTCTCTAAAAGATTTTTGCACAGGTTTTTAAGAAAGATAAAAGGTTTGTGAAGTTGGTTCAGAGAAAAATCTTGGATTCCTTTATGTTGATCATGCATTAGTATTTGATCTTCTCTTCCTATTACGATAGTTATAATTCTTGTCCGGCTGTCTAGGTAGGACATAATTGTTTTGTCTTCTCCTATAATAATTGAAGTTATAATAAGCATGTGAGTGATAGCTTGGTTTATATAGACGTTTAGAAAAACATCCATCAATAGAATGTCCAAAGACATCACAATATGAGCAATAAAGATGGCTCGTAGAGGGTTTATAGCTTTAGAAAAGTTGTTAGAGAAAGGTTTGTCTAAAAATTGAACTCTAGCCTTATTCCTAGAAGGTACAGGTTAAAAATCTGAATCATTTTTCTTAATAGGAGGGCAGACGTATTTAGCCTTATGTTCAAGATTAATCTTAGAGGTACTGGCCTCACCAATGTCTATCTTTTGTTGTTTATAGTCAAAGTTATTTTTCAAGGCATGAAAATCTGGACAGGTTTCAATAGGTTTTTTGCTACCGGACACGAACTTGATAGTTTCAATATTTTTCATTTGTTTGTTAGTACTGGGGAAAAATCCTATTCTAGTTCTATCATCAGAATTGGTTTTACTTTTAGCAACAAAATATTCAAAACAATTTGAGTTATTTTCAAATTTTCTAAATTTTTGTAAGACTATTCATGTCTTTTCCTTAGTTTGTTTCGATTCTAACAATGTCCCTTTATATTTATTTTCCAAAATTTCATTTGAGTCACATAGTTCCTTGATTTTTTGGGCAAAAACCTTAGTCACATTCTCATGATCTAGACATTGAGATGTGTACTCTTTAGTATTTTTTTTGATAATTTTTCTTAGAGCTTCTATTTTATGGGTAAGGGCCTTCACTAATTTTTCAAGTTTTGTACTCTTCTTGAGGGTTTTCGTGTAGAGTATATGAATATCTGGGAGGTCATCATTATCGGAGTCACTAAGTGTATAGTGTGTTGTGTCCCCTAGTGATTCATTTTTAGGTCTCACATACACATTTTCATTGTCAATAGAAGTTTCCCCTTGACTCACACACACGATATTATAATTATTAGAAGTATTCTCCAGAAATAAAGTAGATAAACCATTAGCAGTAATATCATTCAACATAGCATGGTTAGAAATGTGACTATCAGGTTAAGTGATAGTTATAGGCTCATGAATATAAATGATTTTGGCAAAAAATTACATGCAGGGGTCCAAAGCATTAGATGACCTAGGCTCATCAGTTTCCGATTCACTTGAGTCGTCCCAGGTCTTGCACAAACTAGCCCTATTATTTTTTTTATTCAAATTGACTCTACAGTCATTTTCCATATGTCCTAACTTCCCACATTTGTAGCATTCAGTTTTCTTAAAGTCTCTACTCGCTTTGTTGTGATACTCAGTTTTGTGTTTGTCAAGTATTTTCTCATGAGGCCTATTATTAGAGTGGTTTGAATACGTAGGTTTACCTTGTCTATTTGCAATTTTATTTCTAAATTTCATAATTTTATTGAATTATTTAAACATTAAAGCAAGTTGATTATCCAAACTCTCTAAATTACAGTCCTTATCAGAATCTAAGTCAATTTCAGGGAAATGACATTCAGGTTTAGTCAACTTAGAGGTAAAGACAAAATTGGAGGTAGATTATTTCTTATGGGTCTGTATAAATTTCTTCTTAAACTCTAATTCCATTTCCACAGTTCTTAACTTTCTACTAAGGAGTTCGGGGGTAAGGTTTTCATCATCCATCTCCTAAATTGCATAGTGCTTATTTCCATTTTTGGTTGAAGTGACCTTAGAATTTTAGAAACAATTTCCTTCCTATAATAAATTATACGATTAGCATGCAACTTAGTCACTATGTTTGTCAACCTAATGTATATGTCATCAAATGACCTAGTCTCAGTCATGACTAAAGTGTTGTACTAATGGATTAACATTTGGGTTTTAGAAGCTTTAACACGTGTGTATCCTTCATGTGCAGTCACTAGAGTGTTTCATACTTCCTTAGAGGTAATACATACATATATCCTCTTGAATTCGTGTTCATTGATATACATGAATATGGCATTTTTGCCTTTATTATTGTTAAGGGAGGTCTGTTTTTCTTCTTTAGTGAATTCACTTAGTAGTTTCCTAATCCACACAGTACTTCCTTTTGCAGTTGGTTTAATAGGGAAAGTGTAACCATTTTCAATTGCATACAAGATATCATCTCCCAATGTCCCTTGGATGAATGCCACCACCCTCACTTTCCAATAAGGGAAGTTGTTTCCATCAAAGAGTGCGGGTCTAGATAGGTTACCTAAATTTTTTTGAAGAAACTCTTTAAACAAAACAAACAGCTAACACATGATGCGTATAAAACATTATATGAACGAGTTATTTAAGGTATAGGTGTACCAGTTTTCAAAATTTTTTTTACATAGATTATAAATCAGCACCGCCTGAAGAAGGTGATGAGAGTAAGAGTAAGAATCCAAGAACACAATATTTTAACGTGGTAAAACCCTACCCAATTGTGGAAACATTCATGGAGGTCTCTACACCTCAAAATCAAAATCCACTAAAAAATGATAAATGTTACAATCTATATAACAAACTGAACATACAATCAGACCTATTCTATGTCAAGAATTTTTACCAATTCCATTAGGTAATCCTAGTTTCTCAAAAGGCCCGGATGTTGAAGTTATTCTCCCAGCTTTGTTTGTCTTCTCCTTTTTAGCTTTCAATCGACTCTAAAGTCAAGAATCGACCTACCAACACTACTTTAGTGTTGTAGTGTGACAAGTGTAAGAGGTGAAGTGCCTAATCACATGCATGCAACCAACACACTTGTACATAGATTATGCCTTATCAAATTACAGATACCGTTCTAATATGCAATAAAGATTTCTGAATCACAGTTTGGTTGAAAATCTCAGACTACTGATCTTTATTTATATCGACATATCAAGAGGGAATAGTTATATTAAAAAGAGCCAAGACCCTAAACACTTCATTTTTATTTGATATACATAGTTTTTTTACAAATTGTGAAATATTCACGAAAGTGTAAATCCCTAATTGTGATCTTAACTTGATTTAAGTCTATTTTTTCTCATAAATTGTAAATAGAAATGGATTTGTTGGTTCTTGTTTTGAAAAAAAACATATAAGAGTAAAAATAACCAACAAATTAAGATTTCTTGAAAAAAGAAATCAAACTAAGCAAGTTTTACGTGCTATGTATCACACAGTTTCAGATCTCAACTTTCTATGAAAAGAAAAATGAAATCCAAACTTCGTGACTTGTTTGGATAAGAGATTAAAGACTAGAGAGGATTCATCTTCACAAATACGAACTGACTCAAACTCACAAAGGGTTTTCTTTATCTATCTATCTTTTCTCTCTCTTTCTCCCTTCTCTTTTTGCTCTCGATTCTTAAATGAGCCAAAGTATAAAAACATACCCCACTTGGTCTCTATTTATACTACTCATCCAAAAATATAAAAGGGTTGAACAAAATCAATAGTTGAGATTGCTTCAATTGAAATACAAAGTAAATATTATGGCAAAGGATGGACTATTGTTAATGGAGCTCTGATCGGTTCTCTTAACTAACACAAGGATTGTTATGAAGACATGCAAGCCATCGATAACTAATGATCCAAAGGACATGACTAAATCTTAAGGTTGTGAGAGGTAACAAACACAAATCCAATCGTTCACTGGTCAACACATGTAACGCAAGGATCAACCTTCAAACGCGTGTTTATAAGATTAAAAAAATCTCATTTTTCACCACATAAGTCTCTGCCACTTTTAGATCCTACCCAAGCAAGGTTTTAAGAAGAATAAGAAATTATAAATCAACCCACAACATTTTTAAAACAAACCTTTTAATGTTTAGATATGTTTAAAAAAATTATTTAACGTATCCCAAAAATTATTAAAAATCATTTTTATAGGAATTAACACACACCTCCCTAAATTATAGTGAATGCAACAAATAAATGGTATTCTACATTTGAGACTATCAGCGAAATTCATATGTAGTGTCTAAAGCTCTTTGAAAGACTAGGATATGAATCAATTTTTTCATTATTTGCAAACTAGAAAAGCACCTTTATAATGTAGAATCAAGTGAGTCGAAGATATATGGTGTTTCACCGCGGGTGGAACGAACATCTCTTGCACGTCCAATGTAACATGTAGTAACCACTCGCATAGCCACGGGACTCCCGATTTTAGGATAACACCCAAATTTAAAAAAAAGGTACACTTAGGCTTGAAAATATGTTGTCAGATGGTGGAAATGGCACCAAAGGTATAACAATCACCTCGTGCGCGTCTAATGTAACTCATAGCAAATGGTCGCATAATTGTGGGACTCTCGATTTGAGGATAGTACCCGAATTTGAACACAATCACACTTAGGGTTGAAAGTGGGCCAGAGAGGCAGGAACCTCTATCAGTAGCCAAATGATACCGTGGGCGGGACTTTCACCTCATGCGCATCCAACGTAACACATAACAACCACTCGGGTAGCTCCAGAACTCCCGATTTGAGGATTAACCTAGAATTCAAAATAAAAACACTTATGCCTGAAAACTTGACGCATAGTTGAGCACACCCAATGGCACCCAAACGACATCGCGAGTGGCATGAACACCTCGGGACTCCCAGTTTGAGGATGGGACCCGAATTAAAAAAAATCACTTAGGATTGAAAATGTTCCGCAGGGGAGCGAGCACCCTAATGGAATCCAAATGACACCATGGGTTGCACAAACAACTCATGCGCGTCCAACATCACACGTATCAACCGCCTTCACATCCACGGGACTACTGATTTGTGGATAGGACCCGAATTTAAATATAGGCACATTTGAACGAAACCCAAACGGCATTGTGGGTGGCATGAACACCTCATGCGAGTCAGACGTAGAAACCAACTGCGGAGCCACAGGACTCTTGGTTTGAGGATAGGACCCGAATTAAAAAAACAGGCACACTTTGTCTTGATAACGTGCGGCTAGGGGTTACCCAAACGACATTGAGGGTGGCACAAATACCTCGTGAGCATCCAACTTAAAACATATCAACTGTTCTCAAAGTTGTGGGACTCCCGATTTAAGGAAACGTTCTGTATTAAAAAATAGGGACACTTAGCCTTGAAAACTTATCGCAGATTTTAGGCACCCCAAACGAAACCTAAATGGCACCGAGGGTGGAACAAACACCTCTTGCACTTCCGATTTTAGGATAGAAAGAATTTGAAAAAAGGCACACTTAGGCTTGAAAACGTGCTACGAGGGGGGCACCCACACCGAAACCCAAATGACACCGCGGGTGGCACATACGCATCATCCACGACCAACGTAACATGTGCTAACCATCATGTAATACCCACGTGTTTCTATGTATTTTAATTTAATTAAATTGAGAAATTAATTGGGGAAAAATACATTTTAATTAAATTACGCGAGTGAAGTAATTTAATGCGATTAGATGATAATTATGACTATTAAATATTAATTGAGAGGTAGATACTGATTAATATTTCATTATGATAATTAGTAAGTGCTAATAGTAAATAGCTGATAATTATGGTTATACGGTGTAGCGAATGGCATGTGCGTATTTGATTTTATCTCAGCAGGAGTCGCACGTAGACTATTTTGAGGTGAGAAATGAGAAATATATTTTAAGTGACTCGAATGTTAATTTAGAGGTCACGACTGATTCTGGATAGGTCAAAATAGTCAGAATAGTGTACCAACGAGTATAGTTTGGGTCATGAGTCAATTTTAACCAAACCGACACCTATTAAGGGCGCTTTGGGCATTTTTCAAAAAGAGGTCCAGGGACCTACGAAATTTAGATCCATATATCTGATATTTAGAGATTGGGGTTAGGTCTCATAACATAAATTATTAAAAAGTTCATTTGAGATAAGGGAGAACCTTTTTCCGAAGCCTAAGAAGAGAATTGTGAAAGGGGTGAAGGGTTTCTAGAACCTCACGACAATTTGGAAGGAAGATTTAAGAAGAAGCAATTCAACCATCAACCCAGAACCATTGAATTAGATCAATTAGTTAAAGGAAAGTGTTTATTGCAAATTAAATTTATGTTATAGTACCCATGTGTAGGGGTTTCATGAATTACTTGATTTTATTGAAAAATCTTGAATGAAAAGTATGAATTGGTTACATGTTTGGGTAAAAATTGCATGTAGTTAGTGTTTATATTTGTGGTGAATGTTAGATCAGAAGAGTTTTGATTATTACTACGGATTTAAATATGTGTTTTAGATTCAATGAAATGGATGAACACAAAACTAGATAATTAAGAGTTTTGAGGGTTTAATTCATTGTTGATTGATTTCGGTGAAGTTTTAATGTGTTTGAAACATTAGAAATCATCCTAACTCATGTAGAAATAGTTAGGAATAATTGTATTGGAATTTGGTGAAGAATTATGAGGTTTGGGTGAATCATAAATAGTGTAAAACGTTGCTACAAAATAGAGAGGATGGAGTTGCAAAAAAATGGACTGGTCCTGTCCTGGGAAGCCGGATCGATTTGACCTTAACGGAATTGCGGACCGGTCCAATCATGGGAAGCCGTATAAATTCGACGCTTTGAATTTTTTAAATTTCCCTTTTTCTCTTGTATTCCTAAATGGACATGGTGGAATTAAGCCGCTGTGAAAATAATATTGGTGGACTTATTATATTATAGTAAGCCTGTGATGGGAGTACGACTTCGTCATAAAGAGAGAATTAAGACCGAAATGGGATTGTTTAAACTAATTCGTAATGAATCTAAGATACGGATAAAGAATTACAAGAATCTAACGAAACTATGTATATCAGTAGAGTAGAGATGGTGACTACTTAATTTATAGAAGGAGGGTAACTAGTTCCCTTAGAGTTGTGTGAAAACTCTTATAGATACGATAGTGAGATAAATCTTAAAGTAAATAGTATGATGAGTATGTGAGAGATATATACTATGTACTAACACGTATTATCGGGTTGTGTGAAAACATAAAGTATACTCTATGTATTACTGACTGAGGTGTGATTTCGAGCCAATTTAACTAATGACTCTTGGTGATCAAGGTATGATTCTGAGCCACGAGATAAAAAACACTATTGGTGATTGAGGTATGATTCCAAGCCAATAACCCCTAAAATGTGATACAGGGAGGTGAATTTATAATATGTGTTTATAGTATATATTGTGTGTGAAATATATATACATATAGTGTGCTTAATTCTGTATTGGGGTCGATGATTATCCGGGCCAATATATGAAATCTCGATTTGGAGTTGATCATTATCCGGACCAAATTTGAGGATGAATAATATTGGGTTCAATGATAATGTCGAACCAATATACCTATATACGACCTTTACATTGGGGTCGAGGGATATCCAGAGCAATGTAATTGGTAGGATTATTGGGATCGATGATTTACCGGACCAATAAATCCTTACAGTATATATATTATGTGTGAAATATATACTTCATGATATTCAACTTATGTGTGAAAGTAGCCTTGTAGGTGATATATATATAAAAATGTACATCTAAGTGGTAAATTAAGTAGAGAGTAACTTAATTTCAAGAGTAAAAATAGATTGGGAATATCTATAGTAAATTAAGTAGTGAAACTTAATTATGGAAGTGTAATGATGTTAAATATGAAATGATATATGAATTAAGTAGTGAGACTTGATTATGATGATGAAATTTAACATATGTGAATGTTACATAAGAAATGAAGAACATGTGAAAAATGTTAAAAATGGATCGTGTTGTGTGGGCAGTATGAGAGAGTACACTATTGATGAGATCGGTTATATACTTTAGTCGAGATAGCTTGGGGGTGATAGATAGGTGGGCTAAGTATAGAACGTTAGGCATGCACATTAGATGAGAGGTGAGTAAACTTAAGGGAGTGTGCGTGAACCTAACATGTGTAATCAATAACCGATTTCAATTGCGATAAATTTCTTGTTAAATTTTTTCAAATGTTTTGAGTATTAAATCTTGCTAGAAAAATATTTTCAAAACCTTTTATGTGTCCAACCATAGAAACGCCAAACTTCATTTCATTTTAGAGACTCGAAGTTATAGCACTGTGGATGCTAACAAGATTTGAGTAGACAATTCTTTCATTCAGATCTAGCATAAGATCTCATTGTTGTATCTTATGTGTAGAGATGTTTACAGTTAACTATATTGCAATTCCTATTTTGTATCACTTTCACTTAGTGGTTGGACTGTGGATTCTTGCTTGGTTGTAGTCATTATCGACGTTTTATTTGGCATAACTTTGATGAATTTACATATAAGTGATGGTTTGGATTTTAGTAGCTTGTGAATGTTGTTTTAGTTTTCAAAATTTTCCTTTATACTGTTTATTTGAAAGATAAAATTTGGCACCATTTTAATTAACTTAGGTGGTTAGTATTTAATTTGGTTTTCGACACTGATGTTAAGAATGAACCATATGAGAAACCTGTTTTAATTTGATAAAGGCCTGATCACCCAATATTTAATTAGGTGAGGTATCACATGCCAGGGGAACCGTGGGACTCTTGGTTTTAGAATAAGAACCAAATTCTAAAATAGGCACACTTCGTCTTGAAAATGTGCCACGGGGGGCTGACACCTCCAGCGGCACCCAAACGGCACTCCGAGTGGCTAAAACACCATATGTATGCCCAATGTAACTTATAGCAACCGAATGCATTGTTGCGAAACTCCCGGTTTGAGGGTAGAACCTGAATTTAAACCCATTCACACTTAGGCCTGAAAACATGATGTGAGGGGATGGCACACATAGTGGCACCAAAAAGGCACTGCGAGGGGAATGAACCCCTAGTGTGCATCAAAATAACACGCAGAAATATCTAATTTAGCTGCGAGACTCGTGATTTGAGGTAAGTATTCTAATTCAAAAATAGGCACACTAAGGCTTTAAAACGTGTCGCAGGGGGCACCCTAAGCGGCACCCAAATGGTCCCGCAGAATGTCTAGTGTAATATGTAACAACCACCCGTGCAACCACGTCACTATCAGTTTGCGGATTGGACCCGAATTCAAAAACATGCACACTTAGGCTTGAAAACGTGCCGCAAGATAGCAGGCACCCCCAGCGGCACCTGAACGACACTATAGGTGGAAGCAACACTTTGTGTCCATCCAAGCCGTGGGACTCCCGATTTGAGGATATAACCTGAATTCAAAAATAGTAAAACTTAGGCTTGAAAACGTGCTGCATGAGGGCAACCACCCCCAATGGCACCCAGATGTCACAGCTAGTGTCATGAACATGTCGTGCACATCCAACATAACACGTAGCAACCGCCTGCGCATTTGCAGGACCCTCCGTTTGAGGATAGGACCCGAATTCAAAAATAGATGCACTTAGGCTTGTAAATGTGCCCCAGCTAAACCCAAACGATACCACGGGTGGCACGAACAGCTCATGCGCATCCAACGTAGCATCTACCAATCACCCACATATCTTCCGGAATCTCAATTTGAGGATAGGATCCGAATTCAAAAATAGGCACACTTATGCTTGAAAATGTAACACGAGAGGTTGGGCACCCCCAACGGCACCCAAACAGTAATATGGGTGGTATGAACAAATCGTAAAAATCAACCATAACATGAAGCAACAACATGCGCAATCGTGGGACTCCTGATTTGAAGATAGGACCCAAATTTGAAAACAGACACACTTAGTCTTAAAAACGGGCGATGAGAGGCGAACACCCCCAGCGGCACATAAATGGTACCACGGATTACACGAACACCTTGTGTGTTTCCAACATAACCCAAAGCAACTACCAGCGCAATCACGGGACTACTGGTTTGAGGGTAGGACCCAAATTCGAACACATACTCATTTAGGCTTGAAAACGTGTCGCGGGGGGCGAGCACCCCCAGCGGTACCCAAAAGACATTATGAGTTTCATGAATACATCGTGTATATTTAATATAACACGTATCAACCACCCACGCAACCAAAGGACTCCTGATTTAAGGATGGGACCCAAATTCAAAAATAGTCACACCTGTGATTGAAAACGTGTCGCTAGGGTAGGGTGGGGGGGGGGGGACCCCAGAGACACCCAATCGGCACCATGAAAGACACGAACACCTTGTGCGTGTTTAGCCTAACACCCACAATCCATCTGCTCAGCTGCGAGACTCTTGGTTTGGGTCTAGGAGTCAAATTGAAAAATAGGCACACTTAGGCTGGAAAACGTGGCATGGGGGGTGGGCACCCCAGGCAGAACCCAAACCTCACCAAAGGTGGAACGAACACCTCGTTCTCGCCTAACGTAATAGGTAGTAACAACCCATTCAGATGAATGACTTTCAGTTTGAGGATAGGACCCAAAATCAGAAACAGGCACACATAGGTATCAAAACTTACCACCGAAGGGGAAAGCACCCCTAGCTTTCCCTGAATGACACTGTGAGTGGTACGAACACCTTATATGTGACCAACATAACACGTAGCAACCATTTATGTAGCCTTATTAATGTCGGGTTGAAGATAAAAACAAAATTAGAACACAAACCCACTTATTCATGAAAACATGCCGTGGGTGGAGAACACCCACAATGGTACCCAAACGGCACCGCGGGTGGCACGATCACATTGTGTGCTTCCAACATAACATGTAGCAACCACCTGCGCAACTGCATGACTCCTGTTTTGAGGATATGACACGAATTCAAAGACAAATACACTTAGATTTGAAAATGGGCCGCGAGGGGGAAGGGGTGCGGGCTCCCCCAATGTCACCCAAATGACACTATGGATGGAATGAACACCTCTTTCACATCCAATGTAATACGTATCAATAGCCTGTACATTCGAAGTACTCCCAATTTCAGGATAGGACTAGAATTCAAAAATAAGCACACTTAGGCTTAAAAACGTGTCGCGGGGGAGTGGGCACCGTCGACAGCACCCAAATCGAACTGCATGTGGCACGAACACATTGCGCATATCCAATGTAACACGTAGCAGTGGACCATTCAACTTGGGATTCACGGTTTGAGTATAGTACCCGAATTCAATAATAGGCATACTTACGCTTGGAAACGTGTCGGAGGACCCCCAACGGCACCCAATTGGAACCACGAGTGGAAGGAACACCTCATGCGCATCTAATGTAACACGTAGCAGCCGTTTTCACAATCGGAAGACTCTCTATTTGAGTATAGGACTCGAATTCATAAGTCACACTTGGGCTTAAAAGCAGGCCGCCGGGGGTGGGGGGTAACCCCAGCATCACCCAACGTCACCGCAGATGGCATAAACCACTTGTGTACATCCAACATAACATGTAAAAATCACTCGTGTAGCTGCGGGACTCCCGATTTTAGGATAGGACATGAATTAAAAAATAGTCACACCTAGGCTTGATAACGTGCTGTTGGGGGGAGGGGGGTAGCGGCACCGTGTCTGGCACGAACACCTCGTGCGTGTCGAACATAACAGGTAGAAACATTCAGGCCACAGTACTCCCAGATTGAGGATGGTACCAAAAGTCAAAACAAGGCACACACAAGATTAACAACATGTCACGGGGGCACCCCTAGAGGAATGTGAATGGCACCGCGGGTGGAACGTACACCTCGTGGGCATCTAACATAACACGTAATAGCCTCCCACGTAACTACAAGACTCCTAATTTGAGGATAGGACGAAAATTCAAAAAATGGCACACTTAGACTTAAAATTGGGCCGTGGGGAGAGGGACCCCCTATGGCACCCAAACAGCACTACAGGAGACACGAACACCTCGTGCTCTTCCAACGTAACACATTGCAACCACCTACGTATCCGCGAGACTCCCAATTTTAGGATAGAACCTGAATTCAAAAATTGGCACACTTAGTCTTGAAAATGCGTCGCGGAGGGTTGGTCACACCCAAGGTCACCCAAATGGTATCACAGGTGCATCAAACGTAACATGTAGAAACTGACCGCAGAGCCACGAGACTCTCGGTGTGAGGACAAGACCTAAATTAAAAAAAATTCACACTTAGGATTGAAAATGTGCCCCTGGTACGGGCACACATAACGATACCCAAATAGTATGGTGGGTTCCAAATAACACGTGGAAACACCAGCATAGTCGCGGGACTCTCGATTTGAGGTAAGGACCCGAATTTGTAAATAGGCACACTCAAGCTTGAAACCGTGTTGCAGGGGAGGGGGACACCCCAAGAGGCACCCAAAAAGAACTATGGGTATCATGTAAAACTCATTCACATCCAATGTAACATGTAGAAATTTCTCGAAAAATCACAAGACTCCCGATTTGAGGATAGGACCCGAATTTGAAAATAGCCACACTTAGGCTTGAAAACGTGCTACGGGGGGCGGACACCCACAGCGGAACACAAACCGCACCGCAGGTGGCATGAACACAATGTAACACATAGCAACATCCAGGCCATGGGACACCCAGATTGAGGTTGGTACCCGAATTCAAAAACAGCCACATTTAGGATTGAAAACATGTCGCAGGGGGAAACCCTAGAGGATCCCGAATGGCATCGCGAGTGCAACATACACCTCATGTGCATCCAACGTGGCACTTAGCAACCTCCCGTGTATCTATAAGACTCCAAATTTTAGGATAGGACTTGAATTAAAAAACTAGTACACTTACGACTGAAAATGGGTCACGGGTGGCTGGAACCCCAATAGCACTACGGGTGGAAGGAACACCTCGTGCTCTTCCAACGTAACACATATCAATCACCTTCATATCCATGGGACTCTAGGTTTTAGGATAGGACCTGAATTCAAATATAGGCACACTTAGGCTTGAAAACATAATGTGGGGAACAGACACACCTAGCGGCACCACGAGCACCAAGAACACCACATGCACATCCAACGGAACATGTAACAACTGACCATGTAGACACGAGACTCCCGATTTGAGGATCGAACCCCAATTCAAAAATATGCACACTTAGGCTTGAAAATATGATGCCTGGGGCGGGAACACACAACCACACCCAAATGGAACCCCGAGTGGCATGATCACCTCATGTGCATCCACATAACACATAAAAATCGCCAATGTAGTCGCGAGAATATCGATTTGAGGTAATAAGACAAACTCAAAAATAGTCTCACTCAGGATTGAAAACGTGATAGGTGGCACCCCTAGAGGCACCTAAAAGGCATCATGGGTTGTATGAACAACTCGTGCATATCAGACATAACACGTAAAAACCGCTCGAGCAGCCATGGGACTGATGATTTAAGGATAGGACACGAATTCAAAAACAGTGACACTTATGCTTGAAAATGTTAACGGCACTGTGGGTGGAACAAACATCTCGTGCGCTTCTAACCTAACTTGTAGCAAATAGCCTCACGACCGCGGGACTCTCGGTTTTAGGATAGGACCCGAATTTGAAAATCAGTTCTTTTAAGCTTGAAAACGTTTCGTGGGAGAGCGGGCACCCCTAGTAGCACCCAAATGCATCGCAAGTGGTATGAACCCCTCTTACGTGTCCAATGTAACATGGTTGAATTGACGGTCTTGCTTCGGGACTCTCGGTTTGAGGATAGGATAGCACACTTAGACTTAATAATGTGAAGCAAGGAGGGGGAACCCCTAGAGGCAACCAAATAGCACTGCAGCTGGAACAAACACATCATGTGCATCCAACATAACATGTATCAAACACTTGCATAGCCACGAGACTCCCGATTTTAGGTAAGGAACCAAATTTGAAAACCAGCACACTTAGGCTTGAAAATGTGTCGCGGGGGCGGGCACCCAAACGGCACCGCGATTGGAACAAAAAACTCATGCGTGTCCAACGTAACATGTAAAAATCACCCACGCATCCGTGGGACTTCCAATTTGAGGATATGATCCAAATTTGAAAACATGCACATTTAGGCTTGAAAACGTGCTATAAGGGTTGGCCACCGCCAGTGAAAATGAAACAAAACCATGGGTGGCATAAACACCACATGCACATCCAACGTATTATGTATCTATAGCCATGGGACTCCCAGATTGAGGATGGGACCCGATTTCGAAAGTTAGCACACTTAGGAATGAAAATGGCACCGTGGGTGGTACAAACACCTTGAGCATGTCCAGTGTAACAAGTAGCAACTTCCTGCGTAGCTGCAGGACTCTCAGTTTGAGGATAGTGCCCGAATTAAAAAAATAAGCATATTTAGGCTTGAAAATGGGCCACGGGAGTGGGAACCCCAGCAAAACCCAAATGTCACCGTGGGTGGAACGAAAACCTCATGTGAGACCAACATAACACGTAGCAACAACCCATGAAGCTACAGGACTCCCTGTTTGTATATAGGACCCAAATTCCAAAACAGGCACACTTAGTCTTGAAAACGTGTCGCGAGGGGAGGACACCCAAGCAACATCCAAACGAAACTGTGTGTGGCACGAATACCTCGTGTGCATCCGACGTAATACGTAGCAACCGATCACATAGCCACGAAACTCATGTTATGATGATAGGAACCGAATTAAAAAAATAGGCATGATTATCTTTAAAACATGTCGCGAGGGGGCGGGTACACACGGCGGCACCCAAATGGCACCGCGGGTGGCATGAACACCTTGTGGGCATCCAAATAACACGTAGCAGCTACCATGGTAGCCGTGTGACTCTCAGTTTGAAGCAAAGAAGCTTACTTAGGCTTGAAAACGTGCCGAGGGGCACCCCCAGTAGAACCCAAAAGGAAACATGGGTGGCACGAAGAACTCTTGCACATCCAACGTAATACATAGAAGTTGGTCGCACATGCACAGGACTCCCGATTTGAGGATAGTACATGAATCTAAAATCCCCAAACTTAAGATTGAAAACGTGTTGCGAGGTGTGGGTACCCCCAGCGGAACCCACATGGCTCCTTGGGTGGCATGAACACCTCCTGCGTGTCCAACATAACATGTAGCAACATGAAAACTACTGGACACCTAGATTAAGGATGGGACCCGAATTCAAAAATTGACGCACTTAGGATTGAAAACGTCGTGGGGGTGCACCCCCAGCAGAAACCAAACAGTACCTCGGGTGGCATGAATACCGCGTACACATCCAATGTAACATCAAGAAACTTCTCGCGTAGCTGCGGCACTCTCAGTTTGAGGATAGGATCGAAATTAAAAAATAGGCATATTAAGGCTTTAAAATGGGTCGTGGGATCCGAAAGCCCAGTGACATCAAAATGGCACTGCGGGTGGCATGAACACCTCTTGCACATACAACGTAACACGTAGCAACCTCCCATGCAACTACATGATTCCCTATTTGTATATAGAATTCAAATTCCAAGACAGACACAATTAGTCTTGGAAATGTGCCGCGGGGGCGGACACCAAAAACAACACCCAAATGGATTTGCGGGTGGCACGAAGACCTCGTGTTCGTCCAACATAACACTTAGCAACCGAATGCACAACCATGAGACTCATGTTTTGATTATATGACACGAATTCAAAATTAGGTCGCTGGGAGTGGGCACACACAGCAGAACCTTAGCAAAACTGCGGGTGCCATGAACACCTTGTGGGCATCCAAATAATGCGTAGCAACTACCAGGGAATCCGCGGAACTCTCAGTTTAAGGTAAGGACCCGAATTTTAAAACAGGCTCACTTAAGGTTGAAAACATGCCGAGGGTCCCCAAGAGCACATAACGACATCGCGAGGGGCATAAAGAACTCGTGCAGATCCAATGTAATACGTAGAAACTGCTCGCAAATCCACAGGACTCCCAATTTCAGGATAGGACTTGAATTCAAAAACAAGTACACTTAGGCTTAAAAACATGCTACATGGTGTGGGCATACCAAGCGGAATGCAAATGGCCCCACGGGTGCCACGAAAACCTCGCACGTGTCCAACGTAACACATAGAAATAACCATACTGTGGGGCTCCTAGATTGAGGATGGGACCCGAATTTGAAAATGGCACACTTAGGATTGAAAATGTGTCGCTAGGGGGTGTACCCCCGAGGAAATCCAAATAGCACCTCGGGTGAAACAAACACCTCATTCACATCCAACGTAACACATAGCAACCACCCGCGCAGTAGTTGGAGTTCCATTTTGAGGATAGGACCCGAATTATAAAATAGGCATATTTAGGTTTAAAAACTGGCCGCAGGAGCTAGAACCCTAGCGACACCCAAATAGCACCGCGTGTGGCATGAACACCTGCTACACGAATAACGTACACGTAGCAACCATCCCCACAACTGCAAGATTCCCGATTTGTATATAGGACTCAAATTCCAAAATCGTCACATTTAGTATTAAAAATGTACCGAGGAAGGTGGACACCACCAGTAGCACCCAAATGAAACTACAAGTGGCACAAAGACCTCATACGCGTCCATCATAACACGTAGCAACCAATCGCACAACTGCGGGACTCATGTTTTGAGGATACGACACGAATTCAAAAATAAACACATTTAGGCATTAAGACATGCAACGTGGGGCGGGCACGCCCAACGGCACCCAAACGGCAGCTCGAGTGGCACGAACACCTTGTGGGCATCCAAATAACATGTAGCAACTACCAGGGTAGTCGCGAGACTCTTGGTTTAAGGTAAGGGCCCGAATTTGAAAATAGGATAACTTAAGCTTGAAAACATGCCGAGGGCACCCACAGTGGCACCAAAATGGCACCACAATAGTCACGAAGAACTCATGCACATCCAACGTAATATGTAGAAATTGCTTTCACATCCGTGGGACTCCCGATTTATGGATAGGACTCGAATTCGAAAATAGGCACACTTAGGCTTGAAAACATGTTGCAGTGGACACCTAATGGCCCCGTTGGTGGCACAAACACTTCTTGTGTGTCAAACATAACACGTAGAAAAAATCCAGACCATGGGGCTCCCAGATTGAGGATGGGACCCGAATTCTAAAACTGGCACACTTAGGATTGAAAACATGTCGGGGGTGCATCCCCAGCAGAAAACAAATAGCACCTCAGATGGAATGAACACCTGATGAGCATCCGACATGACACATATCAACCACCCGTGTAGTCACAAGACTCCCATTTTGAAGATAGGACCTGAATTCAAAAATAGGCACACATGGGCTCAAAATCATGCCACGAGGGGAAGGCACTCACAGTAGAACCTTAACGACACCACACGTGATACAAACACTTTGTGTTCATCCAAATAACACGTTGGAATTTTTAGCACAGTCGCGGGACTCCCGATTTAAGGATAGGAGTCAAATTCGAAAAAAGGCACACATAGGTTTTAAAACGTGTCATAGGGGAGCCAACAACCCCAGCGAGACCCAAATTGAACTGCGGGTTTCACGAACACCTCGTACACATCCAACATAACACGTAAAAACTTCTCGCATATCCATGGGACTCCCGATTTGAGGATAGGGTCCGATTTCAAAAATAGGCAGACTTTGTCTTCAAAACGTGCCCTAGGGGGCACCCACATCATCACCCAAACATTACTGTGGATGGCACGAATACCTCATGTGCATGTAAAGTAACACATAGCAACCGTGAGATGCCAAGTTCGATGATAGGACTTAAATTCAAAAACAAACACACTTAGTCTTTAAAACATGCCACGAGGGATGGGGAACCCCAGCGGCACCCAAACAGCACTACGAGTGGCACAAATTCCTTATTCACATCCAACGTAACATATAGAAGTCAGTTGCACAGTCACGAAACTCCTAATTTGAGGATAGGACCTGATTAAAAAAAGTCACAATTAGGCTAGAAAACATGCAGCGGGATGGCGGGAACCTCAACGGAATCCAAATGGCACTAAAAGTGTCACAAGAACCTCACGCGCATCCAACATAACATGTATAACTCGCCTGTGTAGCCGCGGGACTCCCGATTTGAGTATAGGAACCGAAATAAAAAATTGACACCCTTAGGCTTCATAACGTCCCGCTGGGAGTGGGAACCCCTATGGGTATCCAAACAGTACGATCTGTGGGATGAGAACCTCGTGCATGTCCAATGTAACATTTATAAAATTCCTTCTCAGCCGTGGAACTCCCGATTTGAGGATAGGACCCGAATTCAAAAATAGGGACACTTATTATTGAAAGCGTGTTACTAGGGGGAGGGAGGAGGTACACCTAGTGGCACTGAAGAGGCATCGAAGGTGGTACAATTAGGTATTTTTCATCCAATTTAACATGTAGCAATTACCCGCACAGTCGCAGGACTCCCGATTTGAGGTAAGGACCCAAATTCGAAAACAGATGCACTTAGGATTGAAAATGTTCCGCTGGGGGAGGCCCCCCTAGCAACACCCAAATGACACCACTAGTGTCACCAAACCTCGTTCACATCCAATGTAACATGTAACAACTTGTCACTCACTCGCGACACTCTTGATTTGAGGATAGGACTCGAATCGGAAAACACATACACTTAGGCTTGAAAACATATTATGGGGGCGGGCACCCCTAGCGACACCCAAACATACCCATGGGTGGTATGAACACTTTGCCTTCATAAAATGTAACACATAACAACCTCTCACACATCCGTGGGATTACCAATTTCGAGGATAGGACACGAATTCAAAAACAGGAATAATTAGGCTTGAAAACATTTCAAGGGGGCACCAGCGGCACCCAAACGCCACCGAGGGTGGCACGAATACCTCTTCCACGTCCAACGTACCATGTATTAGTCATGGTCTATACCTGTGACCAATTTTTTCCCAAGAAAGTACGGGTCATGACAAGGAGTTTATTATGTCTCCCACTTTTCATCATGGTTTATAACCGTGAGTAATATTTTCTTATGCTTTTGTGGGTCATGACCATGAGCCATGACCAAATATGTATTTCATTTTTCATCACGGTTTATAGATATGAAAAATATTTTCTTATGCTGGTGTGGGTCATGGCTTAGATCCCTGACCAATTTTGTCTCACCCCCATCCGTGACGGTCCACGTCTATGACTCCATTTTTCCCGTCCCGGTGTGGATCACAGCCAGGAGATGTGTGCATGGATAGATCATAGCCATTACCCATAACATACCAAATGACGACAAAGGTCCATGACCCCCTATTTGTTCATGACTCTGGTATGAGACCCACAAAAGGTCACACCCAGTTTGTTCACAGTTCAAGGCCGCGACCCACACACCTGGTCAAGCCCTTAGTCTGTGACCATTCACGGGATTCGGTGTATTCTACTTGTCTCTCTACCTATCTATCTATCTATCTATCTATCTATCTATCTATCTATCTATCTATCTATCTCTCCCCGAGAGAGAGAGAGAGAGAGAGAGAGAGAGAGGTGGTGTGTGGGGTGGTAGATTCTATATTTTTTAGGTGAGGCAGGGGGGATGAAAAGGTCATTAGGGGTAAGGCAAGGTAGCAGCAGGGATTGGATGTGTAACGGTAGGAAGGTGGCAGTGGAGGGGAAGTTTGGTGGTTGGGAGGGGGAATGATGGAATTTATTGATAAAACCAAGTGTAAAATGTTTTATTAGTGTTTAATAAATGACTATTTAAGTGATTTTGAAATGAGAACCAAAGTTTTGATAATCCTCTATATTTCTTTAAGTAAATTGTTTCATATTTCACGTCGTTCAACAAATATTAGTAGGTATTCTAGTGAGTCAAATTTTGGTTGATCGCAAGGAGACTATCACTCCAATTCAAGTAGTAATCAATAGTATACATCTTATATAAGTAGTTGACAGCCTATCGGAAGGGTTGCGATGCAATCCTAGTAGTTTATCTCACACTACGGGAACTTATGTGATAGTTAAACAAAGGATTATTATTGGTACTTCTCAAAAATGTATTGAACAAAACTACTCGAGAGATTTGAGTCTAAGTGATGTATTGATTACACTTGGGATATCCCAAACCATTTACAAAGGGTGCATAGATTCTTAACTCTGAGAATTATAAGGATAAGAATGTTTATGTGACTATTACTAAAATTTCTATGGTCGTAAATCAATTTTGATTGAATCAAAAGACATTCCCATATTGGGTGAGAATTATATGAGTAGGCATGCAATCTTAATTTGGAGGAATTCACGTTCGGGGATACCTTGTGCGACACCCCTTGATAGATTTATAAGATACTAGTAAACCTCATCAATTGGATTATTTACAGTCGGGTGGAGTAGAAAAAAAAAGGTTTAAGTGTGAGAATAAATTAGTTAATTAGACATTGATTAAAGGCACTTTGAGGCAAAAGTGATTTAACCAAATGGGTATCGGAATATTAACGTGAGTAATCAAATTATATGCCATTGTCGAATTTGAAAATAGGATCTCATTATATCTTTGTGATTTTTATAATAATTAAATTGTAGTGTAGTTATAATAATATAGTGGAGTTAGTTATGATTAATAAACAAAGGAAATAAAATTAAGGTAAATGTGATTTAGGATATCCAAGTATATATTTGGATTTAATTTAATCATTTGTCTTGGGTCCCTAGTTTAGCCCAAAAACCCAATTATTGACTCAGGCACATACTCTCAAGAAACCGAGTTTGGACTAAGCCCATCTGTCGTAGTTGCATATAAACGTGCGGGAATATTCTTTTTAATCAGAATTATGGATCATTAGGTTTTGATAGGGGTGGGAGAAAATAATATTCACATTTATAGTGGAAGATGATAGAGATATCACCATATGTCAAGATTTAGCAAACGTTTACATCTAAAAAAAGTCTCCCCACACACACTTGATTTTGGAGAGGATCGTGCACTAGAATATCCGAACATTCAGAAGGTTTAAGTAAGATTTTGGAGATTAAAAATAAGTCATCCCTTCTTATATAATAAATAATTTTCTCCTTGTTGAATTACAACCGAATCAATGAAGGTATTTTTTTCTAAACCCTAGGTTTATTCTTCAACCCTGTAACAATTTTAGATTATAATACTAGCCCCAACAAATTTTAAGCAATTAGGTCCAACATATAAATTACCCAGCACCCCAAACAAACACTCTTTTAGAATCAACAACGAGCAAAGCCTTTCAAAGGATCTCCTTTAGAACAAAACCTTAGTCAAAAAGTTAAAATAAAGGATGCACATTCTCAGTTACAATTACAAAAAAAATTATCAGGTATTAATCCCTGCAAATGTATCTTAATCACGTTTGTTACTTGTTATAGCTATTCAATTTTGTAAAACCTAGATTGATCGATTTTTTTTCTCATTTTCACTTGATTTCTCACTCAAATGAAAAACACAAATGTACACAAATGATTCCATAATGTATTTTGGGTCCTTACGTTTATATTTCTCTTAGCACATGATTGACATTGTATTTTGAGTCTTTTGATATGTATTCCATGTACTAATTTTTGAGTTCTTAGGTTTTATCTGACTTTTTCCTATTTTATGTTCTCATATTTATAAATTTGTAGACAATATGTATGGAATAATAATATCATATTGCCTTGTTTGTTGATGCGAACATACAATATACGTCTAGCTTCTTCATTTGTTGCCTTGATTTTTTTTTTAAATCTACATTTCAGATGGTGAGTGAATAGAAGTTCTCTCTATGCTTAGTACCTCATGTATTATTATGGCCCACACCACTAACATTTGTTGAAGAATATGATTGAGTTATATTGTGTAATGCATATATGTTTTAGAATGCAGAGGAGTCTTTTAATTCATTACTTTTAGGAATCAAATTATAAAGTATGTGTGGAGTGATGAAATTATATTTTCTTTTTGTTGATGCGAAGATACAATATGCGTCTAGCTTCTACATTTGTTTCCTTGGTTTAAAAAACACTTATTCCATGTTAAGTGTATGTACGTGCGTCCTGTATTTAATACATCATATATTATTGTAATTAGTGCTAGCGGCATTTGTTAAGGAATATGACTGAGTTATATTGTAAAATGTAGATAAGTTTAAAAATGCACATGCATCTACCTCATATATTATTATGGATATATTATTATGGTCTGCCCATGTGAATCTATTGATGAATATGATTGAGTTATACTCAATAATGCAGGTATGTTTAACAACGCACAAGAATCTTATAGTTCATTACTTTTAGGAATCAAAGTATGTATGTAGTGATGAAACCATATTATCTTATTGTTGATGTGAAGATGCAATATGTGTATAGCTTATACATTTGCTGCCCTGAATTAAAAAAAATACGTTTCGAATATTGAGTGTATATACATGCTCTCTATGTTTGATACCTCCTATATTATTATGGTTCGCACCACAAAATTTATTGAGGAATGTGATTGTTTTATATTGTGTAATGTAGATAAGTTTAATAATGCACATACATCTTACAATAAAAAAGTACACTCACATTTTCGATGATATTACAATTTTTGAGTGATGTTTTAAAATTGTCTTATTGTTTAGTAATCACATGATCAAGCATGTTTGTAGAAGATCTTTCCCACAATGTTTAGTGAAATAACAGGAAGCCCCAAATAATTATATGAGTTCAGGAAAAAAAATAGTTTACGTGGTTCAACCGTAACATCGGCCTACGTTGACGGGTGTAAAGGGATTTATATTTTTATTAAAGAGGGGAAATGAAAATATCCAGGGTGCTAGTATTCCTAGCTGAGAGTCCAGTCTATTACGTGCATATTATAATTATTCTCTAATGTGGGTCGGACTGGCCTTATTCATTAATCTAGTGTCCTACTTCTGTAGGTTACCTTATGCTTACCTATATCATCCATGATTTTATTAGATTTTTTCTTAAGCCCTATTGTGGGTTGATTACTCAAAGATCATGGTCGCCACATTTTCGATAACCTGGATAATTAATTTTGTTCATTAATTTGCCTCCAAGGTGGTGGCTATCGATTGAAAACCTTGATCGGCCTCACCTTGATTTGTAGGGTAAAATTAAGCCATTCTAGACTGACTAGCCTGACGTTCTGACTTCTTTCTCTTCCACGTGTCTTATCATTTGGGTGCCCTTTTGGTTTGCGTTAATTTTGGAGGTGCGTGAAGAAATCATTGGTTTTGAGAATTGCGCATGTGTTTGACACGTCGTTTTCTATGTCAACCACCATCATTAGAAATAATGGTGGTGCTTGAGTAAGTGACGCATTTCTCGAGACGTTGTGATGACTAATGAGAGGACATTCCTTCAAAAAAAAAGTATAAGGTCTCTCCCCCTTATACTTTGTCATTGCCATCAATCCATCAAGGTAACTTTGCTCTCACTCCTCCCTAACATCCACTTTTCCTCTTCTTTATTTTTTTTATAACCTCCTTATTTTCTTTCCATGTCTAGGCACTACCATAAATATGAGGTTTCTTCTGCCAACAACTTTTAGGAGTTACATAGTTAATACGATATTCCTGATAATGTTGCTTTGATGATTTCCCTTGAGAAGGAGGACATTTTTTATCTACCTCACGGGAAGTAGCATTTCAAACGGTGGCAATACTTAAAAGGGGGTTCCTTTCCCACTCGACACATTACTGGGACATCCTATCTTTTCACAATTAATTTTTAATGTCAATAAATTAGACACTCAATGGCCAAATAATGTTGATCAATTAGTAAATTAGGTAAACATTGCTTTTGAAAAAGGTCAACATCATTAATACATTCGCACTTATGATCATCATATATTATCTTTAGTAGGAAACATGTGGAACACGTACTACACACACACACACACACACACACACACACACACACACATATATATAAATATATATATATAGTATCTTCCATGATGTATATCAAGTGATATCCTAAATGCATTATACTTTTAAAGTGATAAGAGTTGTTAAAGTTTTAAATAACCATAAAATAAATATGACCTATAGTTATTAGTCTACTCTGGATCATAAGAAAGAACTTTACACCAAACAAATAATATCATTGTAAAAAAAAACATGTCAATATTTATTATGATAATTACACAAATGTGACATGTGTACAATTTAAGTCTTATATATTTGTTACTATACAAAAAAACATTAACTATGTAACCCTTTTTGTCTTGAATTTTTTATTTTAAATAGAAGTTATTTCCTTCGACCCTCATAATAATTATTTATTTACCTAACAAATGAATAACATGACAATAAATAAGTCAAATACAAACTAAACAATGTTTAGTAACCCTTGTGTGCAACACTTATTATTACAAATCTTGCAAAATCCAAGTGTGGAAAATATTTTAGGGTTACTCTTCATCTTCATCATTGTAGAAGTTGTCACTAACATCACTACCATCATCCCCTAGTGTGTTAGAAAACGAGAAACTTCTAAGTGATATTCGAAATTGCCTAAGTTCATCACCTTCATAAGCATATGTAAAAAAATGAGGTCGTGGTTCCGAGTCCTTATGCTACCATTCTTCAAAACTCATACCCCACTCGAGATGATTTATGCCATCCATTTTCAAAGCCTTATGCTAATAAAAGGGGTGGTGGCTCCAAGGCCTCGTGCTAATAAATGGGCTGGTGGTTCCTCTAAGTCAAGTGTGTGTGTGTGTGTGATGACATCACCACACACTACAATGTAACTACGTATATATACATGTATGATCGGTACTAGGAAAAATCAAACTATTACAAATCAAAACTCACGAGCTAAAATATAATTCTAAAGAGTTGAGTTGAATGATTGGACAGTTTTTGTTGAGATATAAAGTCCCACATCGAGAAACTATATGGGGCTTTATATCTTATCGCACACCCTCACATGTGGCGTCACTTAAGCCTAACACGTGGACATATTTATATTGGGTGATGTTGAGCAATTGGGCCATTGGGCCATTTATAGCCAACTCTGATACAATGTAAAATATTGGAGCATCCAACCCAAAACCAGTTGGCAATGGGTGGAGGGGCCCGATGATCTTTTACTTTATGGTTCAAGGCTTTAGTTACTTGATGTGGGATTTTATATCTCAACAGTTTTAGAAAAAGAAAGATGAGGATTGAATATTAAGTTAAATAGAAAAAAAACCTTCTTCATTTTTCTAGTTAACCATATTTTCTTATGCTACAAATCAATAAAGGATGATGTTATAAACTAATATGCTGTATCCTTCATATTAAAACAAAAATTCTCCTTATTCAAAACACAACTTTAAAATGAAAAAATATTTGTATATTTAATTTAGATAGAAGAAATGTAAAAATTCAAAACATAATATCCAATTCTTTCCTCACTAATTTACACATAAATTATTTTTCCAAGGAATTAAATTATACCTAAAAGTAGTGAGATAAAAATGATTTTAACTCAAATTAGATTCTTACATTATCTTTTGATAGTCCAAAATTCATCTTTTCTTGATGAAGAAGACCTTCCTTTATCATGAGAATACAAGATTTTGGTCATGGAACTTTCGTAAGATGATGTTATACCTTCGATGAGGCATATACATCGGCAGAAGAAGTATCTTCTTTGCCACTGAATTCAACTTCCATTCAATTCTTCGCAATAAACATTTAATATTATAAATGGATTTTTACCAATCAATTTTATTTACCAGAGTAACAGTCTAATAAGTTCTATGTCTAAGATTTATATGACCCATTTAAAAAATTTGTTGGTTCAATAGGACCCAAAAATAAAAAGTGGGTTTTGTCATACACAATTCATTTACCCATTTAACCCTCCCAACAACGAACATAGAGAGTTGGATTCAAAAAAATTGTGGAGATTTGAATCCCCCAAAATTGGTAGTCTCACAAATTCTCAACTGACTCGACTATCTTCTCCACATCAAAAATTTGGATCCTATATCCTAAACTGATGTATGTCTCCACCATTATAGCACTACAAACAAACTAGGTTACAAAACATGTAATTTGATCGCCATTTTTTATGTTAATAGTGCAAATCATATTAATAAATGTCTATATATATATATGTGTGTGTGTGTGTGTGTGTGTGTGTGTGTGTGTGTGTATTTTATGATTTTGGAACAGAGATATTAATTGTTATACTTGTTCTTAAGGTTTTCTCTCTCCCCAATTTATTCTTAGGGTTGTCTCTCTCCCCAATAAACCATTTCTTTCAAATCATTATATAACACTTCATTTGGTTGTATTTGGTTGAAAAACTACAAATTAATTTATGTTTAGGAATAGAGGTACAAAAATTTACATGTTTGATAAATGATATGTTAAGATTTATACATATATATTGAGAATCGAGGTATTATTTGTTAGGATTGATGTCGATAACATGTTATGATATGTATTTATTCATCCTAATTTTATGATAATAATTTTTTATTCCTTTACTAAATCAATTATAACCTAACTCATTGGTATTAATGTTTTTCTTCTGAATATTTATTAAAGAGAATATTTATTAAAGAGAATGAATTGTTATACGTTTATTTTTTTCAATGTTGCTAACTTAATCGTTGTTTATGACAACGATGATTTATTTTTTTACGTTCTTTTGTACGTATGTGGATAACACACTTGTATCTAATGTTAAAGACATGACAACACTTAAGGATTTACATAAGTCCATTCGTGCTCATTGGGATGACATTATTAAGTATTATATTTGTTTATTTTGTGATTCGTTTGGACACTTTTCTTACATGTTGGTTTTCAAAAAAGATTTTGGAATTTTCATACCATATTATCGAACACACAATGTACATTCCATAAACCTCACGTTACTTACTCAAAGATGTGCAAATATAGAATGAGGTGAAATTGTTGATGCGACATTTGATGTTGATTTTAGTAAAGGAGATGATTTAGATGTTGAGGTTGGAACATCAAAGTACAAATATGTTAAACCACTGCTATCTTGTGGTTGAGAAAAATGTATCGTAAAAGTTGGTAAAAAAAATTTGGACACATTGTTGAGTTCAGAGACGCATTGTGAAAATATTCAATAGAATTGGGATTTGAATTCAAGTATTCTATGAATGATAATTTTAGAGTTACCGTTGAGTGCCAGCATAGGTTGAGTGTTGGATGTCAGTGTTATGTTCATAATAGAGTTCACCCTATTAACGCATTTTTTACGTGAGGAAATTAGTCAGTGAGCATACTTGTGGTGTTTGTTATAGAACTTCAAAACAATCTCATATGAATTTCGGTGTAATAGTAAGTGAAATTAATAATCATGTTCACAACATGCCATTGATATGCCTTATTTATGTGGTGCATTTATTTGGGTTCGAATATGGACAAAATGTAAACTAAAAAAGTTCGTAGAATGTTGTGGAGAAGTCACAGAATAAACTATTTGGTGAGCATATTGTAATACCCCGCACTTTTATGGGAAATGAAATTTTATAAATGGGTGTAATTTGGAAATTTAAGGAATTTATCGGAATAATAAATTTTTGGAGTTTAGGAGTGTTAGATGATTTTCGATGCATGGTATAACTACTTTTGGGAATAAGTGGATGAGAAGGATTATTTTATTACAAGTCGCACTTGAGTAAAGCGACAGAGGACAATATTTTAATTAGAAAACCCGCATTAAGTTATGTTGGGTTAAAATAGTGAATTGCGGTCAAGTACCTCGGATGGAAATTCTGATCGCGCGGATGGTCTCGGAATGGCTGAGATAGTCAGAATAGAGTATCCAGGGGTATTGTTTAAGCTTCGAGAATTTTTGGGCTAATAGGGACTCGTAATTGAGTAAACGAGTCATTTTTGGGTTTAAACGTATAAACCTTATTTCTCCCCATATAAGTGGAGGGAGAAGGAAAGAAAAGAGAGAAAATAAAGAGGAGAGGTGAGGAGGAGAGAAAAGGGAAGCTCCGACCAAACTTCATGGGATTCGGCTCGAGGTCATCGAATTTTATCCTCGAGGCAAGTGTTTACTTGCTTTATTTCCTTTTTGAGCATAAATCTCATATCATAATTTGGTAATAACAAATCAGAAGATTTTGGGGTTGGGTTTTCATGAATAAAAAATGGGTTTTCGGAAGTCAAACGAGTAAAGCCCGAATGATATCCAATTCGTGAAACTTAGGAATTTATTGAAATTATTTATTTGTTTTGGGTTCTAGTATGTTTAGAACCTTTTTTTTACATGTTTATATGTCGTCGATTGAGGTTGGATGAGGTTGGGGGAGGAGATAAAATCTTAGGAGAAGCTTTAATGGCCGACACAACTTGTCGGAGAAGAAGCTATCTGTAGCGATCGATTGATCGAGGGTAAAGGATCGATCGATCGACCATCGAGCGATCAAGGGCCAAGGGTTGATCGATCTACCCTTCAGGATTTTTGGTAATTTTACCTAGGGTTAATTTTATAGGTTGAATTCCAATTTTAATGGATTCTATCTTATTTATTCGAGGAAATAAATGCTTAACTAAGGAAGATACATTTACCCAATTGAGGGAATTTATAGGGGCTAGGAGGGTGCTAAATTGGTGTGGCACTAAAAATCATATTTTTGAGGAAAATAATTGATTAAGAAAATAAAGGTTTAGGGTTCTTAAAATAGAGTGGGGACCTGCAAATTATTATTATTTAAGTGAAATAAAGACCTTTGGTTCATGAAAAATAGAGTGGGGACCTGCAAATTATTATTATTTAGGGCGAGTAACACTCGAGTTGATATTTCGGTGGGGGTTGTACAAATAGAATTAAACACGTAGAGAATGTAATTATGTGTCACATTCTGTGTGAGAAAATCCTTCAAGGCGAATAGGATGAAATTGGGATTAGGCTAAAGAGGATTTAGCGGCTTCCCGACACGTCTATTGATGACGGTCATTATAGGTGATGCGATACTTGAGAATTTAGATAAGTCAATGGTACACTTATCCAATTAGTACGAATTGGTACCTTAGGTTTTATGTACAAGTCCTTAAATAGTGATTAAGGTGTGAGTGATATTCAAGAGAAAGAATACTTATGAGATTAGTATTTAAGTAGGAGAATACTTAAATCTTTTTATGAGATTGGCAATTGTAGCCATATATACATTTGAAGAGTAATAAATGTGTATATATATATATATATATATATATATATATATATATATATATATATATATATATGAAGCATACCCCCTTTAATTCTATCATGGGAAGTTGCGCGATGTGGGTGATGCCCCTAACTTGAGGAGCAGGGAGCGTATAGTGGCGTCCATTATTATATTGTGTGATTTTTTATTAGGGGTGAGACGTGGTGGGTATGTTCGTCTCATTTTCGAGGAGGACTTATGACTGCTTCCCCTGCGTTGTGATTTGGTTTTGACCACGAAGTAGGTAACATTTAGTCCTACCGGTGGTCCCCATGATGGTAAGTGAGTGTTTCCCTGGAAAATGATAGCATTGAGAGACCGCATCCTCGAGTTATAGCTCGTTGGGATGGTTATTATACTTATGTGGGCAATAGGTATAATTATATACTGGAAGAGTATAGTATATTGTTTGTATATGAAGACAAGCCATCATATGAAGTGAAAAGCCTAATAAGGTGCATTTTTTCCCTTTCCGATAAATTGGATCCGGATGTATATGACAATGAATACAGATATTTAGTATTATATATATATATATATATATATATATATATATATATATATATATATATATATATATATATATATTATTGTATGTTTATATAACTCTAATAGACACTTCATGTTCTGAGGGTCTAATGGATCTCGACGATCAATGCTGCCGAGCAGTAGTGTATCGGGGGTTCCTTATTTGGATTTCGCTTCGCAATACACCCCACGCTTGAACGTAGTGCAGTGTTGAGAATGGAGAGAAGTTTAGCCTATAGTACTCGAGTTGTTGTGGTTTCTAGCAGACATGTGAATTAGAATAGTTAGGGGGGGTATCTTAACTAGGATGTTTTAAAAGAAGGCATTAGGTGTGCACTATTAGAAGAGGGGTGAGGGGTATCTCATGGGAGTGCGATACCAATTTAAATATGAGATAAAACCTATATTTTTACAATAGAGCATTTATGCACTTGAAAAATATTTTTACAACTCGGGCTTTGACCCGTTTTCCAATTTTTACCTTTTCTTGCTATATATTATATATATACATATAGGTGTCCAGGCACATGACGCCTGGATGATGATTCATTCGAGTCAGACGTCTGCTGCAGCAGCTGTGAATGCATTCAGGTTCACTATAGACGATCCTATTCTTGTAATCCAGATAAGAGGTACTGTATAAAAATTCAAGCTAATTACCCAACTGTATTTATTTATTCTTTTACCACCTTTTAGTACGGCATTTATTCTGATTATATTATTGTTTAACCGAGTCTTCGGTTATATTATTTCTTTTCAGTTTCTTTTATTCAAACTATGCGATGGATTTACTTAGTTGATTTGATTAAAAATATTTGTTAATTAAAATTTGGATGCCAGCCTAATAGGTTATTAGTAATTAAATTGGTTTTCGACAGTGATGCTAAGAATGAACCATATGAGACTCATGTTTTAATTTGGTACAGGAATGATTGCCCGGTATTTTATTAGGCGGGATGTCACAGAAGGTATCAAAGCATCAGGTTCTAGTATCCTTAGGAATCTGTGGGGACGTACTATGCTTTCAGTGTTGCCTTCGATTTGATATAGAGCCTTAGGATTAGGATTGTTGATTCCTCTTGTCAGATTTTGTTCTCATACTATTACATGAGATTACAATTAATCTTTTGCGTGCTCGTTTGAGGTTCTTGTGCTGATCGAGGAAGGGCGACCAAGGAAGGCTGTGATGAATGTAGCAGGAGGTAGGGCTTAGCTGGAACAACTAGTTAAGTCAGGGAGTAGGACCGCAGCAGAGGTCAGCCCCCTGTGGCAACTAATAAGGATCATTGTTGCGACTACTACAGTATAGTAGTCATGAGTATCCAAGTACCATTGTAGTAGGAAGTGGTGCTAAACTTAAATTACCCGGTAAACTTGAATTCGAAAGAAGTTCTAAGGGTCTTCAACAAGGACCATACGTGGAGGTTTAAGTTATACAGAGTCGGTGTAGCTTTACGAAGTGGAAGTAGAAGGCTCGGGAGCTTTGTCTTAAAGCAAGGTCTGGAAATACCCATATGTGGAAAATTGAGGAAAATTTTTCACTCGTAGGAGCAACATTCTAAGGGTGGGAACGTTAGTCACCATATTCGAGGAAGTAGGATGTCTTGCCCATAGATTGGTCTGTCAGAAATGTAGGGAATGCAGTTTTTGGATTATTCACTTAGGATCGGTCAAAGGCCGATGGTGATTAAAGAGTGATATGGAGAAGTGAACCTTGTATCGAAGTAAGGTACATACAATAAAGATAGAGTCCTTTAGAGGAATGATAGGCTCACTCGTAAGTGTTGTTAACACTTGGGGAGAATTGGAGTTTATGGAACACCATCGATGGACATCCACCCAGGGAATTCTTTAACCAGGGTTGTTGAAGCCGGTAGTAAAGTTTCCTTGTAACGAAAAAGTTAAGGGAACTATGTAGGAAATTGTTAGGATCGAGGATGTAGAGTCCGAGATACTGATAATCTTAACATGGTCAGGGTGACCAGAGATGGGGAAAGTTCGCTATGTGGAGTATAAAACCACATGGGTAGTCCTTGCCTAATTGAAATTAAATGACAATAATAGGGTACCGAGGTGGGGCATCGATTAAAATAGTTTTCTTTCGACTGACTGGCGAAGTTATTATTATGAGTTTTACCTCAGATGAAGGAGGCATATTTGGTGTGACTCGATAAAGTCGCGATATTTCACTAGCCCTAGATTCGTGTGTGTAATTTGATCTTTGTGGTGATATCAATATTATATAATGTAGGTCCATGAGTTTTTCCGCAGTAACGGAGTTCTATTTTTCCTTCATTCGCTATAAAAGCTGGTGTTGATATTTTGGGCATATATCTAGTTGGTACTACTCGTTTTATGTGTAAAATACGAGTATGGTATTATTCTGAGTGTAAAATATTCTTTTTTGATCGGAACGATAGTAGGCTAATGATTGCAAGACTATCGTGTCCGTAGTTCTAGGGTGGAACAGATTGTTGCGATATCTCACCTAGATACATGTTGAGTTCGCCTTTATTATTATGGGTAAATGAAAACTTCGGTGATAAGACATTTCATTATTATGATTCGAGTGAGTGGTGACCTTATAGATATGATTTAAGGTGTGACGGATTTATTATTAAGCTGTGAGATTAAGCTCGTTGTTGTTTGCGCCGAGGACTTAGTGTTAGTACAAGGGTCAAGTGGTGTGGCTCCTGGAAGGAAATAGGAGTTCTGACTACATTTTGTAGATTGGTGGGATGGGTTTTTCCCAGTGGCATATTTGAAGTTAGCGGACCTCCACGACCATCAAAGTTAATTAGTAGTGCATTGGAGGGTTTCCTTGTTTTGATTTCACTTGTAAGACGCTCTGCGCATGAACCTTAACGACGTCGGGAGTGGAGAGATATTATAGGATGCAAGGAGGTTAGTTTTGTTGATAAGTCATATAGTGTGGAAGAAACACTATAGAGTGAGAGACGTATGATGATGATATGATTATGGAAATATAAGTGCTATGGAGAAGCACTAAAGTGGTCCTCTCACCGCAAGTAGGTGGGTGAAGCTGGAGTTAGAAAAATTGATTTGAGGTTATAGCCAAGCCTTAATGAAAAGGCAAATTATGGAAGAATTATGTTTTGGGTGTAATGTTCACTATAGGTTTGAAGGGAGTAAGCGCCTTAATTAGTTAGATTTTCCGTTTCTCCAAGGTATAAGGATAAAGGGTAGAAGTACGTTAGTAAGTTAGTGAGGTAGGATTTAGGCCGTCCCGTTGGTGTGCCTTAGGTCGTTATATCTTGGTGACTGACAATACGAGGGAGTAGTGTAACGGGAGGGTTCCTTGAGTAGATTTCTCTTTGTGAGACGTCCCATGCATGAAACCGAGCAAATGTCAGAAGTTAAAGGAGGCCTTGGGCACTAGGGATATACTTAGGATTATACTCTTTTCGCATGGGTAGGGTAACGCATAGATTGTAGGATTATTACGAAGTAAGTTCAATAGAGTTGGTAGTGCTGATATAGGAAGATTGTGAGAAGTGAACCACAAGAAGATTGGTTGACTAACCTTGAGAAGAATTGAATTTCGCGGGTTAGGAAAACCCATGAGTGAGTATTACACCGAGGAAATAAGGCCCATATTTAGAGAAAGTGTTACGTGTGTCACGTTTACAATGGTTGTGCTGATAGGCACGAGTTAAAAGGTGTATGGGCACATTAGTAAATTGGTTTTATATACCGTCTGATATAAAAGAGGTATAGTATATATAAGTTGAAGATTATGCCATGAGGAATTATAACTTGAATTGGTAGGGGTCGAAAGAAACGTTGTAAGAGGTACGCGATAATCCAATTGTATATAGCAATAAGAAGTAGCATGCCCAAGATAAGAGATGAGACTGACGAGAGTGGTCGAGCGTTAGAGTAATTTCTTTTTGGGGGAAATTAGATATCCAAATGTAGATGAGCGAACATTTAGAATCGTGTTTGGACGTCAGAGTGATGACAATAGGCTCGTCTTTCTACGTGGGGCACTAGAAACAATGGGTGCGATGTGACGTTATTAGAGTCACCTTACGATCGTGGTAGCAGTATAGTATCATATAAACCTAGTTAGAGGTGAGTGCTAAATGATTGTATGGTTGAGAGCGATCGGGTTATTACCATTCCACTTTGAGGCATTGGGATGCAGAGTTATTCACGATCCCAGATGAGTGTTTGTAATATCGGTTGTATCTGAATTTCGAGGATGAAATTCCGTTGTAAGGGGGGAGTATGTAATACCCCGCACTTTTATGGGAAATTAAATTTCATAAATGGGTGTAATTTGGAAATTTAAGGAATTTCTCGGAATAATAAATTTTTGGAGTTTAGGAGTGTTAGATGATTTTCGATGCATGGTATAAATACTTTTGGGAATAAGTGGATGAGAAGGATTATTTTATTATAGGTCATAGTTGAGTAAAGCGACAGAGGACAATATTTTCATTGGAAAACTTGCATTAAGTTGTGTTGGGTTAAAATAGTGAATTGCGGTCAAGTACCTCGGATGGAAATTCCGATTGGTGGATGGTCTCGGAATGGCCGAGATAGTCAGAATAGAGTATCCGGGGATATTGTTTAGGCTTCGAGAATTTTTGGGCTAATAGGGACTCGTAATTGACTAAACGAGTCATTTTTGGGTTTAAAGGGATAAACCCTTATTTCTCCCTATATAAGGGACGTGAGAAGGAAAGAAAAGGGGAAGAAAAGGGAAGCTCCGGCCAAACATCGCGGGATTCGGCTCGAGGTCGTCGGATTTTATCCCCGAGGCAAGTGTTTACTTGCTTTATTTCCTTTTTGAGCATAAATCTCATATCATAATTTGGTAATAACAATTCAGAAGATTTTGGGGTTGGGTTTTCGTGAATAAAAAATGGGTTTTCGTAAGTTAAATGAGGAAACCCCGAATGATTTCCAGTTCGAGAAACTTAGGAATCTATTGAAATTATTTGTTTGTTTTGGGTTCTAGGATGTTTACAACGCTTTTTTTATATGTGTATATGTCATTGATTAAGGTTGGAGGACGTTCGGGGAGGAGATAAAAGCTTGGGAGAAGCTTTAATGATCGAAACAGCTTGTCGGAGAAGAAGCTGTCTGAAACAATCGATCGATCAAGGGTAAAGGATCGATCGATCAACCATCGATCGATCGAGGCCAAGGGTCGATCGATCGACCCTTCAGGATTTTTGGCAATTTTGCCTAAGGTTAGTTTTATAGGTTGAATTCCATTTTTTATGGATTCTATCTTATTTATTTGAATAAATAAATGTTTAACTAAGGAAGATACATTTATCCAATTGAGGGAATTTATAGGGGCGAGGAGGGTGCTAAATTGGTGTGGCACTAAAAATCATATTTTTGAGGAAAATAATGGATCAAGAAAATAAAGGTTTAGAGTTCCTAAAATAGAGTGGGGACCTGCAAATTATTATTATTTAAGTGAAATATAGACCTTGGGTTAATGGAAAATGGAATCCATGACTTATTCATTTAAGGGTGTTTAACGCGAGTAACACTCGAGTTGATATTTTGGTGGGGGTTTGTACGTATAGAATTAAAGACGTAGAAAATGTAATTATGTGTCACCTTGTGTTTGTGAAAATCCTTCAAGGTGAATAGGATGAAATTAGGATATAGGCTAAAGAGGATTTAGCGACTGCCTGACACGTCTATTGATGGCGGTCCTTATAGGTGATGCGATACATGAGAATTTAGATAAGTCAATGGTAAACTTATCCAATTAGTACGACTTAGTACCTTAGGGTTTATGTACAAGTCCTTAATTAGTGATTAAGGTGTGAGTGGTATTCAAGAGAGAGAATACTTATGAGATTAGTATTTAAGTAGGAGAATACTTAAATATTGTTATAAGATTGGCAATTGTAGCCATATATACATTTGAGGAGTAATAAATGTGTATATATCTACTATGAGATTAAAGTATATATAATATGACACGGATATGTATATATATCTCTGTGTGGATGGTATATATATATATATGTGAAGCATACCCCCTCTAATGTTGTCATGGGAAGTTGCACGATGTGGGTGAGGCCCTTAGCTTGAGGAGCAAGGATCGTATAGTCCCCAGTTCATAGCGTCCATTATTATATTGTAAGATTTTTTATTAGGGGTGAGACGTGGTGGGTATGTTTCGTCTCATTGCCGAGGAGGAACTATGACCGCTTCCCATGCGTTGTGATATGATTTTGACCACGAAGTAGGTGGCATTTAGTCCTACCGGTGGTCCCCAGGATGGTATGTGAGTGTTGCCCTAGAAGAATGGTATGTGAGTGTTGCCCTAGAAGATGATAGCATTGAGAGACCGCATCCTCGAGTTATAGCTCGTTTGGATGGTTATTATACTTTTGTGTGCAATAGTTATAATTATATACTGGATGAGTATAGTATATTGTTTGTATATGAAGATAAGCCATTATATGAAGTGAAAAGCCTAATAAGGTGTATTCTTCCCCTTTTCGGTAAATTGGATTCGGATGTTTATGACAATGAATATATATATATATATATATATATATATATATATATATATATATATATATATATTATTGTATGTTTATATGAGTCTTATATACACATCATGTGCTGAGGGTCTAATGAATCTCGAGCATCAAGACTACCCAGCAGTAGTGTATCAGGGGGGGGGCTCCTTGTTTGGATTTCACTTCGCGAAACACCCCACGCACGAACTTAGTGTACTGTTGAGAATGGAGAGACGTTTACCCTCTATTACTCGAGTTGTTGAGGTTTCTAGCAGACAAGTGAATTAGAATAGTTAGGTGGGGTAGCTTAACTAGGATGTTTTAAAAGAAGGCATTAGGTGTGCACTATTAGAAGAGGGGTGAGGGGTATCTCATGGGAGTGTGATACAAATTTAAATATGAGATAAAACCTATCTTTTTAAAATAAAGCATTTATGCACTTGCAAGATATTTTTACAACTCGGGCTCTGACCCATTTTCCTATTTTTCCCTTTCCTTGCTATATATATATATATATATATATATATATATATATACGGCTGCCGCAGTAGCTGTGGATGCATGCAGGTTCACTGTAGACGCTTCTATCCTTGTAATTTAGATAGGAGGTACTGTATAAAAATTCGAGCTAATAACCCAACTGTATTTATTTATTCTTTTACCGCCTTTTAGTGCGGCATTTATGCTAATTGTATTATTGTTGAACCGAGTGTTCGATTATTTTATTTCTTTTCAGTTTCAGTTATTCAAACTGTGCGATGGCTTTACATAGTTGATTTGATTAAAAAGATTAGTTAAATAAAATTTTGACGCCCGCCTAAAAGGTTATTAGTAATTAAATTGGTTTTTGACAGTGATGCTAAGAATGAATCTTATGAGACTCATGTTTTAATTTGGTACATGAGTGATCGCCCGGTATATTATTAGGCGGGGTGTCACACATACACAATTGTTTGATAGTTTATTGTGGTACATTGATGCGATGAAATGGACTAACCCTGGATGTCGTGTAGAGTTAGAGTGTGACTCAGTATCTAAGAGGTTCAGGAGATTGTTTATTACATATAAGGCATGCATGAATGGTTTTAATCATTTTCAACCCTTAGTATTCTTGGATGAAACATATTTTAAGGGTCGATTCAAGGGAAATCTGTTATCTACAATCGAAAAAATTTGAACTCGAGGTACGTTCCATATTTTTTGCATTAGACTAATTATACATGCAAAAATAGGAGTCGAACTTGTAATTGGTATTTAATACACTGTGAATATTGGACTATTATGTCATGTTGGTGGAAGTAATCTCACATCTTGAATTTTCACTATCGTAAATTGTGTTTACTATTAATATATGCAAGTAGTGAATTCAGTGTTTAATGGATATTCAATCCCTACACTGATTATTCACTATAGAATGTAGCAGTACAGACAGAATATTCACGGTGTAGTGAATACTAACTAAACCCTTGGTGAATACCTAATAATTTGATCAAAATTCCATTGGGAAAATTCATTACCATGACCTATTAGTCTATATATAGTGAAAATAGGCATGAAAATTTAATACTAATTATGAAAATTAAAGTTACATGTGTTCAAATAGTTCATAATAGTGTTTAGACGTTTAACATTCACTGAATTGGTAATTGCCAAACATAACTGGATGTGGTGTTTAAAATAGTGAATTTTCAATGGATACTGATTATAAGAGAAACTTTAATAGAATGAAAAGTTTCCAAGTGCTCAGTATGTGTTCAGACAGTGAATATTCATTGAATCGGTATTTGTCAAAGAACTAAATTTAGTGAATTGAAAATTGTGAATATTCAAGTTTTCAATTATCAATTGATAATTAAAACTTCACATTGCATGTGTTTAGGCAATGAATATTCACTAAATCGGTACTTGTCATATATAACTGAATTTGTAGTAATTTTATAACGGTGATACATGAAACTTAATACATGAGTGAAAGTTAAAAGTTACAACTATTTAATGACTAATTGAAAATTAATGTTCCAAGTGTTCACTGAGCATATGTTTTTAGACAATGAATATTCACTGAATTGCTATCTGTCAAACCAGAATGTTTAAAATAGTGAATATCCAGTATATAATGATTATAAACAAAACTTTAACACTATTGGGTGAAAATTAATGTTACAAGTGTTCAACCAGCGCATATTATACTTTAGTGTTCTAACAGTGAGTATTCAATGAGTTGTGTTTTTAAGTCAAAGTAGTAGTGTGCACATAATGAATATTATACTTGAAAAGTGTTCATGAACATTCACTATGTATGCTCAATGTTCACTATGTGTATTAAAGAGTCAAATATCCAAGTTACGTTAATAGTGAATATCAATTGTATACAATATTTATGTCGATGATGGATGAATGTATACAAATATCTTGTGTGAGTGAATATTCATTAAAACACAGAATTGACGGCGACTTTTCAATCTTTCAAAATTGAACACCATTTGAATCGGAATTTTTGCATTTGTTAATACTTGTTTCTTTTTTGTCACGGGATTTTTGTAAAGCCCCACCCACAAAAAAAAGTATTTAAATATAATCGAAGTATTTTATTCAAAGGAAAATTTGAGTAACAAATATATAACGAAATTACGCCATACTCCAAATGGCAGGAAAAGGGACACATTATTATAAGTAATTAAGGAGAAAAATCCCCATATTACATTGTTTGCATGGATGCATAGTTAAGTTCTAATAATACTAGTAAGTATGCTGGTTAATTTTGATGCAAAAATACCAAGGAATGATTGTGTCACAATCATAGTTAATATAACGCGATTTTTTTCAGCACGTGTTGCGCAGGATGCGAACTAGCACAATTTTTGTAGGACAATTGGAGAGGAATACAAATACTATGACTAATTATTTGGAACCGTAAAAATATAAGGAAGAATAACCTATAGAGAAAAAGTAAAAAAAAAAAAGTTAATCTACTACTTTTTGACGGTACACAAGACTATGAAAATGAAACTTTGCTTGAATTGTTTAGGACTATTGGAAGGTAAAGAAAAATACAATAACCATATATATGACACCATAAAAATACATATAAAAATACCATGGGGTCCTAAGTTAAAAAATAAATAAAAATTACTTTCGTCAAAAAATCTAAAGTTCTCAAAAAATTATGAAAATCTTTAGATCGACTTAAAAGTAATTTTGAGCAATTGTCCCTTCTTCGATGTCTCCGAAAAAAAATCATTTTAGGCCCATTTTGTGCAGATATTTGGTCTAAAATGTAGTAAAAACATTTAGGTGTTGTCTTGGTTTTGGATCCTTTATCTAGGACATGTGCTGATATCTTTAAGACACCATACCTTTATATTTCGGGGGTGACACTTTGGGTGCAGTGTGGGGATTCCATTTAGTATTTAAAGGGTAGAGGTACTAGCCTAGTCTTCATTTTCCCCCTCATCATTATGTTTCCCTCCCCCTCTCTCTCTAGAGTTTCAATGTCATCTATGAAAGATGCCAAATGTACCCCACGACATCCCACCCCCCATACACCACCTTAAACCACTATGAAAACACCATTAAAGATCCTAGAACCACCTTATAACATCATAGAAAATGTAACACCCCATATTTTTAAATGATTTTTAAAATGGGATTTATTGGAATTAAATTTGGGTTAAATTGAAAATTAATCCAGATTTAAATATTACACAAGAGTAAAGTAATATTTGATTTAAATTGATTATTACTTAGTGACTAAAAGTAATATATATGGCTATGACTTTACATATCATTATGATTTTATAAATTATCGCGAGATACGGATATGACAATTATGATAATTAAGTCGGGACACACGTGTGAGTCGTGCCGGGACTATTTTTTAGTGAAATGAAAGTTAAATATTTTTATGTCGTCCAAATGGTCGTTTGGACTGCATCAAAGTGTATGAAAGCGTTTAAATAGTCGAAAAAGTCTACTTAAGTGTTTGATTTGGGTCTCAGAGCATCTTGGAGACGAATAGAGACCACGGAGGGAAATTTTAGTCATTTTACATGGGAGGTGAATAGTACCCACGAATTTTAGAGGTTTTATATAATTTTTAGAGTTCGAAATAATGAGGTTCATTCACCAAAAATAGAGGAAGACACTTAGGGAGAGTGAGAGATTTCTCTGGAGAAAAGGAAAAGACACCTCCAGGAAACTATGTTTCAAAGGTCATTCTACACCATCACCACCATCGGATGTTGGCAGGAAGAGCAAGAGGACCACCAGTAGACAAGCATCCTCAAAGGTTTAGACTTTCAATTAAGAGGCAATTAATTAACTACTGCAAGTTCTAACATGTTTTTCGTCCATATTAGGTTGTTAAGAAAATTCTGAAAAGTTATATGAATTAAAATGTTTTTTGATGAATCCTTGAGATGAGAATTATCAAGGATAAATATCTTTTAAATCACAAAATTTGGGAATCATGTGGTGAAAGAAAAGCTGGTGTTTTATATTATTTTTGGAGAAATAATAAAAGAAGGATTTTCTTGAAATTAGGAGAATTAGCTTGTTTAATCCAAAACTATTGATGTTTTAGGATTGTTTAATGATTGGAAATCGTTTATATATGTTTCCATATCATGTACAATAAATTATGAGGAGTTTGGGACTGTAAAACATATGATTTGAGGATTGAAAATGATTAAACCCGTAGGCTATTTTATGTAGAATCGACAATACCTGTTGGATCGATCGATCGACTTTTTTTTAAGGTTTGATTAAATCCTGTATTGTATAAATATTTTATGGAGAATAGTTGAATAAATTGGGATGTAGATCATGGAAGTAGGGTATACTTAAGACCCGGAAAATATTATTTTTGTATGGATAGAATGGGGGGAAATTAACGAGTATGAATTAAATTCATTACGGTAGAAATATATGTATATATTCGGATTTAAATCGAATAGAGGAGGATTTAAGGTTAGGACCAGTAGTAAGATAATTGTTATTACTGAAATAAACTTAGGCTTATGTGGGATTAACCCCAATAGGTGAAATAAAAGGGTTAAGATTGAATTTGGGACTAACGAGAAATAAACCTAATTGAAGATGATTTCAATTCAGAGAAATTCGGATGTTGTGATGACATGGAATTGTAGGACGTGAGTGATTACATAATGAATTTAACTGAGAAATAAATGATTACCCTCCGAGTGATGAGAGAAGATCGTGGCTATAATTTAAGAAGTAAAATCATAATATGTAAATATGAAGAATATGTGAGATAAAAATACAACATATGGAAATATGTCTATGGGTTCTGCGCGTACCCTATTTTTATTATATATAGGTGGGATAAATACCTATATTATTTATATTCTGTGTATAATATATGTATGCTGCTTGTTATCGAGTTAGAGGTTTTGCGTTGTGTAAGATCTTATCTCGATTAGATCCATTTCGAGGGATTTAGATTCGTACACCGAGCATAGGTACTTGGTACATTCTATCAAGATGAATGATAGTTTCCACGATTTAATGGGAGCGTAGGTATGTATGTGACCCATTTAATAAGGGAATATGCTCGCCTCCAATATTTGTGTTATGACATTGATGGTTCGTCAGAGACGCCGAACTAATGTTCCATTTTGCAGTGAGTGATGCACTAAGACATGATAGCAGAGTATGCATGCATAATAGTGTGATAAATATATATGTTATGATGTAGTCTACTAGGCGAGAATTGTAGATTAAACTATATATAGTGATGCAATTTACTATGTGAAATTTGTAGATTAATATATATGTACTATGAGGTAATCCACTATACGAAATTGTAGATCAAAATAGATAATGAAATTTGATTTAATTAAGTACATGAATACTTAATTCTTAAAGTTGTGGAAGCCTAGTTCATTATAAAGAGAAATGAACATATTAAATTATCACAAGTATTACGTGGGAAATACGGAGAACGGATATGGGATTGAATCATAAGTGATAAACCTTTAATTGGGAGATAATAAGGTACGTTAGGCGTGCACACTAGATGAGAGGTGATAATTCTCAAGAGAGAGCCTGAGAATCTAACATGTACATAATACATACTTAATTGCATTTGTTAAGCACTTGTTAGTTTTAAAATCTTTTACAATCGGGCTCTGACCCGTTTCCTTGCATATTCTATTCTCTATTGTATATTGTACCTCAGGTGTCCAGTATTTGGGATACCGAGGTAGAATATGGATATCTCGACGGGTTATAGATGCTATTAGAAGGCATATTTGTTTAGACGCTTCCATTCGGTCGATTCACACATTTGTAGTGTCTATTCTCATGTAGGTCATGTCGCCCAGGATTTAGTTATTTCATTTTCATTCCAAACTATTGTAATCATTTATGTCAGTAATGTTAATTTTGGTTGTATTTGATAGTAACAAAATAAATTTTAACTGGAGGGTTATTCCAGTCACATTTATTCTAGTTATATTTAGTTCTGTTGTGATGTGATTATACTTATGATTATTTTATATCGTGGAATGGTTTTAATTAAATTAAAAATGTAAAAGTTTTTTACACTAGCTTAATTCATTATCTGGTGACATAATTGATCGAGTGGAAAAACCGAGCGTTCGTGTAATACGCTAGTCGTTGTTATCGGCTTCCAACCTCAATACAAAAAACCTAAACTTGTAACTACACTCTTAAGGAGTATAGTGGCGAGTCTGGGTATCGAATCCACAGGGAGTTAGGACATGTGAGCGTGACGACAAAGGTAAGGTAGTTTAATCCTAAATTTGATATTAAAAGAAAACGAAAGAAAAATATGAATAATAAAGATAAGAAAAGAAAAGATGATTGATGGGTTGATTTTTTCCAATTTGTGATGAAAAAAATTAAACTACGTGCACAAAACACCAAGAATTGTATGAATATGAGAGAACCTCATACCTTAGTAAATAACCATATAGAATGCTAGAATTACAAATTGAAATTTTGACTAAATCCAGTCTTTATAGATCCTAAGCATTACATATATGAGGGAACTAGCCCGCATCATATGAAATCAAAGGTAAATACAAAGCGGTGAATGGACAATTACACTTGCATAGTGTTCTTAAACATCCCAAGTACCTAGGGCAAGAGAGATTAAAAGATCGGCTATGTTTGTATAATTCCCATACACGATTCGGTCAATATTTAATTTACCCTCTATTTTCTACATGGGTAATTTGCCTCGGAATGAGTTCATGTACCCTAACCCTTGAAACTTAGCTAGACATGATTTTATTAGAAAACAAATTCATAACAATGCATGTAGTTATGGATCTAAGAAACTTTGTAAAAATAAAAATTACAAAACAAGTGAAATTTGAATTGAAAATAGAAAAAAAGATAAAGGGAAATTGATACTTGTAATCAGCACTAGGGAAAATAGATGAAATTGAATCCAGAATACTTCTTGTTCCTCAAATTTACAAACTAGGGATTTTCTAATAATATGAAATTTGTCTACTAAAAACTCTCTAAAATCTGACTCTCTCTCTCTAAAATTCGACTCCTTCAGAATGAGGTAGGGCTTGGTATTTTATAGCACCAGCTAGTACGAATTTGACAGCTAGAATCGTTGGCTGCGCAAATTTTTGCAAGATATGCAGCTCTTGATCTTCATAATTAATGCCAGGATTTCGCACACCCGGACCGGTCCGGATCCCTCGAATCCGTTCATTTCTCAAGCAACCGGATCAGTTCTTTTTTTAATCTACAGGATCGGTTCGGATCACATCGAAACGGTTCTGCAATCATTGGTTCGGTATCCATCCGGGGTCTACTGGAATGGTGGCATTTCGGATCGGTCCGATTTATACCGGATCGGTCCAATTTTCTTCAATGTTGACTTTTTCTTTCCATCTTTGACTGGCCATAGCTTTTGATCTCGAGCTTCAATTTGAGTGCCGTTTCTTGCGATGCTTTTGTGAAATCAAGATCTTCAACTTTCTTTTAGGCGTCGAATTTGAACTCTATGTATAAATTTATGCTTTTTCCCTTTGACTTTTCTTCCTTTGCTCTTTTCCTTTTTTCCGGTTTCTTTCTCTCTTTTCTTGCACTAAATTCCTGTAAAATCCTTCAGAAATACACGAAACTCGGAGTACTTGTTAAAAATAGTTAATGGAAATGATATGGGATAAAAACTATTCAATTACTTTGTTCGAGATATAAAAATAACTAACTTAAGGGGATATATTCAGAAGAATTTATGCTTGGTCAGTAATAAAGAATAATATTTTTCGGCAGTGATGCTCAGAATGAACAAACTTTATACTCTGATTTACTTGGATATATGACTGATCACCTAATATTTAATTAGGTGGGGTGATGCAAGTGGTATCAGAGCATTGGGTTATAGTTTTCTTAGGATCTATACGACTTTATACGTTTCAGCGTACAGTTCTTTGATTTAGAACCCAATTATTAGGATGTTATATTCCTCTGCGTATTATGACTTATGTGCTCCTGTCAGGAAATTAAAGTGATGAATTTCTTACACAAACTCAGTCGAGCATCGAGGACTAGTGAGGGTCCTTAGAAGGACAGCAGGAGGAGGACTCAGCCAAAGATTTAGAGAATTTTGGAAAATAATGATTAAGATATAACTCACTAAAAATTATTGTTCAGGCTGAGGATAATAAAGAAGTCATTCAAGAACTGTAGTCTCCCAAGCACCGTCATGGATGACATTTTTGTCATTCGAAACTTACCCAACATTGTCAATGAAGGGTGAGGGAGTCGGAAGGACTTTTGTGAAAGAATAAATCCAAAGGCAATTATTTATGGTGAACTGTAGTAACACCCAGGCCTTAAAAATTTCGGGCGAAATTTTTACTCATAGGAGAAATTTAAAGTGATGAGAGACAGACATATCATATAGAGAAGCATATGTGAAGCTAAAATGAGAAATTTGGGTATGGTTAGATCGTTAAATCGTCCATTTGATAGGGGTATGAAGGGAATTTCGAAACTTAATTTATATGAGCAAGAAAGAAAGCCCAGCGCAAGAGAGCAGTCAACTTGCTTAATGAACTCCTTACCCAGCAACTAAGGGGCATATGGAAGATAAAAAGAGTTCCTTATTGTGAAAGGACTCTTGAAATAAATACTAAAGTATGGGTGAGATATATAATGAAGACGATTTGGACTAATGTCATCAAGGAATTTATAACCTCTTCCAGGAGAAGGGGAGTCTAGAGGGTTGAGAAAACCTAGCTGAAGGAGAAGATTGAATTCAATAGTGATAGTGAAACATTACCGAAACGTATACCCAGTAGGGGAACCTATTTATGCCCTTACTAAGTAGAGATGACATCATCCAAGACCAGTGAGGTCGAAAATGTGTTCTATAGAAATAGTGGAGCCAAAGGAACGACGGAGATAACAATGGGAACCTTAGATTATCTTGTCCAAAAGAAGGACATTCCGAAATGATCAGTAGGACTACTAACAAGGAAATGGCTCGAAAAATTTCCCTATATGCAGCGAGTGGGACTACTAGTGTTGAATGTGTTCACGATAAGAAGTGGGACGGATAAGTTTGAGAATAGTAAACTATAGAAGTTAGGCAAAATAACTGGAGGCATGAGATTTCCAGTGGAAGAATTGGGTCAAGAGGAATGGGCCTAGGAATTTACAACCGGAGAAGCGATAGGTTTAGGCAGATAATTAAGGCTTAGAGATTTTGGGCCAACATTTCAGAGATGGGCATGTAAGCCACAAAAAAGAATAATTTTCCCATAATGATGAGGGGCCAAGTATTGGACAAAATACTTGATACATAATGATTTCAAAAACTCATGGGTCGTGTTGGCAGCTACGTGCTGGGACCCTACGAATTAGGTAAGACTGATAAAGCTTTGTTTCATCCTTGTGAATAAAGGATTAATTCAAGGGAAATGTGTGTCACTATATATATACCTGAATTACTAAACATTAAAATTCGCGTGCGAGTCGAGTTTAGTGAGTTTGTTATTTTTAACAGTCTGGTTACAAACGTATTTATAAGTATCAAGATTTTGATGTCACCGTGAGCAAGACGAGAAGGCACTACGAGCATATTTTTTATCATTATAATTTACTACTGCTTTGGGTTAGCATGTGGAGCCTATTATGGTAATGTGTAGTGATTACTTACCGAATGTTTTCATAACGGTAGATTTAGTGATAAGACTATCGCGTCAGATACTTCGGGTGAGTCATATTATTGTTGTGAGGCACCACCTGAAGAAGGGTAGGTCCTATATATATATATATATATATATATGACAATTTCATGGTATCATAGACTTCAGTAAGTGTGTTATCTAGTTATATGTAATTCTGGTGCGTATGAATTGATTTACTAATGTGAGTTAGGATACGATGTGTTCTTTATCGAGCAACTTAGGATAGTGAGAGCACCATATTTCATGTGATTTCTAAGTTACATAAGTAGATTATGTGTGAATATATGGAGAGTGTTCGAAGGTACATATTATGGACTGAGGGACTTACAGATCTCGATAGCTAACTATGCTAGGTAGTAGTGTATCGAGGGAGTTCCTTATTTGGATTTCGCTTTGAGAGACACCCCACACATGAAACTAACAAATGTCGGGAGTTGGAGAGAATTTTGGACGATAGTGTATGGGATTCGTACCTTAGTTACCGTACTTATATGAGAATATAACAAATAATTTATAATTCCACTACGATGAGAGAATATGTTTCATTTATTGCATTATTGAGCAAGTCATAGTGTGTATGGGCACCCTAGGTAATTAAATCTTGATTTTGTTTCCATTTGGGACGTATGGGATAAGATAAATGAATGTAGAAGTTGAGAATTTCAGGACTTGATTGTACGATCACGAGAATGGTCATGTATTACATTGTAGATTATGATTGTCATGGCTATTCGATAACATTTAGGGAGGGGAGTCGAAGTTTATTCCATAAGATTTGATAGAAGCTTACATTTCACGAGAAACTGATTTTAGAGCGGGGGAAGTATTTATGACACGCGGTGAGGCAAGGTCATATGAATCATGGTTAGAGGTACTTTTACGAGAGTATAAGATGTATCATGTTACAAATGACAGTGGTGACGGGATTTTATAAAGAGAAGTAATTGCTAAATTCGTTTTGCAATGGGTTACCTCACTATTTGTAAAAAGGGTGGACCATCCGAAACCAGTAGAGGTTTCTTCAATAATTAAGTATTCCGAAGTGGTAATGGGATATTATTCCCGAGGATATTATTTGTAGAGGGGGTTACGACCCTATATGGGTGATAGTGGATCAGTTAACCGAAGTAGCTCACATTATGGTAATTAGGACTGATCATACTTCGGGATAGTATTTGAGATCTTTATAACTGAGTAAGTGAGGTTATATGGATACTGTTTAATGTTGTGTCATATTGGGACAAGATCCGTGTCTTTTGATTTTGGAAGAGTGTTCAGGAGGCCATAGGTACTGAGTTATGATTCAGTACAACCAATTATCCGCAGAAGATTGGGTAGAAAAAGCGGACTAATCAGATGTTAGAACAATAAATTATATGTGTACCCTTGTATCTTAGGGGAGGATGAGAGCAATCCCTTCCACGAATGGAGTATGAGCGCAATAACTCATAAAAGTTCACTTTTGGTCATAGTGACAGTTGAGGTATGGCAAGGTAAGCCTCGTTGTTCTCCTGCTTGTTAGTTAAACATGGGAACCAAGTACTATTGTCACAATTAGATATGGGCTTATATTTAGAGTATATTATGTGTGTAAAATATATACTTCACAAATAACCTATTTGTGTGCAATCGTCGTGAGACGAGATCGTATGTATCTAAAGAATGATTAATCTACTAAGGTGAGAATAGTAGAAGACTAATATATAAAATAAGTTAAGTGTTGAAGCTTAAATGGTAAGACTTGGGAAAGAACCTACATGGCAGGATAACCTGGAATTTAATACAAACAAATGTGAGGTGTTCATTATTCAGGGCATTCGATAGCGTACGGTATGGGCGGTATGAAATAGTTTATTCATGAACACGAGGATGTGATGCGCAACATATAGCCATACTTTTTCTTATCTATATTTTTCCTAAATTCGGGACAAAATCCATTGTAAGGGGGGAAGTATGTAACACCCCGTATTTTTAAATGACTTTTAAAATGGGATTTATTAGAATTAATTGTGGGTTAAATTGAAAATTAATCCGGATTTAAATATTACTGGAGAGTAAAGTAATATGTGATTTAAGTTGAATATTACTTAGTGAATAAAAGTAATATATATGATTATGACTTTACATATGATTTTATAAATTGACACGAGAGACGATTATGACAATTATGATATTTAAGTCGGGACGCACGTGTGAGTCATGTCGGGACCTTTTTTTAGTGAAATGAAAAGTAAAATATTTTTATGTCATCCAAATGGTCATTTTAACTGCACAAAAGTGTTCGTAAGCATTTTAATAGTAAAAAAAGTCTACTTAAGTGTTATATTTGGGTCTCTGAAAATCTTGGGGCCAAACAGACACCCCGAAGGGGTATTTTAGTCTTTTTACATGGGAGGTGAATAGTCCCCACGAATTTGAGATGTTTTATATAATTTGGAGAGTTGTAAATAATGAGGTTCATTCACCAAAAATAGAGTAAGAGACTTAGGGACAGTGAGAGACTTCTCTGGAGAAAGGAAAAGCCACCTCTAGGAAACCAAGAGTCAAAGTCCATTCTACACCATCACTGCCACCGGAAGTTAGCCGAAGAAGCGAGAGGACTAACAGTAGAAAAATATCCTCAAAGGTTCAGACCTTGAATTTAGAGACAAGTGATTAACTACTGCAAGTTCTAGCATGTATTTTGTTTATGTTATGTTGTTTTGAAAATTCCGAAAACTTATATGAATTAAAATTCTTTTCGATGAGTCCTTGTACTGAGAATTATGAAGGACAAATCTCTTTTAAATATATGGTGTTATTCACGAAATTTGGGAATCATTTGGTGAAAGAAAACATGAGATTTTTATCTTATTTTTGTACAAATATTAAAAGAAGTATTTTCTGGAAATTAGGAGAATTGGCTTGTTTAATCAAAACCTATTGATGTTTTATGATTTTTTTAATTATTGGAAATTTTTTATATATGTTGACATATTATCTATAATAAATTAAGAGGAGTTTGGGAATTTAAAACATAATATTTGAGGACTGAAAATGATTAAACTCGTAGGCTAGTTTATGTAGAATCGCTAATCCCTGTTGGATTGATGTATCTAAAGAATGATTAAATATTTTGTGGCAACTAATTGAATAAATTGGGACTTAGAGATGTGCAGTAGGGTATACTTAAGCTCGAAAAATATTATTTTTGTATGGATTGAATGGGGGGAAATTAACGAGAATGAAATAAATTCATTACGGTGGAAAAATATACGTATATATTGGGATTTAAATAGAATAGAGGAGGATTTAAGGTTAGGATTAGTAGTAAGAGATTTATTATTATCGAAATAACCTTAGGCTTGTGTGGGATTAACCCTAGTAGGTGAAATAAAAGGGTTAAGATTGAATTAGGGATTAACGAGAAATAAACCTAAATGAAGATGATTTTAATTCCAAGAAATACAGATGTTGGGATGACATGGACTTGTAAGACATGAGTGATTACCTACTGAATTTATATGAGAAATAAATGATTACCCTTCGAGTGATGAGAGAAACTCGTGAATATAATTTAAGAAGTAAAATCATAATCTATAAATATGTTGAATATGTGAGATAAAAATACTACATATGGAAATATTTTTATGGGTTGTGCATGTTCCCTATTGTTATTATATATAGGTGGGATAAATACCTATATTATTTATATTCTGTGTATAATATATCTACGCTTCTTGCTATCGAGGTGGAGGTTTTTCATTGTGTACAGTCTTATCTCAATTAGACCTATTTGGGGGGATTAAGATTTGTACACCGAGCATAGGAACTTGGTACGTTTTATCAAGATGAATGATAGTTTCGACGGTTGAATGGGAACGTAGGTGTGTGCGTGACCCATTTAACTAGGGAATATGCTTGACTCCAATATTTATGTTATGAGATTGATGGTTCGTTAGAGAAGACGAACCAATTATCCATTTTGAAGTGAGTGATGCACCAAGACACGATAAAAGAGTATGCATGCACCGCAATTGCGTCTGGGAGGTGTCGTATTAGTATATATAATAGTGTGATAAATATATATGTTGTGATGTAATGTACTAGGCAAGAATTGTAGATTAAAGTATATATAATGATGTAATCTACTGTGTGAAATTTGTAGATTAATATATACGTACTATGAGGTAATCTACTATGTGAAATTATAGATCAAAATGGATAATGAAATTTGATTTAATTCAATACGTGAATACTTAATTTTTAAAGTTTTGGAAGCCTTGTTTATTATAAAGAGAAATGAATATATTTAATTATCACAAGTATTATGTGGGAAATACAGGGAACTGATATGGGATAGGATCGTAAGTTCTAAACCTTAAATTGGGAGATAATAAGGTATGTTAGGTGTGCACACTAGATGAGAGGTGATAATTCTCAAGAGAGAGCCCGAGAATCTAACGTGTACATAATACCTTCTTAATTGCATTTGTTAAGCACTTGTTATTTTTAAAATCTTTTGCAATCGGGCTCTGATCTGTTTTCTTGCATATTCTCTTCTTTATTGTATATTGTCCCTCAGGTCCAGTATCTGGGATGCCGATATAGAAGATGGATATCTCGATTGGTTATAGTTGTTATTGGAGAGGCATATTTTATTAGGCGCATCCATTCGATTAATTCACACATCTGTAGTGTCTAATCTCATGTATGGTCTGTCGCCCAGGATTTAGTTATTTCATTTCCATTCCATACTATTGCAATCATTTATGTCCGTACTATTGATTTTAGTTGTATTTGATAGTAATGAAATATATTTTAATTGGAGATTTATTCCAATCACATGTATTCTACTTATATTTAGTTATATTGTGATGTGATGATACTTATGATTGTTTCATATCGTGGAATGGTTTTAACTAAATTAAAAATGTAAAAGCTTTTGACACTAGCTTAATGAATTATCAAGTGACGTAATAAAGAAAAATGTTTTTCGATAGTGTTGCTAAGAATGAACCAACTGTATACTCAAATTTAATTGGGTATAGGACTGATCACCTGTTATTTAATTAGGCGGGGTGTTACAGCATTTAAAATGGGTTTTAATGAGTTGAAGAAAATGAAGTTGTTGGAGTTGGGTGGAGGTTTTGATGACGGATTCTTGGAGCAAGAAGAAGGATTTCATGGAGCTTGATGGAGCGCCCATTGGTGATCATAAAGAACAGCTATTGTGACTCCCTTTAAGGCTACCTATGTAGGTGGGGGAGTCACCCATCTTCTCTTCTTCCTCTACCATTTTGAAGACAACCAGGTAGGATTTTCTAGCCTTGAGTTACGTTTAGAAAAGTTGTAATATTCAGCATGTTATTCTACTTCTTTTAGACTTAAAATTTGTAAAATATAAGTGATTATGCAACTATGAATTAGTTGGTGTTCCTTCTATCATTTTGTGTAAAATTAGGTATTAAAAGTATGATTTAAAATGGGTTTCAAAGGTCTATAAATTTTTAGAACACTATTCATCACTATTTTATGAAATTAATGTGTTAAAAGTCTGTTTTAAATGAAGAAATGATCAGCACCCTAGAGTGTGCAAGAATTAACTTACTAAATGTATTTGTGCAAAAGTACAGTTAATTCAAAGTGAACATCTCACATCGTCACTCACATGCATTAAAAATCTCACCCCTTATCAAAGAGTGATGATAAACGTACAACCACCCAAGTCCAAATATAGATAGCTTGTAAAAGTTCCAACGTAATTGTAAGTATTCATCTAGCATAATGAATGTACCGAAATTGAATCATTTACATTTCTAGTTAATTCTACCAAAAGTACCCGAGTCACTATCCATAAAGTGACATAATAATATCATGCATACTACATGATATTAGGTCTGTGTTTTATTGTCTACAACATTATAGTAGGAATTAAACTTATTAATTTCCATTAATTTATATATATATATATATATATATATATATATATATATATATATATATATATATATATATATATATATATATATGACACTAAGGCATCTACTAATAGAGTCTCATCCGTGCTCTATCAGTAAGCTCGAGTGAATCTCCTGTCTACCACGGACATCACAATACACAAGAAAGTTGGGTGGTACCTATTCAAGGACATGACCGCACAACCCATACCAAGCAGTTTCACATGGATCAAGTGGCATTGACACGTAGTACCTAAAATTTGATGTACACTACGCCTAGCCCACATGTGCCGATGTATGCTCTGGTCCCGAACATGTACAATCCCAACCGGTAGGACAGTCCACGTACATAGGTATGTCTCTACAAAATATGCATACATATTGAAATATTAAAGGTAATTACTCAATTTTTACTCCCTGGCTTACCCATAAGGATTTATCCATAAACATCCTTTGTTAATAACTAACCATCTCATCAATTCTTAAATTCTTTTTTCATATAAAGTACATTTAACCATCCACTTAATTATTTAAGTCTCCGTCCTTCGTATGATACTTTAAATCACCTAGTTAATTATTTTTGGCAATTACCCCATAAATTTCCCTTACTTAGTAATCAACCAATTTGTGAATTATCAAATATTCCATATTTATAAAAATGTCAATAACCATCTACTTAATCATGCCATATTTTTATTATTACCATCACGTTTCCATTTTTAATAAATTCCACGAATGTCCAAACACAGTCCAATCAAGTCGTATGAAGTTTAAAAATCACCTGGATCCCATGGTGGACCCTGCACTTGAAGCCTCAAAAAGGGAACCGGTTTGGACCAAGGGCTAATCGGTTTGCCCCTGGGCGAACCAAGACTTCTGCCCATATTATTGCTAAGTTTGAAAATCCTCTTTTTCTTCCTAATAAGAATTCTAAAGGCTTCCTCCTTAATATAGTTTCAAATCCAGGTTTTCATAACCTTGTTTACCCTCTTGAGATCATTTATTATAGGATTTAATGTCAAGTTCAAGTCCCAAATCTTAGAATCGAAATCACACTTAAAGTTCTTGTATTTTTGGATTTTATCCACAAGTTCTTTAATCTCTACAACGTGTAAGGGAATTTGACAACATAAATTTAGATTTTTAACATACTCAATAGTTCTCTAAAGGTAATTAATCATATGAATTCCAATAGATTCCTAAATCGTGAATTTTTCCAACATTCAACCTAAAATTTATACCCATCCTAACTTCTAGATTTTCCTTCCTTACTTTTAGATTCCAAACATTTATAAACAAGATTCAATTCATCCTTTAATCACAACAAATCCTAGAAATATAAAATTATATATGAAAGTACATCATGATGAATTTAGAAATAATTTGCACTAAAAAAACTTAGCAAGATAATCCTTACCCGAGTTCTGTGATGATTTCTTTAATATTCCTCCTGAATCCTTCCACTCCCAATTCCACATCTAGGGTTCTTGCCTCTCTATTCTTAAATTTGTGACCGGTGTTTCTTAGATGGAAATGACAAGGAGTTATTAAACTCACAATTAATATAATTAAGGTTCAAATCTGGAGTTGGTCCTTGGGCCTCATGTTTGGACCCCAGATGGGTCCCAGACCACTACTCAAATGACCCAAAAGTTACCCAATTAGTATACCCATAACACGAACCATTTTTAAAAACCTAAAACACCTAAACTAGTTAATAGAAGCTCCCAAAATGGGCCTTGAATAATTTTATTTAACATACCCGCTTTTATTATGTTTAATCAACGCCTAACCATAAGTTAATTACTTTATGATTTATTTCTCACGAGTGAACTAATCATTCCCAGTTGAATCGTATACTTATGAAATTATGAATAAGTATTTATTCTCACTTTATATTTTATTCATTTAACTTCAAACACCTCAAATATAATTCATTCCCAAATTTAATCCAAAATTTTTAATTCAATTTCTTTCATAATATTTTATTATGAGAATACGGGGTATTACATTCTTCCCCCGAATAACGAAATTTGGTCATCCGAATTCTCTTTGGCATGAAGTTACATTTTAATCCACACCATCATATTAAATTTATAAACAATTAATCCATACTCGTGTCCCATGGCATAAAAAAAAGTCTCATCCATGCCTATCATAACATTACTGGGGTGCCCATATGTATTCCATGTTAGATGCACACACACATGCCATTTCCATGTATTAATAACGCACATAAGTCCAATCTCCATCATATATACCATGCATATTCAGAGAGAAAAGTACGTCTCTATATATGTAAAATGTAAAAAATAATTATCTTAGTGTCCAACTTCCCTGAACTCCTGACATACACCAATTTCACGTGTGGGACGTTAGAACACCCCTTAAATTCAAGGACCTTGAATTAAATAATATTTTGGGAGTAAATGTATTTATTTTATTTAGAGAAATTAAATTCATGAATTGAGAAATTTTTAACTTCGAGGAATTTATTAACTTCGAGGAATTAAATTTATTATATATATATATATATTATTCATGTATTGAAATCAAGGCAAGTGTATCAAATCAATCCACCATCTTCTTCCAAAGGATTTGATTCTACAAATTAAGGCAAGTGGTTTAACTTGCATCTAAATTAATTTCATTTATCTATTCATATCATAGTGGGTGTGATAAGATGATATGATTTTTGGGTTAGTTAGAATCTAAATTAAGTTTTGATGGGTATTATTGAATTGTAGAACAATTTCTTGAATTGAAAGAAGTGTATCAAATTACATAAATTAAACTGTCATTTTAGAAACTATTTTCTAATATTTAGGTTACGAAAAGGGCGATTATGTTCCCATAGCCCTGTAAAAAATTACATTTTCTAAATTTTGTTATCTGATGCATTTTCTACAAAAGCGACTCAAAAATGCCCGAAACGGTATTTTAAAAATCTGGGCAGATTCGTGGGGAAAATTTTAATTTGTGGTTTTAATTTAGGGTTTGAGATTGTGAAATTCAATCATGGTTTAGTAGAGGATAAATCCAAAGAGATCTAACGATTAATTCGTGAATTTGTGTACTTTGTATTTTAGTGGGTAAATTTATTTAATAGAAATTACATGATGAATTGTGGTGATTTAAATGGGGAATTCAGGGTTTTGTTGGAATCTTGAGTTTTATGCAAATTGTGAAAATATTTTTGGGTTCCATTGCTTCAATTCGTCAATGGCGCTATATATGATGAAGGGCATTGTTCCTTCAATTCATCAATGGCGTTAGATAGGAATGAAAGAGAAAGAATCTCGCGTAATTCGAACAAAGTTATTTCCATAGACCCTTTTTCAAAATTTAAATTCCTACCCCTCGTTGGTTAAAAGCTTAAAGTGAGAAATTTGTAAAGATGGATTAATGAGGATGCTAAGCTCATTGAAAGGAATCGAATAATGAATTGGGAATTTTGAAGTTCGATCCAATAGAGAGAGTCCGGGCATAATTGGTGGGATGACACCTAGATAATGAAATCAATTAGTATATGATTAATTGAAATTTAAGTCGGACCATAGGCTTGTATGTTTTAGGCTTGTGTATGGAACTAGTACACTGGCAGCCTGGATTCAATATATATATATATAATATGATATATTTGTGGGAATAATATTTATAGAATGCATACCAATATTAATGCTATCTTAGGAGGTTGCGCGATATGGGTGAGTCCCCTGACTATCGAATGCAGGGTGAGTATAATCCCCAGGTCATAACATCTGTTATTAGGGATTAGCCCTAATGGTATGGAACGGGCACTTTCGAGGGAAACTATGGCTTCCTCCTATGCGGGTGTGATAGTATTTATATTCGACGTGTGTGTGAATGTTGAGATATAATTATATGTATATATGATGCAAATTCATGTATGGGAAAATACATGGTGTGAAATGTATAAATTATATAAGTGGTGAGATTTTTATATGGTATCAAATGGGAATTGATTTAAATAAGTTAGTGTTAATAATAACTTATAACTCACATACGTGATATAAATCGTATAAGCGGTATACCTCGTGAAAATGTTATATGGCTTTAAATGAGAAATGACTTGAATAAGTTTTTGAGATTAACAAATTATAAAGTATATTAAACCCACTAGGGATAGAGTAGGGATAAATCGTGGGATATATGTGACAAGACTAGTTACGGGGCATATAGTTAGATCGGTAATATAGAAGGACGTTAAGTGTGCACATTAGTTGAGGGGTGAGGGGTTCCTCAAGAGAGTGTGCGACACTAACTTAAATATGAAGAGCATTCATGCATTTTAATTTCCATCATTTAAATTCACTTGTTAAATATTTTCAAATGTTTTGAGTTCTAACCTTTGCTAAAAAAATATTTTCAAAACATTTTAGGTGTATAGCCACAAGGACGCGATAATTGTTCTATTCGAAGGTTATGAAGCTATGGCTTACGTGGATGTTGCAGGACTTTGACTTAGCCACTTTAGCCATTGCATTCCTAAAGTAGGATGCTGTCAGTATTTCTTTTGGGCATGTCGCCATAGTTATTAATTTTGTTCGAGCCAAATGATGTATTCAGCTTATTCCTCTTGCGGTGTAGTTTTGTTATTTGATTTGTAGCCACTGGTTGTCTCGGCAAGGATTATATTTATTCATGTTTAGTATTGTTCATTTCAATGTTTGTGTGAATGGTTAATTATATATTATTTCGCTCGTTGTTGGGATGTTTAATAAAATTATAAAATTTGGCACTTTGTCCTTTGAATACTGGGTGGTTAGTATGTTTTAAAAAGTTTTCGATAGTGATGCTAAAAAAATGAACCAGTTGAGATTACCATGTAGTTTGATATAGAACTGATCGTTCGGTATTTTGTTAGGCGGGGTGTCACAGATGGTATCAGAGCATCAGGTTAGTGTCATTTGGATTTGTGCGGCTTTTCACGTTTCAGCGTAGCATTATTTGATATAGAGCCTTATTATAGGATTGTTGTATTCCTTTACATATGTGACTTACGTTCTCCTACTATAATGTTTAGTTGATGTGATTCATATATGGTTCGGTTGAGCATGGTAGATCGAACATTTTAGAATGACAATCGTGGGGCGTAGAAGGATTCACAGGAGGGAGGACTAAGCAAGAACCGCAGCGTATTCAGTAAACACCGACGCGATAGGAGTCACCATGATAATTATTCGAATAATTAAATTTGGAGTAACCACTAGGGAGCTATAATTTGCCCAAGAACCATCATGAAGGACGATGGGTCAAAGTTAAAACCCCAAGTGTAGATATTAAGGGGTAAGGGTCGAAGAAGATTTTATTTCTGAAGAACAATCCACTAGAATGCGAGGGTGGTGCGAAAGAGGGATTTACGAGTGGGTAGAGAACATCCAATTGGGATCACATGTGGGGGAGTGTAGTAATGCTCAAGTCAAAATTTCGAGCAAAGATGTTTGCTATTAGAAGCTGTATGGGGTGATGGGAGCCAGTCACCACATTTATTGAGAGGTATTGTGAATAACAAGAGATTTGGTGTGTGGAGTATTACTAATATCCTCACTAGGGGTTAAATTGAGAGACAAGGGAAACTAAAGTAATTTTCCAAAAGGGTCGAGTAATTGCCGAAAGTGAAGGAAAGTTGACAAAATAAAAAAACTTCATAACCGATGAGAGGGATATGAAGAACGAAAAGGTTTTAAAAGTTGACAAAAGATCCGTTGGTAGAAAATACAAGCGTGGATATGAGATCTGGCTAAAATGACTTGTGTCGTTGTCGTCAATATTGTACAATTACAATTGGTATCAATGCTCTCGATAAAGGGTAGCTAAGGGGGTTAGAGAATCTATCAGAAGACTAAGATTGAATTTTTTATGCTCGTGAGGCCTCAAGGGAAGGTATAACCCATAGAGGACCTAGATTAATGATCGAGATCAATGAAATCTCTACTGAGTGATGGTGAGTTTATTTAGGGCCATCAAGGCCAACTACCAGTCTATTGGATCAGCGTATCCAAAGGGACAATTGGGGTAGCATGGGGGTCAAGACTACAAGGTCCGTAAGAAGGACACCCCCGACAGGACCGGTGGGGCCAGAAAAAGGGGGATGACACAGAGAGATGTAATATGTGTAAAATAGTGGAAACACAGTGATGGAGCTTGTCTGCGAAAATTTAGGGAACATGAGCTAGATGCCTAGTAGGGGCACGTTGGGGAAGTATTTGGTTTGGGTAGGATGTGGGTGTTATGTCTAATAACCGTTGAGTCGATAGTGGTATGAGTAACTAAAAATACAAGTTTTATTTCTAGATGATTGGGGTATGTTTTATGTGATGCAAGCGGGTCACGGTAATGTATTAGCACTAGATTCATGTGAGAAATGGATTTAGTGGAATTATCGTTAATATCACTAGTATGTGTATTCTTACCACGGATTAGGGAGGTACACTTTGGTTCCACCAAAAAGGAATGGGTGGGTACATTGAGATGATGTATTTCTTGAGGACTAGATCCTTTTAGAGGTGATACTTAAGGTATTGTTTTATCTTGGGTACGGGCGGGTTCGTAATGGTGGGAGATCATAGCAAGGCTATCATGTTTGTTGTTTCATGCTAAAATATCTTTTGAATCACACTTCAAAGGGTACAGTTGTCAAGTTATATTGGGTCTCGGTGTGTGAGGACTCTTTCTGATGATATTCAAGGTATGTTGGGTTGCCGTGGAGTGAAGAGATTTAGCTAGTCAAAATATTTAGTGCTGAGGGCTTAGCAATAGTATGAGCACAGTAGTATATGAGTACTTTAGAGATGCGGGAGTCCATGATAGATCTATGAGTATAGGGGAAAGGTTTGAGAGTCCTGGGGATATGCTTTGGAATCTATGGAAATCAAGGACCGACGATGCAAAGGAATAGTACATTAGGAAAAGTAATTTTGGGCTTTATTGGGAAGTGTTTTACGCATAAGCCTTAATAAAATGTGAAAAGTGTGAAAACGCCCTTAAATTCTAGGTCACCGGATTTAATGATAATTACTGAATGTGTGGACAAAATACGTTGAGTAGGGAGTCACTAAGAGATAGGGCTAGTGGAGCCGAAAAGTGTTTCAAATGAAACACTACAAAGCTTTGCACCATAAGTTGATAGGGGAGGTAATATCGGGAAGAATTTGATAGTGATGAGTAAAGCCATCGAAAATATTTAGAGGATATAGCCATGCTGAGAATGCGGGGGCTAAAATGGAGACAAATATGGTTACATAAGTGATGATCCAAGGTTTGTGCAATTATGCTCTAGATATAGGGTGTATGGGCACCCTAGGAGGAGCCAGAGCCTGTACTGTGCAGATACTTATCAGATTCGGAGAGAAGACGCAAAGGCAATGATTTTGCGTATATTCTGAATGAATAAGGATAAGTTTCCCCCCGAATTATGGAATGTTTGAGCACGGGTGTATATTTGGAAGTGACATTTAATGCATCACAACCTATGGTTTGTTAACACTAAGATGCGCAAGTGAGATGGATATTAGTGGATGTGTTGGCTGAAATAGCCATAGTGTGTATATTTGAGTACCATGGGATGGAGGGTCATTTGGTGTTAACCACAAGAGAGTAGAAGGTACACTAACATGAAGGTTGTGTTATACAAGAGATGCCTACTTTTGAGAATTATCGGAGTAGTGTGGATGTTTTCCATGTTTCAACTGCGTAGCTATAGTTTGGGCTATTGTGGATAGTTATGGTAAGATTAAATACTTACGATACTGGGGTATGAATTATCATTTATAGGTTCCAACTGAGATAGGGTCTAGCGCATATATACGGTTATGTATGTTAAATGTGTTGCATATTAATGTATAATCTGTTAATTGAAATCCCGGGGAGTATGGACATTTCTGATGTGATTCAGAGTGGTTGGACTTATTGTCGAGCGGGGAGATATAGCTGGGGTTTTATTTTCGCGCAAGGAAATTATTGGTAGTAAAGTCCTGGTGGTGTATGTTTTAATTTTCTAATTGAAGAGTGGATATGTATACTTTGATGTCGAGAGGAGGGTATTTGGTATGTTATAACTGTGGGATTGAAGTTATATTACGGATTAAGTGATAGTAAACGTAGGGTTTCCTTTCGTGCGATTAAGCACGTGTAAGGGTGTATGGGCGCTCTAGTTAAGTACATTCACTTAATAAATTTGTGTAGCAGTGTTAAGGGTAAGTGATTGCAAGCTAGTTCAGACTCGGAGTACGAGGCTCATTTGAATTTCGAGGACGAAATTCCGTTATAGGGGGAGTATGTAACACCCCGTAAATTCAAGGAACTTTAATTAAAAAATATTTGGGGAGAAAAGGAATTTATTTTATTTAGAGGAATTAAATTCATGAATTTAGAAATTTTTAAATTTGAGGAATTTTATTCATTTGGTGAGTTGAGGTTTAATATTTTGGATTATTTTGTGTCGCATTTTAGGGTCAAGAATTTGGAGAACATTATAAATTAACTCAAATGGCAATTCAGAGTGCACGGTTCAATCTGGATGGGTCGAAATAGTTGGAAATGGGTGGCCATAAATATATATTGGGCTTTAGGACATTTCTAGACATAATTAAACTCCAAATTAAGAGTTTGGGCCTTTTTAGGAGGCCCATATGTCCAAAAATGGGATTTGAGTTTTTAACCCTAATGGTGAAAGGGTAAGGAAACTTAAAGTCATTTTAGAAGACTAAAATTTATGAGAGTTTAAGAGGAGAACCCTTAGAAGAATATTTGGCAACTTTGGGAATTGCTTCAAGAACAAGAGGAGATCCTTGATTTTAATCCAACATCTTCATCCAAAGGCTTTGATTCTATAAATTGAGGTAAATGGGTTAACTTGCATCTAAATTAATTGCATTTATCTATTCATATCATAGTGGGTGTGATGATATGATATGATTTTTGGGTTAGTTGATATCTAAATTGGGTTTTGATGGGTATGATTGAATTCTAGAATAATTTCTTGAATTTGAAAAAGTGTATGAAATTGGGTAAATTAAACCATCAATTTAGAAACTTTTTACTGACGTTTAGGTTACGAAAATGGAGATTCTGTTCACATCTCCATGTAAAAAATTGCATTTTCTAATTTTTTTTCTCTCATGTGGTTTCTCCAAAAACGGCTTTGAAATGCCCGAAAATGGCATTTTTAAAATCTGGGCAGATTCGTGATGCAAATTTTAATTTAGGTTTTGAGATTGTGAAATTTAATCACGAATTAGTAGAGGATAAACCCAAATAGATCTAAGGTTTAATTCGTGAATTTGTGAATCTTGTATTTTAGTGGGTAAATTTATTTGATAGAACTTTTATGATGAATTGTGGAGATTTAAATGGGGAATTTAGGGTTTTATTGGAATCTTGAGTTTTATATAAATTGTGAAAATATTTTTGGATTCCATTCCTTCAATTCATCAATGGAGCTAGATATGATGAAGGGAGTTGTTCCATTAATTCGTCAATGGTGGTAGCTATCAATGAAAGAGAATGAATCCCGGGTAATTCGAAAAACGTTATTTCCACAAACCTTTTTTCTAAATTTAAATTCCCACCCCTCGTTGGTTAAATGCTTAAAGTAAGAAATTTGTAAAGATGGATTAATGAGGATGCCAAGCTCACAGAAAGAAATCGAATAATGAATTGCAAATTTTGAATTCGGGCCAAGAGAGAGAGTCCCGGTATAATTGGAAAGGTGACACCAAGATAATGAAATCAATTAGTATATGATTAATTGAAAGTTAACTCGGACCATAAACTTGTATGTTTTAGGCTTCTGTATGGAACTAGTACTCCGGTAGCCTGGATTCAGTGTGTGTCTCTCTCTCTCTCTCTCTCTCTCTCTCTCTATATATATATATATATATATATATATATATATATATATATATATATATATATATATATATATATATATATATATATATATAATATGATTTATAAATATTTATGTCAATATTATTTATAGAAAACATACCGGTATTAATGCTATCTTAGGAGGTTGCACGATGGGGGTGAGTCCCCTAGCTAGAAAATGCAAGGTGAGTATAATATCCTGGTTATAACATCTATTATTATGGTATGGCATGGGTAATTTCGGGGGAAACAATGGCCGTCTCCTACGCGGGAGTGATAGCATTTATATCCGACATGCATGTGAATGTTGAGATATAGTTATACGTATATATGGTGCAGATTTATAAACGAAAAATATAGGGTGTGAAATGTATAAATGATACAACTGGTGAAATTATTATATGGCATCAAATGGGAATTGATTTAAATAAGTGAGTGTGAATAATAACTTATAACTCATAAATGTGATGTGAATCATATAAGTGGTATAACTCGTGAGAATGTTATATGGCATTAAATGAGAAATGGCTTAAATAAGTTAATGAGATTAACAACTTATAAATTATACTAAACCCACTAGGGATAGAGTAGTGGGAAATCGTGGGATATATGTGACAAGACTAGATACGAGGCAGATAGCTAGATGGGTAATATAGAAGGACGTTAGGTGTGCACATTAGTTAAGGGGTGAGGGGTTCCTCAAGGGAGTGTGCGCCACTAACTTAAATATGAAGCGCATTCATGCATTTAAATTTACTTGCTAAATATTTTCAAATGTTTTGGGTTTTAACCCTTGCTTTAAAATATTTTCAAAACATTTTAGGTATCTAGCCATAGGGATGCTACAATTGTTCTACTACATGGTTACGCAACTATAGCTTATGTGGATGTTGCAGGACTTCGACTTAGCCAGTTCACCTATTGAATTCCTAGAGTATGATGAACTCGGTATTTCCTTTGGGCATGTCACCCTGGTTATTAATTTTGTTTCAGTCAGATGATGTATTCAGTTTATTTATCTTGTGGTTTGTTTTTGTTATTTGATTTGTTGCCGATGGTTTTTTCGACGAGGATTATACTTATTCCTCCCTAGTATTGTTCATTCCAGTATTTGTGTGAATGGTTAACTATATATTATTTTGCTTACTGTTGGGATGTTTAATAATAAGATAAAATTTGACACCGTGTCTTTTGAATACTAGGTGGTTAGTAAGTTTTAAAAAAATTTCAATAGTGATGCTAATAATGAACCAAATGAGATTCCTATTTAATTTGATATAGGACTGATAACCCAATATTTTATTAGGCGGGGTGTCACAGATGTATCACAAGCGAAATCCAAACAAGGAACCCTCCCGGTACACTACTAAACAGCTTAGTCAGTTATTGATATCTATTAATCCAAGACATAAAAGAAAATAAAAGTAAACCTATACGGTAATTATATAAATTCCAATTTGTTTCCATTTCCAATAAAAGTCTCATCACTTCTAAGGGATACATTAAATCCCCAAAAAATTACCAGTATGATAGTACCATGAATAATAACACAATGTCCTAGAATCCAACATCTCTCAACTCCTTACGTTTCCTGATTTCGTGCATGGGACGTCTCACAAGCTAAATCCAAACAAGGATCCCTCTTGATACACTACTATGTAGCTTCGTTGATCATTGATATCTGTCGATCTAGGACTTTAGTATAGTAGGGTGCACAATCACTCCTAAGGCTCCACAAACCTAATGACTCCAATAAAGTCAACAACTTCCTATACCCAATGACATCGTCATTATAATAAAATCATTTATTATTGTACACATCATCACGTAACCAAGACTATCACTAGTCTGAACGTTCCCAAAGGAAGTAAATACTTCTACAATACGAATAATTTCCACTCTGTACACTTTTAACATGAAATAGGAAAATTTCATTGCTTGCTAATTATCATATTTATCCATTCATTAATGTATTCCTTCATTAACATCTAGTCTATATCCATATCCCCAGTCGAACATGCATTGTATCGTTACTTCGAGAAACACGTTAGTAATCCATCCAGAAATCTTCACATTGTGGTGCCTATTCTCAATGACGCAACTCTTCCCAATTCATGCGACTCTCGTGTCTATACTCCCCGTGCTCGTATAAAGTCTCATTATATAGGGTTTATAACTCCATTAAACTATCATGGGTCGAATGATACTATCTCCAGAAGTTCATAATTGGATGCCTACGTACCCACGTATCTACATTAGTGCATCAACTAAAAAATAAATATATGATGCACAAGCCACACATACTCATGCATGTTTTCTAATTGGGTAGCCACACATCATATTCCAAAATTACACGGTGAACCTGTTCCTAGGTCCAAACAATCTCGCTTGATTTTCATTAAAATCATGAATGATGTAACAACACAACAAATCTTTCCCAATCTGATGACATCATCAATTTATGCTCTGCACTCAAAATTTTCCCTCCCACAATATCTCTCCTCAAAATTTCCACAGTAGTATCACTACGCAGTTCTCTCTAAACTTCATAAAAATCATCTCACTAATTCGAAGTGGTAATACTCGCCCCTTTTTATTTTTACTCATCATCCTGTTGTCATTAAATTTTTCAAAATATTAATTCGTTGAATTCTATTTTAAAGTCTCATGAATGGTTTTATATTCTTATTCCTTAATTAAAAAAATGATTTTATATGACGCAACGTAATTTAGAAAATCGAGTTATCAGTTGTACAATTAAAAGCATGTAATTGCGTCCGACGCATAAAACTGCAAACATGCGTAATTTTTGTCAAAAGCTAATTAAACTCAAAAAAATTATTTGACCACGTTTTTCAAAAACTACAAAAATATATATTAAGTCCATGAAAAGAAAATGAAAGAAAAATCAATAAAAAAATAAAATTAATAATAATAACAAAATTTTCAAGGGGCCCGTTTGACATATATCCAACAACTCCTCCTTTTTTTATGCCTTTTATTCCCACTTTATTCCTAATTATTTTTGGAATGTCCCACTTCTTTATTAAGACCTTGGTTAATGATATTTTGGCTCATTGTGTATGGGGGAATGTATCATATGGGCTTGTTGGCTTGTGTGAGTTAGAAATTAATTATAAGAGAGGGTGGGTGGCCTTAGACTTCATTATTCCTTTCCCATCAGATTTCTCCTCTTTCCTCTCACTCATTTGAGCTCCAAAAACCTTAGAGTTCTACCCAAAATCGTAGCTAAACTTCACATCCCTCAAATACCCACCAAACCACCATTAAAGAAGCCCAAGAACTTCTCAAAATAACCATTCAAGTAGTATATAACTTCAGAAAGTTTTGGGAATTAATACTTTGGAGCTTGTAGTTCGAGTTCTTGAAGCAAGTTTACTCTTATTTCTTCTTGATTATCATCCAACTATATTATCCAAGTAGGGTTCTCCTCTAAACTCTATTTTTAAACCTAAAATCATGTGTAGAAGTAGATAATTTCATTCTAAAATGATGAAGTATTTTGCATATTTTTCTTTGTTGAAAATTATTATTCATGCTAGAAACTTGTCTTGAAATAGAAATAATTATATTTGATGTTGTTAAGATTCTAATGGCCAATCATGGAATGAAAGCTTAACAAGTTAAGTAGGATGAAAGACTACAAAATTATGAGCATATTAGTGGCATATTAAGGGATTTCTTAAGTAGAAATCCATGTTTCATGTTGAAAGATGATTTAAAATGATTTTAAGAATATTTCATATTGCTAAAGTTATTTTAATAATCATTCATGGCTTCAAAATTGAAGGATAAAGTTAGTAATGAGATACTACATAAACCTGACTTGAATAGTGGCATATTAAGGGATTTATTAAGCAGAAATCCGTGTACCATGAATATTATGTTGCAATAATTTGTAGACTTAATTTTTAACATGACTAAAGTATGAATATGTTTGTTTTAACATGTTTTAAGGAAATTACAAAATGCATCCCCTAAATTATTAAATTCGCAATTTGGTATTCAAAGGCATAAACATGATTAGAATACCTATTTAATTTAAAATAAAGTATATTTATGAAATCTTGAATTAATTATGAAATAAATGTTGGAAATGATCAGAAATATACATTGAGATATTATAAATTGGTTTTTGCTGAAATTAGTGTGTTTAAACCCATTTAAAATGATAACATTTGTGTAAAATAAATAGTAGTGGCATTGTAGTAAATATAGTGAATAATATGTTGTCAATAATTTATTTTTCAATTAAATGTATTAAGTGAGTTTGATAAAAAGAGATTAATGATACATTTTTGCTAAATAAAAATAATTAGTTTCATAGAAATTATAATTGAAGACGGTGTTGCATTTATGGCCTCCCTGACTGAGATTAATTGAAGAAATTAAGAAAGTGATAAATAAGAAAGTGTGACACAAGTAAAAAGAATAATGAACTTGGAAAATGATGGGAATAATGAAATATATGAAATGTGATAAATGTGAAATACATGGAAAATATAATAAAGGATACTTGGATGATGACAAGAATTAAGTAGGGCATGACATCCCTAGTGGTGGAATACCCCAAAGCCTGTACAGAAGAACATATGCCGACTGGAGACCGATGGTGTAGAGCCCGTGAAGTCCAGGACTGATGGCTAGACTCTTACGCGAATATTGATAAACCTTGCGATACATAATAAAGAATGAGAATATTCTTGAGTTAAAGGTACTTCAGTTAATGAATTGTTAAGGTGTAATGTTTAATTAAATAAGTCTCTGGCACGAGACATGAAATGGCTCGGGTGTGAGTTTGGGCACCTAGACCGGGAGCATTGCATATAGTTGAATTCATTTGAATAAATTGAATAAATATTTTTATTGAAATATTAAAAGATATTGTATATGTATAGTATTTTAGTACAAAATTATTACTTAGTATCTCCCACCCTACTGGGCATTCCGCTCATACCAATTTTCCAAAACCCACAGGTACTTCAGGTAAGGACGCGAAAGCTTGTATCGGTAAGGTTCCCGAGAGTTTCGGTCATTTTTAGAGCTCTAATTACCGTTATCCCGTAGAGGCAATATTTCATATTTGAGATTTAACTTTGTATCAGTTGTACTATTTAAATTCGGACTTGAACTTGGAACTTTGGTTTGTAATAATACGGGGCATTTTCTATTAATTGGGATTGAATAATATTTTAGTTGGACACTTTTTCAAAATAATTAAATAAGATTTCTTAAAAATAATGGACTAAAATTATTGTTGAATATTTGGATGATAAATGGTTTTTCTTTAATAAATGGCATATTTTAATAATCAATTTTTAAATAAATTAAAAGTAATTTCTTCCTCCCCTATTAGCACCTCGAACTTGGTTGTGGGTTAAGGACAATGTTTATCCTAATTATGGTTCGAGGTGTCACAACTTGGTATCAGAGCATTAGGTTCGATGTGTGTGGTGATACGAATTCACATTATTATACCCTAGTACGATTTCCCTTTTTACCGTTGTGCTAAACTCACCTTATTTCCTTTAGGATGCCTCCAATGTGTACTAGCATTGAAGTCGAGAACAACGGGCTTAAATGTATGGAAGATGCCGTAAGTCTATTAGCTGGCACTTTATCCCAACATGAAAGGGGTAACCACGGTGGTTCTGTCAAAATCTACACAGTGGAAGACATCCATACTAAAGAAGTTCAGGAGGTTAAATCCTCCTACCTTCAATCGTTCTATTGGGTTGCTACCGCGGAAGAATGGCTTGAGGAAGTTACACTCATCATGGATACTCTCGACGTCCCATCTGGGCATAACGTTAAGCTGGCTACTTTCCAACTTACGAAACAGGCGCAACGATGGTGGACCAGTCACCTTGCCAGTGTTACCGAGATAGTGGCATGGGCTGTTTCAGGACATCATTTCTTGATCGGTACATTCCCAGTGATATAAAGATGTCAAGAAAAATGAGTTTACCTAGAAAATTCAAGGTTAACTATCGGGGGATGAGTACCAGGCTAAATTTGAGAGTCTTGTGAAGCATGTGATTACAGTTAAATCGGATGAGGCCAAGAAGACAAGACTATTTGTGAAGGGGTTGAACCCCCATATCCGTAAACTCGTTGTGGTCTTTGACCATTTGGACTTCGGAGCAACAGTGAATAAAGCTATTTGACTAGAACATGAGGCAGAAGATTCCCGAGTCATCAGAGAAAAGAAAAAACTCCTAGAGGGGCCCAAAATAGGGTTGTTGGTGGACCTTTTACCAGCAATAACAATAAATTTAGAAATGGGACCAAGGGATTCTCTGCCAACATCAAGACGACTGCAGGAAAGAGTAGTAACAATAATAATCCGACATTCCCACCCCTTAGGGCTTGTTTTATTTACGGATCCACTAATCATTTTAGGTGAGAGTGCCCTCAACTGGAAAATAGGGAATGACAAAGAAGTTATTAGAGTGGAAACTTCATACCCAGGAGAAATTCTAGTCGTTTTGGTCCTCAGTAGTAGCAGCAACAACAACATTCCTTGGAACAATGCTAGCAATTTAGACCGAATTCTGGGATGCCTCATATTAACTAGGGAAATCGTAGAAAAACGCATGGTAGCCAGTCCAGCAGGTTCAATCCAGGTCGTGCTTCAGCTCTTACCCAGCACTAAACACCTCCCCTGAATCCTCCAGCCATGAAAGGTATTATTTTAATGTTCAGTACATGGGTTAAATCATTATTCAATTCACATGCATCTCATTCCTTTATATCGAGTTCCTTATCATTCTAGTTGGGTCTTGATGTAGAGAATTTTAGTCCCCCGTTCTTCATAGGATTACCCGTAGGTGGTGGTGTCATTCTGAATAAGATTTGTAGAAGTTGGATAATTACTGCGAGAGATTTTATTCTAGAATATGATTTAATACTGATTGATATAGATGGATTTGAGGTGATACTCAGTATGGATTGGTTGTCATGTTTTGGCTCCATTATTGAGTGTCACCGACATAGTGTCTCAGTACTACTTCCAGACTGATCTGGTTATTGATTCAACAGTAAAAAAAGTGTCGACTATCTATGTAAGTTCTCCATAGTTCGAGAGCAGTGACATTTCTTTGGTTGGTTGAGTAGTATTGTCACTCAAGAAGATCTTAGTCATATATTATCAGACCTTTTAGTTGTCCGAGAATTTCCCAATGTTTTTCCTGAAGACCTCTTTAGTTTGCCTCCGTGCCAAGAGATAGATTTCACCATTGATGTTCATCACGGAATTTCACCCATTTCTATTCCTCCTCATAGAATGGCTCCGATAGAGTTGCGAGAATTGAATACTCAGTTAGAATATTTATCGAGCAAAGGGTTTATACGGTCAAGTATGTCTCCGTGGGGAGCACCAATATTATTTACCAAGAAGAAAGATAATTATCTCCAACTTTACATTAATAATAGACAACTGAATAGGGTAACTATAAAGAATAAGTATCCTATGACACAGATTGATGACTTATTTAATCAACTTCGAGGAGCAAGTAGATTTTCTACGATCGACCTTCGATCTGGTTACCATCAGTTACGAGTCAAGGAAGAAGATATTCCCAAAATATCTTTTTCGCACTCGATATGGTTATTACGAGTTTTTAGTTATGCCTTTTGGCCTAACTAAATCCCCAACAACTTTCATGGACCTTATGAACCATATCTACCCTCCGTACATAGATCAGGTTTGTAGTGGTCTTTATTGATGACATTCTGGTGTACTCATCCTATAATGTCGATCACGAGGAGCATCTTCACACTACGCTTCAGGTGCTTAGAGAGAATAAGTTATTTACAAAATTTAGCAAGTTCGAGTTATGGATGGATGAAGTCAGATTCCTCGGCTACGTGGTATCTAGAGCATGAATTTCGTAGACCCGTCTAAGGTTGAAGCAGTTCTTGGTAGGGACAAGCATAAGTTAGTTAGTGAGATGAAAAGTTTCCTCGAATTAGTAGATTATTATCATAGATTCGTTCAGAACTTCTCTAAGATTTCCTGGCCTCTTACTCAACTGACACAAAAGGATGTTCACTTCGAATGGTCAGGTGAATGTCAAGCTACCTTTCAGGAGTTGAAAGTTAGACTCACATCGGCACAAGTTCTCATTCTTCCTAAGCGAGGGAAAGGATATACAGCGTATTATGATGCTTCGAGATCACGACTTGGCATAGTACTCATGCAATTGGGTCAAGTAATTTCTTATGCATTCCACAGCTCAATACGCATGAAAGAAATTACCCCATCCATGACTTGGAGTTAGCACCTATAGTTTTGCTCTCAGGATTTGGAGATACTATTTGTATGGTGAACAATTCGAAGTATTCTCGGATCACAAGAGCCTCAAGTACATCTTCACTCAGCGAGACCTTAATTTGCGACAATGAAGATGGATTAAACTCTTGGATGATTATGACTTTACCTTAAAGTATCATCCCGGAAAGGCCAATATAGTGGCATATGGTCTAAGTAGGAAGTCAGAACCTTCCCTAGCTGCGACGAAGTGCTATTATGAAGGATGTACAGTGAAGTGAAAAATTATGGATTGAATGCTCAAATGAGGAGCGATAGGGCCTACTTTTGGAGAGTAATATCCAGGACACTTGCTCATTAGAAAGTCCTCGATGCTCAGTCACTCGACGAATAGATTGTGCAGTTCATGGATCGTATTTGGGTTAGTGGTGAAATATATACTCTCACTATGGACAAGGATGGTGGCGTACGTCATAAGGGTAAGTTGATTATTCTGGCCATTAGATAACTACGAGAAGAGCATCTGGAAGGATTCCACCAGTCTCGATTTAGTATACACCCCGGGGCAACAAAGATGTATAAGGACCTTTGCAAGGATTTATGGTGGTGCTGTATGAAGAGAGATGTGGCTGAATTTGTTGTAAGGTGTTATACTTGTCAGCAGGTAAAAGTTGAGCATGAGAAACCATCACGGTTGTTGCAACCACTCCCTATAGTCGAGTGGAAATGGGAACATATCACGATGGACTTCATCACTGCTCTACCTCGATCTGAATGGGGTCATGACGCATTTTGGGTTATTATAGACCGTCTCAATAAGTCGGCTGATTTCCTCCTAATGAAGGTTATGGATAATATAGCCAAGTTATCAAGGTTGTATATTCGAGAGCTAATCATACTTCATGGAATCCCTCTGACTATTGTTTCAGATAAAGATTCATGATTGTTTCTCGATTCTAGAAAAAGGTTCAACAAGAGTTGGGTACAAAACTAAATTTGAGTACGGCATATCATCCAGAGACAGATGTACAATCAGAACATACAATTCGAACTTTAGAAGGCTTGTTGATATCTTGTGTGCTAGATTTCCAAGGGAATTGGGATGATAATTTTCATTTGGAAGAGTTCTCTTACAACAACAATTATTAGGCCAGCATTAAGATGGCTCCTTTTGAGGCTTTATATGGAAAGCCATGTCGTTCTTCCGTATGTTGGGCAGAGGTTAAAGAGAATCACCTCACTAGTTCTGATTTAATCAAGGAGATGAAATACAAGGTTCAGTTGATTCGATATAAACTTATCACGGCTCAGGATCGATAAAAGAATTATGTCGATAATCGATGTATACCTTTGAAATTTTTGGTAGATGACCATGTTTTTTTGAATGTTCAGGAACGGACCGAATGCCAAAGATTTGGACAAAAGGGTAAACTCTCTGCACATTTCATTGGTCCTTTTGAGATTTAGGAATGGATTGGTAACATCTCGTATCGTTTAGCATTGCCTCCGCAGTTAGCCCGTGTGCATAATGTATTCCATGTTTTGATGCTGAAGAAGTATCTTCAAGACCCAGGTCATGTCATCAACTAGAGTAACATCAAGTTGGAGGAAGACATCACCTTCTTAACATGACCTATATCCATATTGGATCGTGAGGATAGGGTCCTGCGTAATAAGGTCATCCCATTGGTAAAGGTTCTTTGGGAATCAAATGGTGTCGAAGGAGAAACTTGGGAACAAGAAGACGAAATGTGAACAAACATCCTCATCTTTTTTACTAGTTTTTTTTTTTATTTTGAGGACGAAATCTCTGAAGGAGGGAGAATGTACTGCTCGCTCCTTTTTATTTTTACTCGTCATCCTATTGTCATCAAATTTTTCAAAATATTAATTCGTTGAATTATATTTTCGAGTCGCGTGAATGGTTATATATTCTTATTCCTTAAATTAAAACGAAATGATTTTATTTGATGCAACGTAATTTATAAAATCGAGTTATAAATTGTACAATTAAAAGCACGTAATTGCGTCTGATGCATAAAACTGCAAACATACATAATTTTTGTAGAGTATTCGTTGGTATTATTTAGGCTCCGAGAATTTTTGGGCTAATAGGGATTCGTAATTGACTAAACGAGTCATTTTTAGGTTTAAATGGATAAACCCTTATTTCTCCCTATATAAGGGACGAGAGAAGGAAAGAAAAGATAGAAAACAAAGAGGAGAGGATAAGAGGAGATAAAAGAGGAAGAAAAGGGAAGCTCCGGCCAAACATCGCGGGATTCTGCTCGAGGTCGTCGGATTTTATCCCTGAGGCAAGTGTTTACTTGCTTTATTTCCTTTTTGAGCATAAATCTCATATCATAATTTGGTAATAACAAATCGGAAGATTTGTGGTTGGGTTTTCGTGAATAAAAAATGGGTTTTCATAAGTTAAACGAGTAAACCCCGAATGATATCCAATTCAAGAAACTTAGGAATCTATTGAATTTATTTATTGGTTTGGGGTTCTAGGATGTTTAAAACATTTTTTTATATGTGTATATGTCATTGATTGAGGTTGGAGGACGTTGGGGGAGGAGATAAAAGTTTGGGGGAAGCTTTAATGGCCGAAACAGCTTATCGGAGAAGAAGCTGTCCCAAACGATCGATCGATCGACGGTAAAGGATCGATCGATCGACCATCGATCGATCGAGGGCCAAGTGTCGATCGATCAACCCTTCAGGATTTTTGGCAATTTTTTCTAGGGTTAGTTTTATAGGTTGAATTCCAATTTTGATGAATTCTAGCTTATTTATTGAGGAAATAAATGTTTAACTAAGGAAGATACATTTATCCAATTGAGGGAATTTATAGGGGCTAGGAGGGTGCAAAATTGGTGTGGCACTAAAAATCATATTTTCGAGGAAAATGATGGATCAAGAAAATAAAGGTTTAGAGTTCCTAAAATAGAGTGGGGACCTGCAAATTGTTATTATTTAAGTGAAATATAGACCTTGGGTTAATGAAAAATGGAATCCAAGACTTATTGATTTAAGGGTGTTTAGGGCGAGTAACACTCGAGTTGATATTTTGGTGGGGGTTTGTACGTATAGAATTAAACACGTAGAGAATGTAATTATGTGTCACATTGTGTGTGATAAAATCCTTCAAGGAGAATAGGATGAAATTGGGATATAGGCTAAAGAGGATTTAGCTGCTACCCGACACGCCTATTGATGATGGTCATTATAGGTGATGCGATACTTGAGAATTTATGTAAGTCAATGGTAAACGTATCTAATTAGTACGAGTTAGTACCTTAGGGTTTATGTACAAGTTGATTAAGGTGTGAGTGGTATTCAAGAGAGAGAATACTTATGAGATCAGTATTTAAGTAGGAGAATACTTAAAGATTGTTATAATATTGGCAATTGCAGCCATATATACATTTGAGGAGTAATAAATGTCCATATATGTACTATGTGATTAAAGTATATATAATATGACACGGATATGTACATATATCTATGTGTGGATGGTATATATATATATATATATATATATATATATATATATATATATATATATATGAAGCATACCCCCACTAATGCTATCATGAGAAGTTGCGCGATGTGGGTGAGGCCCCTGGCTTGAGGAGAAGGGAGTGTATAGTCCCCAGTTCATAGCGTCCATTATTATATTGTGTGATTTTTTATTAGGGGTGAGACGTGGTGGGTATGTTTCGTCTCATTGTCGGGGAGGAACTATGACCGCTTCCCATGCATTGTGATATGGTTTTGACCACGAAGTAGGTGGCATTTAGTCCTACCGGTGGTCCCCGGGATGGTATGTGAATGTTGCCCTAGAAGATGATAGCATTGAGAGACTGCATCCTCGAGTTATAGCTCATTGGGATGGGTATTGTACTTATGTTGCAATAGGTATAATTATAAACTGGATGAGTATAGTACATCGTTTGTATATGAAATCAAGCCATTATATGAAGTGAAAAGCCTAATAAGGTGTATTTTTCCCCTTTTCGGTAAACTGGATTCAGATGTTTATGACAATGAATATAGAGATTTAGTATTATATATATATATATATATATATATATATATATATATATATATATATATATATATATATATATATTTATATATATATATATTTATATATATATATATTATTGTATGTTTATATGAGTCTTATATAAACATCATGTGTTGAGGGTCTAATGGATCTCGACGATCAACACTACCGAGCAGTAGTGTATCGGGGGGCCCTTGTTTGGATTTTTCTTTGCGAAACACCCCACGCACGAATGTAGTGAAGTGTTGGGAATGGAGAGAAGTTTAGCCTCTAGTACTCGAGTCGTTGAGGTTTCTAGCAGAGAGGTGAATTAGAATAGTTAGGCGGGGTAGCGTAACTAGGATGTTTTAAAAGAAGGCATTAGGTGTGCACTATTAGAAGAGGGGTGAGGGGTATCTCATGGGAGTGCGATACAAATTTAAATATGAGATAAAACCTATCTTTTTATAATAAAGAATTTATGCACTTGTAAAATATTTTTACAACTCGAGCTCTGACCCGTTTTCCTATTTTTCCCCTTTCTTGATATATTATATATATATATATATATAGGTGTCCAGACACAGGGACGCCTGAATGATGATTCCTTCAAGTCAGACGTCTGCTGCAGTAGTTATGGATGCATGCAGGTTCACTGTAGATGCTTCTATCCTTGTAATTTAGATAGGAGGTAATGTATAAAAATTCGAGCTAATAACCCAATTGTATTTATTTATTCTTTTACCGCCTTTTAGTGCGGCATTTATGCTGATTGTATTATTGTTGAACCGAGTGTTTGATTATTTTATTTCTTTTCAGTTTCATTTATTCAAACTGTGCGATGGCTTTACTTAGTTGATTTGATTAAAAAGATTAGTTAAATAAAATTATAACGCCAGTCTAATAGGTAATTAGTAATTAAATTGATTTTCGACAGTGATGCTAAGAATGAACCATATGAGACTCTTGTTTTAATTTGGTACATGAGTGATCGCCCAGTATTTTATTAGGCGGGGTGTCACACATACACAATTGTTTGATAGTTTATTATGGTACATTGATGCTGTGAAACGGACTAACCCTGGATGTCGTGTAGAGTTAGAGTGCGACTCAGTATTTAAGAGGTTCAGGAGATTGTTTATTGCATATAAGGCAGGCATGAATGGTTTTAATCATTTTCAACCATTAGTACTCTGGGACGAAACATTTTTTAAGGGTCGATTCAAGGGAAATCTGTTATCTACAATCGAAAAAATGGAAATCAAAGTACGTTCCACATTTTTTGCATTAGACTAATTATACATGCAAAAATAAGAGTAAAACTTGTAATTGGTATTTAATACACTGTGAATATTGAACTATTATGTCATGTCGGTTGAAGTAATCTCACATCTTGAATTTTCACTATCATAAATTGCGTTTACTATTAATACATGCAAGCAATGAATTCACTGTTTAATGGACATTCAATCCCTACACTTATTATTCACTATAGAATGTAGCAGTATAGACAGAATATTCACGGTGTAGTGAATATTAAGTTAACCCTTGGTGAATACCTAATAATTTGATCAAAATTCCATCGGGAAAATTCATTACCATGACCTATTAGTCTATATATAGTGAAAATAGGCATGAAAATTTAATACTAATCATGAAAATTAAAGTTACATGTGTTCAAATAGTTCATAATTGTGTTTAGACGTTTAATATTCATTGAATTGGTAATTGTCAAACATAACTGGATGTGGTGTTTAAAATAGTGAATTTTCAATGGATACTGATTATAAGAGAAACTTTAATAAAATGAAAAGTTTCCATTGCTCAGTATGTGTTCAACTCAACTCAACAAAGCCTTTTTCCCAATTATTTGGGGTCAGCTACATGAATCCTATTTTTCCATTCCATTCTGTCCAGTGCAATATCTTCGGTTAAACCACATGATATCATGTCCTTTTTTATAATATCCCACCAAGTTAATTTAGGCCTACCTCTACCCCTTGGGTTACCATCAATACCAACTAAATCACTCTTCCTTACAGGAGTATCCATTTGGTCTATGCTTAATGTGTCCAAACCATCTAAGTCGATTTTCTCTCAATTTATCTTCTATAGGAGCTACTTTTACCGTTTCACGAATTTATATATTCATTGAATTGGTATTTGTTAAAGAACTAAATTTAGTGAATTGAAAATTGTGAATATTCAAGTTTTCAATTATCAATTGATAATTAAAACTTCACATTGCATGTGTTCAGGCAATGAATATTCACTCATTCGGTACTTGTCATACAAAACTGAATTTGTAGTAAGTTTATAACGGTGATACACGAAACTTAATACATGTATGAAAGTTAAAAGTTACAACTATTCAACTACTAATTGAAAATTAATGTTCCAAGTGTTCACTGAGCATATGTTTTCACACAATGAATATTCACTGAATTGCTATATATCAAACCAGAATGTTTAAAATAGTGAATATCCAGTATATAATGATTATAGACAAAACTTTAAAACTATTGGGTGAAAATTAATGTTACAAGTGTTCAACCGGTGCATATTATACTTTAGTGTTCTAACAGTGAGTATTCATTGAACTTTGTTTTTAGGTCAAAGTAGTAGTGTGCACATAATGAATATTATACTTGAAAAGTGTTCATGAACATTCACTATCTATGCTCAACGTTCACTATGTGTATTAAAGAGTTGAATATCCAAGTTATGTTAATAGTGAATATCAATTGTATATAATATTTATGTCGATGATGGATGAATTTATACAAATATCTTGTGGAAGTGAATATTCATTAAAACACAAAATTGACGGCGACTTTTCAATCTTTCAAAAGTGAACACCATTTGAATCGAAATTTTTGCATTTGTTAATACTTGTTTCTTTTTTTTCACGGGATTTTTATAATGCCCCACCGACAAAAAAAAGTATTTAAAGATAATCGAAGTATTTTACTCAAAGGAAAATTTGAGTAACAAATATATAACGAAATTACACCATACGCCAAATGGCACGAAAAGTGACACATTATGATAAGTAATTAAGGAGAAAAATCCCCACATTACATGGTTTGCATGGATGCATAGTTAAGTGCTAATAATACTAGTAAGTATGTTGTTTAATTTTGATGCAAAAATACCAAGGAATGATTGTGACACAGTCATAGTTAATGTAATGCGATTTTTTTCAGCACGTGTTGCGCAGGATGCGAACTAGCACAATTTTTGTAGGACAATTGGAGAGGAATACAAATACTATGACTAATTATTTGGAACCGTAAAAATATAATGAAGTATAACCTATAGAGGAAAAGTAAAAAAAAGTTAATCTACTACTTTTTTACGGTACACAAGACTATGAAAATGAAACTTGGGAAGGTAAAAAAAATATAATGACCATATATATGAGACCATAAAAATACATATAAAAATACCATGGGGTCCAAAGTTAAAAAATAAATAAAAATTACTTTCGTCAAAAAATCTAAAGTTCTCAAAAAATTCTGAAAATCTCTAGATCGACTTAAAAGTAATTTTGAGCAATTGTCCCTTCTTCGATGTCTCTGAAAAAAATCATTTTAGACCCATTTTGTGCAGATATTTAGTCTAAAATGTAGTCAACATTTAGGTGTTGTCTTGGTTTTGGATCCTTTATCTAGGACATGTGTCGATATCATTAAGACCCCATACCTTTATATTTCGGGGGTGACACTTTGGGTGCAGTGTGGGGATTCCATTTATTATTTAAAGGGTAGAGGTACGAGCCTAGGCTTCATTTTCCCCCTCATCATTTTGTTCCCCTCCCCCTCTCTCTCAAGAGTTTCAATGTCATCTATGAAAGAGGCCAAATGTACCCCACGACATCCCACCCCCATACACCACCTTAAACCACTATGAAAACACCATTAAAGATCCTAGAACCACCTTATAACATCATAGAAACTGTAACACCCCATATTTTTAAATGATTTTTAAAATGGGATTTATTGGAATTAATTTTGGGTTAAATTGAAAATTAATCCAAATTTAAATATTACTCAAGAGTAAAGTAATTTTTGATTTAAATTGATTATTACTTAGTGACTAAAAGTAATATATATGAATATGACTTTACATATCATTATGATTTTATAAATTGTCGCGAGATACGAATACGACAATTATGATAATTAAGTCGCGACACACGTGTGAGTCGTGTCGGGACTATTTTTTAGTGAAATGAAAAGTAAAATATTTTTATGTAGTCCAAATGGTCATTTGGACTGCACCAAAGTGTCTGAAAGCGTTTAAATAGTCGAAAAAGTCTACTTAAGTGTTTGATTTGGGTCTCAGAGCATCTTGGGGCCGAATAGACACCATGGAGGGAAATTTTAGTCATTTTACATGGGAGGAGAACGGTACTCACGAATTTTAGAGATTTTATATAATTTTTGGAGTTGGAAATAATGAGGTTCATTCACCAAAAATAGAGAAAGAGACTTAGGGAGAGTGAGATACTTCTCTGGAGAAAAGGAAAAGACACCTCGTGGAAACTATGTGTCAAAGGTCATTCTACACCATCAACACCATCGGATGTTGGCCGGAAAAGCAAGAGGACCACTAGTAGACAAGCATCTTCAATGTTTAAACTTTCAATTAGAGGCAATTGATTAACTACTGCAAGTTCTAGCATGTTTTTTGTCCATATTAGGTTGTTAAGAAAATTCTAAAAAGTTATATGAATTAAAATGTTTTTTGATGAATCCTTGCAATGAGAATTATTAAGGATAAATATCTTTTAAATCACAAAATTGGGAATCATTTGGTGAAAGAAAATCTGGGGTTTTTATATTGTTTTTGGAGAAATAATAAAAGAAGGATTTTCTAGAAATTAGGAGAATTAGCTTGTTTAATCCAAACCTATTGATGTTTTAGGATTTTTTAATGATTGGAAATTGTTTATCTATGTTTCCATATCATGTATAATAAATTATGATGAGTTTGGGACTGTAAAATATATGATTTGAGGATTGAAAATGATTAAACCCGTAGGCTAGTTTATGTAGAATCGCCAATACTTGTTGGATCGATCGATCGAATTTGTTTTATGGTTTGATTAAATCCCATATTGTATAAATATTTTATGGAGAATAGTTGAATAAATTGGGATGTAGATCACGGAAGTAGGGTATACTTAAGACCCGAAAAATATTATTTTTATATGGATAGAGTGGAGGGAAATTAACGAGTATGAATTAAATTCATTACGGTGGAAATATATGAATATATTCGGATTTAAATGGAATAGAGGAGGGTTTAAGGTTAGGACCAGTAGTAAGAGAATTATTATTACCGGAATAACCTTAGGCTTATGTGGGATTAACCCCAATAGGTGAAATAAAAGGGTTAAGATTGAATTAGGGATTAACGAGAGATAAACCTAATTGAAGATGATTTTAATTCAGAGAAATTCGGATTTTGTGATGACATGAACTTATAGGACGTGAGTGATTACTTACTGAATTTATATGAGAAATAAATGATTACCCTCCGAGTGATGAGAGAAGATCGTGAATATAATTTAAGAAGTAAAATCATAATCTGTAAATATGTAGAATATGTGAGATAAACATACAACATATGGAAATATTTCTATGGGTTGTGCGCATGTCCTACTGTTATTATATATAGGTGGTATGAATACCTATATTATTTATATTGTGTGTATATCATACGTATGTTGCTTCTTATCGAGGTGGAGGTTTCGCATTGCGTACGATCTTATCTCGATTAGACCTATTTCGGGGGATTTAGATTCGTACACCGAGCATAGGAACTTGGTACATTCTATCGTGGCGAATGATAGTTTCGACGGTTTAATGGGTGCGTAGGTATGTATGTGACCCATTAAATAAGGGAATATGCTCGCCTCCAATATTTGTGTTATGATATTGATGGTTCGTCAGAGACGCCGATCCAATTGTCCATTTTGCAGTGAATGATGAACCAGGATATGATAGAAGAGTATGCATGCACCATAGCTGTGTCTGAGAGGTTCCGTACTAGTATATATAATAGTGTGATAAATATATATGTTATGATGTAGTCTACTAGGCGAGAATTATAGATTAAACTGTATATAGTGATGCAATTTACTATCTGAAATTTGTAGATTAATATATATGTACTATGAGGTAATCCACTATGCGAAATTGTAGATCAAAATGGATAATGAAATTTGATTTAATTAAGTACGTGAATACTTAATTCTTAAAGTTGTGGAAGCCTAGTTCATTATAGAGAGAAATGAACATATTTAATTATCACAAGTATTATGTTGGAAATACGGGGAACTAATATGGGATTGAATCATAAGTGATAACCTTAAATTGGGAGATAATAAGGTACATTAAGAGTGCACACTAGATGAGAGGTGATAATTCTCAAGCGAGAACCTGAGAATCTAACATGTACATAATACATGCTTAATTGCATTTGTTAAGCACTTGTTAGTTTTATAATCTTTTACAATCGGGCTCTGACCCGTTTCCTTGCATATTATACTCTCTATTGTATATTGTACCTCAGGTGTCCAGTATTTGGGATACCGAGGTAGAATATGGATATCTCGACGAGCTATAGATGCTATTAGAGAGGCAGATTTGTTTAAACGCTTCCATTCGGTCGATTCACACATTTGTAGTGTTTATTCTCATGTAGGGCATGTCGCCCAGGATTTAGTTATTTCATTTTCATTCCAAACTATTGTAATCATTTATGTCTGTAATGTTAATTTTGGTTGTATTTGATAGTAATGAAATATATTTTAACTGGAGGGTTATTCCAGTCACATTTATTCTAGTTATATTTAGTTCTATTGTGATGTGATGTTACTTATGATTATTTCATATCGTGGAATGGTTTTAATTAAATTAAAAATGTAAAATTTTTTTACACTAGCTTAATTCATTATCTGGTGACGTAATAAAGAATAATGTTTTTCGGCAGTGATGCTAAGAATGAACCAACGGTATACTCTGATTTAATTGGATATATGACTGATCACCTAATATTTAATTAGGTGGGGTGCTACAAGTGGTATCAGAGCATCAGGTTATAGTTTCCTTAAGATCTATACGGCTTTATACATTTCAGCATAGATTTCTTTGATGTAGAACCCTATTATTAGGATGTTATATTCCTCTGCGTATTATAACTTATGTGCTCCGGTCCGAATATTAAAGCAATGAATTTATTACACGAACTCGACCGAGCATCGAGGACTAGTGAGGGTCCTTAGAAGGACAGCGAGAGGATGACTCAGCCAAATATTTAGAGCATTTTTGAAAAATAATGATTATGATATAACTCACCAAAAATTATTGTTCAGGCTGAGGATAATAAAGAAGTCATTCGGGAGCTGTAGTCTCCCAAGCACCATCATGGATGACGTTTGTGTCGTTCCAAACTTACCCATCATTGTCAATGAAGGGTGAGGGAGTCGGAAGGACTTTTGTGAAAGAAGATATCCAAAGGCAATTATTTAGGGTGAACTGTAGTAACACCCACGCCTTGAAAATTTCGGGCAAATTTTTTACTCATATGAGCAATTTAAAGTGATGAGAGACAGACATCTCATATAGAGAAGCATATGTGAAGCTAAAATGGGAAATTTGGGTATGGTTTGATCGTTAAATCGTCCATTTGATTAGGGTATGAAGGGAATTTCAAAACTTAATTTATATGAGCAATAAAGAAAGCTCAATGCAAGAGAGTAGTCAACTTGTTTAAGGAACTCCTTACCCAGTAACTAAGGGGAATATAGAAGATAAAAAGAGTTCCTTATTATGAAAGGAATCATGAAATAAATACTAAAGTATGGGTGAGATATATGACAAGACGATTAGGACCAATGTTGTCAAGAAATTTATAACCGCTTCCAGGAGAAGGGGAGCCTGGAGGGTTAGGAAAACCTAGCTGAAGGAGAAGATTGAATTCAATAGTGATAGTGAAACATTATCGAAAGGTATCCCAGTAGGGGAACCTATTTAGATCCTTGCTAAGTATCGATGAATTCATCCAAGACCAGCGAGGTCGACAATGTGTTCTATAGGGACAGTGGAGCCAAATAAACGACAGATATAACAATGGGAAGCTTAGATTACCAAGTCCAAAAGAAAGACATTCCAAAATGATCAGTAGGACTAATGACAAGGAAATGGATCCAAAAATTTCCCTATATGCAGCGAGTGGGACTACTAGTATTGAATGTGTCCACGATAAGAAGTGGAACCGATAAGTTTGAGAATGGTAAAATATAGATGTTAGGCATAATAACTGGAGGCATGAGATTTCCAGTGGAAGAATTGGGTCAAGAGGATTGGGCCTAGAAATTTACAACCCGAGAAGCGGTAGGTTTAGGCAGATAATTAAGGCCTTAAGATTTTGGGCCAACATTTAAGAGATGGGCATGTAAGACACAAAATAGAATAATTTTCCCATAAGGATGAGGGGCCAACTATTGGACAAAATACTTGATACATAATGATTTCAAAAACTCATGGGTCGTGTTGTCAGCTACATGTTGGGACCCTACGAATCAGGTAAGTCTGATAAAGCTTTGTTTCATCCTGGTGAATAAATGATTAATACAAGGGAAATGTGTGTCACTATATATATACCTAAATTGTTAAACACTAAAATTCACGTGCGAGTCGAGTTTAGTGAGTATGTTATTTTTAACAGTCTGGTTACAAATGTATTTATAAGTATCAAGATTTTGATGTCACCGTGATCAAGCCGGGTAGGCACTACCAACATATTTATATCATTATAATTTACTACTGCTTTGGGTTAGCATATAGAGCCTATTATGGTAATGCGTAGTGATTACTTACCGAATGTTTGAATAATGGTAGACTGAGTGATAAGACTATCACGTCATACTTCAGGTGAGTCATATTACTATTGTGAGGCACCACCTGAAGAAGGGCCGGGCCTATATATATATGAAAATTTCATGGTATCATAGACTTCAGTGAGTGTGTTGTCTAGTCATATGTAATTCTGGTGCATATGAATTGATTTACTCATGTGACTCAGGATACGATGTGTTCTGTATCGAGCAACTTAGGATAGTGAGCGCCATATTTCATGTGATTTCTAAGTGACATAAGTATATTATGTGTCAATATACGGAGAGTGTTGGAAGGAACATATTATGGACTGAGGGACTTACGGATCTTGATAACCGACTATGATAGGTAGTAGTGTATCTAGGGGGTTAACCAAGCATAAATTCTTCTGAATTTAGCCCCTTAAGTTAGTGATTTTGATATCCCGAACAAGGTAATTGAACCATTTTTATTCCATATCATTGCCATTGATTGTTTCTAACAATTTCCCCAAGTTTTGTGTAGTTCAGATGGATTTTACAGGAATTTAGTGCAAGAAAAGAGAGAAAGAAACCGGAAGAAAGGAAAGGAAGAAAAGTCAAAGGGCAAAAGCCTAAATTTCTATCCAGAATTCGAATTTGACACCTAAAGGGAAGTTGAAGTGCTTGATTTCACAAGAATATCGGAAGAAACGACACTCAAATCGGAGCTCGAGATCAAAAGTTATGGCCAGTCAAAGATGAAAGAGAAAAGTAAACATGGAAGAAAATTGGACCGATCCGGTGGGGACCGTACCGATCCGAAATGACCCAAGTCCAGTAGACCCGGTTGGATGACAAACCGACGACTGCAGAACCGATCCGGTGGATACCTGACCGATCCGATATAATAAAAAAAGAACCGATCCGATGGCTGAAAAACGGACCGATCCGAGGGATAACCGGACCGGTCCAGTCGTGCGAAATCCTGGCATTTATTGTGAAGATTTTGATGTGCATAGCTAGCGAAATCTTACGCCACAAGCAACTCTGGCTGTCAAATTCGTGCTACTTGATGCTATAAAAGCCCATGCCCTACTTCATTGTAGAGGGGGATTTTTCTTGGAGAGATTTTTAGAGAGAGGAATTCAGAAGTTAGGAATTTTTCATTTTCTTGATAAACCCTAGTTTGTAAGGTTGAGAGACAGACTACAATTTCTGGATTCAAATTATTTTCCTGTTGTTGAAATCAAGTATAACAATTCCATTCTCTTAGTTGGTATCTATGTTAGTTAAATTTCAATTGCTTTGCAAATTATTTTCAATAGTTGTTAGATCTATAATTCTGTGTATGAAGTTGTTCTTTAATCAAATCATGTCTAGCCAAATTCTTAAGGGCTAGGGTACATGAACTCACTCCGAGGCAAATTACTTATATAGAAAATAGAGGGTAAATTAAATTTTGACCGAATCGTGAATGAAAATTATACAAACATAGTCAATCTATTAATCTCTCTTGCCCTAGGTACTTGAGATGTTTAAGAACGCTTTGCGAGTGTAATTGTTCATTCACCGATTTATATTTACCTTTGATTTCATATGATGAGGGATAGATACTTCATATATGTAATGCTTAGGATTTATAAAGGCTGGATTTAGTCAAGAATTTTAATTTTAAATTCTAGTATTCTACACGGTAATTCGTTAAGGTTTGAGGGATTGTACCCTACCCTATTTTCTCTCATTTGTCAATCTAATTTCTTCACAATTTTTAGTTTCTTTTTCTTGAAAGAAAATTTCTATTTCACTAGAAATTTCTCAATCATTAATCATCTTTTCCTATTTCTTTTGAGGAATCATTTCAAGATTTAATAACTTCTCCTACACAAGTGCCAATTGTTGATCCCTGTGGATACGATCCCGACTTGTCGGATTATTACTAGCGCGACAGGCTTGCACTTGAGCCTAGAGAAAACGAACATTTGAGAAAAATTCTTAGTCGCATCAAGTTTTTGGCGCCGTTGCCGGGGATTATCAATTGGTATAATTTAGGAAAGTGATTTTAATCTACAAGTTATTTAAAAAAAATAATATTCTTTTTACATCTCATCTCTTATGCGCTTATATGCATAATTCATCTTCCACCTAAGTTCACGAAAATCCTATTGCCGAAGCAAATTCTAAAAATTCTCATACCACTGACTCTCCTCATTTTTGGGTTCCACCCCCTTCGCCTAACAATTCAATCACAAGTCACTCATCGAGTCAACCACTGAGTGAGAATTCTGAATCTTTTGGTAGTAATATGTCGGTACACAGTAGTGTTGGTGTTGGTGCTGGAGAGGATGAGATACCATACCTTCCCATGAAAGATTTGTTATTTCCAGAGAGAACTGTTACCCCTGGTTGCATTTTACTCCCGTATAATGCCGGTCAGTTCCACTTTCGAAATGGTATGATTCAAATTCTTCCCACATTTCACGGGATGGATTCGAAAAAACCATATCTCCATATTAGAGAGTTCGAGGAAGCATGTCAGACGTTTGGTGACCAAGCTTGCCCACAAGATGTTATCCGGTTAAAGCTTTTCACTTTTTCCTTAAAGGATAAAGCTAAGACCTGGCTATGGTCGCTACCCCCTAATTCCGTATTATCCTGGAGAGATATGCAAACCAAGTTTCTCTCCAAATTTTTTCCTCAACACAAAACCAATTCTGTTAAAGCCCAAATACAATCTTTTTGACAAAATGAGAATGAGGCCTTCGATAAGTGTTGGGAGAGATTTCAGGAGTTAGTTAATGCTTGCCCATGTCATGGATTTGAAAAACATCATTTGATTTCATTTTTCCATCAAGGCCTTACTTTAGCATCTAAACAACTTGTTCAAACCATGTGCGAAAGACCTTTTTGGGAGTTAGACTCAAGCGATGCTGAGGCTCATCTGAAATATGTAGCAGAGACTACCCAAGCATGGGATATTTCTTATCCCAATAGTCAAAATAGAAATAGACAAGTGTCCAATGTGCCTGCTGCGCCCGGTATCTATCACTTAGAGAAGGACACTTTGTTAGATCGAAAATTTGACCAATTGGAGAAGAATTTCATAGACATGCTTGAAGTGCGATTGAGAGAAGTAGCTGGACCCGTGCAAGCCAGGAAGGAGAAAGTGTGTGCCATTTGTGCTGCAGGTCATTCTACCAAAGGATGTCCTACCATCCCTGCATACAAGGCAATGTACACTGAATAAGTTGAGGCAATAGGGTGTTTCGTGGAAATTATAATGCACATCAAGGGAATTCATACAATCAATCGTGGAGGAATCACCCTGGTTTCAATTATGGACAACCACAAGGGGGGATGGCTCCTAACCCACATATGAATCTACCACCACCTCCTCAATTTTAGCAAGTGGCTCATCCAATGCCAAATCCTATGCAGGTACCACCTCCTAGTCCTTATGTTTCTCCACCTAGGTGATCTCTTAAAGATAACCTGAATCAATTCATCCAATCTCAAAAAGAGAGAAATGCTAAATATGATCGAATGTTCACTGAAATTCATACTAGCATTTCTAGGTTGCAATCTGCAGTGAATACTCAGGAGAAGGGTAAATTCCCAGCCCAAGGCCAAAGAACTCCTCTTCAAGGACAACCCACGGTTAGCTCCACATCATCGAATTTTCTAGAACAATGTCAAGTTGTTACTTCTCTTCGTAGTGGCCGCATAATTGATCTAGCACCAAAACTTCCAAAGGAGAAAGATGAGGGAGTTGAACCTAAAATTACCAAGGAATCTAAAACTTCTGAGTCTGTTGAGACTCCATCGGATACGGAAGACAAAGATGAAGGAGTTGAATCTGAAATTGAAGTCAAACTCCCAACTGCTGCTCTGTTTCCTCAACGCTTAGCTCCACCCAAAAAAGGGGCGTCGCGTACAGAAGTGTTGGATCTGTTGAAGCAAGTAAAATTGAATTTGTCGTTCCTTGATGCTATTTAACAAATTCCAGCATATGCTAAGGTCATCAAAGATCTTTTGACTGTCAAACGACGGCTCAAGGTGAAGAAGAATGTTTTCTTGGCACAAAATGTAAGCTCGGTACTTCTCAATGATCTTCCACCAAACTTCAAGGATCCTGGTGCACCCACAATTTCATGTGTCATAGGTGAAAAAAGAGTGGAAAAAGCATTGTTTGACTTAGGTGCGAGTGTGAACATCCTTCCATACTCCATCTATAAACAGCTTGATTTAGTTGATTTAAAACCTACCCTAATCACTCTACAGTTAGTTGATCAATAGTGAAAGTGCCTCGTGGGGTTGTAGAGGATGTGATAGTTCAAGTGGACACATTCTACTTCCCTGTTGATTTTGTCATTTGGGACACTGAGCATGCTCCCCATGTGAGAAATCATGTTCCAATAATATTTGGCCGTCCATTTTTAGTTACTGCTAGTGCTTTGATCAATACACGGAATGGCCAAATGCAACTCACTTTTGGAAATATGACTCTCGAGACCAATATTTTCAATGTTGCTAACCAAATGGGTGATGAGGATGAAATTCTTGAGGTTGATCTTATTGAAGAAGTGGTGGATGAACACATCGAAAAAATCATAGGAGCAGATGCATTGGAAGTGTGTTTAGTGCACAGTGGTGAGAAAAAGAGTCGTTATACTACGTTTGAGCGTGAGGTGGAAGAGTTGGAAACTTGGTTACAAGAATAAGAGAGTTTTGAGAGTTTAAGAGATGTTGACTGGATTTCTAGGTTTGAAGAATTGTCTCCGAGGGAGACAACCATGATTCCCTCTGAAAATAGATTTCCTAGTCTTGAGTTGAAAAAACTACCCTCACATGTCAAATATGCTTTTCTGGGAGATAATGATACATTTCCTGTTGTTGTTTCTTCCAGAGAAAAAAAAGAGCAAGAGGGTATGTTGTTGGATGTGTTACGGAAGCATAGAAATCCTTTTGGTTGGACTATAGAAGATTTGAAAGGTATAACTCCATTGATTTGTACCCATAAAATCCATCTTGAGGAAGAAGTGAAGCCCTCGCGTGAGATGCAAAGGCGATTAAACCCCACCATGAAAGATATTGTAAGAGCGGAAATCATCAAATTGCTAGATGATGGGATTATCTATCCCATTTCTGATAGTAAATGGGTGAGCCCAATTCAGGCCGTTCCAAAAAAATCGGGTATGATCGTGGTTGAAAATGCCAAGGGAGAACTAATACCTCAACGCACCACCACCGGGTGGCGTGTATGCATTGACTACCGAAACCTCAATGCTGGAACCATAAAAGACCATTTTCCCTTACCGTTCATTGATCAAGTGATTGAAGGAATGGCGGGCCATCCTTACTACTGTTTCCTAGATGGGTATTCTGGTTATAATCAGATTGAAGTGAATGTACTTGATCAAGAAAAGAAGACTTTTACATGTCCGTTTGGTACGTTTGCCTATAAACGTATGCCATTTGGGTTGTGTAATGCGCCATCAAGTTTTCAAAGGTGCATGCTAAGTCTCTTTAGAGACATGATTGAAAAAGGTCTTGAGGTGTTCATGGATGACTTCAGCGTTTTAGGTCCATCTTTCGACCAATGTTTAGCTAATCTTGAAAGAGTTCTATTCCGGTGTGTTGAAAAAGACTTAGTCCTCAATTGGGAAAAATGCCATTTTATGGTCACCGAGGGCGTAGTTTTAGGCCACATAGTCTCATCTAGGGGGATTGAAGTTGATCCAGCAAAAATCGAAGTAATAGCTGAGTTACCCCCGCCGAAATCACTTAAAGATGTGAGGTCCTTTCTAGGCCATGCTGGATTTTATAAAAGATTTATCAAAGACTTTAGCGCCATCGCTAGACCTTTGAGTAATCTTCTCATGAAGGACACTTCATTTGAATGGAATAAAGCATGTCAAGAGGCTTTTGATAAACATAAAAGCATGCTAATTTTCGCTCCTATCATGCAAGCTCCTGATTGGTCACTCCCATTTGAGCTTATGTGTGATGCAAGTGACTACGCAATTGGGGTCGTTCTTGGACAGAGAAAAAAGACAAGAAAGCTCATGTTATTTACTATGCTAGCAGAACATTATCTGGCCCTCAGCTTAATTACTCTACTACTGAGAAAGAGTTACTAGCAGTCGTTTTTGCTCTAGACAAATTCCTCTCTTACATTGTTGGGTCGTCCATCATTTGTTTCACTGATCATTCGGCTCTCAAATATCTCTTGAGTAAGAAAGATGCCAAACCCCATCTAATCAGGTGGATCCTACTCTTACAAGAGTTTAATCTCTCGATTCAAGACAAGAAAGGCGTAGAAAACGTCGTTGCTGACCATTTGTCAGGACTCTCGTCCGACGTACCTATTGATCCCATTCCCATAGACGATTATTTTCTGGATGAAAATCTATTTGCTACTTCTTCTCTCCACTGGTTTACGGATATAGTCAATTACCTTGTCACTGGAATTGTTCCCTCTAATTGGACTCTGCAAGAGAGAAGGAAGTTCAATACATGGTTATGCATGTTCTTTTATGATGATCCATATTTGTTTAAGTAGTATTGTACTGATCAAATAATTCGGAGATGTGTACCCGATGAATAAATCCAAGGGGTAATTCGATTATGTCATTCGGAAGCATGTGGAGGTCATTTTTCCAAAAATAAAACTGCTGCGAAAATCCTTCAAAGCGGTCTCTATTGGCCCACAATCTTCCGGGATATGAATACTTTTTGAAAATCATGCGATAGATACCAAAGAATGGGAGCTATTACTCGCCGTGACATGATGCCATTGACCCCAATTCTAGTCTTGGAGTTGTTTGATTGTTGGGGTATTGGCTTCATAGGGCCCTTTCCACCTTCTTTTGGTTTTCTATACATCCTCGTCGCTGTAGACTACGTCTCAAAATGGGTAAAGTCCATCTACAAAGACGAATGACTATAAGGTGGTGATAAAATTCATTCAAGAAAATATACTTCTCGTTTTGGAATGCCTAAGGCCATAATCAGTGATAATGGAACCCATTTTTGCAATAGGCCTATGGAGAAGCTAATGCGAAAGTATGGAGTTGTACATAAAGTTGGAACACCTCAATCGAATGGACAAGCCGAGCTCGCCAATCAGGAAATTAAAAATATCTTAGAAAAGACAGTTGAACCTAATAGAAAAGACTGGTCTCTAAGATTGAATGATGCGCTCTGGGCATATAGAACAGCATACAAGAATCCCCTTGGTATGTCCCCATTTCGATTTGTGTATGGCAAGCCCTGTCATCTTCCGGTTGAGATCGAACACAAAGCGTATTGGGCTATAAAAAGGGTGAACTTCAATATGGATAAAGCCGGTGAAACACGTAAACTTCAATTGAACGAGTTGGAAGAAATATGCAATGATGCGTATGAAAGTGCTAAAATATCCAAAGATCGAATGAAACGAGCTCATGACAGAATCATTCGTAGGAAAGAGTTTCATTCGAGATAAAAAGTACTTCTTTACAACTCGAGGTTGCACTTGTTTCCCAAAAAATTGCGGTCAAGATGGTCAGGTCCATTCATTGTGAAAGAGGTATTTCCCCATGGAGCTGTTGAACTCAAATATGAGAAAGGGGGAAACACATTTAAGGTCAACGGGCATCGTATCAAGCCGTATGTGGAAGAAATCGTCAATGAAGCCGACACAATTTGGTTGTCGGACCCCATTTATGGGGATTGACTGAAAAAGAAAGGTGAGGTCGTCGCACCCCCGACATGTATGGGGTGATTGTTGTACATAAGAGTCTTAGGCGTTAGGAGTTAGGAGTCGTAAGTACGTGTTAGGCACGGGGTAGGGAATCCAATGATTTTAAGGGTGTTAAGGTTTCGATGAGCATTGCAGGAATTTTGAAGTGAGAGAAGTTGTAAAGGAATCATGGGAATGGAGAAAAGGAGCATAGACAGTGAGAAGAATAGAGAAAAGGAAATTCTGAGAATTCAGCTGACCGGATCGGTCCGATCCAGAATTAAAAGAACCGATCCGGTTAAGTCTGATCGGTCCGGTCCAGAAACCGGATCGATCCGGTAATCTGCAGAATGCTACTTCCCGAGGTTCACACCTCTTCAATCCAAACCAAATTCATTCCCCCAATCCCTTCTTTTCCCCAAAAAAATTCGTCCCCCCCTATTTCCCCCCATCCATTCTCTCCTATTTCATTATCCATCCTATAAATACATCCATCCCACACCCTATTTTCCTTCACACCTCCATATCTTCTCTTCTCTCTCACTTTCTGTCTACTCTTTCCATACCCATGGCTGCTCCCTATAAATATACCTCCATTGAAGTCCTGCTCGACAGCAATGGCGAATACCGTTCTCGTTGTGAAGCCAATTGGTGCCGGCGGTTTTTCAGCCCAACCCGAAAAATTCACATTGAGCGTCAAATACTTTGGGATCAACTGCCTAATTCTGTCACAACCATGTTCATGACAAGTGGCTGGTGTAGATTTTTTAATGAACCATATGAGGCAGTTTGGGAAAATGAAGTGTGTCAATTTTACGGTTCGCTTGTCCGTACCGCTGAATTCGAATCCCAAGCTTTTGTGGATTCCACACCAATACCGTTCTCACTTGAAATTCTGGCCCAGAAACTCGAGTCTTACGGTTTGACCACTCCGGATCAATTTGATTATCCAAGTCCCGATCCCGTTCTCACCAAGGCAGTTTGCATCTCAAGAATCGAGCCCGACGCAGTTTGGAATACCGATACCTTTCCCGTTGGTCGGTTATCCGATAAGGCACGGTTCACGTTTCACATTGTTTGTGCCAATATTTTGCAAACCTCCAATGATTCAGCAATGCGCCCACGTCAAGCTACAATGATGTATCACTTGTTTGACCATGCACCTGTTATCAATTTGGTCCGTACATTTTACACTGATATTCTCGTTGTGGATTACGATAAAAAGGGTCGGGCACCTCTTCCTTATGGTCGTCTCATTACATCCTTGCTTTAGGATGTCGGGATTGAAGCACCCCAAGATCTTATAAACTTGCCTAAGCCATTGGGGCAAGAATCCCGCACTTGAAGTGAAAGGAAAATTCAGCTAATCCGTGCAAGGCCCGGCGGCGATTCGAGCGATGAGGACACCGATGAGGAAGTGGACGTTGCTGTTGAGGATGTTGAGATGGAAGAAGGGGAGGAGGAAGAATATGATGAAACCGCTGATCCGGATTATGTTCCGGTTGGTACGGGTTTGACTGAGTGCGTTCTTTCTCTTGAAACGAGTTTCGACGGGTTCGTGACATCATACGAGAGGGATATGAGTTTGGTCCTGCATATGTAGGCGGACTTGTACCGTCTTCAGTTGGGCCCCGAAGCCCCCCTTCCTCCCTACTATTACAATCCTTATGATCCTGATGCTCCCGGACCTTCCCGTCCCCCACCCGCCCCTTAGGATGCCCCGCTACCCCTTTATGTTTTATTACTTATGTTTGTGATGCTTTGTTTACACAGTTGTGTTGTATTATACAATTTTCATTATGATATTTTCTTGTTTTATTTATCGCACTCCTAATGTTGTCTTATTTATCTCTCTCGTCCATTTGATTGAGGACAATGCAAATCACTAAGTTAGGGGGGATGATAAGTGCGTATTCATAAAACTTCGCATATATGTATAAAAAAAATGAAAAATTTTGGAAAAAGCCAAAAATATTTTTCTTCAAAATAAATAAAAATTGGAATTTAAATTTATCAAAAATATCACCTTTATTCTATTTAAAGTCTCAAATTATTAACAATCAAAATGCACTAAGCCAAAATTGACCGAAGATGGAAATTGAAAGAAAATTGACGACTTTACGAATAAGTGTGGAGATTGATCAAACCCGGTGAGATTTCGAGCCTTTCAATTTTTTATGAGTTTTTAAATCAATCCGAGTTTATGATTAACTCAAAGTTCTTTTCAGTGTTTTAATAAGTCGTCGATGATCTCAATCCTTTGTTTTGATCGGTTATGGGAAATGTGTGAAATGTTGTCGCGAAATTCGTGCTAAATATATCTTTAAACTTAATTAATCTCGAGATGCATATGGTAATGTGATTAGAAATTTGGACAATGAAGTAGGCCCTCTTTTATTTAACCCAAAAATATTAGCCATAAAAAGTTGTGAAAAACAAAATTATCCCTTTGCAACCCACTTTGAGCCTAATATAATATTTCCCTTTCGTTTGATAATATTTCCACTTTGAGCCCGGAATTGCGAAAATGGAATATTCATTAAGTCCGAAAAGTGCAACAAAAAGGGGAAAGGAAAAAAAATAGATATGCTCAACAAAAATAGCAAGAAAAGAAAAATAGCAAGAAAAAAGAAAAAGAAAAAAATAAAAATAGAAAGAGAAAGAGAAAAATGAGCAAATGCCGAAAAGAAGCACTAATGGACGTCATAGGAAATTTTCCAATTCTGAACATTCCGTTCATTCCCGTTTTTACCCTTTACACCTTTTAACCCAAAAAAATCCTAACCGAGTCCAAATTACGAAATTGATTACAGCATGGAGAGCTAAGATACAAAAAGATAATATGAGAGATTAAATGGTGTGAACTAGAGGTGATGTTCCCATTTCCTAATAACTGTATTCCGAGGATGATATCTTTTCACCATAAATTTCCTTCTTTTCAATTTTGTATGCGTGAATTTCTGTCCATTATATTTACTCTTTATATCATGCATACCGAGAGAAAATAGCCACAATCCGAGTGATTCATTTGTGAGTGCATCCGTAAGAATTTGAATCAAAACGAATTTTCGGAAACTAACGTAATGCTCAATCGGTGGAAATTTGAAGTCTAATTTTTGGCTTTGCACACACACACTATGGTTTGAGACAATTGAATATGAATTTATGGTGAGTATTTTTCGAAAAGTTTAAATTGAACAATTTTTAAGTATTTTTATATTTAGTTGAGTCAATAAAGAATTTTGTGGGTATATTCACTGCAAACCCTCACGAGACACCACTCGTCCTACTAGGGTAACCTAGGGGTTTAAAGGCTTATTGCATACGCTAAATGCAATCGCTTGCCTACGAAAAAGGTATTCTATCCTAATAAAAGAGTGGAGCATTAAACTAATTTCTTTTACATTGCCCAGGACGTGCAAAGTCCTAAGTTAGGGGGATTTGACCAAGCATAAATTCTTCTGAATTTATCCCCTTAAGTTAGTGATTTTGATTTCCCGAACAAGGTAATTGAACAATTTTTATTCCATATCATTGCCATTGATTGTTTCTAATAATTTCCCCGAGTTTCGTGTATTTCTGATGGATTTTACAGGAATTTAGTGCAAGAAAAGATAGAAAGAAACCGGAAGAAAGGAAAGGAAGAAAAGTCAAAGGGAAAAAGCGTAAATTTCTATCCAGAATTCGAATTCGACACCTAAAGGGAAGTTTAAGTGCTTGATTTCACAAGAATATCGGAAGAAACGACACTCAAATCGGAGATCGAGATCAAAAGTTATGGCCAGTCAAAGTTGAAAGATAAAAGTCAACATGGAAGAAAATCGGACCGATCCTAAATGGCCCAAGTCCAGTAGACCCCGGATGGATGACAAATCGACGACAGCAGAACCGATCGGGTGGATACCGGATCGATCCGGTATAATAAAAAAGAATCGATCCGGTGGCTGGAAAACGGACTGATCTGAGGGATATCCGGACCGGTCCGGTCATGCAAAATCCTGGCATTTATTATGAAGATTTTAATGTGCATAGCTGGTGAAATCTTGCACCACAAGCAACTCTGGCTGTCAAATTCGTGCTACTTGATGCTATAAAATCCCATGCCCTACTTCATTCTAGAGGGCGATTTTTCTTGGAGAGATTTTTAGAGAGAGGAATTCAGAAGTTAGGAATTTTTCATCTTCTTGATAAACCCTAGTTTGTAAGGTTGAGAGAGAGACTACAAATTCTGGATTCAAATTCTTTTCATGTTGCTGAAATCAAGTATAACAATTCCATTCTCTTAGTTGGTATCTATGTTAGTTAAATTTCAATTGCTTTGCAAATTATTTTCAATAGTTGTTAGATCTATAATTCTGTGTATGAAGTTGTTCTTTAATCAAATCATGTCTAGCTAAATTCTTAAGTGTTGGAGTACATGAACTCACTCCGAGGAAAATTACTTATATATAAAATAGAGGGTAAATTAAATTCTGACCGAATCATGAATGAAAATTATACAAACATAGTCAATCTTTTAATCTCTCTTGCCTTAGGTACTTGAGATGTTTAAGAATGCTTTGCGAGTGTAATTGTTCCTTCACCGCTTTATATTTACCTTTGATTTCATATGATGAGGGATAGATCCTTCATATATGTAATGCTTAGGATTTATAAAGGCTGGATTTAGTCAAGAATTTTAATTTTAAATTCTAGTATTCTACACGGTAATTCGTTAAGGTTTGAGGGATTGTACCCTACCCTATTTTCTCTCATTTGTCAATCTAATTGCTTCACAATTTTTAGTTTCTTTTTCTTGAAAGAAAATTTTTATTTCACTAGAAATTTCCCAATCAGTAATCATCTTTTCCTATTTCTTTTGAGGAATCATTTCAAGATTTAATAACTTCTCCTACACAAGTGCCAATTGCTGAGACAAATTCTTACCTTAGTTTCTTTTGAGATAAATTCTTAGTCGCCTCAGGGGTTCCTTATTTGGATTTCACTTTGCGAGATACCCCACACATGAAACTAACAAATGTAGGGAGTTGGAGAGAAGTTTGGACGATAGTGCATGGGATTCGTACCTTAGTTATTGTACTGATATGAGAATATAACAGAGAATTGATAATTCCACTATGATGAGAGAATATGTCTCATTTATTGCATTATTGAGCAAGTCATTGGGTCTATGGGCACCCTTGGTAATTGAATCTTGATTTTGTTTCCATTTGGGATGTATGAGATAAGATGAATGAATATAGAAGTTGAGAATTTCAGGACTTGATTGTACGATCACGAGAATGGTGTTGTATTAGATTGTAGATTTTGATTGCCATGGATATTCGATAACATTTGGCCAGGGGAGTCGAAGTTTATTCCGTAAGATTTGACAGAAGCTTGCGTTTCACAAGAAACTAATTTTAAAGCGGGGGAAGTATTTGTGACACGCGGTGAGGCAAGTCCACATGAATCACGGTTAGAGGTACTTTTACGAGAGTTTAAGATGTATCATGTTACAAATGACATTGGTGATGGGATTTTATAAAGAGAAGTAATTGCTAAATTCATTTCGCAATGGGTTACCTCACTAATTGTAAAAAGGGTGGACCATCCGAAACTTGTAGAGGTTTATTCAATAATTAGATATTCCGAAGTGGTAATGGGATAGTATTACCGAGGATATTATTTGTAGAGGGGGTTACGACCCAGTATGGCTGATAGTGGATCGGTTAACCGAAGTAGCTCACATTATGGTAGGTAGAACTGATCGTACTTCGAGATAGTATTAGAGATATTTATAACTGAGTTACTGAGGTTAAATGGATATTGTTTAATGTTGTGTCAGATTGGGACGAGATCTGTGTCTTTTGATTTTGGAACAGTGTTCATGACGCCATAGGTACTGAGTTGTGATTCAGTACGACCAATTATACACAGAAGAATGGGTAGAAAAAATGGACTAATCAGATGTTAGGACAATAAATTATATGTGTACCCTTGGATCTTAGGGGAGGATGAGAGCAATCCCTTCCACAAATGGAGTATGTGTGCAATAACTCATAAAAGTTCACTTTGGGGAACAGTGTCAGTTGAGGTATGGCAAGGTAAGGCTCGTTGTTCTTATGCTTGTTAGTTAAATGTGGGAACCAAGTACTATTGTCACAATTAGATATGGGCTTATATTTAGAGTATATTATGTGTGTAAAATATATACTGCACAAATAACCTATTTGTGTGCAATCGTCGTGAACCGAGATCGTATGTATCTAAAGAATGATTAATCGACTAAGGTGAGAATAGTAGAAGACTAATATATAAAATAAGTTAAGTACTGAAGCTTAAATGGTAAGACTTGGGCAAGAATCTACATGGCCGGATAACCTGGAATTTAATACAAACAAATGTGAGGTGTTCACTATTCAGGGTATTCGATAGCATACTGTATAAGCGGTACGAAATAGTTTATTCATGAACGCAAGGATGTGATGCGCAACATATAGCCATAGTTTTTTTTATCTATATTTTTCCTAAATTCGGGACGAAAATCCATTGCAAGGGGGGAAGTATGTAACACCCCGTATTTTTAAATGACTTTTAAAATAGGATTTATTAGAATTAACTGTGGGTTAAATTGAAAATTAATCCGGATTTAAATATTACTCGAGAGTAAAGTAATATGTGATTTAAGTTGAATATTACTTAGTGACTAGAGGTAATATATATGATTATAACTTTACATATGATTATGATTTTATAAATTGTCGCGACAGACGAATATGACAATTATGATAATTAAGTCGGGACACACGTGTGAGTCGTACTGGGACCTTTTTTTAGTGAAATGAAAAGTGAAATATTTGTATGTCATCCAAATGGTCATTTTGACTGCACAAAAGTGTCCGTAAGCATTTTAATAGTCAAAAAAGTCTACTTAAGTGTTATATTTGGGTCTCTGAGAATCTTGGGACTAAACAGACACCCCGAAGGGGTATTTTAGTCCTTTTACATGGGAGGTGAATAGTCCCCACGAATTTTTGATGTTTTATATAATTTGGAGAATTGTAAATAATGAGGTTCATTAACCAAACATAGAGGAAGAGACTTAGGGAGAGTGAGAGACTTCTCTGGAGAAAGGAAAAGCCACCTCTAGGAAACCAAGAGTCAAAGTCCATTCTACATCACCACTGCCACCGGAAGTTAGCCGAAAAAGCGACAGGACCACCAGTAGACAAATATCCTCAAACGTTCAGACCTTGAATTTAGAGGCAAGTGTAACACCCCACTCAAAATAATAATTGGTGGCCAGCCCTATACTACATTAAATAAGGAGTTTCGGATGGTCCAGTCTCAACATCAACTGTCGGTACTATATAATATAGGACTAACTACCCGATATAATATAGGCGAGATGTTAAAATTTAAATACAATATGCAACATACAACAAACCAACACTATAACACCACTAATAAGAAAAGAAAAACGCATACAAGAACTATGTTAAAAGAAATGCTAGAATCAAATGAAATAAATAAATACAACTGAATATACCACAAGGAGATAAACCCGAATAAGTTGTCGGGTCACAGCTAATACAATAGCTGAAATGGAATAAATGTAAACATATATAAATATCCCTTGGGTACAAACCCGATATACAACATGAATCCTACCTAGAATTTTAAAGAAGTGGGAAGCGCCTACATGATACATCCCGCAACAGTCCGCACCTGTCACGGCTCCCAAGACTCTGGATAGAAGGTCATCCGGCATCCATGCGGTAGGACACCTGTAATAGTATATATATATACAGGCTGGAGAGAAAAGTAAAAGGGTCAGAGCGCGAGTGTGAAAAATATTTAGCAAGTGTGTTAACCGTGCATAATAAATATCGGTGCACTTATCTCATAATTAAAGTGGAATCGCACTCTCGTGGAACCCCAACTCACCTCTCATCTAAAGGCGCGCACCTATTCGCATCTTCAAATTTTAGTTAAATTACCCCCATTTATTAGGAAAACCTAACTTAACATAGGCTTAGATTATACCCACGCGATTTGTCTTTCTATCATAACCCAAGAACCCACTCTTTCTAAATACGCTTAATTATTTTACAAACATATATGCCATATTAGGCTTAATGGATTCCGCTTTATAATTTAACTAATTATAAATCTGAATAAGTTACCCATATGTATTTGGGTAGAAACATATGATTTAATTTCGAATTAACATGCATACAAAATTATTATTGACAAAACTTCTCTCTAATTTCAACGCTGCACTGCGTTTCATGCGTGGGGTGTCTCGCAGAGCGAAATCCAAATAAGGAACCACCCCGTTACACTACTCCATGTCAACGTCAATCCTGGAGATCCATTATGCAACACATAAATATTGACATAACTTCTCTCTAATCTCAACAATTTACTACGTTTCGTGCGTGGGGTGTCTCGCAAAGAAAAATCCAAACAAGGAACCGCCCCGTTACACTACTCCTTGACAATGTCGATCCTAGAGATCCATAATGCCATACATACCATATAATCCTACCCCTACTATTAAATTTTAGACTATAATATGAAAACAACTAAAAATCTCCAATAATATCCTTGGTATGATGTAATCGAAATATTCCTTAAATGCGATACATCAATCCCCATCAATCTAGTACACCATAATCATCCAAGATGTACTCCACAACGATACCATATCCTTATTATCTATAGGATATATAAATATATATATATATAGGCATTTTATTCTAACCATATATATATATATATATATATATATATATATATATATATATACCATCGTCATCCATACCCATGACCAAGAGTACATATCATATCTGATGTACAATGGCCATGCACAAATAATATACCTGGATATATATATATCTCCGATAAAACTGCATCAATGCTATCATCTTCCCAGTGCCCGGCTCACGTAGCAATACTGGGGCCACAATGGTGGGACTAAACGACACCCATCTCGTGGTAAACTCATGCACACGACGTCCCGGGAAGCGGTCATAGCTCCAAACCGGCAATGAGACGAAACATACCCACCACGTCTCATCCCAAAAATATAAAAATGTTAATCACATAATAACACACGGGACGACTATGACCTGGGGAATATCCACACCCTGCTTTTCTAGCCAGGATGCTCACCCTCTATGCGCACAACCTCCCAATGATAGCATGAGCGGGGTATGCTTAACCACATAAGTATATATATCATTCGCATATACAATATATATACATCCATATGATCCAATCATATAATTAAACATTAAACCATCATATACTGTTTAAATATCCATACCACGTATAACCACAACATAAATATATCCATATATTCATATCTATAGAGATATATACACATATATTCACATATCTTTATCTCTATATCTACAAACTAATTCTCATTCATATGTATAAGATATCTATAAACACTCGGCTATAAGTATATAATATCCTTAATATACAAGCCGTCACCACAAACTCATTTAATTTACCTCGATATGCGAATACAATCCCTCACTTGAAACATATTCAATCATTTTTCTATGATGAATAATCTCCCAAAATCATATGTATATAGATACTTATATATATCACATTAAGGTTATCACCCAAAATTTTGTGTAGGCAACCATTACTACACATACCATCTATATCCGAGAGAAAATCAATACCTCCAATACAAATTTTGACTAAAGGTATACACCGAACCAAAAGTCTAAAAACCTCCACTTATTCCACTTTGTTTCAAGTGTTGGAATCCCATGTGATTATTTTCACACAATTATAAATAAACTATCCTAACTAGAATTATACAACCTCATATTCTAGTTGGTAGTACGATCCAATTTTTCCCAAATTTTTCCTAAGGTTCCACTGTTCTCGTGAACCCTTACTCCTATCGCATTACCAATTTTTCCTCAATCTAAACATTTCTAAGGGTTCGTGACCCCTCTCTCTCATTAGTCCCCAATCATAACTTAATAGAATCCTATCACTATAAGGATTTAACCTAAATATCGGCCTATAATTTCCCCAACATACCTTCGCAACTTTCTCTAACTTTCTCTAAGAGTTCTTAACCTCCCATCATATATATACTACTTTTGGTCTATAATTAGGATACTCAACCCCATTGAGGCTTCTCACTATCTCTATAAACACACACAACTTCTATGCACACATATCTTATCCCAAACTATATCGAGAATTCCCATGATCCTAACATGTGAGAAACCCCTAATCAATCTCCATAATTATATCTCTTACATCACAAGAGAAAGCCCCAAACCAACAAACCTATCCCAAAAGGGTTTGAATTCACTAAAGAGAAAAATCCTCAAAATGCTCTAGTTCCGAATCTATTCGGCCCCTCTGAATCGATTAGGTCCAAGGGACCTGAGAGTCTGTAACCCTCCGAATCGATTCGCTAGGGGCGAATCGATTCGGTCCTAAAGACCTGAGGCTTTTGCAACCTGGCGAATCGATTCGGTGGGGCCGAATTGATTCGGCCAGTTTAGAAAGCCACGAAAATGGCTGATTTTCTACAACCCAAAATTTCCAAAATTCGATTTATACCACTTCCAACCCTTAATCTTCAACCCCAACATGTTTTTAGACATCAAAACTCATCCTATATCTAATCTAATCCATTTATATCCTTTAGACCCAATTACAATCTTCAATTTCAAGATTTAAACCAAAATTTAGGTTTTGATATTAATCCCCCAAAAGCTAATTCTTTATCCCACAAACTATGAAATCAAATACACAAATAACTTATTTAGCAAGATTAAACACTTGCCTCGATTTTGTAGAGGTTGGATCATCCTCGATGCCGTGGTTGGGCCGGAAATCCCAAACTTTTCTTCCTCTCTCTCTTCTTTTCTTCTTCTTTTCTTCTTCCTTTCTCTTTCTCTCTTCTCTCAATTGAGAAGGCTTAATCCGTAAGCCTTTAATTCCTTTAAAACAATAAACCCAATTTTAAATGTTAATACACACTTTAAATGACTCGTTTACTCTAATTCGAGTCAAACTGACTTAAAAATATTCCGGAGCCGAAATAAAACCCAATGAGAGTCATTTTGACTATCTCGACCCTTTCGGGATCGATGGTACCCTCAAAATAATCATCCGGAATACTTTAAGACGTCCTCTATTTTTGGGCCTAAATTTCCAAATTTTAAAATTGTCCGATTTAATTAAATTTTATTTTCCCAAAATTTAATTTCTCAGTCTAAAAATCATGGGGTGTTATAGCAAGTGATTAACTACTACAAGTTCTAGAATGTATTTTGTTTATGTTATGTTGTTTAGAAAATTCCGAAAAGTTATATGAATTAGAATGATTTTTGATGAGTCCTTAAACTGAGAATTATGAAGGACAAATCTCTTTTAAATATATGGTTTAAATCACGAAATTTGGGAATCATTTGGTGAAAGAAAACATGGGATTTTTATATTATTTTTGGAGAAATATTAACAGAAGTATTTTCTGGAAATTAGTAGAATTGGCTTGTTTAATCAAAACCTATTGATGTTTTAGGATTTTTTTAATGATTGGAAATTGTTTATATATGTTAACATATCATGTATAATAAATTATGAGGAGTTTGGGAATTTAAAACATAAGATTTGAGGATTGAAAATGATTAAACTCGTAGGTTAGTTTATGTAGAATCGTCAATACCTGTTGGATTGATGGATCGACCCAAGAATGTCGATTGATCGAGCCTTCCTTTCGATCGATCGACCCCTCCTGGATTTTGATAATTGTTTTGTTTTAAGGTTTGATTAATTCCCTTCATGTATAAATATTTTATGGTGACTAATTGAATAAATTGGGACTTAGAGAAGTGCAGTAGGGTATACTTAAGCCCGAAAAATATTATTTTTGTATGGATAGAATGGGGGGCAATTAATGAGAATGAATTAAATTCATTAGGTGGAAAAATATACATATATATTGGGATTTAAATCGAATAAAGGAGGATTTAAGGTTAGGACTAGTAGTAAGAGAGTTATTATTATCGAAATAACCTTAGGCTTGGGTGGGATTAACCCCAGTAGGTGAAATAAAAGGGTAAAGATTGAATTAGGGATTAACGAGAAATAAACCTAAATGAAGATGATTTTAATTCCGAGAAATTAGGATGTTGGGATGACATGGACTTGTAGGGCATGAGTGATTACCTACTGAATTTATATGAGAAATAAATTATTAGCCTTCGAGTGATGAGAGAAACTCGTGAATATAATTTAAGAAGTAAAATCATAATCTGTAAATATGTAGAATATGTGAGATAAAAATACTACATATGGAAATATTTGTATGGGTTGAGCATGTTCCCTATTGTTATTATATATAGGTGGGATGAATACCTACATTATTTATATTTTGTGTATTATATACCAACGCTTCTTACTATCGAGGTGGAGGTTTTGCATTGTGTACGATCTTATCTCAATTAGAACCATTTGGGGGGATTAAGATTTGTACACCGAGCTTAGGAACTTGGTATGTTCTATCGAGATGAACGATAGTTTCGACGGTTGAATGGGAGCGTAGGTATATGCGTGACCCATTTAACTAGGGAATATGCTTGCCTTCAATATTTATGTTATTAGATTGATGGTTCGTGAAAGACACCGAACCAATTATCCATTTTGAAGTGAGTGATGCACCAAGACATGATAACAGAGTATGCATGCACTGCAACTGTGTCTCGGAGGTGTCATATTAGTGTATATAATAGTGTGATAAATATATATGTTGTGATGTAATCTACTAGGCGACAATTATAGATTAAACTGTATATAATGAAGCAATCTACTGTTTGAAAATTGTAGATTAATATATATGTACTATGAGGTAATCTACTAGGTGAAATTATAGATCAAAATGGATCATGAAATTTGATTTAATTAAGTACGTGAATACTTAATTTTTAAAGTTGTGGAAGCCTGGTTCATTATAAAGAGAAATGAACATATTTAGTTATTGTAACACCCCGCTTAAAATAATAACGGGTGGCCAGCCCTATACTACATTAAATCAGGAGTTTCAGATGGTCCAGTCTCAACATGAACTGTCGGTACTATATAATATAGGACTTACTACCCGATATCATATAAGCGAGATGTTAAATAATTTAAAACATGCAACAACTAACAAACCAACACCATAAAACTACTAATAAATAAGAGAAAAATGCAAGAAGAACTATAAGAAATGAAGTGCTAAAATAAAATGAAATAAATAACTACAACTGAATGTGATACCAAAAAGTAGACCTGAATTAGCTGTCGGGTCAAAGCGAATACAATAACTGAATTGGAATAAATATAAACATGTATATAAATATCCCTTGGGTACAAACACGATATACAATGAATCCTACCCAGATTTTTAAAAGTAGGAAGCCACAACCAACAAAGTCCCGCAACTGTCCACACCTGTCACGGCTCCCAAGACTCTGGATAGAAGGTCATCCGGCATCCATGTGGGAGGACACCTGTAGTAATATATATATATACAAGCAGGAGAGAAAAGTAAACGGGTCAGATCCAGAGTTGTGAAAGTATTTAGCAAGTGTGTTAACCGTGCATAATAAATATCGGTGCACTATTTCATAATTAAAGTGGAATCGCACTCTCGTGGAATCCCAACTCACCTCTCATCTAAAGGCGCGCACCTATTCGCGTCTTCAATTTTATTAGTTAAATAACCCCAATTTATTAGGACAACCTAACATATCATAGGCCTAGCCTATACCCACGAGATCTACCTTCCTATCATAACCCAAGAATCCACCCCTTTTATAACCACAGATAAGTATTTATTTTCAATCATATGTGCCTTATTAGACTTAGTGGATTTCGGTTTATACTTGAACCATTTATAATTTAAAAAGTTACCCAATATGCATTTGGGTTGAAACATATGATTTAAATTTCTAATTAATAAGCATGAAAAATTATTATTGACACAACTTCCCTCCAATTTCAACGATGCGCTGCGTTTCGTGCGTGGAGTGCCTCGCAAAGCAAAATCCAAACAAGGAACCACCCCGTTACACTACTCCATGTCAACGTCGATCCGGGAGATCCATTATGCCACACATAAATATCGACAGAACTTCTCTCTATTCTTAACAATGTACTATATTTCATGCGTGGGGTGTCTCGTAAAATGAAATCCAAACAAGGAACCACCCCGTTACACTACTCTTCGACAATGTCGATCATAGAGGTCCATAATGCCATACATACAATAATTGGCAGAACTTTTCTCCAATATCAACATTGTACTGCGTTTCATGCGTGGGGTGTCTCACAAAGCGAAACCCAAACAAGGAACCACCCCGTTACACTACTCTTTGACAATGTCGATCATAGAGGTCCATAATGCCATATACTACTACTATTAAACTTTTATACTACAATATGAAAACATCTACAATCTCCAATAATTTCCTTGGGATGATGTAACCGAAATATTCCATAAACGCGATACATCAATCCCCCAATCATCTAGTACATCATAATCATCCAAGATGTACTCCATAAGATTCCACATCCTTTTATCTACACGATATATATAAATATATATATAGGTATTTATTTCTAACCGTATATATATATACCATCATCAATCCAATAGCCAAGTGTACATACTACATATGATGTACAAGGCCATGCACATAATATACCCGGCTATATATATCGCCGATAAACTGCATCAATGCTATCATCTTCCCAGTGCCCGGCTTACGTAGCAATACTGGGGTCACCATGGTTGGACAAAACGACACCCATCTCGTGGAAAACTCACGCACACGATGTCCCGAGAAGCGGTCATAGCTCCAAACCGGCAATAAGACGAAACATACCCACCACGACTCATCCCAAAATATAAAAATGTAAATCACATAATAACACACGGGACGACTATGACCTGGGGAATATCCACACCCTGCTTTTCTAGCCAGGATGCTCACCCTCTACGTGCGCAACTTCCCAATGATAGCATGAGCGGGGTATGCTTAACCAAATAAGTATATATATCATTCACATGCACAATATATATACATCCATATGATCCAATCATATGACCAAATAGTAAACCATCATATACGGTTTAAGTATCCATACCACATATGTCCACAACATAAATATATCCATATATTTATATGCATACAGATATATATATATATATATATATATATATATATATATATATATATATATATATATATATATATATATATATATATATATATGTACATATATATATATATATACACATATATTAACATATCCATATATCTATATATATAAACTAGTTCTCGTTTATATGTATAAGATATATAAACCCGGCTATAAGTATACATAAATCCTCAATATACAAGCTGTCACCACAAACTCATATCATTTACCTTGATATGTGAATACAATCCCTCACTTGAAGCATATTCAATCATTTTTCCTATGATGAATAGTCTCCCAAAATCATCTGTATTTATATATCCATATATATTCAACCTTAGGGTTATCACCCAAAATTTTATGTAGGAACCCATCACTACACATTTCATCCATATTCGAAAGTACATAATTACCTTTAGTACTATTTAACCATAGGCACATATATGACTTAATAGTCTAAAACCTCAAATTATTCCAACCTCATTTCAAGTATTGGAATCTCAATGGTCATATCCCCACAATTACGTGTAAACTATCCTAACTAGAATTTACGCTACCGCTTATTCTAGTCGATAGTACGATCCCAAACGTTCCCAATTTCACCTATGGTTCAAATAAATCTCAGGAACCCTTACTCCTACTGCGTTATCAATTGTTCCTTAGTTTAAACATTTCTAAGGATATGAGACCCCTCACTCTTTAAGAGTATGCAACCACTCTCTTCCATTTGGCCCCAAATTGTATCTTAATAATATCCTATCCTTATAAGGATTTGACATAAATGTCGGCCTAGAAATTTCACAACATACATGGATATATTCTTCTCTAATTATTCCAAGAAGTCCTCACTATCATATACTAAGTGAAAGACCCCCTATAAGTCTCCAAAGTATCTCTTAATTCATAAGAGAAAACCTCAAATTAATAAACCCAACCAAAAAGGGTAGAAATCATCCTAGAAAAACCTCATAAAACAACTCATTAAGGAGGCCCCTAAGAATAAACTCCAAAAGAAAAGGGAAAGAAAGAAATCCAAATTTTCGGCTAAGAACGGGGGACCGGTCGACGGGTCCCAGACCCCCGGTCGACCGCGGGTCCAAATTTTGCCTACATAGAAATGCGGTAGGCTTTTCCCTTTAGGCGTGGTCGACCGGTCCCCAGACCGCGGTCCACCGACCATACCAGATGCCTTGGCCGATTTCCATTTTTCAACCAAAACCCTGAACCCTCAAACACCCAAATATCATCACCAAATCCCCAAATCTTTAACCCAATAATATTCTTAGTATGTAAACTCATCCTAAATTTCATCCCAATAATTTATTTGTCATCAAACCCATGTATACACATTGATTTCAAGATTTAAACCCAAAATTATAGGTTTTGACATTAATACCCAAAAATCCATTTCTTTAACCCAAAAATTATGATATTAAATACACAAATAGCTATTTATCAAGATTAAACACTTGCCTCATATTTTTGGAGGTTGGATCGTCCTCGATGTCCCGGTTTTGGGCCGGAATCACCAAGCTTTCTTCCTCTCTCTCTTCTTTTCTTCTTCTTTCTCTTCTTCCTTTCTCTTTTTAGGGCTTTTCTCTCTTTCTCTAATTGAGAAATGGCTTCATCCGTAAGCCTCCAAGTCCTTTAAAACATAAACCCAATTTTAAATGTTAATACACAATTTAAATGATTCGTTTACTCTAATTCTAGCCAAACATACTTAAAAATATTTCGGAGCCGAAAAAAAACCCAATGACAGTCATTTTGACTATCTCGACCCTTCTGGTATCAATGGTACACTCAAAATCATCATCCGGAATACTTTAAGACGTCCCCTATTTTTGGGCCTAAATTCCCAAATTTTGAAATTCTCCAATTTAATTAAATTTTATTTTCCCAAAAATTTAATTTCTCAATCTCCAAAATCGTGGGGTTTTACAATCTTCCCCCCTACAAATATTTCGCACGTGAAATTTAAGATACACCTAGGACCTCAATCTCATCTAGTCCTTACATTAACCCTTAGGATCATTATACGGATCCTTACTAGTTCTCAAGTCGAACCATATAGATTTTTAAAACGAATAACTACCCCGGGGCGCCCATACACCCCGTACCCGAGCTCTACTCGTAGAATTTTAATGAGGATCCATTAGCCTCAAATCATAACATAACCCTCGGCATTATTATCTAAAACAACATACTAAATATATAAAAGTTTGAAAATTCCCAATGGTTGATCTCTCCTCAATTCGTGATACTAGCTACCTTCGTGCGGGGGAGGTCTAGCAAGCGAAATCCAAACAAGGAACCCTCCCAATACACTACTGTGTAGCTATGTCGGGGATTGAGGTTAGTTGAACCAAGGCTAAAGTCTTATAAAAAAAATCATATATTAAGTACTGCCCGAGGGCCTATACAACAATACAATATAATTTATATTCCGCGTCTTTTGACACGCCAAACAAACACCTTATGTTTAAAACACAAGGCCTCAACACATCCAACACTTATAACCACTACCTAGTTCTCAAAACTAGGACAACTATGAGCTAAATTATCTGTTCAACATACACCTACTAGACTTGAACTTCTCAAGTATAAAAATTCTTCTACATCATATCAACACCTTTCCACAAACTAAGTCATTCCCTCAATGAACCAATAACCTTTACAATTTACATTCCCCCAAAATCAATAGAGCCACTCTCTACTAGCTCCTTATAGGAAATTTTACTATTCCAGAAGATATCGCATAAAGGCAACACTTGCCCACTCCTTCTCAAGGCCTAATTCTCCTCAAAGAATCCTTCCTAACCATCTAGAAGGAAAAAATGCGATTGCGACTATCAGAAACTCCCTCAGTCCTACTCACAAACCTGAGTCTCCAATTTCTTACTTCCTCTTCCTAAAAGACAATACTTGCGATATTGGGACAACTCCACACCTGCTCACATCGGTAAGAGTCACCAACACCAAGTTTCCTAATGAAGGTTAACGGGTTTCTCAACCTAAACTTCCCAAGGACTACACTAACCTCTCCTTAGATTTTCCTTTCTTAATCAACTGCCGATAAATCACCTGACACCACTACTAGAAATCTCCACAATATCTCCACCAGAATCGGGGAAAACAAATACTCCCGATTAAAGCATACCCAAAATATGCTATGGGTATTGTACTTCTAATCCTATCCTTTCCTAGACGACAAAAATTTAGGCAAAGTCTGAAACGAAACAAGAGCAACCGTTATCAAAACGTCAATCAAGTGAATGTACTTCACAAAAGAAAACAACGCAGTGAACACAACAGTCCTAACTGTAGGGCTTTATGTCAAGAACGTTAACGGAAGAATGCAGAAAACTCGCACAGATCCTAAGGACTCTAGAGCCTGATGCTATGATAACATCTGTAACACCCCGCTTAAAATAATAACGGGTGGCCAGCCCTATACGACATTAAATCAGGAGTTTCAGATGGTCCAGTCTCAACATCAACTGTCGGTACTATATAATATAGGACTAACTACCCGATATCATATAAGCGAGATGTTAAATAATTTAAAACATGCAACAACTAACAAACCAACACCATAAAACTACTAATAAATAAGAGAAAGATGCAAGAAGAACTATAAGAAATGAAATGCTAGAATAAAATGAAATAAATAACTACAACTGAATGTGATACCAAAAAGTATATCCGAATAAGCTGTCGGGTCACAGCGAATACAATAACTGAATTGGAATAAATATAAAAATGTATATAAATATCCCTTGGGTACAAACCCGATATATAATGAATCCTACCTAGATTTTTAAAAGTAGGAAGCGACAACCATCAAAGTCCCACAATAGTCCGCACCTGTCACGGCTCTCAAGACTCTGGATAGAAGGTCATCCGGCATCCATGCGGGAGGACACCTGTAGTAATATATATATATACAAGCAGGAGAGAAAGTAAACGGGTCAGAGCCCGAGTTGTGAAAATATTTAGCAAGTGTGTTAACCGTGCATAATAAATATCGGTGCACTATTTCATAATTAAAGTGGAATCGAACTCTCGTGGAATCCCAACTCACCTCTCATCTAAAGGCGCGCACCTATTCGCGTCTTCAATTTTATTAGTTAAATTACCCCAATTTATTAGGACAACCAGACTTATCATAGGCCTAGCCTATACCCACAAGATCTACCTTCCTATCATAACCCAAGAATCCACCCCTTTTATAACCAAAGATAAGTATTTATTTTCAATCATATGTGCCTTATTAGGATTAGTGCATTCCGGTTTATATTTGAACCATTTATAATTTAAAAAGTTACCCAATATGCATTTGGGTTGAAACATATGATTTAAATTTCTAATTAATAAGCATGAAAAATTATTATTGACACAACTTCCCTCCAATTTCAACGATGCGCTGCGTTTCGTGCGTGGGGTGTCTCGCAAAGCGAAATCCAAAAAAGGAACCACCCCGTTACACTACTCCATGTCAACGTCGATCCTGGAGATCCATTATGCCACACATAAATATCGACAGAACTTCTCTCTATTCTCAATAATGTATTACATTTCATGCGTGGGGTGTCTCGTAAAACTAAATCCAAACAAGGAACCACCCCGTTACACTACTCTTTGACAATGTCGATCATAGAGGTCCATAATGCCATACAAACCATAATTGGTAGAACTTTTCTCCAATCTCAACACTATACTGCGTTTCATGCGTGGGGTGTCTCGCAAAGCGAAATCCAAACAAGGAACCACCCCGTTACACTACTCTTTGACAATGTCGATCATAGAGGTCCATAATGCCATATACTACTACTATTAAACTTTTAGACTACAATATGAAAACATCTACAATCTTCAATAATTTCCTTGGGATGACGTAACCGAAATATTCCTTAAACGTGATACATCGATCCCCCAATCATCTAGTACATCATAATCATCCAAGATGTACTCCATAAAAGTCCATATCCTTTTATCTACAGGATATATATAAATATATATATAGGTATTTATTTCTAACCGTATATATATATATATATATACCATCATCAATCCAATAGCCAAGTGTACATACTACATATGATGTACAAGGCCATGCACATAATATACCCGCTATATATATCGCCGATAAACTGCATCAATGCTATCATCTTCCCAGTGCCCGGCTCACGTAGAAATACTGGGTCCACCATGGTGGGACTAAACGACGCCCATCTCGTGGTAAACTCACGCACGCGACGTCCCGAGAAGCGGTCATAGCTCCAAACCGGCAATGAGATGAAACATACCCACCACGTCTCATCCCAAAATATAAAAATGTAAATCACATAATAACACATGGGACGACTATGACCTAGGGAATATCCACACCCTGCTTTTCTAGCCAGGATGCTCACCCTCTACATGCGCAACTTCCCAATGATAGCATGAGCGGGGTATGCTTAACCAAATAAGTATATATATCATTCACATGCACAATATATATACATCCATATGATCCAATCATATGACCAAATAGTAAACCATCATATACGGTTTAAGTATCCATACCACATATGTCCACAACATAAATATATCCATATATTTATATGCATACAAATATATATATATATATATATATATATATATATATATATATACACACACATATATTCACATATCCATATATCTATATATATAAACTAGTTCTCATTCATATGTATAAGATATATAAACCCGGCTATAAGTATACATAAATCCTCAATATACAAGTCGTCACCACAAACTCATATCATTTACCTTGATATGTGAATACAATCCCTCACTTGAAACATATTCAATCATTTTTCCTATGATGAATAGTCTCCCAAAATCATCTGTATTTATATATCCATATATATTCAACCTTAGGGTTTTCACCCAAAATTTTATGTAGGAACCCATCACTACACATTTCATCCATATTCGAAAGTACATAATGTGACACACCGACTAATTAAATACCGGGTAGCTACTCCTTTATTAAATCAATTCAAAATGCCAAGTTGGTTCAGTTAATAGCATCACTGTCGAAAACATTTTAATGATTACTAACCACCTAGTATTTAAAAAGTAAGTTGTCAAATTTTAAATTAAATCTGATTAACATGCAATAAAAGAAGTTTGAAAGGATAACATAACCATTCACCATAAAGAAGCAATATAATAGCCAACAAATAATAATAAGTCTGGAGGAAATACTCCTCACAACAATCCCACAACTGAAATAATAAAACAAGTCTTAATCCTGAATTAATTACAAACCAAAAGTCTGAATAACTGAAAGAAATGAAATGTCTCTAAAAGAAATGGGCGACATGCCCTACAACTGATGAAATCTGAATATAGAGTCAAGGCAAATTAAGCATCTACTAGCAAGGCCCTGTAACTTCCACAATAGCTACAGCTCGTCACCTGACTGGAAATACTATGCATGGTGTCCTTGTGGCTGGGAACCTAAAATGGTTTTTACAAAAAGATAGATTTGAAAGCAAACGGGTCAGAGCCCGAATGTGGAGAGTATTTTAAAAACAGCAAGTGCTTTAATAACATTAAAACAATGAATGCAAAGTACATGTTAGGACGTGCTCTCACGTGAAATACTCACCTCTCGACTAATTGTGCACTCCTAACGTACCGTACCCATTCAAGTGATTCTCATATCTATCTATACCGACATAAGTTCTAACCTTTCCACTCGATTCACAATATGAATTCCCAATATTATCACTTAAACAAATAGCTTTAATTTAACTCGGATTCTCAATTGTTAACATTACAATTCACGGCATGTTATCTCTTTTTAACTTCTCAAGGAGTTACTATAAATTATTCTCACAATTTAAACATAAAAAATTCCTTTTCATTGAACCGTATATTATTCACATCATAAATATACTATACAAGCACCCCAAGGCTAAGATGTGGTGCACACATACTCTGCTATCCATCCCGGTACATCACGTACATAAGGATTACAAATTCTGAATCTCTCAGGAATTGTTAGAATATACACCACACACAAAAATGGAGGCGAACATAATTCAACATATCCATGGTCATGTACATACCTATGCTCCATATTCAGATGACTTAATAACTCACAATTAAGTCATTCCCTTGAACTATGTCCTCTAGGTACCACTCTAAATCCGGGCACACAAGGATTAGATGGCCCTAAGCGAACGTAAACCTCCCGTGATAGCAAGTATGGTAGGTATGTCATACACATAAAAATCATATACATATACTAAGCATGCACACATCTTAGTAATTACCATAATTTATTAGTGGTATACTTCTCATTATTATACCAATACACGTGTCCCCGGTTTATATATACACATCATCCATTATCCTCACGTCGTAATTAGTTATTCGCGTCCTAACCCACAATTACCATTTGGTTCAAATCATTCTTCTATATCTTACTCCCCAATATATCCCGAATATCCCAACTATATAAATTAGTCATCAAGGTAAGGTTATCTCTACTATTAACCAAGGTTACGGGACACTAGAAATCAAACCAAGCCAAAAAGGCCAAACTGTCAACTCGTTAGAAGTCTCGTTCGAACGAGAGTTCGTTCAAACGAAGTGGGCATCTAACGAGATCTCGTTCGAACGAAAGGCATCGAACGAACATCCCCCTCGTTAGAAGGCAAACTGTCAACTCGTTAGAAGCTCGTTCGAACGAGCTCGTTCGAACGACGTGGGCAGGTCTTCTAACGAGGTGACAGTTCGAGCCCAGAAAATTCCTATTACGTTTTTCACCAATTTTATCACCTCAAAACTACTCCAAAAATTATTCCAACAATATTTTAAAGTTCCTCAACATTCCTAAACATTCTTAGATCGTAATCTAGTACATTCATGGGATCAAATCTTCCTATACAACACCTAATTATTAAATCTCCCAAAGTTTTCCCCAAACCTTATGAGTATGAACCCTAGAATTTAAAGTCATCAATATCCATAACTACATCCGTTTTTACATCATGAAAAGTTTTATTTTGTTTAGTATAATCACCCAAAAACATTCTACATGCAATCCCTATATCATAACTTGAATTTCTATTTCCAATTTCATGGGTTTTCATCAAACTCCCAATGTAATGTAATTAATTTAAATTCTAAGCATGGAAGAAACATTCGCTTGAAATGAACGTAATTAAACCACTTGCCTTAATCGTTCTTCATATTGTTGTAGATTGGAGATGGTTGGATTTCTCTCTCTCTCTCTCTGCAGAATTCTCCTGTCTCTCTCTCTCTTTCCACAAGTTCTTCTCACAAGATGACAATGGAGGTAGGGGTTGGTTTTTGCTAAGTTTTAATCTTTCCTTAACTTCACCCGTAGCCCACTACTTAGTTTAGTGTTGATAATGGGTTTGTGGGTTTAATGATAAATCATAATTAAACTCTAATTTTCGTGGGTTTTAATTACCAAAATTCTGAAATTACCAAATTACCCTTTTGGGTTGCCGGTATGGTCCAAAAATGCCCCGGGACCCAAACTAAACCCCCGACTAGTGTTTTCTGACTATTTCGAACCTTCTGGACACGTTGGGGCACTCAAAATGATCATACGGTTGATAAAAATAAAATTCATTTTCTAATTTAAATAATTACATTTCTGACGCGACTGTCACACGCGTCCAAACAAAATTTCCCAAATTGTCGTATTTCTATCTCACGACAAATTCAATATTTTCAATATTCATATATCGCCATATATACACATTATAATCAAATACCAACTCACATCTCGCTAGTATTTTATCCAGATTAATTCTCAATTAATTCACATATAATTAATTAATCCCATAAATAAATATCGATGAAAATGCAGGGTATTACACATAATTACCTTTAGTACTATTTAACCATAGGCACATATATGACTTAATAGTCTAAAACCTCAAATTATTCCAACCTCGTTTCAAGTATTGGAATCTCAATGGTCATATCCCCACAATTACGCGTAAACTATCCTAACTAGAATTTACGCTACCGCTTATTCTAGTCGATAGTACGATCCCAAACGTTCCCAATTTCACCTATGGTTCAAATAAATCTCAGGAACCCTTACTCCTATTGCGTTATCAATTGTTCCTTAGTTTAAACATTTCTAAGGATATGAGACCCCTCACTCTTTAAGAGTATGCAACCACTCTCTTCCATTTGGCCCCAAATTGTATCTTAACAATATCCTATCCTTATAAGGATTTGACATAAATGTCGGCCTAGAAATTTCACAACATACATGGATATATTCTTCTCCAATTATTCCAAGAAGTTCTCACTATCATATACTAAGTGAGAGACCCCCTATAAGTCTCCAAAGTATCTCTTAATTCATAAGAGAAAACCTCAAATTAATAAACCCAACCAAAAAGGGTAGAAATCATCCTAGAAAAACCTCATAAAACAACTCATTAAGGAGGGCCCAGAGAATAAACTCCAAAAGAAAAGGGAAAGAAAGAAATCCAAATTTTGGGCTAAGAACAAGGGACCGGTCGACCGCGGGTGCAAATTTTGCCTACATAGAAATGCAGTAGCCTTTTCCCTTAAGGCGCGGTCGACCGGTCCCCAAACCGCGGTCGACCGGCCATACCAGATGCCTTGGTCGATTTCCATTTTTCAACCAAAACCCTAAACCCTCAAACACCCAAATATCATCACCAAATCCCCAAATCTTTAACCCAATAATATTCTTAGTATGTAAACTCATCCTACATTTCATCCCAACAATTTATTTGTCATCAAACCCATGTATACACATTGATTTCAAGATTTAAACCCAAAATTATATGTTTTGACATTAATACCCAAAAATCCATTTCTTTAACCCACAAATTATGAAATTAAATACACAAATATCTATTTATCAAGATTAAACCCAATTTTAAATGTTAATACACAATTGAAATGACTCGTTTACTCCAATTCGAGCCAAACATACTTAAAAATATTCCGGAGCCGAAATAAAACGCAATGATAGTCATTTTGACTATCTCGACCCTTCCGGGATCAATGGTACACTCAAAATCATCATCCGGAATACTTTAAGACATCCCCTATTTTTGGGCCTAAATTCCCAAAATTTGAAATTCTCCAATTTAATTAAAGTTTATTTTCCCAAAAATTTAATTTCTCAGTCTCCAAAATCGTGGGGTGTTACAGTTATCACAAGTATTATGTGGGAAATACAGGGAACTAATATGGGATAGAATCATAAGTGTGAAATCTTAAATTGGGAGATAATAAGGTATGTTAGGCGTTCACACTAGATGAGAGGTGATAATTCTCAAGCAGGAGCCCGAGAATCTAACATGTACATAATACCTGCTTAATTGCATTTGTTAAGCACTTGTTATTTTTAAAATCTTTTGCAATCGGGCTCTGATCCGTTTCCTTTCATATTCCTTTCTCTATTGTATATTGTCCTTCAAGTGTCCAGTATTTGGGATGCCTATATAGAAGATGGATATCTCGATGGGTTATAGCTGTTATTAGAGAGGCATATTTTATTAGATGCTTCCATTCGATTAATTCACACATTTGTAGTGTATATTCTCATGTATGGCCTGTCGCCCAGGATTTAGTTATTTCATTTCCATTCCAGACTATTGCAATCATTTATGTTCGTACTGTTGATTTTAGTTGTATTTGATAGTAATGAAATATATTTTAACTGGATATTTATTCCAGTCACATTTATTCTACTTATAGTTAGTTATATTATGATGTGATATTACTTATGATTGTTTCATATCGTGGAATAGTTTTAATTAAATTAAAAATGTAAATTTTTTTGACACTAGCTTAATGAATTATCAAGTGACGTAATAAAGAAAAATATTTTTCGGTAGTGATGCTAATAATGAACGAACTGTATACTCAAATTTAATTGGGTATAGGACTGATCACCCGTAATCTAATTAGGCAGGGTGTTACAGCAATGAAAATGGGTTGTAATGAGTCAAAGAAAATGAAGTTGCTGGAGTTGGGTGGAGGTTTTGATAACGGATTCTTGGAGCAAGAAGAAGGATTTCATGGAGCTTGATGGAGCACCCATTGGTGATCATAAAGAACAGCTATCGTGACTCCCCTTAAGGTTACCTATGTAGGTGGGGGAGTCACCCATCTTCTCATTTTCCTCCACCATTTTGAAGACAACCAGGTAGGATTTTCTAGCCTTGAATTACGTTTAGAAAAGTTGTAATATTCAGCATGTTATTCTACTTCTTTTAGACTTAAAATTTGTAAAACATAAGTGATTTTGCATCTATGAGTTAGTTGGTGTTCCTGCTATCATTTTGTGTAAAATTAGGTATTAAAAGTATGATTTAAAATGAGTTTTAAAGGTCTATAAATTTTTAGAACCCTATTCATCACTATTTTATGAAATTAATGTGTTAAAAGTCTCTTTTAAATGAAGAAATGATCTGCACCCTAGAGTGTGGAAGAATTAACTTACGAAATGTATTTGTGCAAAAGTACAGTTAATTCAAAGTGAACATCTCACATCGTCACTCACATGCATTAAAAATCTCACCCTCTTATCAAAGAGTAATGATAAATGTACAACCACCCAAGTCCAAATATAGATAACTTATAAATGTGTCAACGTAATTATAAGTATTCATCTAGCATAATGAATGTACCGAAATTGAATCATTTACATTTCTAGTTAATTCTACCAAACGTACCCAAGTCCCTATCCATAAAGGGACATAATAATATCATGCATACTACATAATATTGGGTCTGTGTTTTATTGTCTACATCATTAGAGTAGGAATTCAACTTATTAATTTCCATTAATTTATATATATATATATATATATATATGTGTGTGTGTGTGTGTGTGTGTGTGTGTGTGACACTAAGGCATCTACTAATAGAGTCTCGTTCGTGCTCTATCAGTAAGCTTAGGTGAATCTCCTGTCTACCATGGACATCATAATACACAAGCAAGTGGGGCGGTACCTATTCAATGACATGACAACACAACCCATACCAAGCAGTTTCACATGGATCAAGTGGCGTTACCACACAGTACCTAAAATATGATCTACATTATGCCTAGCCCACATGTGCCGACGTGTGCTCTGGTCCTAAACGTGTACAATCCCAACCGGTAGGACAGTCCACGTACATAGGCATGTCTCTACAAAATATGCATACATATTGAAATATGTAAACGTAATTACTCTATATTTACCCCTTGGCTTCCCCATAAGGATTTATCCATAAACATACTTAGATAATAACTAACCATCTCATCAATTCTTAAATTCTTTTTTCATATAAAGTACATTTAACCATCCACTTAATTATTTAAGTCTCGGCCCATCGTATGATACTTTAAATCACCTAGTTAATTACCCCATAAATCTCCCTTACTTAGTAATCAACAAATATGTGAATTATCAAATATTCCATATTTATAAAAATGTCATTAACCATTTACTTAATCAAGCCATCTTTTTATTATTACCATCACGTTTCCAATTTTAATAAATTCCACGAATGTCCAAACACAGTCCCACCAAGTCCTATGAAGTTTAAAAATCACCTAAATCCAATGGTGGACCCCGCACTTGAAGCCCCAAAAAGGGAATCGGTTCGGACCAAGGGCTAAGCGGTTCGCCCCTGGGCGAACCAACCCTTCTGCCCATATTTTTGCTAAGTTTGAAAATCCTCTTTTTCTTCCTAATAAGAATTCTAAAGGCTTCCTCCTTAATATAATTTCAGATCCAGGTTTCCGTAACCTTGTTTACCCTCTTGAGATCATTTATTAAAGGATTTAATGTCAAGTTCAAGTACCAAATCTTAGAATTGAAATCACACTTAAAGTTCTTGTATTTTAATCAACGCCAAACCATAAGTTAATTACTTTATGATTTATTTCTCACGAGCGAATTAATCATTTCCACTTGAATCGTATACTTATGAAATTATGAATAAGTATTTATTCTCACTTTATATTTTATTCATTTAAATTCAAACCCCTCAAATTTAATTCATTCCCAAATTTAATCCGAATTTTTTAATTCAATTTCTTCCATAATATTTTATTATGAGAATACAAGGTATTACATTCTTCACCCTAATAACGAAATTTCGTCATCCGAATTCTCTTTGGCATGAAGTTACATTTTAATCCACAACATCATATTAAATTTATAACCAATTAGTCCATACTCATGTCCCATGACATAAAAAAAGTCTCATCCATGCCTATCACAACATTACTGGGGTGCCCATATGTATTCCATGTTACATGCACACACATGCCATTTCCATGTATTAATAACGCACATAAGTCTAACCTCCATCATATATACCATGCATATTCAGAGAGAAAAGTACGTCTCTACATATGTAAAATGTAAAAAATAATTATCTTAGTGTCCAACTTCCCTGAACTCCTGACATACACCAATTTCATGTGTGCGACTTTAGAACACCCCTTAAATTCATGGACCTTTAATTAAATAATATTTTGGGAGTAAATGTATTTATTTTATTTAGAGGAATTAAATTCATGAATTGAGAAATTTTTAACTTCGAGGAATTTATTAATTTTGCGAATTGAGGTTTAATATTTTGGATTATTTTGTGTCGTAGTTTGAGGTCCAGAATTTGGAGAATTTTATAAATTAATTTCGATGGCAATTCGAAGTGCACAGTTCAGTTTGGATGGGTCAAAATAGTTGGAAATGAGTGACCATAAATATATATTGGGCTTCAGGACATTTCTAGACATAATTGAGGTCCAAATTAAGTGTTTGGGAACAAAAATGGGATTTGAGTTTTTAACCCTAATTGTGAAGGGTAAGGCAACTTAAAGTCATTTTAGAAGACTAAAATTGGGTAGAGCTTAAGATAAGAACCCTTAGAAGAAAATTTGGGGATTTGGCGAGATTGCTTCAAGAACAAGAAGAGATCCTTGATTTCAATCCACCATCTTCTTCCAAAGGATTTGATTCTACAAATTAAGGCAAGTGATTTAACTTGCATCAAAATTAATTTCATTTATCTATTCATATCGTAGTGGGTGTGATAAGATGATATGATTTTTGGGTTAGTTTATATCTAAATTAAGTTTTGATGGGTATGATTTAATTGTAGAACAATTTCATGAATTTAAAGAAGTGTATCAAATTACATAAATTAAACTGTCATTTTAGAAAGTATTTTCCAATATTTAGGTTACGAAAAGGGCGATTCTATCCCCATAGCCCTCTAAAAAATTGCATTTTCTAAATTTTGTTATCTGATGCGTTTTCTCCAAAAATAGCTCAAAAATGCCCCGAAATGGTATTTTAAAAATCCCGACAGATTCGTGGGGAAAATTTTAATTTAGGGTTTGAGAGTGTGAAATTCAATCATGGTTTAGTAGAGGATAAATCCAAAGAGATCTAAGGATTAATTCTGGAATTTGTGAACTTTGTATTTTAGTGGGTAAATTTATTTGATAGAAATTTTATAATGAATTGTGGGGATTTAAATGAGGTATTCCGGGTTTTGTTGGAATCTTGAGTTTTATGCAAATTGTGAAAATATTTTTGGGTTCCATTGCTTCAATTTGTCTATGGCGCTATATATGATGAAGGACATTGTTCCTTCAATTCATCAATGGCGGTAGATAGGATTGAAAGAGAAAGAATCTCGGGTAATTCGAACAAAGTTATTTCCATAAACCCTTTTTCCAAATTTCAATTCCTACCCCTCGTTGGTTAAATGCTTAAAGTGAGAAATTTGTAAAGATGGATTAATGAGGATGCTAAGCTCATTGAAAGGAATCGAATAATGAATTGGGAATTTTGAATTTCGATCCAATAGAGAGAGTCCGAGTATAATTGGTAGACTGACACCTAGATAATGAAATCAATTAGTATATGATTAATTGAAATTTAAGTCGAACCATAGGCTTGTATGTTTTAGGCTTGTGTATGGAACTAGTACATCGGCAGCTTGGATTCAATATATATATATATATATATATATATATATATATATATATATATATATATATATATATATATATATATATATATATATTTGTGTGAATAATATTTATAGAATGCATACCAATATTAATGCTATCTTAGGAGGTTGCACGATGTTGGTGAGTCCCCTGACTATCGAATGCAGGGTGAGTATAATCCCCAGGTCATAACATCTGTTATTAGGGATTAGCCCTAATGGTATGGAACGGGCACTTTTGAGGGAAACTATGGCTTCCTCCTATGCGGGTGTGATAGTATTTATATTCGACGTGTGTGTGAATGTTGAGATATAATTATATGTATATATGATGCAAATTCATGTATGGGAAAATACATGGTGTGAAATGTATAAATTATATAAGTGGTAAGATTTTTATATGGTATCAAATGGGAATTGATTTAAATAAGTTAGTGTGAATAATAACTTATAACTCATATACATGATATAAATCGTATAAGCAATATACCTCGTGAAAATGTTATGTGTCTTTAAATGAGAAATGACTTAAATAAGGTATTGAGATTACCAACTTATAAAGTATACTAAACCCACTAGGGATAGAGTAGTGATAAATCGTGGGATATATGTGACAAGACTAGTTACGGGGCGGATAGTTAGATGGGTAATATAGAAGGACGTTAAGTGTGCACATTAGTTGAGGGGTGAGGTGTGCAGCACTAACTTAAATATGAATAGCATTCATGCATTTTAATTTCAAACATTTAAATTCACTTGTTAAATATTTTCAAATGTTTGGGGTTCTAACCCTTGCTGTAAAATATTTTCAAAACATTTTAGATGTCTAGTCACAGGGACGCGATAATTGTTCTATTCGAAGGTTATGAAGCTACGTCTTATGTAGATGTTACAGGACTTTGACTTAGCCACTTTAGCCATTGCATTCCTAAAGTAGGATGCAGTCAGTATTTTTTTGGGGAATGTCTCCGTAGTTATTACTTTTTTTTTAGCCAAATGATGTATTCAGCTTATTCCTCTTGTGCCGTAGTTTTGTTATTTGATTTGTAGCCACTGGTTATCTCGGCAAGGATTATATTTATTCATGTCTAGTGTTGTTCATTTCAGTGTTTGTGTGAATGGTTAATTATATATTATTTCGCTCGTTGTTGGGATGTTTAATAAAATGATAAAATTTGGCACTTTGTCTTTTGAATACTGAGTGGTTAGTAAGTTTTAAAAAGTTTACGACAATGATGCTAAGAATGAACCAGATGAGATTCCCGTTTTGTTTGATATAGGATTGATCATTCGGTTTTTTGTTAGGCGAGGTGTCACAGATGGTATCAGAACATCAGGTTCTATTGTCATTTGGATATGTGTGTCTTTTCATGTTTCAGCGTAGCATTCTTTGATATAGAGCCTTATTATAGGATAGTTGTATTCCTTTACATATGCGACTTACGTTCTCCTACTATAATGTTTAGTTGATGTGATTCATATACGGTTCGGTTGAGCATGGTAGATCGGACATTTTAGAATGATAATCCTGGGGCGTGTAGAAGGATTCACAAGAGGGAGGACTCAGTAAGAACCACAGAGTATTCAGTAAACAGTGACGCGATAGGAGTCACCATGATAATTATTCGAATAATTGAATTTGGAGTAACCGCTGGGGAGTAGTAGTTTTCCCAAGAACCATCGTGAAGGACGATGGGGGAAAGTTAAAACCCCAAGTGTAGATGACAAGGGGTAAGGGTCGAAGAATATTTTATTTTTGAAGAACAATTCACTAGAATGCGAGGGTGGTGAGAAAGAGGGATTTACCAGTGGGTAGAGAACATCCAATTGGGATCACATGTGGGGGAGTGTAGTAGTGCTCAAGTCAAAATTTCTAGCAAAGATGTTTTCTCTTAGAAGTAGAATGGGGTGATGGGAGCCAGTCACCACATTTATTGAAAGGTACCGTGAATAACAAGGGGTTTGGTGTGCAGAGTATTACTAATATCCTCACTAGAGGTTAAATTGAGAAATAAGGGAAACTTCAGTCATTTTCCAAAAGGGCCGAGAAATGGCCGGAAGTGAAGGAAAGTTGACAAAATTAAAAAACTTCATAACCGATGAGAGGGATACGAAGAACAAAAAGGGTTTGGAAGTTGACAAAAGATCCGTTGGTAGGAAATACAAGCGGGGATATGAGATATAACTAAAATGACTTGTGTCGTTGTCGTCAAAGTTGTACAATTATAATTAGTATCAATGATCTCGAGAGAAGGGAGCTAAGGGATTTGGAGAATCTATCAGAAGACTAAGATTGAATTTTTTATGCTTGTGAGGCATCAAGGGAATGTATAACCAGTAGAGGACCCATATTAATGATCGAGATCAATGAAATCTCTATTGAGTGACAGTGAGTTTAGTTAGGGCCATCAAGGCCAACTACCAGTCTATTGGATCAGCATATCCAAAGGGATAATTAGGGTAACATCAGGGTCAAGACTATAACTTCTATAAGAAGAACAACCCCGACAGGATCGGTGGGGCCAGAGAAAGGGGGATGACACAGAGAGACGTTATATGTGTAAAAGAGTGGAAACACACTGATGGAGCTTGTCTGCAAAAAATTAGGGAACAGGAGCTAGATGCCTAGTAGGGGCACGTTGGGGAAGTTTTTGGTTTGGTTAGGATGTGGGTGTTATGTCTAATAACCGTTGAGCCGACAGTGGTATGAGTACCTGAAACTACAAGTTTTATTTCGAGATGATTGGGGTATGTTTTATGTGATGCAAGCGGGTCACGGTAATGTATTCGCACTAGATTCGCGTGAGAAATGGATTTATTAGAATTATCAATAATATCACTAGTATGTGTATTCTTACCACGGATTAGCGAGGTACTCTTTGGTTCCACCAAAAAGGAATGGGTGGGTACATTGAGATGATGTATTTCTTGATAACTAGCTCCTTTTAGAGGTGATACTTAAGGTATTGTTTTATCTTGGGTACGGACAGGTTCGTAATGGTGGGAGATCATAGCAAGGCTATCATGTTTGTTGTTTCATGCTAAAATATCTTGTGAATTACACTTCAAAGGGTACAGTTGTCAAGTTATATTGGATCTCGGTGTGTGAGGACTCTTTCTGGTGATATTAAAGGTATGTTGGGTTGCCGTGGAGCGGAGAGATTTAGCTAGTCAAAATATTTAGTTCTGAGAGCTTAGCGATAGTATGAACACAGTAGTATATGAGCCTTTTAGAGACGCGAGAGTCCATGATAGACTTATGAGTATAGGGGCAAGGTTTGAGAGTCCCGGGGATACGCTTTGGAATCTTTGGAAATCATGGACCGACAATGTTGAGGAATAGTTCATTAGGAAAAGTAATTTTGAGCTTTGCTGGTAAGTGTTATACGCGTAAGCCTTAATAAAATGTGAAAAGTGTGAAAACGCCCTTAGATTCTAGGACATCAGATTTAATGATAATAACTGAATGTGTGGAGAAAATACTTTGAGCAGGGAGTCACTAAGAGATAGGGCTAGTGAATCCGAAAAGTGTTTCAAACAAAACACTACAATGCTTTGCACCATAAGTTCATAGGGGAGGTAATATCCAGAAGAATTTGATAGTGATGAGTAAATCCATCGAAAATATTTGGAGGATATAGCCATGCCGAGAATGCGGGGGCTGAAATGGAGACAAATATTGTTATGTAAGTGATGATCCAAAGTTTGTGCAATTATGCACAAGATATTGGGTGTATGGGCACCCTAGGAGGATCCAGAGCCTCTATTGTGCAGATACTTATTAGATTCGGAGAGAAGACGCAAAGGCAATGATTTTGGGTATATTCCAAAGGAATAAGAATAAGTGTCCCCCCTAATTTTGGAATGTTTGAGCATGGATGTAGATTCGGAAATGACATTGAATGCATCACAACTTATGGTTTATTACCACAAAGATGCGCAAGTGAGATGGATATTAGTGGATGTATTGGCTAAAATATCCATAGTGTGTATATTTGAGTACCATGGGATGGAGGGTTATTTGGTGTTAACCACAAGAGAGTAGAAGGTACACAAACACGAAGGTTGTGTTATACAATAGATGCCTACTTTTGAGAATTATAGGAGTAGTGTGGATGTTTTCCATGTTTCAATTGCATAGATATAGTTTGGGGCTATAGTGGATAGTTATTGTAAGATTAAATACTTACGATATTGGGGTATGAATTATCATTTCTAGGTTCCAACTAAGATAGGGTCTAGCGCATATATACGGTTATGTATGTTAAATGTGTTTCATATTAATGTACAATCTGTTAATTGAAATCCCGTGGAGTAGGGACATTTCTGATGTGATTCAGAGTGGTTGGACTTATTGTCGAGCGGGGAGATATAGCAGAGGTTATATTTCCACGCAAGGAAACAATTGGTAGTAAAGGCACAATGGTGTATGCTTTATTTTCTAATATAAGAGTGGGTATGTATACTTTGATGTCGAGAGGAGGGTATTTGGAATGTTATAACTGTGGGATTGAAGTTATATTACGGATTAAGTGCTAGTAAATGTCGGGTTTCATTTCGTGTGATTAAGCACGGGTATAGGGTGTATGGGCGCTCTGGTTATGTACATTCACTTAATAAATTTGTGTAACAATGTTAAGGGTAAGGGATTGCAAACTAGTTGAGACTCGGAGTACGAGGCTCATTTGAATTTCGAGGATGAAATTCCGTTTTAGTGGGAGTATGTAACACCCCGTAAATTCAAGGAACTTTAATTAAAAAATATTTGTGGGGAAACGGAATTTATTTTATTTAGAGAAATTAAATTCATGAATTGAGAAATTTTTAAATTTGAGGAATTTTATTCATTTGGCGAGTTGAGGTTTAATATTTTGGATTATTTTATGTCGCATTTTGGGGTCAAGAATTTGGAGAACGTTATAAATTAACTCAAATGGCAATTCAGAATGCACGGTCCAGTCTGGATGGGTCAAAATAGTTGGAAATGGGTGGCCATAAATATATATTGGGCTTTAGGACATTTCTAGACATAATTAAACTCCAAATTAAGAGTTTGGGACTTTTTAGGAGGCCCATAGATCCATAAATGGGATTTGAGTTTTTAACCCTAATGGTGAAAGAGTAAGGAAACTTAAAGTCATTTTAGAAGACTAAAATTGGGGAGAGTTTAAGAGGAGAACCCTTAGAAGAATATTTGGCAATTTTGGGAATTTCTTCAAGAACAAAAGGAGATCCTTGATTTCAATCCAACATCTTCATCCAAAGGCTTTGATTCTAAAAATTGAGGTAAATGGGTTAACTTGCATCTAAATTAATTGCATTTATCTATTCATATCATAGTGGGTGTGATGATATGACTTGATATGATTTTTGGGTTAGTTGATATCTAAATTGGGTTTTGATGGGTATGATTGAATTGTAGAACAATTTCTTAAATTTGGAGAAGTGTATGAAAATGGGTAAATTAAACCGTCATTTTAGAAACTGTTTTCTGACGTTTAGGTTACAAAAATGGAGATTCTGTTCGCCTGTTCGTGTAAAAAATCGCATTTTCTAAATTTTGTTCTCTCATGTGGTTTCTCCAAAAACGACTCCGAAATGCCCGAAAATGGCATTTTTAAAATCTGGGGAGATTCGTGATGCAAATTTTAATTTAGTGTTTGAGATTGTGAAATTTAATCACGAATTAGTAGAGGATAAACTCAAATAGATCTAAGGTTGAATTCATGAATTTGTGAACCTTGTATTTTAGTGGGTAGATTTATTTGATATATCTTTTATGATGAATTGTGGGGATTTAAATGGGGAATTTAGGGTTTTATTGGAATCATGAGTTTTATACAGATTGTGAAAATATTTTTGGGTTCCATTCCTTCAATTCGTCAATGGAGCTAGATATGATGAATGGAGTTGTTCCATCAATTCATCAATGCTGGTGGATATCAATGAAAGAGAATGAATCCCGGGTAATTCGAACAACGTTATTTCCACAAACCCTTTTTCCAGATTTAAATTCCCACCCCTCGTTGGTTAAATGATTAAAGTGAGAAATTTGTAAAGATGGATTAATGAGGATGCCAAGCTCACTGAAAGAAATCGAATAATGAATTGCGAATTTTGAATTTCGGGCCAAGAGAGAGAGTCCCGGTATTATTGGTAGGGTGACACCAAGATAATGAAATCAATTAGTATATGATTAATTGAAAGTTAAGTCGGACCATAGACTTGTATGTTTTAGGCTTGTGTATGGAACTAGTACACCGGTAGCCTGGATTCAGTGTGTGTGTGTGTGTGTGTGTATATATATATATACGGTGATGTGTAGTACATATATATAATATGATTTATAAATATTTTTGTGAATAATATTTGTAGAAAACATACCGGTATTAATGCTATCTTAGGAGGTTGCACGATGTGGGTGAGTCCCTTAACTAGCCAATGCAAGGTGATTCTAATCTCCTGGTTATAACAACTATTATTAGGGGTGAGTGGTTATGGTATGACATGGGCACTTCCGGGGGAAACTATGGCCGTCTCCTACGCGGGAGTGATAGCATTTATATCCGATTAATGTGAATGTTGAGATATAGTTATACGTATATATGGTGCAGATTTATATACGAAAAATACAGGGTGTGAAATGAATAAATGATATAACTAGTGAGATTATTATATGGCATCAAATTGGAATTGATTTAAATAAGTTAGTGTGAATAATAACTTATAGCTCATTAAGGTGTTGTGAATCTTGTAAGTGGTATAACTCGTGAGAATGTTATATGGCGTTAAATAAGAAATGACTTAAATAAGTTAATGAGATTAACAACTTATAAAGTATACTAAACCCACTAGGGATATAGTAGTGGGAAATCGTGGGATATATGTGACAAGACTAGATACGGGGCAGATAGATAGATGGTTAATATAAAAGGATGTTATGTGTGCACATTAGTTAAGGGGTGAGGGGTTCCATAAGAGAGTGTGCGCTACTAATTTAAATATGAAGAGCATTCACGCATTTTAATTTCCTGCATTTAAATTCACTTACTAAATATTTTCAAATGTTTTGGGTTCTAACGCTTGCTATAAAACATTTTCAAAATATTTTAGGTGTCTCGCCATAGGGATGCTATAATTGTTATATTAAATGGTTACACAACTACGGCTTATGTGGATGTTGCAGGACTTCGACTTAGCCAGTTCACCCATTGCATTCCTAGAGTATGGTGAACTCAGTATTTCCTTTGGGCATGTCACCCTGGTTATTACTTTTGTTTCAGTAAGATGATGTATTCAGTTTATTCATCTTGTTGTTTGTTTTTGTTATTTGATTTGTTTCCAATGGTTTTCTCGACAAGGATTATATTTATTCCTCCCTAGTATTGTTCATTTTAGTGTTTGTGCGAATGGTTAACTATATATTATTTTGCTTACTATTGGGATGTTTAATAATAAGATAAAATTTGACACCATGTCTTTTGAATACTAGGTGGTTATTAAGTTATAAAAAGTGTGAACGCGGCAGTTGGAGAATCCCCGGGTTTGAAATAATAATCTCACAAATTAAAATAGTAATTAATTTCCCTTTTAAATAGATGCGGAAGCGTTGAGATGGTTTTGACAAAATAAACAAGGTCGGGTTTTAATATCTTTAAAAAGAATTAAAACAAATAAACATTAATTCAAGTCCTAGAAATTTGCCTAAGTCATGATTAACAATTATATCCAAAATTAGGGGAAACCAAATTAATGCAAGAGACTTGAATAAACCAATTTTACCCAATATTTAATTTAAGTCCCAAATTAAATGAGTGTGATAATTAAACCCAAATTTATCTTGAATTAAACCTAAAGCATGCGTTCTAAATGATGAGCAAGATAAAATAAACAAAGTCATACAACACCACGATGTACGAGGAAAAGCCCACTAACGGGAAAAAACCTCGGGACGGCCCTAGCCTCAAATCCACTAAAAATGGTATTACAAAATACAAGACAAAAGACTTACTTCCTAAACTCGAACCCTCTCAAGTCGTGATGCTCCTTCTTGTATCAACCTCCAATTAGCGGATAACCAACGGAGCTCCACCGTGGTCTCGAAATTCATCGATCGGGCAATTAGGCACACCGTCACCCTAACATGGAGCCTTTCTCCAAATGGGTAGAAATGAAACAAACTTCTCTTCAATTCGGTGTAGAGAAAAACCGGTGCCAAAACAATCTCCAAGCAATTGATATTTATATAGAAGCTTGGATAAACAATTGGGTGTAAACTAGAGTGTATGAAATTTTTCTTGAAAGAATTACACTCAAAACATGAACATTTTCCTAAAAATATTTTTGCTCTCAAACTCTCTCTAGGAGATAAACTAAGTTGGAAAAGTTGTCTTGGAAAATGTGTTTCCCGCACATGATTAAGCATGAAAAAGTTGGTTGAAAACCAAGTGGAGAAGTGGGGAAAAAACTGTCAAAAACTGCTCAAAACCGTTCCCGCCTGACGTCTCGTTCGAACGAACATGACTCTCGTTCGAATGAGACTTCTAACGAGCGACCAGCCTGGGCTCGTTAGAATCTCGTTAGATATTTCGTGAGAACGAAAACTCGTTCGAACGACATATCGAACGACATATCGAACGACTGACCAGATAAGGGTCGTTGGCAAACTCGTTCGAACGAACCTGGTTCGAACGACAAAACTCGTTCGAACGAAATCTGGTTCGAACGAAAAAAACTCGTTCGAACGACATTTCTAATGAACTTCCAGAAAGTTTGTAAAATTCGATTTTGGCCCAGAAACTTTTATAAACTTTTATATACTTATTTGTTAAGTTTCTAATTGATTCTTTCTGAAAAATAAAATGCAGTTTTTATTAACATAACACCCAATACATATTGTTCCAAGCTCCTATATACATATAATTACATTCATACCTTGGAGCATGGAACCTTAGTTGATGACGTAGAAACGAGGCACACAAACCGGCATTTTGATGAAGCTTTAAGTTTTTTGCCGCTACGTCTTCAACATACACTTCATAGGCTTGAGAATATTACAATAAATACTATCCTATGAATAAATGTTTTTGTCCGGAATTAAGCCAAAACTATATATGGACTCAATTGGAAATTTGTGTCCTTACAAATCTCCCCCTTTGGCTATTCTGGGACAAAAACCAAACAAAAATCCTAAAGGGCCGTCAAGCTCTACTAGACTCAAAACATAACCCGCCCAATCTTGAATCAACCCAAGGATTAAACTCTTTGCCATAGAAAGATGCCGCTTTAGAATAATTCCTGCACACTTAAGCAAACTCATCAAATGCATAGGGAATATCAAAAGTATTAAATGCAATGAATTAAATACTCCCCCTAAATTAATTCTCCCTTAGACACATGACCTACTTAGATAGACGTCTCCCCCTAAGATAAATCTCCCCCAAACGAAGATACGATAATAATAGGATTAGATACCATTTCTCCCCCTATCATCATTCTCCCCCTTTTTGTTCGGGAATAGGCAAAGGATAAAGAACTAAAAGCATATGGGCAATTAAAAGCAAGGCAAAGACAAACAAATATCATATATATATAGACTAGAAATATATCAATGAACCACTTGCATATATATATAGATATAAACACACACATGACACAAAATACAATAAGTTTGCACACTCGTATGGAAAAAATGTGTCATATGGAAACGGAAGTGTAGGGGTGTGAACAAGCAACAATTAAATTTAGACCCAAACACTTAAGAAACGTTCACGGAGTTCTCATTTGATTGCAAACTTCATCACAGTTAAATATAACCTCATGTGACAATATAAAGATTGAACTCAATGAACAAACATACACAATTCATACAAGCTTAGCATGATGGTGATTCTACAAACCAACTAGAGTCATGACATTAAAGACAACTAGGATAAACGGACATTGTGCAAACCGTTGATATACCATCCAATTCTCCCTCAATAAGCATATATATTCTTTTGTTTTTGAATGAATATATCAAACAAACACAGGCCTTGGCAATTGCTTTCTTTGAATGCCAAATATTCTGTTTTTAGGCATTTGGATCACGTATTTCTTTTAGATCCAATCAACGGTGGCTTACTATCGCAAAGGATTTAATTCATCCTTTCGGAGCCCTTCCCCGTGCATATATGAATTTATCATGTTTTCATTTTTCACACAAATCTCACATGCAATGGATTTTGACATGCACTAGTCCTCCTAGGTCATAGATATGTAGATGACTAGATTGATAGGAGAACACCTCAAAAAGCTCAAATATAACATGTGACATTAAGATTTCAAAAGAGCTCGTGCATGTGTTAATAGAGGCATATAGAAATAGAATCCATTTAAACAATACAAAATCCAACTACTCCATATAAAACATGGTAAAGAACATTTTAAGGATTGAAAATCTAGACCAAAAGTTCTAGCCACATGGAAGCGTAAACGATAGGATTCAAACACAAATATATGCCACATAAAGTGTGTCAAACAAAAATACACACAAAAACAAAATCTTTTTGAGTTTTTAACATTTTTAATCAAAAATAAATATTTACTCAAAAGGACAAACAAAAATCATTTGTATTTTTCATTAAGCTTAAATAAAATAAATAAAATACAAATGATAAACAAAAACCTTTTTATATTATGCAGTCGATTCAAACACAAAATATAATACAAAAAGATAAACAAGTCATAATTTCTAGCATGTGATATGAAATAAGGCAATGACTAGAAAATGACTAAACAAGCATACATTTAGCATATGAATATAGCATGAAGTACAAACGCTAAAGTATGCAAACACTAACACATTCATCCTTTTGATTTAGCAAGGAAGGAAGCATGTGTAAGTAAATGAGAATCAAAATCCCTATTTTGTGAGGCAACCAAGTCGGATTTCCTAACCCAAATTAATGAAGAATTACTATCTTGGGGTGTAGGAACGTTAGCAATCGTGGTTACTTTACTATGGGATTTTCTAGGAATTCGTTTAAGATCTAAACAAAATTTCCTAAGATGACCTTGTCGACCACAATGTGTACAAGTAAGAGCATGTCGAAAAGATTTATCTGAGGAGTGATCATTAAATGCATTCCTAGAAGATTCTCCTAAAACATTGGTTTTGACTTTAGGGTTAAAATCATTACAAGAATTGAAGCCTAAACCAAAAGTGTCATTTTTAATTTGGACCGTTCCTAACATTTTATCTAGTTTTTCTGAACGACATTCCAAATCAAATTTGACATTACTAGAATCTTTTAATTTATTTTCCAATTCTAAAATTTTAGGTTCTAGTAAAACATTACGCTCTTCAAAGGCAAGAAGCTCCTTTTTCAAGGATTCCATTAAACCCCTAAGGCTATCTCTCTCGCCTTCTACATATTTAAGCTTCTCTTAAAGAGTCCTCTCATGTGTCCTAAGGTCTTCTATTAAGGAACTTTCATCAATGACCTTGACACTCTCTCTTAAACTTGCTTCTAACTTCAAATTAGCTCTTTTCAATTTAATAGATTCTTTATATAATTCCTGAAAAGCATTTTGAAGTTCACTCATATCAACCTCATCTTCATTTTCACTCTCTTCTTCTTTTTCACTCTCACTATCATCAAAAGTAAGAGAATCATGTACAATGACCTTGGAAGTGGCATGTGTTATAATTTCATCATCCGATGAGTTCTCATTATCACTCACATGTGCCATAAAAGCCACAAAATTTTTCTTAGTGGGGGATTCGGGCTTCTCTTCCTTATCACTATCACTAAGGGTCGCATTATATGAAATGGGTCGTTTACCCTCTTTCCTTAGTTTAGTGGGGCACTCAAAAGCCCTATGGCCATAACCTTCACAACCAAAACATTTATTAGACTCGTCCCTATCAATATTTTCATTACTTGGTTTAGGGATCTTATCGGCTTTAGAAATCTTCTCGTTTTTATCAAGTTTAGAAGATTCAAATTTCTTAAAATCATTTTTAACTTTATCTTTGTTAAATTTAAGAAATTTTCTAAATTTACGAGCAAACAAAGCCATATCTTCCGAGTCACTATCACTATCGCTCTCTACTACTTGTTTAACCTCTTTGCGGGCTTTTAAAGCAACGCCCTTTTCAATTTTCTTTTCAGTTTTAGAGGGAAACATATCTAGTTCATAGGTTTGTAAATCACCTACTAGCTCTTCTAATTTCGTAGAGGCTAAAGTGGGTAAAGAATTTAAAACGGTCACCTTTGGAATTAATCTATCGGGTAGTGACCTCAAAATTTTCTTTACAACACGGTCGTCAGGTATTTTCTCTCCCAAGTTAAAGGATGAATTAACAATATCAGACAGTCTAGCATAGAATTTATCAAAAGTTTCTTTTTCATCCATTTTGATAGTTTCAAATTGAGTGGTGAGGTTTTGGAGTTTAGAAGCTTTAACGACACTCGTTCCTTCATGAGTTAATTGTAAGATATCCCAAGCTTCTTTAGCAGTTTCACACGTCATAATTCGTCGGAATTCATCCGGTGCGACAGCGCTAAACAGGGCATTTAGACCTCGGGAATTAAAGTTTGCTAGCTTAAACTCATTTTCGGTCCATCTATCAACGGGTTTGGGAACATGTACATTTTCAATTAAATGAGTTGGTGGGGTCCAACCATTAACAACAGACATCCAAACACGTTCATCAATAGATTTAAGTGCCGATTTCATTCGCGCTTTCCAATACGCGTAGTTAGAACCATCGAAAATAGGAAATTTTGAAAATGGGGAAAAATTCATATTTAGCCAAAAATTAAAGTATCTTAACGAAATAATTTATCGTTTTTGGCTCTGATACCAATTTGTGAATGCGGCAGTTGGAGAATCCCCGGGTTTGAAATAATAATCTCACAAATTAAAATAGTAATTAATTTCCCTTTTAAATAGATGCGGAAGCGTTGAGATGGTTTTAACAAAATAAACAAGGCCGGGTTTTAATATCTTTAAAAAGAATTAAAACAAATAAACATTAATTCAAGTCCTAGAAATTTGCCTAAGTCATGATTAACAATTATATCCAAAATTAGGGGAAACCAAATTAATGCAAGAGACTTGAATAAACCAATTTTACCCAATATTTAATTTAAGTCCCAAATTAAATGAGTGTGATAATTAAACCCAATTTTATCTTGAATTAAACCTAAAGCATGCGTTCTAAATGATGAGCAAGATAAAATAAACAAAGTCACACAACACCGCGATGTACGAGGAAAAACCCACTAACGGGAAAAAACCTCGGGACGGCCCTAGCCTCAAATCCACTAAAAATGGTATTACAAAATACAAGACAAAAGACTTACTTCCTAAACTCGAACCCTCTCAAGTCGTGATGCTCCTTCTTGTATCAACCTCCAATTAGCGGATAACCAACGGAGCTCCACCGTGGTCTCGAAATTCATCGATCGGGCAATTAGGCACACCGTCACCCTAACATGGAGCCTTTCTCCAAATGGGTAGAAATGAAACAAACTTCTCTTCAATTCGATGTAGAGAAAAACCGGTGCCAAAACAATCTCCAAGCAATTGATATTTATATAGAAGCTTGGATAAACAATTGGGTGTAAACTAGAGTGTATGAAATTTTTCTTGAAAGAATTACACTCAAAACATGAACATTTTCCTAAAAATATTTTTGCTCTCAAACTCTCTCTAGGAGATAAACTAAGTTGGAAAAGTTGTCTTGGAAAATGTGTTTCCCGCACATGATTAAGCATGAAAAAGTTGGTTGAAAACCAAGTGGAGAAGTGGGGAAAAAACTGTCAAAAACTGCTCAAAACCGTTCCCGCCTGACGTCTCGTTCGAACGAACTTGACTCTCGTTCGAACGAGACTTCTAACGAGCGACCAGCCTGGGCTCGTTAGAATCTCGTTAGATATTTCGTTAGAACGAAAACTCATTCGAACGACATATCGAACGACTGACCAGATAAGGGTCGTTGGCAAACTCGTTCGAACGAACCTGGTTCGAACGACAAAACTCGTTCGAACGAAATCTGGTTCGAACGAAAAAAACTCGTTCGAACGACATTTCTAACGAACTTCCAGAAAGTTTGTAAAATTCGATTTTGGCCCAGAAACTTTTATAAACTTTTATATACTTATTTGTTAAGTTTCTAATTGATTCTTTCTGAAAAATAAAATGCAGTTTTTATTAACATAACACCCAATACATATTGTTCCAAGCTCCTATATACATATAATTACATTCATACGTTGGAGCATGGAACCTTAGTTGATGACGTAGAAACGAGGCACACAAACTGGCATTTTGATGAAGCTTTAAGTTTTTTGCCGCTACGTCTTCAACATACACTTCATAGGCTTGAGAATATTACAATAAATACTATCCTATGAATAAATGTTTTTGTCCGGAATTGAGCCAAAACTATATATGGACTCAATTGGAAATTTGTGTCCTTACAAAAAGTTTTCAATAGTGATGCTAATAATGAACCAAATGAGATTCCTATTTAATTTTATATAGGACTGATAACCCGATATTTTATTAGGCGGGGTGTCACAGATGTATCACAAGCGAAAGCCAAACAAAGAACCCTCCCGGTACACTACAAAACAACTTAGTCAGTTATTGATATTTATTAATCCAAGACTTAAAAGAAAATAAAAGTAAACCTATATGGTAATTATATAAATTCCAAGTTGTTCCCTTTTCTAACAGAAGTCTCATCACTTCTAAGGGATACATAAAATCCCCAAAAATTTACCAATATGATAGTACCAAGAATAATAACACAATGTCCTAGAATCCAACATCTCTCAACTCCTGACATTTCCTGATTTCGTGTATGGGACATCTCACAAACTAAATCCAAACAAGGAGCCCTCTTGATACACTACTATTTATCTTCGTTGATCATTGAGATCTGTCAATCCAGGACCTTAGTAAAGTAGGGTGTGCAATCACTCCTAAGGCTCCACGAGCCTAATGACTCCAATAAAGGCTACAATTGGCTATACCCAATGACATCGTCATTATAATAAAATCATTTATTATTGTACACATCATCACGTAACCAAGACTATCACTAGTCTTAACGTTCCCAAAGGAACTAAATACTTCTACAATACGAATAATTTTCACTCTGTACACTTTTAACATAAAAAAAGGAAAATTTCATTGCTTGCTAATTATCATATTTATTCATTCATTAATGTATTCCTTCATTAACATCTAGTCTATATCCATATCACCAGTCGAACATGCATTGTATCGTTACTTCGATAAATACGTTAGTAATCCATTCACAAATCTTCACATTGTCGTGCCTATTCTCAATGACGCAACTCTTCCCAATTCAAGCGACTCCCGTGTCTATACTCCCAGTGCTCGTATAAAGTCTCATTATATAGGGTTTATAACTCCTTTAAACTATCATGGGTCCAATGATACTTTCTCCAGAAGTTCATAATTGGATGCCTACGTACCCACTTATCTACATTAGTGCATCAACTACAGAATAAATATATGATGTGTAAGCCACACATACTCATGCTTGTTTTCTAATTGGGTAGGCACACCTAATATTCCAAAATTACACGATGAACATGTTCCAAGGTCCAAACAATCGCACTTGATTTTCACTAAAATCATGAACGATGTAACAACACAATAGATCTTTACCAATCTGATGACATCATCAATTTATGCTCTCCACTCGAAATTTGCCCTCCCACAATATCTCTCCTTAAAATTTCCACAGTAGTATCACTATGCAGTTCTCTATAAACTTCATAAAAATCATCTTACTAATTCAAAGTTGTAATACTCGCCCCTTTTTATTTTTACTCGTCATCCTGTTGTCGTTAAATTTTTCAAAATATTAATTCATTGCATTCTATATTAAAGTCTCATGAATGGTTTTATATTCTTATTCCTTAATTAAAAATAAATTATTTTATATGACGCAACGTAATTTAAAAAATCGAGTTATCAGTTGTACAATTAAAAGCACGTAATTGCATCGGATACGTAAAACTGCAAACATCCGTAATTTTTGTAAAAGGCTAATTAAACTCAAAAAAATTATTTGACCACGTTTTTCAAAATCTACAAAAATATATATTATGTCCATGAAAAGAGAAGAAAGAAAAATCAATAAAAAAAATTAAAATTAATAATAATAACAAAATTTTCGAGGGGCCCGATTGACATATATCCAACAACTCCTCCTTGTTTTATGCCTTTTGTTCCCACTTTATTCCTCATTATTTTTGGGGTTGTCCCAATTCTTTATTAACACCTTGGTTGAAGATATTTTGTCTCATTGTGTATGGGGGAATGTATCACATGGGCTTGTTGGCCTATGTGAGTTAGAAATGAATTATAAGAGAGGGTGGGTGGCCTTAGACTTCATTATTCCTTTCCCATCAGATTTCTCCTCTTTACTCTCACTCATTTGAGCTCCACAAACCTTAGATTTCTACCCAAAATCGTAGCTAAACTTCACAACCCTCAAATACCCACCAAACCACCATTAAAGAAGACCAAAAGCATCTCAAAATAACCATTCAAGGAGTATATAACTTGAGAAAGTTTTGGGAATTAATACTTTGGAGATTGTAGTTCGAGTTCTTGGAGCTTTTCTTGGAGCAAGTTTAGTATTATTTCTTCTTTATTATCATCCAACTATATTATCCAAGTAGGGTTCTCTTCTAAACTCTATTTTTAAACTTAAAATCTTGTGTAGAAGTAGATAATTTCATTCTAAAATGATGAAGTATTTTGCATATTTTTCTTTGTTGAAAATTATTATTCATGATAGAAACTTGTCTTGAAATTGAAATAATTATATTTGATGTTGTTAAGATTCTAATGGGCAATCATGGCATGAAATCTTAACAAATTAAGTAGGATGAAAGGCTACAAAATTATAAGCATATTAGTGGCATACTAAGGGATTTCTTAAGTAGAAATCCATGTTTCATGTTGAAAGATGATATAAAATGATTTTAAGAATATTTCATGTTGCTAAAGTTATTTTTATAATCATTCATGGGTTCAAAATTGAAGGATAAAGTTAGTAATGAGATACTACATAAACCTGACTTGAATAGTGGCATATTAAGGGATTTATTAGGCAGAAATGCGTGTACCGTGAATATTATGTTGCAGTAATTGGTAGACTTAATTTTTAACACGACTAAACTATGAATATGTTTGTTTTAACATGTTTTAAGGAAATTACAAAATCCAGCCCCTAAATTGTTAAATTCGTAATTTGGTATATAAAGGCATAAACATGATTAGAACACGTATTTAATTTAAAATAAAGTCTATTTATGAAATCTAGAATTAATTATGAAATAAATATTGGAAATGATCAGAAATATACTTTGAGAAGTTATAAATTAGTTTTTGCTTAAATTAGTGTGTTTAAACCGATTTAAAATGATAACATTTGTGTAAAATAAATAGTAGTGGCATTGTCGTAAATACAGTGAATAATATGTTGTCAAGAATTTATTTTGCAATTAAATGTATTAAGTGAGTTTGATAAAAAGAGATTAATGATACATTTTTTCTAAATAAAAATAATGAGTTTCTTAGAAATGATATTTGAAGACGGTGTTGCATTTATGGCCTCCTCGGCCGAGATTAATTGAAGAAATTAAGAAAGTGAAAAATAAGAAAGTGTGACACAAGTGAAAGTGAACAGAATAATGAACTTGGAAAATGATGAGAATAATGAAATATATGGAATGTGATAAATGTGAAATACATGGAAAATATAAGAAACGATACTTGGATGATGATAAGAATTACGCAGGGCATGACGTCCCTAGTGGTGAAAGACCCCAAAGCCTGTACAGAAGAACATATGCCGACTGGAGACCGATGGTGTAGAGACCATGAATTCTAGAACTGATGGCTAGACTCTTACGCAAAGATTGATAAATGTTGCGATAAATAATAAATAATGAGAATATTCTTAAGTTAAAGGTACTTAATTCAATGAATTGTTAAGGACTAAGGTTTAATTAAATAAGTCTCTGGCACGAGACATGAAATGGCTTAGGTGTGAGTTTGGGCACCTAGACCGGGAGCATTTCATATAGATGCATTCATTTGAATAAATTGAATAAATGTTTTTCTTGAAATATTAAAAGATATTGTATATGTATAGTATTTTAGTACAAAATTATTACTTAGTATCTCCCACCCTACCGGTCATTCCTCTCATACCTATTTTCCAAAACCCACAGGTACTTTAGGTAAGGATGTGAAAGCTTGTATCGGTAAGGTTCCCGAGAGTTCCAGTCATTTTTAGAGCTCTGATTATCGCTATCCCGTAGAGGAAATATTTCATATTTGAGATTTAACTTTGTATCAATTGTACTATTAAATTCGGACTTGAACTTGGAACTTTGGTTTCTAATAATACAGGGCATTTTCTATTAATTGTGATTGAATGATATTTTAGTTGAACTCTTTTGCAAAATAATTAAATGATATTTCTTGAAATTGATGGACTAAAATTATTGTTGAATATTTCGATAATAAATGGTTTTTCTTTAATAAGTGGCAAATTTTAATAAATGTTATTTAAATAAATTAAAAGTAATTTCATCCTCCCCTATTAACACCTCAAACATGGTTGTGGGTTAAGGACAATGTTTATCCTAATTCTAGTTCGAGGCATCACAACTTGGTATCAGAGCATTAGGTTCGACGTGTGTGGTCATACGAATTCACATTATTATACCCTAGTTCGATTTCCCTTTTTACCGTTGTTCTAAACTCACCTTATTTCCTTTAGGATGCCTCCCATGTGTACTAGCATTGAAGCCGAGAACATCGGGCTTAAATGAATGGAAGAAGCTGTACGTCTATTGGCTGACACTTTATCCCAACGTGAAAGGGGTAACCACAGTGGTTCCGTCGAAAGCTCTATAGTGGAAGACATCCATACTGAAGAAGTTCAGGAGGTTAAACCCTCCTACCTTCAATGGTTCTATTGGGCCTGACGCCGCGGAAGAATGGCTCAAGGAAGTTACACACGTTATGGATGTTCTCGACATCCCATCTGGGCATAAGGTTAAGCTGTCTACTTTCCAACTTACGACGCATGTGCAACGATGGTGGACCACTCGACTTGCCAGCGTTACCGAGACAGTGGCATGGGACAGTTTTAGGACATCTTTTCTTGATCGGTACATTCCCAGGGATATAAAGATTCCAAGAAATATGAGTTTGTCAAGCAAATTCAAGGTAAACTATCAGGGGATGAGTACCAGGATAAATTTGAGAGTCTTTTAAAGCGTGTGAATACAGATAAATCGGATGAGGCTAAGAAGACAAGACTGTTTGTGAAGGGGTTGAACCCCCATATCCGTAAATAATTTGTGGGCTTTGACCATTTGGACTTCGGAGCAACAGTGAATAAATCTATTCGACTAGAACATGAGGCAGAAGATTCCCAAGTCATCAGAGTAAAGAAAAAACTTCTAGAGGGGCCCAAAATAGGGCTGCTGGTGGACCCTTTACTGGCAATAACAAGAAATTTAGAAATGGCAGCAAGAGATTCTTTGCCAACATCAAGACGGCTACAGGAAAGAGTAGTAACAATTAGAATCCGAGATTCCTAACCCGTAGGGCTTATTTTATTTACGGATCCACTAATCATTTTAGGCGAGAGTGCCCTCAGCTGGAATATAGGGAATGACAAAGCAGTTATCAGAGTGGCAACTTCATACCCGGGAGATATTCTAGTCATTCTGGTACTCAGCAGCAGCAACAGTAACAACATTCCTTAGAACAATGCCAGTAGTTTAGACCAAATTCTGGGATGCCTCATCCTAACCAGGGAAATCGTGGACAAACGCATAGTAGTCAGGCCAGCAGGTTCAATCCAAGTCGTGCTTATGCTCTTACCCAACACTCAACACCTCCCCAGAATCCTCCTGTCATGAAAGGTATTATTTTATTATTCAGTAAATGGGTTAAATCATTATTCGGTTCAGATGCATCTCATTCCTTTATATAGAGTTCTTTATCATTTTAGTTGGGTCTTGATGTATAGAATTTTAGTCCCCCGATCTTCGTAGGATTACCCGTAAGTGGTGATGTTATTCGAAACAAGATTTGTAGAAGTTGGATAATTATTGCGGGAGATTTTATTCTAGAATATGATTTAATACTGATGGACATGGATGGCTTTGAGGTGATACTCGGTATGGATTGGCTGTCATGTTTTGGCTCCGTTATTAAGTGCCACCGACATAGTGTCTCAGTACTACTTCTAGACGGATTTGGTTATTGTTTCAACAGTAAAAAAAGTGTCGACTATCTGTGTAAGTTCTCTATGGTTCGAGACCAATGACATTTCTTTGGTTGGTTGAGTAGTATTGTCACTCAAGAAGATCTTAGTCGCACGTTATCAGACCTTTTAGTTGTCTAAGAATTTCCCAATGTTTTTCCTGAAGACCTCTTTAATTTGCCTCCAAGCCGAGAGATTGATTTCACCATTGATGTTCATCATGGAATTTCACCATTTATATTCCTCCTCATAGAATGGCTCCAACAGAGTTGTGAGAATTGAAGACCTAGTTAGAAGATTTATCGAGCAAAGGGTTTATACCGCCAAGTATGTCTCCGTGGGGAACACCAGTATTATTTACCAAGAAGAAAGATAATTCTCTCCAACTTTGCATTGATTAGAGACAACTGAACATGGTAACTATAAAGAATAAGTATCATATGCCACAGATTGATGACTTATTTGATCAACTTCGAGGAGCAAGTAGATTTTCTAAGATCGACCTTCGATATAGTTACCATCAGTTACAAGTCAAGGAAGAAGATATTCCCAAAATAGCTTTCCACACTCGATATGGTCATTATGAGTTTTTAGTTATGCCTTTTGGACTAACTAATGCCCTAGCAGCTTTCATGGACCTTATGAACCATATCTACCCTCCGTACATAGATCAGGTTTGTGGTGGTCTTTATTGACGACATTCTGGTGTACTCATCCTCTAATGTCGATCACGAGGAGCATCTTCACACTATTCTTCAGGTGATTAGAGAGAATCAGTTATTTAAAAAATTTAGCAAGTGCGAGTTTTGGATGGATGAAATCAGATTCCTCGTCTACGTGCTATCTCGAGCATGACTTTCATAGACCTGTCTAACGTTGAAGAAATTCTTGGTTGGGACAAGCATAAGTTAGTTAGTGAGGTGAGAAGTTTCCTTGAATTAGTCGGTTATTATCGTAGATTCGTTCAGGACTTCTCTAAGATTACCTTGCCTCTTACTCAACTGACACAAAAGGATGTTCACTTCGAGTGGTCAGGTTCATATGAAGCTTCCTTTCAGGAGTTGAAAGTTAGACTCACATCAACACAAGTTCTCATTCTTCCTGGGCGAGGTAAAGGATATACAGCGTATTGTGATGCTTCGAGATCATGACTTGGCGCAGTGCTCATGCAATTGGGTTAAGTAATTTCTTATGCATGCCGATAGCTCAAAACGCATGAAAGAAACTACCCCTCCCATGACTTGGAGTTAGTAGTTGTAGTGTTTGCTCTCAAGATTTGGAGATATTATCTCTATGGTGAATAATTCAAAGTATTATCGGATCACAAGAGCCTCAAGTACATCTTCACTCAGTGAGACCTCAATTTGCGACAACGAAGATGGATTGAACTCTTGGAAGATTATGACTTTACCTTAGAGTATCATCCTGAAAAGGCCAACGTAGTGGCATATGGTCTAAGTAGGAAGTCAAAACCTTCCCTAGCTGTGATAAAGTACTATTGACGAAGGATGTATAGTGAAGTGAAAAATTATGGATTGTATGCTCAAATGAGGAGAGATAGTGGCTACTTTTGGGGAGTAATATCCAGGCCACTTGCTCATTAGAAAGTCCTCGATGCTCAGTCACTCGACGAAGAGATTATGCAGTTCAGGGATCGTATTCGGGTCAGTGGTGAATTTGATAATCTCACTATGGACAAGGATGGTGGCATACGTCATAAGGTTAGGTTGATTATTCTGGCCATTAGATAACTACGAAAAGACTTTCTGGAAGAATTCCACCAGTCTCGGTTTAGTATACACCCCGGGGCAACAAAGATGTATAAGGACCTTTGCAAGGATTTTTGATGGTGCGATAAGAAGAGAGATATGGTTGAATTTGTTGTAAGGTGTTATACTTGTCAGCAGGTAAAAGTTGAGCACAAGAAACTAGTAGGGTTGCTACAACCACTCCCTATAGTCGAGTGTAAATGGGAACATATCAGGATGGACTTCATCACTGCTCTACCCGATCTGAATGGGGTTATGACACAGTTTGGGTTATTGTAGACCGTCTAAATAAGTTGCCTCATTTCCTCCCAATGAAGGTTATGGATAATATAACCAATTTATCAAGGTTGTACATTCGAGAGCTAATCAGACTTCATAAAATCCCTCTGACGATTGTTTCAGATAGAGATCCACGATTGTTTCTCGATTCTAGAAAAAGGTTCAATAAGAGTTGGGAACAAAACTAAATTTGATTATGGCATATCATCCAGAGACAAATGGATAATCAGAACGTATGATTCAGACTTTAGAAGGCTTGTTGAGAGCTTTCGTTCTAGATTTCCAAGGGAGTTGGGATGAGAATTTTCATTTGGCAGAGTTCTCTTACAACAACAGTTATCAGGCCATCATTGATATGGCTCCTTTTGAGGCTTTGTATGGAAGGCCATGTCGTTCTCCCATATGTTGGGCAGAGGTTAAAGAGAATCACCTCACTAGTTTTGATCAAATCAGGGAGATGAAAGATAAGGTTCAGTTGATTCGATACAGACTTGTCACGGCTCAGGATCGGCAAAAGAATTATGACGATAATCGATGCATACCTTTGAAATTTTTGGTAGATGACCATGTTTTTATGAATGTTCAGGCATGAACCGAATTTCAAAGATTTGGACGGAAGGGTAAACTCGCTCCACATTTCATTGGTCCTTTCGAGATTTAGTAACGGATTGGTAACATCTCCTATCGTTTAGCATTGCCTCCGCAGTTAGCCCGTGTGAATAATGTATTCCATGTTTTGATGCTTAAGAAGTATCTTTAAGACCCACGTCATGTCATCAACTGGAATAACATCAAGTTGGAGGAAGAAATCACTTTCTTAACATGACCTATATCCATCTTGGATTGTGAGGATAGGGTCCTGTGTAATAAGGTCATCCCATTGGTAAAGGTTCTTTGGGAATCACATGGTGTTGAAGGAGAAATTTGGGAACGAGAAGACGAAATGTGAACATAACATCCTCATATTTTTTAGTAGTTTTTTTTATTTCGAGGATGCAATCTCTTAAGGAGGGGAGAATTTAATACCCGCTCCTTTTTATTTTTACTCGTCATCCAGTTGTCATCGAATTTTTCAAAATATTAGTTTGTTGAATTATATTTTCAAGTCGCATGAATGGTTATATATTCTTATTCCTTAAATTAAAAGGAAATGATTTTATTTTATGCAACATAATTTAGAAAATCGAGTTATAAGTTGTACAATTAAAAGCACGTAATTGCGTCCGACGCGTAAAACTGCAAACATACGTAATTTTTGTCGAAGGCTAATTAAACTAAAAAAAATTATTTGACCACTTTTTTCAACATCTAAAAATATATATATTAAGTCCATGAAAATTAAAGAAAAGAAAAGAAAAAAAAAACATTACATTTAATAATAATAACAAAATTTTTGGGGGGCCCGGTTGACATATATTCAACAACTCCTCCTTGGTTTATGCCTTTTATTCCCACTTTATTCCTAATTATTTTTGGGGTTGTCCCAGTCCTTTATTAAGACCTTGGTTGAAGGTATTTTGGCTCATTATGTGTGGGGGAATGTATCACATGGGCTTCTTGGCTTGTGTGAGTTAGAACTGAATGATAAGTGGGGGGTGGCCTTAGACTTCATTATTCCTTCCCCATCAGATTTCTCCTCTTTCCTCTCAGTGCTTTGAGCTCCACAAACATTAGAGTTCTGCCCAAAATCGTAGCTAAACTTCACATCACTAGAATACCCACCCAAACCACTATTAAAGAAGCCCAAAAACATCTCAAAATAACCATTCAAGGAGTATATAATTCGAGGAAGTTTTGGGAACTAAAACTTTGGAGCTTGTAGTTGAAGTTCTTGGAGATTTTCTTGGAGCAATTTTGGTCTTATTTCTTCTTAATTATCATCCAACTATATTATCCAAGTAGGTTTTTCCCCTAAACTCTTTTTTTAAACTTAAAATCATGTGTAGAAGTAGATAATTTCTTGCTAAAATGATGAAGTATTTTGCCTATTTTTCTTTGTTGAAAATTATTAGTCTTGCTAGAAACTTGTATTGAAATTGAAATAGTTATATTTGATGCTGTTAAGTTTCTAATGGGGAATCATGGCATGAAATCTTGAGAAATTAAGTAGGATGAAAGACTACACAATTATGAGCACGTTTATGGAATATTAAGGGATTTCTTAGGTAGAAATCCATGTTTTATGTTGAAAGATGATTTAAAATGAATTTAAGGGTGTGTTTGGCAGCCCAATTCAAGGCCTTGGAATTGGAATTTGGGGGCCCCATTCCAAATTTTTGTTTGGTACATTAAAAAAGCCCATTCATTTGGAAGTCATTTATAAATCTCTTGGGCCTAATTCCATATCATTTTGTAGATATTTTGAAATCCAATTCTCATTAGAATTCAGATCGGGACACACACTAGAACAAAAACACACAAAATCCTACCCCTCTTTCCTCTCTCCTCCCACGTCGGCAGATCCGATCTCTGGCAACCAACTCCCACCAGAAAAACTCACGCCGACAGCTATCAGCTCTCCGAACACTTTCCCGCGGCTATCTCTCCCTCTCTCCGATCATTTTTCGGGTACATCTTCGGTCGCTAAATCTCAAGTCTTAATCTCGTCCGGCGGCCAAATCTTTGTTCGCTAAATCTCAAACGTCAATCTAAGATCTCATATTATATATATGTAAATCGCAAACACCGGCAGCTAAATCTCAAACGCCGACAGCTAAATCTCTTATTATATATATGTAAATTTGAGATATGACATGACTGTTTATATATATATATATATATATATATATATATATAATAAGGAGTAAAATTTGTCTACTATTCCATAAAGAGATAACTTAATTAGAGGTCAAGATTTTGACAACAAGGCAACGATCTAATGGTTGAGAATAAAATACCTCTCTTACCATTTTTGCCCCTTAAAAATTTGATTTCCCCCTCCTTTAACAAGCTTAAATTCTTTTTCCCTATCTTCAAAATTCAAAATCAAGGGTAAAAATGTATTATACCGATTTTGATCTCACTTTTCAACATCTTACCCTCACTACCTCCTCTCCATTATCTCTCTCCTATCACACGCATCCCACCGACCCTCAAACATTTACCCCTTCCTCTCTTCGACTTCTCTTCTCCCCATGACCACTCTCTCTCTCTCCCTCTCTCTCTCTCTCTCTCTCTCTCTCAGGTATCTTCTCGCTCTCAGGTGAGGATTTGAAGAAAGGGATTTTTTTTCGGATCTATTTTTTTGCGGATCTAATTATCTAGTTGTGTGGTATGTTGACATTCTTTTAGATTTTGTTTAGGTATCTTTTTGCAGATTTATTTTTTTACGTATCTAATTTTTTGTTTCTGTGGTTCAAATTAGATACCCTCTAGAGAATCCTTTCCTCCTTCGTCTTTTTTTGTAGATTTGTGGAGTTTAGATTAGGGCTTTTGATTCGTAGGGTTTACTTCTTTTTATGGAGATTTTAGGGCTTGGTGTTGTTGTGTTACATTTTTGGGTCTTCAAACAGGTGCACATACACACACACACAAGCCTGTACCATACTCACTGAGATTTTGGTTTTTTTCTTTAAATTTAGGGGCTTCAAAATTTCATTTTGGGGTTTTCTTGAAATTTATTGTTCTAGACGTCGAGTTATACATTTTGACAATTAAATTTTTTGTTTGTGTTTGTGTTTGAGTAATTTGTGCACTTTACTTTCTCAGGTACTAATTTTGTATCTCCAACTTGGTGATCAAGAAATCTCAGGTCACTCTAATTAGTTGCTTTTAAGATTTTTGAGGTTGAAATATGTTCCAGATCATAGTTGTATATATATTGATGTGAATATGGGGTTTTCTATTGTACTTTAAAGTTATTATGTGTTAGCTTACTTTAATTTTATTATTCCAAAACCTGTTTATCATAAGTTAATTACAGCTGTGAAAATCATGGTCCGGGTCTAAAGCCGATTTTTCCAAAATATAGAGCATATTTTGTATTGCTTGAGCTTGGTGCAGAGATTTTGTTCATGCCTATAGGAGTGATGTTTATTTATTTTTTATTTTTTATTTTTCCAGTCAATCATTTGAACTCTAATTAGATGTTGTTTAAAGTTAGACACCATTAACAAAAGGTGAGTGATTTTAAATGGTTTTAAAGTTTGACATCACTCACCTTTTTTTAATGGTGTCTAACTTTAAACAACATCTAATTAGAGTTCAAATGATTGACTGGAAAAATAAAAAATAAATAAACATCACTCCTATAGGTATGAACAAAATCTCTGCAACCAGGTCAAGCAATACAAAATATGCTCTATATTTGGGAAAAATCGGCTTTAGACCCGGACCATGATTTTCACAGCTGTAACTAACTCATGATAAACAGGTTTTGGAATAATAAAATTAAAGTAAGCTAACACATAATAACTTTAAAGTACAATAGAAAACCCCATATTCACATCAATATATATACAACTCTGATCTGGAACATATTTCAACCTCAAAAATCTTAAAAGCAACTAATTAGAGTGACCTGAGATTTCTTGATCACCAAGTGGGAGATACAAAATTAGTACCTGAGAAAGTAAAGTGCACAAATTACTCAAACACAAACACAAACAAAAAATTTAATTGTCAAAATGTATAACTCGACGTCTAGAACCATAAATTTCAAGAAAACCCCAAAATGAAATTTTGAAGCCCTTAAATTTAAAGAAAAACCCCAAAATCTCAGTGAGTATGGTACAAGCTTGTGTGTGTGTGTGTGTGTGCACCTGTTTGAAGACCCAAAAATGTAACACAACAACAGCAAGCCCTAAAATCTCCATAAAAAGAAGTAAACCCTACGAATCAAAAGCCCTAATCTAAACTCCACAAATCTACAAAAAAGACGAAGGAGGAAAGGATTCTCTAGAGGGTATCTAATTTGAACCACACAAACAAAAAATTAGATACGTAGAAAAATAAATCTGCAAAATGATACCTAAACAAAATCTAAAAGAATGTCAACATACCACACAACTAGATAATTAGATCTGCAAAAAAATAGATCCAAAAAAAATCCCTTTCTTCAAATCCTCACCTGAGAGCAAGAAGACACCTGAGAGAGAGAGAGAGAGAGAGAGAGAGAGAGAGAGAGAGAGCGGTCATGGGGAGAAGAGAAGTCAAAGACAGGAAGGGGTAAACGTTTGAGGGTCGGTGGGATGCGTGTGATAGGAGAGAGATAATGGAGAGGAGGTAGTGAGGGTAAGATGTTGAAAAGTGAGATCAAAATGGGTATAATACATTTTTACCCTTGATTTTGAATTTTGAAGATAGGGAAAAAGAATTTAAGTGTGTTAAAAGAGGGGGAAATCAAATTTTTAAGGGGAAAAAATGGTAAGAGGGGTATTTTATTCTCAACCATTAGATCGTTGCCTTGTTGTCAAAATCTTGACCTCTAATTAAGTTATCTCTTTATGGAATAGTAACAAAATTTTACTCCTTATTATATATATATATATATATATATATATATATATATATATATATATATATATATATATATATATATATATATATATATATATATATATATATTGTCTATGCTCTTACTAATTGTCTATTACAATTTAGTTTATTTATCAAGTAAATATTGAGCTTGGAAATGTGGTTATTCATATTATAAGTTGTCTAATTTTCATGTATTATTACTATTTAACTACTTCCTTATTAAATTTTTTGACACCATGTTAAACTAACCTGTGATCCCATAATTGTTCTTCATTACCCTATTAATGGTGTCTTGCAATGGCCATCGTATTCATGAATTTGTACCCCTGAGGATTGCTTCCTATATCAGTCAACATGATGTCCACAGTCCAGGGCATTGGTTCACGATACCGTAAGCTTACAAACGACATCTTTCTTTTTTTATACTTTTTATAAATGAGTTGAAAATTGTTCTTGTCATTCACAAATTTTAAAGTAGTTTCTATTTCATATATATTTGACCTTTTTTAGTCTAACTTTTGGATTACTTCTTTTGGATTCAAGAAGGACGTCTCAAGCAAGGGTATCGGGTTAAACACATTCTTGAGTGCAATGTTTTTTTATATCTTTTGTTGTCTTAGGTGAACTGATTCGATAGTGCTGAGTTTGTGGAAATGGTGAATACCGCTTATATTGTAACAATGTCTTTTATAAGGTATCACACATACTTCTTACGTGTGTTTGACAGTCCTTTATTACGTGTGTTTAATAGTCATTTATTACGTGTTTGATAGTCCTTTATTTCTAACCCCTCAAATTGTATATTTTCTTGAGATTTAAGGTGTATTTATATGCTTGAGATTTGAGGCTATTATCAGTGCATCTTCAGTCGATGCAGGCTTTGATATTGGAAGCAGTGTATCATTAGCTGCTGAAGTTGTCAATGCACCATATCAGCAATGAATGATATTTGTGCACCTCCACGAACACTGGGCCACCTCCATAAATTTTGGTTTCATAATTGTAAACATGTTTGTTGCGGGTTGATTTAATTTTGGGTCCTTTTGGATATTGATTGAAAAGGAGCGGGTTTTCACATCTTGCCCTCTCTCTTTTGGTGATATAGAGCGACTATTAGGTAATTTTTTTTCATGCGTTGAAGGAAATAGGTTTCAATCTGATTAGTCTCTTGGGACATTCAAACTCATTTTTGCTTTCCCTTTTTGGTTAGTGGTCTGAATGTTTTTCAATAGTCTTTCATGAAGTAGGTATGTGATTTGGAACTAAGATGTGGGGTCAACCTGTTGTATTTTTGTTTATAAGAAGTTGACTAATGTTAAATGACATTTGTTATTGTTAATGTATATTTCTTCATTTAATAATATTTATGATTATATTTTTTTTCAAACTCTCTCTAGCATTCGTTACCCAGTATTCTCTCTGATGTCTCTGCACATGTCCCTCGCCCCATTTGTTATAAATTATAATATATTTTCACATTAGATCCTTGAATGCAGAATTTTGAGAACTATTGTAGAGTTGTATTCAATAAAACAATACCGAGGTACATAATCATGAGAATGACTTATCTTTGATTTATATTCTTATGCAGTGTCCTGTTAGATGTCATCTTTATCCTTGAACGTTTCATTCTAAAGGGTATCGAATGTAGTTTCGTTTTGATTTCATAAATATTTGTTGAAGATGTGTTTGTTAAAGATATGTTTATGTTTACGGCTAACCTTAATTCCTCATTTGGTGATGATTTAAAATTTATGTTTATGGTTAACCATCTTTATTTGTCATTACTTCTTTATGACAGTAATTTTAAGGTTTCTGAATTATTTTTTTAGTAGATTTTTTTATATTTTTTTGGGTGAGGGCTTTATATGTATTTTTCCATCTTTGGTTTATTGGGCACCTGAATTCCGATACCTGAATTAATTGGAGGCACTGCCATCATATGCAGACCTGCTAGAATGGAGCCTGCTGCGACACACCCATTGAGACCGGCGGCTAAAGGCTTACTGATGTGAGGATGATTTAATTCATTGACTTGAGAGTCACATGAGCGTGAAGTAAAGAGGAAATATGAACTGTTTGCATGTGATTGAAAACAAAGTCTGCTATCTTCTAAGTTAGTTCTTATACGTTTAATATCTTAATTGCTTCATTTAATAACTTAAATGCTTTTATCGTTTGTTTTTTAGGGGTACATAAAACTTGATTAATTAAATGTTTTGGTTGTTTGTTATTCTATTAATGGTACGTCAATTCACTCACTTTGTAAACTCTCCCACTCACTCTCTTAGTTATGGTTTTAGAGGATTGTTCTGAGTAAAGTTTCTTTGAATTTCTATTGATTTTTCTTTTTTTTTCTAGTTAGTTTTATGGTACCTACATTTATCTTGGTTAAAGGAATGTGATTACGACCAAGCCAGTGAAGATAGATTACGACCAAGCCACTAAAGTTAAATGCCTGAAACTATAGATTATGACCAAGACTATAGATTACGTTTATCATGGTAACTACATCTAAATATCATGTTATGTCCGATCAAGCCATGAAGATGGATTACGACCTCTTCAATTTGACGAGACTATGATTAGGATCCTTGGTACTTTCATTATTGAAAAATACCAAATAGATATTGTAGTTGGTGTTGATATAGTTGTGTAATTTGTTTCGTTGAAGTATTTGTTAGATGAATTTGAGCTTTTTGAATATTGTTGTATTGATTGTTATCCTTTAAGTAGGGTGGATAGTCCAATAAACCAAGAGGATTATGTCCATTTTTTAAAAAAAAATTGACACTGTTACTGTGAGGCACAATGTGAATTCGGTTGATGAAATATTGTATATTTCATGTTATATGTCAATTTATTTGATGAATTTAGACTATTTAAATGTTGTTGGATTATTTATTATTTGTTTACCAGGACAAATAGTCCTATACATAAATAATAATATGACCATTTTTTTTTAAAAATTACACTTTGTTTTGTTGGGGAATCGATTTTTTTGCCGTTTTGCAGTTATGTACTTTGGAAATTTTTGGCGTTTTGTGATTACGTATTTTGAAAATTTTTGCCGTGCCTTCAGGCACGGGCATTCCGCTAGTATATATATATGAGATATGTTCTGATATTTATATATGTATAAACAGTCATATATGTCATATGTATACATATATATTTATAAATAGTCATATATATACAGTCATATATATGTTATATAATCTGATCTGATACGTATATATGTATAAACGGTCAGTCATGTATGTCATATATATATGTATATATGTATAAACAGCCATATATATGTCACATAATCTCATCTGATACGTATATATGTATAAACAGTCATATATATCATATGTAAACGTATTTATGTATAACCAGTCATATATATACAGTCATATATATATATATATATATATATAAAAGAAAATGATAGGGAGACCCGATTCGTGGACACATTTGGGGGACACGGTGATGTGTCAGACATGGATTGGGTGTGTTTTATAATGGAACCCATGTGACATAAAAATCCACCCAATGTGTATATGACAGACACATCACCGTGTCCCCCAAATGAGTCCACGAACCGGGTCCATGTAGCATCACTAATATATTTATGACTCTTTATATATTCTTATATGTGTATCTGAGATAAACTGTATTGGTAATGTATATGAGATAAACATCAAACTGTATTGATAAACTGTTTTGGTAATGACTATTTATATATATGCAAAATGAAATGTTATATAAAATGTTGATTTTAATATGTGATTTTTTTATATGTATATGCATACCACATATCTGATCTTTTATATATGTGATTTTTTTATATGTATATATATACTACATATCTGTTTTTTTAATACATATTTAAGAAAATGGATCATTTTTGGTCGGGGATTCACGACTTGGTTAGGAATGAAAATGACACGAGAGAAAAAAAAGAAAAGAAAAATAGTTGTAGGATATCATATAGTTATTTCGGCGGAAATTACGGTGTGGTGGCATAAAACACATTTATTAAAGGATCCTTCCGAAGATTTGAGAAATGCAAGACAAATATATTTGAGAAGACTTTATTACGGAAGTTATACAACTTATAGAGAGCAATTGTGTCTTAGCATAGATGCCTTTAATAATTTATGTAACAAATTACGTGATAAAAAATTATTACGTGAAACGACACACGTTCGGATAGAGGAAGTTGTGGCTATATTTTTATATATGGTTGGAAATAACCTAAAGAATAGGGTTGTCAAGTTTCAATTCATTCGCTCAGGGGAGATAGTTGTAACAACCCTCGCTTTTGAGAACTTATTTTATATTAATTTACTGTGTGAAGTAATTATATAAAATGTTGGAAACTTGAGTAGATATTAATTGGATAAGTTGAAAGTTAATATTTACTAGATTGTTGCATGTTTACTGTATGTGTAAGTAAATATCATCATCTGCGTTTTATAGTGTCATATATTTTAAATGACATTTATGGTTTAAATGAAATCGGAACTTAAAATAATATATAAAATTGTCGGATGCCAGTTTAGAGGGAGTAGTTAGTCCTGAAATGTGCAAGATAGTCAAAATGAGTGCCATATTGTATTTTTATGTTTCGGGCTTTTTTGGCTGGTTTTAACGTAAATGTGTAGTTGCGAGTCACTTAAGTGTAGTTACTAAACCTAAAGAGAAAGAGAGAAGAAGAGAACTTGTGGAGATAAGAGAGAGATTGAAGATTGAGGCTTGGGATTGTTGCTACCACAAAGAAATATGAGATTTCTACTTTAAGGAAAGTTTTCTACTTGCTAATATATGGCTTAGGATGAATAAATTGTATTGATTGATGTGGGTTGGTTATGGTTTAACAATGTTAGGGTTTTTATGGATTATTAGGTTTTAAACTCTTGGAAGTCGATTTAGATGTTTAATGGTGTAAATAATAGTAGTTGAATGCACTTATGATTGGTTGAATGCAATAAATGAGCTTGGTTTGGGTAGAAATGAGTTGGGGGAAATTTAGAGTCCAAGACTCCATAGCTGAATTGGGCAATTATGGGCTGGGTGAATCGATTCGCCCCTAGCGAATTGATTCGCCATAGGGGCAGTTTGCAGGTCTAAGTGGACCGAATCGATTCATCCTGTCCGAATCGATTCGACAATTATGCAGAAAGTCAAGTTTACCTATTCGAATCAATTCGGTTGGTTCGAATCGATTTGCCCAAATCGATTCGTCTAGGGCGAATCGATTCGAAATTCTGCAGTTTTGATTTATTTTTCTAACTCAATTCTAATCCTTTTTCTTTAGGCTTTAAGACTTAGAAACCTTCTTATATGAAGTAAACTTAGAGTCCTAGAGTCCTAGATGAGTTAGTTAACTACCCTACATTGGAAATGGTTTATGTGGGGGTTATTCCGGGGTATACAAATTGATGTTAGGGCATCCTTTTTCCTTTAGTTAATGATTATGAGTCTAGGGGTTGTAATGTCTTATTGGGAGACTTTAGAAGCTCAATTGAGCTATGATAGTCTTGATGGTTTATAATAACGCCACAAAAGACTGTTGGGAGAATAGATTGAGAATTTATTCATTCATTGAGGTTATAATGATGATATGAATTACGTATGGCTCCGGATAATTATGATGTATCTATTAAAATGGAATTGGAAATAAAAAAGGTAAATGACAATTTACTTAATCATGAATATGGTAAATGATAATTTACTTAAACACACCTCTCTAAATGCCATCATAAGGGAAGTTGCATGTGTGAGGTGAAGCCACCTGGCTAATGAATGTAGGGTGGATATAGTCCTAGGCCATACGAGTGCTCATTGTATGTTTTTTTGCAATGGTGAGGTAATTGTGGGTGTGGTTATGACTCTCCCGTAGTCATATGGCCGTTTCTCGACGTCTTGCGTTGTGAGTGCCCAGGTTATCTTGGTTGATAGGCCATGGAAGATGATGGTCATTTAGGGGCGCGCACAGTGGGAAAACCCTGACGGGCGGTCTTAGAATCATTATATATATATGAATATAACTATTCTTATTCAAGTTGGACTTGATTTATGATAATGCCACAAAGAGAATTTAATTGTGATTATGTTTCCTGATAAGGAATGGAACGATGAGATGAATCAGTGTAAATGATGAAAGTTTTTAATTAATGATTATTATTCATATCTTCTTGCATAACTAAATTGAATTTACGGTCATTTAATTTGTTTTAGTTTATGCATTGAATTGTAGGTAGATTCTTATTACTATTAATCATGATCTACTGTTCATAACCCTCATACTCTTTATTCATCTGGTGATCATATAAAACTGGGCCCTGACCCATTCATATTTCTTATTGTGCATGAATCTTGTATCCGCTCAGGTGCTCCGCCGCAAGGACGCTCGTACTGACTTTCTTATTCCGGTGTTTTGGGGAGCCGTGATACTTTGCAAATATGACGGGATATGTTATTAGACGCCTTCATTTTTGTACTCTAGTTACGATCGGGTCATTTACTCGTGCGTGTGGCCCAAGCTATTGTATTTGCTTATTGTAATATATTATTTAACTTAAATTAAACTTTTGTATTACATTGTAGTGACTATTGACCGACAACATATTTTGTCCCCTTTATCGTATACTTGTCGTTGATGTAATATAAGTTCTTTTGGGTTTCCATTTTCTTTTCAAATTGGGTTATGTAAATTATTTCTTTAACTTATAAAACAAAATTTTTGGCAACCCATTTTTTTGAAATATAGGGTGGTTATCCCGTATACTTATTGTATTATTGTGATGCTGAGAATTATCCATCTAAGATTCTCATAATTATTGAAGTATCGGGTTAGCCACCCTTTATTTTGGTGAGCGAGTTGTCACAGATGGTATCGGAGTATTAGGTTCTAGAGTCTTTAGGATCTATGCGGACTTATCACGTTCTACCGTAGCGTTCTTTGATATAGAGCTTAATGTTAGGACTGTTTGGTTGCCTATGCTTACGATCTTCTGCAAAATAGATTGTTTAAAATAGTATCCTAATTCTATTGTTTCTTTATCTCAGATGCCACCTAGGAGAGGTCGCCCCGCTAGAAGGAATAGAGTTGTCGAAGAGGAGGTAGGTCCTCCATCGCCGCAGCAGGGAACTATAAATGCTACTGAGGTAGCAAATATCGTGGTCCAAGCGATCAATGTTGCTATGACTGTCGTGGTTCAGCAATTTCCACAAGCCACACAACTGAGGGCTCCGGGTGTACAAGATCCTACTGGACCTTCTTCGTGGGAGAGAGTTAGGGAATCCTTTATAAAGGGTCATCCCCCGGAATTTCAAGGAGGTTCTGATGTCATAGTAGCTAATCAGTGGAAAAAGGATATGCAGCGCCATCTCTGAATGGTGGAGTTTAGTGAGGAAAGAAAATAAATCCTTGCTACCTTTAAACTCGTTAGAGCTGCACTATATTGGTAGAAGTCCATGACTACGTCAGAGCAGAGGGATGTTATGACTGTCAATGATTTTTGGGTTCTATTTGATCAGAAGTACTTCCCTCCCGCAGTTCAAAGGGAGATGAGGAGAAACCTTTAGTATGTGGTGCAAGGTGAGAGATCAGTTGCGAAATATGAAGAGGAGTTCACCCGGTTGGCAAGTTTTGTACCAGACGAGGTGACTCCGGAGGAGAGGAGGATATCCAAATTTATTGGAGGTTTGCACTGGAGGATACGACAACATTTGCTGGGCAATCCATCCTTACAGACTTTTGGAGATGTGATGAATGCGGCATTACTCCATTGTTAGGAACATAGGTTTATATATTCAAGGCAGTAAGAAGGCTTCAGTTATGGGACAAGCTGGGAAACCCGGAGGCAATGGGATTGGAGGAGGAGTATTTCCTTCGTCCCAATCTTCGGGAAATAAGCAAAAAGAAAGGTATCCCCAGCAAGGGAACTTGTCAAAAAGGCAACATTTTGGTGGGTTTAATGTGGGTGGAAGTAATGTTAGGCAAGGTCAAGGTGGACCGCAACCGCAACAAGCAGGTAGAGGTGGAAACGGGGGTAGAGGCCATCCGGGCCAAGGCTTTGGGCAGATTCGAAATAATCGGGGCCGAAACCAAGAGAATGTGATGAATCGATGCTTTTATTGTGGAGAGTTGGGCCATTTCAAGAGTTTGTGTCCTCACTTGATTGGAGGACAGCTTCCTAGGATTCCACAACATCCATAGGCTCAGTTACTGCCACAAGTACCTAATTCGATTGTCCCTCCACAACAGGGACAGCTACAATATGGGCGTGTTTATCATATTCAGGATGCTATGCTTCATCCGGCTCCGCCGGCTTCTCCAGCTATTGAGGGTAAGTTTCTCATTCAGGGGCATAGGGTCATGTATTGTTTGATACAGGTGCGACACACTCGTACATTTCTAAGAGTTTTGCTCAGTCTATAAAGTTGATTAAATATGCGGAGAGTACCTTCACTAGTGTTGAGTCTTCTATGGGTGATGGTTCACTCATTTTTTTTGTTTTTAAACAAGTAGGAATGAATTTTGGTAACTTGTGTTTTGAGGCCAATTTTCTCATCCTTGACATGGTCGGGTATGATGTAATTTTGGGTATGGATTGGCTAGTGAAGTATCATGCGATAATTAATTGCTATGGGAAGATTATAGTTTTTGCCATTCCGGGGCAAGAAATGTTTTTAGTGGTTATGCCTCGTTCAGAAGGAGGTACTAGCACTTACTTATATTGTATCGCATAGGAGACTTCTCTAGATGAAGTTGTTTCCTTAGGTTCGATTCAGATTATTAGAGATTTCCAAGATGTTTTCAGGGAAATACCAGGTTTGCCTCCTAGTAGGGAAATAGAAATTGTAATTGACTTAGCACCGGGAACTCGACCGATTGCGAGAGCTCCATATCGTATGGCTCCTGTTGAGATGAGGGAGTTAAGGGATCAGATTCAAAACTTGCTAGAGCAAAGGTTTATTAGGCGAAGCACGTCGCCGTGGGGCGCTCCAGTGTTGTTTGTGAAGAAGAGGGACAGTTTTCTCTGATTGTGTGTTGACTACAGAGAATTGAATAAAGTCACCATCCGAAACAAATACCCGTTGCCTCGGATAGATGATTTGTTTGATCAACTTAGGGGAGCGTCGTACTTCTCTAAGATAGATTTGAGGACGGGGTATCACCAGTTGCAGATACGGGAACAAGATGTGTCCAAAATCGCTTTCATAACAAGATATGGGTCCTATGAATTTTTGGTTATGCCTTTCGGACTAACCAACGCTCCTGTCGTGTTTATGGACCTTATGAATAGGGTATTTGAAGACTTCCTAGACCAGTTTGTCATCGTGTTCATTGATGATATTCTACTATATTCTCAAACAGAATTTGACCATGCTACTCATTTGCGGTTGGTCCTGCAGAGGTTGAGGGATCACCAATTGTATGCCAAGTTCGAGAAACGTGGTTTTTGGTTACAGGAAGTACAGTTTCTGGGTCATATTGTGACAGCCCGGGGTATTTTGGTGGACCCAAGTAAAGTTGTTACGGTGAGGGAGTGGGGTCAGCCCACGACACCTACTAAGATTCGTAGTTTTCTGGGTTTGGAGGGTTATTACCGTCGGTTTATCAAGGGTTTCTCAAAAATTGCTAGTCCTTTGATAAACTTAACCCGGTAAGGGGTGAGGTTTGTATGGGATGACTCTTGTCAGTCGGCTTTTGACGAACTCAAGGATAGGTTGACTTTTGCTCCAGTCCTTGCGTTACCAAGGCCAGGATTAGAATATTTAGTCTTTACCGACGCATCTCTATAAGGATTGGGAGGTGTACTTCAACAAGAGCGACGGGCTATTGCTTATGCTTCTCGCAAGCTAAAGCCCCATGAAAATAATTATTCGGTGCATGATTTGGAACTTTCCGCGGTTGTTTTCGCCTTGAAGATTTGGAGGCATTGTCTCCTAGGGGAGAAATTTAGTCTGTTCACTGACCATAAATCGTTGCAATATTTATTTTCACAAAAAAATTTAAATATGCGACAACGCCGGTGGTTAGAGTTCGTGAAAGACTATCAATTTGACATCCACTATCACCCCGGCAAGGCGAATGTGGTGGCAGATGTTTTGAGCAGAAAGCCCGAGGGGGAGTTAGCGGAGGTATGGAAATCCAAATGGAAGGAGCTTAGTCAGGAGGATGCAGTTGCTAGGGCATTTATGTCGGTGTTGACCGTTGCGCCTACTATTGTGGCAAGGGTTTTAGAGGCTCAAGGAAGGGATAAAGGTTTTCAGGACCATATACGCAAATTGTTAACCGAGGGAGCATAATCCTACTCTATAAGTTAAGAGGGTGGATTACGTTTCCACGGGAGACTTATCATCCCAGACGAAGAGGATTTAAGACGGTCCGTGATGACAGAATCTCATGGGTCTAAATTTTTAGTGCATCCTGGTGGGGACAAAATGTACCGAGACATGCGCCGTCAGTATTGGTGGGCGGGCATAAAGCGGGATATTTCTGAGTTCGTGTCCCAATGTGCTACTTGTTAATTAGTCAAGATAGATCATCAGCGACCAACGGGTTTGTTGCAACCCTTGGAAATTTAGGTGTGGAAGTGGGGGAGTATATCGATGGATTTCATCACAGGCTTGCCAACATCACGAAATGGTCACGATTCTATTTGGGTCATCGTTGATCGTTTGACTAAGTCGGCACATTTCCTATCGGTATGCACCGATTATATACTGCTCGTTATGCCCGGCTATTTATTATGGAGGTTGTTAGACTCCATGGGGTGCCAATAAATATAGTCTCTGATAGAGATAAGCTATTTATTTTCCATTTTTGGCGAAGTTTCCAAGTGGCTATGGGAACCGAATTGAAATTGAGTACTTCTTATCACCCTCAAACAGATGGGAAGATAGAAAGAGTCAACCAAATGTTGGAGGATATGCTCCGAATGTGTGTGCTTGATTTCAAAGGTGGTTGCGAACAATATCTCCCTTTGGTAGAATTTTCTTCTAATAATTCGTACCAATTTACTATTAGGATGGCGCCCTACGAAGCACTTTATGGTCGGCCTTGTAGATCGCCCACTTGTTGGTTGGAGGTGGAGGATAATAAATTCCTTGGACCTGAAATGATCCAGAATACTTTTTCCAAGATTGAACTCATCCGGAATCGTATCCGAATAGTTCAAAATCGTCAAAAGAGTTACGTTGATGCGAATATAAGTCATATAGAGTTGGAAATTGGAGATCAAATCTTAGTTTGAGTATCGCCAATGAAAGGTATAAAGCGTTTTGGGAAGAAAGGGAAGCTTGCGCCACGATATGTTGGACCTTTTCCCGTTATTGCTAAGGTAGGTCCAGTGGCGTATCAACTTGCCTTACCGGAACACTTAAAACAACTTTCTGATGCGTTTCATGTTTCCTCTTTGAAGAAGTATACGAGGTGTGAAGGAGCCCTTTGGCATATTCCTTTGGAAAATATTGATTTGCAACCCGATAATTCATATGAAGAACAATCGGTTGCAATCTTAGAACACGGAGAGAGTAAATTAAGATCGCGAGTGGTGCCCTTAGTGCGAGTTCAATGGGATCATCACGACGCCAAGGAATCAACGTAGGAGCGCGATGATGATATGCGGGAAAGATATCTGCATCTCTTTATACAAGGTACGCCTGAATTTTGAGGGCAAAATTCCCTCATAAAGGGGGGGGGGGGGAGTATGTAATAACCCTCGCTTTTTAGAACTTATTTTATATTAATTTATTGTGTGAAGTAATTATATAAAATGTTGGAAACTGGAGTAGATATTAATTGAATAAGTTGAAAGTTAATATTTACTATATTGTTGCATGTTTACTGTATGTGTAAGTAAATATCATCATGTACGTTTTATAGTGTCATATGTTTTAAATGATATTTATGGTTTAAATGAAATCAAAACTTGAAATAATTTATAAAATTTCCGGATGCCAGTTTAGATGGCGTAGTTAGTCCTGAAATGTGCAAGATAGTCAAAATGAGTGTCATATTGTATTTTTATGTTTCGGGCACTTTTGACTCGTTTTAACGTAAATGTATAGTTGCGAGTCATTTTAATGTGGTACTAACATTTTAAGTTGGGAATTAAGGAGAAAGCCACAATTTAAGTCTTGCATTTCACTTATTTCTCTTACGTGTAGTTACTAAACCTAGAGAGAAAGAGAGAAGAAGAGAACTTGTGGAGATAAGAGGGAGATTGAAGATTGAGGCTTGGTATTGTTACTACCACAAAGAAATCTAAGATTTCTACTTTAAGGCAAGTTTTCTACTCGCTAATATATGGTTTAGGATGAATAAATTGTATTGATTGTTGTGGATTGGTTATAGTTTAACAATGTTAGGGTTTTTATGGATTAGTAGGTTTTAAACCCTTGGAAGTTGATTTAGATGTTTAATGATGTAAATAATAGTAGTTGAATGCACTTATGATTGGTTGAATGAAATAAATGAGCTTGGTTTGGGTAGAAATGAGTTGGGGGAAATTTAGATTCTAAGACTCCATAGCCGAATTGGGCAATTCTGGGTTGGGCGAATCGATTCGCCCCTAGAGAATCGATTCTCCATAGGGACAGTTTGCAGGTCTGAGTGGACCGAATCGATTCGTCCAGTCCAAATTGATTCAAAAATTATGCAGAAAGTCAGGTTTACCTATTCTAATCGATTCGATTGGTCCGAATCTATTCTCCCGAATCGATTCGGCCAGACCGAATCGATTCAGAAATCCTGTAGTTTTGAGTTATTTTTCTAACTCAATTCCAATCCTTTTTCTTTAGGCTTAAGACTTAGGAACCTTCTTGTATGAAGTAAACTTAGAGCCCTAGAATCCTAGATGAGTTAGTTAACTAGCCTACATTGGAAATGGTTTATGTGGGGGTTATTCCGGGGTATACAAATTGATGTTAGGGCATCCTTTTTCCTTTAGTTAACAATTATGAGTCTAGGAGTTGTAAGGTCTTATTGGGAGACTTTAGAAGCTCAATTGAGATATGATAGTCTTGATGATTTATAATAACACCACAAAAGAATGTTTGGAGAACAGATTGATAATTTATTCATTCATTGAGGTTATAATGATGATATGAATTACGTATGGCTCTAGATAATTATGATGCATCTATTAAAATGGAATCGGAAATGGAAAAGGTAAATGATAATTTATTTAGTCATGAATATGGAAAATGATAATTTACTTAAACACACCTATCTAAATGCCATCATAAGGGAAGTTGCACGTGTGAGGTGAAGCCCCCTGGCTAATGAATGCAGAGTGGATATAGTCCAAGGCCATATGAGCGCTTATTGTATGTTTTTTTGCGATGGTGAGGTAATTTTGGGTGTGGTTATGACTCTCCTGTAGGCATATGGCCGCTTCCCGACGTCTTGCGTTATTAGTGCCCAGGTTGTCTTGGTTGATAAGCCCTGAAAGATGATGATCATTTAGGGGCGCGCACAGTGGGGAAACCCGAATAGGTGGTCTTAGAATCGTTATATGTATATGAATATAACTATTCTTATTCAAGTTGGACTTGATTTACGATAATGCCATAAAGATCATTTAATTGTGATTATGTTTCCTGATAAGGAACGGAACGATGAGATGAATCAATGTAAATGATGAAAGTTTTTAATTAATGATTATTATTCATATCTTCTTGCATAACTAATTGAATTTACGGCCATTTAATTTATTTTAGTTTATGCATTGAATTGTAGGTAGATTCTTATTACTATTAATCATGATACTGTTCATAACTATCATACTCTTTATTCAGCTGGTGATCATATAAAACCGGGCCTTGACCCGTTCATATTTTTTGTTGTGCATCAATCTTGTATCCGCTCAGGTGCTCCGTCGTAAGGATGCCCATACTGACTTTCTTATTCCAGTGTTTTGGGGAGCCGTGATACTTTGCGGATATTACGGGATATGTTGTTAGACGCCTTCATTTTTGTACTCTAGTTACGATCTGGTCATTTACTCGGACGTGTGGCCCAAGCTATTGTATTTGCTTATTGAAATATATTATGAACTTAAATTAAACTGTTGTATTACATTGTAGTGACTATTAAACGAAAGCATATTCGATCCCCTTTATCGTATACTTGTCGTTGATGTAATATAAGTTCTTTTGGGTTTCCACTTTCTTTTCAAATTGGGTTGTGTAAATTATTTCTTTAACTTATAAAAAAAAAATTCACAACCCGTTTTTCTGAAATATAGGGTGGTTATCCCGTATACTTATTGTATTATTGTGATGCTGTGAATGATCCATCTATGATTCCCATAATTATTAAAGTATCGGACTGGCCACCCCTTATTTTGGTGAGCGGGTTATCACAATAGTTAGTTGACATTTTAATGCAGTTTTGCGCGCTATAATTAATTTAGGGGGTGAGTATTTGGTCCAGCCCGAGGAAACAAATTGAAGGTTATGAAGATGAAAAGTGGGAATGGTTTGAGAATTGCCTTGGGGCTTTGGATGGGACATACATTCCCATGACAGTTCCTTCTCAGGATGAAGCGAGATATCAAAATAGGAAGAGTTTTAATGCGACAAATGTATTAGGACTTTGTTACGGTGATTTGAAATTCACTTATGTTTTAGCTGGATGGGAAGGGTCGGTTGCGAATGGAAGAGTTTTACGAGATGCACTGGATAGACAAAATTCATTAATTATTCCAAATTGTGCACATCCTATTTTATTTTAAATAATTCATAATATTTTTCTTTTTTGTTCTATTTTAAATAAACTTTCTTCTAATGTAGGTAAATATTACCTTGTTGATGTTGTATATACAAATGGACCTGATTTTTTGGCACCTTATAGAGGCACGCGTTGTCATCTTAATGAGTGGTCAAGAATGGAAAATAATCCGCAAACATACAAGGAGCTTTTTAACCTTCATCATTCAACTGGTCGAAATGTAATCGAAAGAGCCTCTGGACTTTCTTAAGAAAAGATGGGCTATTCTTAGATCTGCTTCTTTCTTTGAGGTGAAAACTCATGTGAGAATTATAAATGTGTGTGACATCCTCCACAATCTTATACGAATGGCGCAACCAAATGGTCCGTTATTGGATATGGTAGACGAGGATTTACATAATGAATAGCCAGAAAAAAGTGATGAAGATTGCATAGATGAGGATGATGTAATGGATAACCATGGTGCAACCAATATAGATCGTATTAGACATGTGAAAACGACTAGGGAGTGGATGCAAAAAAGTGATGCATTAGCACAAACAATGTTTCTTTCATATTGAATACGGCAGCGTCGATGATAAATTTTCCATATGGATTACCTTTCTAGTTATACACTTGGTTTTAGCTTAGTTGAATTTATTTTCAAGTGTACTTGATTAATGTGCATGGTTTTAGTTTACTTGATTAATGTATATGATTGTATCTTACTTGATTAATGTGTATGGTTTTAGTGTACTGGATTAATGTGTATGGTTTTAGCTTACTTGAATTTATTTTCAAGTGTACTTGATGAACGTGTATGCTTTTAGTTTACTTGATTAATGTGTATGTTTTTAGTTTACTTGATTAATGTGTATGGTTTTATCTTACTTGATTAATGTGTATGGTTTTAGCATACTTGATTAATGTGTATGGTTTTAGCTTACTTGATTAATGCATATGGTTTATTTATTTTAAATTTGATTGTGGTAAAAGAATGGATTCTGATTCTCAAGTTAGAGAAGGGACTAAGAAAGGGAAAGGCTATTTCTCATGGACCCCGGAGATGGATAAAACATTATGCACTTTCTTTGTAGATCAGATTAATCAAGGGAATAAGTTGGATGGAAAATTTGCGTGGAAACTGGCGGCATGGACTAGTGCCATAAATATCATGATGGATGAACATCACATTTTCGTGACAAATCAAAATGTCCAATCATGCCTCAAGACTTGGGATAAGCATTATGATGTTATAAGTTAAATTCTATCAACATCGGGGTTCTCTTGGAACTACGATAGGGGTAGAGTTGATGTTGAATAAAGTGTGTGGAATTCATATGTGATAGTAAGTTTTTCTTAACATACTCATTACTTTTGTTGTATATATTGTGGTTATTTTACTAGGAAAAATCTCCATCACAACCCACGTTATAATAAGTAAAGCCCAAAATTCCAGTAGGCTTCTCAATAACTAAAGTCACTTTATATTTAATAAAATGGACTCAACACGAAATACATTCACTAACTTGTGGCCCCAAGAGTCTTTAGTTTGCAGACTTTACCCCCAAATAAGATTATTACCCACAATTTTTTTCACAGTTATGGTGAACACCCTTGTCAAACCACTCATACCATGCTTAACCACTAACTTCTAATGGTCCTCATGCTCATGCTTTTATAATCTCAAGTACTCCGAAAGGATTACAAATGCTCAAATGAGAGCGAATGATATTGACACACACGTCATCATGACACCAGATTACAAAATCCTATAATGGGCTTTAGTCACATCAACGAACACTCAGACGAAGACGAAATGGACGCAACACATGTCCTAAGGAGACAAAAACCTGGATACTCTCATACCAATAGTAACAACCACCATTTTTCACGTAAATGATGGCCAAACACGATACACCGAAGATGAAGCTTCTTTATCAATTTATATCATTCTCAACATCATGAAAATAAAAATATTTATTATTAACCGAAATTGAAACAAAATGAAATTTCATAATTAAATGAATACCAATTAGTCCAACATCCACAAAGTGAATAATGAAATAAAAACTCAACATAACAACATCTCAATCTGAATAAAAGGAAAATAAATGTCATTCTTATGCCCTCACAATATAGTTGGAAAACACTAAAACAAAAATGAGGAACAACCTAGTCTTGAATCAATTATATGAAGTCTAATATGCAAGGTGGGACTGGAAGGATAATCCCTCTATAGTCTTTCTATCCCTATCTGAGAGTACCGAGGGGGGGGGGGGGGGGAAGGAGAGAAACATTTATAATTTTGGGTCAGCTCCCTAGAGTTTTCAAGAATTAACTTGATAAATTTATTTGTGCAAAAGTACAGTTAATTCAAAGTGAACATCTCCCATCATCACTCACATGACCTAAAAATCTCACCCCTCATCTAAGAGCAATGATAACTGTACAACCACCTAAGTCCAAATATAGATACTGCATTAATGTAACAACGAAATTATAAGGATGCATATAGAATAATTAATGTAATGAAATAGAATCGTTTACATTTCCAGTTGCTTCTACCCAAAGTACCCCAGTCACTACCCATAAAGTGACATAATAATATCATGCATACAATATAGTATTGGGTCGGTATTTTATAGTTTACATAATTAGTTTAGGAATTCATCTTATTCATTTCCATTAATTTATATATGTGACACTAAGGCATCTACCAATATCATCTCATTCATGCTTTATCGGTAATCCAGGGAGAATCTGCTATCCACCACGCAAATAACCCAAGAGTTACCCAATTAGTATACCCATACCCCAGGACAGTTTTAAATATCTAAAAAACCTAAATAAGTTAATAGAACCTCCCAAAATGCATCCCGAATATTTTTATTTAATATACCTATTTGTATTATGTTTAATCAATACCGAACCATAAGTTAATTACTTTATGATGTGTTCGTCACAAGCAAACCCATCATTCCTAGTTGAATCACATAATTATGAAATTATGAATAAGTATTTATTCTCACTTTAAATTTTATTCATTTAAATTCAAATCCCTCCGATTTAATTCATTCCCAAATTTAATCTGAAATTTTTAATTCAATTTTCGCCATAATATTTTGTTCTGAGAATACGGGGTATTACAGTAAAATTATCATTCGCACTAATTAATTTATTGAGCAATTATCATATGGGGTAATGCCTAAACATATACTTGGTGCTTCAAATTAGTTTTTGATCTTCCTTTAATTAATTACATAATTTTTAGAATTTTATATTTAGCGACGATAATCTAAGGTTCACAAGATTTGATCCAACCCCATTTTCACAAAAAGTGTTTTTGAAAGCCAAAAGTTAAAGTTTTTTCTTTTAGGTTTTTAATTTGCACTTGCTTAGTTTAATTTGCGTAGATATATAAAATTTCTCAAATTTCAAAATCATGACCTCTTCTTTCTTTTTCGAGTCGAAACCTATATCTAAGAAGCCAACCTTATATTTGTCATCGTCTTATAACTTATTTCCAAAGGATTTGACCCCATATTACCGAATTATTACTTGAGTGATCGAGTTGCACTTGAGCCATAGGTACCCACGTAGCATAAACCTTCTGTGTCGCATCATTTATAATGAACATAACCCAAGTAAGATGGACACAACATAAAATGTTATATTTTAACAAAAAAATAACTCGAACAAAATAAAAATGACTTGACATGGCACGCCATGACACGACATGAAATATTATTTAATTTCATATTACAAACACAATCCAATTAAAAATGACGCAACACAAAATATTATTTTTTAAATTGAAAACAAACCTGACCAAAATAAAAAGTACATGACGTGGCATGCCATGACACGACATGATAGGTAAAAAATTAATATTTCATGTCATGTCATGTCGCGTTAATTTTATTTGGATTGTCTTCCTGTTTGGTTAATAAAAAAAGAGATTTTCTATTGTCTCATGTGGTGTTACTTTTAGTTGGTCTGTGTCCATGTCCGTGTCTCATTAAAAAAAGAATTATTTCGTGTCTTGTTGTGACGCTTTTTTGGGTCATTTTCCAATCAGGTACAAATATAAGATTTTATATTGTTCTATGTCGTGTCTCATTTTAATTTTGTCATGTTCTTGATGTTGGTTAAAAAATAAAAGATTTCATCTCATGTCATCTCGTGTTACATGTATTAGATCGTATCCATGTTAGTTAAAAAATGAAGATTTTGTGTCGTGTTCCTCATAATGGAGTCACGTTCCTATTTGGTAAGAAAAATAAGATTTAATGTTGTATCGTGTTCGTATTAGGTTAGAACAATTTCATTTTTTATCTCGTTTTATAATTAGGTCATGTTTGTCTTTGGTAACAAAAATTAAAATAAAGAACTGTGTCTGTGTAAATTAGACAAATAATAGGTTTAAAGTGTGAATCCTATCATTTACTTAAATTATGTTTAATTATTTAAACTAAAAATAGTGAAAACATAATGGTTACTATTTTGGGCATTATACTTGTACTTCCTTGAACTAACAATTTATTACTTTAAAATCAGACCCGACAAATTTTAAATGATTGGGTCCAATCTATAAATACTCTGACCCCCCCAACAAATGATTAGGTTTAATATATAATACTTCATATATTATTGTGTTCCGCATCAACGTCATTTGATAAGGAATATGAATGATTTATATTTGGTAATGCAAATGAGTTTAACCATGCACAATCATCTTACAATTCATTAATCTAAGGAATCAATCATCAAGCATTTATAGAGTGATGAAATCATATTATCTTATTGTTGATGTAAAGATATAATGTGTATCTAGCATCTACATTTGTTTCCTGGGTTTTAATATAAAAAAAAACACATTTTCCATGTAGAATGTATATACATGCTCCTTATGTTTAATACCACATATATTATTGTGATCGGTGCGAGTGACATTTATTGAGGAATATGATTGAGTTATATTATATAACAAAAATATGTTTAACAATGCAGATGCATCTACCTCCTAAATTATTATGGTATGTGCTAGTGGCATTTGTTGATGAATATGATTGAGTTATATTGTGTAATGCAGATATGTTTCACAATGCACAAGCATCTTATAATTCATTACTTTTTGGAATCAAATCATACGTGAAGATACAATATGCGTCTAGCTTCTACATTTGTTGCCTTAGTTTAAAAAAAATACATTTTTTTCATTTTGAGTGTATAGGCGTGCTCTCCATATTTAATATCTCCTATATTATTATTTATTGAGGAATATGATTGTGTTATATTGTGTAACGTAGATATGTTTAACACTGCACATGCATCTTACCATAAAAAAGTACACTCACATTTTCAATGATATTACAATGTTTGTTTGATGTTTTTAAATCGTCTTATTGATTAATAATCAAATCATCAAGCATGTTTGTAGGAGATCTTCCCCCACAATGTTTGGATAAATAAGCGGAAGGCCCCAAATAATAACATGAGTGTAGGAAGAAAAAGAGAGAGAACACTTTATGTGGTTCGTCCATGAGATGAGCCTACCTCCACGGGGGTATAGGCATGTGATATTTTTATGAGAAGGGGAGATGGAAATATCTCGAGTGCTTTTGTTGCTAGCTGAGAGTCCAGGCTATTACGTGCAGATTAAAATTATTCTTTAAAGTTGGTCGAACTGGCCTTATTTATTAATCTATTGTTTTAGTGCCAAAGGTTACCACATGCGTATCTTTATCTTCCCTGATTTTATTAGATTTGTTCCTATCCCTTGTTGTGGGACGACTGCTCAGAGATCCTGGTCTCCACGTATTCGATCATGTGGTTAATTACTTATGTTCCTTCATTGGCCCCCAAGGTGGGGGCAATCGGTTGAATACACTAATCAACCTCAACTCGATTTGTTGGGATAATTATTGGCCATACCTGACTGATCAGCCTGACGTTATATTATCTGCCTCATGTCTTATCAATTTTGGTGACTTTTTAGTTTGTTTTCATTTCGGAGGTACTCGAAGCAATCATTGCTTTTGAGACTTACACACGTGTCTGGCGCATCGTTTGTTGTGTCCAGCACAATTATTAGAGGTAATGATAGCGCTTGAGCGTGTGATTTGTTTTTCAAGACGTGACGAATGATGAGAGCACATTCCTTCAGAAAGAGTATAAAGGTTTTCACTCTTATACTTTGTCATTTCCATTAATTTGTCAAGCTAACTTTGTTTTCACTTATCTTTAACTTCCACTGTTCATATTCTTCATCTTCTCCACTTTTCTATGTCCTCCTTATTTTCCCCTCATGTCTAGGTACTTCAAAAAATATGAGGTTTTTTCTACCAATAACTTTCAAGAGTTTAGTAGTCAATACAGGTTTCCTGATAACGTTTCTTTGAGGGTTTCCCCTGAGGAGGAGTATATTTTTATCTTCTCATGGGGAAGTAGCCTTTCTAACGGTGGCAATACTTAAAGGGGGGTTTGTTTCCCCTCTGGTACATCCTAAGTTTACAGAACTAAATTTTTTATGGTCGTATAAATTAGACTCCCAATGGCCAAGTAATGTTAATCAATAAGTCACATAGGTCAACATTTCTTTTGAAAAAGGTCAACATTATTAATACATTAGCACTCATTATCATCATATATTATCTTTAATAGGAACCATGTGGAACACATACTACATACATATAAGGTCTTTCATGATGCATAACACATTATAGCCTAAATGCATTATACTTTTTAAGTGATAAGAATTGTTAATGCTTTAAAAACCATAAAAAAAATATAACCTACAGTTATTAGTCTACCTTATATCACCAAAAAAAAAATTACACTAAAAAAATACTATAATTGTAAAAAAACAAAATGTGTCAATATTTATTAGGAAAGTAACACAAATGTGACATATAGGGGTGTTCAGGGTATGGTGAAAACTCGTACCGTACCATTTCGAACAGAAAATTAGTGGCAATGGTTTACATTTTTTATATACCGAAATCAAAACTACCGAAACCAAAATTACCACTTTTTTTGTGATTGGTTTTGGTTTTAGCATTTTAAAATCTGATTTACCGGCTGTACCGCACCGAAATAAAAAACCGAAATACCATACCATATATTACCGTATATAACCATATGGTATATTACCGAAATACCGTATCAAATTTAACGCATATTACCATACAATAACCTATGAAATTTAACGCATATTACCATATATGTTGTTAGTTTGATATGCTATAGTTTGATATGTTAGTTTGATAAGCTTTTAGTTACTATTATAATAACTATTGGTTATAACCAACTTTATAATAACTATTGGTTTCGGAATAACTGTTAGTTTGATATGCTATTGTGTTTTTCTAAATAACAAGTGTTACCTTTTGTTCTTCTTTAATAAATTTCTATGTGATATTATAGTTCTTGAATTTGCAATTAGTAATTATGTTTTTGTGCCCCTGCCCTCACTTGGGAGGGAAGAATGATGTGATAACAGTGCAACCGAATATAATTTAATGTCACGACTTCGGCTAAAATTTATTTGAGTTGTACTTTAATTGTGATATTTATTTTGGGGTATAATGTTTATATGTAGTTTTTTTTAGTATTATTTTAAATACAATTATGCAAGTGCTACAAAAAAAATACAATTATGTACCGAGTACTACCAAAATTACCGTAAAGAGAAATTTATCGAAATTACCGTATTTTCCGAAATACCGATTTTATCGCAAAAAAAACTAATTTTACCGATGTACCGCGCGGGTTGGTTTTGATTTATGGGTTAGTGTACCAACTGGTAAAACTGATAATTTTAGTTTGATGATTTCAAAGTTGCTATGGTATTGGTATGGGCGATTTAAGAACCAAACCGACCGATACCCAGCCCTAGTGACACGTTTACAATTTAAGTCATACATATTTGTTACTATAAAGAAAAAACATTAAATATGGCACCCTTTTTGTCTTGAAATTTTTATTTGAAATGGACATGTTATTTCCTTCAACCATCTTACTAATTAGTTAATAGCATACAATCCGTGCGATGCATGGGCGATGTACAATAAACAAATATAAAGATAATTAGAAAATTAGAATATATGATAAATTCAATATCTTATCTTAAAACCATTATACTGATAGTCCATTTTTTCATTTGTTGCATGCGAAAAATAAACTATAAAGTATCATATTTTTAGCTATGCAACTAAAAATAATATGATAAAACCTTTGTATAATGTTTTATTGCTAAGTAATCAAACATTATTGTACCAAATGTAGAAAATTCATTCCAAATATAATATCTTTTGTAACGAAATAACACCGATAGATAAAGTTAGAAAAAAAAATAGATATCTCCAAACAAATTATTTTAAATTGTTAACAAAACATATACTTCAATATATTTTTTTAAATATTTACTTTAACATATATATGTTGAAATTTATTCTACACTCGATCTAGTTTTGAAATATTTCTACTTTCAAAAAATGGGACATTGGGAAAAAAAATTATATGCAAAAACTATATTTTTACTTTTAGAGAAATATTTCATATAGGTATAAATTATCCTATAGTTTGTCTTTGTAAATGTTATACCCACCAAATTTCATATATTGAATGAAAGTTCTAATCTGAGACATGAAAATCGGGGTACATCCTGGAATAACTGGAATTTCAACAACGTCATCTTCTTAAATATCTATCATGGTTAGTATAAGTTTCTATGTAAAAAGTTTATATCCTATAAAAATTAAAACGAGGGTACGAATGATGTGAATTTTTTGAGTTTTCCTCTCTACTCATCTGAACAAACATGTTGGCATATAAGAAAAAATAGAGGTGATGAATGATAATAACAAAGGATGCTTCAAGTATACCATCAAGAAAATTTACTTAAAAAAACTATTTTTTATTAAAAAAATATTAACGTTAATAAATTTTGAAAATGTTAATGTAGATAAAACCGTTGGAAATTGTTTTTTTTAATAAAACGCTATTTTGATAATGAAAACTGTTTTTTATTATAAAACATTAATTTAGAAACTTTTGTATAATAAAAATGTTTCTATAATGTTTTTAACTATTTAAAAAAATAGTTTTTAACTTTGATTAATGTTGAATTTGTTTTTGAAAAACTAATTTTAATAATAAAATGTTATTTTTTATAATACAAACTATTTTTATTACAAAATGTAATTTTTAAAATATATTTCCTTATAATAAAATTACTTTTGTTATTAAGATTAAATATTTTTTCTACTAAAATAGAAATATCAAAGAAAAAGTTGCATAAATTACTATATATATATATATATATATATATATATATATATATATATATATATATATATATATATATATATATATATATATATATTATACTCCTACTGCTACTTAAAAAACACGTAAACATGACATTTTTATCCTTCATTTTCATAAAATAAGGATACAACAATCATCCTCACCTCATAATACGATGAGTTTTTTACAAATTAGTTCTGTTTACTAAGGTTTCGTTTGGTCGTTCTAAAATTATAAATTGTCTCATTAATAAATTGGTCAATTTATGAATTGACTCATTAATTGTGCTTAGTTTCATTAATATAATAATTCATTAATTGATCCATTTTAGTTTGTGTGTAAAATTTGAAATTGGATCATTTCACAAAAAAACATGAAATGCATCGATATAAAATAGGAGTGCACATCGAGATCGTAAAAACTAACTCTATCTTAAGAGTGATAATTTTTTTTGTATATTCAAGAGATTTTTAATTTATCCATGTTTTTTGTTTCAAATAACAGAATGTTCAACATTAGAAAAAAAAAGATACGAAGTACTAGAGCTTTTTTAACTTTTAAAAAGCTTTTAGTTAATCGATGTAAAATAAGAGTCCCATAAACTTTTAAAAAATAATAATAAATATTAAATTTTGATTAACTTCGCTAGCACTATCTCATCTCATACTACACTATTAGAAGCATAATAAAGATTTACGGGACAAATGAATAACATACGACAATAAATATGTCAAATACGAATTAAACAATGTTGAGGACCCTTTACATACAAAACTTGTTATTTCAAATGTTGCAAAATCCAAGTGTGGAAAACATTTCAGGGCTACCCTTCATCTTCATCACTGTGGAGAAGTCGTCACAACCATCATCCCCTAGAGTGTTATAAATTAAGAAACTTCCAAGTGATATTGGAAATTTCTTCAGTTCATCTCCTTCATCTTCATCAGCATCTGCTAATAAATCAGGTGGTGGTCCCAACTTCCAAGCCTTTGTGCTCAGGGAGAATCCAGGGTTAATTTTTTGTGGGGACCAAAAGTTACCGGGGGTTTGAGGGTGGGAGCCCCCAAAGGGAATTTTTTGTTGGGTTATTTATAGTTTTATGCAAGTTTTTAGCACTAAAAATATATTATTTGATTACCAAATACTAATTTAAGTTGTAATATAATAATTTCACATTCAACTTATATTTTAGCTGTAAAATTTCATAAAACAAAAATTTAAGCAATGAAAAAATAAGTATTTCAGCAATTAAAACTATATATTTCAAATTATATTTTCTTTCAACAATTATTCACCAAATAAGCAACAACCAGATAACAGATAATTAATAAATTTCAGAAATTTAACATTTAACTAATTTAACCACCCAACAAATCAATTTTTCAAAAATCATACCTTTAGAGTTGAAACTAGGATCCATTAATATGATTAAACTAAAAATTTAACATTTAATAAACTCATACCCTCCTCGAGATAGTTTACGACTACCATTGCCAAAGCCTCAATAGGAACTGACATGGTTTAAGTGTCTCTGTGTATGTGTATATGTTCTTGAGGTCGTCCCACACTACAATTTAATTATTTATGTATACTTGTACGATCCGTACTAGGCAAAATCAAACTATTACACTTCAAAACTAACGAGCTAAAATTTAATTCTAAAGAGTTGAATTGAATGGTTGAAGAATTTGAGAGAGAGAGACGGGGATTGAATGCTAAGTTTAATAATAATAAAAAACAATCTTCTCGTGATTACCTAGTTGACCATATTTTCTTCACCTACTAATCAACAAAGGATGATGCTTCAGTTCTATGTTACAAACATGACATCGTTTAAGCTTTTCGGGTGCAAGTCAGACGGCAAATATGAATTCTCATGCTTTGTGAAGACTCGTTTATGTTGTATCCTTGGTATTAAAACAAATAGTGCTTCTGTTGGAACCGAAATTTTGATAGAAATTTTGACAGAATTCACACGTGACAGCAAGTTATTGGTGGATTCTTTGATCTCACTGGCGTGGACCCCACAAACTAATCAATAGAAGAACTCCACCTCATTCGGTATCTCCACTTTCGGTCAAAATTTCAGTTACAATATCATTTCTCTAAAACAAAAATGCTCTCCGTTCCAAAGACAACTATAAAATGGAACAATGTTGATGGGTACGGAATCCCATGTTATTTGTGTTAGAGTAAAATTTAATATATGGGGGTATATATAAAATAAATATGAATTATAGGCTATTAAATAAAAGTAGGCCAATTAAAGTGATTAATTAATGTTTTGTGGTCTTACTAATGTATTATTAAAGTGTGGGTTTTATTGCGTAGAGACAAGCGTAATTTCTATTTTTATGATGGGTTAAAATAGAAATATACAAAATATGAAAAGACACGATTGTGTTATAAATAGGGGTCATGGTCCCCAGATCACACAACAGCAATCTTCTGATTCCCATTGTCAGAGAGAAATTTAGAGAGGAAATAAAAGTGTTGATCTGGAAGAGCATAAGACCTCAGACTCAGATATTTTAACTTTCTGTCATGGATTCAGGTACGCTTCCGCAAAAATCAAAATTTATATCTCTTGATAATTCAATATGAATGTTCATGTTTGTGTAATAGTTTTCACAAAATAGAAATTAATCCATCATGTGGTATGAGAGCTAATTCATGTTGAATTGTTGAGAATATATTAGGAAGGTATTGATATTAATTTTCGACTGTAAATAATTTTTCAAAAAGGTTTAATATTTCAGAAAAATTTTGGATTCAGAAATATTCTCGTTTCATTACGATTCCAACGATATAAAATTCATGAAATTTGGACTAGTGGTTGATTTGATGGTACTGAAAGGTTAAAGGTTCGACTCTTGGTGTTTCATATTTAAGCCTCTTAAATGATGAAAATTATGAAGGATCTCAAGAGGTTTTGAACCCATGACCTTTTAAGTCTGGAGCCAAAGGGGTTTTGAACCCATATGCAAATTTAAATTCAAATTTTGGTGTATTTATATATATATCTTTTGAGATAAATTAATTTAAACAATATGTCACCAAAGTGACCTTTTTTGTTCAAAATTAATTTTATTTTGAAATATAAAAAGAATTATGTGCATGTAATTTATGTGAATATCAATTGACCCAAAGGAAGAATATTTTTTTGCAAAATTACATGTGTCACTTTAATAATAAGCACGTGATAATTATTTAGTTTTACATATGAATAATAAATCAGCCCAAAGGAAGAATTATTATTCAATATGTTCTTATTATCAGTGTTTGATTATTACGGCAAGATATCACTTACAAGTTAATATTTTTTCCAAAGATCAAATATTAATAGAGTGTCCGATATCTTAAAATGGGATTTGTCCTTTATTTGAATTTATTTTTGATTTAAGACTTACATGAGCTAGTTTTATTTGTTTATTGTTCTCTAATTTAGCTATCAATTATGCTTCCAACATTACTGCCAGTATTAATTCTATTGCCATGCTTAATCGCACAAACTTTAAGTCATGGCAAGAGAACCTTCATATAGTTCTCGGTGTCATGGATCTGGACTTTGTATTAAGGGTTCCTTCTCCTGCACCTCTTACGGATAAAAGTTCCTCTGATGATAAAAAGGGCTTTGAAAGGTGGGAGAAGTCAAATTGCATGTGTTTGATGATCATAAAGAAGGCCATTCCAAAAGCACCCAGGGGCACAATATCGAAAACGATAAAGACAGCCAAAGAGTTCCTAGAAGACATTAAGAACGGATTTTCCAAAAATAAAAAGACTGAAACAAGTACACTTTTGGCAAGTCTCATCTCAATGAAATATAAAGGTAATGGGAACATTAGGGAGTACATTATGGAAATGTCTCATCTCGCTTCAAAGTTAAGAGCACTTAATCTTGATGTCTCTGAGAATTTGCTTGTGCATTTGGTTCTGATATCTCTTCCCACACAATTCAGTCAATTTAAGGTGAGCTATAACTGCCAAAAGAAGACTTGGTCTCTTAATGAGCTCATCTCACATTGTGTGCAAGAAGAGGAAAGACTGAAGCAAGATAAGACAGAAAGTGCTCATTTGGCTAGTACTTCCAAGGACGAGGGGAAGAAAAAAAGAAGGATAAAGAAGCTACAGTGGTTCCATATCCAAAGAAACAACATAAAGAAAAAACTGTTGATGGTTGTTTCTTCTGTGGAGCTGCGGGACATAGGAAGAAGCAATGTACCAACTATCATGCTTGGCGTGTTAAGAAAGGTACAATTCTTAACCTAGTTTGTTCTGAGGTTAATTTGACTTCGGTACCTAAACACACTTGGTGGATAGTTTTCTGGTGCAACCACTCACATTAGTGTGTCTATAAAGGGTTGCCTGAGTTGCCGAAATCCAAATGATGGTGAAAGATACATTTTTTTGGGCGATGTCAAGAAGTTTGAAGTTGAAGCAATTGGGATATTTAGGTTATTATTCAAGTCTTGTACTTATTTAGATTTGAATGAGACATTTATCGTACCGTCATTTAGACGGAATTTGGTTTCTATTTTTGTATTGGACAAATTTGCTTATACTTGTTCCTTTGGAAATAATAAATTTAGTCTTCTTCATAATTCAAATTTGGTTGGTACTGGTTCTTTATCTTAGGTAGATAACCTTTATATGCTTGATACTATTGCTTCATATCATCAAACCTTGCAATTAAGTACTCGAGGTATTAAAAGAAAATTAACCAATGAGAATTTTACATCATTATGGCATAAGAGATTAGGTCACATCTCCCAAATGAGAATTGAAAGACTTGTGTCAGATGGAATTCTAGATTCCCTTGATTTTTTCAGATTTTAAAATTTGAAAAAATTGCATAAAGGGAAAATAGACAAACATAAGGAGATATGGTGCTAATAGGGCTACAGACGTCTTAGAACTGATACATACAGATATTTATGGGCTATTCCCTACGATTTAATGGAACGGTCAATAATATTTTATCACATTCATAGACGATTTTTCACGTTATGGCTACCTTTATCTCATCCATGAAAAGTACCAATATCTGGACGTGTTCAAGTCATTCAAGGCTGAAGTTGAAAATCAACTCAGCAAAAGGATTAAAAGCATGAGATCTGATCGTGGTGGTGAATACTACGGTAGGTATGACGGTTCAGGTGAATAACACCTAGGACCATTTGATGAATTCCTAGAGGAGTGAGATATCGTCCCGCAGTACACCATGCCAGGTTCTCCAAGCATGAATGGTGTTGCTGAAAGGCGAAACAGAACGCTTAAAGACATGGTAAGGAGTATGATCAGTTACTCTAACTTACTAGATTTACTCTGGGGTGAAGCATTAAAGACTGCACTGTATATCCTTAATAGAGTACCAACTAAAGAAATTGGATTCTAGAACAACTAGTTGCTATTTTGTTGGATACTCTGAAAGATCTAGGGGTTACAAATTTTATGATCCTACTACCAAAATAATTTTTGAGACAGGAAATGCCCGGTTCTTTGAGGATGTTGAGTTTGCCGATGGGGATAAGGTTAAGGATTTTGGTTTTGAAGAGGAATATGTTGATATTCCCACAACTGTTATTAACATTGATCAGGATCCAATTCCTGACATTGTTCAAGAAGCAGATCCTAATCAAAACAATATCCAAGAATCTCCCATTCTAGAAGAACAAACTCTACCACCTCTAGAACCTATGCCATTAAGGAGATCCACTAGAGAAAGAAGAAGTGTTGTGCCAGATGATTACATTGTATTTCTCCAAGAACATGAGTTTGACATTGGTGCGGTGGAAGATGATCCGATCACTTTCCGTCAAGCCATGGAAAGTTCTAAATCTCAAAAGTGGATTCATTTCATGAATGAGGAGATAAAGTCCATGAAGGACAATGACGTTTGGGATCTTATCCCATTACCTGAAGGTAAAATAAAAAACCCATTGGTTGCAAATGGATATTTAAAACCAAGAGGGATTTGAAAGGTGATGTGGAGAGATACAAAGCCCGTCTTGTCGCTAAAGTCTTTACACAGAAAAAAGGTATCGATTATAAAGAGACTTTCTCTCCGGTTTCATCGAAAGAATCTTTTAGGATAATAATGGCACTTGTGGCGCACTTTGACCTTGAGCTTCATCAGATGGATGTTAAGACGACGTTTCTCAATGGTGACATTGATGAAACAATATATATGGTGCAACCAGAAAACTTTGTGTCGGGAGATGCAAAGAAAACAATTTGCAAATTAAAGAAATCCATTTATGGGCTTAAGCAAGCTTCTCGTCAATGGTATTACAAGTTTCATCAAGTTATCATCTCGTTTGGTTTTGAGATGAATCTGATTGATGATTGTATATACCACAAGTTTAGTGGGCGTAAGCATATTTACTTGGTTTTATATGTTGATAACATTTTGCTTGTCACCAACGATATAGGTATGTTGCACGAAACCAAGAGATTTATTTCAAAGAAATTTGAGAAGAAAGATCTTGGTAACGCTTCTTTTGTGTTGGGTAATACACCGAGATCGCTCTCGGATTACACTTAGTTTATCACAAAAGAGCTATATCGAGAAAGTTCTTAAAAGATATGGCATGCATGATTGTAAACCAGGTGACACCCCTCTAGCTATAGGAGATAAATTTAGTCTCGGTCAATGTCCCAAGAATGATTTTTAGATTTGAGAGATGTAAAAGATTCGTTATGCATCAGTAGTAGGAAGTCTTATGTATGCTCAAGTATGTACGCGTCCGGATATTGCGTAAATTGTTGGCATGTTGGGAAGATACTTAAGTAATCCTGGAAAGGATCATTGGATAGCAGCCAAGCGAGTCATGAGGTACTTACGGAGAACAAAAGACTACATGCTCACCTATCGGAAGTCAGAACAGTTAGAGATCATCGAATATTCTGATTTCGATTTTGCTCGATGCCAAGATAGCATGAAATCTACTTCAGGTTATATCTACTTACTTCCTGGAGGTGCTGTATCGTGGAAGAGTGTTAAGCAGTCTATTATAGCTTCTTCCACTATGGCAGCTGAGTTTGTAGCTTGTTATGAGGCATCCAATCAAGGAATACGGTTGCAAAATTTTATCACGGGGCTGCGTATTGTGGATGGCATTGAAAGACCACTTAAGTTATTTTGTGACAATAAATCAGCAGTACTGTATTTCAACAACAACAGGAGTTCTACGAAGTCAAAGTTTATTGACATTAAGTTCCTAGTTGTAAAATAAAGAGTTCAGAGTGGACTTATATCTATAGAGCACATTGGAACAAACTCCATGATTGCGGATCCGTTGACTAAGGGATTACCACCCAAGGTCTTTCATGAGCACACTGCTCATATGGGTGTAATTTCTTTTCAGGATATGTCAGTTTAGTAGGAGTTTGTATTTTATATGCTTTTATAGACATATTTGATTTAATGTATATTGTATGGTTATTTACTACAGTAAAGTATTAAGTTTATATTCACTCTGACTTTATATGGTTTGATCTCACTAAGGTTTAAGGAGTACCAGTTGGAAATATGCATGTTAAGATCACATTGCATGAAATTTTCATGCTACACATCCACACTTTATCTTTGTCATTAGTTGCATTGATATATGTGATCATTGATGGGTCTACTTATGAAATATGTAATGACGATCGCTTTGATTCTATATTGGTGCAATTAATGGACAAGATTGTTAAGATACATAAAGTTTTGATAGCTAAAACTCATGAGCTCATAAAGTATAATTCAAATTTATAATGTTACATATATATATATAGCCCAAGTGGGAGATTGTTAGAGTAAAATTTAATATATGGGCTTATATATAAAATAAATATGAATTATAGGCTATCAAATAAAAGTAGGCCAATTAAAGTGATTAATTTAAGTTTTGAGGCCTTACTAATTTATTATTAAAGTGTGGGTTTTATTGTGTAGAGGCAAGCGTAATTTCTATTTTATGATGGGTTAAAATAGAAATATACGAAATATGAAAAGACACGATTGTGTTATAAATAGGGGTCATGGTCCCCAGATCACACAACAGCAATCTTCTGATTCCCATTGTCAGAGAGAAATTTAGAGAGGAAATAAAAGTGTTGATCTGGAAGAGCATAAGACCTCAGACTCAGATATTTTAACTTTCTGTCATGGATTCAGGTACGCTTTCGCAAAAATCAATATTTATATTTCTTGATAATTCAATATGAATGTTCCTGTTTGTGTGATAGTTTTCACAAAATAGAAATTAATCCATCAGTTTGTATATTTAATTTAGATAAAGGAAAGGTACAATTGCAAAACATAATATCCAATTCCTTCCTTGCGAATTTACAGTAAATGATTTTTCAAAAGAATTTAATTATACCTGAAAATATTATATTAAAAATGATTTTAACTCAACTTAGATTCTTAATGTAAACAAAAATATGATTACTAATAGATCTATAGAGCTAACCCATTTTTCTTAGTAAATCTTGTGCTCTAGCACTTTGAATTTTACAAAAATAAACTGAATTCGGCAGTCGAAACATATTTTCCTTTCATTATCTTTTGATAGTCCAAAATTCATCATTTCTTGATAAAGAATCAATACCTTCCTTTATCACGATAATACAAGATTTTGGCTGTGGAACATTCGTAAGAAGATGTTGTACCTTCGCTGAGCAAATACATCAGCAAAGAAGTTTCCTGTTTTACACTGCATCCAGCTTCCATTCAAATTTTCACAATATACATTTAATATTATAAATACAATGCACAACATCGTCGTGACCAAAAAAACTATGTTTCCCAATTCATCATTGAATGTTATGATACCGTACACATTGACAACACTAAAATTTGGAACAAATTAAGACTTGAAAAAGTGAAAATCACGGGTATATATATGGAACGAACACATCTATATATATGGAATGGAGTTAAAACAGTTTCTGTATATAAGTCAGTCGCTTACGTTGACATATAAATCCACCTAAAATGGTGGTACATCCCAAGTTTAGATGGTGAGTCCTAAAAAGGCATAAACTCATTTAAGAATTAAGTGTTACGACTTAAAAATAAGTTGGTTGCCTACGCATCGCACATAAACCGAACTGAAATGCAGGTATATCCTAAGTTTACACAACAAATTTTTTTTTAAGGTCAATAAATTAGACTCCAAATGTCCATTTAATGTTGATCAATAAGTCAGGTATGTTAACATTGCTTTTGAAAAAGGTCAACATTATCAATACATTAGCACTTTCACGATGTGGAAGACGTAGGCGAAACCCACTACTTCTTAGCATTTGGTACAGATCATCATATATTATCTTTAATAGGAAACATGTGGAACACGTAATTCATATATATAGTATCTTCCATGATGTATAACACATAATATCCTAAATGCATTATACTTTTTAAGTGAGAAGAGTTGTTAATGTTTTAAAAAGACCATAAAATAACTATGACCTATAATTATTAGTCTACTTTGGATCACCAAAAAAAATAAAAAACTTTACACCAAACAAATAATATCATTGTAAAAAAACAAAACGGGTCAATATTTATTATGGAAATTATACAAATGTGACATGTGTACAATTTAAGTCATACGTATTTGTTACTATAAAGGAAAAACATTAAATATGGCACCCTTTTCGTGTTGAAATTTTTATTTTAAATTGACAAGTTATTTTTTTCAACCATCGTACTAATTACTTATTTACCGGATAAATGAATAACTTATGACAATAAATAAGTCAAATATGAATTCAACAATGTTTAGAACCCGCGTGCAAAACTTCTTGTTACGAATCGAGCAAAATCCAAGTGCGAAAAACATTTCAGGGCTACCCTTCATCTTCATCATCGTGGAAGTTGTCACCACCAACACTACCATCATCCCCAGGTGTGTTAGAAAATGAGAAATTTCTAACTGATATCCGAAATAGCTAATAAATGAGGTGGTGGTTCCAAATCCTTGTGCTCCCATTCTTCAAAACTCATACCCCATTCAAGATAATCTACGCCTGCCATTGCCAAAGCCTCTATAGAAACTAACATGATTTAAGTGTGTGTGTGTGTGTCTTTGTGTTCTTGAAGAAGTGTTATTTCCCTGAGGGATACTTAAAACTGCTTTTCTATTTAGGTCGTCCCACACTATATGTATGTATATATACTTGTACGATCCGTACTAAGCAAAATCAAACTATTACACTTCAAAACTCACGAGCTAAAATCTAATTCTAAAGAGTTGAATTGAATGATCGAACAGTTTTAGGGAGAGATACGGGGATTGAATGCTAAGTTAAATAATAATAAAACAATCTTCTCGTGATTACCTAGTTGACCATATTTATTTATTTTTATTTTTTTATTTTTTTTATGTAATAGGTTTGATTACCCAGTTGACCATATTTTCTTCTGCTACTAATCAAGAATGGCCAACCTTATGCATTGCGAATTACTATTTCAGGCACGACTAGAAATGCAAAACATAATATCCAATTCTTTCCTTGCTAATCTAACATTAATGATTATGAAAAAGAATTAAATTATACCTGAAAGCAATGAAATAAAAATGCTTTTAACTCAACTTAGATGCTTACATGTAAACAACAATACGATTACTTATTGATCTACACATTCATGTTTCCTTTCATGGTCGTGGAACTTTCGTAAGATGATGTTATACCTTCGATGAGGCATATACGTCAGCAAGAAGTTTCGTCTTTCCCACTACAATCAACTTCCATTCAATTCTTCACAATATTATAAATACAATCGACAATATACTCGTGACCAAAAAACTGTGTTTCCCAATTCATCATTGAATGTTATGACACCGTATACATTGACTAGACTCAAATTTGGAACAAATTAAGGCTTGAAAAAGTGAAAATCACGGGTATACATATGGAATCAAACACGTTTGTATATATATGGAATGGAGGTAAAACAGTTTCATTATACTTTCACAAATCCCTTGTGGGTGAGAAATAAGAAGCGATGTCTATTGAAGCATTGGCAATGGCAGGTGCTGATTACATGAAATGTGGCATTGAGATTGAAGAGTGGGGACGCTGTGATATTGAAGGGTTACCACCTCCACAACTTTTAGCAGATCAACATATTAAAAGAAAGGTCGATAAAAAGACTGCTGATGAGAGGCTAATGCAGATAAGAATGCGAAAGTGGGCTAAGAGGGTGGCTTCATCAATGGTCCTCAATAATAAGGTCTTGCAAGCGAAGACAATTTGATTGAGCTGAAGGCACACTGTTGAATCCACAATTTTTTCATTTTTTTAGACGTACGTTTTGTAATGGACCTAATCTAATCATGCTTTTATCTATTTTCATTTCATATTTTTAAAAACCGATAATAAAGTCCATTCCTCATTTTTATTGCCATGACACTGCAATAATTAAAAAGGAAAATTAATTAGGGAATATTTTTACTATGATGAGGGCCTTGTTAAAATGTCGCGATGTTTTAAAAAATTTAACAAAAATTCCATTACGCCCCAATAAGAAGCAATGTCTATTGAAGCATTGGCAAGGGCTGGTGCTGATTACATGAAATGTGGCATTGAGATCGAAGCATGGGAACGCTGTGATATTGAAGGGTCACCACCTCCACATTTTTTAGCAGATCAAATTATTAAAAGAAAGGTCGACAAAAAGACTACTGATGAGAGGCTAATACAGATATGAATGCGGCAATGGGCTAAAAGGGTGGCTACATCAATGGTCTACAATAATGCGGTCTTTTAAGCGAAGATAATATGATTGAGCTGAAGGCCCACTGTCCGAACATAATTCTTTAATTTTTTTTGTCTCTATGTTTTGCAATGGACCTAATGTAAAAATACTTCTAACTATTTTTATGTTATATTATTAGAAGCATCACGATCATCTCAACCATTAGGGACGAAGTAAATTTTTTTTGATTTAATCTGTATTTATATATTTGTGTAAATTGTAGATTTTCGGGCTTTTATAAGATTTTATAGCTCAATTTCATAATTCTTTTCTCCAAAACATTTTTTTGTGCTGAGTTGCAATGAGTTAAGGTAATAATAATTTTAACATATCTTATTTTATATTATCAATAACAGACGACAATAAAGTTGAGTAGTCAATTTTATTACGATGAACCCTGAAATAATTAATTAGGAAAAATAATCCGACAGTCTTTGTACTTTATGTGGAGGGACCTTTAGCAAGGCTTAAAAATGTCATAACAAACCAGAGGACATATATAAAATTTATAAACATGTTTCCAAAAATGTAATCTGTAGTCTCTTGGAAGATAAAACATACTCTTACACATAACACTAGTTCTCTACCTGTGATAGACGTGCCTCTTTCTTAAATGTGTTTTATTGACATTTTTTACACGTCTTTGCTTTATATCAGTGGGTTATAGGACCAGAAAAAACTGATAAGTTATACCATGACTTAAAAAAAGAATAATAAAAAAACTCGCCTTAAGCCATTAATAAGGGCGTCTCTGTAATGTATGGTGATTTATTAAATGAACACTGAAATAATTAAAGAGGAAAACTAATATTCTTGTTGAATTATATATGTTAAGAGTTTAGATTTCTAATTGTTCCAGTTTTCAAATGAAAAAAAAAAAGTTTCAAATGAAAAAAAAAATACTTAGCAACTAAATTCTGGGCACTTAAATTTAACCCATTATTAAATGGGTTTAAAATCCAATCAAATCAATCTAAAATGTCAAATCGTAATTAAATAGTTTTTGCATATGGAGAAAAGTTTCCAATGCTTTGTGAGGAAGAAAGTAATTATATGGGTTTATTTGATACTATGTATTTAGTGAGAGAGAATAGCTGTGTTAGAATTTATGGATCTTAATTAAGTTGATAAAATCAAGTTTTGGTCAACTTTAGGGTCAATTTTATATGGGACCCACGCATATTTTAAGACGGTTCGAAGAGGTAACGCCTTTAACTCCGTGGGGAGCATAACGTGATATAATCAAATGCGTAAAATCATAAATTAATAAGTGAAAAATTGTAGCTCAAAGTACCCACTTTGAACATGAACTTTAGTTGAAGCGTTATGTTAAACCTCTTGTCCCATATAGGAAGAATAAAATAAATGTATTTACTATAATATAATCCATTTTGGCCTATATGCTTGGTGACCTTGGGGTATCCCAACTCTTTGAAGAAGAGGGTGTTGGAAATAAGCTTTCAAAGACACTCACACAACTATCTTGTATTTAGCACTCAAATATTATTACAAAGAAGAAAACACTCTTACAACTTAACTTCTCTCTATTACAACTAATAAGCTTTGCTTATTATCTTCCTTGTTGTTTGATGATTCTAAGAACTCAAGGATGATGGCTATTTATACTAGAGGAAAATCAAATGCACTCAATGTGGTTCAAATTAAATTAATCCACATATTCATAAGCCACACAATTTGCTTCCACTTATTCAGCCACTATGAAGCATTAAGAATAAATAAACACACCTTACCTAACACCTTACCTAACTTAGGATGCTTCTTAGAAATTGGTTGATTAAATATAAAATAAGTTTATATTTTCAACACCCCCTCTTAAACTTGTTTTGTTATGCTAAGAGAATTTCTTAATCTCACAAAGTCCTCATACTTCAGTGGCTTGGTAAAGATATATGCAATTTGGTCTCGAGATTTTACGTACCTCAGTTTCACGTCTTTTCTTGTAATACATTCTCTTATGTAATGGAAACGAGTATCGATATGCTTGCTTCGATCATGAAAAACTGGATTCTTTGCCAGGGTTATCGCTGACTTATTATCAACACAAATATCTATTGGCTCCTCCTATAATAAACCTAGTTCCTTCAGCAGATTTTTTAGCCAAATTGCATGACAAACACATGATGTAGCGGCTACATATTCCGCTTCACATGTAGAGAGTGTGACAAATGGTTGCTTCTTTAACATCCATGTGAAAATGGTATCTCCCATGAAGAACACGAACCCTGTGGTGCTCTTTCTATCATCTGTATCTCCACCCCAATCGCTATCGCTATAACCAACAAGCTTGTAATTATTAGAAAACGAGTATAACAGACCAAAGTTAATTGTACCTCTGAGATAGGGAAGAATTCTTTTTGCAGCCTTAAAATGCGAGGTTATTGGGGTTTCCATGTATCGACTTACAAGTCCAACTGCATAGAGGATGTCAGGTCTTGTATAAGTTAGATAGTGCAAACTTCCAACCAAACTTTTGAAGAAAGTTGGATCTACGTTTTCGCCTTCGTCATTCTTCGATAGCTTAGCTCTGCACTCCACTGGAGTGTTAATTGGCTTGCAGTCATTCATCTTGAACTTCTTGAGGATCTCCTTTGTGTAGCCTTCCTGCGAGATGAAAATTCCATCTTCTTGTTGTTTAACTTCAATGCCAAGAGAGTACGCCATTAGCCCAATATCTGTCATCTCGAACTCTTTCGCCATTTCTTTCTTGAAGTCATTGAACATGTTTGGGTTGCTTCCGAAAAAAAGTCAAATCATCCACATATAAGCACACGATCAAAATATGTTCATCTTTGATATTGATATATAAAGCGTGCTCGTATGGACATTTTCTGAAACCATTCTCTTGAAAGTACTTGTCAATACGACTATTCCACGCCCTTGGTGCTTGCTTTAACCCGTAGAGAGCTTTCTTGAGCTTCAAGACTTTGTCTTCATGTCCCTTCATTACATATCCCCAAGGTTGCTCGATGTAGAATTCTTTTTCAAGTATTCCATTTAGAAATGCAGACTTTACAGCTAGCTGATGAATCTTCCACCTGTTTTGAGATGTTAGGAAGATAATTAATCTCATAGTTTCTAAGCGGGCAACAGGAGCAAATACCTCATCATAGTCAATGCCAGCTCTTTGACTATATCCTTTTGCGACTAGCCTCGCCTTGTGTCTTTCTATTTCTCCCATAGCATTCCTCTTCATTTTGTACACCCATTTGACACCGATAGCCTTCTGACCTTTTCGAAGTGAAGCGAGTTCCCAAGTGTCATTCTTCTCAATGGACCCAATTTCTTCATTCATCGAGTCTCTCCGCTTCTTGTCTTGTGCAGCTTCTTAGAAGTTTACTGGTTCACAATCGACAAAGAGGCAGAAGAGGGTAAGATTATCATGTCTATCGGTTACCTCATAGAGATCCCGTACACTTCTTATGCGGGGAATAACTCTTTCATTGAAACTTTTACTTGACGGTGGTGATGAGTCTCCATGAGTGGTTGATGTTGGTGAGGTAGGTGGAGTAGTGGTCTCTTGTTAAACTTCTCCTTCTTGCTCTATCATGGTTTCTTCATTCTCTTCTTCAAAGTCGGGAAAGAAGTTGAAATCATTTATACTTGAGCCGAAATCAAATTCTCCTTCTTCATCAAATATCACATTTCGGCTAATTACAATATTTCCATTATTTGGATTGTATAATTTATAACCTTTGGAGTTGTTGTCATAGCCAATGAAGATGAACTTCTTGCTTTTTTCATCAAGTTTGGTTCTTCTCTCGTCTGGTACATGTACATGGGCTATGTTCCCAAAGACTCTCAGGTGGGAGATACCCGATTTTCTTCCACTCCATGCTTCTTGCGGTATCTTTACCCAAACACTTCTTGTTGGAGATCGTTTTGACAAGTAGACGGCACACGCCACTACTTCCGCCCAAAATTCCTTAGGCAATTTCTTGCTTTTGAGCATACTCTGAGATATGTTGAGGGCGGTTCGATTCTTTCTTTCCGCTACTCCGTTTTGCTGAGGGGATCGAGAAACTTTCATTGGTTGAGGAATTCCATTTGCTTCACAAAATTCTTGAAATTCACTCGAAGTGAATTCTCCTCCTCGGTCAGATCTCATTGCCTTGATCTTACGACCACTCTCCTTTTCCACGACAGCTTTGAACTTCTTGAATATTTCAAAAACTTTTGATTTCTTCTTCAAGAAATATACCCAAGTTTTTCTTGAAAAATCATCAATAAAGAGATGGAAATAATTATTTTTACCAAGAGAGCTTGGCTTGATCGGACCGCATACATCGGTATGGATTATCTCGAGTGGATTCTTAACTCTTGAGTCTGACTCCTTTGGAAAGCTTTTTTTGAATTGCTTCCCAAGTAAACATCCTTCGCACAGTTGGTCAGGGTGATTAATGAAAGGTAAGCCTCTCACCATTTCCTTCTTGGATAATAAGTCCAATCCTCCAAAGTTAAGATTCCCAAATCGAAGATGCCATAGCCACGATGCATCTTTGTAACATACCTTCAGACACTTTACAACATCATTTTGAATATTCAAAGGGAAAATTCTATTCTTTGACATTTGTACCTTGGTAATTGAATCTCCTTTGTCATCTCTTATAAAAAGACTACAATTTTTCATATGGATATCATAGCCTTTTCCTAAGAGTTGACCCAAACTCAAGATTTTGCTTTTCATATTAGGCACACAGTAGACACTTGAAATTAATTGGTGACTACCATCTTTTGCACGAATACGGATGTTACCTTTTCCTTTCACCGATATTTTGGAATCATTTCCAAATAAGACATTTTCGCTTACTCACTCGTCCAACTCCACGAACATGTCTTTCCTTCCACACATGTGATTGCTTGCACCGCTGTCAAGAAACCAGGAATTTTCTTGGCTACCATCAGTCTCCTTCCGTGCTAGAAGAAGAAGATTTTCTTTCTCATTTATGTTCTCATCCGCATAATTGTCCTTCTCCTCAAATCTATTGTTAGGTGCTCTGCATTCTGAAGCATAATGCCCAAACTTCTTACAATTATAACATCGAACTTGAGATTTGTCATACCTCGAGTTCGAATTGCCTCTTCCACGACCTCGTGTTGAGTTTTCCCCTCTCTTATAGTTGTTATTGGAATTGTAGTTATTAGAATTCCAACCTCGTCCACGTCCGTAACCTCGTCGTCGGCCACGACCTCTTCCACGTTAGCTTCTATCGTTGTTGAAACTTTCTTCTTTCTTTATCGGATGGAGCTCCGTCTTAAGAAGTTGTTCCAAAATCTCTTGCTTCTTCTTCTTCTTCTTCTTCTTCTTCTTCTTCTTCTTCTTCTTCTTCTTCTTCTCTTCGTATGCTTTCAATGACCCCATTAGTTGTTCGATTGTCAACTCATTCAAGTCTTTGGTTTCCTCAATCGTCGTAACGATGTACTCGAATTTTGGATCTAACGAGCGGAGTATCTTCTTTATGATCGTCACATCTTCTAACTTCTCGCCATTTGTTTTTAATTGATTTGAAACAGCTAAGACTCTTGAAAAATAATCGGAGATAGACTCGGACACTTTCATATGTAAAGATTAGAAATCACCTCTTAAAGTTTCAAGACAAACTTTCTTCACTTGTTCAGCTCCTTTGTAAGAGGTTTGCAGTTTCTACCATGCTTGCTTAGAGGAGATTGCACTTGATATCTTCTTGAAACCATCATCATCTAATGCTTGATAGATGAAATAAAGAGCTTTCTTATCTCTCTTTCTTGAGTCTTTCAAACTCTCCTTCTGAGTTTGGTTTAAGACAACTTCATTTTTTGTCTCATTGTAACCTCTCTCCACGACTTCCAAAACATCGTGTGCACCCAAAAGTGCCTTCATCTTAATACTCCAATTATCATAGTTGTTGTTGTTGAGTATCGGGACTTGAAAGGATGCCATACCACCATTTGCCATAATTCTAGTGAGAATTTGGAAATTTTGATTGCGCAGATGGATCTAGAACGCCCAAAAACCTTAGGAACAGCGCGGGCCAAAAAAATGAAAATCTTGTCAAAGTCAACGGTCAAAGTCAACAGTCAAAGTCAACTTTTGGTCAACGGTCAGCCTTTGGTCAAGGCTCGACAGTTCGGTCAAGCAACTCAAATAGGCTTCACAGCTCAGTCAACAGGCTTCACGGCTCGGTCAACTCGGCCCCAACTCGGATGATTTGGCTAACTCGGTGAGTTAACCCACTTTCTGGCAGCAACGTTCTGGCGACACGTGGCGGTGCGTCAGACCTCCGATTGGGATGAATCTAGCGGCGATGGATTCGTCCCGTCGACAGCTTCGATTTGATATGCTATAGCGTATACTTTGAAATAAATTTCCAATTTCTCTGATACCACTTTGTTGGAAATAAGCTTTCAAAGACACTCACACAACTATCTTGTATTTAGCACTCAAATATTATTACAAAGAAGAAAACACTCTTACAACTTAAATTCTCTCTATTACAACTAATAAGATTTTCTTATTATCTTCCTTGTTGTTTTATGATTCTAAGAACTCAAGGATGATGGCTATTTATACTAGAGGAAAATCAAAATGCACTCAATGTGGTTCAAATTAAATTAATCCACATATTCATAAGCCACACAATTTGCTTCCACTTATTTAGCCACTATGAAGCACTAAGAATAAATAAACACACCTTACCTAAATTAGGATGCTTCTTAGAAATTGGTTGATTAAATATAAAACAAGTTTATATTTTCAACAAGGAGTACTTATATGCGCTCGGACAGATTTCTTAGCCTGCACACAACATGCACACACAGCAGTCGCCCAACTCGGCTCGTCGGCCTTAGGCTAAGTATAAAATTTTTGAGCCAATGTTTATTTGCCTTTATTTTATTTTTTTTGTGCTTGGTTCGCCGCTGGCTTCCAAATTGAAGTATCGCCTTTGCAAGTCTGATTGTTTTATCCAGGGAGACATTTTCCATTGAGTTCGTAGAGCACAAGTACGGGGTAAAAATTGTCTTAACGTTTTAGAGTGTTTAACACCCGCCTTTATCAAAAATTCTGCATTACTTATACATATTAATTTCATTTAAATAGCATATTATTAGACATGTTTTAATTTCTATCTACATTTTCTATAAATATATTTATAATGATTCTGAATAACAATCTTAAGATGATTCAAGTTTCAATATAAAATTCTAGAATAATTTTCAGTTTTAGTTAATTATAGATATATTTTATAATAATATCTTTGTTAAGAAATTATTTTTTCGTGTTATAAAAATACCGTTTACATATTCTGTAAATAATTTTTGTGAAAGAAAACTTTTTTGTATAATCAAAAAGTATAATCTAGTAGTTGCATGTTTATAAGTGTATTTATAGATATTGCACTTTATTTTTGTTATTTGAAAAATTAGTCTAGTATTTTTTTCAGTGGATTATTAACAAGTTATTATTTGATATAATTCTTGCCATTGTGTTAATATAATTATCCACTCACATATCCTGTTATAAACAGAAATTTATTTATGTTTAAAACATAAATGGCAATCTACTTCTGCTTTACCTGTTGCGGTTGTACCAACTAATGTTGGACATGGTGAAAAACCCGAAAAGTACAAAGGTATAGATTTCAAACATTGGCAACATTAAATTTTATTTTATTTCACAACTTTGAACTTGGCAAACTTCCTTAATGAAGAGGCACCGACTTTACAAGAAGGTGAAACTGACAAGTAAAAAATTATTGTTGTTGATGTATGGAAACATGTTGATTTTCTATGTAAAAATTATATTCTCAACAATCTGGAAAACACATTATATAATATGTATAGCCCTCTTCAAACTACTAAAGAGGTGTGAGAGTCTTTGGATAAAAAATACATAATATAGTATAACGGAATGAAGAAATTCATTGTCGGTGGATTCTTGAATTTTAAAGTCGTTGATTCACAGATTGCCACTACTCAAGTCCAAGAGCATCAATTGATTTATCATGACCACGTGGAATTGAATGAGTCATTCCACGTGGTTATAATGATTGAAAAAATTTCACCATCTTGGAAAGACTTTCAAAATTATTGAAAACATAGACGTAAAGAAATGGGGTTGAGGATTTGTTTGGGAGGTTAAGGATTGAAGAGGATAATCAGGTGTCAGAGAAAAAAAATTGAAACGTTGAAATTCCCAAAATCACTCATCAAATCAAGAATTGTTTAGAGCCAAAATGAAAACAATCGAAATAACTAACATTGTTTGAAAAATTCTTACGTGAAGTCTATTGACTTGATTTACACAAAACACTGAAAAGTTCGAGACATTATGTTAACTGATCAATAAGTAAATCAGATGATCTATCACTATGGAAGATTCAAGGCCAAAAGCTATCTCTCCCGATACAAAACTTTTTTTTATCGGACTCACTTTGTGTCCGCATAGTCTTTTCGGTTGATCCCACCAATTTTCATTCTTGTGGGGGATTGTTAGATTTTATGGGTTTTAATTAAGTTGACAAAATCATATTTTAGTCAACTTGAGGGTCTATTTAATATGGGTCCTAAACGTCTTTTAAGACGATTCAAAGTGTTAACATGTTCTCCTCCCTAAGGAGTATAATAGGATATAATCATATGCATAAAACCATAAATTAAGGAATGAAAAATTGTATCTCAAAATACAGGTTTTGAACATGAACTTAGTTGAACTCGTCCCGTATAGAACGGATTAGAGAAATTGGTGTAGTATAATATAACCCAATTTCACTTAAAGTCATGGTGCCCTTGGGGTATCCCAGACCTTTGAAGGAGGGAGGGCTTACATGGGATTGGGTTGACTTCCAAGAACACACGTGTGTGCGCCGCCGCCTGCCTGACCTAGTCCGGCTCGGCTCAACTCCTTCTCCTTGGACTTGGGCTTCGAGCTTTGTCTTAACTAACTATAAATTTTTTTAGCCAATATTTATTGGACTTTTATTTATTTATGGGTCCATCTTTTTATTTTATTTTTCATTTTTTTGGCCCATTATTTAATTCATTTTTTTATTTTTTTCCTAAACAATCAATCGATTTTTTAATTTCCAACAGTTAGTGTCTGTTGGGATCAGTTTTAATCGAATATAACCGCCACTTATTTAGTATAATTAAGTGGTCTACCTTGTCATTTTCAGGAGTTGGAAAACAGATAAAAAAAAAAGGGTCCGTCTCATTTCTTTCATGAATAAGGAGAGTTTTGCATTGTTTGTTCACCAGTGTCTTGCAAATTAAAATGCTTCCTTTTTCCTAATTGTTTTATCCTGGAAGACATTTATCATTGATTCTATAGAGCACAGGTGCGGGAAAAAATTGTCTTCAGATCAAAGTATTTAACATTTGACTCAATAAAAAAATTATGCATTTCTTATACATGTGAATTTCCATATAAATAACAGATTATTATGCATGTTTTAATTGAGGTCTATATACTCTGTAAATATATTTATAACCATTTTGAATAACAAGTTGATGACCATCATTACTAGTAAAAGAGTATTCCCTGAACATTTATGAATAAGGTTTATTAGAAACGAAAAAGGCTCTAAAGGCGAATTTAATTGCACTATCATGTTTTGTAAAATTTAAAATGTAAAGCATATCTATTACTATATAAATATTATAAATCATGTTACATTATTTACCTTTACATACTAAGAGAGCACTCTACGTAGCACAACTAATGAACATATCTCTTTCTTCCTTGAAACCTCTAACCCATTTCATTCCCGTAATTTGATCATTATCTTTAACATTTAATGCATCCCCACCTAACCTTGACTCTTCATATCTCTAATATATTTTCCATATCAAAACGAGTGTAATACCTCGTATTTTTAATAATTTTAATTATGGGATTAATTGACTTAAAAATGGAAAATTTATTTTATAATTAATCCGGATTTAATTAAATACTAGTAGCGCAACAAGAGTTAGTATTTATTGATGTGAATTATGTTGAATATTACCTAGTTAGTAAAGTAATATGAAATTATGAATTAATTGTCGGGAGCGAATAATACGATAGTTATGGAAATTAAGTCGGGAGGCACGTGTCAGTCGTGTCGGGACGCAATTTAATAGAATAAAAAATAATTTATGTATAAGTCACCTATATGGTCATTTCAAGTGTGTCAAAGTGTCCAGAAGGGTCGAGATAGTGAGAAAAATCTACCCGGGGGTTTAGTTTGGGTCCCGGGACATTTTTAAGCCAAACCGACATCCCGGGTAGTTATTTTAGACATTTTTTTTGGGGGTAATTAAACTCACGAAATTCTTAAGGATATATGATCTACTAGGTTAGACCATTAGGGATTTATCAAATACAGAACTAAGGAGTCCGGTAGAGGAAGAAGAGGGGGATGTTCCCAAAGGAGAAAACCACCAATCTTAGGCTTATTGCATCACCATCGCCACCAACGTCTAGATCGAAAGACGAGGAACACGATTTTACCCATCTTCTCAAAAATATCAAACCTACTATCTTAAGGCAAGTATTTTTCTTGCTTAAATTTAATTAGATAAATTATCCATGCTAGTAGAATACGATTAAGAATTAAATTGCATGCATGTAGAGGACAATTTTGGATTAAATCAGTTTCTGTGTAGGATTCATGATTAGGATTGAAGCACTATTATGGAAAAATAAAATTTAATACATTCTGAGAATTATTATGTCAAGGATTCATGTTTTTTATCATGTTCATGAAGAAAAGTCATAAACTAGGGTTCTTGATAGTTAAATTAAAATTCAATTGAAAAGTTAATAAATCTTGATGTTTAAATGATTCTTATACGTTAGAAATTGTCTATATGTGTTAATTTAATGTTTAGCACCTTCGTTTTGTAGTTTGGGAATGAAATAAGAAGGTTTTAGAGATTTTCAGTTAAAGAAACCCATAGCTTTAATTTGCAGAAAAACCAGGCGGATACATGTTCGATCGATCGATCGACTCAAGAATGTCGACCGATTGACCCATTTCTTTAATCTATCGACTCCCCTGAAATTTGTGACTTGTTTTACTTTTAAGTTTCGATCCATCCCCAACTTTTAAGAACCCTTAGTGTTGATTAATTGAATATAGTAGGACTTAGGGAAGGTTAGTAGGGTTGTAGTTAAGGCCCCGAAAGTATCAATATGCATGGGATCGAATGGGAAAATTCACGAGTGTTCTTCAAATGAGTTACGATTGGAAATTTTATGGATTGGATTTTAATTCGGATCGATGATGATGTAGGTTAGTACCATAAGTAGGGGGACACTATAGTACTGAATTAACCTAAGGAATAAAGGGTGACTTCGTAATCTTTCGGGATAGGGAAAGATACTTTAATTTATACGATGAGGGTTATTACGTTAATTAAATTTACATATGATATTTGGGATATAAATACAACGTATGAGACTTTTAATATGGGATGTGCGTATGCCAATATTGAACGTATAAATACTAAGGTTGTTTGAGTACCTATTGTATGGATTTTTATGTGTATGATATACCTACCATACTTTATATCACTGGGAGGTCTTAAAGGGGACAATCTTGTCTTGAGGAGCCCTTCAGGGGGGATTATAGATTGGTTCCTCAGAGCATGGGATCTAAGGAGGACTTATCTGTGAGTGGACAAGTTTGGGTTATATGGGTGCGTAGATATGTGCATAACCCATTACATCATGGTCCAGGTTCGCCTCCAGTTTGTGTGTGATTTGTTTTATTAGGATTCCTGAGAGATTCGGTATCGATAGTCCTTATTAAGTACATGAGGGATCGGGACTTAATTGTAGAGTATGTACGCACCATTTGTTTCGCCTATGTGGGGCATGGTGTTGGGGGGTGTGTGTGTGTGTGTGTGTGTGTGTGTGTGTGTGTGTATTCTACTGTATTTTTTAGTAGAATAGAGTGATGATGCCAAATATACATTAAGAGTGTAAGAACTTAAAAGATTGATGTGACACTTGGAATCAATTAGCAAAAAAAATAATGAACTATATAACATATATTTCTATAATACGAGTGGGAACAATAGGTTAGTTGGCATGGATGGAGAACTATTATAATCTACTTAGGTGGGGTAACATAACTAGGAAGGGTAATAAATATGCGTTAGGTGTGCACAATAGTTGGGAGGTGAGAATCTCAAGTCAGAGCACGAGACTAACATGTATATAATTATCAGGTATTTATGCATTTAAATAATTATTGTTTGAAAAATATATTCAACTCGGGCTCTGACCCATTTTCTTTCAAATCTATTGTTTTGTAAAATATTTTTAGGTGCCCAGTCACAGGGACGCCAAGCATAGGAGTTCCATTCAGTTGACGTGTTGTAGCTACTGCGAAAGTTACAGGACCTCGGTATTAGACGCCTCCACATTCATCCTTGATCATTCAGAGTTTTTTATTTCAGTCAGGATATATTGCCCATTTTTATTGAGAGGTAGTGGTTTCAGACATTCACTTATATTTCAGTTGTTTGGATTTACTTCATTTCAGATTATTGTATTTGGGTTTTAGACTAGAAGTGTTTACTCTAAACTGAGTTTATTTAATTATGTCGTTTTAATTCCTATGAGAATGTTATTGGATGGTGGATGTTTAATTAATCATTTAATTAATTGCATGTTATATTAAAAGATAGAAATTAACATCTAACTTATTGAATATTAAGTGGTTAGTAATTAATAAAAAGTTTTTCAACAGTGATGCCAAGACTAATCCAACTGGATATTATGTTTTAAATTTAATAAAGGAATGATTGTCCGATATTTAATTACGCGGGGTGTCACAGGTGGTATCAAAGCCTCAGGTTCTAGAGTCTTTAGGATTTGTTCAACTTATTATGCTTTCAACATACCTTTCTTTAATCACTACACCAAAAACAACAATTTTTCACACATTAATATTAAAAATTTGGCATAGTTTCTAATTGTGACAAAGTCTGACACGATTTAATGACAATTTGGTACACTTTAACAGAATGCCAAAATTTGGCACTTTTAAAAGTCTGCCCAAATTGATCATACTTAACTAAAATATATAATAATCCCCAAAAATACTAATCTTACTTTTGGTCTCCTGCTCCTTCCTCTCTCTCATTTTCATAGGTCCCGCTCTCTACTCTCTCTCTCTCTCTCTCTCTCTCATTTTCATAGGATCCTTTGAAGTTTTATATACTCCTCTTAACACGACTCTCCGATTTTTATTTAGATCAAAATATTTTGTTTCTACACTATTAAACATCATATCAGATCGAAAGTTAAATAGATTGTTGTCTGGAGATTTAGCCGAAATAATTTACCTCTTTTGGCCTGACTAACATCAAACGTTCATACTAGTTCTTGAAGATTTGTTCTTGTTTGATAATACAAGTTCTTGAGAACATTTTTTTTTTCACTAATTGGTTCGGCATACACACAATAAGGATCTCATATAAAACAAGTTGTTGCGATCTTATTAAGCGGAGTAAGGAAGTGTATGTTTGTTTTTGTAGTTTAGTATGAATTTTTATTTTTGAAATTTATTGGATCGGTGAATTGAATTTTTTAGATGATAAGTGTGTGTGTGCATGTGTGTTGTGATTAAAAATGTGTGTGTGTGTGTATGTGTGTGTGTGTGTGTGTGTGTGTGTGTGTGTGTTAGACTTGTGATTATGAAATTCAGGGAATAACGTGTGTGTGTGTGTGTGTGACTTGTGTTTAATAAATTGAATGGAAAGTGTGTTCCCGTGTGACTTGTGATTACAGATTTTAGGGATGAATAGGTGTGTGTGTGTGTGTGTGTGTGAGAGAGAGAGGGAGATTTGTGATCACAAAAGTTAAGCATTTGTTTGCCTAGTGTGCTTGTCACTTGTTATTCCAATTTTAAGAGTAAATATTTAAGCATCTGAACATTTGTTATGCTTAGGGACAACATGTAGCATGTGATTAAAAATTTGAGGCAAAGCGTGTACGTGAATTAGGGATAAGCAGTTGTCGGGCGTGTACTTGGGAATGTGACAAAAAGTGTGCATGTTTGTGTGTGTGAGGGAATTTGTGATTATGAAATGTAGGGATAAATATTTTTCGTGCATGAGCGTGTACGATCTTGTGTATAAAACAAGTTCATGGTATTTTTTTTTCTGCTCAATCCTCAATCTCGTTAATCTATACTAGTTCTTGAAGTTTTTCTTTTACTTTGAAAATATATGTTATTAATATATATGCTGATTCAACTTGTTGATTTGATATATACTGGTTAACATCTGATTTTAGTACCACTGTCACGCAGTTCTAGTATTATTTTTTGCTCAGATCTTATACGGAACAGTCCGTTCCGATCTGGTAGTTTCTTTTGATTTCATTCCCTATTGTTGGTTTACTGATTGAACCGGAATGGATATGCCACAAACATTTCCACTCTCATTCTCTCTTAGTAATCACAATCGGTGTGTGTTCTGGCCAATTATTTTGCTAAACCCTCGGTACTCTTTTATGCCTCAAACCTATGTTTAATGCGTGTGCGCGCGCGCTCGTGCGCGCGCGTGTGTGTGTGTGTGTGTATGTATGTATATACATATATGGTTTTAATCTCTATGCGTGTGGGTATGTATGACAATCTTTGTGCAAAATTTACCCTCTTTTATGGCTCATTAACTCAAGTTTAATGTGTGTGTATATATGTATATATATATATGTACATTTTGAGTTATTTTCTTTAATTTTTGTTGTTCATGCATACAACTTTATTTAAATGTCCAAACACTGTATAATAAAAAAACGATGACACAACTTGACCTATTAACTAGTTTATCAAGAAGTCTCATGTTGAAGACAATTATATTTGTAGTTCAGTACACTTTTTGATGGTATAATTACATGAAAATAGTAACCTCAGAAAATATTTCGTGCAATTAAGATATAAGAGCACGCTAGGGTGATTATAGTCATATTATTTATCTATTCTTGGTTAACTGATCATTAAATTATTCGGATAATAGGGTCTGCATCGACAAAGGTGTGCTGATTTATGTAAATATTGTATCTAGACTACCATTATGGAGTAGATAGTGTAGATCCATAGAACACTAGCACTTGAATACATATTTGTTGGATATAATTATTGATGGGAAATTTCTTACACATTTGTTAGACAACCTGCATACTACGATTGGTATTCAACACTTTATAACGTCTTCTTCTCATTATTTCCTGCAATTTTCCTTGGAGTATTTGATCAGGATGTATCCGCATAATTATGTATCAAGGTCGAGTTCGAGAATAACTCTCCCCCTTCTCATTTCCAAATCAATAAATGTGTCAACATAACACGAAAAGTAAATGATGCTTTGTGTAGTGTTGGTTGCTAATTACCACCTTGTGCTCTATGTGAACTATTTGATAAACTTACAACACATCTTCATTATTTTTATTAGTATATATATATCGTCTCTCTCTCTCTGAGAGAGAGAGAGAGAGAGAGAGAGAGAGAGAGAGAGAGATGTGTGTGTGTGTGTGTGTGTGTGTGTGTGTGTGTGTGTGTGTGTGTGTATGTGTGTGTGTTATCGTTATTTCAATATTAGTTTAATATTTACTATATATGTGATTGTAGGAAGTTAGTACTCCATCTGAATAGAAGAAAGAATAAAAATGGGAGAGAACACATTTCTTTCTACTTGGCTATGGCGGAGGTAAACTCACTCCCACTCAGTTGGGAGGTCTATGTTATTTTTAGTTTGTTCCTACTTGATCAGAACAAAGGAAACTGCTTGACACTTGAAGGTATTATCTTCATAACTAGGACTTTATACTTATATTGAGGACTAGATAGATTGCACTTATGTCTCGAATTAATGTGCAACTCTTATAACTATTCACCTACTAGCACATTCAGAATAAAGAAACAACGAACGTATTTAACAGTTTTAGTATCGCCAAAATCAAGGAACAGTTTTGTACTAAGATAAACCAAGGTGTGCGAAATGTAAGTTTTTGGTGCAGTGTATTCCTGCTCCATTTCTTCGGGACCATCGTTCTTTTTTTCAGTATCGACGTCTTTTAGCCCATTATTAATTTTATTTTCACCATTTGTGACCATTTTGTCCTCGATATTTTCATTGGTGGTCACTGCATCATTATCACTGATATCAAGATCAGTGGAAGTTGCCCCGAATTTAAAGCCTTTTCAAGCATTGCTACCTCCTCAAGAGTTTGAGAATTCACTAGGGCATCCTTGCTAAGTCCTCAACATTATTTCTAAAAAAATTATTAACTTTTAGAAATCATACATTCTCTTCTTGATTAATGGTTTTGCCATGGATTATCATTTTGAATTTTTTGAAGTCATCCTTTTAAATCATCTAGAGACAATAATTCAAAATGACACTATTAGAAAGGACCATAAAAAACTTTACTCTATGGGTTCGAAAGGACCATCAAAACTTTACTCTATAAGTTCTATCATTACTGTTTTAGATCAGCTAATCGTCTTACAATTTTTTTGATTTTAGTATATTTACTCTCTTTTAAGTATTTATAATTTGATTTGATATCTGAATTATGCAGTTCTTAAAATAAGCACCTTGTTAGGACTGTTAGTGGTTTTATTTTAAAAAATAATAGTCCCGATATATGTCAAGTGAATAACGTATTCATGTTGACTTTTTGCGAAGGGTGAAGAACCCGAACCAATTTGAGGTTTGTGAGGATAAAGAAAATAACAACAACTGGTTGTTTGGTAAATGAGACTTCAATTACCGGCATCACATGCCGATAGTGTTTGAGGATTCAGTTTACTAGAGTGAGTATATTTTGTGTTTATACTATTGGTTTCTTACAAAATTTGAATAGAATTTATTATACTAGATTTATGTATTAGAATATTGGCAAAATAAATTTTCCTAAAACATGTTTATTTCAGGTGTACTATACACATGGTGGACCTTCTCTAGTCCCATATTAAGAAGACTCTACGGATGATGATGACGATGACTTTATGGTGCTCCTCTATTGTTAAATGTGTTAGTTTGGTTTACTATACTTCAAGGTACGAAATATATATTTGATCCACCCAACCTCATGATGAACCATACACATATATAGTATAACTACTATACCATGATTCCTAAGGGTTCCAAAACATCTTTATAATAATATATAATCATCCATAAGAGCAATAGAGAGTTTGGCAGTGTAATCACGTGCCAGTAGACCTAGTGACATGAAATTGACACAACCCGCTGACACGAATAATGTACACGCATAACTGATAAAGGACACAAATAGGCCTGCCTAATTAACATTCTAGGAAGAATGCTTTGAATAAATTTTATATCAAATTTGCTATTATACTGAATTCTTCTTATAGAATTATATGACATTTTACTAATTTGTTGCTATTATTTAAATTTAATGAAAATTTTAATTTATGAATGGTCTATGAGATGGTTTGTTTATGTTTAGGTTAAAGGGTTATGTGTGCCAACCTGAACACGACACATTTATTAAATATATTGAATTAGCGTTACGTTATATGACAAAATTAGTTAAACATGTTGGGTTAAGGTTGACTAATACTCGAAACGAACCCAAAATTACACAACTCGATATTGACACGACACACTACAAGTGATCTATTTAGCATTCCTAAACTCAAGGTTTTATGACTTAAAAAGATTACTGTTTACCTTTTGGCTCATCAATAATCCATTAAAAAGTCAACAACCTGATAAATGCCTCAATTATGTAGGGGTGGGTACCTAAATATGTGTTTACATTCTCATGAAAATGTCAATTTTTTGATAAAATGGTTATCTAATGTTTAACTTAATGACATGCAAGTTTGATGTTTCAAATCAGGGTTTCCATGAAGAGAAACTATATGTAGGTGGTCTTGAGCATATGATGTTAAAGTGCCACTCAAACAGGTATTATACATTTGTATAGATTTCCGTTAGTATGTTACATTTTGATATCGGCATATGGGTTTCGAACGAACTTGTCTTTTTTGGGTGGTGTTACAGGGAACTTAGTTTTACTCTTGCTTTGGGATCTGTTTAATATTTTCTCACTCACGTTCCATTTGTTGAACCATAAATACTCTTTTTTTAATATGAATTTTAGTCATTTATGTTATCTATCTCCCGAAAGGTTTTTATTTTCGATCTGAGTTGTAATACGGTTCTACAATTACGATTTCACGGTGTGTTATCTGGTGTTAACTTTATTTGTTCTTCAACAGGTCATCATTGACTGAAACAATAATGGACAACATAGATTCAACACTCCACACAAGAACCTCAATTGAGTTCAAAACCACGATATCATTTTTCTATCTTTTCTGCCTTACTGCGTTGCATTTGTTTGTTGTGACATTGTAATTGTGAATTTTTTTTCTCAAGAGTCACTAATATCAAGGGTTCAACCAAGGAAAAAAATGTGATCAATGAGTCCTCACGGATGAGGGCAGGACATATGCGGCCGAAGGATCTCCAGAAGTTTAGTTGTTCTTGGCTATCCCACCAGAGGTAATCTCATGAGAAGAATTAAAGAGAGAGTTGATCAGCTCACTTTTCAAAATAGGCTGCCAACAGGCCATAAAGAATAGATGGGTGGATATGTGAACAGAAGTGTCCAGGAAGGTTCGACATGTTGATGACAAAGTTAAAGATGTGCTTTTGCGGGTACAAGATGGGGAGGCTATAAACCTAGAGGATACTGATGTTCTCAAACCCCGAAAGCTTATTGCTCAGAAGATATGGAAAAGGTACTCAGAAAAAAAGGATCCCAAATACACTCCAAAGAGGAAAAATGCCTCTACTGGTCTAACCCGAAAAAATCTGCAAAGGAGTGATTGGAAGGAGTTGGAGTTTAAAGAGCATAATTTCAGTGCTAAAGGTTTTCGTGTTGAAGGTGGTCATCTCCATCGTTTGCTCAAGGTAAGAGGGAAAATTTAAATGATTTTTCTTTAGATGTGTTTTAAGGAGATGCCAACGAACAATTATGTTGAAAGCAGCTTCTGGAACTTCGATGCACTTTTCCAGCCACAAAAACACCCTGCTCGTGATTCACATGACGCCTTCTTCTCGTTAGAACCTGCCACTAGAAAGTGGTTACCTGAAGATTATGTTGAGCGGGTGAAGCAAGTTCACGAATATGGTGGTTATGGGTCCCGAGGATATGGATTCCACTGGAAAAGAGAGTAAGCAAATAAAAATCTTCTACGAACTCACAACTGTTGTTTCCTCAAGGATGTTGTACATTCTTTCACAGAAACCTTTTGCAGCGAAAAAATACTACTCTGTGGATCGTGTTTTCAGAAATGAAGTTGTGGATCTAATCTGTAATCGGGGGCTTACACTCGGTGACCTGCAGGGAGTTCTGAATATTTTTTTCTCTCATCTGGGTATGTCCAAATTGCATTTCAAGCCTGCTTACAATCCATATACTGAACCCAACATGGAAATTTTCGGTTATCATGAAATGAAGGCTTTAAGAAATGGGTGGAAATTGGAAATTCAATAATGTTTAGACCTGAAATGCTTCTCTCTATGGGGATCCCAATAATTTTTTTTTATTTACATTAATCTAAAAAAAACTTTAGGAGTCCCAATAATTTTTCTTATATACAAAACTTGATGGATCTTAATGGTTATTAATGACTAAACCATCTCAACATAAACCATACGTGTCGGTCTGTATCATGTAATCACGTCTTATTTTGTCACAACTAATTATTATTACAAAATATTTGGAACGTTTTTACAGTTGTGCCATCGATACGGGTACACCCTAGTATATATACATGTCCTCTGAAGTAGCATAATTGATAAAAGTATTGAAATTCATTTTCGTTAATTGCATTTTTGTAGTCGGTGTCCTGTAAATAATGCTTCTATTATGAAACTAGGGTTGCTTATCAAATTAGTTGCTTCTAGACCTCTACTTTGCTTCCAAATCCTAGTTTGCATAAAATGATCTAAGTTGTAATGTGGATTGGACCGGCATTCTCTGTTTGTAGGGAGACGTGGAAGTAGTGAAAATACAAGAAAATGCAAAACTACAATCAGCTTTGCAAGAGATGCAACCTTAGTTCAATAAAGCTAAGTAAATGCTCAAGAAGGAACGTGAAGTTGTCGACAAGGCAGCATATCAGAGTAAGTCATAGACATTTGTATCTAGGGTATTATTTTTATCCATTTAAAGCTTGAACAACAGCCTTAAACCTTAAACAACAACCTTAATTTCGATGCACTTTCTCCATTTAAAACTGTAGTTATTTTTGAGTTAATTTTTATGTTTACAGAGCTTGGTTTTTATGAATAAACAAAGGAGAAACTAGGGGTGTTCAAAAAACCGATTGGACTGATGGATCGAACCGAACCGAGCCGAACCGACTCTTTTTTCGGTCTTTTTACTTAATCGGTTCGGTCTCGGTTTATTTTTTTGGTGGACCGATTTAGTTGGTCTGATCCACGGTTTACAGTTTCAAAAACCCTATTAGGACCGACTCAGGCCGACTCTCTATAATATAATATATTTTTACATATATATGAATATATATAAGATAAATCAACAGTGAAAATATATATTTTAATATTTGATTAGGTTAATTTGCAGTTTAATCCAATACTAGGTTTGTTTTAATTGGAAATTTGATATTTTTGTTTTTTAATATTTGGAAAAAATAGACTCGAGTTTATTTTTATTATTTTAAATGATATAATTCATTAATGTGAGGGCCAACGGGTTAGACCGGATCAACCCTATAAAAAATCGAACCGATTAGGGTCGGTTAACCGACATTATCGGTCCGGTCTAGGTCCATTTTTTTAGAGGACTGACCAAGTCGGTCCGGTCCAAAAAAATCTCAAAACCGAACCGGACCGGACCGCGAACACCCCTAGGAGACACTGCTAGATATTTTAAAAATATTGAGTGTTTAAAAGTAAATAATACGAAGCTATAAAAATTTGATAAGGTTTTTAAAGATTTTTACCAATAGGAACCAAAGATTCGCACGGGTTTCCTGATTTTCACCAATAGGAACCAAAGATTTTCACCAATAGGAACAGACCGTGTAAACACAGGTCTCCCAGTTTGAGAATATGAGGATAATTTGAAATATATAGATTAGGCTTAAAAACAAGTCGTTAAAAGTTGAAAACCCAAACCAACCCCCAAAATAACGCCGTAAGAGGCACTAACACCTCGCACGGGACCAATGTAACTCGTAGAAATCGACCGCGCACTCATGGGACTCTCAGTTTGAGAATATGACGATTATTTGAAAATATCTAGATTACGCTTAAAAGGGTGAAAACTCAAATCAACCCCCAAATGGTCCCGTAAGAGGCATGAACATCGCCCACTGGAGTAATGTAACTTGCAGGAACTGACTGTGTAGTCACGGGAGTCTCGATTTGTGAATATGATCATAATTTAAAAATATCTAGATTAATTTAAAAAAATACCATTAGAGGGTGAAAATCTAAACCAACCCTCAATCGACCCCGTAAGAGGCACCAACACCTCGCAGGAGACCAATGTAATTCGTAGAAACTGATCGCATAGTTACGAGTCTCCTGGTTTGAGAATATGATAAATAATTTGAAAATACTTAGATTAGGCTTAAAAACATGTCGTTAGAGGGTGAAAACCTAAATCATCTCTCAAACGGTCCTGTAAGAGGCACTAATACCTCGCACGAGACCAATGTAACTTGTAGGAACTGACCGTGTAGTCATAAGTCTTCCGGTTTGATAAATGAGGATAATTTGAAAATATTTATATTAGGCTTAAAAACAAGCCGTTAAATGTTGAAAACCCAAAGTAGCCCCCAAACATCTCCATAAGAGGCCCTAACACCTCGCACAGGACCAATATAACTCATAGAAACTGACCGCGTAGTCATAAGACTCTCAATTTGAGAACATGACGATTATTTGAAAATATCTAGATTACACTTAAAAACTAGTCGTTAAAGGGTGAAAACACAAACCAACCCCTAAATGGCCTCGTAAGAGGCATGAACATCTCCCACGGGATCAATGTAACATGTAGGAACTGATTGTGTAGTCACATGTCTTTCATTTTGTGAATATACCAGTAATTTGAAAATATATAGATTAGGTTTTAAAACATGTCGTTACAGGGTGAAAATCTAAACCAGCCCTTAAACGACCCCGTAAGAGGCACCAATACCTCGCACGGGACCAATGTAATTCGTAAGAACTGATCTCGTAATCACAGGTCTCTCAGTTTGAGAATATGATGATAATTTGAGAATATCTAGAATATGCTTAAAAACATGCCGTTAGAGAGTAAAAACTTAAACCAACCCTTAAACGGTCCCGTAAGAGGCACTAATACCTTGCACGGGACCAATGTAACTTGTAAGAACTGACCACGTAGTCATTGGTCTCTCGGTTTAAGAAGATTATGATAATTTAAAATTATCTAGATTAGGCTTAAAAACAAGTCGTTAAAGGTTAAAAACCCAAACGAGCCCCTAAGAGGCATGGATACCTTGCACGGGAGCAATGTAAGTTGTAGGAACTGACCGCATAGTCACGTGTCTCCTGATTTGAGAATATGACGATAATTTAAAAATATTTAGATTATTTTTAAAAACATGGGTTTGAGTGTGAAAACTCAAAACTGTCCTCAAACGACCCCGTAAGAGGCACTAATACCTCTCACGGGACTAATGTAACTCGTAGTAACTGATCATGTAGTCACAAGACTTTCGGTTTGAGAATACAATAATAATTGTAACTCATATATACAATTTTTTAGCTTGAATAAGATTTTTTTTAAAATTACTTTGTTACTAATATCATCTCTTTTTTGTATCCTATTTTTTTTTTGCAGGATAACAGTTTATCCTTAGTTTTTATCCACGTAGAAGACACGAAGAGGTCAGTGGTTTACAACAAGGGGATTATTTATTTACTGTCGTTCATATTTAGGATTTTTTTTGTGTTATGGCCGTGTGGGCCTTTGTAGTTTTGTTGTTAACTTTTATGGTCGTGTAGGGTTTTTTGTAATTTTATTGTTATATTTTATGGTCGTGCGGATTTTGCATTATGCAGGTTTTATATAAACATGTTTTAGAATGTCCAAAAAATAGAGGAAGCTCTGCCCATTTTTTTGGGTTTGTGAACTATTAAGACTTGTAATATTTTGAAGTTTGTATGTATATTAGTTTATCAAAAACGTGTGAGATTCACAATTTGTGAATTTTCTTGTTTTCAAATAATTTTTTTTCTTTGATCAAAAAATTTGGCACCGTTCAAAACCGTGTCAAAAGTGTATCAAATTTTGGCACGGTTTTGAACTGTATTGAAAGTGTACCAAAATGTACTCAATCTGGCACAGTTATAAAGTGTGCCAGAAATATCAAATTCTAGCACAGTTTTAAACTGTTCTAGAAGTGTTCCTGTTTGGCCAAATTTGGCACACTTATAAACTGTGCCAGGAAAAAATGGTCACTTTGGAACACCTGATTCTGGCACAGTTCAAAACCGTGCTAGAGTGGGTCTGACACAGTTTTAAACCGTGTCAGATTACTGTTATTGGAGTAGTGACGTAGAGCCCTATATTTAGGACTGTTGTATTCATTAATTGCGCATTTTACGTCTTCATCTATTTTGATATATTTACTGTGGACTTATAAAGCTTATCTCTCATCTGAGATGCGTCCTACGCGTGCACAGCAAGCTCCTAGGAGTGTCCATACTAAGCCCCAGCCAGCTCCGGCCAAGGGTACGATGAATGTTGCGGAGGTTGCCGCTATCGTTGCACAAGTGGTAAATGTAGCCTTAGCCATAGTATGGCAGGCCCCACCCCAGGTACAGGCAGTGGCACCAGCACCAGTTCATGCGTTCCCTTCTCATTGGGAGAAATTCAGAGATGCCTTCCAAAAACCACATCCTCCGGAGTTCGCATGGAGTTCCGATGTTGTGGTAGCGAGCCACTGGAAGAAAGACATCCAGATGCACTTGAGGATGTACGAGTTCACTGAGGTCCAGAGGAAGATACTAGATACTTTTAATCTAGTGGGAGCGGCACTACAGTGGTGTGAGTCTATTACCACCACTGAGGAGAGAGACAACATGACTATTCAAAACTTTTGGGTGCGGTTCAACCGCAGATATTTCTCTTTCTCCGTTCAGACTGAGGTAAGGTAGAAATTACTAGACCTCACCCAAGAAGGGAAAAACATTTTCAAGTACGAGGAAGAGTTTTCCAGATTGATTAATATGGTTCCCGATGAGGTACCTACCGAGGGGAAGAAAATTCTGATATTTATGGACGACTTGACTTGGAGGATTCGTCAGTACCTTTTGGGTAATCTTTCATGGGGTACATATACTGATGTGCATAACGCTGCCCTATTACACTACCAGGATCACCGCTTCCATATGAAAGGAAGCAAATGAGCGGGGGAGTCCATCCAGTAGGGCAAGACCATGGGTAATGGTGCCAGTGGGGCACAACTATCTCAGGGTGAGCAGAGACAGGGTACGAAAAGTTTCCATCAAGGGGACCCTGTTAAGATGTTCAGATCAGGTGACTACAGGTACGGATAGGGGGGTTTTAGGCATGGTCAGCAAGGACAATAGCTCTTTTGATAGGGCCAGCAGGTCAAGGAAGGGGTCGTAACGACCATCAGGGTCGTGCACAGTAGGGGCAGAGAGGTGGAAATTTTATGGGTAAGTTTTTTGTATGTGGTAAGATTGTCCACAAGAAACATGAGTGTCCTGAGAAGGGCAGGGCCTTGCAGCAACAGCAGGGTGCTCGATAGGAGCTCCAGCGACCTATCTTCCAAGCCGCCCTCCCAGAGCCACCATAGATTCTAGCCTTAGTAAACATTCTAGAAGTTCCAGTTCATCAGGGACAACTAGAGTATATGCATGTTTATAATGTCCAACAGGTCGCAGTTCCCTCGGCTCCACCCGTAGTTGAGGGTATATTTTCTATCCAGGGGACTTTGGGGCGGATATTATTTGACACGAGGGCTTCACACTATTTCATTGCCACTAGATTTTCATAAGCCACGTGATTATTAGACATGATAGATTGTACGGTTACATGTGTAGATTCACCGTTCGGCAATAGGACACTGATATTCTTTATATGTCGGGGCGTGGGGTATATAGATAGGGAGATTTATTTTAGCTTCTAATATGCTTGCATTAGACATGTCCGAGTATTATGCTATTATTAGGATGGACTAGCTAGTTACATATAAGGCCATGATTGATTGCTATAGTCGTAGTATTATGTCCGTCGTACTGGGTCAAGAGATGTTCTTTGTGGTGATGCCTCGTCCTAAGGGAGGTTTGTCTTCCCATTTATATTATATAGGGGAGGAGAACTCTAAAGAGGTGGTGATTCCACTTGATTCGATTTCGGTTGTTCATGAGTTCACTGATGTATTTCAGGACATACTAGGCCTACCGCCTAGCAGGGAGATATAGTTTGTGATAAATTTGACGACAAGCACTCGACCGATAGCCCGTTCACCTGACCATATGGCTCCAGTAGAGATTAGGGAGTTACGGGATCAGATCGAGCAGTTGTTGGGACATGCCTTCATCCGTAGGAGTACCTCACCTTGGAGTGTTCCCGTACTATTCGTAAACAAAAGAGATGGGTCATTACGGTTGTGTGTTGACTCTCAAGATTTGAATAAAGTCACGATACCGAATAAGTATAAGTTACCCCGAATCGATGGCTTATTCGACAGTTGAGGGTTGTTGCCTACTTCTCTAAGATACACTTGAAGTCGGGATACCATCAGTTATGTATTAGTGAGAATGACGTGTCTAGGACTACCTTCTTGATGGTATATGGATCCTACGAGTTAATGTTTAAGCCATTTGGGCTAACCAACGCATCGATCATGTTTTATGGACTTGATGAAAAGGGTGTTTAGAGACTTATTAGATAAGTTTATCATTGTCGTCATAGATGACATCCTGATTTATTCCCAGACTGAGGAGGAGAATGCCGAACATTTGAGGATGGTTTTACAGACACTACGTGAGCACGAGTTGTATGTGAAATATGATAAGTGTGGGTTATGGATGAGAGAGGTTCAGTTTTGGGGGCACATTGTATCTGAAAGAGGGATATCCTTATATCCGAGGAAGGTGTCAGCGGTGAGGGAGTGGGGACAACCCATGACGCCGACATAAATTCATAGTTTCTTGGGGCTAGCCAGATACTACAGGCGATTTATTCGAAGATTCTAAAAAATAGAGGGTCCATTGACAAATTTGACTCGCAAAGGGGGGGTGCCTTTTATCTAGGATGATGCCTTCCAGTTGGCTTTTGATGAGCTGAAGGATAAGATGACTTTATCACTAGTGCTAGCACTACCCAGATCGGGAGTGGAATACATGGTTTATAATGATGCGTCTTTACTACGACTTGAGGGCGTGCATCAGCAGGAGGATAAGGCTATAACTTATGCTTCCTGTAAGCTTAAGCCTCATGAGAGTAATTGCCCCACCCACAACTTGGAATTAGCTACAGTCATATTTGCGCTTCGGATATGGAGACATTATCTCTTTGGGGGGAAATTTCTCCTATTCACAGATCACGAGTCGCTATAGTTCCTGTTCACGCAGCGGGGGTTGAATATGCGTCAACAGAGTTGGCTTGAATTTGTGAAGGACTATCAGTACGACATCCAATATCACTCGGGGAAGGCTAATGTGTTAGCAGACGCATTGAGCTATAGGCCAGCAGATGAGGTGGCCGAGCTATAGAAGGCGAAATGGAAGGAACTGGGACGTTAGGATCCAGTTGCCCGCTCATTCATGTCATTGATGACAATTACACTCGAGATCATTACTAGGGTGATACAGGTGTGACACCCCGCCCAATAAAATATCGGGTGATCAGTCCTATACCAAATTAAAACAGGAATCCCAGTTGGTTCATCCTTAGCATTATTGTCGAAAACCTTTTTAAAACTTACTATCCACCTAGTATTCCAAAAAGCTGGTGCCAAATTTTATCTCATTAATTAAACCAAACAGTACATGCAGAAATAAATATAATCCATTCACATAACTAAATTAAATCAACTGAAAAAAGAATAACTACATGCCGAATAAACCATCGGTCACCAAAGTAAATAATTCAATACATATATTCAACACCAAAATAAAATAAATCTGAAATCAGAACCGAAAGTGTGGGCGACATGCCCTAAATAAAACTAAAACTGAGAAATGATTCCTACTCTAGGAAAGAATGAATGAGGCATCTAATCTAAGCTCCTGCTAGCATCCACATATGTCGCAGCTCCGTGTCCCTGGAATAGAATATCAATCCACGCGTCCCTGTAGCTGGACACCTAAAAGGTTTTGAAAATAGTTTTATAGCAAGGGTTAGAACCCAAAACATTTTGAAAATATTTAGCAAGTGAATTAACTGCAGTAATTTAAAATGCATGAATGCGCTTCATATATAAGTTAGTGTCGCACTCTCTTGAGGACATTCTTACCCCTCCACTATTGTGCACACCTAACGGTTACCTTAACCCCACCTAGTTGTACTACCCCTTCCAAATAGTCCTAGTATAATCTCCCCTTCCCATACTACTCTAACCCGAGTATAATAATTCCCGGATTAATAATTTATCTCACCTATTAACTTAATTAATTTCCTTTAAATAATAATTATATAACTGTGTCACAACTTATATAAAATAATTACATCACACATTGTATTATTACCCGCATATAATATTTACTACCATTATATACGTACATTTACCACAACATCCACACATATATATATACACATCCATCCCTCTGAGTATACGCTCACCGGATGATTCCCTCAAAAGCTATATCTTACTAGGTGTGCTCACATAACTTAGTTATCTGAGCTGGAATCGCTCACCAACTTGGCTCAAAATATAAACGTAGTGGACACAGTCATATTCCTTCCCTGAAAGTGAGATAAATCCCTTAGCCATAAACCGGACGCTATGACCTGGGGATATACTCACCATACTCCTCAAGCTAGGGGATTCATCCACATCGTGCAACCTCCCTTGATACAACTAGAGTTTATAAATTAAATAAATATCTAGTCACTAATATTTAATAGCACACACAATATATACACATATATATATACTATCACTACACCGTATATATATAACATAAACCCCGTCTTTATCGTGTACTCAAAATCCTGTAACACTAGCCTGTAATTTCCTGAGTTTATGGCCCAACTCAACTTAATTAATTTTCTCAGACGTCAATTAATATAATATTTCCTCGAGTCTATGGTCCGACTCTTATATAAATACTTTGCACATTGATTTATATAATATTTACCCGAGTCTCTGATTCGAATCTAATTTAATTAATTTATACGTTAATTAATTAATACTAATCTGAGTCTATTGTCCGACTCTAGTTAAATTAATTTACACATTAATTAATTACCAATCCGAGTCAATGGTCTGACTCTAATTTAATTAATTTAACACTTGGTGTCGCCCAACCATTATACCCGGACTCGCTCACTTGGCCCGTACCATCGTTAGCACCCTATTCTATATTTCATCCCATAAATAATTAATTACACCTCATTTTCTTTAATAATGTAGTGCCACTCAACTGAAATTTCCGAACCTTTTCCTTTGGTTTAAAACCAATATCTACGAATTAATTCCCCCAATTTAATCATCACGTGACATATAATTATGACCCTCCTTAAACCCAACTTTAATTACTTAATATGACTAGAAGGTATTCCTTGTATTTATTTGTCTCTAAATAAATAAACCTTAGAAAGGGAAAGAACTAATTTACTCCATCAAAGAAAGGAGCGAAATGCCATAAATCCTCGACCGTCAATCGATCGACCAATTCCATCGATTGATCAGGTCAGCCTTCTCCTTCGCCTCTGTATTCCACCATTGATGAAAACCCAAGGTTTGTAAACCTTAATTTAAACCTCTAATCAAGTCACCCCACCGCATAAACATGTTTAACCTACATCCTACACATCATATGAACCTTAAGATAAACAATTCATCCACTTATTTCATAACTTCCAAAATGGGTTTTTCCCTAAAAATTCAACTAACTTTGTTCTATAATCCCAATTCCAGATCCAAATTCCACCATTTTATATTTCGAGTTTCCCATTCAAATCATATATCTATACTCAGAGATCTATAACACACGTAATTCTTACTTTGAATCTCATTCAAGTGTTCCATTAACAAAAACCCCTTCTTGTACCCATTTATACCCAAAAACGAATTTTAATTTACACATCACTAAAATATGAATTGGATATCAAAAATTTAACATTACAGCAAGTTAACCACTTACCAGGAATTGTTCGTAGGGTTTGATCCATTGGTGTAGAGAATGGTTGATGAAGAATACCCCAATTAATCCCTTAATTTGGCTCCAAAAGACCCCCAATTGGCTTCTTGATTAACTTCCTCTAATTCCCTCTCAAACCCTAGGTTTAGAATTTGTTAACTACCGTTAAACTTTTTCCCCAATTAGGTTTAAAACCCCTAATCCCGTTTTAGGCCATACGGGCCTAATTAAAATCGCCCAAATCACCCCGTGTGGGCCCGACTATGCCCAAAAATACCCCGAGACCCTATTACTACCCTCGAGCTCTCTTTTTTGACCATCTCGACCCAACCGGACTCAACTGCTCACTCAGAATCATCATCCGAAATACTTTTTGGCATTTCCAAATTTGACCTCAAAAATGCGACGCACATTAATTCGAACAATTTAACTTAAAGTCGCCAATTAAAAATAATTCTTCCCACTCAATTAAATTCTCCAAATCATAAATTTAAGTTTCTCCAATTTAAATATTTTTATTTTCTCCCAAAAATAACTAAATACTAAATTCTCAAAATTACGGGGTGTTACATACTTTCCCCCTTACAAAGGAATTTCTTCCTCGAAATTGAGATGAGCCTAGTGCTCCAAGATTTGAATATCACTTTCTAGACATGTCCCTCTAAGCTCGCTATATCTATCTCTCCCTCTTCTAATTATAAATTATACAAATATGCATTTTAATTAACCAGGGCGTCCATACACCCTTACCCGGGCTTGATCGCACAAAAGTTATCTTAATTAACCCGGGTGCCCATACACCCTATCCCCGTGCTTTATCGCACGAAAGTTACCCAATTATACTAGACATGACCTATAATATAACTTCCAAACCATAGTCATATCACATAAATAATAATACCCAGGGTAACCAACTCATGTACTAACGACCAACCATCTCCCCACTTCCAACGTTGCGCTAAGTTTCATGCGTGGAGAATCTCGAAAAGAAAAATCCAAATCAGAAAATCCCCTGATACACTAGTACCTAACATTGTCGGTCGTTGAGATCTGTTAAAACTTCAGTCCATAGTACGTACCCCCAAATACTTGTCAAATAAGACAAAAGCATAAACGCCTACTATTTTGCTATAAAAGACAACATGAAATATCGCACCTTTACTATCACTAGCTCTTGCGCAAAATAAATCACGAGTTATCTCTCCCTACTCGAAAATAAATTTAGCTACCCTGATTCACTTTAGTAGACTCCCTTACTTACCAGGATAGAATATGAGAACACAAGACCTCATTATGTGTCTATCGCACCACACAATACAACATATATACACGTATACATAGGCTAGACTCCCTCTCAGGTCATACCTAGTAAAAATTATTCATACCCTGGTATCGCGAACACCAAAAATTATCCCCACTATTCACAATAGTTCAAATCAATCGCTAATCAGCAGATAAAAAAAGTTATCTACCCTACTTCAATAATTCTTGAAATTAGTAACCACTCGCATAATTCAAACATTCTCTCTGTGTACACCCCCACTCTCTCGTGGACAACACTAAAGAAGTCCACTACCCCACATAAATATATATAAATAACATGGCTGCTATAGCTAGCACACTCACAAAATTTGACTTACCCGTGAACTCTAGTGAACATAATTCTTATATTGTGACACCCTCACTGTCACTCAAAACATACCCCATGCCCATAGGATAAAAATTTAATTACCTCCATACTCTAGCTGTAATGGCTGATCCTCGAGTTCCTGAGCAGCTTCCCCCTGCCTGAACGCACCCATGACTTGTTGTAGCGGTTGTACATCCAGGACCTCGTCTTGTAGTTGACCCCTTCCTCGCTGAGGACAATCTCTCTTCACGTGTCCCGTTTCCCCACAAACGAAACACCTCCTAATAAATTCACCCTGCCACTGATCCCTTCCTTGTTGGCCTTGTCGGAAGTCCTGGCCATCATGTCGATAGCCTCCAGACCTAAATCGCTTGGCTTGATTCCCCTACCAAGAATTCTTACCCCGATTTCTCCCTGTCTGCTACTGAGATACCCCACTAGTACTGTTCCCTTTCGCTTTATTCGACTGACTGGGTTCCCCTCCCCTCTTGCTTCCTCTCATGTGGAAGTGATATTCCTGACAGTGGAGGAGTGCTGCATTTACGACGTCCGCGTAAGCTACTAATGAGGGATTACAAATTAAATGTTTCCTGATCCTCCAGACTAACCCATCCATGAAATTTAACTTCTTTCTTTCTTCATCACGTACCTCATCCGGTACAAAATTTACAAAACGAGTGAATTCTTCCTCGTAGCCGGCCACTGAACGGTCCCCCTGAGTCACCTCTCTGAATTTTCTCCTCATTTTGGTCTCAACTGCTGGCGGAAAGTACTTGCGGTCTAACCACACCCAAAACTCGGAAATTGCTAATGTATCCATTTCCTCAACTGTGATGATCGACTCCCACCACTATAGCGCTGCTCCCACTAACCTAAAAGTGGCGAGCATTTGCTTCTGCACCTTGTTGCAATCTACCGTGCGTAGGTGAAGTTGGATATCCCTCTTCCACTAACACGCTACAACCACATCTGAACCCCCTCAAAACTCTGGTGGGTAACCCTTTTGAAAGACCTCTCGTACTTGTTGCCACTCCGACTTCCCCCGGTAGACCTGAACATCCGGTACCACTAACACCTGTGGCTGATCTCATGGAAAGTACCTTGCCATTGCGATCACCGTCTCTTGAACTGACTGTGCTACTAATTCAGTTACATGTGTAGTTGAAATCATCTCTGGCGGTTGTTGTGGTAACTCTGGCTCCTGATGAGCCTCCCTAGTCTCATCTCCCCATACTTCCCTAGATGCACTCTCTCTCCTGGGCGACATCTGAAATGAGAATCGAAACGTATGAGTTCACCCTCAAATATAAAGTAATTGGCAGAAGAACATAAATGCTCATACGTCTGAGAATACAACAATCCTATGATAGGGTTCTACATCAAAGAACGCTAAGCTAAAACGTGAAAAGCCACACAGATCCTAAGGACACTAGAACTTGATGCTCTGATACCATCTGTGACACCCCGCCTAATAAAATACCGGGTGATCAGTCCTATACCAAATTAAAACAGGAATCCCAGTTGGTTCATCCTTAGCGTCTATGTTAAAAACCTTTTTAAAACTTACTATCCACCTAGTATTCAAAAAAGATGGGGCCAAATTTTAACTCATTAATTAAACCAAACAATACATGCGGAAATGAATATAATCCATTCACACAACTGAATTAAATCAACTAAAAAAATAATAACTACATGCCGAATAAACCATCGATCACCAAAGTAAATAATTCAATACAAATATTCAACACCGGAATAAAATAAATCTGAAATCTGAACTGAAAGTCTGGGCGACATTCCCTAAATAAAACTGAAACTGATAAATGATTTCTACTCTAGGGAAGAATGAATGAGGGTTCTAATCCAAGCTCCTTCTAGCATCCACATATGCCGCAACTCCGTGTCGCTGGAATATAATATAAATCCTGGCGTTCATATGGCTGGACACCTAAAAGGTTTTCAAAATAGTTTTATAGCAAGGGTTAGAACCCAAAACATTTTGAAAATATTTAGTAAGTGAATTAACTGCAGTAATTTAAAATGCATGACTGGGCTTCATATATAAGTTAGTGTCGCACTCTCTTGAGGACATTCTTACCTCTCCACTATTGTGCACATCTAACGGTTACCTTAACCCCACCTAGTTGGACTACCCTGTCCAACTAGTCCTGTGACGTGACTAAGAATTTGTCTCAAAAATGCGTTCTTTCTAGGCTCATTTGCAAGCTAGTCGCGTTAGTAATAATCCGACAAGTCGGGATCGTCTCCACAGGGATCAGAAATTGGCAATAAGGAATTATGTAGGAAAAGTTATTTATCCTTGAAATTATTTCTCCAAAGAAAAGAAAAGATGATGGATGGATTTAAGTTTCCAATTGGTGAGGAAATAAAATGTGCACAAAACACTAATAATTGTAAAGAACTTAGATTTAAAAATTGGAGAAAATAGGATGGAGTACAATCCCTCAAACCTTAGTAAATTTCCGTATAGAACACTAGAATTGTAAATTGAAATTTTTTACTAAATCCAATCTTTATAAATCCTAAGCATTACATATATGAGGGAACTAGCCCGCATCATATGAAATAAAAGGTAAATACAAAGTGGTGAATAGGCAATTATACTTGCATAGTCCTCCTAAACATCCCAAGTACCTAGGGCAAGAGAGATTAAAAGATCGGCTATGTTCGCATGATTTCCATACACGATTCGATCAATATTTAATATAGCTTCTATTTTCGACATGGGTGATTTACCTCGGAATGAGTTCATGTACCCCAACCCTTGAAAATTTAGCTAGACATAGTTTTATGAGAAAACAAATTCATAACAATGCATGTAATTGTGGATCTAAGAAACATTGTAAGAACCGAAATTACAAAATCAGTGATAATTTAATTGAAAACATAATTGAGACTAACTAAGAGAATGGAATTTGATACTTAAAATCTGCACTAGAGAAAAGAGATGATTAAATCGAGAAATACTTCTTGTTCCTCAATCTTACAAATTAGTGCTTTTCTAAGAATATGAAATTAATCTAAAAATTCGCTAAAATCTGACTCTTTCTCTAAAATTCGACTCCCTTGGAATGATGTAGGGATTGGCCTTTTATAGTACCAACTAGCACGAATTTGACAGCTAAAAAAGATGGGATGTGCAAGATATTCCAAGATTTGTACCTCTTGAGCTCCCTAATTAATGCCAGGAATTCTAACGGCCGGACCGGTCTGGATCCCATCAGATCGGTTCGATTTTCAGTCACTGGATCGGTTCTTTTTTATTTCTACCAGATCGGTCCGAATCCCATCGAATCGGTTCTTCTATCATCGGTTCGGCATCAATTCGGGGTTTACTGGAAAGGTGTCATTTCGGATCGGTCCAAGATAGGCCGGATCGGTCCGATTATCTTTAAGTTTGACTTTTCCTTTCCATGTTTGACTGGTCATAACTTTTGATCTCGAGCTCCGATTGGACTGTCGTTTCTTCCGATGCTCTTGTGAAACAAGGATATTCAACTTTCCTTAAGGCTTCAAATCCTAATTTCGGGTGTAAATTTACGCTTTTTCCCTTCGAGTTGTCTTCTTTTCTTTTCTTCCTTTCTTCCGATTTCTTACTTTCTTTTCTTGCAATAAATTCCTGTAAAATCAATAAGAAATACACGAAACTCGGGGTACTCCTTAGAAATAATCAATGGCAATGATATGGGATAAAAAAGATTCAATTACATTGTTAGAGATATCAAAATCACTAATTTAAGGGGCTAATTCAGAAGAATTTATGCTTGGTCAAATCCCCCTAACTTAGAACTTTGCACATCCTGAGCAATATAAATGAAGCTACTCAAAGTTTCATTCTTTAGAATTCCTTTATTAAAATTAAATTCCACTTTCGCAGGCATGCGATTGCATTGTGCATATTCAACAAGCCTTTAAACCCCTAGGTTACCCTAGTAGGACGAGTTTTGTCTCGTGAGTGTTTGCAGAGAATATACCCACAAAATTCTTTATTGACTCAAACAAATATCAAAATACTTAAAAATTGTACAATTTAAACGTTTCAAAAAATAGTCCCTATATATTCATATTCAAATGTCTCAAACCATAGTATGTGTGTGCAAAGCTATAAATTAAACCTCAAATTTCCACTGATTGAGCATTATGTTAATTTTTGAAAATTCATTTTGATTCAAATTCTTACGGATGCACTCAAAAATGAATCACTCGGATTGTGGTTGTTTTCTCTCTGTATGAATGATATAATGAGTAAATATAATGGACACAAATTCACGCATACAAAATTAAAAAGAAGGAAATATATGGTGAAAAGATCTCGTCATCGGAATACAGTTTTTAGGAAACGGGAAACATCATCTCTTAATCACACCATTTTAATCTCTTTTATTATCTTTTCATGTCTTAGCTCTCCATGAAGTAATTAATTTTGCTATTCGGACTCGGTTAGGACATTTCGGGTTAAAAAGGGTAAAGGATAAAAATGGTAATGGATGGAATGTTCGGAATTGGAAAATATCCTTATGACGTCCATTTGTGCTTTTTCGGGCATTTGCTCATTTTTCTCTTTTTTTTTTCTTTTCATTTTTATATTTTTTTTTCCTATTTTTTTGTTGAGCATTTTTTTTTTCTCTTGACCCTTTTTATTGCACTTTCCGGACATAAAGTCTAAGATTTTCAATTTTCCCAATTCCAGCATAATTGGGTTTTTCAGGTTATCAAACGAAAAGAAAATATTATATTAGGCTCAAAGTGGGTTGCAAAGGGATACTTTTTCACAGCGTTTATTATGGCTCATATTTTTGGGTTAAACAAAGGAGGGCCTACTTCATTGTCCAAATTGATAATCACATTACCATATGCATCTCGAGATTAATTAAGTTTAGAGATATATTTAGCACGAATTTCGAGACAACATTTCTCACATTTCCCATAACCAATCAAAACAAAGGATTGGGATCATCAACGACTTATTAAAACATTGAAAAGAACTTTGAGTTAATCATAAACTCGGATTGATTTAAAAACTCATATAAAATTTAAAGGCTCGAAATCTCACCGGTTTTGATCAATCTCCATACTTATTCGTTAAGTCGTCAATTTTTTTTCAATTTCCATCTTCGGTCAATTTTGGCTTAGTGCATTTTGATTGTTAATAATTTGAGACTTTAAATAGAATAAAGGTGATATTTTTGAAAAATTTAAATTCCAATTTTTATTTATTTTGAAGAGAAATATTTTTTTCTTTTTTAAACTTTTTTCAATTTTTTTTATATGCGAAGTTTTATGAATACGCACTTATCATCCCCCTAACTTAGTCTTTTGCATTGTCCACAATCAGAAGGACGATAAAGCTAAAGAAGACAAAATAAGTAGTGCGATAAATAAAACAAGCAAAGTACTATAAGAAATCTGTGGGGTACAACATAACTGTGTAAACAAAAGATAAAATAAAAAGAAGACACCACAAACTATTATAACATAACCAGAAGGGGGCTGAAAGGGGTCCTACGGGGAGTCTACGTGGCGGGTGGGTGGTGGGAGGGTCCAGGGGCAGCACGATCATAAGGGTCATAGAAATAAACAGGAAGGGGGGCATCGAGACCCAACTGGAGATAGTACAGATCAACCTGCATACGCAATATCAGACTCGTGTCCCGTTGGTAAGAGGACATAAACCCGTCAAAACGCGTCTCAAGAGAAACAACCCGCTCGGTCAGACCCATACCAACCGGGACAAAATTTGAATCAGCAGTTTCATCATACTCCTCCTGTTCGCCTTCTTCCATCTCGACATCTTTCGCAGGAACATCCTCTTCCTCAGCAGCAGTCTCATCACCCGAGGTATCACTGTCATCTCGACGCGTACAGATCAGCTGGATTTTCTTGTCACTTCGGGTGTGGGATTCTTTTCCAAGTGGCTTGGGTAAGTTGATAAGATCTTGCGGGGGAATAATGCCGACATCCTTAAGAAAGGAAGTAATGAGACGGCCATAAGGAAGAGGGGCCCGACCCTTTTTGTCCAGCGCCGCACAAATGATATCATTGTAAAACGTGCGAGCCAAATTAATAACAGTGGCATGGTCAAACAGGTGATACACCATGGCACAAACTATTTGACAAGTGATATGGGCCTTGTCAGGTAACCGACCAACAGGATAAGTCTCGATATTCCAAACCGAAACCGGCTCAATGCGAGACATGCAAACATCTTTGGAAACTGCCGGATCATGGCTAGGATATGTAAATTGGGCTGGAGTGGTCATACCTTTAGACTCGAGTTTCCTGGCCAGAATTTCAAGCGATAACAGTATCGGTGTCGAGTCGACAAAAGCTTGAGATTCGAAATCGGTGGTACAGACGAGCGAACCGTAAATCTGATGAACTTTATTCTCCCATACAGCCTCGTATGGTTCGTTGAAAAATCGGCACCAACCTCGAGACATGTACATCCCAATGACAGAATTAGGCAGCTGATCCCAAAGCACTTGGCGCTTAATGTGGATTTTGCGTCGATGTTCGAAAAAATGACGGCACTAATTTGCCTCATGACGGGAACGATATTCGCCATTGCCATCGGGCAGTACCTCAACGGAATTATATTTCTGGGGAGTAGCCATGGTAATGGAAGAATTAGATAGAAAGTGAGAGAGGAGAGTGGAGATGGTGGTATGAAGGAAATGGGAGGGGGTATATGGTTATTTATAGGTTGGATGGTGGGTAGGGGGGAAGAATTGGGTGGGGGGGAGGGGGGGGGATAGGGGGAACGAATTTTTGGGGAGAGGAAGGGATTGGGGGAATGAATGGGTTGAGGATTGATGAGGTTTTAACCACAGGAAGATGCGCAGACTGCAGATGACCGGATCGATCCGGATTCAGACCGGACCGGTCCAATTTCCTTTTTTTATTAATTTCTTTTTGAGGCCGGATCGGTTTTTTTTATGGGGCCGGACCGATCTGGTATACAAAATTGCCAGCTTTTTCCTGCTTTTTTCTGCTTGCACTTTCAACTTGATTTCTTAACTTCAACACTCCCACCAAAGAAATTGGACCTCGAAACTGTCAAAACTCACAACGAACCCCCAAACACTCCCGAGACATGTGTTATATTCCCACCTCTGGTTGTGACACACAACTATTAACTAGCCTACCATCCTATGACTACTATACACAACAGTCACTCCAAACACGTCGGAGGTGCGACGACCTCACCTTACTTGCTCAGTCAATACCCATAAATGGGGTCCGACAACCAGATTGTGACGGCTTCTATTACAACCGCTTACAAATACGGCTTCAGACGGTGTCCGTTAACTTTGAATGTGTTTCCCCCTTTTTGATCCTCCAGTTCAACAACTCCATGGGGGAATAATTTCTTCACAATGAATGGACCTGACCATCGTGACCGCAATTTTTTGAGAAACAAGTGCAACCTCGAGTTGTATAGAAGTACTTTTTGGCCCGAATGAAACTCCTTACGTCGGATGATTCGGTCGTGAGCTCGTTTCATTCGTTCTTTAGAAATTTTAGCACTTTCATACGCATCATTGCGTATTTCTTCTAACTCATTCAACTAAAGTTTACGTGTTTCACCGACTTTTTCAATATTAAAATTCACCCTTTTGATAGCCCAATACGCTTTGTGTTCAATTTCAACAGGAAGATGACAAGGTTTGCCATATACAAAACGAAATGGGAACATCCTAAGGGGATTTTTGTATGCAGTTCGATAAGCCCAGAGCGCATCATTCAATCGGATAGACCAATCTTTCCTATTAGGTTTTACTATCTTTTCCAAAATATACTTGATTTCTCAATTAGCTAACTCGGCTTGGCCATTCGATTGAGGGTGATAAGTCGTTCCAACTTTATGGACGACTCCATACTTTCGCATTAGCTTTTCCATAGGCTTATTGCAAAAATGAGTACCATTATCACTGATGATAGCCTTAGGAACTCCGAATCGAGAAAGTATGTGTTCTTGTATGAACTTTATCCCCATTTTATTGTCATTTGTCCTTGTAGCTATGGCCTCTACCCACTTTAAGACGTAGTCTACTGCGACGAGGATGTATAGAAAACCAAAAGAGGGTGGAAAAGTCCCCATGAAGTCAATACCCCAGCAATCAAATAACTTTAAGACAAGTATGGGGGTCAATGGCATCATGTCACGGGGAGTAATAGTTCCCATTCTTTGGCATCTATCACATGATTTGTAAAAAGTATTCACATCCCGGAAGATTGTGGGACAATAGAGACCGCTTTGCAGGATTTTCGTAGAAGTTTTATTTTTGGAAAAATGACCTCCACATGCTTTCGTATGACAAAATCGAATTACCCCTTGAATTTCTTCATCAGGTACACATCTTTGGATGATTTGATCAACACAATACTTAAAAAAATATGGATCATCATAAAAGAACATGCGAGACCAGGTAATGAACTTCCTTCTCTCTTGCGGAGTCCAATTGGAGGGAACGACTCCAGTGACAAGGTAATTTACTATATCCGCAAACCAAGGAAGAGAAGAAGTAGCGAAAAGATTTTCATCCAGAAAATACTCGTCTATGGGGATGGGATCAACATGTACGTCGGACGAGAGACGTGACAAATGATCAGCTACGACGTTTTCTACTCCTTTCTTCTCTTTTATCGAGAGATTAAAATCTTGTAGGAGTAGGATCCACCTGATTAGGCGGTTTGGCATCTTTTTTGGTCTGAAGATATTTAAGGGCTGAGTGATCGGTGAAACAAATGATGGGCGACCCAACAATGTAGGAGCGGAATTTATCGAGAGAAAAAATGACTGCTAGTAATTATTTTTCTGTGGTAAAGTTGTTAAGCTAGGGGCCAGATAATGTCCTACTAGCATAGTAAATAACATGAGCTTTATTGTCTTTTCTTTTTCCGAGAACAACCCCAATCGCCTAATCACTTTCATCACACATAAGCTCAAATGGGAGTGACCAATCGGGAGCTTGCATGATAGGAGCGGAAATTAACATGCTTTATCAAAAGCTTCTTGGCATGCGTTATTCCATTCAAACGGAGTGTCCTTCATGAGAAGATTACTCAAAGGTTTACCGATGGTGTTAAAGTCTTTGATATATATTTGGTAAAATCCAGCATGGCCTAAAAAGGACCTCACATCTTTAAGTGATTTAGGTGGGAGTAACTCAGCTATTACTTCTATTTTTTCTCGATCAACCTCAATTCCCCTAGATTATACTATGTGGCCCAAAACTACGCCCTCAGTGACCATAAAATGGCATTTTTCCTAATTAAGGACTAAGTCTTTTTCCACACACCGGAATAAAACTCTTTCAAGATTAGCTAAACATTGTTCGAAAGATGGACCAAAAATGCTGAAATCGTCCATGAACACTTCAAGACCTTTTTCTATCATGTCGCTAAAGAGACTCAACATGAACCTTTGAAAAGTTGCTAGCGCATTACATAACCCAAAAGGCATACGTTTGTAGGCAAACGTACCAAACATACATGTAAAAGTCATCTTTTCTTGATCAAGTACATCCACTTCAATCTGATTATATCCAGAATACCCATCGAGGAAGCAATAGTAAGGATGGCCCGCTACTCATTCAATCACTTGGTCGATAAACGGCAAGGGAAAATGCCCTTTTCTTGTTTCGGCATTGAGTTTTCGATAATCAATGCAAACACACCACCCGGTGGTGGTGCGTTGAGGTATTAATTCTCCCTTAGCATTTTCAGCCACAGTCATACCCGACTTCTTTGGAACGACCTGAATTTGGATCACCCATTTACTATCGAAAATGGGATAGATAATCCCAACATCTAGCAATTTGATGATATCCGCTCGAACTACATCTTTCATGGTTGGTTTCAGTCGCCTTTGCATCTCTCGCGAGGGCTTCACCTCCTCCTCGAGGTGGATTTTATGGGTACAAATCAAGGGACTTATGCCTTTAAAATCTACTATAGTCCAACCAAACGCACTCCTATGCTTCCGCAACATATTCAACAACATGCACTGTTGCTCTTTTTCTAAACTGGAAGAAACAATAACATAAAATGTATTATCATCTCCCAGAAAAGCATATTTTACATGAGAGGGTAGTTTCTTTAACTCAAGACTAGGAAATCTATCTTTAGAAGGGATCATGAGTGACTCCCTCGGGGGTAATTCCTCAAATCTAGAAATCCAGTCAACATCTCTCAACTTCTCAAAACTCACTTCTTCTTGCAACTAAGCTCCAAACTATTCCACCTCACGGTCAAACTCAGTATAAGAATTCTTATTCTGAACACCTTGCACTAAACAAATTTCCTGTGCATCTCCACCTATGATCCTCTCAATGTGCTCATCTACCACTTCTTCAATAAGATCAACCTCATGAATTTCATCCTCATCACCCATTTGGTTAGAGACATTGAAAATATTAGTCTCGAGAGTCATGTTTCCAAAAGTGAGTTGCATTTGCCCATTACGTGTATTGATCAAAGCATTAGCAGTGGATAAAAATAGACGGCCCAAAATTATGGGAACATGATTACTCGAATGGGGAGAAGGCTCCGTGTCCCAGATGACAAAATCAACAAGGAAGCAGAACGCGTCCACTTGAACTATCACGTCCACCACAACCCCACAAGGCACTTTCACTATTCGATCAGCTAACTGCAGAGTGATTCGGGTAGGTTTAAGGTCACCTAAATCAAGCTATTTATAGATAGAGTATGGAAGGATGTTCACACTCGCACCTAAGTCAAGCAAAGCTTTTTCGACTCTACTTTCTCCTATAACACACGAAATTATAGGTGCACCAGGATCCTTGAATTTTGGTGGAAGATCATTAAGAAGGACCGAGCTCACATTTTGTGCCAAAAAGACATTTTTCTTCACCTTAAGCCATCGTTTGATAGTCAAAAGATCTTTGATGACTTTGGCATATGCTGGAATTTATTGGATAGCATCCAGAAACGGCAGGTTCAACTTCACTTATTTCAAAACATCTAACACTTCCGTACGCGAAGCCCCCATTTTGGGTGGTGGCAAGCGTTGAGGAAATGGAGCAGCAGTGGGAAATTTTACTTCGATTTTAGGTTCAACTCCTTCATCTTGATCTTCCATGTGCAATGGAGTCTCCTCAGATTCTGAAGCTTCTTTAGCTTTAGATTCCTTGGGAGATGGTGGGGTTAGATCAATTATGTGACCACTACGTAGAGTAGTGATAGCTACATTGTTCTGGAAAATCCGATGAAGTAGAGCTAACCGTAGTTTGCCCTTGAAGAGGGGGTCTTTGGCCTTGAGCTGGGAATTTACCCTTCTCCTGAGTATTCAATGAAGATTGCAACCTAGCGATGCTAGTATGAATTTCTGTGAACAGTTGAACATACTTAGCATTTCTCTCCTTCTGAGATTGGATGAATTGATTCGGATTATCCTCAAGAGATCTCCTGGGGGAGTGACATAAGGACCAGGAGGTAGTGGCTGCATAGGGTTTGGCATTGGAGGAGCCATTTGCTGAAATTGAGTAGGGGGTGGTGGTAAAACTACATGTGGATTGGGAGACATACCACCTTGTGGTTGTCCATAGTTGAAACCAGGATGATTCCTCCAAGATTGATTATATGTATTCCCTTGCGGCACATTAAAATTTCCGCGAAACCCTCATATCGCCTCTACTTGCTCAGTATACATTGCCTTGTATGCAGGGATGGTAGGACATCCTTTGGTAGTAGGACAAGCTGTACAAATGGCACACACCTTCTCCTTTCCTACTTGCACAGGTCCAGCTACTTCTCTCAATCGAACATCAAGCATGTCTCTGAAATTCTTTTCCAATTGGTCAAATTTACGATCTAACAAAGTGTCCTTGTCCAAGTGATAAATACCGGACGGAGCAGACGAGTTGGACACTTGTCGATTTCTATTTTGACTATTAGGGTCAAAAACATCCCATGCTTGCATAGTCTCCGCTACGTATTTTAGATGAGCCTCACCTTCGCTCGAGTCTATCTCCCAGAATGGTCTTTCACACATTGTTTGAACAAGTTGTTTCGATGCTAAAGTAAGACCTTGATGAAAAAATGAAATAAGGTGATGTTTTTCGAATCCATGATGGGGGCAAGCACTAACTAACTCCTGAAATCTGTCCCAACACTTATCGAAACTTCATTCTCATTTTGCCGAAAAGCTTGTGTTTGAGCTTTGACAGAATTGGTTTTGTGTTGTGGAAAGAACTTAGATAGGAACTTAGTTTGCATATCTCTCCAGGATAAAACAGAATTCAGAGGTAGTGACCATAACCAAGTCTTAGCTTTATCCTTTAAGGAAAACGGGAAAAGATTTAACTGGATAACATCTTGTGGGCAAGTTTGGTCACCAAACATCTCACATGCTTCGCCGAACTCTCTAATATGGAGATATGGTTTTTCAGAATCCATCCCATGAAATGTAGGAAGAATTTGGATCATCCCATTCCGAAAGTGGAACTGACCGGCATTGTACGGGAGTAAAATGCAACCAGGGGTAACAGTTCGCTCCGAAAATAAAAGATCTTTCATGGGAAGATAAGGTATTTCCTCCTCTCCAGCACCAACACCAACACTACTGTGCACAGACATATTACTAACAAACGATTCAGAATTCTCACTCGGTGTTTGACTCAAAGTGTGACTTGTGATTGAATTATTCGGCGAAGGAGGTGAAACACAAAAGTGTGGAGAATCGGTGGTGTGAGAATTTTCAGAACTAGCTTAGGCAATAGGATTTTTGTGGACTTGGGTGAGAAGTGGATTTTTCATGTAATCTTACAAGAGCTGAGATGATTTTTTTTTTTGAAATCACATTAGGATTAAAATCACTTTCCTAAGAATTACCAATTGATGATCCCCAGTAAAGGTGCCAAAAACTTGACGTGACTAAGAACTTGTCTCAGAAATGCGTTCTTTCTAGGCTCAGGTGCAAGCCTGTCGTGTTAGTAATAATCCGACAAGTCGGGATCCTCTCCACAGGGATCAGAAATTGGCAATATGGAATTATGTAGGAAAAGTTATTTATCCTTGAAATGATTTCTCCAAAGAAAAGAAAAGATGATGGAGGGGTTTAAGTTTCCAATTGGGGAGGAAATAAAATGTGCATAAAACACTAAGAATTGTAAAGAACTTAGATTTGAAAATGAGAGAAAATAGGGTGGAGTACAATCCCTCAAACCTTAGTAAATTACCGTATAGAATACTAGAATTGTAAATTGAAATTTTTGACTAAATCCAATCTTTATAAATCCTAAGCATTACATATATGAGGGAACTAGCCCGCATCATATGAAATCAAAGGTAAATACAAAGCGGTGAATAGGCAATTATACTTGCATAGTCCTCTTAAACATCCCAAGTACCTAGGGTAAGAGAGATTAAAAGATCGACTATGTTCGCATGATTTCCATACACGATTCGGTCAATATTTAATTTAGCCTCTATTTTCTACATGGGTAATTTACCTCAGAAAGAGTTCATGTACCCCAACCCTTGAAAATTTTTCTAGACATAGTTTTATGAGAAAACAAATTCATAACAATGCATGGAATTGTGGATCTAAGAAACATTGTAAGAACATAAATTAGAAAATCAGTGAGAACTGAATTGAAAACAAAATTGAGACTAACTAAGAGAATAGAATTTGATACTTGAAATCTGCACTAAAGAAAAGAGATGATTGAATACAGAAATACTTCTTGTTCCTCAATCTTACAAATTAGGGATTTTCTAAGAATATGAAATTAATCTAAAAATTCTCTAAAATCTGACTCTCTCTCTCTAAAATTCGACTCCCTTGGAATGATGTAGGGCTTGGCCTTTTATAGCACCAGCTAGCATGAATTTGACAGCTAAAATAGATGGGCTGCGCAAGATATTCCAAGATTTGCACCTCTTGAGGTCCATAATTAATGCCAGGAATTCTAACAGCCGGACCGGTCTGGATCCCATCGGATCGGTTCGACTTTCAGTCACCGGGTCAGTTTTTTTTATTTCTACCTGATCGGTCTAGATCCCATCGGATTGGTTCTTCTATCATCGATTCGGCATCAATCCGGGGTCTACTGAAAAGGTGTCATTTCGAATCGGTCCGAGATAGGCCGGATCGGTCCGATTATCTTCAAGTTTGACTTTTCCTTTGCATCTTTGACTGGTCATAACTTTTGATCTCGAGCTCCGATTGGACTGTCGCTTCTTCTGATGCTCTTGTGAAACAAGGATCTTCAACTTTCCTTAAGGCTTCGAATCCGAACTCCGGGTGTAAATTTACGATTTTGCCCTTCCACTTGTCTTCTTTTGTTTTCTTCCTTTATTCCGATTTCTTTCTTTCTTTTCTTGCACTAAATTCCTGTAAAATCAATAAGAAATACATGAAACTTGGGGTAGTCATTAGAAATAGTCAATGATATGGTATAAAAATGATTCAATTACATTGTTCAAGATATCAAAATCACTAATTGAAAGGGCTAAATTCAAAAGAGTTTATGCTTGGTCATCCTGGTATAATCTCCCCTTCCCGTACTACTGTAACCCTAGTATAATAATTCCCGGATTAATAATTTATCTCACCGATTAGCTTAATTAATTTCCTTTATATAATAATCATATAATTGTGTCACAAGTTATATAAAACAATTACATCACACACTGTATTATTACCCGCATATAATATTTACTACCATTATATACATACCTTTACCACAACATCCACACACACATATATACACATCCATACCTCCGAGTATACCCTCACTGGATGATTCCCTCTAAAGTGTTATCTTACTAGGTGTGCTCACATAACCTAGTTATCCGAGTTAGAATCGCTCACCAACTTGGCCCAAAATATAAATGTAGTGGAGGCGGTCATATTCCTTCTCATAAAGTGAGATAACTCCCTCACCTAAATACCGGATGCTATGACCTGGGGATATACTCATCCTACTCCTCAAGCTAGGGGATTCACCTACATCGCGCAACCTCCCTTGATAGCACTAGAGTATATAAATTAAATAAATATATAGTCACTGATATTTAATAACACACACAATATATACACGTATATATATACTATCACTACACCGTATATATATAACATAAAACCCGGCTTTACCGTGTACTCAAAATCCTGTAACACTAGCCTGTAATTTCCTGAGTCTGTGGCCCGACTCAGCTTAATTAATTTTCTCACTTATTAATTCACACGTTAATTAATATAATATTTCCCCGAGTCTATGGTCTGACTCTCATATAAATACTTTTCACATTGATTTATATAATATTTACCCGAGTCTCTGATTCGACTCTAATTTAATTAATTTACACATTAATTAATTAATACTAATCCGAGTCTACGGTCCGGCTCTAATTAAATTAATTTACACATTAATTAATTAGAAATCTGAGTCTATGGTCCAACTCTAATTGAATTAATTTACACATTAATTAATTTAACACTTGGTGTCGCCCAACCGTTATTCCCGGACTCGCTCACTTGGCCCGTACCATCGTTAGCACCCGATTCTATATTTCGCCACATAACTAATTAATTACACCTCGTTTCCTTTAATATTGTAGTTCCACTGAACTGAAATATCCGAACCTTTTCCCTTGGTTCAAAACCAATATCTACGAATTAATTCCTGCAATTTAATCGTCCCATGACATACAATTATCACCCTCCTTAAACCCAACTTTAATTACTTAATATGACTAGAATGTATTCCTTGTATTTATTTGTCTCTAAATAAATAAACCTCAAAAAGGAAAATAACTAATTTACTCCATAAAACAAATGAGTGAACTTCTAGAAATCCTCGATCGTCAATCGATCGACCAAGTCCAGCAATCGATCGATCGATCAGGTCAGCCTTCTCCTTCGCCTTTGTATTCCACCATTGACGAAAATACAAGGTTTGTAAACCTTAATTTAACCCTCTAATCAAGTCATCTCACCACATAAACATGTTTAACCTACATCGTACACATCATATGGACCTTAAGATAAACAATTCCTCCACTTATTTCATAATTTCCGAAATGGGTTTTTCCATAAAAATTCAACTAACTTTGTTCTACAATCCAAATTCCAGATCCAAATTCCACCATTTTATATTCCGGGTTTCTCATTCAAATCATATATCTATACTTAGAGATCTATAACACACTTAATTCTTACTTTGAATCTCATTCAAGTGTTCCATTAACAAAAACCCCATCTTGTACCCATTTATACCCAAAAACGAATTTTGATTTACACATCACTAAAATATTAATTGGATATCACAAATTTAACATTACAACAAGTTAACCACTTGCCTGGAATTATTCGTTGGGTCTGATCCGTTGGTGTAGATAATGGTTGATGAAGAACACCCCAATTAGTCCCTTAATTTGTCTCCAAAAGACCCCCAATTGGCTTCTTGATTAACTTCCTCTGATCCCCTCTCAAACCCTAGGTTTAGAATTTTTTAACTGTCGTTCAACTTTTCCCCCAATTAGATTTAAAACCCCTAATCCCATTTTAGGCCATATGAGCCTAACTAAATTACTCAAATCACCCCGTGTGGGCCCGACTATGCCCAAAAATATCCTAAGACCCAATTACTACCCCCGGGCACTCGTTTCTGACCATCTCGACCCATCCGGACTCAAACGCACACTCAGAATCATCATCCAAAATACTTTTTGACATTTTCAAATTTGACCTAAAAAATGCGACGCTCATTAATTCCAACAATTTAACTTAAAGTCGCCAATTAAAAATAATTCTTCCCACTCAATTAAATTCTCCAAATCATAAATTTAAGTTTCTCCAATTTAAATATTTTTATTTTCTCCCAAAAATAATTAAATACTAAATCCTCAAAATTACGGGGTGTTACAACAGGCTCAGACAATAGATTCTTTTTGTTAAGATCGAATTATTCAGCTTCTAGCCTGGGGGCATAGTCTTTTTTGTGATCTCATATGGGGGCTTATGCTTCAATGGCAGACTAGTAGTTCCAGAGGGGGAGGATTTATGACACGCGGTGGTGGCGCAGTTACACGGTTCACAATTTTTGGTACATCCTAGAGGGGATAAGATGTACCAGGATATGAGGTGATAGTACGGGTGAAGTGGAATGAAGAAGGACATCGCTTAGTTTGTTTCGAAATATGCCACTTGTCAGCTGGTAAAAGTGGACCATCAGAGATCGACATGGATCTTACAGCTGTTAGAGATCCCCATGCGAAAATGGGATAGCATTTTCGTGGATTTCATCACAAGGTTGCCTACATCGCAGAAGGATCATGATTCCATATGGGTGATTGTGGATCGACTAACCAAGGTAGCTCATTTTTTCCACTATAGACCGATTAATCTACAAGGAAATACGCTCAGATTTTCATTACCGAGATAATGAGACTCCATGGGGTGCCCTTTGATATTGTGTCCGATCGGGACAATATTTTTGTGTCCATATTTTTGGAGAGGTTCCAGTCGGCCATGGGTACGGAGTTACGATTGATTTCGGCCTATCATCCGCAGACAGATGGGAAGATCGAGCGGACGAATTAGATTTTAGAGGATATGTTCGAATGTGTATCCTTGATTTCAGTGGGGGTTGGGATTAGTACCTTCCACTAGTGGAGTTTGATTATAATAACTCCTACCAGTTTACTATTGGCATGGCCCCATTTGAGGCGTTGTATTGTAAACCTTGTCGTTCTCCAGCGTGTTGGCACGAGGTGGGGGACAACAAGCTACTTGGTCCTAAGGTGATCCAGGACACCTCGGCTAAGATTGAGATGATTTAAAGGCGTACACTAGTTGCTCAGGATAGACAGAAGAGATACGCCGATGCCAAGAGGTTCTTAAGGGAGTTCAACATGGGAACCAAGTGTTGTTACGAGTATCTCCTATGAAGGGGATAATTCAGTTTGGGAAGAAAGGGAAGTTGTCACCGAGGTATGTAGGGCCATTTCTTATTATTGAGCGGATTGGGACAGTGGCTTAGAGACTTGGGTTATGAAAAGTAAAAGGCCCCCAATTTTAACAATCAAAATTCTTTCCTACTTCAAAAAGTAATAATTTCCTTTTATAGATCTGGAAGCTTAAGATGATGGTTCAAATTCAAAACAAATAAACAAATTTTAATTTCTATTCAAATTAAAATTAAATCAAGTGAAAAATGATTATACACACACACAATTTAAATTTCACTTAAACACAATTAATTAATTCAAGTCCTAGAAAATTTTTTCTAAGTCATATTTCACAATTTTACCAAATTAGGCTAAACCAATTTTAATAGGTTAAATTAATGACTTATATTAGTGTTGATGTAAAAAATTAGATTACTCTAATAATTCAATCACAGATAAATAAATGAGACAAAGAATTTTAAATTGGTTCCGCCTTATAAGAATGGCCTACGTCCACTGTAGCTTTATTTCTGAGTGTTTGTGACTTCTCGATTATAACTTCTATCAAGAAATTCCCTTCTGAATTTGAAGTTTTTTTTATGAGGATTGTACAATGTATTTATAGCCCTGAGGCTGTAGTGTGAAAGGGTAATACATTAAATGATATACATATGAAAGGGTAATACATTTAATGCCATCTTTGCGTGTGCGTCTGAATGATAAGCATTTAATGAATCAGTTGGACTGTTGGTTATCCAGCTATTAATGATTTGTTTGAGATGCAGCTCGGATCGCCTGAGTTTCTCGGACCGCCTAAGCTTCTCGGTACTTAAGAGTTCCTCGGAGAGGCATTGTTCCTCGGAGCTTGTGAGTTCCTCGGGGAACTAGCCTTCTTCGTTGTAGTCTTATTCCTCGGAGCGCGTGGGTTCTTCGGTAGTGTTTGTTGTTGCCATGTAGATAGCCACATGTCTTCATATGATTGGTCCATGTCGGCAGATTAAATTTGGTATCAACAGAAGCCCCCAATGTTTCGTAGTTCGAAATTTGAGGATTATGGAACATTCTTTCTCGGAATATGGTAGCTTTAAATAGTCTTCCTGATTTTTAGGAGCATTTCCCTTGTATTTATTTCTCCTTCCCAATTCGTAGAATCATGCTTTTTTGGACTTTTCTGCGTGCTTCGATTCCCGCGTCACTTTTCGTCTTTTTAGCCGCTGTTGTCCTCTTTGATTCCCGCGCCACTTTTCATCTTTTTAGCCGTTGTTGTCCGCTTTGATTCCCGCGCCACTTTTCATCTTTTTAGCCACCAGTAACGTAATCATCCTTTTTTGTAATCATTACTTCACCATTTCCCAAGGCAAGGTATTTAAACTTCACAGACACTCCCATCGTCTTCTACCTTTTCAAATTTTAATCTTCGAGTTTTACGTCGTCTCTTCCTACTCTCTTGTGCGTTCATCTTTTCCTTCGTTCGTTGTCAATAGCTCTACTCTTTTTCTGTAAGATCTTCTTCTTTCTTCTTCATTTCTTTTATTCATCATCATGGTTTACTCTATTGAGTCTCTTGAAAAGTTTCGCTCTGATTTTTCCATTCCCTCTTGGGTTGTCTTAGAAGAGCTTTCTGAGCCTTCTGATTATTTCAATTTGGCTGAGGGACATTGGTTCCCCAGCCTTTTTACTGTTGAGTGTGGATTTTCTTTTCCACCAAATCCCTTGTGTCTGGAATTCCGTCATTATTTTGACGTCGTTCCTGCGAGAATAGCCCCCAACACATGCAGAATAGTTAATGGGGTGCATAAATTAAATCAAGTCCATGGAACTCACATAGGAATTCCAGAAATCATGTACTGCTATAGATGGGCAGTTAATGATAATATTTTTTATTTAAAAACTAGATTTTTAAATAGAGCCTTAGTAGTCAATCTCCCTGATGCCAATAGGGATTATTTTGAACATGGGGTTGTCATAAAAATTTGGCAACACCCTCCATTAGCTGGAGATGAGGTTTACCAGGGTCCCATATGCCCTCCTTATGGCAATGAGATAGGTTATTTTTATTTTATTTTATTTATTTTGAAATCATGTTTCTGTTGTGTTTGATAAAATGCGGCACTGGTAACAATGTTTATTTATTTGCAGTTGATAGCAAGAGAAAGTGCCCAAGAGATGCAGATGTCAATATAAGGCATTTGAAACTTATCTGGAATCTGCATCAAAGTGTTGCCGACGAGCACATTAGATCAGCTTCGTATCTGTTGCAGTACAAGAGCTACACCACTTCTATCACTGCTCGTCCAGTGATAAGTGAATCAGAGCCAGTACCAGCTTCCACAAGCTCATCGCCTGAATCCCATATTCCTTTAAGTGAAAGGATGAAGAAGAGAAGACCTCTTGCCCTGTTTGAGAAAACTTCCTCTGGTTCTGGGGAGGTAAAAAGGAGTAGGATTGATGTCCCAAGGGAGGGGACGTAGAAGACTGATGCAGCTCCTCCAGCTGCTCCTGTTAAAGTTGTCGAGAAGCCCACAGTGGCTCCGAGCAGGTCTGCTGCTCCTGGAGAGGTGATTGTGATATCACCGACCAAGGGTTCTTCCTTGGTTGAATCCGTACCTATTCCCCCGAGGAGGCTGAAGAAGAGCTCATCGGTCAATTTGGCTGATACCATTACTCAGCCCCCAGTTACTGGAACTGGGGTCCCAACTTTTGTTCCCCCGAGCTCTGCCATGAGCTCGGTAAAGTCCTCGATCATTCCCGAGGTACAAGGTACTGAAGAAAACCTTACTCGGGACATGGTCACCTCACTAGCTGCTCGTCACCTTGCTTCTGTAAGTCTTCTTACTTTCAATTTTTCATATTTCCTTTGTCATTTCTATTTTTAACTTGCTTTTTTTTTCGTTCACAGTTGACGAGCTGCTTTAACATAATCCTGAAGAAGGATGAAGCGATTAAGGCTTCTTGCTCCTCGTCTAGTGTGGAGGGAGCTATGGAATAAGCTACCAAGTCTCTGGCAGATTCTCGCCAGAAATATGCTGATGACAAAGTTGTCTGGGAGAAGAAGCTTGCCTCCTTCGAGAAAGAAAAAGCTCGGGCTATTGATGCCTCCAAGGAGTTGGAGAAGAGAATAAATTCCCAAGAGAAGGAAAATAAGGAGCTTGAGGAGAGGCTCAAAACTTCTGGAGAGTTTGAATATAAACTCAAAGCTACGAGGAGGAGTTGGCTCAACTTCGGGAAGTAGATCGGCAGAAGGAGGAAATAGAAAATAAATTGAAGGCTACTGAGAACCTGCTGTCCGAGAAGCTCTCCTCGGAGAAATTGAAGAGGAAGATGGTAGTGAAGAAGTCTTTCAGCTCTGGCTGGGATAAGGGGTGGAATAAGGGGTTGGCTTCCATGGTGTCGCAAGTGGACTATGGCAGTCTCAAGTACTTTAGGGATGGATGGGTTGCTGACCTTCAGGAGATGAAGGTCGACGAGTCTTCCGATCTCTTCCAGAGACATATCCCTGGTCCCCCTCCAACTCCAGAAGAGTTAGAAGATGACGAAGCTACCTCCGAAGAGTCTTCAATGGTGATGGGTGATCATGCCCTAGCCATCCAACCTGCTGCCGAGGAAAATCAACAAATCGTTTCTTCCTTCGAGCAACTGCCTATTCTCCCCGAGCAACTATCCATTCCCTCCGAGAAACCTACCTCTTCATCCTAACCTTCCGAGAAGGTTTTGGGAGATGAGGAAAAGGTGTAGTGTTGTTCGGGTTTTCTCTTTATTTTGTTTCTCTTTATCAAATGTAACCCAGAAGATGTAACTCTGAATTATGATCTAATAAAACTTGAACTTTTTTGCATACTGTTGTCTATCTTTCATTCATACTCTGCTTATTCTTCTTATTGATGATTGATCTTCTTTCTCTACTAGTTTCTGGCTAGGATGGAACTGTTATCTGCCCATGATACAAAGTTGCTGCGATAATGTAATGAGTACTTTAGGGCTGGTCACACAGACCTGAGTGCTGCACAAGTTGTCGACATACTTGGTCATGATGCTTCAGAACAGCCAGTGGAAGCATATCAATATCTAAAGTGTGTTCTCGATAGGTCTGTAGCCAATAACGTTGCCTATTACGAAATGATTGAGGATCTTCAAAGCACCCTCAAGGACCTTCAGCTTCAATACAAAGAATCCACTACTTTATTGCATGAGGGGTACGAGAAGAAGTACCAACAGATCATTGCCGACAAGGGCTACGAGAAGGTTTTTGCTGGGTACGATGTAAGGGAGAGAACCTTGAGAGGTGAGGTCGAAGAATGAAGACAGATTGCTGAGTTGCTGGAAAAGGAGAACAATAACCTGCAGAAGGAGCTGTCACAATTGAAGTCTGCAGCTTCCACTTCTAGTGCCTTGATCCCAGTGACCGATGAGGGATTTTCTTTCTTAGAGGTTGAGAACGCCAACTTGAGGGACGAGTTGGAGACTTTGAAGAGCTCTGGCACCTCTTCATCTTCTCGTGGTCGAGCAAGAGCTCCTCGAGGACGAGCAAGAGCAGCTCGGGTTCTTATCGAGGAACAGAGGACTCAGTCTGCCTTAGAGAACCAGGATTTCCAATTAATGGAGAAAAACCAGGCGCTATCTGATATGTCAAAGAAGATTAGGGACCTGGAAAAACAGCTCTCCGCGCAGAAGTCAGTCTTGGAGAATAAGGAGCTTTTCATCAAAAATCTCCATGAGCAGCTAGAAAGGCTAACATATCAATTCCACAAATAGCCTAGGGAGTTCTGGATGGCTGGATACAACGAAGCACTATTCCACTTGGATGATCGTATCCAGAATGCCAATAATGAGGGCTACACGCAAGGCTGGATGAATGCCTTAGGTGTGCTAAAGCTCGAACAAGGTCATTATTTGTGGGACTACATTGATCCCGGGTTGCTCGACTTGCCTGTGCCACCATACAATTTGGACATGGATTGGATCCCTTCTCGGGCCATTCCTCGGAGCTTAATTTCAAAGTATCTCGGTGACTACAATTTACATTCTGAAATTGAGGTATCTCGTCCCGAGAATCTCTTAGACCGACCATCTATGATGAATGTCAGGATGTTGAAGGATCTCAACTTCATCAATTCTCCTCTGTCTTTAAATGATCCGCCTGCTGGCGAGGAACCTGTGTAAAAAGCAGAGGGGAAGAGACCAGTAGAATATGAATTTTTGATGTAATAGTTAGTATACATGTTAATGTAACTGTAATTTCATTATCAATGTAATTTATTTTGAATTCAATGAAAGACTTTCATTTTTGTTTGCAAATCTTGATTGCTATTGTCTTGTAGTTATCAAACACTTTATATTTATGCATATCTGTTAAAAAAAATAACAGTATTGTGTTGTTTGTCGACCAACTCAGTAATAATTAAAAAGTTCCAAGTTTCAATAATATTTCTCGATCACTTAATAATAAAGTCACGAGTATAAAAACTGTTTAAAATTTTTCCAACCAACCAAGGTCGTTAAATTATGCTTGTCGACCAACTACAGTTAGTGGGGTTTTATCCCTGACCAGCCATAGTTGGTAGACTTTTCTCTTAAATGTTTTCGACCAACTAAGGTCGGTAAATTTTCTTTGTCAACCAACTACAGTTGGTGGGTTTTTATCCCCGACTAGCCATAGTTAGCAACTTTTGCACTTTCTGGAATAATCTTACCTCCCGACCAACATAAGTTGGCATTTGCGAGAATATTTTGTTTCCTAGCCAAACAGGTTGGCATTTTTAGGAATATTTTGTTTCCTACCCAAACAAGTTGGCATTTTTAGGAACATTTCGTTTCCTAGCCAAACAGGTTGGCATTTTTAGGAATATTTCGTTTCCTAACCAACCGAAGTTGGCATTTTTAGGAATATTTTGTTTCCTAACCAACCGAAGTTGTCATTTTTAGGAATATTTTATTTCCTAACCAACCGAGGTTGGCATTTTTAGGAATATTTTGTTTCCTAACCAACTGAGGTTGGCATTTTTAGGAATATTTTGTTTCCTAACCAACCGAATTTGGCATTTTTAGGAATATTTTATTTCCTAACCAACCGAGGTTCGCATTTTTAGTAATATTTTGCTGCTGAGCAGTCTGAGCTTTGCTGAGTAGTGTGTAGTACTAGTATTCCCCAAAAAATTCTCAATAAAAGGAGAGACTTTAGCAGAATATCTTCATTTTATTCATACTGATGGAACTGTGTTACATATACATCACTGATAATACTTGCGTAGGTGCTCTGCGTTCCATGCATTCTTAAACTCCTCGCCTTCTAAAGTTGCTATTCGATAGGTTCCTTATCGAATAACTTCTGTAACTCGGTATGGTCCATGCCAGTTTGCTTCCAGCTTATTGTGCTTTTGAATTACTTTCTTCAGCACATAGTCTCCTTCTTTCAGGTCGCACTTCTTCACCCTTTTGTTGTAAAACAAAGCTGTTAGCTGCTGGTAAGCAGCATTTCTGATGGCTGCTTCTTCTCTAACTTCCTCGAGCATGACTAAATCTAATCTTCTCATTAAGTCGCTGACAGGGGAAATAAAATTTAGTACCCTGTGTGTTGGGAGGCCCAACTCGGCAGGTATAATGACTTCAGTTCCAAACGCCAGCATATATGGTGTTTCTCCAGTTGCTACTCAGGGAGTAGTTCGGTAAGCCCACAATACTGTTTGTAGCTCGTTGATCCAATTCGATTTTGCATCATCCGGTCTTTTCTTCAATCCATTTAGTAGCATTCTGTTTGTCACTTCAGTTTGTCCATTGCTTTGAGGATGGCCTGGTGCTGAGTGGACCTTCAAAATGTTTGACTGATGACAATAGGCGGTAAACTCCTCGTTATCAAATTGTGTTCCATGGTCTGTGATGAAGGCATGAGGTAGACCATATCGACAAATGATGTTCTTCCAAACAAATTGGTACACCTTCTCGTACGTCATGTCAATGAGTGGCTCAGCTTCTACCCATTTAGTAAAATAATCCACTGCGACAACGAGGTACTTGAACCTTCCTCGGGTCGTTGGCAGTGGCCTAACCAAGTTAATTCCCCACATGGCAAATGTCCAAGGGGAAGTTATGGGTGTCAATAATGCTTGTGGAGTTCTTCGGATGGAGGAAAAGCGTTGGCACTTGTCACACTTCTTGGCGTAGGCTATGCAATCAGCCCTCATCATCGGCCAGTAGTATCCTTGCGTCATTACCCTTTGTAAAAGCGTCTGACCTGCTACATGTGCTCCACAAGACCCTTCGTGGATCTCTTCAATTAATTCTTTCACTTCGGAGGGTTGTACACATCTCTATAAACCTACCATAATTCCTCGTCTATATAAAACACCATTAGTTAATACATACCGAGCAGCTTTAAACTTCAATTTTTTGGCAGCGAGCTTGTCAATTGGCAATTCTCCCTCCTCGATATACGCCCTGATGGAATCCATCCAAGATGGTCCTAAATCAAGGGTGATAAAGTTCATCGTCAGATCTTCATCTATGCTCCGACCAGCTAACAGTTCAATTAGGATTTTTCGTCGTAGCTCGGTGCGAGTAGCTGATGCTAGTCGAGCTAGGGCATCTGCTCTCGCATTCTCCATTCTCGGTATTCTGACCAGCTGAATAGCGGTAAATTTTGACACCAGCTCCTTTCCCTTTGCATGATATCTGATCATTAATTCTCCTCTAACTTCATATACTCCCATCATTTGGTTTATGATCAATTGAGAATCACTGAAAATGATGACTTATTGTGCCTCCATAATTTTTGCCAAATTAAATCCTGCAATCATGGCCTCATACTCAGCCTCATTGGTGGAAGCTTTGAATTGGAAAAGCAAAGCGTATTCCATATCGACCTCATCTGGAGTGCTCAAAACTATCCCCGCTCCACATCCTGTAGTACAAGATGAGCCATCTACATATAACTTCCATATAGGTAACTCGTCTTCGAATTTATGATCAGTCAGAGTTCCTCGGTGAAATATTTATTACTTTCTTTCCTCCTTGGATTTTTCTTTCTCTTCGTCGATCATTTCTTCTTGCCCTTTTACCAACCGGAGTTGGTCTGAGCCCGAAGTCAATGATCTTGTAACATCCACTTGCTCGTTTACCAACCGGAGTTGGTCTGAGCTAGTCTTTGTTGATCCTATAATATCCACAGGTTGATCATCGAGCAACTCTTGTTTCTCGTCCGGAGTCCTCACCACTATCTCTGCGTCACATCCTGTAACATCCACACGCCCTTTTACCAATTGAAATTGGTCTGAGTCTGTGTTTGTTGATCCTGTAACATCCACAAGTTGATCAGCGAGCAATTTTTGCTCCTCGGCGGTATCAGGATAGGTGAACTCCACTATAAAATCTGCTACAGCCTGTCCTTTAAGCGATGACCTGGATTCATTGACTATATCATATTCACCGAGCTCTATTGCCCAGTACATCAATCTTCCTCATTTTTCTGGCTTATGCAGGGCTTGCCTCAATGGCATATCAGTATATACTACTATGGTATGAGCCTGGAAGTATGGCCTCATTCTCCTACTTGCCTTAATAAGCGCCAGTGCTAACTTTTCTAGCCTTGGATATCTGATCTCTGCTCCTCGGAAGGCCTTACTTGTGTAGTAAATTGGTTTTTGCACTCCATTCTCCACTCTGATCAACGCCGAGCTAACTTCATTCTCGGACACTGCAAGGTACAAGTACAATTTTTCTCCCATCACTGGCCTGGACAACAGTGGAGGTGCTCCCAAGTATCTCTTCAAGTCTTGAAAAGCCTTCTCGCATTCATCATTCCACTCAAAAGTCTTTCTAAGTATCTTGAAGAATGGGAGACATCTATCAGTTGCTCGTGACACAAATTTGTTGAGTGCCGCTAATCGTCCTGTGAGACTCTGTACTTCCTTCTTCGTCATTGGAGATCGCATCCCTAATAGATCTTTGATCTTTTCAGGATTTCCTTTAATTCCTCGTTGATTGACAATGTACCCGAGAAACATGCCTTCTCGTAATCCAAAGATGCACTTCGTCGGGTTCAGCTTCATTTGATATTTATCTAGTTGATCAAAAGTCTGACTTAAGTCAACTAGATGATCGACAACTTTCTTGCTTTTTGTCAGCATATCGTCAACATAGACTTCCATATTGCAACTGATTTGTTCAGCAAAGAATTTGTTCATCAGCCGCTGATATGTCGCACCTGTATTTTTCAAACCAAAAGGCATAACATTATAACAATAAGTTCCCCGAGGGGTAATGAAAGAAGTACTCTCCCTGTCTTCAGGTTTCATTTTGATCTGATTGTAGCCAGAATAAGCATCCATGAAGCTCAGCAACTCGTGTCCCAAGGTAGCATCCACCAGTTGATCAATTCAGGGCAGTGGAAAGTGATCCTTTGGGAATGCTTTGTTGAGGTCGGTGAAGTCTACACACATCCTCCACTTGTTGTTTTTCTTCTTTACCATTACCACATTAGCTAACCAATCTGGATATTTAACATCTTCAATGAAACAAGCTTTCTGGAGCTTCTTGACTTCCTCATGTATAGCTTGATTCTTCTCGGGACTGAATACTCTTCTTCTCTGCTTCACAGGCTTGATCTCCTTATTCACATTGAGCTTGTGACATAAGAAGTTTGGGTCTATCCGAGGCATATCTTCATGACTCCACGCAAAAGTTTGTCATCTGCTTCTAAGGAAAGTTATCAATTCCTATTTTAATGAGGTTTCCAACGACGAACCTATTTGAGTAGTTCGCTCAGGGTGCTCGTCGTCCAGAATGATGTTTTCAGTATCTTCCACCACTTGACCCTTCACGAGTTGCGACTCATCTCGAGGATCCAATTTTTCAATTTCTGCACCTTCATCCACTTGGTAGATAGTAGTCTTTTTCTTTTATTCTTCCAATTCTTCTTGCTCGGCGGATGAATAATAGCATTCCCGAGATACTTTCTGATCACCTTTCATAACTCCTACTCCAAAGTTTATTGGAAATTGTAGGCATTGATGCACTGTAGATGGTACAGCCTCGAACTTCTTCAATCCTACTCTTCCCATGATGATATTGTACGATGACTGGACATTCTTATCCATCACGAAGAAACGTATTCTTTCTATCCGACATGCAGGCCACGTACCAATGAATATATCCAACTTGATCGTCCCAAGTGGAAATACTTTCTCGCCAGCAAAACTAATGAGGGGTCTGTGGTAAGGCTCCAGTTGAGATAGCTTTAGATTTAAACTATCAAAACACGAGTAGAACATGATGTCTGTCGAGCTACCATTGTCGACCAGTTTCTTGAAATCATGACTTCCTTCATTCTCATTTTGATCACCAGCGGGTCATCATGAGGATATAAAACACGTGGAAGGTCATTTTTTGAAAAATCGATAACCAATTTCTGAAGCCCTTATACTTTTGACTCATTTGAGTCTAGACTGTATAAGAGCTCATCTAGTTTGGAAATTGTGACAAAATAGAGTCTATCCTAGAAACCAAAGAGCTTCAGAGATTGGGTTGCTTCTTCTTCTATCTATCATGTAATGATCCTAAGACTATAGCCATCACTCACACACTTAGAATTTGATTCTTGCATATCATATTGCACCCCTATGTGTTTTAATGTTGTGAGTGTGTTTAAATCCCTCAATTTGATTTTTAATAATTTTTTGGGAATTTAAAACATATTTTAAACAAGGTTTTATTTAATTAAAATTTGATTTAAAAAGTCTTGGGGTTATTATATAAATATGGATTGTTGTGTTTATTGGCCTAAAGTTACTCTGGGTAGAAACCGAAAGCGCTAGAGACTTAAGGGTTGGCTTTGTAATTATTTTGGGACGCGCGTTTACCTTCGTTCACAGGCCAACACCTGCTGTCTTCTGATTGGACCAAACTGTGTTTCTTTATTGAGACAAACCATCGCACGCTTACAGCCCTTGGATCTATCCTTATCGATGGCCTGCATGTCTTTTGAGTGGATCCCCGTGTAATCCCTTAAGCCAATCGTAGCCTGTTTAATCCACCGCCTGTTGTGAGCCCTTGGATTGCAGTCAATGGAGCTTGACTCAATCTCAGCCATTGTTTTTGAACGAGGCTCTGGAATCTTCTCCTCTCCCTATTTAAAGACCCTTCATCTCAGCCTTCGAAAGCTTTTGCCATTTTGCAAAGTCTCAGAGAATAGAGAGAGAGAGAGAGAAGAGAGAGAAGAGAGAAGAGAGAAGTTAGAGAGAGAAACCAAACCCTAGTTAGAAACCCTAACTTCGTCCAAACACTTCTCAAGCCCAAACTACTTACCTCTCCAGAAAAACCACCATAACCAAAAACACCATCCTTAGTGTTTTCTTAGGTTTATGAGAGTTCTGGTTAAGAGATCTTGGGTTGCTGAAATCCTTGTGTTCATAAATCTTATTTCCAACTTAGACATAGACTCAGATCTTGTTTCTTTTTCAATAGAAATCATAGATCTGAAGTTTTTCATGTCACAGAACACTTAGCTGCATTTATTTCTCATCTTGAGAATTTCGTTGTTGATTGTTTTCTGTTAAAACATTTTCTTCTTCAAAGATCAACAATAGATGTTTTTCTATTTCTGTTTTTACAAAACCTAACCTGACCTAGTGGGATTCGCACTTGGAGGGTTCTCAATCTTCATAATATTTTCAAAACTGATTGAGAAAGGTCTTGACCGATTTCTTAAGCAAGATCTCCGTGGAATCTGGGTTAGTTTGAAAGGTCGAAAAGGTTCTTGGTTTTGTAAGAAAGAAAAATAACAAATACACTGCATATAGACTTTATATGTGATTTGTTAGGATCGTCTGTAACTAATAAGTGTGTGTGTGTGCATGCATGTGTTTTAGAACACCATTCATAAACATCTTCACACTACAAACACTCAAAGTGTTGGCTATAAGATTTGGTGAACATAAGTCGACGTTAAGTGCTGAAACAAAGAAGAGTTGACAAACTGAGACAACTACATCAACAAACAAGATCTGCAGAAAAGTTAAGGACGCCAGAGGGTACAATCCTGAACTTGTATAGATTTGTTTTTGTGTGCATGTTAGTTAAATAGGTTGTAACTCATATATTTGTTTTAGTGAATTTTTTTTGTTTTACTCCGTAGAAGGAGTCGTGGATGTTTCCTCAAGGTTGAGGTTTTACCACGTTAAAAATCTGAGTATCAATATTTCTACATCTTCTCATCCCTTTCTAATAGTGTGCTGAGTTTAAAACATTTTAAACTGTTTACTAAAACTTGTTATCAAATCTTGTCCATATCTCGTACATAATTTTGTTAACACATCTTGTGTTCAAAATAGTTTTGATTTAAGTAAAGAGTTTCTTCAACAAACTTTCGGAGTTGCTTAAATAGTTTATTTTCATAAACGGCTTTGGCAACGCTATTTCAATTGGTATCAGAGCTTTTGGTGAACTTTTTTCAAAAAGATCCTGAGTTTCTGAAACTGTTTTCTCAAAATCATTATGGACGAGAAAAACGAAAGATATGGTAACTTGACCAGACCTCCAGTCTTTGATGGAACCAATTTTTCTTACTGGAAAGTAAGAATGATTGCTTTCATTCAAGGCACTCTGGGAGATGATGTCTGGGATATCATTGAAAACGGATACTTTTATCCAACTAAACCAGCCACTGATGGAAGCAATGAAAGGATTAAGAAAATATTGAGTGAGTTTACTCAAGAAGAGAAACAGGTTTCTCGAAATAATAACAAAGGCAAGAACGCTATATTTATGTCTATTAACGAACATGAGTTCAAGAGAATCTCATCTTGTACCACTTCCAAGGAAGCATGGGATACCTTGATTACTGCACATGAAGGAGACTCTAGGGTAAAAGCTGCTAAGACTCAGATGTTAATCCAACAGTATAATACCTTAATCATGTCTGAATCTGAGTCTTTCGATGATTTCTATATGAACCTTACTGATATTGGCACTAAACTTCATGCCAATGGTATAACTTATGATAGACAGGAAATTGTCTCTAAAATTCTGAGATCATTGCCACAGAAATTTGACAATAAAAGATATGCTATTGAGGAGATGTGTGATACAAATCTTACTCCTGAATTACTCAGTAGCAAATTAAGAACTGTGGAAATGGAATTAGAGTTTAAGAAACAATTGACCCACACTAATAGGAAACATACCAATTCCAATCTTAGCTTTACCTCTAAGATGATTAAGCCTGAGTTAAACACCTCTAGTAATGATTCTGATGAGGACTGTGACTTAGAAAGTCTAGATAATCAGATTGCCCTAATGACAAAACAATTTAAGAAAATTGTTAAATTTAGAAACAGTGTTGCAAATAGACAGGGCAAGTCTAATTATACCACTTCTTTAAATCACAAACCTCATGAGAAACCTCATGACAAACAGAACAAGGACAACACAAGACCTCACAGAGACCTCAAGAAGACTGAATGCTATAGATGTGGTAAACTAGGACACATTGCTCAAGACTGTAGAGTTAATTTAAATGCCCAAAACAAACACTCTAGAGCCAATATCTGCAAAACCTGGGATGACTCAAGTGATTCTGAAAATGAGGAACTTGAAACATCTGATGGTTTTGATCCTTGTTTAGCCTTCTTTGCCAAAATCATATACAATGATGATATGCCTATGCTTGATAGTGAGGATGAGTTTAGTAATTCTAGTTCTGTTGCTTTGAATCATACTTTAACTGGTTTAGATGCTTTACTTACTGAGAACATTAATACCTCTTCCTCGGGGTGTGTGAGTCAAAGGGAAATCGATACTGCTGATGTCAATGGGTGCGTGAGTTTAAGAAATGAAACCTTAGGGGTCACTTCACACACCTCACTTAGTGACTCAGATAATGATGATCTCCCAGACATCCACACTCTATATACTAAAACTCTAAAGAAAAGCACTAGACTAGAAAAGATTGTTAAAGATCTTACCAAAAAGCTAGAGGATCTAAGCCTAATGGTAAAACTGAATGCTGAAGAGTATACTACACAATGCATGTCTCATGACAGTGAAGTTAAAGTGTTTGATGAAAAACTGAAAACTTTGACTGAAGCTAATGAAATTCTGGAGAAAAAATACAAAGGGACATTATTAGAATTGGAACAAACTAAAGAAAAGACAGCAACTGTTTTCAAAAAATTTACCAAATTTGAAAACAATTCTAAATGTTTTGAGGAATTCGTTGCTGAATCTAAAACCAATTCTGATGATAGAACTGGAATAGGGTTTTGCCCCAATTTGAAGACACAAACTAAACATGTTGAACCTATCAAGTTTGTGTCAGGAGGCAAAAGACCTATTGAAACATGTCCAGACTTTCATTCTCTAAAAAACTAAGTTTGACCATCAAAACACCAACACTGAAGATGCAAGTTGCTCTAAGCATGAAAGTTTACCAAAGGGAAAATATGTCTGCCCCCCTATTAGGAAAAGTGAACCTGCTTTCAAATCTGTGCTACCTAGGAATAAAATTCAGCCTCAAAATTTCTCAAAACCTTTGTTTAGAGACTTTCCTAAGGAAAACCCTACTCTGAGCAATCTTTATTGCTCCTATTGTGATATATATGGTCACTCCTTCGATAATTGCTATGCTAGGAGACTGATTAAACCTATCTACAACACTCCTATGTATCATAACTTTAACTATTCTAGGAGGAGTCGTAACAATTATGTCCTTCCCAGGCCACCAGACAAAAACTCTAACTATAGGAATAGAAGGACTAAACCTAAAAGGACATTTACTAGAAGGATTACCAGAACCTTTTCTAAATCAAATGCTCAGGAATTCAAATTTATTCAAAATCATGCGCAAAATGTTTTTCAACAAAAATCTAATGCTCGCAAATTTTATCAAATAAGAGCAAACAAGCGCAAACTAAAAACCAAGGCAATTTGGGTTAGAAAAGATGATCTAGCACCGCAGATGAAGTGTAACATTGTTGTTTCTGCTCTAAAAGCTGAACTTACATCTTCTGGATGGTACTTGGATTCTGGATGTTCCAAGCATATGACAGGTGATGATACAAAACTTTTAAATAAAACCCATTTTGATGGTGAAAAAGTTATTTTTGGTGATGGTATATCATCCCAGATCATAGGCAAAGGAACCCTTAAAGAAAAAGGACTTCCTCTTCTTGAAAATGTTCTCTTAGTTAAAGGTCTTAAGGCTAATTTACTTAGCATTTCACAATTTTGTGACTCAAACTACACTGTTACCTTTTCAAAGAACAATTACAAGATTTTAAATGAAAAGGGAGAATGCTTAATTACAGGATTCAGGACCCCTGACAATTGTTATACTGTCATGTCTAGTTCTGAAATCTGTAGTGTTGCCAGAATGGATGACAACGAGATATGGCATAACAGAATGGGTCACATTAATTACGAAAATTTGAGTAAATTGTCTTCTCAGCAGATAGTTAGAGGAATACCAAAAATTAAACCTATTCATAACATTGTCTGTGGTCCCTGTCAAGAAGGAAAAATTGTTAAAGCACCTCATAAAAGGGTTAAAGATATCCTTACCTCTAATCCCTTAGAACTCATCCATATGGACCTAATGGGTCCTTCTCAAACTGTTAGTCTTTGTGGACACAGTTACATTCTAGTTATGGTTGATGACTTCACCAGATTCACTTGGGTAGCTTTCTTAAAACAAAAATCCGATACCTTTCAAACTTTTTTAAAGATTCTCTTACGGATTGAGAATGAAAAAGACACTCAAGTGAATAGAATCCGAAGTGATAGAGGTGGTGAATTCAAAGACACTGGTATTGTAGAATATTGTGACTATAATGGTTACAAACATGAGTTCAGTGCTCCTAAGACCCCTCAACAAAATGGAATAGCTGAGAGAAAGAATCGAACTCTTCAAGAGATGGCACGTGTCATGCTCCATGCTAAGAACTTACCTAAGTATTTTTGGGTAGAATCTATTCGTACAGCCTGCCATCTTATTAATAGGGTTTATCTTAGAAAGAATTCGAAACAAACCTCTTATGAACTTTGGTACAATAAAAAGCCTAATCTTAAGTACCTTAGAACCTTTGGTAGTACCTGCTATGTTTGCAAAGATAGGGAACACTTATCTAAATTTGAGAGTAGAGGAGATAAAGCCATATTCTTAGGTTATTCACCTAACAGTAGAGCTTATCGAGTGTATAATCTTCGCACTAAGACCTTAATGGAATCCATAAATGTAATTGTTAGTGACACTACTGTAGAAAGCAAGACTAGTGAATTAACTATAGAAGAAGAATCGTCAAATATTTTAGAAAATGACTCTTCTGAAATAGATAATTCATTACCTATTGAGTCACCTGAAGTACCTAACTGGGTTTCTAAAGATCATCCCATAAACAACATAGTTGGTAACCCTGGTGAACCAGTACGTACAAGATCCCAACTTAGAAATTATGCTCTCTATGCTTGCTTTGTTTCTCTCTTGGAACCAAAGAATGTAAATGAGGCATTGAATGACTCTCACTGGATTTCTGCTATGCAGGAAGAAATTTTACAATTTGTCATTCATGATGTTTGGTTTCTTGTTCCACGTCCTGATCACAAAAAGGTTATTGGTACTCGTTGGATTTTCAAAAATAAAACTGATGAAAATGGGATGATAATTAGAAATAAAGCTAGACTAGTTGCTCAAGGTTACTCCCAAATAGAAGGACTTGATTTTAATGAGACGTTTGCTCCTGTTACTCGTTTAGAATCAGTTCGTCTGCTTCTTGCTATAGCTTGTCACATGCATTTTACATTATATCAAATGGATGTTAAATCTGCGTTCCTTAATGGAATACTTGCCGAGGAAACCTATGTAGAACAACCTAAAGGGTTCATTGACCCTAATTATCCTACTCATGTATTTCGGTTGAAAAAGGCTTTATATGGTCTTAAGCAAGCTCCTAGAGCTTGGTATGAGCGACTGTCCAGTTTTCTGCTGGACAAAGGTTTCAAAAGAGGTGGAAATGACCAAACCTTATTTGTCAAACAGTTTGGCAAACACATTACTATCGCTCAAGTCTATGTAGACGATATCATATTTGGATCCACTTCTACCTCAGAAGTAAAATATTTTGCTGAAATTATGAGTAAGGAATTTCAGATGTCCCTTATGGGGGAGTTACAGTTCTTCCTAGGTCTCCAAGTCAAACAACAACCAGATGGCTTGTTTCTTTCGCAGACTAAGTACGCATTAGAGATAGTTAAGAAATTTGGCCTCGAGAGTGCTAAGAGTGCTAAAACGCCTATGAGTACTACAGAGAAATTATTTAAAGATGAAAATGGAAAATCTGTAGACTCTACCTTATATCGTAGTATGATTGGCACATTACTCTATCTGACTGCCTCGCGTCCTGATATCATGTATGCTGTTTGTGTTTGTGCGCGTTATCAAAACAACCCCAAGGAGAGCCATTTAAACGCTGTTAAACGCATAATTAAATATGTTAAAGGCACTCTAAATTTAGGAATTTGGTACACGAATGACACACCTAGCACTATTATTGGGTACACTGATGCTGATTGGGCTGGGTGTACTGATGATAGTAAAATCACTTCAGGCGCATGTTGTTATATTGGTAATAACTTGGTAGGATGGAGTAGTAAAAAACAGAACTGCACATCTCTCTCGACTGCTGAATCTGAATACATAGCCGCCGGTAGCTGTTGTGCCCAATTGTTATGGCTTAAACAAATGCTAAGTGATTATGGTATTCTAGAACCCACACTTCATCTCTATTGTGATAATCAAAGTGCGATTAACATTTCTAAGAACCCAGTTCAACACTCGCGAACTAAGCACATTAAAATAAGACATCATTTTATTCGTGAATTAGTTGAAACCAAGGAATTAGAAATCAATTATCTTTCTACTGATCTACAACTTGCAGATTTATTTACCAAACCTCTTGATTATAATAGATTCATTTCTTTACGTAAATCTATTGGTATGATTTGTGCTGAGTAAATACTTGTTATGTTTGCCAAGTTCCTTCCCTTTGTCCATTTGAGACAAAATGGGGGAGAAATTTGAGTCTACTGCATATACTAAAAAGCTTGATCTTAGTAATTTTTTGCAGGTATTCTTCTTGTACAGTCATTCTTCATTGTAATAATAGGATGTTAAACTGTATATAGTTGAGTTATGTAATTTTTGCTTTCTAGGATTTGGGTAGATAGAACCTTTATAGGTATAAGTTTTTTTTTTGTTGTCGCCCTACGAGTTGAGATGACTCAAAGGAGATTTTGTCTCATATTTCCAAAGGGGGAGATTGAAGCCCTTATACTTTTGACTCATTTGAGTCTAGACTGTATAAGAGCTCATCTAGTTTGGAAATTGTGACAAAATAGAGTCTATCCTAGAAACCAAAGAGCTTCAGAGATTGGGTTGCTTCTTCTTCTATCTATCATGTAATGATCCTAAGACTATAGCCATCACTCACACACTTAGAATTTGATTCTTGCATATCATATTGCACCCCTATGTGTTTTAATGTTGTGAGTGTGTTTAAATCCCTCAATTTGATTTTTAATAATTTTTTGGGAATTTAAAACATATTTTAAACAAGGTTTTATTTAATTAAAATTTGATTTAAAAAGTCTTGGGGTTATTATATAAATATGGATTGTTGTGTTTATTGGCCTAAAGTTACTCTGGGTAGAAACCGAAAGCGCTAGAGACTTAAGGGTTGGCTTTGTAATTATTTTGGGACGCGCGTTTACCTTCGTTCACAGGCCAACACCTGCTGTCTTCTGATTGGACCAAACTGTGTTTCTTTACTGAGACAAACCATCGCACGCTTACAGCCCTTGGATCTATCCTTATCGATGGCCTGCATGTCTTTTGAGTGGATCCCCGTGTAATCCCTTAAGCCAATCGTAGCCTGTTTAATCCACCGCCTGTTGTGAGCCCTTGGATTGCAGTCAATGGAGCTTGACTCAATCTCAGCCATTGTTTTTGAACGAGGCTCTGGAATCTTCTCCTCTCCCTATTTAAAGACCCTTCATCTCAGCCTTCGAAAGCTTTTGCCATTTTGCAAAGTCTCAGAGAATAGAGAGAGAGAGAGAGAAGAGAGAGAAGAGAGAAGAGAGAAGTTAGAGAGAGAAACCAAACCCTAGTTAGAAACCCTAACTTCGTCCAAACACTTCTCAAGCCCAAACTACTTACCTCTCCAGAAAAACCACCATAACCAAAAACACCATCCTTAGTGTTTTCTTAGGTTTATGAGAGTTCTGGTTAAGAGATCTTGGGTTGCTGAAATCCTTGTGTTCATAAATCTTATTTCCAACTTAGACATAGACTCAGATCTTGTTTCTTTTTCAATAGAAATCATAGATCTGAAGTTTTTCATGTCACAGAACACTTAGCTGCATTTATTTCTCATCTTGAGAATTTCGTTGTTAATTGTTTTCTGTTAAAACATTTTTCTTCTTCAAAGATCAACAATAGATGTTTTTCTATTTCTGTTTTTACAAAACCTAACCTGACCTAGTGGGATTCGCACTTGGAGGGTTCTCAATCTTCATAATATTTTCAAAACTGATTGAGAAAGGTCTTGACCGATTTCTTAAGCAAGATCTCCGTGGAATCTGGGTTAGTTTGAAAGGTCGAAAAGGTTCTTGGTTTTGTAAGAAAGAAAAATAACAAATACACTGCATATAGACTTTATATGTGATTTGTTAGGATCGTCTGTAACTAATAAGTGTGTGTGTGTGCATGCATGTGTTTTAGAACACCATTCACAAACATCTTCACACTACAAACACTCAAAGTGTTGGCTATAAGATTTGGTGAACATAAGTCGACGTTAAGTGCTGAAACAAAGAAGAGTTGACAAACTGAGACAACTACATCAACAAACAAGATCTGCAGAAAAGTTAAGGACGCCAGAGGGTACAATCCTGAACTTGTATAGATTTGTTTTTGTGTGCATGTTAGTTAAATAGGTTGTAACTCATATATTTGTTTTAGTGATTTTTTTTTGTTTTACTCCGTAGAGGGAGTCGTGGATGTTTCCTCAAGGTTGAGGTTTTACCACGTTAAAAATCTGAGTATCAATATTTCTACATCTTCTCATCCCTTTCTAATAGTGTGCTGAGTTTAAAACATTTTAAACTGTTTACTAAAACTTGTTATCAAATCTTGTCCATATCTCGTACATAATTTTGTTAACACATCTTGTGTTCAAAATAGTTTTGATTTAAGTAAAGAGTTTCTTCAACAAACTTTCGGAGTTGCTTAAATAGTTTATTTTCATAAACGGCTTTGGCAACGCTATTTCAATTTCTCCTTGTTCACCTTTCTCGGGCGATCTTCCTCAGCTAGGTTTATTCGCTGAATATATGAGCAAGCTTGAGCCTCACCGAGGTCACCTTTTCTTTCTGCAGTAAGGTCTCCTCCTCCTGCATCTCCTCCTGTAATAACATTACAATCAAATAACCCAAAGCATATTGAAAATACCTCTCATTTTGGCTGCCTTGGTTTCTTGGGAAGATCGGGGTCATCCTCTGGATCAATTTCATGGTTTCTCTTCTTGTTCTCCTCTGCTTAACGAGGAGATCTAGATATCTCTCTAGTTCGGTCGTTGTTTCTTCTTTCGCCTCCCCGATCAACATACTTTGCTAGCTTTCCTCGTCGGATAAGTGTTTCAATTTCATTCTGAAGAGCTATGCAATTTTTGGTCATATGGCCATGATCCTTGTGGAATTCGCAATATTTTTCCCTATTCCTCGTGTCAGGGTCTGCCTTCATTTTCTTTGGCCAGTTTTACTCCTCGCTATTCTTAATTTCTTCCAGGACGTGGTTGATATTTACCTTCAAAGGTGTGTAATTATCAAATTTCCTCAAGACCTCCCATGACGACCTATTTTTGGATTATTTGTCACCACCATTGTTCTTATGTTCTTTCTTCTTAGCTTTATCACCTTCCACCTTGGTTTCTTTGGAGTCCATATTCTTCTTCGCAGACATAGCCTCCTCGGCATTCATAATCTTCGACATTTTTCCCATCAGGTCCGACATGGTTCGAGGTGGATCTTTGGCCAAAGTGTAGTACAACTTGTTTAGCAGTAGTCCACTCATCAGAGCGGTAATCGTTGTCTTCTCCTCATAATCAATGACTTCGAGTTTCTCGTTATTAAAACGAGTTATATAATCTCTGGTACTCTCACCAGATTTTTGTCTAACACTTAACAAATGTGCTACTCGTTTAACTGGTTTTGCTCCAAAGAAGAAATTCCCAATGAATAGCTCGGCCAGTTGAAGAAAAGTTGAAATCTTACCCCGAGGAAGACTATTATACCATATTTGAGCAGATCTGGTAAGTGTTCCCGAGAATGCTCTGCATCTCATCTCATCTGGGACAACATAGATGTCGGTTGCATCTTGGTATTGTTCTATGTGAAGGACAGGGTCAATCTTTCCATCATACTTGGGAGTCACAACAGGTGCTTCGAACTTTGATGGTGTTGGAAAATCAACAATGTCCTGGACAAAAGGTGTTCCTCGAACAAAGGTTCGTTGTAGAGGATTGAACCATCATCCTTACGCTTCCGCATTTATCTAAAAAGGAAATCCTCACGTTTCAGGTCGCGACTGGGCAGATCCTCCCCTTAAATCTGATGGTCGTCAAAAGCTCCTCGACGCTGCATTAAGAGGACTTTTGTTCCTCCTAGGGCCTAATCGGTCGAAAGGAGAAACCCTACTTAATCTTTCCAATGCGCTGGTCCTTTCTGGGTAGAGGGTGACACGTTGTTCAGTATCTGTGGCTCGCACCGACGAAGTTCACCCAGGTTGATAAGAGAAATCATCAGATTCCTCATTGCGATGTGAGTTAGTACGCCTAGTACGCGAAGAAGGCGTACGAATATTTCTTTGAATGCTTCGTGGTCCATAATGGGCCGATGCACCGCCATGGAGGGTTTGGATGAGTTGTCGCATTATTTCTTGCATGACGGTCTGGCCCTGAGCCAGATTTGCCATTATTCCAGTCAGATCTGGAATAATTGGTGGAGCAGATGGATTTGGAGGGGTTCCAGCATTTCGATTGCTGGATTCAGGAATATCCGCCATTGGTAATGGATTATTTTTTATGAAAAACGATATTATCAGTCGTTTCCCACAGACGACGCCAATCTGTTGATGTAAAAAATTAGATTACTCTAATAATTCAATCACGGATAAATAAATGAGACAAAGAATTTTAAAGTGGTTCAGCCTTATAAGAATGGCCTACATCCACTGCTGCTTTATTTCAGAGTGTTTGGGACTTCTCGATTATAAGTTTTATCAAGAAATTCCCTTCTGAATTTGAAGTTTTTTTTATTTTATGAGGATTGTACAATGTATTTATAGCCCTGAGGCTGTAGTGTGAAAGGGTAATACAATAAATGATATACATATGAAAGGGTAATACATTTAATGCCCTCTTTGTGTGTACGTCTGAATGATAAGCATTTAATGAATCAGTTGAACTGTTGGTTATCCAGCTATTAATGCTTTGTTCGAGATGCAGCTCAGACCGCCTGAGTTGCTCGGACCGCCTAAACTTCTCGATACTTAAGAGTTCCTCGGAGAGGCATTGTTCCTCGGAGCTTGTGAGTTCCTCGGGGAACTAGCCTTCTTCGTTGTAGTATTATTCCTCAGAGTGCGTGGGTTCCTCAGAAGTGTTTGTTGTTTCCATGTAGATAGCCACGTGTCTTCATATGATTGGTCCATGTCGGCAGATTAAATTTGGTATCAACAATTAGATTAACATATTACCCAAATTTATTTAGCACCAAAATAAATTAGTAGTGATTATAAACCAATTTTATCTTGTTACCTAAGCATGCCTTCTAGTTGAGTATATCAAGATAAAATAAACAATGAAACCACTACACCGCGATGTACGATGAAAAACCCACAATGGGAAAAAATTTCGGAAGACCCTAGCCTCAAATTCAATAAGTATGGTTTTACAAATACAAGACAGTAGACTTACAACACTCGGCTCGATCCCTCTCAAGCCCCGATGCTCCTTCTTGTATCCACCTCTACCTAGCGTATAACCACGGAGCTCCACCACGATCTCAGAATCTTCCGATCGGACTTTATATGGTCACCGTCACCCAAACTAAGAGCCTTTCTCGAAATGGGTAAATCAACGCAAACTTCTTCATCTTTGTGGGATGTAGAAGCAAATCCAAACGTCTCTTCAAAATGGTAGAGATATAAATCGGTGCCAAAACTCCAAGCAATGTATATATATATATATATATATATATATATATATATAAAGAAGGCTTGGAATAAACAATATGGGTGTAATAATGTGTTTAAAGGATTTTTCTTTGAAAATGGACACTTAAACTTAAACCTTTTCTTAGGAAAGATAAAACTCTCAAAACTCTCTCTAGGAGATGTAGAATAGTGAAAAAGTTAATAAGAAAAAGTTTATTTCCACACTTAAGACATTCTATCAAAATATAGTGGGAAAAGAAGTGGGAAAGTTGGTCAAAACCTGCTAAAACTGCCAAAGAACTGTTCTCTCCAAATCTCGTTCGAACGATCTTATAACGAAGTTCCAGTGTGAACTCGTTAGAAATCTCGTTGAATATGTCGTTCAAACCATCATTCTCGTTCGAACGATACTTCGAATGACATTCTAGTGGCCTATCTGGAAACTCAATGGCAAACTCGTTCGAACGACATTGTTGTTCGAACGACAAACTCGTTTGAACGAACTTCCAGAAAGTTTGAAAAATTCTATATTTAGCCCAGAAACTTTATACACTTTAGATTAAAGTTTTATTAAAATCTTTCTGAAAATAAATAACAGTTTTAAATAAACATTCACCCAATATAAAATGTTCAAAGTTCTTATATATATATATATATATATATATATATATATATATATATATATATATATATATATATACATATATAAAAGCCTTTATAATCCATCGATCGGACTTTATATGGTCACCGTCACTCGAGCAAAGAGCCTTTCTCCAAGTGGGTAATGCCGCAACAAAACTCTTCTTCTTTTTTTATGGGATGTAGAAGAAAACTCGAAACTTCTCTTTGAACGGAAGAGATGAACCCGGTGCCAAACTCCAAGCAAGATATATGAATATGGGAACTTGGAAGAAACTAATTTGGGTGTGAACTAGAGTGGTGTATATTTTTCTCTTTGATAAAAACTCACTCAAAACATGATCTTTTTCCCTCTTTGATTTTACTCTCAAAACACTCTCTAGGAGTTTGTAAGATATGAAAAAGATAGATTAGAAAAATGGTTTCCCGCACATTGATATTAAGCAAAAAGTAGTGGGGTAAAAGCAAGTGGGAAAGTGGGCAAAACTGCTTAAAACTGCCAAAAATTGTTCCCGCCTGGCATCTCGTTCAAACGACATTCTCATTCGAACGGTTCTTCTAACGAAGTTCCAGTATGAACTCGTTAGAAGCTCGTTAGAAATATCGTTAGAATGACCATCTCGTTCGAATGACATTTTGAACGAAGTTCCAGTATGCCATAATGGGAAGTCGTTGGCAATCTCGTTCGAACGACTTGTGGTTCGAACGACACTTCGAACGAACTCACAGAATGTTCAAAGATTCTTTTTAAGCCCAGAAACATTTATATACTTTATATATAAGTTTTAATATAAACCATCCTGAAAACAAAACGCAGTTTTGAAAAACTAACACCCAATAAACAAGTTCTAAGCTCCTATATATATATGATTGCATTTATACCTTGGGAGCATGGAACTATGGTTGATGACGTATAAATGAGGCATGAAACTGGCATGATGATGAAGCTTTATACTCTTTGCCTCTACGTCTTCAAACAAACTTTTCATAGGCTTGAGAATATTACAATTAAATACAATCCTGTGTATAAATGTTTTTGTCCAGAATTGAGCCAAAACTATATATGGACTCAATTGGAAATTTGTGTCCTTACAAATCTCCCCATTTGGCTATTCTGGGACAAAAACTAAACAAAAATCCTAAAGGGCCGTCAAGCTCACTAGACTCAAAACATAACCCACCCAAACTTGACTCAACCCAAGGATCAAACGCTTCGCCATTAAAAGATGCCGCTTTAGAAGAATTCCAGCACACTTAAGCAAACTCATCAAATGCATAGGGAATATCAAATTATTAATTCTCCCCTTTATCAAAATGATCAACCCAAGAAGTTAGCTACTCCCCCTAAGTTAAATCTCCTAAATACCATTTCTCCCCCTATCATTCTCCCCCTTTTTGTTCAGGAATAGGCAAAGGATAAAAAACAAATATAAAAGCATGTTGAAGCTTAAAGTGATACCAAAACTAAAGTATAAGCATAGAAGGACTAGAAAGTAAGGCAAAGGCAAAACAAAATATCATATATATATGTACTAGAAATATATAAATAATGCACACGCATATATATATATATATATATATATATATATATATATATATATATATATATATATATATATATATATATATATATATATATATATATATATAAACACACACATGACACAAAATACAATAAGTTTGCACAATCGTATGGCAAAAATGTGTCATATGGAAACAGAAGTGTTGGGGTGTGAACTAGTAATGATTAAATTTAGTCCCAATCACTTAAAACATGTTCACGGAGTTCTCAATTGATTGCAAACTTCAGCACATTTGAATATAACCTCATGTGACAATATAAATTGAACTCAATGAACAAACATACACAATGCATACAATCCTAGCATATTGATGATTCTACAAACCAACAGAGTCATGACATGAAATACGCAACTAGGATAAATGGACATTGTGAAAACCATTGATATACCATCCAATCTCCCTCAGTAAGCATTTATATTAATTTTGAATGAATATATCAATCAAACATAGGCCTTGGCAATTATTTCTCTTTTTAATGCCATATTTTCTGTTTTTAGGCCTTTGGACCACGTATTTCTTTTAGGTCCATTCAAAACGGTGGCTTACAATCGCAAAGGATCACTTAGTCTTTTCGGAACCCTTCCCCGTGAACATTAATATTTATCATGTTTTCATTTTTCAGAAAAATCTCACGTGCAACGGATTTTGACATGCACTAGTCCTCCTAGGTCACAAATATGTAGATGACAAGATTAGTAGGAGAACACCTCACATAGCTCAAATATACATATGAAGTTAAAATTTCAAAAGAGCTCGTGCATGTGTGAATAGAGGCATATAAAAATAGAATCCGTTTAAAACAACACAAAATCCAACTACTCCATGTAAGCATTGTAAAGAACATAATAAGGATTGATAATCTACACCAAACGTTCTAGCCACATGAGAGAGTTAAAGGTGGGATTCAAACACAAGTATATGCCACTTAAAGTGTGTCAAGCTAAAATACACAAAAAATAAAATCTTTTTGAGTTTTTTACATTTATAACCAAAAATAAAAATATATATACTCAAAAGACAAACCAAAATCATTTGAATTTTTCTTTAAGCTTAAATTATCAAGAGATAAAAACTTCAAATGATAAACAAAAATCATTATTCTAGCATGTGATATGATATAAAGTAAGGACTAGAAAATGATTAAACAAGCATACATTTAGCATGTGAATATAGCATGAAGTACAAAGCTAAAGTATGCAAGCACTAACACATTCATCCTTTAGATTTAGCAAGGGAGGAATCATGTGAAAGTAATTGAGAATCAAAAACCCTATTTTGCAAGGAAACCAAGTCGGATTTCCTAACCCAAATTAATGAAGAAAGACTGTCTTGGGGTATAGGAGTTCTAAATACATTGATTGCATTATGTTGGGATTTTCTAGGAATTCATTTAAGATCAAAACTAAATTTCTTAAGATGACCTTTTCGACCACAATGTGTACAAGAAAAAACATGTCGAAAAGATTTACCTAAGGAATGATCTCTAAAAACTTTCCTAGTAGATTCTCCTAAAACATTGGTTTTGGCGTTATGAGTAAATTCATTACAAGTATTGAAGCCTAAACCACAAGTGTCATTTTTAATTTGTACCGTTCCTAATATTTTATCTAATTTTTTCGAACGACACTCCAAATCAAATTTGACATTACTAGAGTCTTTTAATTTATTTTGCAATTCTAAAATGTTAGACTCTAATAAAACTTTTCACTCTTCAAAAGCAAGAAGCTCCTTTTTCAAGGATTCCATTAAACACCTAAGGCTATCTCTCTCGCCTTCTATATATTCGATCTTCTCTAGAAGAGATTTCTCTCGTGTCCTAAGGTCTTCAACCAACATACTATTATCAACGACCTTGACACGTTCTTTCAAACTAGCTTCTAACTTCAAATTAGCTCTTTTTAATTTAATAGATTCTTTATATAATTCTTGAAAAGCATTTTGAAGTTCACTCACATTAACCTCTTCTTCATTTTCACTCTCTCTTTCTTCTCCACTCTCACTATCATCAAAAACAAGAGAATCATAAACAATGACCTTGGAAGTGTCATGTGTTAAAGTTTCATCAATCGATGAGTTCTCACTATCACTCACATGACTAGCCATAAAAGCCACAAAATTAGGCTTAGTGGGGGAATAGGGTCCCTCTTCCTTATCACTATCACTAAGGGTCGCATTATATGAAATGGGTCGTTTACCCTCTTTCCTTAGTTTAGTGGGGCATTCATAAGCCTATGGCCATAACCCTCACAACCAAAACACCTATTAGACTCGTCCCTATTTAATTGTTCATTAATAGGTTTAGGGATCTTCTCGACTTTGTCATGCTTACAAGTTTCAAATTTCTTAAAATCATATTTAAATTTATCTTTGTTAAGTTTAAGATATTTTCTAAATTTTTGAGCAAACAAAGCCATATCTTCCGAGTCAATATCACTCTCGCTCTCTACTACTTGTTTGACCTCTTTTCGGGATTTTAAAGCAACGCCCTTTTCTATTTTCTTTTCAGTTTTAGAGGAAAACATGTCTAGTTCATAGGTTTGTAAATCACCTACAAGCTCTTCTAATTTCGTAGAGGCTAAAGTTGGTAAAGAATTTAAAACGCTCACTTTTGGAATAAATCTATCGGGTAGGGACCTTAAATTTTTTTTTACAACTCGGTTGCCGGGTATTTTCTCTCCCAAATTAAAAGATGAATTGACAATATTGGAAAGTCTAGCATAAAATTCATCAAAAGTTTCATTATCGTTCATTTTGATAGTTTCAAATTGAGTGGTGAGGTTTTGGAGTTTCGAAGCTTTAACGACACTAGTTCCTTCATGAGTTAGTTGTAAAATATCCCAAGCTTCTTTAACGGTTTCACACGTCATAATACGTCGGAATTCATCCGGTGTGACAGCGCTAATCAAGGCATTCAAACCACGGGAATTAAAATTAGAAAGTTTAAACTCATTTTCAGTCCATCTATCGGACGGTTTGGGAACACATTCATTTTCAACTAAGTGAGTTGGTGGGGACCACCCGTTAACTACAGACATCCAAACTCTCTCGTCGATAGATTTTAGTGCCGATTTTATTCGCGCTTTCCAATACGCGTAGTTAGAACCATCGAAAATAGGAAATTTAGAAAATGGGGAAAATTCCATTTTAGCCAAAAATATTTAAAGGATCATAACGAAATAATTTATCGCTTTGGCTCTGATACCAATTTGTTAGCAGGAATGCGGATGTGGATCCCCGAATTTTAAACTCTTTAAATTATATTTCCTTTTCTTGTTTACTATGCGGAAGCGTAAAAGGTGATGGTTCAACTTAAAAACCCAAATTTTAATTTCTATTTCAAATCCAAATTAAACCCAAGTGAAAATTAATTAAACACACGCAAATATTAATTTTCACTTAAACCAATTAATTCAAGTCCTAGAATTTTCCTAAGTCATAATTATCAATATTCCAATGTTAGGCCAAACCAATTTTAGCAAATGACTTGAATTAAATAAAAAATTATCCAAATTTAATTAGCACCCAATTAAATTAAGTGTGACAATTAAAACCATTTTTATCTTGAATTACCCGAAGCATGAGTTCTAATTCATTATGCAAGATAAAAATAAACCAATAACACTACGCCGAGATGTACGAGGAAAAACCCACAACGGGAAACAATCTCGGACGGCCCTAGCCACAAATCCACTAAGTACGGAATTTACAAATATAATACAGAAAGGTTAACAACACACGACTCAATCCCTCTCAAGCCCCGACGCTTCTTCTTGTAGATACATCTTCCTAACGGATTACCTTGGAGCTTCACCATGGTCTCGGAATCCACCGATCGGACTTTTTTTTGTCACCGTCACCGTCACCCGAGCAAGGAGCATTTCTCCAAGTGGTTAATGCCGCAACAAACTCTTCTTCTTTCTTTATGGCATGTAGAAGAAAACCCGAAACTTATCTTTGAACGGAAGAGATGAACCCGGTGCCAAACTCCAAGCAAGATATATGAATATGGGAACTTGGAAGAAACTAATTTGGGTGAGAACTAGAGTGGTGTATATTTTTCTCTTTGATAAAAACTCACTCAAAACATGATATTTTTCCCTCTTTGATTTTACTCTCAAAACACTCTCTAGGAGTTAGTAAGATATAAAAAAGATAGATTTAAAAAATGGTTTCCCGCACATTGATATTCAGCAAAAACTAGTGGGGTAAAACCAAGTGGGAAAGTGGGCAAAACTGCTTAAAACTGCCAAAAATGTTCCCGCATGGCATCTTGTTCGAACGACATTTCATTCGAACGACATTCTCGTTCGAACGAGTTTTCTAATGAAGTTCCAGTATGAACTCGTTAGAAGCTCGTTAGAAATATCGTTAGAACGACCATCTCGTTCGAACAACATTTCGAACGAAGTTCCATTATACCATAATGGGAAGTCGTTGGCAATCTCGTTCGAACGACTTGTGGTTCGAACGACAATCTCGTTCGAACGACACTTCGAATGAACTCACAGAATGTTCAAAAATTCTTTTTAAGCCCAGAAACATTTATATACTTTATATATATGTTTTAATATAAACCATTCTGAAAACAAAATGCAATTTTGAAAAACTAACACCCAATAAATAAGTTCCAAGCTCCTATATATATATGATTGCATTCATACCTTGGGAGCATGGAACTATGGTTAATGAAGTATAAACGAGGAATGAAACCGGCATGATGATGAAGATTTATACTCTTTGCCGCTACGTCTTCAAACAAACTTTTCATAGGCTTGATAATATTACAATTAAATACAATCCTACGTATAAATGTTTTTGTCCGGAATGGAGCCAAAACTATATATGGACTCAATTGGAAATTTGTGTCCATACAGATGTGATTTGTAATATAATGAATTTGGGAAATGAGAACGAGTCACGATGAAGTTTAGAAAAGCGATGACTTAAGATAGTATGGTATGAGTGGATTACCTACTAAAATACTTCAAAGAATAACTGACACACTTTGAATAGTGGGGGATACTCGAGAATATACGATAATGAGTTAAATGGCAAATCAATAATACATAGGATATTAAGCAGTTATATATACTATGTACGAGACATATAATATAGGTTGCATGTACAACTATGTTGATGCTATATATATATATATATATATATATATATATATATATATATATATATATATATAGGTTTTATGAATACCTATTATGTGAATTATCATGTGTGAACATACCTAAGCTACTTTCTATCACGGGAGGTTCCGCATCGTGGACAGTGTTATCCTGATGAGTCTATTGAGGGGATTTTGACTTGTACCTCAGAACATAGAACTTAGGGATTGTGCACTACTTGTGTGAATAAGGGTGTGATCGGTCATTTAGATGCGTTAAGTGTGTGAATAGCCCAAAGTCGTAGAACTATGTTCGCCCCCAAATTTGTGTGAATTGTGAATGTATGGTTCGAGAGTAATTCCGAACCAGATGTCCTTACTTAGTATGTGATGTAGAAGGACTTGATAGCAGAGTATTCCCGCATCGCAGGTCTCCACCTAGGGATGTCGTATTCGTATATATTATAAGTGTGTAGTATTTATATATACGTGTGACTTATTCTACTACGTGTGCATTAGTATAAAGGATAGATAGTGACATCTCATGACACACCCCAACCCAGTTACTTATAATTAAGTTTGAAAGTCAAAGTGAGTCAAACCATAATTAAACTAACCAAACCATAATCACGAGTTTTGATTTCAGAGTCATCATTGTAAATCCATATAACTGAAAACCTTTTACAACATCAGAGTAATCATGTCCATAAAAACTTTCTTGAAGGATAAGTTAACTTAATTACATCATTTACATTTACACAAAATCATAGTTTCTTCCATTCCTGGCTATCCCAACCCGACCTCCTAGATTTGGCAGTGACATTGCGTTACCTGAAAAATGTGAACGTAGGAACCATGAGAAAAATAGCCCAGTGAATGCATCACTACTATACTACTGCATAAATTTATATGCAATATATCATGTCCATATAATTATGAATTAACTTATCCGGCTCATTCATAATGAATGACCAACTTTTCCGAATCATGATTCACATATCCTGTCTAAATAGACAATTCTCCCCCATTCCTGGTCAAGGAGTAACCCCTTGTCATTAATAGAAAAATCTCCCCCATTCCTGGTCGAGGACTAACCCCTCATTTCGGTAAACCGAAATGAACAATTTTATATTCATAACATTATGATCACATTCGCAACAGTATACAAATACATCATTCCAGTGAGTACACTCACCTTGAGTTGTCAACTACGTATTCAGGTTTCCTTCTGGTGGAGCTGAACTGGGTTGATTAGACCTTACACCTGTCAATCCAACTAGATCAGTACTGAACCTCAATCATAAATATTATCCTAACATAATTAATTAACTTTCCATGACTATACATTAACAATATAATTCCAATTAAGTCACATTCCATAAAATATAGGTAAAGGCAAAACAATGATATACATGTTGATAAAGTTATGGACATTCAACCGTAGGAAATACCTTATAAGTAATTTATAACCAAATTCAAGTAAACATGAAATTATACTTGTCAATGTATATACACATGAAACATGTACTCAAAGTACCCTTCGTAAGGACGAAATACAAACATTCATTCAAGGGGTATCCGGTATGGCCTGAAATTATTGTCCTAACTACCTGACCATCCTATATTCCTAAATTGTGCAAATAAAGGGGTCCAAACTTATCAATATGAAAACATATATGAATATACTTTCCAATACAAGCGACGGTGTAATTTTTCAAGCTTCCTAGAGCTAGTTATGACCATTTCTTTACGACACAAGAAATCTACCCTACAAGCTCCTCTATTGTTCCTTCAACTTGCAAGAATTTTCATAATTTTTATACATCATAAATTTCCATGATTTTCAAACAATTTCTAGTACACATACTGAATAGTATATAATTAAAGTTTCATAATTTTTTGACTTCATTTACTATCTAAAAAGCTTGACTAAACTTAGGGCATACCGAAGTCAAGTATACAAACAGCAACTATGCACCAACTTGAAATCATCATTACGGCCTAACCACAAGGAGATAAATTCTAATTTTTGGATATGATATGAATATATGAGTCTAATTTCATATGCAATTTGAATTTATCAATTATAGTAAGCAAACAAAGATATATGCAAGTTTGAATACAAGGGGTTTCAATACAAAGTAATTTTAAGGGTTTCTACACTCAACTTAACATAAACTTGCATCTAACCATACATATATATAAAGGGCTGAAACTTTAGTAAACTTATGATTATTTATATCATATAAATCAATAATATAAGAAAAATAACAATATTTGAGATTAGGATTACCTTCGGGACTTTTACGTAGTTTCTACGGATTTTTCTACACTTCTTCTCCTCACTTTTCCTTCCTAAACTCCCTAATTCTCTTTCCTCATGGTGAAACCCTTTCATGGATGATTTTGGCTGAAGGATAAAGCTATTTAAAGGGTATAAGGTCGGCCAAGGCTGCCTCCCAAGACAACCAATCAATTTAAAACATTTGGTTTAATAAAACACAATTTACCATTTGAAGGGAATGGACAACGTTGCCCTTTGTTCGAAAATTCGGTATAACTCTTTACTCGGGCATCCATTTGATGATACGTTTGTTGTGTTAAAACCCTAACTCACATGTCTACAACTATTTAGTTTTCACCTCAAGTCATTTATAATGTTATAAAGGTCAAAACTAGTCTCTAACAGGAACATTTCTACCGAAAAGAACAAAATTTGTGTTTGTAAATAATTCGACCTTTCATGATTTATGATAGTAGGATTATAATAAACATAATCACTTAACATTATATATACTAATAGAACATTATTCATATCACATAAGATAAGCATGATTTAAATATAATTTATCATAATTATATTCGGGTTGTCACAACTTCCCCCCCTTAGAAAATTTCATCCCCGAAATTTAATATTAAGGTCACTTACCAAACAAATGGGGATACTGTTTCCTCATGCTATCCTCTGTTTCCCAAGTTGCTTCTTTAACTCCATGGCTCATCCACATAACCTTAAATAAGTGAATAACTATATTTCTCAATACTTGGTCCTTACGATCAATAATTTCCATTGGTTCCTCGATGTACGACAAGTCTTCCTTCAGTTCAATTGGTTGAGTTTTCAAATGGTGAGATGGATCCGCCAAATACTTACGAAGCATCGATACGTGAAACACATCATGAAAATGAGACAACTCTGAAGGCAATGCTAATCTATATGCCAGGGCCCCAATTCTTTCCAACACCTCATATGGTCCAATGTATCTTGGACTTAGTTTCCCCTTTTTCCTAAATCTCATTACGCCTTTCCATGGTGAAATACGTGGGAATACAAAATCCCCCTTTTGAAATTTCAATAGATGCTTCCTCTTATCTTCATAAAATTTCTGCCTGCTTTGCGCTATCTTTATCCGTTCTCGAATCATTTTGATCTTTTCAATTGTCATATCTATCAATCCAGGACCCAAAATTTTCCTTTCACCTACTTCATCCCAACACAAAGGTGTTCTACATCTCCTCCCATATAATGCTTAATACGGAGCCATACCAATGGTGGACTGATAACTATTATTATACGAGAATTCCATCAATGGCAAATGATCATCCTAACTACCTTTGAAGTCAAATACACATGCTCGTAACATGTCTCCTAATATTTGAATCGTCCTTTCTGATTGTCCATCAGTTTGTGGATGAAAATGCAGTGCTGAACTTCAAACTTGTGCCCATGGCATTCTGTAAATGAGGCCAAAACTTAGAAGTGAACGTTGGATCTCTATTTGATATAATTGATACTGGTGCCCCATGTAAACAGATAATCTCATCAACGTATATACGTGCATACTTGTCAAGAGTGTAGGTGGTCTTAACTGGAAGAAAATGAGCTGACTTCGTCAATCGGTCTGCAATCACCCAAATAGAATCATGCCCCTTTGGTGACGGGGGTAATCCCGTAACAAATTCCATCGTTCTATGCTCCCACTTCCATTCCGGAATAGGCAAAGACTGCAATAATCCTGCCGACTTCTGATGCTCTTCTTTCACTTACTGGCATACTAAACATTTAGCTACGAACTCTGCAATCTCACATTTCATATTGTTCCACCAATAATATTCTTTCAAATCTCTGTACATTTTGGTACCTCTCAGATGCATAGAGTAAATATAACTATGAGCCTCTTCTAATATATCTTTCTTTAAGGGTGGATCATTCGGTACACAAATCCTATTTTTATAAAACAACGATTCATCATTCTTAATTTCAAAGTCACTCTCTTTACCATCCAGGACATCTTGTTTCTTCTTCTCAAGGAATGGATCACTAGTCTGCAAATTTCGTATGCGCTCGGCCAATAAAGGTCTCACTGTGACATGTGCTAATAATCCTCCACTTTTTGAAAACTTTAATTCAATCCCCATCGATGCCAAGTCATGAATATTTCCAACACGGGAACACCGTATCTTGATGATTTCTGACTCAAAGCATCTGCTACTAAATTGGCCTTCCCGGGATGATGATGGATGGTACAGTCATAGTCTTTAATCAGCTCTATCCAACGCCTCTGTCTCAAATTCAATTCTTTCTGTGTAAACAAATATTTCAAACTTTGATGATCAGTAAATATCTCAGAAGTTTCTCCATACAAGTAATGTCGCCACAACTTTAAAGCAAAAATAATGTCCGCTAGCTCCAAATCGTGTGTAGGTTAGTTTCGTTCATGCGTCTTTAATTGTCTGGAAGCATATGCTATTACCTTCCCATTCTGTATAAGAACACATCCTAAACCCTGAAATGAAGCATCTGTATAGATCACAAAAGACTCATTCCCACATGGAATAGTAAGTATAGGGGCTGAAACCAACCGATTCTTTAATTCTTTAAAACTCCTCTCACATTCTTCATCCCATACAAACTTCACTTCTTTACGAGTCAATTTTGTCAGTGGTAATGCTATTGCTAAAAATCCCATAATGAATCTACCAATCCTAGGAAACTCCTAATTTCTGCCACATTCTTAGGACTTTCCCATTCGACAATTGCTTCCACCTTCTTTGGATCAACATATATACCATTTCCCGAGACAAAATGCCCTAAAAACACAATTTCATTCAACCAAAACTCACACTTGCTAAATTTAGCAAATAATTTATTCTCTCTCAAAATCTGCAATACAAGTCTCAAATGTTTCTCATGTTCCTCCATGCTACGCGAGTAAATCAACACATCGTCTATGAATACAATCATAAATGAATCAATGAAAGGGTGGAATACTCGGTTCATCAAATCCATAAAAACTGCCGGAGCATTAGTAAATCCAAATGGCATCACCAAAAACTCATAGTGCCCATATCGAGTCCGAAAAGCTATTCTGGAAATATCACTATCCTTCACTTTCAGTTGATGGTAACCCGATCTTAAATCAATCTTCGAAAATAGAGTGGCCCCCTATAATTGGTCAAACAAATCATCGATACGTGGTAGAGGGTACTTATTTCTAATGGTCACCTTATTCAACTGCCGATAATCAATACATAATCGCATTGTCCCATCTTTCTTTTTCAGAAATAACATTGGTGCTCCCCATGGCGAAACACTAGGCCGAATGAAACCTCTGCTTATCAGATCTTGTAATTGCACTTTTAATTCTTTCAACTCCGCTGGTGCCATTCTATATGGAGCAAGATAAATTGGACCAGTACCTGGAATTAATTCAATAGAAAACTCTACTTCCTTATCGGGTGGCAATCCTGGCAATTCTTCTGGGAAGACATCAGAAAACTCTCTAACCACGGGTATATCTTGAATTTTAACTGTCTCTTTATTAGTATCAACAACATAAGCCAAATACCATGTACAACCTTTACTCAATAACTTTCTGCTCTTAATTGCTGAGATAAGACAATTAGGGACAATATTCCTTTCTCATGTTAACTAAAACTCAAGTTCACCAGGCAGATGAAACGTAACTTCTTTTCGAAAACAATCAATGGAAGCATGATACGATGATAACCAATCCATCCCCAATATAATATCAAAATCCCTAATTGCCAACGGTATCAAATCAACATAGAAATCTCGCTCACCCATTCGTAAGACACAATCTTTATAAACATGCTCAACTAGAACTACACTTTCCATTGGGGTAGAAATATATAAGGCACAATTGATGAATGAACATGGTCTACCCAAATATGAAACAATATGTAATGCCACAAATGAATGCGTAGATCCAGGATCAATGAGTGCATATAGATATTTGTTTGCAATAAAAAGTTTACCTGTAACCACTTCAGGTGTAGCATGGGCATCTTGCAGCGTCATCGCAAACACTCTTCCTCCTGCCCTCGATCCAGTTGCTTGTTCTGTACCTCTCCCCCTGGTGGCACTGCCTGGAGAGGATCCTTTATGAGGCCCCACACTACTAACTGAAATTGCTCTGGATAACATCGGACAATTCTTTCTCAGATGGCCCTTTTGATGACAGTTGAAACATTCTATATTCAGTAGCTTTGGGAAATTTCTCTTTACATGACCCGATGTCCCACAAAAGAAACAAACATTCGGATATCCTTGCGATGAAACTCTTGAACCTCTTCCACCACTTGCTTCACCCCTTTGTGAACTACTTCCACCTCTACCCTGTTGGAATTTCTGCCCTCCAAGTCTCGAATATTCTGTATCACTACCCTTTTGATAACTTGAATCGAATCTTCTTCTCTTTACACTTCGTTCTCGATTCCCTCTAGCTTCATTCACGTCCCTTTCTACTATCATGGCTTTTTTCACCAATGATGAATAGTTAGAAGTCTCTAAAGCCGATAATCTATATTTAATGACTAACTCAAGCTCATCGAGAAATCGGCTTCACATATCTTCCTCATTCCGTATAAACCTCTAATTAAACCGAGATAATGCTGTAAGTTTAGCTTCGTATTCTCTAACAGTCATACACCCCTGATTCAACAGAAAATATTCTTTCTACTTTTATTTTTGATACATCGGAGGAAAATACTTAGCATACAAAGCTTTGACAAAAGCATCCCATGAGATCACATTCCCACCTTCTGGAGTAATCAACAAATGTTGTGTGACATCCTACCAATATTTAGCTGCTCCTTTCAGCATATACGTCGCCAAGGTCACTCTTTGATTTTCAGGCATCCTCATCACCCCAAAGATAAGTTCAATCTCTTTAACCCATACTTCTTCCTCTGCTGGATTAACTGCTCCTTCAAATGAGGGTGGATTCATTTTAATAAATTTCTCATGTGAAGTACTCCTTTCTTCCAGATGTATCACCTCCTCAGCCCTGGCCAATGATTGTGCCTCCAATTGTCTGGCCTGTTGTTCTTCCATCTGGGCCATAAATCTAGCTTGCTGCTCTGCCATTAAAGTCATAGCACGTGCCATTTTTTGCATGTCTGTCAATTATTCTGGGTCAGGTTCTACATTTCCATGAACAGGTTGCTCAACCTCTGCCTCTGCTGCCATATTTGAAGCCTCATCTTCTATTTCCACATTAACATCCCCTCCTTCCATTCTTTTATATCTGAAATGGATCAAAGATATAACAACATGCATATATACATATTTTTCCTAACATAATCGTTAGTATCAAACAAAATATACTTTTAACATTCACTGCCAAATCTAGACTCTTCTCACTCCAGAACCTCTAAAACCCAGGCTCTGATACAAAAAGATGACACACCCCAACCCAGTTACTTATAATTAAGTTTGAAAGTCAAAGTGAGTCAAACCATAATTAATCTAACCAAACCATAATCACGAGTTTTGATTTCAGAGTCATCATTATAAATCCATATAACTGAAAACCTTTTTACAACATCAGAGTAATCATGTCCATAAAAACTTTCTTGAAGGATACGTTAACTTAATTACATCATTTACATTTAAACAAAATCATAGTTTCTCCCATTCCTGGCAAACCCAACCCGACCTCCTAGATTTTGCAGTGACATCGCGTTACCTGAAGAATGTGAACATAGGAACCATGAGCAAAATAGCCCAGTGAATGCATCATTACTATACTAATGCATAAATTTACATGCAATATATCATGTCCATATAATTATGAATTAACTTATCTGGCTCATTCATAATGAATGACCAACTTTTCCGAATCATGATTCACATATCCTGTCTAAATAGACAATTCTCCCCAATTCCTGGTCGAGGAGTAACCCCTTGTCATTAATAGACAAATCTCCCCCATTCATGGTCGAGGAGTAACCCCTTATATTGGTAAACCGAAATGAACAATTTTATATTCAAAACATTATGATCACATTCGAACAGTATACAAATACATCCTTCCAGTGAGTACACTCACCTTGAGTTGTCAACTACGTATTCGGGTTTCCTTCTGGTGGAGCTGAACTGGGTTGATTAGACCTTACACATGTCAATCCAACTAGATCAGTACTGAACCTCAATCATAAATATTATCCTAACATAATTATGTAACTTTCCATGACTATACATCAACAATATAATTCCGATTAAGTCACATTCCATAAAACATAGGTAAAGGCAAAAGAATGATATACATGTTGATAAAGTTACAGACATTCAACCGTAGGAAATACCTTATAAGTAATTTATAACCAAAGTTAATTAAACATGAAATTATACTTGTCAATGTATATACACATGAAACATGTACTCAAAGTACCCTTTGTAAGGACGAAATACAAACATTCATTCAAGGGGTATCCGGTATGGCCTGAAATTATTGTCCTACATACCTGACCATCCTATATTCCTAAATTGTACAAATACAGGGGTCCAACCTTATCAATATGAAATCATATATGAATATACTTTCCAATACAAGTGACGGTGTAATTTTTCAAGCTTCCTAGAGCAAGTTATGACCATTTCTTTACGACACAAGAAATCTTCCCTACAAGCTCCTCTATTGTTCCTTCAACTTGCAAGAATTTTCATAATTTTTATACAGCATAAATTTCCATGATTTTCAAACCATTTCAGTACACATACTGAATAGTATAGAATTAAAGTTTCATAATTTTTTGACTTCATTTATTATCTCAAAAGCTTGACTAAACTTAGGGCATACCGAAGTCAAGTATACACACATCAACTATGCACCAACTTGAAATCATCATTATGGCCTAACCACAAGGAGATAAATTCTAATTTTTGGATATGATATGAATATATGAGTCTTCTTTCATATACAATTGGAATTTATCAATAACAGTAAGCACACAAAGATATATGCAAGTTTGAATACAAGGGGTTTCAATACAAAGCAATTTTAAGGGTTTCTACACTCAACTTAACATAAACTTGCATCTAACCATACATATATATAAAGGGCTAAAATGTTCATAAACTTATGATGATTTATATCATATAAATCAATAATATAAGCAAAATAACAATATTTGAGATTAGGATTACCTTCGGGACTTTTACGTAATTTCTACGAATTTTTCTACACTTTTTCTCCTCACTTTTTCTTCCTAAACTCCCTAATTCTCTTTCCTCAAGGTAAAACCCTTTCATGGCTGATTTTGGCTGAAGGATAAAGTTATTTCAAGGGTATAAGGTTGGACAAGTCTGCCTCCCAAGACAACCAATCAATTTAAAAGATTTGGTTTAATAAAAGACAATTTACCATTTAAAGGGAATGGACAGCTTTGCCCTTTGTTCGAAAATTCGGTATAACTCTTTACTCGGGCATCCATTTGATGATCCGTTTGTTGTGTTAAAACCCTAACTTACATGTCTACAACTATCTGGTTTTCACCTCGTGTCATTTATAATGTTATAAAGGTCAAAACTAGTCTCTAACAGGAGCATTTCTATCGAAAAGAACAAAATTTGTGTTTGTAAATAATTCGAACTTTCATGATTTATGAAAGTAGGATTATAATAGACATAATCACTTAACATTATATATAGTAATAGCACATTATTCATATCACATAAGATAAGCATGATTTAATTATAATTTATCATAATTATATTCGGGTTGTCACATCTAAAGTAAGCTAAGGATGTGAAGACTTAATAATTCATCTGTAACTTTTAATAGTTAAAAGGGCTTGAAAATTTAGTAATGCATTATATGTGCAATACGAGTGGGAACAACGAATTCTTAGTCGGGAAGAGACTTAAGTCAAAATAATTCGGCGGGGTAGCATAACTGGGTTGGTTTATAAGTATATGTTACGCGTGCACATTAGTTGAGAGATGAGGATCTCAAGTGAGGGCACGTAAAGTTAACATGCATACAATATCTACTATGTAATGAAGTTTAAATACTTGCAAAATATTTTCAAACTGTTTTACTTGGTCTCTGACCCGTTTCAAATCCATTTTTGTAAAAGCCTTTTAGGTGCCCCGACACGGGGATTCTAGGCCGAGGAGTTCCTTTATATTCGACGTGCTACAGCTTCTGTGGAAGTTTCAGTACCTTGGTGGTAAACACCTCCACATTTATGAGTTCCTACTTATTATTTCCCTATCTCAGTCGGGCATGTCGCCCATCTTTAGCTAATAGTTATTTTCCAAGACATCACACTTTTATTTTATATCCTGTATTGGCTTTTGGATTTATATTATGGATGGTCGTATTTGAATTTTTCTCTAGAGTGTTATTCCAGGAATATTTATTCATCTCTTTGTGTTATCATTTATTATTATGTTTACTGGAATAGTGAATGTGAAGTATTCGTTTAAATTGAATACATGTTAATAATAAGAATGGAATTTTGGCACTGGGCCGTTGGGGTATTAGTAAAATAATTGAATTTTGATAGTGATGCTAAGAATGAAACCATTATTGATTCTTGTTTAATTTAGTAATGGACTGATCACCTAGGATTGAAATCGGCGGGGTGTCGCATTTAGTGAAGATCCGAGGTCATTTAGCAAAGTTATGAAGTTATGAGGTTCAAAATGGGAATGTATAAAATTCAGCTTGTAGAGGAGTTTAAATATAATTGCATGCAATAATATCATTGAATTGCTTCTTGGCACAATGGTCATGCACGTGTGAAGGGCATCAAGAGGTGAGGGGTCGAATTCCCCCTGAGCCTTATTCCTTTTTAGTAAAAATTCAGCAGTTGTCAAACTTAGATTTATACGAAAATTCTTTTCAGATTGGTGTAAAAAAGAGTCACTCTTTGTGTCAAACACCCAAAAATATGATATATTTTTAATACTTATTTTTAGGATAATTACCAACCTAAATACAACCAATAAAATGGTGTTTTGATGCAAATCAAATATCTCATCCCAAAGCTTATAAATAAGACCATTGGGTTCATTATTTGGCACTGGAAATTTTTAAGGAGCCTTTAGAATAATTTTTGGTACTTTTATTTTAGGAGTATAGTTTTTTTAGGGCCAAGAATTATTCTTTTATGAGAAAAAATTTGCCAATATCAATTGTAAAGTATGATTAATTTGTTTGTTTCTTTTATTTATGAAGCTTATTATTCATTCTTACACTTTTTTTTTGTCTTCAATGATGCAAGCTTAATTTCCGTACCAGGAATAGGTAGAGTTTATTATGTTTGAATAATAGTGTGCATAGTTTAAATTCTTCCTTATTACCCGACATGTTCTGAAAGCTTAAAAAAATGGTATTCATTTAAAATGACATGAGAGCGTGTTTTGAACCTTCGACTTTGTTTGATTTTTTTCAAATTTTAAGTGTGAGTACTTTCTGATGGGTTATACTTTTATCAAATTAATTGATAGTCCATGCTTAAAGAGTATACTTTGAAATTTAAAAGTGAACATTTTAAGGGAGTGGAGATTTTAGCCATATAAATTTAAAGACATTATATATTATTGTGAACTTAATATTGTTATTTTATGAATTAAACGTGAAGAGAGTTGGTTAATTTGTGTTATAAAATTGGGAATAACAAGTTTAAATTATTGCACAATATTATTTAAACGTAGTCACACTTTTTATTTATGTTAGCTTAGTAAAATTGGGAATGATAAGTTTTCTCGTACACTTAACTATATATTTCGTAGTCGCACTTTGTATTTGTGTTAGCTTAATTTATATTTTATCTCCTCTCTAACATTATTTTTTCTAGCTGGGCAATCACAATTATTTTGAATGAAAGAAATTAATAAATCTTCGTGGTTTCGATCCATACTTACACTAGATGTTATATAATAGCCCATGCACTTGTGGTAATTTATAAGTTAATAAATAATAAACTACTACACTTGTATCTCAACTGTTCTAGTAGGATGTCAAGGCCTTATCTCGATAATGAGGATTTCAATAGTAGTAGAATTGGAGTTCCAATCTTCTCCTAATCAGCCCGAAGTTGCACCACTGGAATTCCTACTGAGTTATATTGACCAAAATTAATATGAATAAATGTATTTAAACGAATATAAAGAATCCTTGTAATCATGATTTTTATTTCAAAATGAAATGATACACCCTTATTTATAGGTAACCATTATTCATGGTTTTAAGAATAAAACCACAACAGGCGGAAGATAACTTAACTATGGAACAATATCCTATGGTTATTGTTGACCTTTCATAAAAAAATATGACCTTTAATTCATCAGTAAGTATTCTAAATGTCAAGAGTTATCCCATATTATTAAGAAACTGAGCGGGGATATCAATCCTTTCACAAACCCACAACCACTCGCTTAATGAGGCATCGATATTGTTGGGACCTTAGAAGAAGCACTAAGAGATAGGAAGTATTTAATTAGTACCAATTATCACTTTACTGGTTGGAATCATAACCTTTGACTCACATCAGGGAAGTAGATTCCAAGCAGTTTGTTTAGATAGACATCATTACAAAATTTAATATCACTATAGTTCTAGAAATCGATAATGGGTATCAATTCAATAATAACACTCTTAGACATTTCTATACAAAATATGGGACCCAAATTTACTATAGCTCACTCATTTTTCTATGATTTAATGGTTAGGCTAAGATCACCAATAAGACACTGCTCTCTAAGACGAAGCGTTAAACGAAAAATGCAGAGGGATTATTGGTGGACAAGTTCTTATATGTCCTCTTAGATTTAGAAAAACACCTAGGAGGCCGAAAGGAGAAACCCCATACACTTTGACACGTGACATGAAAGAAATCATCCCTCTATTGATCGATCTTTTAACCTTAAGAATGGAGATATTTAAAGATGGACAAAGGGATGATCGAATAGTCTACGGGTTGGGTTTACTAAAGGGACGACAAAAGAATTCCCTGAAATATCTCACCGCTTACCAGCAAGAGCATCCCGACAAAGTGACATGAAAGTCAAGATTATGGAATTTAAACTCGGCGACCTTATTTTCAGAAAGTTCATACTAGTAGCCAAAAACCCATCAAATGGAAAATTAAACTGGTCCATATCAATAAAAGTTGTTCCTTTTCCATTTTCATCTATGACATTCTTCTTCATCATAAACCCATCGTGTCTCATTTTGGGATGATTGGCCTTGAAAAGTTATAAACCCACCTAATAATTGGATGGTACAACCTAGAAATAAGTTAGTCGTCTACACTTGTCACATAAACCATCCTAAAAATGGTTATACTTCCCAAGATGGGATGGTTGGCCTCGAACATGCAAAAACTCACCTAAGAATTGGATATAATTTAAAAATAAGTTGATCGATTTCGTTTGGAACATAAACCCGCCTAAAAATGACGGTACATCCTAAGTTTGGATAGTCGGCTAATACCATGCATAAACCCGTGTAAGAATTGGATGGTATAACTTATAAATAAGCCAGTTGCCTACGTTTGACATATAAATCCACCTAAATATTATGGTACATTACAAGTTGGGATGGTCTTCTTTGAAAAGGTATAAACCCACCTAAAAATTGGGTGGTACAACTTAGAAATAAGTTGATCTCCTACGTTTGGTACATAAACCCACCTGAAAATGGTGATACATCCCAACTTGGTATGTTAGGCCTAGAACAAGTATAAACTCACCTAAGAATTTCGTGGTATGAATTAAAAATAAGTTGGTTGCCTATTCTTGGAATATAAACCCATCTGAAAATGATGGTATATCTCAAGTTTGGATGGTCAGCCTTGAAAAGGCATAATCCCGTTTAAGAATTAAGTGTTACGATTTAAAAATAAGTTGGTTGCCTATGTGTCGCCTGTAAATCCAATTGACAATACTGGTACATCCTAAGATTATACAATAAATTAGACTCCCAATGACCATTTTATTTTGAAGAATAAGTGAGGGAGGTCAACATTTCTTTTCAAAAAGGTCAACATTATCAACACATTAGCACTTATGATCATCATATATTATCTATAACAGGAAAAATGTAAACACATACTTCATACATATAGTATCTTTTATAAGGTATCACACCTGATATCCTAAATGGATTATACTTTTTAAGTGATAAGAGTTGTTAATGTTTTAAACAACCATAAAATAAATATGACCTATAATTATTAGTTTACTTTGGATCACCCAAAAAAATCTTACACCAAACAAATAATATCATTGTAAAAATAACAAAACGTGTTAATATTTATTATGAAAATACACAAATGTGACACGTGTACAATTTAAGTCATACGTATTTGTTACTATAAAGGATAAACATTAAACATGGAACCCTTTTGTATTGAGATTTTTAGGGTTAATTAAACTAGGCCCCCTATACTTTGACTCTTTTTCACTTTCCACCATGTACTTTCAATTTTTCTAATTTACACCCTATGATTTAACATACAGTTCAAGTTTCCCCGAAATGTGACTGTCGTCTATTTTTTGAAGGGAAATAACTCATGTGGTTGCATGTGGGTTTTCATAGAGGGTATGTTGGTCATTTTATTTTTAAAAACCCTACACGCACACACATACTTTCACCCATGATCTCTCTCTTTTCTTCTTCCTCTCACTCATCTCTCTCTCTCTCTCTCTCTCTCTCTCTCTCTCTCTCTCTCAAACACACACACTCACCTACGAACACACACTCACCCATGAACAGATCTAGGGTGGGGATGGACAAATATGGAGCAGGGGCAGGGTTATTGGGGGCATGGGGTGGGGTGGTTGGGGAAGGAAGGCAGGGCTGTTGGGGGGAGGGTTGTTATCGACATCTCTCTTTTCTCTCTCACACACACACATCCACACGAACACACACACACAAAACAAGGAGCAGGTGGGCTGGGGGGTGGCGAGGCTAGGGCAGGTGGGGATGGGTGGGGTGGAAAATAATTTCTGTTTTTTATTATTTTTGAAAAATAATTTCTCGAAATAACTACTATTTTCCAAATGTTTTAAATATGTTGTATTTGGTTTTTAATTTTTTTTAATTGAAAATCTATTTTTAAGCTGATTTTGGACAAAAAAAATATGTTTTATTTAATTTTTGTTTTAATGCATTTTTTTGTTTTTAATATTTGGTGTATCTTTTTTATTGATATGTATTTTTTCTATTTTTTATTTTTTTATTTCTTATTTATTAATAGAAATTTGGATGGAAATAATTTTGTATTATTGGAAATCATATTTTATACGCTAGAAATTATTTATTATTGGTGAAAATTATATTTTATTTGTTGGAATAATTTATAAATAATGGAAATACTTTTATACTGTTGGAAATAAAATTTATTTGCTGGAAATGATTTATTATTGCGGAAAATAATTTATATCGATGAAAATCATTTTTTATCGGTGGGAATAATTTTTTTAGTGGCAAATAAATTTTTCATCAATTGGTGTTTAGAATTTTGAAGATTTTAAATATTTTTTGGTATTTTCAGAATGTTTAAATATACATCCATATTTTCAGAATTTATTCAAAGTTTTCCTTTTTTTTGGCATTTTTGGAATTTTTAAATCTATATTCATTTTTTTCAGAATTTATTCCAAGTTTTTCCTATGTTTTTAAAATATTTTTTGCCATTTTCTAAATTTTTAAATATATATTCATATTTTCATAATTTATTCCAAATCTTTTTTATATTAATTTTTTTTGGAAATTTCAAAAATTTTAAATATATATTCATATTTTCAGAATTTATTCCAAGTTTATTTTTATATATTTAAAATTTTTAAATATTGTTTGGTATTTTCAAATTTTTAAATAAATATTCATATTTTCATAATTTATTCCAATTTTTGAAAAAAATTAAACTATTTTTTTGGTTAGAAATTATTCCAAGGTTTTTTTATTTATTTTTCTTAAATATTTTTAGTTATTTTTGTAATTTTTAAATGTTTTTCTATTATTTAATGATTTAAAAAAATTAATAATTAAGTTTCAACAATAATGTGTTTGCTTAATGTCATGTTCCACGCACATAATTCAAGGTTTTTAACAAAAGTTAACGTAGTTGGACAGAAGAAGATAAAATGCAACATTTTTCAAAGTTATGGGTGTAAATTGAAAAAATTCAAAGTACATGGTAGAATGTGAAAAGAGAGAAAGTCTAGGGGCCCAGTATAATGAACCCAAATTTTTATATTAAATCGACATGTTATTCCCTTTAACCATCCTACTAATCACTTGTTTACGGAATAAATGAATAACATATGACAATAAATGAATAAATAGTCTGCATTTTAAGAGTACGGATCGAATACGTATCACCTAACGGCGCGCCTAGAAATTATCGTCTAAATTATAGGCACACTCTCTCTCTTTTTTGAACCCACCGTCAGGTGACACGTATCCGATCTGCACTTTTAAGATGCGGACTAGTCTGCAGAAGAGGAGTGTGACAATAAATAAGTCAAATATGAATTAAACAATGTTTAGAACCCGCGTGTAAAACTTGTTATTACAAATCGTGTAAAATCCAAATGTGGAAAACATTTCAGAGCTACCCTAAATCTTCATCATCGTGAAAGTTGTCACCACCGCCAACACTACCATCATCCCCTAGTGTGCTAGAAAATGAGAGACTTCTAACTGATACTAGAAATTGTTGGAGTTCATCACCTTCATCTTCAGCAGCATCTGCTAATAAACGGGGTGGTGGTTCCAAGTCCTTGTGCTCCCATTCTTCAACGGATAATCTTAGATCCATTCAGAGATTTTATAGGTACATCCACTTGAAGGCATTATTTAGTTAATCCACAAATGGAACATGCATTTGTAGGCATCAATTGTTTGAATGTATTATTTTAGTGGATTAACTTATTAATTATTTTTTAGTAGATGTACTTACAAAACTCATACCCCATTCGAGATAGTTTACGCCTACCAGTGCCAAAGCCCCTATAGAAACTGACATGATTTAAGCATGTGTATTTGTCTTCGTCCCACACTATAACTATGAATATATACTTATACGATCCGTAGTAGGAAAAATCAAACTATTACACTTCGAAACTCACGAGCTAAAATCTAATTCTAAAGAGTTGAATTGAATGGTTGAATAGTTTTGGAGCAAGACTAGGGGGATGAATGTTTAGTTAAATAATATCAAAACAATCATCTCGTGATTACCCAGTTGACCATATTTTCTTCGGCTAGTATTCAATCAACAAAGGAAAATCTAATGCATTGCGATTTACTATATGATTATTATTAGGGGTTTTGGGAAAATGTCCTCATAATACTTAAAATGTATAAAAATAGGACACTCCATATAGTTTTATAAATTTAGTTCCTGTACTAAAAATACCTTGAAAAATGGTAAAAAATAGTGCCGCTGGCGCGGACCAAAAAAATAAAGGTTATTGTACCATAGGGACTAGAGTTATAAACTTGAAAAGTATTATCCTAAAAATTCATATATATAAAGGAACATGACCTTTACCTTAATTCTCTATTATTATTATTAAGACGATTATTCTCTACTTATTAAGGGCTCGTTTGGTTGCGTAAATTATTTAATTTTATTAATTGATCAATTTGAAATGAATAGATTGTCGATGTATTAATTTTAAATGGGTTTAAATCTAATTTGTGGTGTGTTTGGAAAAGAAAATTGGAGTTATTTACTTTTGATGTGTGTGTGTGTGTGTGTGTGTGCGTGTGTATATAGAGAGAGAGAGTAGTATGGTGAGAGATACTCTATGGGCGTGGTGCATTTAAGATTCATGTTATAATTATAAATTGTACAATTTCAAGCTTTTAGTGAAATGAACTAATTTAAGTTTTTGTGAATCAACATGAATTGGTTCATTTTTGAATTTGTTCATTCTTGTAACCAAACACTAATAATAAGGCAATTTATGAATGAATTAATTTTAAATGAGCTAAATTATAATTTTGGGGACAATCAAACAGGCCCTAAGCTTCGTTAATATTACTTCCCTAAATCATTATTATGATTCAATACTGTATTACAAACAGACATGGCTTTAGCTTTTCGGGTGCAAGTCAGGCGGCGAATATGAATATTCATGCTTTGTGAAGACTTGTTTATCGTGTATCCTTAGTATTAAAAAAAATCACTTTGCTCAAAAGAAAACTATAAAAAAGAACAATGTTGATGGGTACGGAATAGCACGTTGTTTTTATATTTTATTTATATAAAAAAAAGGTACAAATGCAAAACATAATATCCAATTTTTTCCTTGCTAATTTACACATTAATGATTTTTCGAAAGAATTAAATTATACCTGAAAGTAATGAAACAAAAATGCTTTTAACTCAACATAGATTCCTGCATGTAAACAAAAATATGATTACTTATATATCTATACAACTACATCCATTTTTCTTCGTAAATCTTGTGCACTAGCACTTTTGACAGCACTTTGAATTTTACAAAAGTAAAATCGTATTCTGCAGTTGAAACTTATTTTCCTTTCATTATATTTTGAACGTCCAAAATTCAACTTTTCCTAATAGAGAATCAAGACCTTCCTTTATCAGGAGAATACAAGATTTTGGTCGTGGAACTTTTGTAAGATGATGTTATACCTTCGAGGAGGCATGTACATCAACAGAAGAAGTTTTTGCTTTTCCACTGCATTCGTCTTCCATTAAATTCTTCACAATATACATTCAATTATAAATATAATGCACAATATACTCGTGACAAAAAAAACTGTGTTTCCTAATTCATTATTGAATGTTAAAATCACGACTATATATATGGAATCAAACAGACATGTATATATTTGGAATGGAGTTAAAATAGTTTCCGTATATTTTCACAAACTGCTTGTGAGTGAGATAGGAAACAATGTCTATTGAAGCATTGGCAATGGCAGGCACGGATTACATGAAAAGTGGCATTGAGATTTGATAGTACAAATATTTCATCATCTATCGCAGACGTTTCTCAGGCATACACAATCTTATAGGCAGCAGCCCTACTCAGCACAGGGTGAGGCCTTACCCAATACAGGGTGCGACACATACTGCTTGCCCTTACATACAGGTCGCAGTCTTATACTACAGGGTGAGGCACTTAATATGCCTGCCTTGTAGGCCGCATCCCCCTCATTCACAGCTGCTCCAAACTTGATATATGTCACGTTCTCAGGGCACGTGACACAGCTCACATACCTCCTATAAATAAAGGTCCACACCTCGAGATAGGGGAAGATTATACAATACCTGGAGAAGCCTTGTCATATTCTCTCTATATAATCTCAACATACATCTTGAGGGTTACTCACCCACATCGTAGTCATATCTTTGGCACTCCCAGAAGCACTACAACCATGTACTATCCTTTATTCTCATACTTGTACACCTCTTTAGGTTTGATTATATTGTACAATGCAACGCATATAATGAGAATGCAACAACACAGTGGACGCATGCCTATTTTTAGGCTGAGCCACTCTATATCTTGTCTTCTCTCTCTTTTTACTAATTTTATCCGTTTATTATAATTTACACTTGATTTCTTGGTACGAGAACGACTAGTGGATGATTTCTCGTATCATCAATTTGGTGTCGCTTGTGGGAACCGAGATATTTCAATCTTGTTTCTCTATATTTTGAGTTTTTAAACACCTAATTCTATTCATGGGGATCCTTCTGGATCATTCTCTCATGAATAAATTTTGGTTATTGAGCTATATTCTATGTTTTCACCCTTAACTGGGTATTTCTTATGTTCAGATCTACTATTGGGTCTCCATTTTATGATCTTAGATCTATTTTACATACCTCAGTGATATCTTTTCATATAGATAATGTTGAAAAGCATGATGGGATTTAGCCCCGAAAAGATGAATGATTAGGGAAGGATTGTATTTACTCCTTTTTCGCTGTTATTGACCTATGATCTAGGGTTTATCAATTGAATTGTAGCATTTTGTGCACCTTGAGGGTGTTCTCTCAGTAATAAACCCTAGTAGGATCACTCTCCACCTGCGTTGGGAGAAAAACTCAGTTCTTGGGTTTCAATCTTGGGATAGTTCCCTTCACTGCCTAGGTAGGGATGTGGCCTGACAGTTAAAATATCTTTCTTACCGCGGCCCCTACTAGTGAGATTCTATTACAACAGCTCCAAATCATCGAGAAAAGGACTCGGGTGGTCTTCAGCTCAACCTTGGTGAATATCATTCAAAGGCCACGGCAGTACACCTATGTGCCTTACCGATCGCGACCTCATCAATAATATTATGTTGTAGTGAAAAGGTTGTATCCCAACTTCCTACTTGGTTAATTCAATATTTTTGTGATTACTCACTTATGCTAGTTTTGTCTCAGATTATATATTTTGTAAAGATTAACAAAGCAGAAAATGGAAGCAGAATCCAGCTAGAGCACAGAAGTCAAAGATGAGATTGTGCAATTGTACAATCACTTAAACCATCTTTATGACAATCATGCATCACTCCAGACACAAGTCAACTATTTGACTCAAAGGTACCTCATGCTTGAGGCTGCAGCCTCACCCAATGTAGATGCGGCACCCAGGATCATTATTGTGGTAGCCCTAGAAGTGCCATCGGCGAAAGCAGCCAACCAGAGCCAAAAAAGGAGAATGGAGAAGGCAAAGAGGAGATCTGAGGCCTACACTCCATTGGCCTTCCTGAATGAAGATATCTTTGACTTCATCAAGAGGACAAATTGTTGAGGTGGCCAGAAAAGATGAGGACTCCATCCCACAAGAGGAACAAAGCTAGTTGGTGCAGATTATATCAGGACCATGGCCATGACACTGAGCAATGCTCTACTCTGAAGGATGAAATTAAAAGGATGATTGGGAAAGGAATGATGCAGAGGTTCCTCAGAGATTCTTAGGGGATCCAACCTAGCCTGATGGGCCATACTTACCTTATCTTTATGATTTAGTTTATATATCCTTTTGTTTCTGTTCATAGTGAACATCATCTTTTATTTAATTCTAACCTTTTATGTTCATGCTTATGAGAATTAATGAATATAATTGTTGATACCAAATTTGGTCTGCTGACATGGCTCAATTGGGTGAAGACACGTGGCAATCTACGTTGCAACGACAAACACTTATGAACAACACCTTGACTCCGAGGAACCATACTGCAACGACGAACTCTGCTTCCTCGATCAACTCAGACGCTCCGACTTACAAGAACTCTCCGAGGAACTTTTGAGTATCGAGGAACTTTTGAGTACCGATGAACTTTTGAGTACCGAGGACCTTAGGCGGTCCGAGCAGCTTAAGCGGTCCAAGCTGCACCTCGGACAAAGCATTAATAGCAGGATAACCAACAGATTGACTGCACATTAAATGCTTATTATTATCATACAGATGTATACGCTTAAGGGGCGTTAAATGTATTACCCTTTCACATTACAGCCTTAGGGCTATAAATACATTGTATTATCCTCATTGTAAGGGGACCGGAATTTCTTGAGAAACCTTGTAATCGAGAATTCTCAAACAGTCAGTAATAACAGAAATAGTGGACGTAGGCTATTCTCATAAGGCTGAACCACTTTAAAAATTCTTTGTATAATTTTATTTATCTGTGATTAAATAATTAGATATAATCTAATTTTTTACATCAACAGATTGGCGCCGTCTGTGGGAAAGGACTGGTAATATCGTTTTTCATCAAAAACAATTCATCACAAATGGCTGATATTCCAGAACCCAGCAATCGAAACGCTCGAAGCCCACCAAATCCATCTGCTCCGCCCAATATTCCAGATCTGGCTGGAGTAATGACAATTCTGGAGCAGGGCCAGACAGTCATGCAAGAAACTATGCGAGAACTCATACGAACCCTCCATGGCAGTGCACCTACCCATTCAAAATCGCGAAATATTCAAAGAAATACTCGTTTACCTTCTTCGCATACTAGGCGTAGCGATTCATATCGTACTGAGGAGTCTGAAGATTTTTCTTATCAACCTGGGCGAACTTCGTCGGTACGAGCCATATATACTGAACAACCTATCACTCTCTCTCCAGAAAGGACCAATGCACTAGAAATATTAAGCAGAGTATATCCTTTTGATCGATTAGGTCCTACGAGGAGCAAAAGTCCTCCTAGAGCCGCATCGAGGAGTTTTCAACGACCATCAGACTTAAGGGAAGGATCTACCCAGTCGCGACCAGCTGCTCGTCAAGATAGATCCCATGAAGCCACATCAACGCGATCAGTTGCTCAGACCAACAAGCCCGAGGAAGGAAACGATGCGTGGAAAGGCTCTATTCAGATGCTGGAGGATAGATTAGGGGAAATGGCTAAGGCCAAGAACCCTATACAACGAACTTTTGTTCAAGGAACACCTTTTGTCCCGACCATTGTAGATTTTCCAACACCATCAAAGTTTAAAGCACCTGTTGTGACCCCCAAATATGAAGGAAAGACTGACCCTGTCCTTCTTATAGAACAATACCAAGCTGCAGCTGACATCTATACTGTTCCAGATGAGATGAGATGCAGAGCATTCTCAGGAACTCTTACCGGATTTTCTCAAATATGGTATAATAATCTTACTCGGGGTAAGATCTCAACTTTTTCCAATTGGCCGAGTTATTCATTGGGAATTTCTATTTTGGGTCAAAGCCAGTTAAACGAGTAGCGCATTTATTAAGTGTTAGACAAAAAGTTGGTGAAAGTACCAGAGATTATATAACTCGTTTTAATAACGAGAAATTGAAGTCATTGATTATGAGGAAAAGACAGAAATTACTGCCTTGATGAGTGGACTACTGCACAATAAGTTGTACTACACTTTGGCCAAAGATCCACCTAGAACCATGTCAGATCTGATGGGAAAATCAGCCAAGATTATGAATGCTGAGGAGGCTATGGTTGCGAAGAAGAGTATGGATGCCAAAGAAACCAAGGTGGAAGGTGATAAAGCTAAGAAGAAAGAGCATAAGAACAATGGTAATGATAAACACTCAAAAACAAGGTCGTCATGGTAAGTATTAAAGAAAAATTTGATAATTATACTCATTTGAAGAAAGATATCAACCATGTTCTAGAAGAAATCAAGAACAACGAGGAATTAAACTAGCCAGAGAAAATGAAGGCAGACCCTGGCAGGAGAAATAAGGAAAAATATTGCGAGTTTCACAAAGATCATGGTCATATGACCAAAAATTGCATAGCTCTTCAGAATGAGATTGAAACACTCATCAGACGAGGAAAACTGGCAAAATATGTTGATCGGAGGAATGATAGAAGAAACAACGATCGAACAAGGGAGAGGTCTAGATCTCCTCGTCGAGCAGAGGAGAACAAGAAAAGAGACCATGAAATTGATCCAGAAGACGACCCCGATCTTCCAAAGAGACCAAGGAAGCCAGAACGTGAAGTATTTTCAATACGCTTTAGGTCATTTGATTGTAATGTTATTACAGGTGGAGATGCAGGAGGAGGAGACCTTACTGCAGAGATAAATGCTTACCTCTGTGAGGCCCAAGCTTGCTCATACATTCAACGAATAAATCTAGTTGAGGAGGATCGCCCGAGAAAGGTAAATAAAGAGAAATTGGTCATTGGTTTCTCAAAGAACGACCTCGGAGGTGTTCTATATCCTCATGATGACCCATTGGTGATAAAAATAAGGATGAAGGAGGTAATGATTTTAAGAGTACTGGTAGACAATGGTAGCTCGGCAAACATCATGTTCTACTCGTGCTTCGACATTTTAAATCTTAAACTATCTCAACTGGAGCCTTATCATAGACCCCTCCTCGGTTTTGTTGGCAAGAAAGTATTTCCACTTGGGACGATCAAGTTGGATATATTCATTGGTACATGGCCTGCTTGTCGAACAGAAAGAATCCGCTTCTTCGTGATGGATAAGAATGTTCAATCATCATACAATATCATCATGGGAAGAGTAGGATTGAAGAAGTTCGAAGCTGTACCATCCACGGTACATCAATGCCTAAAATTTCCAACAAATTTTGGAGTAGGAGTTGTGAAAGGTGATCAGAAAGTAGCTCGGGAATGCTATTATTCATCCGCCGAGCAAGAGGAAATGGAGGAATCAAGGAAAAAGACCACCACCTATCAAGTGGATGAAGGTGCAGAAATTGAAACATTGGATCCTAGAGATGAGTCGCAACTCGTGAAGGGTCAAGTGGTGGAAGCTACTGAAAACATCATTCTGGACGACGAGTATCCTGAACGAACTACTCAAGTAGGTTCGTCGTTGGAAGCATCATTAAAGCAGAAATTGATAACTTTCCTAAGAAGAAGAAAGCAAACTTTTGTGTGGAGTTATGAGGATATGCCTGGGATAGACCCAAATTTCTTATGTCACGAACTCAATGTGAATAAGGAGATCAAGCCTGTGAAGCAGAGAAGAAGAGTATTCAGTCCCGAGAAGAACCAAGCTATAGAGGAGGAAGTCGAGAAGCTCTAGAAAGCTTGTTTTATTAAAGATGTTAAATATCCAGACTGGTTAGCAAATGTGGTGATGGTGAAAAAGAAGAACAATCCCAATTGAAGTTTTAGTTTGTCGGAGTATAGATGAAGATTCGACGATAAACTTTAATACCCTCGATTTAGGGTCATCATAGATGGATCCCATCAGGGCATATATTGAGAAAGGGGAATTACCAACTGACAAACTTGCAACCAAGAAACTGTAGTTTAAGGCTGCTCGTTATGTACTGACTAATGGTATTCTATACAGACGAGGAATTATAGCAGGTCTGCAAAGATTTGTGCATCCCACCGAGGTGAAAGATTTGATTGAAGAAGTCCATGAAGGGTCCTGTGGAGCCCATGTAGCAGGTCGGACTCTTTTGCAAAGAATGATGACTCAAGGATACTACTGGCCGATGATGAGGGCTGATTGCATAGCCTATGCTAAGAAATGTGACAAGTGTCAGCGCTTCTCCTCCATCCGAAGAACTCCCCAAGCGTTATTGACACCCATTACTTCCCCTTGGCCATTTTTCATATGGGGAATAAATTTGGTTGGGCCATTGCCGAAGACCAGGGGAAGATTTAAGTATCTCGTGATCTCTGTGGATTATTTTACTAAATGGGTTGAGGCTGAGCCTCTCATTGATATGACATACGACAAGGTGTACCAATTTATTTAAAAGGACATCATTTGTCGATATGGTCTTCCTCATGCCTTCATCACAGACCATGTAACACAATTTGACAACGAGGAGTTCGCTGCTTATTGTCATCAGTCAAATATCTTGAAGATCCACTCGACACCAGGCCATCCTCAAAGTAATGGACAAACTGAAGTTACAAACAGAACGCTACTGAATGGTTTGAAAAAGAGACTGAATGACGCGAAAGCAAACTGGATCAATGAGCTACAATCAGTGCTATGGGCTTATCGAACTACACCCCGAGCAACAACAAGGGAATCTCCATATATGTTGGCATTTGGAAGTGAAGCTGTTATACCCGCCGAATTGGGTCTCCCAACACACAGAATACTGAATTTACTGAATTTTAATTCCCCTGTCAGTGATTTAATGAGAAGGTTAGACTTGGGCATGTTCGAGGAGGTTAGGGAAGAAGCAACCATTAGAAATGCTTCTTACCAGCAACGAACAACTTTGTTCTACAACAAGAGAGTGAAGAAGTGCGACTTGAAAGAAGGAGACTATGTGCTATAGAAGGTGATCCAAAAGCACAACAAACTGGAAGCAAACTGGCATGGACCCTACCGAGTTAAGGAAGTTGTTCGACCAGGGACATACAAAATAGAAACTTTAGAGGGGGAGGAGTTTAAGAATGCATGGAATGCAGAACACCTGCGCAAATATTATCAGTAATGCAAACTCTCATGTAATGCAGTTTCATCAGTATAAATAAAGTGACAATGTTCTGCCCAGTTCTTTCCTTTTGCTGGAAATTTTTTACGGAATACTAGTGCTACACACTACTCAGCAAAACTCGGACTACTCAAATCTATTCTCGAAAATGCCAACTAAGGTTGGTCAGGAAGTAAATCTATTCCTAAAAATGCCAACTTGGTTGGTTAGGAAGTAAATCTATTTCTAAAAATGCCAACTTGGTTGGTTAGGAAGTAAATATATTCCCCAAAACGCCAACTAAGGTTGGTCGGGAAGTAAATCTATTCCTAAAAATTCCAACATGGTTGGTTAGGAAGTAAATATATTCCTAAAAATGCCAACTTGGTTGGTTAGGAAGTAAATCCATTCCTGAAAACGCCAACTAAGGTTGGTCGGGAAGTAAATCTATTCCTAAAAATGCCAACTTGGTTGGTTAGGAAGCTGAAGATTGTTCGGTAAGAAAAACCCACTAACTGTAGGGGGTCGATGAGAAAAATTTACCGACCTTGGTTGGTCGAAAACACTAACTGTAGTTGGTCGAGAAGAAAAAATTACCTACCTTGGTTGGTCGGAAACATTTTCTGAATACGAGAAAGTGATCGAGCAAAATTTTGATACTCGGGACTTTTTAAATTACTACCAAGTTGGTCGAGAAACAAAATTTCATCAATTTTGGTTAGTCATTAAATGATTACCAAAAATTCAAGATAATCGATAATAAGTTTTAACAAACTCCAGTTGATCGACAAATAACACAATGTTTTTATCTTTTTAACAGATATACATGCACAGATGTAAAGTGTTTTATAATGACAAGACAATGGCAATCAATATTTGTAAATAAAATTATTTCATTAAATGTAGAACAAAATACATCAAGATTGAAATACAGATTTATTACATTAAGATTCCTATTCTATTGGTTTCTTCCCCTCTGCTTTTGAAACATGTTCCTCGCCAGCAGGTGGATCAGTTAAAGCATGAGGGGAATTTATGAAGTTAAGATCTTCAAGCATCCTGATATTCATCACAGATGGTCGATCAAGTAGGTGCTTGGGATGAGATTTCTCGACATTGGAATGGAGATTGTAATCGCCAAGGTATTTGGAAATCAGACACCGAGGGATGGCCCGAGCAAGGATCCAACTCATATTAAGATTGAATGGTGGCACTGATAGGTCGAGAAGCCCAGGATTATGGTAATCCCACAGGTAATGACCCTATTCCAGTTGCAGCACACCTAAGGCATTCAACCATCCCTGTTTGTAACCCTCATTATTTGCATTTTGGATACGATCATCCAAATGGTAGAGAGCCTCGTTGTAGCCAGCCATCCAGAATTCTCTGGGCTGCTTGTGGAATTGATATGTCAATCTTTCCAGCTGCTCGTGGAGATTTTTTATAAAGAGTTCTTTATTATCCAAGACAGACTTCTGCGCAGAAAGCTGCTTGTCCGAATCCCTGATCTTCTTAGACATCTCAGCCAATGCCTGGTCCTTTGCCATCAGTTGGAAGGCCTGGTTCTCTAGAGCAGACTGAGTTCTCTGTTCCTCAACAGGAATCCGAGCAGCTCTTGCTCGTCCCCAAGGAGCTCTTGCTCGTCCTCTGGTAGATGTAGAAGGGCCAGACCTCTTCAAGGTTTCTAACTCATCCCTCAGGTTGGCGTTTTCGACCTCCAAGAAAGAGAATCCCTCGTCGGTCACTAGGATCAAAGCATTTGAGGTGGAAGCTGTAGACTTCAACTGAGACACCTCTCTTTGCAGGTTATTATTTTCTTGCTCTAATAACTCAGCTATTTGTATGTGCTCTTCGACCTCAGCCTTCAAAGTTCTCTCCCTCGTAAGCAGCAAACCGTTTATCTTATCCCTTATCGGCACAGATTTACTGATACTTATTCTCGTACCCCTCGTGCAAAAGGGCAGGGGATTCCTTATATTGTTGCTGAAGTTCTTCAAGAGTGCCTTGGAGATCCTCAATCATATCATAGTATGCTACGTTGTTAGCCACTGCACGATCGAGTAGGCACTTCAAATACTGATAGGCTTCAATTGCTTGCTCTGAAGCACCATGACCGAGGATGTCAGTGATTTGAGCTGCACTCATGTCTGTATGACCGGCTTTAAAATATTCATTGCATTGCCGTAACAACTTTGTATCATGAGCAGACAATAATTCCATCCTGGCTAGAAACTAGTAGAGGAAGAAAAAGAAATAATCAATAAGATTACAAACAGAGCATAAAGAAGAGAATCAACAGTATGCATAAGCAAAAGTTCAAATTTTATTACATCACAAAGTTCAGAGTTACATGTTCGGAAGTTACATTTGATAAAGAAAAATAAAATAGAGAGAAATCCAAACAACTCTACACATTTTCCTTGTCTCCCAAAACTTTCTCGGGAGGCTGGGATGAGGAGGTAGGTTGCTCGGATGGAGCAAAGGGTTGCTCGGGAAGTGTTGGAGGTTGCTCGGAGGAAGTAGCAGGTAGTTGAAGTTCCTCGCCAGTGGGCTGGATAGTTGGAGGATGAGAAATTTGATCTCCCATCACCGTGGAAGATTCCTTAGAGGCAGCTTCATCCTCTTTTTCTTCTTCAGGAGCTGGAGGGGACCAGGGACGTGTCGCTGAAAGAGTTCAGAATTTTCATCAACTTTCATCTCTTGTAGAGCAACAACCCATCCATCTCTAAAGTATTTGAGGCTTCCATATTCCACTTGTGACATCATGGTAGTCAAACCTTTATTCCACACTTTATCCCAGCCGGCACTGAAAGATTTTTTCACAGCCAATTTCCTATTTGTCTTCTCCGAGGAAAGCTTCTCGGAAAGAAGATTGTCAGCAGCCTTCAGTTTATTCTCAACTTCCTCTTTCTGACGACTTACTTCCCAAAGTTGACCCAACTCCTCCTCAGCAGCTTTGAGCTTATTTTCAAGCTCCTCGACATTTTTGAGCTTCCTTTCGAGCTCTTTATTCTTCTTCTCCAAATCATTCATTTTTTTCTCCAACCCCTTGGAGACCTCAATAACCTGAGCCTTCTCCTGCTCAGTCGAAGTAAGCTTTTTATCCCAAATTGCCTTATCATCATCATTTTTTCAGAAACTGCGCCAGGCCTACCAAAGCTTCCTCTACACCATACGAGGAGCTTGAAGCTTGAATAGCTTCATCTTTCTTCAAAATTGTATTAAAACAGCTCACCAACTGTGAAAAAAAATGAAAGAAAGTTAGTGCACAGATACAAAAAGGAAAGAATGAAAATTTAAGACTATAGGACTTACATAAGAAATGTGACGAGCTGCTAATATGGTAATCATGTCCCGAGAAAGGTTTTCTTCAATACCTTGGATCTCGTGAATGATCCAAGTCTTCATCGAGGTCATAGTAGAGCTCGAGGGAACAAAAGTGGGAACACCACTAGTTGGGGGCTGAGAGATGGATTCAGCCAAATTGACAGAGGATCTTTTCTTCAGCCTCCTCAGAGGAGCATCAACTTTCTCGACTAACGTTGTAGTCTTAGTCGGAGAAATGACAATCACCTCGCCTAGAGCAGCAGCCTTGCTCGGGGCCACTGGGGGCTTCTCGACCACCTTCACAGGAGCAGCCGAGGGAGGTGCATCAATTTTCTTTGTCCCTTCTCCTGGACATCAAGCTTACTTCTTTTTGCCTCTCCATCACCAGAGGAAGGTTTCTCAAAAAGGGTAGGAGGTCTTCTTTTCTTCATCCTTTCACTCAAAGGAATATGTGACTCAGGTGAAGAACTTGTAGAGGCTGGTATTGGTTATGCGTCGCTTATCACCGGACGAGTAGTAAAAGAGGAGGTGTAACTCTTGTACTGAAGAAAATATGAAGCTGACCTAATATGCTCGTCGGCAACAGTCTGATGCAAACTCCAGATAAGTTTTAAATGCCTTATATTAGCGTTTGCCTCTTTTGGAGATTTTCTTTTGCTGTCAACTGCAAATAAATCAAAATTAAAATATCAGTGGCATATTTTATCAAACACAAAGGAAGCATAATTTTGAAAATAAAATAAAAACAACCTATCCCATTGCCATAAGGAGGACATCTGGGACCCTGGTAAACATCATCTCCAGTTAATGGAGGGTGTTGCCAATTTTTCATAACAACCCCGTGCTCAAAGTAGTCCCTATTGGCATCTGGGAGATTGACCACTAAAGCTCTATTTAAAAACCTAGTTTTTAAATAAAAAGTATTATCGCCCCCAGCCCATCTATAACAAAACATGATTTCAGGAATTCCTATACGAGTTCCATGAACTTGATTTAATCTATAAACACCGTTAACTATTCTCCAGATATTGGGAGCTATTCTTGCAGGAACTACGTCAAAGTATTGACAGAATTCCAGATATAGAGGGTTTGGGGGAAAAAGATCCACACTCAGCAACAAAGAGACTGGGGAACCAATGTCCCTCAGCCAAACGAAAATAGTCTGAAGGCTCAGAAAGTTCTTCCAAAATAACCCATGAGGGAATATAGAAATCAGAGCGAAACTTATCAATCGATTCTATAGGATAAAGCATGAAGAAAGAAGGAAATCAAAGAGAAAGAAGAAAATCTTACAGGAAAGGGACGAGTCTGTTGACAACAAATGATGGAAGAGATGAACGCACAAGAGAGAGAGACGATGGAAAACTTAAAGAGACAAATTTGAAAAAGTAGAAGACGATGGGATCTTCTGCAACGTTTAAATACTTTGCCTTGGGAAAGGGTAAAGGTAATGATTACAAAAAGAGACGGTTACGTTACCAGCGGCTAAAAAGACAAAAGGGGCGCGGGAATCGAAGCGGTTAGAAAAATTAAAAAAAGCGATTCTACGAATTTGGAAGAAGAAATAAATACAAAAGAAAATATTCCTAAATTTCAGGATAACCATTTAAAACCGCCATATATCGAGAAAGAATGTTCCACACTCCTCAAATTTAGAACTATGAAACATTGGGGGCTTCTGTTGATACCAAATTTAGTCTGCTGACATGGCTCAATTGGGTGAAGACATGTGGCAATCTACATGGCAATGACAAACACTTACGAACAACACCTTGACTCCGAGGAAACATTCTGCAACGACTAACTCTGCTTCCCCGATCAACTCAGACGCTCCGACTTACAAGAACTATCCGAGGAACTTTTGAGTACCGAGGAACTTTTGAGTACCGAGGAAATTTTGAGTACCGAGGACCTTAAGTTTTCCGAGTAGCTTAAGCGGTCCGACCTGCACCTCGGACAAAACATTAATAGTAGGATAACCAACAGATTGACTGCGCATTAAATGCTTATTATTATCATATAGATGTATACGCTTAAGGGGCATTGAATGTATTACCCTTTCACATTATAGCCTTAGGGCTATAAATACATTGTATTATCCTCATTGTAAGGGGACCGGAATTTCTTGAGAAAACTTGTAATCGAGAATTCCCAAAAAGTCAGCAATAACAGAAACAGTGGACGTAGGCCATTCTCATAAAGATGAACCGCTTTAAAAGTTCTTTGTCTCATTTTATTTATCTGTGATTAAATAATTAGATATAATCTAATTTTTTACATCAACAATAATATTTTAATTTCTTAATTCCATTAAATGATATCGTGTGAAATACTTCTTCTCTTAAACAGATTCTATATGGAGACATCGAATTATATTGGTAATAATTATATTCAAATGGGCTCACAATGCCTGCAATGGCGCCTGATTATATCAAGTCAAATGATAATTGAAAATAATGAAAGCAACTACTGAGAGCAGCTATCTGAATTTGTCTGCAACAATCACTCATAAAGTCTATATCCCAACATATAATAGCTACAATCTCAAAAGCAGTTATCAGAAATCGTTATTGGCCACGGAGGCCTCAAGCGCCCAGTCTAAGCTTTTAGGATGCATCATTAGCTACGAGGGCTTATAATACTCGTTCTTAGATTTCGGTATGCGTCATTAGCACGGGGAGGTTACTCCCTCGACAAACATCATTAACTTGGTGGAAATGAGACTAAATATCATTAACTTGATGATCTTATATTATCTTGGGGAAGCTTCATAATACCTATCCTGGGAAGGCCTGAAAGTAATTCAAAGGGGCCGGAGACTTAATTGTCTATGGATAATCTTATATTTAAAGGGGCCAAAAAATTAATTATCTTCGGATAATCCTATTATAGCCTGGGAAGGCTTTATATATATCCACATAAGCTTGGGGAAGATTTATAATACCTACCCTAAGGGGGGCTCGACTAAAGGAAAGACATGAAAGGAAATCAAAGCGACTAAAGGAGGCAGTGTGCTACGATACCGAAGCAGGCAAAGCTACAAAAGGATGGCCTCAATTTTCTAAAAGGCTAAAAAGGTGTCGCAACCTTTTCAGTATGGCTACAGCCATTAAATGAATTCATTCAGAAGATGCGGTATACAAGGTTCGGCAAGATTATTAACCTAGTGCAACCCTATTCAAGAAAAGCGACATTTGGATTAGGATCCAGTTTTAAAGCTACAGCAAAGGCTATGATCAAAAAGCGCATTCAAACACTCAAAGGTGTCGCGACCCTATTCAAGAAGTACCCTGGATCCATTCCCAATAAATTTGATTAAAAAAAGAGACTTCAACCACCATCAAACATGCAAGATTGTGACAATATAGAATACAAGTGTAAAGTCCAAGCTGAAGAAATTCTGTCGTAGCCTCTGTGAAGAAACCATTTTTACTATGGTGTCGCGGCCTTAATCTATTAGTCCTACAAGTTTATTTAATCAAGTAAATAAGAATTTGATTTTTGGAGCATTGGAAGTATAAAGTAGGCAGATGATATACAGAAACCATTAATTCCCAAAGGTAGCCGCAGCCTTGATAATAAAGTTAAAAGTCAAAAATCTTAGCAAATTCTAGTGTTAACATTACAGATAAAAGTCCCCAGCCATTCAAAGAGGAAACAAAAGAGAAAGAGGGACACGACCCTAAGATTCAGCATCGTCAACTTCATCTTCCTCTTCTCCCTCCGCATCCATCATAGTCTCTTCGTTAGCTATCGCTGCCTCAGCCTCTACCTCTGCCCTCAACCTTGCTTTTTCCTCTACTGCGACCTTGATCTTAGCTACGCACTGTTGATGCTCAGCATCACTAAGACCCCACGAAAGAATTGTCTCTTTAAATTCTGGGAAGTTTTTTATAAATCTATGCCTGAGCTCTTGGTAGCCGTGGAGGTAGGCTCTATTGTTGATGAGGTAGAAGTCCTTGGATCCCTTAAATGACTCCACCGTGCTATCAATGGCCAACAAAAGGGTTGCGGCATGGTCTCCCTCCATTTTCTTAATTGCTGTGATATAGACTTTGGCATCATTCGCAGCCTTGGTCTCCAAATCCTCATACTTCTTTTGAAGAAGTCCAAGCTTGCTATTGGAAAATTCCACAGCTTGTGTAGATTCCGCAGTCTGAGATTGGGAGACCTTGAGGGATTCCGAAGGCTGCTTAAAATTTTCTATAGCTTCCTCCTTGACTTTGATGGAAGCTTCAAGGTCCATCTGAGTTGCCTGATGAGTCGCGACAGTAGACTTGTTGCTAGTTTCAAATGAAGAAGTCCTTGTACTCATGTACCCTCTTTGCAACCTCTTTTTCAGCTTGTACAATAACTCATACTTCCTCTTCTGAGAAATCATGACGTACGCGGCCTGCAAGAAGAGAAGTTAGGAGCAAGATATGGAATGTAAAAACAGAGTTGAGAAGGTACTTGCACTTACCCTCAAAACACTGTGGAGACCATAATCCTCCAAGTCGTCGTCGTCTTCATCCACGAGTTTATCAAGGTCTGCGGCATCTGGGACCTTCTTCATCCAGCACGCAGCCCTTGCAGTCGTGTCCAAAGGTAACTCAGGGTTGGGCTGCGTAAGTTATAGTCGCAGACGACCATCAAAACCAACATTGGCGCGACATTATGGAGGTGCCAGGTTGGCATTTATTACGACAATTGGTGGTGGTGGGGAAGAATTTGAATGGATAGGGGCATCAGATGCTGACATCAACCATGCCATAGCTAGATTTTCCCCAATGTCATCATCAAAAGTACCCTCAGGCCTTTCGTGAGGACCCTCCTCAACTTAGAGTTGGGGAGAAGGAGGGATCGTTTGTTCCGCAACCTGATTTTGGTCACTTAAAGGGACCGCGATAGGGACCTTGGTATTGGACTTCTTACTTTTCCTCTACCTAGCAGTGTTGTTGAGGATAGTTTTGTCCTCATCCATCTCTACCAGTTAGGCAGCCAAGAGCTCCCTACCAACATCCTCACGTGGAAGAAAAAATGCAATAGTAAAAATCTCGTTTAAAAATAATTTTTGCAGAACAAATTGTTGATAAAGTTACTACCTTCTACGACCATCTCTCTTGGAATAGATTTGTTGGGGAAATAAGTCGCTTTATATATAGAGGCATAATTTACAAGTATGCTGAACTTCTTCTCCTCGACATGAATTACCATGGCCTTGGAAACCCTTTTTTCTTGCCGCTTATCTATTCTACTCGAAGTACATAAACGATGAAGATTGTCCTATTATTGTGCATGCACCAAAGGTTATAACTACTCAAGTAGATGCATTAAAGGCTCCAAAAGATTTTCAGTCACCTCTTGATGACAACCCTAATTTAAGGGATCTTTTAGTTGATTTATAGGAAGATTTAATACCAAAATATTGTTTTATCCTTGTGAGAGGCACTGCCACCTCGCAAGGGACCAATGTAACTCGTTTGAAAAGACCGCACGATCACGGGACTCCCGATTTGAGAATAAGATGATTATTTTCATATATCAAGATTAAGGCTTCAAAACATGGCGTTAGAGGGTGAAAACTCGAAATAGCCCCCGAATGGCCTCATGAGAGGCACCAAAACCTCGCACGGGACCAATGTAACTCACAAGAAGTGACCGTGCGATCACGGTACTTCCAGTTTCAGAATACGGGGATAATTTGCATATGTCAAGATTTAGGCTAAAAAACATAGCGTTAGAGGGAGAAAACTCGAAGCAGCCCCCTACGGCCCCGTGAGAGGCACCAACACTTCGCACGTGACCAATGTACCTCTTAGGAACTGACCGTGCAATCACAGGACTACCGATTTGATAATACAAGGATACTTTTAAAATATCAGGACTTAGGCTTCAAAACATGGCGTTAGATGACGAAAACTCAAAATAGCCCCTGAACGGCCCCATGAGAGGCACCAACACCTCGTACGGGACCAATATAGCTGGTAGGAATTAAAAAATGATCAGTGGACTCCCGATTTGAGAATATGAGGATAATTTGAAAATATCATGACTTGGGCTTAAAAACATGGCGTTAGAGGGCGAAAACCCTAAATAGACCTTGAATGGCCCTGTGAGAGGCACCAACACCTCGTACGGGACCAATGTAACTCATAGTAATTGACTGCGATACCATGGTACTCCTGATTTGAAAATATGAGGATAATTTGAAAATATAAGGACTTAGGCATAAAAACATAGCGTTATAGGGGAAAAACTCGAAACAACCCCTGAACGGCCCCATGAGAGGCACCAAAACCTCGCACGGGAACAATGTAACTCGTAGGAACTGATCGCACGACCATGAGAGTCCCATTTTGATAATATGAGGATAATTCGCATATACTAGGACTTAGGCTTAATAACATGGCGTTAGAGGGGAAAACCTAAAATAGCCCCCGAATGGCCCCGTGAGAGGCACCGACACCTCGCACAGGACCAATGTAGCTCGTAGAAATTGACCAAATGATCACGGGACTCCCATTTTGATAATATGAGGATAATTTTAATATATTAGGACTTAGGTTTAAAAACATGATGTTAGAGGGAGAAAACCCAAAACAGCCTCGTGAGAGGAACCAACACCTCCAACAAGACAAATGTAACTCGTAGGAACTGACTGCGTGCGCATCGAACTCCCGATTTGAGAATACGAGTATAATCTAAAAACATGACTTTGGTTTAAAAACATGGTGTTATAGGGAAAAAAACCGAAACAGCCCCCGAACGGCCTCGTGAGAGGCACTAATACCTCGCACGGGGCTAATGTAACTGGTAGGAATTTCTGGGTGATCAAGGGACTCCCAGTTTAATAATTCGAGGATAATTTGCTTATATGAGTACTTAGGCTTACAAATATGGCACTAGAGCACAAAAACTCGAAATAGCCCTCGAACGGCCCCGTGAGAGGCACCGACACCTCACACGGGACCAATGTAACTTGTAGAAACTGACCATACCATCACGAGATTCCTGGTTTGAGAATACGAGGATAATTTGAAAATGTCAAGATTTAGGCTTGAAAATAAGGCGTTAGAGGGGGAAAATCCAAAACATCCCACGAACGACCCCGTGAGAGGCACCGACACCTCGCACGGGACCTATGATACTTGTAGGAATTGACCACACAATCACGGGACTCCTGATTTGAGAATACAAGGATAATTTGAAAATATCAGGATTTAGGCTAAAAATCATAGCGTTAGAGGGAGAAAACACGATGCAGGCCCCAAACGGCCCTATGAGCGGAACTGACACGTCGTACAGGACCAATGTAACTTGTAGGAACCAATCGTGTGACCATGGAACTCATGGTCTAAGAATATGAGCATAATTTGAAAATATATGAACTTAGCTTTAAAAACATGGCGTTAGAAGGAGAAAACTTAAAACAGCCCCTGAACGGCCCCATGAGAGGCACCGACACCTCGCACAGGACTAATGTAACTCGTATGAAAAGACTACGTGAGCACGAGACTCCCGATTAGGGAATATGAGGATAATTTGTATTTATCAAGATTTAGACTTTAAAACATGGCGTTAGAGGGCGAAAACTCGAAACAACCCCCAAACAACCCCGTGAAAGGCACCAACACCCCGTATGGGACCAATGTAACTCGTAGGAACTGACCACACGATCACCAGACTCCCAGTTTTAGAATATGAGGTTAATTTTCATATATCAAGATTTAGGCTTAAAAATACGACGTTAGAGGGAGAAAACCCGAAGCAGCCCTCGAACGGCCCCATGAGAGGCACCAACGCCTCGCACGGGACCAATGTAACTCGTAGAAACTGACCGTATGATCATGGGACTCCCAGTTTTAGAATAAGAGGATAATTTGAAAATATTAGGACTTATGCTTAAAAACGTGCCGTTAGAGGGAGAAAACTCGAAAAATCCCTCGAACAATCCCGTGAGAGGCACCAACACCTCGAACGGGACTAATGTAACTCGTATAAAGAGATAGAACACTCACGAGACTCTCGATTTGAGAATACGCGGATAATTTTCATATATCAAGATTTAGGCTTAAAACATGGCGTTAGAGGGAAAAAACTCGAAACAGCCCTAAACGGCCCCGTCAAAAGAACCAACACCTCGCAGAGGACCAATATAACTTGTAGGAACTAACCATGCGATCATGTAACTCCGAATTTGAGAATATGAGGATAATGTTAAAATATTAGGATATAGGCTGAAAAACATGGCGTTAAAGGGCGAAAACTCGAAGCAGCCCTTGAATGGCCCCATGAGAGGCACCGACACGTCGGACGGGACCAATGTAACTCATAGGAATTGGTAGTGCGACCATGGGACTCCCAATTTGATAATAGGAGGATAATTTGAAAATATCAGGACTTAGGCTTAAAAACATGGCGTTAGAGGGCGAAAACCCAAAACAGTCCCCGAACGGCCATATAAGATGCACTAACACCTCATACAAGACCAATGTAACTCATAGTAAATGATCATGCAATCATAGGACTCCCAGTTTGAGAATATAATAATAATTTGAAAATATCAAGATTTAGTCTTTAAAACATGGCATTAGAGGGCAAACACTAAAAATAACCCCCCGAACGGCCCCGTGAGAGGCTCCAACACCTCTCATGGGACCAATGTAACTCGTAGGAACTAACACCATGATTAAGGGACTCCTGATTTGATAATATGATGATAATTTACATATATCAAGATTTAGGCTTAAAAACATGGCGTTAGAGAGTGAAAACCTGAAATAGACCCCGAACGGCCCTGTGAGAGGAACCAACACCTCACACAGGACCAATTTAACTCATAGGAAGTTACTGCGTGACCACGGTACTCTCAATCTAATAATACGAGGATAATCTGCATATATCAAGATTTAGGCTTAAAAATGTGGTGTTAGAGGGAAAAAAACCGAAACAGCCCTCGAAAGGCCCTGTGAGAGGTACCAACACTTCGCACGGGACCAATACAACTCCTTGGAACTGACCGTGTGATAATGGGACTCTCAATTTGAGAATATGTGGATAATTTTAAAATATCAGGACTTAGGCTTAAAAACATGGTGTTAGAGGACAAAGACTCGAAAAAGCAATCGAACGGCCCCATGTATGATGTCAACACCTCGTATGAGACTAATGTAACCTGTAGGAACTGACATAATGATAACGGGACTCCCGGTTTGACAGAACAAGGATAATGTGAAAATATCAAGACTTATACTCATAGAAAAGGATTTAGAGGGTGAAAACCAAAAACAACCCTCGAATGGCCCTATGACAAGCACCAACTCCTCGCACGGGACTAATGTAACTCATAGGAACTGACCGCATGACCACAGGACTCAAGGTTTGAGAATATGAGGATAATTTGAAAATATCAGGACTTAGGCTTCAAAACATGGCGTTAGAGGACGAAAACCTGAAACAACCACCGAACGGCTACGTGAGAGGCACTAACACCTTGGACAGGACCAATGTAACTCATAGGAACTGACCGTGCAACCACGGGACTCCCAATTTGAGAATACGAGGAAAATTTTCATATATTATGACTTAGGATTAAAAACATAGTATCAGAGGGAGAAAACACAAAATAGCCCCCGAACCGCCCTGTGAGAGGCACTAACACGTCGTACGAGACCAATGTAACTCGTAGGAACCGACCGCACGACCATGGGACTCCCGATTTGAGAATATGAGGATAATTTCAAAATATCAGGACTTAGGCTTAAAAGGATGGTGTTAGAGGGAAAAAACCCAAAATAGCCCCCGAACGACCCCGTGAGAGGCACCAACAACTCGCACGGGACCAATGTAACTTGTAGGAATTGATCGCATGATCATGGGACTCCCAATTTGAAAATATGAGGATAATTTGCAAATATAAATTTTTAGTCTTAAAAACATGGCGTTAGAGGACGAAAATCCAAAATAGCCCCTGAACGGCCCTATGAGAGGAACCAACACCTCACATGGGACCAATGTAACTCGTAGGAATTGACCGCGTGATCACAGGACTCCCGATTTGAGAATAGAAGGATAATTTGAATATATGAAGATTTAGGCTTAAAAACATGGCATTAGGGGGCAAAAACCCGAAGCAACCCACGAACAACCCCGTGAGATGCACCAACACCTCGCACGGGTCCAATATAACTCGTAGGAACTCACCATGTGATCACGGGACTCCTGATTTTAGAATTTGATAATAATTTCAAAATATCGGTACTTAGGCTTAAAAATATGGAGTTAGATGACGAAAACCCGAAACAGCTCCTGAATGTCCCCATGAGAGGCACTAACACCTCATACGGGACCAATGTAACTCGTAGGAACTGATCGTGTGATAACAGGACTCCTACTTTGAATATACAAGGATAATTTGAAAATATGAAGACTTAGGCTTCAAAACATGGCGTTAGAGGAAAAAAACCAAAATAGCCCCCGAACGGTCCTGTAAGAAGCACTAACACCTGACATGGGATCAATGTAACTCGTAGTAGCTGACCGCGTGGTCACCGAACTCCCGATTTAAGAATACGATGATAATTTGAAAATGTGTAAACTTAGGCTTAAAACATGGCGCTAGAGGGGGGAACCCCGAAACAGCCCCGTGAGTGGCACTGATACCTCGCACAGGACAAAAGTAACTCGCATGAACTGATATGTTGATAATTATAACTCGTATATGCAAATTTTCTACTTCAATAAATTTTTTTAAACCTACTTGGTTCCTTAAATCATTTGGTTGTATCGTATTTTTTGCAGGATGACGTTGTATCATTGCTTTTTTGCATGCAAAAAACATGAAGAAGGCAATGGTTTTCAAGATGAAGATTGTTTATATAATGTTGTTGATATTCAGGATTATATTTTTTATTTGTTACGACCGTGTGGGATTATATAGTTTTATTGTTTAGTTTTATTTCCATGCGGGCTTTTATAATTTCTTTATTAAATTTTATGGCCTTGCAAACTTTATAATAAGCGGGTTTTATATTTACAGGTTTTGGAATTTCCAAAAAATAGGGGAAACACTGCCCAAATTTTTTTTGGTCTGTGAATTATTAAGACTTATAATATTTTTAATTTTTTATGTATATTAGTTTATTAACAACGTCCCCGATTAGCCATTTGTGATTTTTTTTTATTATTTTACCAATAACAAATATTTGTAACACCTCGTGCGCGTCCAAAGTTACGCGTAGCAACCGACCGTGCAGTCACGGGACCCCTAATTTTAGGATTGGACCTAAAAAAGTATAATTTTTTTTTATTATAGTTAAATATGGTCATGGACTTTGTCCATGAAAATTTTTATTTTTTTCGGTGCGCTTAAAAATGGTCGCGACTAAAGTCCATGACCATTAACCGTGACAAAAAGATCGCAGTATGGGTCACGAACTTTGGCCGTGACCTTTTTTTTCGTTGCCGTATGGGTCATGGCCTTTGGCCGTGAACATTTCTCATCAAGGTTGGGGGTCACGGGCTTGTAATACCCCGTGGTTTTGACGACTGAGAATTTAATTATTTTGGGAGAAATAAAATTTATGTGGATTGGAGAATTTTAAATTTGGCAATTGAAGTCAAAATGTGAGGAATGTTATAAAGTATTTTGGATGACGATTCAGAATGCACGGTTGATTCGGGATGGGTCGAGATAGTCATAATGACTATACTTGGGTTTTATTTGGGTTTCGAAATATTTTAAGTTAGTTTGACTCGAATTGAAGTAAACGAGTCATTTAAACTTAGATTTTGATTAAATCTTGCATTTGAGGTATGTGTATATGGATTTGAGGTTGTATATATAGTTGGGTTGATATATATAATGGTTTTGATGCTACAAACATGTTTAGGTTGAAGAATGATGGAGAGAAGATGATAAATTTGGGTTTTGGAAATTTGGGTTTTGGAGAAATTTAAGCATTACGTAGCTTACTGAACAGGCTGAATCGATTCGAAATGTTGCAGACTTACAGGTCTGTGTGGCCAAATCGATTTGGATCCAAAACCAAATCAATTTGTCCTAAGACATACTTACAGGTCCTTTGGACCGAATCGATTGGCATACTGGCGAATCGATTCGCTTTTGGGACCAAATCGATTCGGACCAGGTCGAATCGATTTGGAAATAGGGTTATTTTGCGAAGTTTTTCTATAGTAATTTTACTACATTAAAATTGGGTTTATCGATTTGGAACATTCTCATATAATGTGAGAAACACATTTTGGGAGGTTTATTGCGAATTTCATATATGATGTTGAAGAAACGCCTAGGGTGGCCCCTATGTGTGTTTCAAATCAAACCAATTTTTTACCAAAAAATATTCAACTTTTAATTTGCACCAAAGCAAGTTGTGAAAACCGAATTCTTACTTTAAACAATTTTTATCTTGATTAATCCTAAACATGCATCTAGTGATTAAAGTAAGTAAATAAAGTAAATAATACTCACAACGCCAGATGTACGAGAAAAAAATCCAAAACGGGAAAACAACCTCGAACGACCCGAGCCAGATAATCACTATGAACAAAGGTTTAACAAAGACAACTTAGCCTTACTCAATGACTCGATACCTACGGGTCTTGACGATCCTTCTGATCTTCTACCGTTCATCAATAGTGACCATGTAGAAATTTCTTCTTCCACGATACCTATCCACAACACACGCGTCCAGGTATGTCTCGGTGTCCACCGAATGGCTTTGATTCATCTACAATGTCGAAGAAGAAGTCCTTCTCTTTCTTCACCGCAAAACCCTGATGTTCAATGGTAGAAAAAACCTTCTTGGTGCAGCAAGATCACGTGAACATATAATAATGATAACTCGGATCTTTGCAAACTGTAAGGATGTGTTTAGGCTTTTTAAACCTTAGAAAACATGTGCAAACACGTACTGGAACGTAAACTACCTTTTTTCCAGAAAGCACACACCTTTGATTCTGACGCAAACACGCTTTAAATAAGAATTAAGCACCGCCTCGAAAAATGTGTCGTTCGAATGACAAAGCCACGTCGTTCGTGCGACATAGGAATCTCGTTCGAACGAGATCTTATGTCGTTTAAACCACGCTACGACGGTCTGACTTTTTGTTTAAAACGTCTCTTCCAAAAGAGATCCAAATAAGTCAAACTCCTTTTCGAGCTTATCTGAAAAAAATGTAGTGTACACCATTTAAAACACTTTAAAGACATTTTAAACATTTTTCTTTATAAAAAATACGTCCTTATCTTTTATAAAAACAATTCCGAGCACCATTAATTATAAGCATTAAAACATGTGTGATCTCGGAATCCAATAAACTTTGAAGACGAATAAACTTGCACCAATTAAATATCAGCATGATCAATTCTTTGAAGCTTTGTCGCACTGTCTTCAATTTCTTCAATATGTCATATACCAAGTGGGATCGTGACAAAAAAATCTACCTATGACATAATAAAAACACAGTTTTGTTCACGAAATTAAGTCAAAATAATACAGGGACTCAATTGGAAATTTATATTCTTACAAATGTGATATTTGGAACATATTGCGCTAATTTGGGAATATATATATATACTAGCGGAATGCCCGTGCCTGAAGGCCCGGCAAAATTTTTAAAAGCATGTAATTACAAAACGGCAAAAATTTCCAATGTTCATAAATTCAAAATGACAAAAATACCGTTCCCAAGAAAACAAAGTGCAATTTTAAAGCAATTGGCCATAATCTCCTTTTTTTTATAGAACTATTCACCCTGCTTAACAAATAACAAATAGTTCAACAACATTAAAATAGTCTAAATTCATCTAACAAATTCACATATAATATGAAATATACAATATTCATCAATAATTCACATCGTGTCTCAAAAAAACAGAGTGTCGACTTTTAAAAAAATTGGGCATAATCTCCTTTGTTTATTGGACTATCCACCCTACTTAAGGGATAACAATGAATCCAACAATATAAAAAAAATCTCAAATTCATCTAACAAAAGCTTAAATAAAACATATTTCTTAAATAAATAAATATATATCAATTGAGGTCGTCCCACATGTTCCACTGTAATAAATGTCCGTCCTTTTCAAAATGCGACCAGATACAAAACAGAAAATATAGTTAGTCAATTTAAATAGCTAGTCAAATATTAAATAAACAAAGATAATTAGGGGTCAGGATTAAACCAACAATGCAACAATCCAATGGTTGAAATTAAAATACCCAGCTTACCATTTTTAAATCAAAGTCTTTGCCCTTAAATGGCAAAAACTTCGTTTCCCAACAAAACAAAGTGTAATTTAAAAAAAAAATTCCATAATCTTCTTTTTTGTAGAACTATTCACTATACTTAACAAATAATAAATAGTTCAGCATCATTTAAATTGTCTAAATTCATCAAACAAATTCACATTTAACATGAAATATACAACCAGATTCACATTGTGCCTCAAATAAATAAAGAATCAATTTTTTTTTTAAAAATGGGCATAATTTCCTTTGTTTATTGGACTATCCACCCTGCTTAAGGGATAACAAACAATTCAATTATATTCAAAAATCCTAAATTCATCTAACAAATACTTCAATGAAACAAACTTATTAAAAAATCACATATATATCAATTGAGGTCATCCCACATGTTTCACTACAATGATTGTCCGTAGTTTTCAAAATGCGACCTGAAAGAAAACAAAATATATAATTAGTCAATTGAAATAGCTATTCAAATATTATATAAACCATGCTAATTATTACTTAAATAGAAAATACACCATGTTTCTAGCATGCAACTAAAAAGTTCCCATAAGGGCGACTTTGTAACAAAATTCATAGTTTATTGTCGTTCATTATGAAAAATGCATAGTTACCCGTGTCGATGCCATGCTCGTACTTTTATCCCACGTGTTATCATTCTTAAAACACATGTTACGGTCTTGCATTGTATTTCAAAACATTTACAGCACAAAATGCAGTTTCTCTAATATCTTATTAGGGGGTGAATTTAAATTCTAGACAAAAGTAGACAACATTAATACAAAATACTATATGAATCCAAGAATACAATGAAAGAACATGTCACATGAAGACATCTTTCAATAACTTTTACATCCGTAAAAGCATCATTCAAAATGGAGTATCTCCAAATCTACCTTCAAATCATAGCCCCCACATTGTATTCTTAATAGGGGCTGCTATAAAACAATATAGGGGCTGCTATAAAACTACCTTCAAATCAATTAGTTGAACTGAAAATAGGGGCTGCTATAAAACTACCTTCAAATAATATAGGGGTTGCTACAAAGCTACCTTCAAATCAATTAGCTACAAAACTTCAAAACAATATAGGGGTTGAACCAAAAAAACATTACTGATGCTTCACACAATAATTAGCTGAACTAAAAATACTAATGCTGAATTGAAAATACTAAATTTGCTGCAATGAAATACAAATCAAAATGTATTAGTCAAAAGAAAGTTCTACTTTTTGTCATGACTTCAAATAGGCAACCTTCATATAGTTCTTACACATTCAGTAATCAAGTACACCACCGTGAGAAACCTCTTTTAGGACAACTTGGAATAAATGAAAGTGACGAACAACTCAAATTTCAAAGAAAAATAACCAATACAATAGTCAAGATAACTCATCAAACAAATATACCTTACTTTGGACAAAGATAAAACAGAGGGAGTAGAATATATCTGACATTAAAAACTAAATAAACGCTAAATATAATCACCAAATTAGACCTTCCAAAACAATGTGGAGGTTCAATAACAATGGGGATCTGTTTGGTTCTTTCACAATCACCCTATATGCATACTTCAATATCCACTCTAGTATTGGAATCTCATGAGAATTATAATCATACTTTTAAGGTAAGTAGAAAGTATGATGCACAACTTTATGATGGAAACTTACTTACCTTATCGGTGGATGATCCATATCCCGAAATATCATAGCTGCAATATGGCACCAAACATCATGTAAATCAGTTTAAAAAAGGTGGTAATTTGTTTTCTATATTAAGAACCAAGGGTGTGCAGCTGAATTGCTTGTGTTTCATTAAAAGTTATATCACTACTAAGCATATTTCATATGGGGGTCGCCTTCCCCATTTCGATTCTAGCCCAATATCATCTCTGTGAAAAGTGAGCAAACCAAACTTATTCGTCAAATAACTATTACTATACATGTTCGATAGAAACAAATACATAAAATATAAACCATTATGGGAAAATAGAAAGGAGAAGTAGCAAGAAATAAAGAACGCCCCTATAGCAGCTGGTAATTGAATAGTTATGTGTGCGGGTGTGTATGTTGTTTCAATGTGACATGTTCTTGCATTATAATCTGTCAATACAATTTTAGTATTTCTCTCTGCTATTAATTTTTAGTATCTTTCTCTGCTACTAATTTGTTTACTACTTTTAGTATCTGTCAATACATTATAATCTGACATTTATAAATGTTTATAGAGTAATGGAGCGAGAGTCGAACACCCGATAGCATCATACTATAAGAAAAAGACATATTAAGAAACATTAAAACATAAGTCATGTAGTGAATATGGATTATCTATCGAAAACTGATTGAAAAGTCCATAAAGTGTGAACACATCTTTTCTTTTACCCGTGCCGATGGCACAATTACAATTTTGTTCCTCCTTTATTACCTATTATGACACACTGCATACCACATCTATTCATCAACTCTTGGACGCAACTTATCATCATAATGCCTTATATTTATGAACAACAAAACTCACAACTTCAAATAAATAGATAATGGAACGAAACTAATGTATATATACTAACCAATTATGGAACTAATAAACATATACATCAAATGTAACTTCATGGCAATATCGAATATTTGCTCCCAATTATACAACAATCAATCATCAAACGTAAATAAATCAATACCTTGATTGGAATTTAGAACACCAGCTTTGCATCCACTGTAAGATTCTCAATTGCTAAAAGCGGTGGACCTAAAAAAGTATATGAAAAATTAGTCTACAAAACAACAATGAATTAACTAATAAGTTTGCAATCAAAATTGTAAGGGCTTCTCTAAGAGAGGAAGATCTGGTTCTGAGGCCTATCACATAGGAGAAGTGGTTCCATATCTTCTTTGCTAGGTAATCTACAAATAGGTTATGAAAGGTTTCAATTTATGGGTATGAAAGGCAACAGTGACATTTTTAGGGGATGATGATTTTTAATTTAATCAAAGCTTCATCTAGTTTCACATAGAAATGGACACCTCCTTATGAATATTAGGATGACAATGTTTGGGAATATTAATGATATAGGCTTGTGAGGTATGATAAAATCCCAGTCAGATCTCCTAGGGAATGAACCATACGGTGTTAGTTTCCAAATAGGGGAACCACGAATAACGATTGAATAGTCCTCTACAATGTCTATTTGGAGGAACATGTCCTTCCATTCTTTGGAATCTGAAGTCTTTACTACCACCAGATTTGTAGAAACACTTTTATAGTATTTTTTTAGCATGAACTGAGACCATGAGGATGAACTGGATTTAATCTGCCACCATCTCTTCATAACCCCTACTTGTGCAATATCCATTATAGCTCTTACTACCACACCCTCTTTTTGTTTGGCAAACAACATTGGGACCAAGCAAGCCAATGGTGTGTTCTCACATCCTCCCTTTCATCGAGAAGAATTTTTCAAACATCCTTTGTACTTAGATAATGACAGATTTAGGGGTTTAAGGGCAGCTAAGATATGGGTAGGGATGAAGTAGATGACATATTTTCTTAAAATGAGTTAACCTTAGTTAAGAGAAATTTCATGCTCCAGCCCTGAATTCTATTTGTGATGTTTTCCAGAAAACCAAATTAATATGAGGATTTATTTCTATTGAGGAATATGGGATAACCTAAATAGGAAATAGGAAAATTCTTGGATGAAATATACCGGTTATGAGGATTTGTTTTTATGTTTCTAAAAACATAAAAAGTAGGGATGGTATTTTTATGTTGCTAAAAGCTTAGGAAAATTCTTGGATGAAATACCAAAGTAATATGAAGATTTATTTTTATGTTTCTGAAACCATAAAAAGCAAAAAAAAATAACAAACTTAAAAACCTCCAAATCCATAGCGTATAAACCTCTGAATGTCACAAACTTAAAAACCCCCCAAAGCCACCATGTGAGGGTTTGATGAATCCTAATAATACTGCTCTTCACCTCTTGAAGAGAGATGGTACCTGTACAAAAGCTGAAACTAAAAAATAAAATGCAAAACTCAAACTATTAGTAGTTACAAAAATGAACAAACTTTGATTACACCAACAGTAAAGCAGATCAAATTCGTATGTCATTAGATCGAAGATAAAAAAAATTAAAAAAGATCTGAGATAGAGAAAACAAAATCGAGCTCACGAACCCGAGTTCGAGTTAAACTTTGGTTGTAGAAGACATACAAGAAACAGGGGAACATTTAACTGATCAATCTTTCAGGATACGGGGTACTCGTTTTTAAATCAGATGCATCTCCATTGATGTTCTCCACAAAATACCCCTAATATTATTAGCATTAAACTCCTTGAAACTCTCAGCACAATCTCCCCCTTGCAAAAAAAAACATAGACTATGAATTTGATAGTTGCTACAACCATGACCAAAATTTTACGAGCACAGGTGGATATAAATACTCGAGAGACACCTGCAATATATATCTGCTGATCATTTATGCTCACGAAATGACCATGTGGTTCTCATCCAGTATGCTAATTCGGTCAGCATATTCATATCAAGAACAATTCATATATTCCAGTTAAAAAAACTCAAATTATAATTAAAGTTTCGAATAGGAACTGTGTAATAGACATCGAGAAATCTATGAACTCGAAAAAATTATATTTATCGTTGATATAAGCAAGGAGCTTAACTACCTTATCTAGTGTTTCCTTGATGGCTTCATCACTCGACATTTCATCTAGTCGCTTGGGCCCTTGTTTTTATGGATGTTATAGATGAACTGCTATCCATTTATGTATGTAATAGATGAATTGATAGCAATTGAACTGCTATCCCATTATGCACTAAGTCTCCTGCTATCTATTTATAATCAGACTAAATGTTATTGACAATAGGTAAATGCTATAAATAGTTGAACTGCTTATATGGATTGTAGTTATTTTACTAATTAAATAAAGCTTTAGGTCCTAAGCATTATGTATGGGATTAAGAGTGATCATTTTCATCAACAATCTGAATAACATGATCATTTTCATGTTCCTTTTCAACATCATATACTCATGGTAGCAATGCAAAAATCATTAATCAGGACATTTGAAACCCGTGTATATTCAAAGAAGTGAAGAACGAATTCTCATGGGCCTTTGTACACAATGTGGCCCTCTAAGATAAGAACAATATCATCAAAGAGATTGTATGTTTCGAGTGGCGACTGTAGAAGAGAGATTATATCAGTCTTATTGAAGATACCGACTGATTGCCTAATTGAGTTAATGATCCAAAAAGTTGTAATATTGTCAAGACCAGTTGATATGTTGTCCATGAAAACTTACTATTTTAGCAGGCTTGTTTATTTTACACGTGGGTAGTGAAACCGGAACCAAATCGTCCCCTTCGTTACTCATGTAGAAGTCAATCTAGTCCCTGCCACGTGAAAAGAAATTAAATTAATCCAGACTCCAGTCCGTGTGCCAAAGAAAATAGTATTGACTAAAAAGAAGATGAGCTATCAAAATAAAATAAGGAAAAGATCAAAGCCTATAGTAATACTTAATAGACACAAATTATGGCCGAATCAAAGCCTATAGGACATATATCACAGTCATGCATTGCAAAACATATATTTTTATAGCTTAACATGACCAGAGTTCAAAAATAAAAGAAACTTATACAAAAAATGGTTATATATCACAGTCTGGAGCAGTATGAGGAGTTGAATTCCGCACATAAGTTTTTCAAGAATCTTCGGAGACAACAACATAAGTTTGTCAGGTATTAATACAATAGATGGTTTTGCCTGATCATAGAGGAACTTTATTCCTTCATAATACTGCCTAAAAAGTAATGCAAGTCAGCCATTTTACGAAACTTATACAATGCATGCCATATTTACAATGCATTTAGAAAGAAAGAAAAAAAAATTAAGGATGAAAAAAAGCATCAAAACAACAACAAGATATCAAAGAAAAAACTTTAGCAATTACTCAATGTAATATTTTTACGATAAGTACAACAAATAATTATTATACTTGACATGGTTTTTTTCTATGTAATAAGATTAATAGCTTATGTTGCCGCAAATAACTAAACCAAGAAAAATGAATTCAGTTGCATTGAAGTTTCCAGAGATTTTTTTTTGTAAAACGTACCACTTTATAAACAGATTACTCACCTTTTGTTCAAGATCTGTCAGCTAAAAACCCAATACATAAAGAAACTAACACGCTCGCACACAAAGAAGATTGAGTCATTGCATATAATATGAAAACTGGTCAATTGAATAAAGCAAAAATTACATTAATTTAATAGAGATGCAACACTAAAAATAAATGGGCAAAATGGATAGAGACTCCACATGAGACCTTGAAAACAAAAGACACTGATAGATTTTGAAACAAAGTAGAATAGAACGATAATTTTCATGGATTTAACCATGGTATTAGATATTGAATAAACGGTGAAAAACACATAAATAAAGGTAAAATGGTGAGAAAAGTAACAATTTGTAAGAAATAAGTATAATTTTCATTTAGTATGTCCCTCAAACACACCAATGTGAGGTGCTTATAACATGTCATAGGCATCTCGTCAACAAAGCACGTGGTTCAAATGAAAAGAAAACTCGTTCATCACACCTATCATGGGATAGCTTGTCGTATCTATAGCACTCCACTTACATTACACATATACTAATTCTCCCATGACACTATCTAAAATCACGCCTTCAATTCATGTGAAAGTAAATACGACATTAATAGTGCATACCAATAGAATATTACCCATGTCACAGTAATTTTGTTGAAGCAAAATTACATCGTATGGTTGAAGCTCCATAACTCTATTTGGTTTACTTTCAAGTACCAGCGATCTGCATAATGGTTTTGCAACGGCTAATAATTACAATAGTTTGGATTGTGGATAAAATGAAAAACATAAACATGCAGATTATGCGTAAATATGGTGATAGTGAATGTACATGTATATCTATGAAATAAAAAAAATAAGATTTTACATGGTATAAGAGTGATTGTACATGTCAATATAATTATGCCAATTATGAACAAATATAGTGTTGTAAAGTCTCTTACATTTGATACGCTTTCAGTTCCGTGGAAGAAAATATTATGCTACAACTAACAAATCTGAGAAAAATAATATATGAGACAAAAATTTAAAAAAAAAAAGCTGGGTGACTCAAATACCTATGAAGCTACTATGTAAAAACAAAAATTCAAAAACCATTTAACTACTTGCTATTGACCTAAGGTACATGTAAATCTAACTCAGGTTCACCAGGGAATCATGGTCGACATCATCGGGTGCCAGAGACATCACAGGTACTTAGAGGTCCACCTAGAGGAATGTACCAAGGAATGCCTTCTTACTACCGAACTGAGGTAGGTTCTATACTTCGATTGGCCTAATACGGACCAATTTTTTCGGCTAGTGAAAGGCAACTGTTCAGATTTTCTTTGTTTTCCTTTTAACGTAGTTGAATCCAATTTAATAGCATTAGAAGCCTTCAATGCCTGACCCTTGGGATCAGTCTTTTTTGAAATGTCAACTTTGAATGAGGCCCTTTGAGTACCACATTGTTGTCATTAAAACTTAGTACATGAGTAGAAATAAAACAATGTTAATTGAGATAATTGAGCTTTGTTATATTTGAAACATAAGTCAATACCAAACAAATTGAAAGTTGTTTCATGATGATAAAAATAGAAAATTGTCGTGTGGAATATAGATTTCCAAGCTAACATGTGGAGAGATGTCTTACCGACTGAGAAAATAATAGGGGGATTAAGTATCCATCAACTCAGCTCTTATTAACACCAGAAGGGTTCTTGATAAAATTACAATGAAATCAAATGGATTTGAGATTTGTGAATGTAAACTAACCACATAAACCACTCAATCCCAAGGGCTGCTAGTATATAAATCTGCATATAGGTCAGAGTCGATAAATTAGCACTCAAGATTTACCATAGTAGTATACCCACATACATATTTACCTTGCAATGAATATCACTTTTATTAATCTATTTTCTAACCTTATTAAACAATTTATGCTTAAAATTTCAAAAACAACAACAACCAAGGTTGGTGTTGTGGGTATACTACTATGTATAACAAAAATATATATGACAAAAAAAAATTAAATGAGAGTCGATGAAATGCCAAAATGTAGATTTCAAAGATAGTCTATGAATGAAGACATACTAATGACATTACCTTTAGCAGACCACTGGTCAATCATTTATTAGTCCAGAATCATCAATGAGTCAATAAAATGGCGCAAGATAGTACTGCAAATATCAAAATTGTTCAATTAAAATGTTTCGATTCACTCCTCAATAACATACCAATCGAAATGAACGAAAGCAAAGCCTCGAATTTCAAATTCCCTATCTCTAGCTATGCACTTAAAAGGTATTTAGGTGAACAATTAGAAGTTTGACAAAAAAGATAAATCTTATGAAATATAAAGATCCATATTTAATACCTAATGTTTCATAAATCTACTCAACTTAAGTAGTGAAAGAGAATCAATGGTAAATCACTTAAACTTAGCACTAACAAAGAACTATAATTTCATGTATAAATAAATCTTTTAAAAAACATGAAATGCTTTACATAGAAATATCTAACATAGTTGTATACACCCAAAAATTAGCCAAACATCACCCATATTAACAACATGCACATTTATTCATATGAGTTTATAATATATATATATATATATATTTATATATTAGAACTCAAAAAAAGTCATCTTCATAATTTCAACACAATCACTACAAACTTTAATCTTAAAAAAGTAGTGAAATTAGAGTACTCACTTGCACATTTTGTCAAACATCTGGGTTTCAACTTGTCTGAAATAAAGTAATTGTAATAAAGTCAAAATCAAGACTAAATAAATTAAATTGGGGTTTGAGGGGGTTGTTGTCAATGATGAAACAAAATGATACTTCCATTGGTTTATTTTGAGAAAACATATGCACAAAATGATAATCATTTTGAGAAAAATCCATTAAAAGGTAACTATACAATAGAAAAGTACCTTAAAATGATATGAGTAAACAATGAAAAATGATTAAACAAAAATACAAAAATGGATGCTATGATATTTCATCAAACACATTTATAAAAATAGAATTTGACACATTTATAAAAATAGAATGTGAAAACATTTAAAATAGATACGTACTAACAATCTAGAATTTGACACTACAGTTAACTTGATTTAAATATATGAATTTTAAAACACATCCAGGTATATCTGTTTAAAACCCAAAAGAAATTTTTATGAGTTCAATACTATGAAATGCATGAGCGATATATAAATCCAACCAAAAATGACCTAATATAGAGCAAAAATTACAAACCCTAAGAGATAGTAATAAAAATTAACACAAAAAACAATTATTTTGAAGAAAAAAATTAAAATACGCTACCTTAGGGTTATGTATGAAATACACGTAAGACCATCATCCAAAACCATTGAATCGACCATGAAACAAAATAAATACACAGATATTGGCATGAGAGAGAACCAAATTCCCTAAAAGAGAAAATCTACAACATAAATAAATTGAAACCACCATCGATGTGTTATCTTTGAAACCCTAGTAACGCCCTCAAGCTACTCCTCATCTTACTCTTCGATCATCGATGTGTGAGCTTTGGAACCCTAGCATTCTCTTGGAGAGAGGGGATAGTGAGCATAACGAGAAGAGGTGTGGGTCAAAAGATGAGAGAGAGTTGAGAGGGAGTGAAATGAGAAGAAAAATCGGGTTTAGAGAAATGATTGAAAGGGATAGAATTGTGGGAAGACTATTCTACCCTTGTTTTGAATTTTGAAGAGAGGGAGAAATAAAGTGGAGTGTTTTAAAAGAGGGGGAAATCAAATGTTTAAGGGAAAAAATGGTAAAAGGGGCATTTTAATTTCAACCATCGGATCGTTGCATTGTTGGCACAATCCTCACCTCTAATGAAGTTATCATCTTATTAAATAGTAAAAACATTCTACTCCTTATATATATATATATATATATATATATATATATATATATATATATATATATATATATATATATATATATATATATATATATATTAGAGTTGTCGCATCGACTTAATGAGGAATCACCCTAGTGATGGGAAAACTATTTGGATATTGGACATAAGTTGTTATATGAGGTGACATTAGGGGCTTATCAAGGTGTTTGTGATGGTATGACTTGGAATTGTTATGCCGAGTTTTGTGTTGACCCCTCCTAGCGACGGGATTTTTTTATTTAACTATGATTGGGGATGAAAGAGAGAGAGGTTGTGTATCCTTAGTGAAGATAAACTTAAGGATTTAATCTTAAATACGATAATGTTAAGTGTTCACATGATCAACTGAACCATAATCTAAATCGAGAAAGACTGGATGTACTATCGACTAGAATTGTTTTGGTTTGTACTTAGAGTCGGGATAGTTATTATATATCTATGTGCGATTAATTATAGGTATTCCAATGTATGATGGGATCATAAAATGAATTTGGCATTGAGTGTGTGGTTTACCGACTAATAATTATGTGTGTACTTATAGCCGAGATAATTATTGTATATCGGTGTGCATCCGGATATAGAAGGTGCGTGTATGATGATTGTTATACATGTTCAGTTTTGAGATAGTATCCTTAGGTTGATTAAATTGGGAGACTATTCTCATCTTAGGTGTAATGAATGAGTAAGTTTCAAGTGAGGAATCGTGTAATTAAATGAATTGGGAAAGTATGCGTTATAGCGTCAGTTAGTATAATGAGAGTTATATGCCTATAGACGAATTCATTACTGTTGTACATACGGACGGGAGATAGTATGCATATATATGTGTGTGTGTCTATATATATATATATATATATATAGTATGAATTTATATATCTAGTGTGAATGATATATATACTTATTATATGAGCATACTCCTCCAGTGCTATCATGGGAAGTTGCGCAATGTGGGTGAGGCCCCTGGCTTGAGGAGTAGGGAGCGTGTAGTCCCCAGGTCATAGTCGTCCATTATTTATTGGGTGGTTTTTATTATGGGTGCGAAGTCTTGGGTATGAATCGTTCTCACTTTCAGGTTTGGAACTATGATCTCTTCCCATACGTTATGTTTGGTTTGATTACCAGGGCGATGTGATAATAGCCCCTTGGCTGGTAACCCAGGATAAACTGAGTAATTCCTGGAAGATGATAGCATTGTGAAGTATTTTATATCCTATAAGTGATTGCGCTCTTGATGTTTAAATGTACGCTAAGTGTGTTATGTGTACGCGCTTGTTAGGGTAGAATGATCGTGTCTTATAAATAGAAAAAAAAGTTATATAGACCCTAAAGGGTTTTGTGCGATGTCTTGTTTATGTACTTAGAGAGATAGTGGTATATGATAAGTAGTTGAGATCATATATGTTATGTACCATGGGCATAATGGATCATGATGATCAACGTTGTCAAGGAGTAGTGTATCGGGGGGTTCCTTGTCTAGATTTAGTTTTGCATAACGCCCCACGCATAAAATATAGCGCAATGTTTGGAGTGGGAAGAAGTTTAGTTCTTGGTATTAGGGTTATACGTTAGGGTGAAACATTAACTTACAAGTATATAAAGATGATGTGTGACTATTCTAATGCTAATAACTTATTTAAGTTAAGAAGTAGAAATCGATGAATTCTAGTATGGTATATGTATGTATATATACACGTTAACATATAAGTTCGGGAGTAAACTTAGGATATGAGGTGATGAAATGATTTTGGGTTATACTTGAGATAGGAGGTTACGCGGGTGTAGACTATGAGAAGATTGAGATTGAATTGTCCCTAGAATGTGTCGGGTAGCTTATTAAGGCTCATGTGTATAGGTTTACGTGCGCTCTTTAGCCGAGGTATGAGTTTGAGTTCCACGAGAGTATGACTCCACTTTAATCATCAAATTGTGCATTTATAATTATTATGCATTTTAATGCACTCGCTAAAATATTTTCACACCTCGGACTCTGACCCATTTATATTTCTCTCTTGTTATACGTATATTGTAATATATTATAGGTCTACCACCGCAAGGACACTAATAACACTAAGGGTTTTATATGTAATACTTTTATGTTTCTCTCCTCAGGATGTTGTATTGTTCGTGACCCGATAGCATATTCGGGTATTTCCTTTTGTTGTACTTATGATGTTTTATAGGAGTGCATCCTTTTATCGTAGTACATATGTATATGTTATCATGTTCAGTAGTTATTATTATTGTTGGTATGATGTTCATTGTATGTTTTTAAAAATTTTGGCAACCGCTCATTATAGTATTGGGTAGTTAGCTATGTTTATTTATTATCGATAGTAGATGCTGAGAATGATCCAGTTGATATTCTTGATTTATTTTAGTAGAGGGATGGCCACCCATTATTATTTTAAGCGGGGTGTCACATGTGGTATTAGAGCATTAGGTTCTAGTACCTTAGGATATGTGCGGGTTTCCTGCGTTCTTCCATAAGCGTTCTTGATGTAGAGCCCTTTTATTAGGACTATTGTGTTCACTATTCCTATATTCCCTTCTATGATGCATAATTGCTTGAACAATGTTCTGATACAATTGCTCTTATTTCAGATGCCGTCGAGAAGTAGTCGTCCAAGTACAGCAATTAGAGGGGTTGAGAATATGGAACCCCAAATGCTTTAAGGGAATGTGGTTGCAGCCAAAGTTACCAATATGGTGGCATAAGAAGTAGATGCTCCCATTATTGTGATGGCACATCAACCTGCAACTCTGATAACTGAAGACCTCCCAGGGCCATCTGCATGGGAAAGAGTACGAGAAGCCTTTAGGAAAGGACATCCTCCATAATTTTTTGGGGGAGCTGATGCAATAGTTACAAGTCAGTGGAAGGAGGATATAAAAAGACACCTTCGATTGGTTGAATGCAGTGAGGTGCATAAACAAAAACTCTCCACCTTTAAACTAACGGGTGCAACTCTACAATGGTGGGAATCCGTCACCACATCGGAGCAGAGAGATGCAATGCCCATAGAAGATTTTTGGGTACATTTTGATCGAAAGAATTTTCCTTTCGCGATTCAGACAAAAATGAGGAGGAGATTATTGGATGTGACTCGAGGTGATCGAATGGTGGCTGAGTACGAAGAAGAATTGACTCGATTGGTGAATTTCGTGTCCGGCGAGGTAAATATGGAGGAGAAGTGATAAGTGAAGTTTTTGGGAGGTTTAGACTGGCGAATTCGTCAGCATTTGTTAGGGAACCCGACATTATGGACTTTTACTGAAGTGATGAGTGAGGCAGTATTACATTATCAGGAGTCGTCTTCATTTAAAAAGGGAGTAAGGAATTTGTAGACTCGGTTTCATCAAGTAGGTCTCGAGGAGATGATTCTAGTGGGGTAAGATCATCACCACAATAAGGTTATAGGCAGGATTATCGAGGGACCCAACCGGGTTTTTGAAGCACCTTATACCTTTGACTTGCTTAAGTCTATATTGTATAAGTGCTCAACTAATTTGGAAATAATGACAAAATTGGTTGTCAAACCTAGAATCCAAAGAGCCTCAGAATTTATCTCTCTAATCATCTTCAATAATCCAAGAAGGTATAAATTGAATCACACTACACACAATTAGAAGTGCATACATGTATATATATTGCTTAAAATTAATTGTGTGTTAAATTCCCCTTAATATGTTGTTTTAATATTTTTTGGGAATTTTTAAAAAAATTTTAAACATTTTTAAAATAATGTTTTCATTAATATAAGTGTGATTTTAAAATTTGTGGGGTTAATTTGCTGTTTTGAAAAATTTATTTTTCATTAGAATGTTTGATTGGGTAGAATGTAAATGCGCTAGAGACTTCAGGGTGCTGCCTGTAATTTTGTTTGACGCGCGTTTGTAAGCCAATCACATACCAACACTTATCACCCTCCTGATGTATCTATTTGTGTTTGTTATGTGACAGGGTTGCCTGGTGGATTGATGATCGTTGGATCAATCCTTATCGATGGCCTGCATGTGTTTTAAACCTATCCTTGTGCTATCCTGTGAACCAATCACATTCGACTTAACCACCGCCTTCTTATAACCCTTGGATCAAGTCAATATTAGGAAGACTTGATCTCAACCCTTGATTGCCTTCGTCTTTCCAGAATCTTCCTCCACTCCTATAAAAACCCTCTATTTCTTAACATTTCAAGACTTTTGGCAGTCGTCATTTCTGAGAGAAAAAATAGAGAGAAGAAAGAAGTGAGAGAGAAGAGAGAAAAGAAAAGAGAGATGAGAGAGAAAGGGAAAACTGTTAGCCAGACCCTAACCCTACCCCTAAACACTTCATTTCTGATTCAAACCTTTGTATACTCATAACCTCAAACACAAACTTGAGTGTTTGAGAGAGAGTGGTGTTACTTGGTTGTTCATATTGAAGCTGTAACCTCTTAGTCTAAGATCTTATTACAAACATAAACATTCGTGTGAAGATCTGTATTTCTTCTTCATAGAAATTGTAGATCTACACTCTGCATGTTATATTTCACTAGATCTACATGTTTCTTTCTCGATTTAAGAAAATCCTTACTGATTTAGTTTTGAAAATGTTTTATGGTTTCTATTCTTACGAAACTTAACCTTGACCTAGTTGGATTCACACTTGGAGATTTTTAATCTCAAAAATATTTTTAAAACAGAGATTGATTAAGATCTTGACTGATTTTGAAGCAAGATATCCGTTGAATCTGGGATACATTTAAAGGTCAAAAAGGTTTCAAGTTCTGTAAGAAAGAAAGAAAAGAAAATCACAGCATATAGTCTTTATATCTAATTTTCTAGGGCTGTCTGTAAAACTAAGTGTGTGTGAGTTCATGCATGTTGATAGGAATCACATCACAAACACTTAACACACTACTACACTGGAAGTGTTGTGAATAAGATCAAAGATTATTGAGTCGACGTAAGGAAGCTAAAGCAAAGGAAGTTATCAAACTGGAAGAACATCATCAACAATCAGATCTATAAGAAGTTAGAAGTACACCAAGTGGGGTATATTCCTAAACTTAGAATAGGTTGATTTGTGTGCATGTATGTTGTATTGTTTGTAACTATTATTTATTGTTAGTGGATTTTTACTTTCGTGACTTAGAAGTCACTGTGGATGTTTCCTCTATTGGGAGAGGTTTTACCACGTTAAAAACTGTGTGTTCAGATTATCTTCATCTCCTCATCTCATTCTAAAGAGTGCTGATTTTTTTTTCAAACTATCTTAGTTTTAAAACTGATTACAAAGTCTTGATTACTCTCGTACATAAGTTTTTTTGTAAACACATCTTGTTGTTTATCATTTTTATTTTCAAAAGAAAAGGGTTTCTTCAACAAACATATCGGAGTTTCTTATACAATTTAATCTTGTATTAAACGGCATTAGCAACGTTTTTCAATTGGTATCAGAGCCCTATAAACTTTTATTTCAAAAAGATCTTGTGTTTCTGAAAAACCTAACTATGGACGAGAAGAATGAAAGGTTTGGTAATTTTTTCAGACCTCCACTCTTTGATGGAAACAACTTTGCTTACTGGAAAGTAAGAATGGTTGCCTTCATCTAAGGGACTCTAGGAGATGATGTCTGGGACATTATTGAAAATGGATACACTTATCCTACTAAACCAGCCACTGAAGGAAGTGATGAGAGGGTAAAGAAAATCTTAAGTGAGTTTACCCAAGAAGAGAAAACTATTTCTCGAAATAACAATAAAGGCAATAATGCCATTTTTATGTCTATTAATGAGTATGAGTTCAAGAGAATCTCATCTTGTGCCACTTCTAAGGAAGCTTGGGACACATTAATCACTGCCCATGAAGGAGACTCAAGAGTTAAAGCTGCTAAAACTCAAATGCTTACCCAGCAGTACAACTCTTTGATTATGTCTGACTCTGAGTCTTTTGATGACTTTTACATGAACTTAACTGATATAGTTACTAAGTTGCATGCTAATGGTATAACTTATGATAGGAATGAAATTGTCTCTAAAATTCTAAGATCATTACCACAAAATTTTGACAGCAAGAGGTATGCTATTGAGGAAATGAGTGATCAAAACCTTACCCCTGAGTTACTCAGTAGCAAACTTAGTACTGTGGAAATGGAATTAGACTTTAAGAAATAATTAAATCATTCACAAAGAAAACAGCCCAACTTTAACTTGAGTTTTGCCTCTAAGATATCTAAACTTGAGACTAATTTGATCAACTCTGACTCTGATGAGGAGTGTGATATCGACAAACTAGATAATCAGATTGCCTTAATGTCTAAACAATTTAAGAAAATTTTTAAATTTAGAAACAAACAGGCAACAAAACAAGGCAAGCCTAATTATCCTACTCTGTCTAATCCCAAACCTCATGAGAGAGGTCTTGACAAACATCCTAAGGACAACAACTCCAGATCCAGCAGAGACCTTAAAAAGATTGAATGTTTTAGATGTGGGAAACTAGGTCACATTGCTCACGATTGCAGAGTTAATCTGAATAAAGCCAGCACACACAATAGAGCCAATGTCTGTAAAACTTGGAATGATTCAAGTGACTCTGATGAAGAGGAACTTGAGTCATCAAATGTACTTGACCCTTGCATGTCCTTTTATGCTAAGATCATTTATAATGATGATATGCCTGTGTGTGATAATGATGCTCCTACTCCTGCTTGTGTGAATACTGCTTTGACTGGCCTAGATGCTTCATTATCTGAAAATGTTGCTAGTTCTAGTTCCATGTATGTGAGTCAAAGTGATCTCGATAACGACGATGTAAATGGGTGCGTGAGTACTAAAACTGAATCGTTAGGGGTCACTACACACACTTCACTTAGCGACTCAGACACAGATGACCTCCCACATATTCATACTTTGTATGCTAAAACCCTCAAAAAAGGCACTAGACTGGAGAAGACTATTAGAGACCTGACTAAGAAATTAGATGATCTAAGTCTTATTGTGAAGCTGAATGCCGAAGAGTACACTAACCAGTGTCTGTCTCATCAATCCGAAATTGAAACTTTTGATCAAAAATTAAAAGAGTTGACTAAAACTAATGAAACCCTGGAAATGAAATATAAGGGAACATTATTAGAACTGGAGGAAGCAAAAACAAAGACAGCTACTGTTTTCAAAAAAAATTCTAAGTTTGAAAACAATTCATATTGTTTTACTGACTTTGTTGTTGACTCCAAGACCAATTCTGATGATAGAACCGGTATTGGATTTTGCCCTAAGAACAAACCACAAACTACAAATCTTGAACCTATTAAGTTTGTGTCTGGGGGCAAAAGGCGAATTGATACATGTCCAGATTTTCATTTTATTAAAAAGGAATTTGATCAAAAGCAACAACAGAAAGACATTGGAGAGTCTAGTAATTCTAAGGCTGACACTACACTTAAGACTAAATACGTTTGTCCTTTGATCAGAAAGGCTGAATCTACCTTTAAAACCATCCCTCCTAGGAATAGGACTTCTGAACAGAATGCTGTTAAACCCATCTTTAGAAGTTTTCCTAAGGAAATTCATCCCTCAAGCAATCAATATTGCTCGTACTGTGACATTTATGGTCATTCCTTTGAAGGTTGTTATGCTAGGCGTCTAAACACTCCTGTGTACAACACTTCTGTCTACAAGAACTTTAACTATTCTAGGCAAAATCGTAATCATTATGTCCTTCCAAGACAACCTGACAAGAACTCTAACTACAGGAATAGAAAGACCAAAACTAAGAGTTTATTTAAGAGAAAGGCTCCCAGAAACTTTCCTAAACCAAAAGCTCAAATTTTCCACAATAATCAGTTTGTTGCTCCAAATGTCTTTCGACAAAAAGCTTCTCGAAAATTTTATCAAATGAGGGCAAACTTGCGCAAAATTAAAACTAGAGCTATTTGGGTTAGAAAAGATGATCTTTTACCTCAAATGAAGTGTAACATTGTTATCACTGCTTTAAAAGATGAACACACTTCATCTGGTTGGTACTTAGATTCAGGATGCTCCAAACATATGACAGGAGCTGAAACCAAACTCTTAAACAAAACCAGATTTGCTGGAGGCAAAGTTGTCTTTGGTGACGGAGTTTCATCCCAGATCATAGGTAAAGGAACCTTAAAAGAAGAGGGAATGCCTACTCTCGAAAATGTACTTTTAGTTAAAGGCCTTAAAGCCAACCTCCTAAGTATATCACAATTTTGTGACTCTGACCATATAGTTACCTTTTCAAAGAACAATTGTAAAATTCTAAATGATAAAGGTAAATGCATTATTACCGGATTTAGAACACCTGACAATTGTTATAATGTCAAGACTGGTTCTGAAACCTCTAACATTGTCAGAATGGATGACAATGAAATCTGGCATAATCGTATGGGTCACCTAAGTTATGATATCCTTGGTAGATTGTCTAGTCAAGAGATTGTTAGAGGAATTCCTAAAATTAAACCTATTTCCAGTGTTGTTTGTGGTCATTGCCAGGAAGGAAAAATAGTTAAGACTTCGCATCAAAAAGTTAAAGACATTCTCACCTCTAGACCTCTAGATCTCATCCATATGGACCTTATTGGTCCCTCAAGAACTGTTAGTCTTTGTGGAAACAGTTATATCCTTGTCATGGCTGATGATTTCACACGATTCACTTAGGTTGCCTTCTTGAAACAAAAATCTGACACGTTTCAAAATTTTTTGAAAATTTTACTAAGAATTGAAAATGAGAAGGACACACAAGTTGATCGCATTCGTAGTGATAGGTAGGAGAGTTCATAGACACGGGAATAGTTGAATATTGTGACTACAACGGTTACAAACATGAATTCAGTGCCCCTACGACTCCTTAGCAGAATGGTATTGCTGAAAGGAAAAACCGAACTCTTCAAGAGATGGCACGTGTCATGTTGCATGCCAAATCTCTACCTAAATACTTCTGGGTAGAATCTATTAGGACTGCATGTCATATCATTAATAGGGTTTACCGTAGGAAAAACTCTAAACAAACCCCTTATGAGTTGTGGTACGGTAAGAAGCCTAATCTGAAATATCTAAGAACTTTCGGAAGTCAGTGTTATGTCTGTAAAGACAGAGAACATCTGTCTAAACTCGAGACTCGTGGTGATAAAGCCATCTTCTTAGGATACTCCCCAAACAGTCGTGCTTATCGTATATACAATCTGCATACTAAGGCCCTTATGGAATCGATAAATGTAATTGTAAGCGACACTATTATCGAAAATAAAATATCTGAATCACCTATTGCGGTTGAATCTGAAAATGATTTCAAAACTGATTCAACAGAAATAGATGACTCATTACCTATTGAGAGTCTAGAAGTACCTGGCTGGGTCTCTAAAGATCATCCCATTAACAACGTGGTCGGTAATCCTAATGAGCCAGTTCGTACTAGATCCCAGTTAAGAAATTATGCTAATTATGCATGTTTCGTCTCCCTTGTGGAATCGAAAAATGTTAATGAAGCATTGAATGACACACACTCGATTTCTGCTATACAGGAAGAACTTTTACAATTTGTCATTCACGATGTCTGGTATCTTGTATCGCGGCCTCAAAACAAAAATGTTATTGGCACACGTTAGATCTTTAAGAACAAATCTGATGAAAATGGGGTAATCCTTAGAAACAAAGCTTGACTAGTTGCTCAAGGTTACTCACAAATAGAAGGGATAGATTTTAGCGAGACATTTGCCCCTGTCACTCGTCTTGAATCTGTTCGACTTCTTTTCCCCATAGCGTGTCACTTAAAATTTACACTTTATCAAATGGATGTCAAGTCTGCCTTCCTGAATGGAATTCTGTCCGAAGAAACGTATGTAGAACAACCCAAAGGGTTCATTGACCCTAAATATCCTGACCATGTCTTTCGTCTAAAAAAGGCTTTGTATGGCTTAAAATAAGCTCCTCGAGCTTGGTATGAACGCCTTTCCAACTTTTTGTTGGATAAGGGTTTTAAGAGAGGAGGAAATGACCAGACCCTCCTTGTCAAACATTTTGACAAAAACATTATTATAGCCCAAGTCTATGTAGACGACATCATCTTTGGGTCTACTTCAACATATGAAGTTAAATCTTTTTCTGCTATTATGCATAAGGAGTTTCACATGTCCCTTATGGGGGAGCTACAGCTTTTCTTAGGATTTCAAGTGAAACAGAATTCTGATGGACTATTTGTCTCTCAAACTAAGTATGCCTTAGATCTTGTTAAGAAATTTGGTTTAGATAATGCTAAAGTTGCCAAAACTCCTATGAGTACTACTGTTAAATTATGTAAAGATGAAACTGGAAAGTCAGTAGATTCCACACTTTATCGAAGTATGATTGGTAGCCTACTCTATCTAACTGCCTCACGACCAGACATAATGTATGATGTATGTATGTGTGCTCGTTACCAGAATAACCCTAAAGAGAGCCATTTATCGGGTGTAAAACGTATAATAAAGTACATAAAGGGCACTCTTAATCTTGGACTTAGGTACACTAATGATACCTGCAGCACCATCATAGGGTATACTGATGCTGATTGGGTCGGATGTACTGATGACAGTAAAAGTACATCAGGTGCCTGTTATTATGTCGGCAATAATTTAGTAGGTTGGAGTAGCAAAAAACATAATTGCACATCTTTATCTACGGCTGAGTCCGAATATATAGCAGCTGGAAGTTGTTGTGCTCAATTATTATGGATCAAACAGATGTTAAGCGACTATGGGATTAAAGAAGATCAGTTACAATTGTATTGTGACAATCAAAGCGCTATTAACATATCTAAAAACCCGGTTCAACACTCGCGAACTAAGCATATTAAAATAAGACATCATTTTATACGCGAACTTGTTGAAACTAAGGAGTTAGAAATTCATTACCTGCCTACTGATCTGCAACTTGCAGACATGTTCACTAAACCTTTAGACTATAACAGATTTTTGTATTTGCGTAATTCTATAGGTATGGTATATGCTGATTAAACTCTGAAGACCTTAATTTTTACCCTTTGTCCATTTGAGACAAAATGGGGGATAAATTTGAGTCTTACGGGTTCTATGTTTTGTTCACATTTCATCTAAACTGCTTGATCTTAGTGTGCATATTTGCAGGACTTGATTGTCTACCATTTCTAGTGTACAAATTTTGTAAATAGTTGAGTTATGTAATTTTTGACTTTCTAGGAAATGGGTATATAGCATCTTTGTATAGGACTAGGTTTTATTTTTTTTGTTCCCTAAGAGTTTAAGCTAACTCAAAGGAGATTTTGTCTCATATTTCCAAAGGGGGAGATTGAAGCACCTTATACCTTTGACTTGCTTAAGTCTATATTGTATAAGTGCTCAACTAATTTGGAAATAGTGACAAAATTGGTTGTCAAACCTAGAATCCAAAGAGCCTCAGAATTTATCTCTCTAATCATCTTCAATAATCCAAGAAGGTACAAGAAGGTATAAATTGAATCACACTACACACAATTAGAAGTGCATACATGTGTATATATTGCTTAAAATTAATTGTGTGTTAAATTCCCCTTAATATGTTGTTTTAATATTTTTGGGGAATTTTTAAAACATTTTTAAACATTTTCAAAATAATGTTTTCATTAATATAAGTGTGATTTTAAAATTTGTGGGGTTAATTTTCTATTTTGAAAAATTCATTTTTCATTAGAATCTTTGATTGGGTAAAATGTAAATGCGCTAGAGACTTCAGGGTGCTGCCTGTAATTTTGTTTGACGCACGTTTGTAAGCCAATCACATACCAACACTTGTCACCCTCCTGATGTATCTATTTGTGTTTGTTATGTGAGAGGGTTGCCTGGTGGATTGATGATCGTTGGATCAATCCTTATCGATGGCCTGCATGTGTTTTAAACCTATCCTTGTGCTATCCTGTGAACCAATCACATTCGACTTAACCACCGCCTTCTTATAACCCTTGGATCAAGTCAATATTAGGAAGACTTGATCTCATCCCTTGATTGCCGTCGTCTTTCCAGAATCTTCCTCCACTCCTATAAAAGCCCTCTATTTCTCAACATTTCAAGACTTTTGGCAGTCGTCATTTCTGAGAGAAAAAATAGAGAGAAGAAAGAAGTGAGAGAGAAGAGAGAAAAGAAAAAGAGAGAAGAGAGAGAAACGGAAAACTGTTAGCCAGACCCTAACCCTAACCCTAAACACTTCATTTCTGATTCAAACCTTCGTATACTCATAACCCCAAACACAAACTTGAGTGTTTGAGAGAGAGTGGTGTTACTTGGTTGTTCATATTGAAGCTGTAACCTCTTAGTCTAAGATCTTATTACCAACTTAAACATTCGTGTGAAGATCTGTATTTCTTCTTCATAGAAATTGTAGATCTACACTCTGCATGTTATATTTCACTAGATCTGCATGTTTCTTTCTCGATTTAAGAAAATCCTTACTGATTTAGGTTTGAAAATGTTTTATGGTTTCTATTATTATGAAACTTAACCTTGACCTAGTTGGATTCACACTTGGAGATTTTCAATCTCAAAAATATTTTTAAAACAGAGATTGATTAAGATCTTGACTGATTTTGAAGCAAGATATCCGTTGAATCTGGGATACATTTAAAGGTCAAAAAGGTTTCAAGTTCTGTAAGAAAGAAAGAAAAGAAAATCACAACATATAGTCTTTATATGTAATTTTCTAGGACTGTCTGTAAAACTAAGTGTGTGTGAGTTCATGCATGTTGATAGGAATCACATCACAAACACTTAACACATTACTACACTGGAAGTGTTGTGAATAAGATCAAAGATTATTGAGTCGACGTAAGGAAGCTAAAGCAAAGGAAGTTATCAAACTGGAAGAACATCATCAACAATCAGATCTATAAGAAGTTAGAAGGACACCAAGTGGGGTATATTCCTAAACTTAAAATAGGTTGATTTGTGTGCATGTATGTTGTATTGTTTGTAACTATTATTTGTTGTTAGTGGATTTTTACTTTCGTGACTTAGAAGTCATCGTGGATGTTTCCTCTATTGGGAGAGGTTTTACCACGTTAAAAACTGTGTGTTCAGATTATCTTCATCTCCTCATCTCATTCTAAAGAGTGCTGATTTTTTTTTTTGAAACTATCTTAGTTTTAAAACTGATTACAAAGTCTTGATTACTCTCGTACATAAGTTTTTTTGTAAACACATCTTGTTGTTTATCATTTTTATTTTCAAAAGAAAAGGGTTTCTTCAACAAACATCTCGGAATTGCTTATACAGTTTAATCTTGTATTAAACGGCATTAGCAACATTTTTCAGTTTTGTCCCTCAAGATGTACATGAAGGATTTTTTAGGAGATACTTATTTTGTAGAGAAATAGGCCATATGGAGAGGGATTGTCCTGGAAGAGGTAGAGGGCGACTTTTTGAGGAGGTTTTGGATGTATAACCCCTACAACAGTTCATAGGCCAGTTTGGGTAAGAGAACTTCGAACAGGGACCCATTCATTAAGTGAGGCAGTTGTAGTATGGAGGTAATATGTAAATTATTTTCCTTTGTGCTTAGGTCATGCTTTGAGCGGTATTGGGAGCGTGCATGTAAGATTTTTGTGGGCGGTTAGTGGTTATAACCATATTGTATATATAATTACCTTGAATGGAGGAGTGAGCAAGTGTGTCACTTGGATGATATCTTTCGAGAGAATAGATTGTTTTGTGAGGTGCTGATAGAGAGTTATGATTTTTTACTCTTCATAAGTGCGAACTGCTAAAGTTGTGGAGTAGTAACGGTAAAGCTATCGTTTTGTAGTTATGCTAGATGCTTGTATTTGTAATGTTCCAGTTGTGGAAGGGTTTATCGTATGGCAATGTTTTATTATGATGTAAATGATTTTTATTACTGAAGAGATTCAGGGTTTAGGGGGATCATTGTAGAGCTAGGAATTTTAGCTCATGGTGGTGTGCGTGTTGAGAATTAGAAGGTTGGTAAGAGTGTTGTGTTTGTTGGTGTCTTGTGTATTGGTCATAAGGAATTTGATTTTGTGTGTCGAAAGACATAAAACTATTTTGTATTACAATTTTTTATAGACCTTCGAGAAATATCAAAATGATTCAGAATATTTTTCAGAACTGTAGTCCTGATTTTTCGGATCTCAATTCCAGACAGAGCTACATAGTAGTGTATTTGGAGGGTTCCTTATTTGGATTTCGCTTGCGAGACCTCCCTCGCATGAAAGTAGTGAATGTCAGTAATTGAGAAGAATTAAATCTTCGAACATTTCAAAATTTTATATACTTAGTACGTTATGATGAATTAATTGTTGAGAGTTATATTACGATTTGAGGCTAAGTGGAGTCGAGTAATGTTTATGTAGTTGAGCTCGAGTTCAGGGTGTATGGGAGCCTTGGTTAACTAATTTGATTTTAAAATAAAGTAATTCGCCATGAGAATTGGGAGAAATAGGTATAGTAGTCTTGAGGGTAGTTGACGTAGGAACTAGTCGAGGTTTGGAGTACCAGGTTTGACTAAATTTGGAGGACGAAATTTCTTGTAAGGGGGGGAGTATGTAATACCCCGTGATTTTAAGGAATGAGAATTGAATTATTTTGGGAGAAATAAAATTTATTTCAATTGTAGAATTTGAAATTTGGCAATTGAAGTCAAAATTTGAGGAATGTTATAAAGTATTTTGGACGACGAATCTGAATGCACGGTTGATCCAGGATGGGTCGATATAGTCAAAATGACTATACTTGGGTTTCATTTGGGTTCTATAATATTTTAAGTTAGTTTGACGCGAATTGGAGTAAACGAGTCATATAAGTGTGTATTATCATTCAAATTTGGGTATTTTAGAGATAAGGCTCATAAAGCCTACGTGAGATAACAATCTCATTCTTGAGATTGAGAAAGCCCTGGAGAGAAGAGGAAAGGAAGAAGAGAAAGAGGAGAAAATCTTGGGGATTCCAGCCAATACGCGATTTTGAGAAAGATTCAACCACTACAACTTTGAGCCACGTGATTAAACTTGGTAAATAATCCATGTGTGTAATTTATTACATGATTTGTGGATAAAAATATGGATTTGGGGGTTTAATGGTTAAAACCTAGATTTTGGTTAAATTTTGCATTTTAGGGGTGTGTATATGGATTTGAGGTTATATATATAGTTGACTTGATATGTATAATGATTTTGATGCTAGAAACATGTTTGGGTTGAAGAATGATGGAGAGAAGATGATAAATTTGGGTTCTAGAAATTCGGGTTTTGGTTAAATTTAACCATTTCATAGTTTGCTGAATAGGCCGCATCGATTCGGCCCCTTTCTGAATTAATTCAGAATGTTGCAGACTTACAGGTTTGTGTGATCGAATCGATTCGGATACAAAACCGAATCGATTTGGCCTAAGACAGACTTACAGTTCCTTTGTACCGAATCGATTCGCATGCTGGCGGATCGATTCACTTTTGGAACCCAATAGATATGGACCTAGCCGAATCCTTTTGGAAACAGTGCTATTTTGCGAAGTTTTTCTAGAGTGAGTTTTACTCTATTTTGATTGGGTTTATTGATTTGGAACATTCTCATATAACACGAGAAACACATTTTGGAGGTTTATTGAGAGTTCCTTATATGATGTAATCTTGGGAACATATAGAGCTAATTCGGTAATACATGTGTGTGTGTATATATATATTAGAGTTGTCGCATCGACATAGTGACGAATCACCCTAGTGATGGGAATCCTATTTAGAGATTTGACATAAGTTGTTATATGAGGTGACCTTAGGGGCTTATCGAGGTGGTTGTGATGGTATGACTTGGAATTGCTATGTCGAATTTTATGTTGACCCCTCCTAGCGACGAGATTTTTTATTTAGAAATGATTAGGGATGAAGGAGAGAGAGGTTGTGCATCCTTAGTGACGATAAACTTAAGGAATTAATCTTAATTGCGATAATGTTAAGGTTTCACATGATCAACTGAACCGTAATCTAAATTGAGAATGAATGGATGTACTATCGACTAGAATAGTTTGGGTTTGTACATATAGTCGGGATAGTCATTATATATCTATGTGCAATTAATGATAGGTATTCCAATGCGTGATGGGATCATAAAATGAATTTTGGATTCAATGTGTGGTTTACCGACTAATAGTTATGTGCGTACTTATAGCCGAGATAATTATTGTATATCGTTGTGTATTCGAATATATATGGTGCGTGTATGATTATTGTTATATATGTTCGGTTTTGAAATAATATCCTTAAGGTTGATTACATTGGGAGAGTATTCTCAACTTAGGTGTAATGGATGAGTAAGTTTCAAGTGAGGGATCGTATAATGAAATGAATTGGGAAAGTATGCGTTATAGCGTGGGTTAGTATAATGAGAGTTATATGCCTATAGCCGAATTCATTATTGTTGTACATACGGACGAGAGATAGTATGTGTATATATATATATGGTGTGAATGTATATACCTAGTGTGATGGTTTGTATTTATGATGTGATTGCATATATATCTAGTGTGAATGATATATATACTTATTGTATGAGCATACTCCTCCAATGCTATCATGGACGTTGCGCGATGTGGGTGAGGCCCCTGGCTAGAGGAGTAGGGAGCGTATAGTCCCTAGGTCATAGTCATCCATTATTTATTGCGTGATTTTTATTCTGGGTTAGAAGTATTAGGTATGATTCGTTATCACTTTCAGGTTCGGAACAATTATCGATTCCCATACGTCGTGTTTTGTTTGATTACCAGGGCGGTGTGATAATAGTCCGGTGGCTAATAACCCATGATAAAGTGAGTAATTCCTCGAAGATGATAGCAATGTAAAGTATTTTATATCCTATAAGTGCTTGTGTTATGGATATTTAAATGTACGCTGAGTGTGTTATGTGTACATGCTTGTTAGGATCGAATATTCGTGTCATAGAAATAGAATGTTTTTTTATAGACCCTAAAGGGTTTTCTACGATGTCTTGTTTATGTACTTAGAGAGATAGTGATACATGGTAAGTAGTTAAGATCATATGTGTTGTGTACTGAGGGCATAATGGATCTCTATTATCAACATTGGCAAGGAGTAGTGTATCGGGGGGTTCCCTATACGGATTTCGAATTGCGAGATGCCCCATGCACGAAACGTAGTGCAATGTTGGGAGTGGGGAGAAGTTTAGTTCTTGGTACTAGGTTATGCGTTAGGGTGAAACATTACCTTATAAGTATATAAAGATGATGTGTGACTTTTTTGAGGCTAATAACTTGTTTAAGTTAAGAAGTAGAAATCGATGATTTTTAGTAAGGTATATCTATGTATATATACACGTTAACATATAAGTCCGAGCGTAAACTTAGGATATGAGGGGATGAAAGGACTTTGGGTTATACATGAGATAGCAGGTTACACGGGTGTAGACTATGCGTAGATTGAGATTGAATTATCCCTAGAATGTGTCGGGTAGCGTAATTAAGGCTCATGTGCATATATTTAGGTGCGCGATTTAGTCGAGGGGTGAGTTTGAGTTCCACGAGAGTGCGACTCCACTTTAATCATGAAATTGTGCATTCATAATTATTATGCATTTTAATGCACTTGCTAAAATGTTTTCACACTTCGGGCTCTGACCCGTTTATATTTCTCTCTTGCTATACGTATATTGTAATATATTATAGGTGTCCCACCGCAAGGACGCCAATGATGCTTTTCTATCCAGTGCCCTTGGAGCCATAGAAGATGCGGGCTGTTTCATGATTTTGTTGTAGCCGCTTCCTATCTTTTGTAAATCTAGTTAAGGATTGATTTTTTATATCACGTTTATACCTAAGGGTTTTATATGTAATACTTTTATGTTTCTCTCCTCAAGATGTTGTATTGTCCGTGACCCGACATCATATTCGGGTATTTCCTTTTATTGCACTTATGATATTTTATAGGAGTGCATCCTTTTATTGTAGCACATGTGCATATGCTATCATGTTCAGTAGTTATTATTATTGTTGGTATGATGTTCATTGTATGTTTTTAAAATTTTTGGCATCCGCTTATTGTAGTATTGGGTAGTTAGCTATGTTTATTTATTATTGATAGTAGATGCTGCGAATGATCCAGTTGAGATTCCTGATTTATTTTAGTATAGGGCTGGACACCCGTTATTATTTTAAACAGGGTGTCACAGGACTTTGACCGCGACCATTTTTTTTCTTCGTGGTGTGGGTCACGGACTTTGGCCGTGACCATTTGTCGTCACGGTTGCGGGTCACAGGCTTTGGCTGCGACCATTTTTTTTAATCGCGGTGTGGGTCAAGGACTTTGGTCTCTAACATTTTTTTCCCCGACGCGATGTGGGTCACGACCGAAGTCCGCGACCATCTGTTGTGACCCTTCTGGGCCATGACCCCAGATTCGTCATAAACTTGGGTCGCGACCCATAAAATTGGTCGTGCCCGAAATGGTCGCTGCCCAAGTCCGTGACCCACAGTCTTGGTTAGGGATTTTGTTCGTGACCATTCTCCAGTTTTAGAGTAGTATGTTGGGTAACATTTCTCTCCTCGACTGAAGCCAATTTCTCTTTTAGTTGTCTCACCTCGTCACCATGATCCATCAACTTTCCAATTGTACTTGAAGCTTTAGAGGGCTTCGGGCCTACTCCCATTGATTACGCGGGAAAGTGTGTTCGTGTAAGGACACAATCGTTGTTTTCGTTTCACCCCGATAATAAAAACAAACCTAAATTACAACTACACTCGCAATACAAGTATAGCGGTAAGTCGGGAATCGAAAATCCAAAGGGAGTGTTCGACAAATTTTAATCGATTTATTATTTGAAGAATAAAAACGTAAAAGGTGATGGGTGGTTATAAATAAAAGGGAAAAATAACAAGTTAAGTCTAAACAATAATTAATAAAACGAGGGTTGGGATCACGTACTCACCATGGACTAAACACGCGGAATTAGAATTTCGGTTCTAAAATATTTAATCGAGCATTTTTAATTAATCATAAAAATCACACATGAAGGAATTTATGCCAATGATGCGAGATTAAATATTTAATAAAAAATGCTGACACGCGTCTTAAAATTGGATTATCGCTTTAAATAGTAACGTTGCGTGACAAAGAAAGTTAAACGCGTAATAATTCCATTTTAATATGCGAGTTTTTAATCAAATGCGATTTTACACAAAAACTAATTATCGGAGCTCAATGCCCATCAATAGCGGACACACGACCCAAACCCTATTTAACTACTCAACACACATGATTAAACTAATTAATAAATAAAACAAGAATTAATTCAACTAAACTAATTAATACCTAAAACAAGAAATAAATACACAAACATTAATTGACTAGGGAAGAAAATAAATATAAAGACAAAGAAAGAACAAAGATTACATAAAGGGAAACTTACATTATTGGGCAAATACCTAAAGCAAAATGAGGATAAGGGTAGTCTCACAAAATATCCCTAAAGTTTCTCTAAACCCTAACTAAACTAAGAGTGATACATATTAAGAGATCCCTCTCAAAAATAAACAAAGACTCCATTTTATAGTAAGTAACATTAAGGAATAAAAAGAAAAATAAAAAGGAAAAAAAGGATAAGTCTATGAATTAAGAGAGAAAAGAAAACGGAAAAATAAAAATAGAATTGGGTTAGTTGGCAACAAAGGTCAGACCAAATTGCAGATCACCGGTCGACCGCGTGTGGTGGTCGATCGACAACGCCAAAGGGAGGCAGCCCACTCGAAAGGAACCAGGGAAAAACTTGAAAAATCGGTCGACCACGGGTCAGGACCCGGTCGACTGGCGCTGAAATTCTAACTTTACACAAGCCTAGAGATGCTTGTGGCCATTAATGGCAGAAAATGGCCAAGCCTCACTTTCGTGCAAAACCCATTTCGGGTGCTTAAGTCCAAGACCAATATATAAGATACCCGAGAGCCATGGTTGCTATAAACGTGTGTGTGCTACTTCAATACCAACAATGGCCAAAGACCCACAAAACAAAATCTCCAGCAATGGTGAAAAACCCACCACCTCCATTAATGGTGGACAAAAATCTCCAAAAAGTAGATGTCCAAGACTCATTTGCGTACGTGGTCAAAGATTAAGCTCCAGTTTTGGACCAAAGTCCCAGATTTCGAACGAACCCAAAACCCGAGCCAAAACCCAAATCGCCATAACCATTGTACAAAAAAATGTTTTAGGACATAAAGGGAATTATAGGATTTGTTATTAAAGAAGAACAGGGACATGGATGTAATTAATAAAATTGTTAATGAATCTTTCATAATTCTTTCCGATTAAAGGTCTGTGTTTCCTTCGTTCGGACTCCGATTTGGGCACTATTTTCATTCACGCGAATCTTGGCCCGAGGGATACAACTTCCGTGAAGACTTGGGTAAAAATCCTAAAGTGTAAAATTACCGAAATGCCCCTAAACATGCGAATCGCAAAGGAACTTAACCAAAAGGTGCTCAAACTTCATACTAAGTACTGTAACACCTATAAAATCTCAATAACACCTCAAATAACATGTTAGCATATAAAACGGAGGTTGTACGATTATCGAGCATAATTATAGTAATAACGGTACCCGAGGGGGATAAAATGCCTAAGTTTGAGGGTAATAATGTGCAGGATTCGATAGAATCACACACCCTAACTTACACATTGGTAGTCCCTATTAATGAGATTTAAATCAAGAAGAACTATAAGAAAAACACAACATGTATATATTCATCGAAATACAAATGCCACTTTCGTAGGGAACACGATTGCATTTAGTGTATGCAGTAAGCTGTTAAACCCCTAGGTTACCCTAGTGGACGAGTGTCATCTCATGAGGGTTTTCAGGGATGAAACCCACAAGCATAAATTGTTTCCTCAAAACATGCCCAAACAGCCAATATGCCAAACTTAACAACAATTAGATATTTCAACATATTATCAACAACGCAAAAGAGAATTTTTCTCAATAATCCAAAACTATCAACATCAAAAGAATAACTACATGGAATTGAAACCTCAAATGTGAGTGGGATGTATGCACATGCGAAAAGTTTTGATTCGGTAAAGATGCCTATTGCCGGGATAACGGCGCCATTTTGATTATGCGTGAAAAGTGTGTTCGTGTAAGGACACAATTGTTGTTTTCGTTTCACTGCGATAATACAAACAAACCTAAATTACTACTACACATGCGATACAAGTATAGCGGTAAGTTGGGTATCGAAAATCCACAGATACGAATTGCTAGAATATTATCTGGTTTAATACTTCACAATAAAAGGGAAAAGGGTGTTTAAAAACTAAAAAGGAAAAGATGCATAAAAGGGAAAGATTAATCTAGGCGAGGGAAAATAAAGATAGACTAATAAAGCGAGTCAAAACTATAGGTTGCGTCGAATATCCCTTATCCGAGTTAATTAGTATAAAATAGTAACATGGATCGACGAGTTATTACAAATGCATCTCGTTTCGACAGTTAATTGAATCAAGAGTTGTCACGCCCCTAAATTCGCATAAATGCCTAATATGATTTTGGCGTCAACAAATTCCCCGAAAATTACGCAAGCAAGGTCGTAAGCAGGAAACATACATGATATGCCCCGTCAATTCCCCTAGGTGTAATAACTAGGACAACGCACCCGAAATAGACCCGTAAACTCCATCACCAAAGCAAAGCAACATGTCAACCCGGAATGAGTTCAATCCGGCACAACCTACACTAACTTAGCTAGAAAGCTGATAAAAACGCTGTAAAGGAAAGAGGTAAGTAAACGTAATAAAAATACACTACAAAGCACGAAAATAAAGCATGTAAACCTAATTATGAAAGCATGTTAACCTAATTAACAAATCAAGAATTAAGTAAATACAACTATATTAATGGAGATGAAGATGAAAGTGCAAATTACAAACCCAATTGGGTGTCAAACCAAGAAGAAATGAAGAAATAAGCTCTCAAACGTCCAAAACCCTAACCCAAGCTATCTAAAACGAATTCCCAACAAGATATACACAAAATTGGTATTTTTAGTAAGTGGAATAAAATTAGAAATGAAAAGAAAAAAGAAAAGAAAAGGAAAAATATCTGCTGAAAATAGGGGATCGATCGATAGATCGATGGTAAAAATCATAGCCCACTGTCTCAGCACAATTTGCAAAAACCGAAGGATCGATCGATCGATCGATGGCTACAGGTCTGCTCAAGCTACTTATTGTTTTTGTTTGAATGGATTTCTCTTCACTAAAACTCCCGTAACTTCTTTGTTCAGGATTGGAATCAGGCACCGTTCGCGGCCGCACGAAGCTTGCAAGGAGGGTTACAACTTTCGTGTAGATGTCGGGCAAGGTGCGCAAACTATGAATTTATCGAATTTCCCTTAAGCGTGCGATTGCGTACGAAAATTAGTTGAAATGCATTCAAACTTCATACTTAGTTCCTAAATACCTACAAAAGCTCAATTAACCCCTGAAAAATATGTTAACATAGAAATTCGAGGTTGTACGGTTAACAAGCATAAATATAGGGAATAAGATACCCGCAGGTGCTAAAATGCGTAGGTTCGAGGGATGCAATGCAAAATATTTGCGTCGTATCACCCATCCAACAACACGACCCAATCTTTTTTCAAAAACTTCTATTGGCATCTCGTCTTATGAGATAAAGGTGCATTTGGTTGTGAGGATCTCTCTTTAAGCTCCACAAACTTCTCCTGCCATATTAAAAATATTATAAGCTCACAACATAATTAGTCAAAGAATTTTAAAATAACAATAATTTACAAAACGCATCACCTCAATTGATATGGAAGCTACAAATGATCTCGACCCACAAATATGATTCCAAGGAAAACTAGGACGTGTTAATTGATCTTTTAGTGACCATGCCTAATTAAAAACATAAAAAATACTAAATGGATCTCCAATAATGCAATTTTCAAGGAATAACTAAATTACAAACATAATGAAATACGAATTAGTTACCTTGAACTTCTCACCACTCCAAACATCATCTATCGTGTACTTCCAATCGTTTGGTGTAACCCCTTCATATGGATTGTTTTTAGGGTCGACTCCATCCTCCAATAATTTCCTATAATGTATGTACATTTTACACCTTCATCCACTGTACATCCGCTCACACTTCCTATGAGTAGCATATCTAACAAACTCATACTCATCATAGTTAACAATTTCGAATTTAGCCTACAAATTTCTTTTTAATTAGAAATGCACATAATAACATTAAGAGAATAATGAACTCAAAGAATCAAATATAACTACCCGAATCCTGGCAATTATTGCATCTTGTGTCCCCAAATCGATTTCACTCCAACGAGTCACCACTTGAAGTGGTGATGTATTTTGAACCTCAACTCTGATTTGTTGTCCTAGATAAGTAGCATTTATACCAATTGGTTCCCATCACCTTCCAACACACGCACTTCAATTTTTCCATGTCCTTTTATCATTTTCTCAACTTTCATCCCACGTGTTAATCCCCACACTTATTTTTTGATTCTGATGGCTGTAGAAAAAGAAAGATCATAAAGTAACATAATAAACGTCAAGTATTACATGGTAAATTACTAATAAAATAATCAAAATAACTTATGTATCAAGGAAACATTCGGAATATCGGTCCATATATCTTCAACAACATCATTGACTGATGTTCTTTGTTGTAGATGCGTCAAGGAGTTACTCGAGTATCTTGTTTTAATAATAAATAAAGAAAATTATATATACAAGAATATAATTTAAAAAATCTAAACAAAAATGACTTATGTCCGGAAACAATTGACACTCATCTTCCCAAACTAAATAGATCTCACAATAAAGAAATTAACCCAGTCAAATACGATTTCCTTACACTCAAAAGAAAATATTCATCATGTGGAATTGACTTCAAAAGAAAATCAACTAGTAGATAAATACAGCCTTTCCCAAAAACATTCAGAACTCCCAAAAAAAGAAACGAATTCATCAGGAGTGAAAGACTATAACTCAGATCAAGAAGAAGGATTAATAACAACTCATTTGATTGAATAACTACAAATATTTGCATCAGAGTTATATGTAAAATGGAACAATTCAGCGTGTAAAATTTTATATGTTGGAATGTAAAGGGAGTGGCATGTAAATCCACAAATAAAAGAATTAAAAGAATGATCAAAACACATCAAACACGATTTGGTTTCTACAGAACAATGACTTGAAAGTTAATTTGGAAAAAGATAGAAATCAATTGATGTCCTTAGATATTCAAATAGAATTTCTAAATATATAAGTTCTTTTAATCACCGTGTATGTAAAATGTACTACACAGGAAATAAAAGAATTATGGTTAGATGTAGACAGTATAGGATCAGGTCAGATAAATCAATCCTGGTTAACAATTGGTGATTTTAATGTGGTCAGAAACTCAAAAGAAAAGATAAGAGGAAAAGATATAGAATTTCACTTAGTATAAGATTTCAAAGATATGGTATCAGCTTGTTCATTGATGGATTTAAGATATATAGGATCAAGGTTCAGATGGACAAACAACGGGAATAATGGAACAATCTTCTACAAATTGCATAGAGGTCTTATTAATGAAAACTGGTGAATGCAATTTGTTCAGATCATAGCCCTTTCTTACTATCTATTAAAAGACCTAGTGACCAGTTCACTAAGTCCTTTAATTTCTTTCTATGTGGTGCATCAATTCAAATGTCAAATGCATTATTGTAGAAGCCTATCAACATAGTATTAAGCTTATCTTACGATAAGTTTTTCTCTTAAACTCAAACTCCTTAAATCTAAAGTGAAAATTTGGACCAAGGGGAAATTCAAGTATATTTTTCAATCCATAAATGATTTAAATGATCAAGTCCTTATTAAATAAAATGAGTTTGAAAATTAATATCAAACAACTAGTTTTTTTTAATATCCAAAATCAGAGAAAAATTAAATTCTTGGACATCAAATCTAATATCTCAAGATGGTAGATCTATACTAATAAGGAATGTTCTCCAATCAATGCTTGTATATATACCATCAGATTTAAATCCTCCTAAAACTGTTATCAAACGAATAAATTCATTATTAAGTAAATTCTACTAGGGAGGTTGTTCTAAAGAAAAACCTTATCGATAGTTAAAGTGTTCTGAAACCGGTTTCATATTTGAGGGAGGAGAACTTCAGAGGTTTAGAAGAAATTATCACAACATCAAATCTTAAACTCTATTGAAAATACAATTGTTACCCTGGACTTTGGGCTTCATTTTTTACAAGTGAACATCATAGAGGTTTGTCTATAAACAATGGTTCTAAAGTTTTTAAAAGAATAGCAGCAATTCAAGATAAGGCAGATGAATACATCATAGAAGAAATGAAAGTTTGGAAGCCCTCATATAGTTGGGAATTCTCTTTTAAGTCAGCATATAATGTATGCAGACAAAACAGACCAATCTCCCTCAGTTGGAAAATTAATTGGATCAAAGAATGTCCAATGAATATTTCTAATTTCACTTGGAAACTTCTTAATAATTTTATTCCATTTGTGTGCCACGGAGAGGCTTTTTATCTATTTTTAAATAAATAAAATTTTTGGGTGTACCATCCCTCTTTGATAAAAAAAACCTTATGTGTCATGGGCATGTCAGGAACATGAACTTGTGTATTTTCGACGGCAATATCGTTTGATTTTCATTGTTGGAAATGCACCGAGGAGTGACTCGAGTTTCCAATTTTAATGAGAAAGTAAGACAATTATATATAAAAGAAGTAAATTTAAACAATCTAAACAAAAAATATTTACATATAATGGAAAATTGGTTTTTAAAGAATAAAAAAATGTACAAAGGTCAAAATTGGGTGAGTCAAAATCATTTTGTTATATATTATTACCCTCATTGTTCCCACTAGTGGTACTCGTAACATATTGATTTGGGTGTTGAGTGCCTCCTCAAATGAGGCTTCTGTCTCTATGCGGGAGGGAGAACAATGAAATAATCGTCGTACATATGCAATGTTCGAGACCTGCCAATACAAAATACAGTTTAACTAGTGATGAAAAAAAGGTATAGAATCTATATATGTACTTTTAAAGTAAATTGAGGTAATGAAAATAAACTTAATTTAAATTGCAATGCCCCACATGCATTACCTTTACCATGTGAGGATTAGAATATTCATTACTATGATCACTGACATCATAACCATTGGACGAACTAAGATCCTCCTCACCCTCGGGCAATCTGTACTCATCATCGTCTTGTAGATTTACATTAAAATTTTAAGGCTTACCAAATTTGATCTCGTTAGGCACCAAAGCATTCAATCGTAATTGATTCTTCGTAATATTGTTTAGCCTTTCTTTCTCATATTCCAACACCATACGACCCGTATGTCTAGGTTGAAGCCATGTTTTCCCCTTTGGGGGAATATTTTTCGACTAAACACAAAAATAAAATAAAATAAAATGAACATCACATAACATAACGAATTACACTAGATGAAAACATATAACTTGATTAATTAAATTTGATAAAAACTAATTTGACACATCACGTAACGAATTACACTAGATACAGATAGATACAGTTTGTCCACGTACAAAATAAAATAGGAACACAACATTTAACATTACATATCAGTATCAATTTCATAATCATTATACATTTTCTCCCTATCTTCTTCGCTATCTCCATTTTCTAACATTGTTTCATCATCAATGACAGCATCATCATCATCAATGTTTTACTCCATTAGATGTAGAACATTATCACTAGGAATAATGTTAGGAGTTGCATCATTCCTATGAAATTGAGTAGAAGTATCTTCAACGACGACTGGAATAATATTTATTTTTTTGACTTGTTGGAACATGTCACCAAATTCAGGCATCATTGTCATCCCAGATTCCCCGATGTTGGACTCGTTGTACGATTTTCCATTTTTCACCTAACTTTGTATCATTGACAGAGAAAACTCGTTTAACCTGACTTGTAAAACAAATGGATCATCTTTATCCCAGGCCCCAATATCATCGTCATCCAACTTCGTTACATCCCATATTCCACGATGTTGGACTCGTTGTACGATTTGCCATTTTGAACCTAACTTTGTATCATTGACAGAGAAAACACATTGAACTTGACTTGGAAAACAAATGGATCATCTTTATACCACCGACTCTTGGCATCAATACTAATAAAATGTTCATCAATGCGCATTGTCTTCTTACTGCCGATGTTGAACCATTCTAATTGGAACAAAATAACTTTATACCCATAAATTTATGTCATCACATAAATTTTGTACAAGTAACTGTAAAAGTCTAGCTCATGACCCTTGTGTTTCCCTTTGGAGACCAACCCACTGTTCTCACTCCTACGATGCATGTCTCGGTCGCTAGTATGGAATTGAACTCCATTGCAAATGCAACCCGATTACTGATTCAGTATCACGTTAGGTCCATTTGTTAATTTCCAGAGCTCATTAGTTGATTTAGGCGACCCTTGCAATCGTAAAAGATTCATCTACATAAACATGGGAAAGTCATATTAAATTAAGGTTAAAGTGATGCAAAATAACTTTTTTTTATATATCTTACCTGTTCTTTAAACCACTTCAGAAATCTTTGGCGTTTAATCTTAGTTATGTCACGTCCATTTATAATTTGAAGTGGACTTTTGTGTTCCCTAATTAGAGAAATTTGATTGATTAATAAAATGGATAACTAAACAAAAAGATTTAATATTATGAATATTATAAATTTGAAACACGTACTCTAGCTACTGCTCAACCTCATAAGTGGTATACAACACAAACCAGTTAGCCATATTGATATCCTTTTCAAACATATCAGGAGCCCTTGAGATACATTCGAAAGGACATACATTTTGGTTAAAGACTGCTAGCCCTGAGCCACGTTCTCCACTATCAAAATTGCATTCTTTGTTGTTAAATACGGCATTAACATGGCTCAATTACATCGAGTAAATAGTCAAACACTCTTTCACGATCTACGTCTCCATAATGGAACCTTTAGGCCTAGCTCGGTAACTTACAAATTCTTTCAAAGTTCCAAGAAACTTGGAAATTAATAATAGCTAGATGAATATTACACATTTTACACATTTTCAATGTATTAAACTAAATTAACAGTAATAGTTGCATTTACCTTTCAATCGAAAACATCCATTGATATTATACTAGTTCAACAAGTTTGGCCTTAGGTGTCAAATGAACCGCCAAATGCACAATTGCATCAAAGAATGCTAGGGGGAAAATTCTCTCCATTTTGCAGAGTCTCAGAATTATGTGTTCCTCTAGTTTTTCCAAATTCTTCTACACTAATGCTTTGGAGCAAAACTCCTGACACCATTCACCCAACTCAGCCAGTGTAGTATAAATATCTTTAGGAAGGTATCCATGAATCCCAATGATAAGAGTTCGTTATGACGAGATATGAAAATCATGGCTTTTAAGGACTAATAATTTTCCATCTTTTGTAGTCACACATCTTGAGATGTTTGTAGCATAGCCATCTGAATACTTAACTAATTTCAGAAAATCATAGAAACACTCCCTCTGCTTTGGGGTTAATGTATATATTACGGGAGGCTTGACATAAGACCCATCATGATGCTTTTATAAGTGCAATTTCGCCCTTATACCCATGACTTCTAGATCAATGCGTGCTTTTTATGTGTCCCTGTTATTTCCATCCATGTTCAATATTATTCCAAGAAAATTATCACATATATTTTTCTCAATGTGCATCACATCATGTTTGTGACGAAGCTTTAGTGTTTTCCAATATGGGACCTCGTATAAAATGCTTTTCTTTGTCCAATTAAATTGTGTTGGGTGATGAGGCATTTTCTTGTTTCTAGAATGCTTTCCAAACTTGACAGTTGATAAGAAATTCAATTGATTTACTACTTTTTCCACCGGTAACTCCAAGGATCGAGTTTGATTCTCAGACATGTCATTAAATGCCTTACTCCTTGGCTAAGTATAGTCTTCAGGAAGGTAACATCAATGGCCCAAGTAACCAATCTTACTTCGCATGCGTTGAGATAATGTATCCTCATTACATAGGGGACAAGCAAGATAACATTTCATACTCTACCAACATAAGTTACCATAGTCAAGAAATTCGTTTATCATCCACATTACAGTTGCATGCATCTGAAACGTTTGTTGACTAGATGCGTCATAAGTGAGTACACCATTTTCCCACAAATCGTTCAACTCATCGATCAACGGTCGCATGTAAACAACAATTTCTTGAACTGGGGCTTGAGGCCAGGGTATAAGTAATGTCATCATGAAAAATTTATCTTTCATGCATTTCCAAGTTTCCGTGTTATACGGAATCATTACCATAGGCCCCATGCTATAAGAGGTTCTCATGTTCCCAAACGAGTTGAACCCATCGGTGGCCAGGCCTAGCCTCACATCATGGGGATATTGAGAAAAATTGGGATAGCATTGATTAAAGTCCTTCCACTCCTTACTATCATCTGGATGCCTCAATATACCATCATCCACATGCTTATCACTGTCCCATCTCATGCCCATAGCTGTCTTCCTTGACATAAACAATCTTTGCATCCTAGGTGTCAATGAAAGGTAGCGTAGTACCTTTTGAGGAATCTTCTTACCATTGCTAAAATTGGTCTTGTATGTAGACTCCCCACATATCGGACAATTATCAAGAGAATCATTCTCCTTCCAAAAGAGGGCACTGGCCCAATTCATGTAGCAACTTTTTGGCTTCATAAATTGACTTATGAACTAAATTCCTTGGAGGCAGAAGATTCACTAATACCTCCATGAACATGTCAAATGACTTATTACTCCATTTACCCACAACCTTCAAATGAAACATTGTAATCATAAATTTCAATAGCATATAGGTTTTGCAGCCCGAGTACACCTCATGTTGGGCATCCTTTAGTAGTTTTTCAATAATTCGCACATCTTTCATTTTGGTTTTATTATACACTTCTCCAGTCCCAAAATCCCCTAAATCACGCCCCATATAAGTCCCCCTACAAAAGTCTTCTACTAATTCAGGGAAGAAATCATCCTCGTATTCATTATCACCAATTTCAACATTCGTGTCATCATCAGATTCATCGATTTGGTGTTGCAAAATAGATTCCCCATGATGAACCCAGGTCTTATAACTTTCCATTATGCCATATCGTATGAAATGATACATGACAACATGGTCAATGTGCCAATAACGATTAGAACAATTATTACATGGGCATTGAATTGCATCATTTTTGCTTACTTTGGCCATTTCTCTGTCAACAAAAGACTTACTCCCCTTCCGATACCGCTCAGCTACTCTATGCCGAAGTGACTAAGTGTCGTCCGATTCTTGTCAAGTTCTTCCATATCTGTTTATTCAGAGATTACATAAAAAATAATATATTGATTCAATTTTACTTAAAATTTACCTTTTTCCTTGTGCATTTCATACAAATCAATATAATTTAAAATTTATATTGCTCACCACATTCAAACAACAAATTAGATAATATTATTTATACGTTACTTTTAAATTCTTAGACCACAACTAACCCCTTGCAAAAATACTATTAAAACTATAATTAAACATTAATTTGAATATTATAAACTGAAAAAAGGGAAATAACATAGATTATAAGTTTAAAAAAATTATTGAATGGAAACATAAAGCTAAACATCATTCAAATTTCAAACCAATTACGTCAAATTAAAAAAAAATTATGGATGAGTTAATAAGTTACCAGTAAGTTGGAGCTGTAGAGACGGAAAATGGAGATGGAGCCAGAGAGGTTAACCAGAAGCATGTCTGAAACTTGCACGCTTTTGAATTATAACGATCGACAAAAAAAATGACTCGTTACAAATATATAACTGAATCTTATAATGAAATCAGAATGAAATGTCTTACAATGAAATCAAAAATTAAAAACATCTTTTAATGTTTATTTATAAAAGAAATAAAAAAATCAGAGGAAAGAAATTAGTGAAAAGAAACTTACAATGGTCGTCCTCCTATATAGAAAGGGGAGCATATTTCCAGTTCTTGATAATAACACCACACTCCCAATAATTCTTATTGGAGTCTGGTAGATTTACTACCAAAGCCCTATTGGCTTGCCTAGTCTTTATGTAGTAGGTGCTTTTTCCAATAATGACCCACTTATAATCGAACATCAACATTAAAACCCCACTATGGGTTCCATAAAGTTTGTTCAACTTATGTACGCCATTCACAGCCCTCCAAGTGTTGGGGGCTATTCTAGTAGGAACAATAATCGAAGTATTGGCAAAATTCAAGAAAAAGAGGGTTTGGTGGAAATGTGACGCCACACTCAGATATAAACAAAGTGGGGATCCAATGACCCTCATGGAGGGAAAAGATATTGATAGGAAACCTAGGTATCTCTAATTCTACCCAACCCAAAAATTTTCCCTTCTCCTCTAAACAAATCTAATGAGTTCTCATCTACGATGTCAACACTGGTGGAAAAAGCGAATATGATAAAATAGAAAAAAGGAAAAATAAGGCTTACAGGCAATCTACGACGATGGCAAAAACAAAAGAAGAAAATAACAGAAAATGATTGCATACAAAAAAGCATTAAGGCAAAAAGAGTGCTAAAGTTCTGAATGATTAAGGTAAAAAGAAAAAAGAAAACTTCGTAACTTTTTATAGGTTGCCTTAAGAAATAGGAATGAAATTATTAACTGAACACACTATATAGATACCGTTAGTTGAATGCTCCGAAGCTTCAAAAGATGACTGCGTCCTCTGGTGGTTTAAAAAAATTTGAATTATTTGCAAAAATGCCATTATCAAAAAGTGCCAATAGAAATTTTTATAAGTGTGGGAGGTCGGTTGTCGACCAAACACTTAAACTGTATGATGAGCAACTGTGAGGGCTAAATACTCCATACTTTCAGTCAAGCATTAAGCATGGAGCATTGGAGGCTTTTGTTGTATGTAAAAATTACACTCCCACGTGGATCAAAGATGAATATACACCTCTCCTCCAACGTGGTTGACCAACCACCTTGATCTGCTTCATAGAAACTTAGTCGTCCAGAATACCGATCAACTCCAGAAGGCCAACAAACATGAATACCAATATTTACTCGGATAGGATGCCAACCAACACTAAATTCCAAGAGTTTCATTTATTTTACACAGATGTAAATGCCTCTCCATCTCTAGGGTATTCCACCCCTATAAAAAAAACTACTCCTTTAGTTCAAGGGACAATTAGAATCACTCATATACACCCTATACTTAGCTATTGTAAAACGTACTAAATAAAAAACCAGCCATGAACGCAAGCTATTTTACAGCTGAACCACTTTCAAAACCTTGTCTCGTTTGTGTGTGGCTTGAGTAACTTCTCTTATTTTATCTGTGATTATAAATTTGGAGTTAGTCCATTTTTAGACATTAACAATAATGGCCTCATAATGTCCTTTGATGGAAGGACTGTTTCTATCAAATAATAGGTCATGGTCATATGCATCCATTCATTAAAGACATAAATAATTTTTTTTATTGAATTCAAGTAATAGTGTCAAACAACTAAGTTAAACAACAATCATCGTCAAACTAATTGAGACCCATCTCGTTAACATTTTCCATAAAGGTCTTTAAAGACAATCCTTTTGTAAGAGGATCTGCTATGTTATGACTCATACTAATGTGATTAATTAACGTTCATTATTTCTTCACTTCTTTTTTATTGATAGCTACTTCATCTCGATATGCTTGGATGCCTTCGTACACCTATCGTTCTTGGAAAAGAAGACCTCTGCAACATTATCATATTAAATTTTCAGTGGCTTAGAGATTAGCCGCATGATTCTAAGTCCTAAAAGAAGGTTTTGTAGCCATAATCTATGATTTGTAGCTTCAAAGTGAGCTAAAAATTCATCTTCTATAGTAGATGATGCAATGACATTTTACTTAAAACTCTTCCATGAGAACGCTCCTCCATCAAGGAGAAAGATATAACCCGAAGTTTTCTTTCTAGTGTCGAGACATCCTTCAAAATCTGAATCTCAGTAACTAACCACTACAAGGTTATCAGTCTTCCTATATGTGAGCATGTAATCCTATGTTCCTTCCAAGTACTTCAGCGCTTTGTTTTGCTGCTTTCTAATGATAATTCCTCAGATTTCTTTAATATCTGCCTAGCATCCCAATGGCAAGACTAATTTAAGGTCTAATGCTAACTTGTGCATACAATAAGCTCCCTATGAGCGAAGCATAAGGCATGCCTTTTACGTTCTCCATTTCTCAATCACTTCATGGGGATCGACAAAAACTGAACTTATCCCCTTTCTAAAGTGGAACATTAATGGGATTGGAACTTTGCATGCTAAATATTTCTTAAACTTTGTGAATGTAATCTTTTTGAGACAATTCCAATGTTCCTTATGATCTATCCCGAGATATTTCTATCCCGGTCATGAAGGATGCCTCACCCATATATTTCATTTCAAAGTTTTTAGAAAGGTATTCCTTGGTTTCATGTAATAAAACAACATCACTCTTGGCGATAAGCAAGTCGTTAACATATAGTACTAAAAATACAAACTTACCCCCACTGCTCTAAAGGTTTATACACCGAGTAACAATATTTTTCTAAAACCCAAATGAGGTAATGGTATTGTGGAACTTAATCTACCACTGATGAGAAGCTAGTTTTAGACCATGTAAAGTTTTTCTTCTACTACAAATCAACAACGGATGATGTTCTAGATATTAAGGTTAATATTACTTCCCTAAATATTTATTTTTCTTCAATGTTATGTTATAAACTGACATGGTTTAAGCTTTTCGGGTGCAAGTCAGGCCGCGAAAACAAGCTTTGTGAAGATTGATTTATGTTGTATCCTTCTTATTAAAACAAAAATGCCCCTTGATCCAAAGATAACTTTAAAACAAAACAATGTTGATCGCTACGAAATTGCATGTTGTTTGTATATTTAATTTCAGTAAAAGAAAAGTAAAAATGCCAAAACATAATATCCAATTTTTTCCTTGCTAATTTATGCATAAATAATTTCTTAGAAGAATTAAATTATACCTAAAAGTAATTAAATAAGAGTACTTTTTCTTAAAGATCTATACAGCTACACCTATTTTGCTTAGTAAATCTTTTGCACTAGCACTTTTAACAGGACTTTGAATTTTACAAAAATAAAACCATATTCTGCAGTCCAAACATTTTTTTGTGCCACAAACCGAAACTTTATTCAAAGATGTGTCTTTTACATGTAATACTCCTTGGAGCGTTCCTGAATCTAGTACTATTACAAACATCATTGTATAAAATCAAAATATAAATAGTGGGCTTCGAACATAAAAACTAGTAGGAAATCGAATTGACATTGAGGCTGCAGCAAGTACATCTGCACATATATAAGCTTCCCGAGAACATAGACATAGGGAACCCTGGAGGAATATCAAAAACCCATCATAGATGACATGGATCAATTTCTGGTGAGATGGTGTCTGGGCTTTATTCCTGTAAATCATACAAAAAATCAATTGAGAATGGGTTTCTAGTTCAATACATTTGATTCTCATATAAGAAGCCAGGTCTAATGCATGCTTAAAGGCCCAAATTTTCACAAGCACTGGTCATGCGTAGCAAATATATTACGAGAAAGCGCAAATGAATTTTCCATTACAATTATGAAGATTTCCACCAATTGAAGCAAGTCCCATCGCGTGTGACTTTGCCCTGTCCGTATTACATTTGATAAAAAAAAAGGGGTCTAGATGGCCCCAACCTATACGAAAGTCAATATACGGGACAACATGGCTAGGTCTAGGTGTAGGGTGGGCACGTAAGAATTGTAAAATCTAGTGGGAAAGAGTATGGAGAACCTTTTGCCTTTTCACGGGTTCATTTTCGAAAATAGCCTCATTTTTTACATTCAGTAAATCCTCAGAAGGAACGTTGGCCGATGTCATTGGTAGTTGGCCGCATCTAGCTAACATAACTCTGCCAGTTGTTGAAGTAGAGGAATATCCGAGATATTACCCAACGCCTCTTGAGTAGGGAGTTGGAAGAAAGCAGGGTAGGTAGTGTAAATATGGTCATTACTGTCCGCTAACTCATATAAGGATCATAAAGGCGAAGGCAAGTTATGGTACTAATAGAGTATTTTTTCTCTGGGAAAAGACCCCTGAAAAAGAAATTATAGGAAAAAATAAATCTTCGGGGGGAGCTTTCTCTGCCACAGCCAATGCCATAGTAGGACTGGAGAATACTATGCATGCAGTAGAGAAGTAAGCCAATGATATGTAGATTTGATTTTAAAATCTGTACTCAATCTTGGACACATGTACGGTGTATCAATGATAGCATAGGTGGGTATGAAGATTGATTGAATATATGGTAAGAAGTCTAGAGGTAGACACTACGCTAAAGAAGTGAAAACCCATTAATAATTATTGACAAATATGTTGAGAAAAGCATCCATCACAAATGTAGCTACAAACGGAAATCTTCTGAGGTTCCTTTAAATCCCAAATGTGATTCTTGAAGGAAATATTTCTTGAACTAATGCTCCATTTAATACCCTACCTAAAAAGGGTAGCAATTTTGAGATTTTAGTCCATACCAAGATGCTCGGGCACACCGCGGAGCCATCATGAGGGTAGGCTAGGGGAAATATTTCTATTGGATTACATAGTACCAAAGGTTCTCTGGTTGTGAAACTAACTTCATAAGAAGTTTGAGCATGTATGCATTTTTTAAGATGTCAATATTTTTAACCCCCAGGCCTCAAATTCTCCAACGTATATCAGTCATCGACTATGGAACAATCGACATTTTATGTTACATGTAGAATGCATTCTAAAAGAAATCCTTGATCCTCTGCATTAATTCCTTAAGAGTAAGAGAATGAATTGGATAAGCGGACATGAAATATGAGGGCATAACTGTGCATAAAACATTGATCAGCGTTGCCCGTCCAATGTATAAGAAAAAAATATTATACCAGACTTGAAGCCTTCTTTCAAGGTTCTCAGTCAAGTCTAAGAACAACTAGTCAGTGACTCGATCGGTAATAAGCGAGAGCCCAAGATATCTATCTTTCCCTTGTCACCGATAAAACCCAAGTTGTAGCATTATATTCCGACGGACATCGTACGAGGTGGAAGGAGAGAAAGTAATTGTGGATTTATTATTGTTAACTGTCTATCTTGAAAAATCCCCAAACTCAGTGAGTGTTGACTGGAGCCTAAGTAGAGTATTGAGCATAGATTGAAGGAAGAAAATGTAATCGTCTTTAAAAGCGAGGCTAGAGATCGTGGGGCCTTTAGGAGAAGTACTAAGCGCAATCATATGTTTCATGAGGCATTCCCGGTGAACTTAACATAGATTTTACTAAGCGCAATCATATGTTTTAGAAGAACTACTAAGCGCAATCGTATGGTAATAAAAGAGGATTTACACTCATCTCAATAATTAAATTTTACTTTATTTCATCTTTATTCATATATTTGAGTAAATAATAGATTTTCGGCCATTTATATGATTTTATAATTAAATATCGTAATTCTTTTTTCCAGAGTATTTTTTTTGTGGTGACTTGCAATGTATTAGAAGAGAGGTTCTTCTTTGAACTCCATGTAAAGGCTATATCACCCATGTTTGAACACAAACCCGCTAGTGCTCTTTCTATCATCCATGTCTCCACCCTAGTCACTATCACTGTATCCGACAAGCTTGAAATTTTTACAGTGAGAATAAAATAATACCTAGTCAATTGTACCTTTGATGTAATAAAGAATCCTTTTTCTAGCCTTGAGATGAGTCGTTGTAGGTGCTTTCATGTACCGGCTAACGAGGCTAACTCTAACGAAAATATTAGTTCTTGTACATGTCAAATCATTCAAGCTTCCCACTAGATTTTTAAAAAATGTTGGATCTATTTTTTCACCTACTTCTTGCTTTAAGAACATGAACTTACATTCTACGGGTGTTCTTACAGACTTACAATCATAAATCTTGAACTTCTTTAGAACTTCATTTGCATAGCCATGTTGAGATATAAATAAGCCTTCATCCACTTTCTTTACTTCAATGCCAAGATAATATGACATCAACCCAATGTATGTCATCTTAAATTCTCTTGTCGTTGCCTTCTTAAATTCTTTAATCATGCTTGGATCATTTCCTGTAAAGATTAATTCATCTACATACAATCACACAAGCAAAATATCATTATTTTCATTCACCTTTGTATATAAGGCATGCTCGTGTGGACATTTCTTAAACCCATTATCTTGAAGATATTGGTCAATTCTGGTATTCCTCGCCCTTGGTGCTTGCTTTAAGCCATATAAGGATTTATTCAATTATCTAACATTATCTTCATTTCCTTTCACCACATAGCTTATAAGCTGCTCTATATAAACTTCTTCTTCAAGATGGCTATTTAAAAAGCGGACTGAATATCTATTTGATGAATTTTCCCCTTATTTTTGTGCTTCTAAAGAAATAATTAATCTTATAGTTTCAAGGCGAGCGACGGGAGAAAATATTTCTTCATAGTCTATGTCGTATCTTTGTTTATATCCTTTGGCAACCAATCTTTCTTTGTATCTCTCCACTTCTCCTTTAGCATTCTTCTTTATTTTCTACACCCATTTGACTCTAATCGCTTTGTTCCCTTTGGGAAGACTTGTTAGCTCCCACGTGTTATTCTTTTCAATGGATTTGATCTCTTCATCCATGGCATCTCTCCTTTTTTTTTTACTTTGCATAGCTTCTTCAAAACCTATAGGCTCACAATCGACAAAAAGACAAAAAAATGTTTGCTCATTCTGATCTCCGGTCACCTCATAAATTTCTTGTAAGCTACTTATGTGTGGTGTTCTTTCATTTGAGCTTCCAATCGATGCTGAAGATGATGATAAATATCCATGTGTTGATAATGGTGGTGATGGAGGTGGTATAGTGGGATTTTGCACATCTTCAATGAATTGGTCTCTTTATTTGTCTTCAAAAATAGGGAGAAAGTCATATTGTTGCTCTTGAACATTATAATTCCTTGCACCTTCCTCATCGAACATGTCATCTCTGCTAGTTATGACTTTCCATTTTTTTTATTATACAACTTGTAGCCTTTGGAGCGTGAATCATACCCAATAAATATATATTTTTCACTTTTGTCGTCTAACTTGGACCTCTTTTGATCTAGCACATGAGCATATGCTATGCTCTCAAAAACTCTTAAGTGTGAGCTTCCCGATTTTCTTTCGCTCCAAGCTTCTTGTGGAGTTTTATTCCACACACTTCTAGTGGGGCAACGGTTTGATAAATAAACTACACAATCAACAACTTTGTTCCAAAAATCATTTGGCATGATTTTGTTTTTAACATGCATAGAGTCATGATTAAAATTGTTCTATTTTGTCTTTTGGTTACTCCATTTTATTGAGGAGAGTATGCAATTGTTAAAGGGAGGTGAATCCCATTATCTTCACCAATTTTTTCAAACTCATTAGAAGTGAATCCTCCCCCTCTATTAGGTCTCATGGATTTTACCTCATCGTCACTTTCCTTTTCAATGAGTGCGTTAAATTTTGTAAATTCATAAAACAATTTTGATTTTTCTTTTAAGAAATAAACCCATGTCTATCTACTAAAATAATCAATAAAAAGAAGAAAGTATTTATTTTTTCCAATAGAACATGAAGTAATAAGCCCACATACATCGATGTGGATTAGTTATAGGGGCTCCCTTGCTCTTGTAGTGGATTATTTTGGAAGACTCATTCTAAAGTGCTTGCCAAATAAGCATCCTTCACACAATTGATCAGGATAATTAATGGAGGGTAAACCTTTTACCATTCCATTGTTATATAATAATTTTAGGGCACCAAAATTATGATTTCTAAACCTTAAATGCCAAAGCTAAGATGTGTCTTTGAAGCAAGCATTTAGACACATTGCAACATCATTTTGAATGTTTAGTAAAAACATTATATTTCTTTTCGTGGGTAACATAACAATGAGATTTATTCTTTGATCTCTTATATAAAGACTACGAACTTTCATATGGATATCATAACCATTCTATAAAAGTGTCCCCAAACTCAATATATTATTTTTCATATTGGGCACATAGTATACATAAGAGTTCCCACGCTTCCTTTGATTTTTTAGCATAGGCAATCTTCTCAAATGTGACTTCATCCAAAGCTTGATGGATGAGGGACATGGACATTTTCTCTTTACTCCTTGCTTCTTTCAAAGCATTCTTTTGAGCTTGGGATAAAATAGCTTCATCTTCGGGTTCATTATAGCCCTTCTCCATGATCTTCCATATATCGTAAGATCCAAGCAAAGACTTCATCTTGATACTCCAATGGTTGTAGTTGTCTTTGGTGAGTTGAGGGACTTGGTAAGTGACTATCCAATATGCCATTCTTACTTAAGAACATGGTTGTGATACCACTTTGTTGGAAGAGGGGTGTTTTATATGACTAAGGGATAAATAGGAAGATGATAGGAAATGAACACTTTGTATTGATTTCAAATTTACAAAATGGTTAGACACCTCCCTATTTGTAGGTCTCAAGGGAAGATTATAGTGACACATAAATTACAATTCCCAACTACCACCCACTTCTTAGAATTTTTAGAAGAACATTCCAGGGAAAGACCTTTCTATAAATATTACACCTTCAAAGGAACCAACTAAGTGTAAAAGTACATAAGAACTAATTAAGCTAGTCCATATTAAACATATAACTTATCCCAATAAATAATACAACGTATATAAGCCCAATTAAAATATAAATTAAATGGGCCAAAAATCAAGTTTAATTTTCAACACAATGAGCTAATGTAATAATAATTTTAACTTTTCTTATTTTACATTTTAATCGACAGACAATAAAGTTGAGTACACATTTTTATTATAATGAACTCTGAAATAATTAAAAAGGAAAAATAATCATAGAGTCTTTGTACATTATGTGGAGGGCCCTTTAGCAAGGCTTAAAAATGTCATAACAAACAAGATTACATATATAAAATTTGTAAACAAGTTTCCAAAAATTTAATCTGAAGTCTCCTGGAAGATAAGATATACTCTTACACATAACAATAATTCTCTACCGATGAAGGTCGTGCCTCTTTCTTAAATGTGTTTTAATGACACTTGCATGTTTTATATCAGTGGGATATACAACCAGCAAAGATTGAGAAGCTATACCATACTTAAAAAAATTAAAAATTAAAAAAAATTCACCCCAAACCATTAATAGGGGTGTGTATCTAGAGTGTGTGGTGGTTTATTAAATGAACAATTTAATAATCAAAAAGGAAAACTAATATTCTTATTGATTTATTTATTTATTTACTTCAAGAATTTAGATTTCTAATTATTCCAGTGTTCAAATGAAAAAAATAACATACCGAATTAATTCTGGTCACGTAAATTTAACCCGGGGTCAAGTGTTTGTACACGAACAAAGTGATTAAATGGGTTAAAAATCCAACTAAATAAATTTGAAATGCTAAATCGTGATTAAATAGTTTTTGCATATGAAGAAAAAGTTTCCAACGCTTGGTCCGGAAGAAAGTAATTATATGGGATTTATTTGATACTATATATTTAGTGAGAGAGGATAGCTGTGTTAGAATTTATGGGTTTTAATTTTTTTTTAAATCAGGTTTCAGTTAATTTTAGGGTCAATTTAATATGGGAACCACACTTCTTTTGAGATGGTTCGAAGTGGTAACGCGTTCTCATCCTTGAAATGTATAATATCATATACTCAGATGCGTAAAATAAAAAATTAATGAATGAAAAATAATAACTCAAAATACCCACTTTGAATATGGAACTTTGTTGAAGTGTTATGTTAAAACCCTAATCCCATATAGGAAGAATGAAATAAATGGGCTTAATATAACATAACCCATTTTTCCTTAAAGGCTTCGTGTCCTTGGGGTACCCCAACTCTTAGAAGGACATAAGACTTACATGGGCTTGGATTGAATACCAAACATGTGCGAACCGTCGTCGCCCGAACGACCCGGTCCAGCTCGTGGGCCTTGGGCCAGGTATAAAATTATTGGGCTAATTTTTATTTTTTATTTTTTTATTTTCTGGGTCCTTTTTTGATGTTTTATTTTTCTTTATTTTGTCCCATTATTTAATTCCTTTTTTATTTTATTTCTAGAAAAGTCAACTGTTCACTTAAATCAATTTTGTAGTGTCCAACAATTAATGACTGTTGGGATTGGTCTCAACCAAATTTAGCCGCCACTTATTTTATATAAATAAGTGGTCTGACCTATCATCTTATAGAGTTTGAAAACAGATAAAAATAAAGGGTCTGTCTCTTTTTTTCCTATGAATAATAAGTGTTTTGCATGGTTGATTGACCACGGGTTTGCAAATTGAAGTGTTGGCTTTGCAAGTGTGATTGTTGTATCCGGGAAAATGTTTGTCATTGAGTTTGTTGAGCACAAGTGCGGGAAAAAATTGCCTTAAGGACAAAGTGTTTAACACTTGCCTGAATAAAAAATTATGCATTCCTTATACCTGTTAATTTCATATAAATAATAGATTATTATGCATGTTTTAATTTTTGTCTATATATTTTGTAAATATTTTTATAATCATTCTAAATAACAATCTTAAAATGATTTATTTTTGTCATGAAATTTCGGAATGATTTTCTATGTTAATTAATTACATAAATATTTTATAATAACATTTGTGTTAAGAAATTATTTTTCTGTGTTACAAAAATAATATTTAGACATTTTGTGTGGAAGAAAAGTAATCCATGTAATGAGAAAATATAATCTAATAGTTGCATGTTTATAAAAAAAATTATATATATGTTGCATGTTATTTGTTTTATTCAGAAAATTAGTCTAGAAACATATTCCGTGAATTGTAAAAAAATTATTATTTAATAAAATTGATGTTATTATATTAATGCAATTATACACTTACATATCCAGTTATAAACACATATTTATTTATGTTTAAAATAGAATTGGAATCTACTTCTGCTATGCCTATTGCGGTTGCACCAATTAATGGTGGACAGTGTAAAAAACCCGAAAGGTCCAAAGGGACGGATTTAAAATGTTAGCAACATGAAATGCTACTTTATTTTTTAACTTTGAACTTGCAAAATTTAGTTAATGAAGAGGCGCCAACTTTACAAGAAGGTGAAACTGATAAGCAAATATTTTTTGTTATAGATGCATGGTAACATACTGATTTCCTATTTAAAAATTATCTTCTGAACAATCTGAAAAACGCATTCTATATTATGTAAGAGGTGCGGGAGTTATTGGATAAAATTTACAAAATAGAAGATTCTGGAATGAAGAAATTCATTGTTGGTAGATTCTTGACATGTAAAATGGTAGATTCAAAGTCTGTAATTAGTCAAGTGCAAGAGCTCCAACAAATTTATTATGAAATATTTTGTGAAAAAATGGAATTCAATGAGTCATTCCTTGTTGCTACAATGATTGAAAAATAACAACCATCTTGCAAAGACTTTAAAAATTATTTGAAACATAAATGTACAGAAATGGAGTTTGAGGACTTGATTGTGAGGTTAAGGATTGAAGAGGATAATCGGGTCTCAAAGAAGAAAATTAAAACTACTATAGAATCCAAATCACATGTTGTGGAAGAAAGGCAAAGTAGAAAGAATAAGAAAAGGAAGTGTGTGAACCAAGGGGGGCCAAACAAAGGGTCTAAAAGTGGAAACTTTAAAAAAAATTATGGAAAAGGCTTTTTACGTGATAAGACGGGACATCATGCTAAAGCTTGTAGTAATAAAAAAAGTCAAGGGAAAAAGAAACATAAGCAAACACTTGTCAATATCTATGAAGTTGAGAACCGTTATGGAAATATTAATGATTTGAGCCTCTAGACCGTGATTTCTGAAGTCAATATGGTGGGAAACACTAGGGAATGATGGATAGATAGTGGGGACACTCATCACATATGTTTTGACAAGAATATGTTTGCTTCCTACCAACACTTTGATCTTAAGAAGGTACTTTTCATAGGAAATTCGTCTACTTTAAAGGTTAAAGGAAAAAGAAAAATTTATACTCATAGTCAAGATGATTTCGGAATGAAACTTACTCTCAATAACTTGCTTTATGTACCAGATATATGAAAGAACTTGGTTTTAGGATCAATGCTTAGCAAGAAGGAATTTAAACTTGTATTTGAATCCGATAAATTTATACCCGGTATGTAAGTAGGGAAGGGATATTTGAGAGATGGGCTCTTCAAACTCACTATAAGGTCTCTAATGCTTATTAATAATAATAAGAACGTAACTTCTTATTTTCTTGAGTCTTGTAATGTATCGCATGGTAGATTAGGTCATGTTAATTATGGTATCATTCGTAGATTAATTAACTTAGACATAATATTATAATTTAGTATTGACTCAAATCACAAGTGTGAAAAGTGAGTGGAATCAAAATTAGCTAAAACTCCTTTTTAAAATGTTGAAAGAAGTACAAACCCTCTTGAGTTAATTCATAGTGATATATGTGATTTAAAATTTGTACAGACAAGAGGTAAAAAAAACTATTTTGTTATTTTTACTAATGATTACACAAGATATTGTTATGTGTACTTGCTCAGAAGTTATAAGCAATTATTAGAATTGTTAGGAGTGATTGAGGATGTGAATATGTTTCCCCTTTTGAAATTTTTTATTCAAAACAAGAAAATATTCGTCCAACTACCGCTCCTTACCTCAATCTAATAGGATTGCGGAACGCAAAAAAAGCGCTCCAAAAGTGATGATTAATGATACATTAATAAGATCGGGTTTACCTCAAAATTTGGGGGGGGGGGGGGGATTTTCTTTCGGCAAACTTCATTCATAACAAAATGCCTCATAACATATCATAAAACACACGATATGAATTGTGGAAAGGTTAAACACCTTCCTACAAATACCTCAAAGTATGGGGGTATCTTGCAAAGGTAGTGGTTCCTAATCCTAAAAGGATTAAGATGGGACCAAAAAATTTTGATTGCATATTTATTGGTTTTGTAATTAATAGTAGTACATATCGATTTCTTGTACATAAATCGACGATTTCGAATATACACTTAGATACTATAATTGAATCTAAGAACACATATTTTTTAGAAGATATATTTCCTAATAACAATATAGTGGTTGATTCAAGTTCTTGTAAAAGAACTTACGATATTGTATCTAGTAGTCATCAAAATAATACAGAAAATGAATATATTGAGAAAGATGATGACCTACAACCTTGACAAAACAAAAGGACAAAGACATGAAAGTATTTTTTTCGTATTTTCAAACATATATGTTCGAAAGTGAGCCTAGAAACATCGTATAAGCAATGTCAACTCCAGAAGACCATTTATGGAAAGAGTCTGCTAATAGTGAAATTGAATCCATCATGCAAAATCATACGTGGGAATTGGTTGACCTTCCCCAGGAAGTAAACCTCTTGGAAGCAAGTGGATATTCAAGAGAAAAACTAAAATTTGATGGATCAATTGATAAATACAAATCTAGACTTGTAGTTAAAGGTTATAGACAAAAGGGAGGATTGGATTACTCAGTTATCCACTTACTCACTTGTCATAGGAATAACATCCATTCGAATGTTACTAGCTATTGCAGCATTACGTAATATTGAATACATCAAATGAATATAAAAACTACCTTCTTAAATGGAGAATTAAATAAAGAGATATACATGGAACAACTAGAAGGGTTTAATGTTCAAGAAAAAGAAAAAAACATGTGTAAACTTGTAAAATCACTTTACATATTAAACTAATAACCTAAATAATGGCATGCGAAATTTGATAATGTAATGATGTCATATGTATTTAAAATAAATGATTGTGATAAATGTGTTTACTTTAAAAATACTACAAGTGGTTAAGTCATTGTTGGTCTCTATATACATGATATTATTATTATTGAAAATAATTAAGATATAATTAAATCTACTAAGAAAATATTGTCTAATAAATTTGATACGAAAGATGTGGGTATCGCCGATGTTATATTAGGAATTGAAATTTCTATAACATCGAAAGGACTTATATTGTCTCGATTTCATTATATTGCGAAGATATTCGATACGTTTAATAATGGTAGTGATAGCATAGCTAAAACACCTCTTGACCCCAATCTTCATTTATATAAATATAATGGAAATGGTATATCTCAATTGGAATACTCTCGTATCATAGGTAGTTTAATGTATGTCATGAATTGCATACGACCAGATATTTCTTACTCGGTTGGAAAATTGATTCGGTATATAAGTAATCCATGTGAAGACCATTGGAAAGACAAAATAAGGGTTCATAGATATCTAAGATATACTCTTAATAATGTATTGAACTACACTAGATATCGGGTTTTACTTGAAGGATACAATTATTCAAGCTGGATATCCCATTCAAAAGAATCTAAATCCACAGTTGTTATGTATTTACACTTAGTAGTCATTACACCAAATCTGCACTATTGTCACGGTCATTGACCTTGACAAGTTGGACTTGTCAAGGTCAATGACCGTGACAATTCGGGGCGAGATAACTTTTTTTGTCACGGACGTGTCACGGTCATTGACTGTGACAAGTTCGTTAGAATTGTCACGGTCGTGTTATGGGCCATGACCATGACAATTTTAGTCATGTTTAATAACCGTGACAAAGCCTTGACCCTTTTTAAAAACATTGTCACGGTCATTGACCGTGACAAGTCCGTGACAATATTATTTGTCAATGACTTATCACGGTCAATGACAGTGACAATTCTGGGCAGAATTTAAAAAAAATCTGCTGGGCAGTATGGTCACTGCCATGGCCCAGCAGTATATTTGTACCTGTTATTGTAACGTTGTACCTGTTCAAACATCATATATCCAAAAAAACTAAAGATAATGATAATATATATTCAAAATAGAAACAATATACATAACGATATAATCCAAATATAATTCAAATGTACCAACTTAAAAATAATGTCACTATATGTCTGGGGTAAATGTGAGGAGGTAAGTAGGCCACACGTTATACGAATTGACACACCCATTAATGTACATAGTGTCGTATTGTTCGCACAACCACAATAGGGAGTTCTCCTTCCCGAGTATCACATGCGTGACGAGCACTTTGGACTCGATCTCTTGAAGCGCATGTCCATGAACTATTCCACCCTGGACGATATTCGGGTCCCTCAACCCCCGCCCTATCCGCTGGCCATAAAATACGTCCAATATGAACACGCTCGGCCAACCAATTATCAACATCGGTCTGGGGAAGGGATCTAAATAAGGAAGTGGATCATCAAAGTATGCACGTGTCGATGATAAAGCAGCAAGGTCCACATCCTCGTCATCTTGCGCCTCGTTCTCCCGCACATCCTCCTCCTTCTCCTCCTCCACCGCCTTCTCCTTCCCTTTACCCTTACGGTCTCCGCCCAACGTATGCTTCATGAATGAGTACATATCTTGGACCGTCGCCTCCAAACGGGATAGCTTCGTGTCATGTTAATCCACCGTTCGAGCCAACCCAGTGTCGCTCATCTCCAATCCGATGATTCTAGATTTGGCCACACGCGAGCTCACCCCCATTGTCCCCCCTTGTGATCAGAGCTAAGAACTTGGCTGAGTGCATCTGTGGACAAAGATGCCTTGTCGGCATCAGACTGCGACTCATGCACTTCCTTAAGCTTTACCTGAAACGACAAAAAGCACATGATTAGTAAAACAAGTAAACTAAAAAATTATAACGTAATTAACAAAAAATAAACTGTCGGATTACTTACAATCATGGTCGCGACGCTCGGGGACACCTCCTTGTCCTTACCCTTCTTCGTCCGAAGAGCCACATAAGTATCGAGCCTATGTGGCTTACCCCCTGGGCCACTCCCTACCCCCTGAAATAAAATAAAGTAAAATCAGTTTCGGCCCCGCAAAGTAAAATAATGAAGAATAATATATTTTTGTAGTTATAGAAAAATTAAATCTTACCTTCATCCTATGCTCCACCTCGGCGTAAGACGTCCAGCTGGAGTAGTGCACGTCCGTCTTTTTTGCCTGATTTTCCCTCCCCGATTGGCGAGATGCCAATTGTCGATCATCGATCTCATTGTCAATGAACTTTTCCATTATGCCAATGAGATCGGCTCCTTGGGCTGGACGGATCCATGCCATTGGATAATGGACCCTCGTGTTTTCCCAAAGTACCGTGTCCGCATATTTTTCTTCCACGTCCTGTGTTTCTCCCTCAACTGCTCCAAGACGGAATCGCGTAGCTTTGGATCCAAGTTGAATTGTTCCTGTCCAACAAATACAATGTTAGTTGCGAATAAATATAAATATAAATATAAAATGAAATTGAAATCGAAATTGAAATTGAAATTGAAATTGAAATATTCATATAAATATAAATGTATTACCTGTAGTGTCGCCCAAACTGCTAACTTGAGCTCATATGGAACCTCCTTCCAACTCATAAACCCCAGGCCGATGACCGTCTTTAGCAGCTCGAGGGATCTCGCTAATAGCTCTGACTTGTTCTCGATGGTAATCCCAAATTTACCATATTTGGGGAGCCTAGGGGTCGAGGAGCCCTCGTCGCCTCCGCTACCACCGAGCTCAGACGACATCATCATAACCAGCATCATCATCCTCGCATTAATACCTGAAGGAGACATTTGCTGTAAAAAAATGTTATTAGTACAGATAAAAAAAATGTTATTAGTACACATAGATACACACGCATCCCCCCACCCCTACCCCACCACCCACCCCCCATCCCTGCCCCCACCCCCTCCCCCCTCACCCCGCCCCCACCACATATTTTGTGTTATAAGGGATCGAATAAAAGGAATCACCCATTCGTAATTGTTCAGGAAATAAACATATTGCTTTATCAAAGTTTAACTTGTTACTTGTTTATGTTTGGTTGCCATAAAGAATCTATATTGTTGATTTAATTATATAAAGAATCTTTATCAAACTCAATTATTAATAATTATATATAGTATGTTTCATTTAATTATGTCTTATTTATATTGTTCGATATACAAAGTAATTTTTAAAAAAAGTTGAAAAATTTCACCCCCATATGGACAATAATCCAGTGGTCATGCCACTTTTAAAACTAACCAACCAGACATTTACTAAACAAAATAATCGAACAGCAATGTCAACAACAAATGTGTATCCCGTACTCCTTCTAATTCATCTACTCAATTAATTCATTTCATCAATTAAACTAACAATTAACGTATACAATTATTAATTTACTAATTTACACTGAGGGGCAATCCTACTTTCATATGAAATGGGTACTAATTATTAATTTACTTTCATCTAAAACTATTTCGTTTATTAATTATATTTTAGTGGATTTATTTATAGAATCTATGGATGGATTCAATTTAATCGTACTATGTGAATGTTTTTATCTACAATGATTTAACCATGAAACAATATATATTATCTCATAGAATCATCAAAACACGATATTAAGAGAATTACAATGGTACCTTGCCTTACCCCCCCCCCCTCCCCACCCCCACCCCCACCCCACCCACCCCCCCCCCCCCCACCCACACACAATTTTTTTTTGATAAATTCATGGGCTTTTTCCAACATATAAACATCATATACACCTAACAAACATACACAAACATATATTCATGAGTTAGTTTCAACAAAAGTGCAAAAAATTCAAGAACCCTATGTTAATTAAAATACAAAAATAAATTGACAAATTTATGAGTTATTTCCAACATATAAACATCATATAAAGATAAAAAAATACCACACATATATATACAAATAACTCGTGAATATACCCCCTACCCCCATGCCCCCCCCTCCCACCCACCCACCCACCACATACACACACACACACAATAGCCCCCCACCCTGCACCTCCCTCCACACCCCCACCCACCACACATATACACACACACACACAACAGCCCCCTACCCCCACCCTGCCCCACCCCCCACCCACGCACACACACACACACACACACACACACACACACACACACACACACACATATATATATATATATATATATATATATATACACACACACACACACACAAACATATATATAAATGGAAGAGAGAGAGAGAGAGAAAGAGAGAGCAGCGTAGAGAGAGAGAGAGAGTTGGAAAAAGGAGGGAACGACGGGGGAAAAAAAGAAGGGGTAAGGGTTTTTGCTGCAGAAGTTGTCACGTCCGTGTCAAGGTCCTTGACCGTGACAATTATTTAAAGAATTGTCACGGTCATTGACCGTGATAATTCTTTATCACGGTCTTGTCAAGGTCAATGAACGTGACATAAAATGCGTGTTTTTTGTCACAGTGAATGACATTTACAAGGGTGGTCGGCTGGAAGGTGATAATTTTGTCATTTTGGTGTAATGAGTGCAACGGTCTCTTGGAAATCCTGAAAATAGACTTTCATTGCTAGGTCAAAAATAAATTCTGAATTTATAGCTTTAGAGAAAGATGGAGAAGAAGAAGAATGGCTTCATAACCTTTTAAATAATATTCCAATGTGGCCAAAATATGTGCCTGCAATTTGCATACATTGTGATAGTCAATCAGCAATTGGCAGATCACAAAGTTATATGTATAATGGTAAGTCTCGACATACACGTTAAGGACATAATACCATTAAACAAATTATCTCTAATAGAATCATTTCTATGGATTATATTAATTCTAACGATAATATAGTGGATCCATTAATTAAAGGGTTAAATAGAGAGCAAGTGTATAATTTATCAAGGGGGATAGGACTAAAGCCTGTTAAATAAAGAATTGTCTTGATGGATTGGAGATCCTAAGATCTAGGCTCAAAGGGACAATCTAACCTTGACTGACTCCCTGAAAGGTGCACTGATGAGTTTCAAACTCATATCTATTCCTATGACAAAATAATGTTACCTACAAAGTAAATAAGGATAAGATTAACTTATAGTGAATCCTATAATTTGAAAATTCAAGTGTCCTATAGTAGTATATTCTTAATGGGAAGTCACATAAGTGAGTGTAAAGGAGACGCTTTTATGCGAAACTCAAGAGGCTGAAGTCTTCTAAAGAACTCATCAAACTGGGAATTGTTCAGGGCCAAAATGAACACAATCAAAATAACCAACTTTGTTTACAAAATTACTATTTGAAGTTTATTGACTTGATTTACACAAAACACTGAACAGTTTAAAACGTTGCATTCATTAATCAGTAAGTAAATCCAATAGTCTCAAACAAGAGAAAATTTAAAGCCAAAATCTATCACTCTCAATACATGAATTTTTCCATAGAACACTCTTATTGTCTTCATAGTCTTTTATGTTGATCCAACCAATTTTCATTCATGTGGGATATTGTTAGAATTTATGAGTTTTAATTAAGTTGACAAAATTACATTTTGGTCAACTTTAGGATAAAATTAGTATGGGACCTAGATGCCTTTTGAGAAGGTTCAAAGTTGTAACCCATTCTACCCCGTGAGGTGTATAAGGTGATATACTCACATGCGTAAAACCATAAATTAATTAATGAAAAATTATAGCTCAAAGTTGCCACTTTGAACATGGAACTTGGTTGAAATGTTATGTTAAAGCTCTTGTCTCATATAGGACGAATGAGAAAAATTGGTGTAGTATAATATTACTCATTCTGACTTAAAGGCTTGGTGACCATGGGGTATCTCAGCTCTTTGAAGAAGTTTGGACTTACATGGTCTTGGGTTCACTTCCAACCTCACATGGATCCACGTACTGCCTCCCATATCCAGTTCAGCTCGACCCATGCTCGTGGGCCTTGATCTTTGGGCTTTGTCTTGATTCAGTATAAAGGTCTTGAGAAAATTTTATTGTTTTTTATATATATTTCCGGGTCCATTTTTGTTATATTATTTTTCATTTTTCGGCCGAATATTTAACTCCGTTAATTTATTTCCAGAACAATCAATTATTCTGTTAATCCAGTTTTTAAATTTGCAACAGTTGGTGACTGTTGGGATTGGTCTAAATTTAATTTAGTCGCAACTTATTTAGTATAAATAAGTGGTCTAGCCTATCATTTTTAAGAGTTGGAAAATAGATAAAAATAAAGGGGTTGACTCGTTTTATTCCATGAATAAGGAGAATTTTTCATTGTTGGTTCACTATTGACTTGCAAATTAAAGTTCCCCTTTGCAAGTCTGTTTGTTGTATCCTGTGAGACATTTTCCAATGAGTCCATAGAGCACAAGTGCGAGGAAAAAATCATCTTAAGGTCAAAGTATTTAACATTTGCCACAATAAAAACTTATGAATTTGGTATACCTTTTAATTTCATATAAATCGTAGATTCTTATGCATGTTTTAATTTATGGATATATTTTTTGAAATATATTTATAATCATTTTGAATAACAAGATGATGACCATCATTACAGGTAAAAGAATAGTCCCAGAACTTTTATGAATAAGATTTAATAGAAATAAAAAGGGATCCAGCTGGAATTTAATTTTAATAACATGTTTTTTAATATTTAATATATATATATATATATATATATATATATCGCATTACACTATTTACATCTACTTACTCTAGGAGCACTCCGCGTAGCATATCTAATGAACATGTCTCTTTCTCCCGTGAATCATCTAACCCATTTCATTTTTGGAATTTGATTGTTGTCTTTAACATTTAATGCATTCCTAACTAACCCCGGCTGTGGACATACCCTTCCAAATCCTCGCGGGGGGAGAGGCGAAGAAATGGGGGGTGTCTCCTCTTCATCTAGGGAGGATCTTTGTCCCGCGCATCCCTCTCGAGATCGCTTTGGCCAATGTCGGTGATGAGGTGAAAATGTAGAGAGATAGAGTCACCAGTCTATTTTGATCAAAACAGACAAAAGAAAAAAAAGAGCCATCCCAAAGGACAGCATCCAAAGACATACTAATACATACGAAACCAAAATGATTCGAAAAGGGTTCGGAGGCTAAGTTACGAAATGGAAAGTTGTTAGGCACCCATTCCACCCTTATGGACTCTCATGGGTTATTGATATTTTCTTTTATTTCCCCGTGATACTTGTGCATGTGTATATAGCAGAGATAGGAATCATCGATTTGTATCATGGAAGAGATAAAGTGAGTCATCCGTAGGAATGTTCTAAAAAGTAATATTAGAAGATAGGATTTATGCGATTATCCTAACATCGATCAATATAAGGGAATGATAACGCATGCGGGATAATAGAGTTAAGTTCAAAGCATATAGAAAAAATAGGAAAAAATTAGGAAAAGGAATCGAGTCTCGGGTTTTACCCCGAGACGCCTACGTAACCCTTGTATGAGAAAAGTGTTTTTGGTGCAGGGGACTTCTCTTGTATGTGTGTGTATGTAAAAAAATGTTTTAGTTGTGAGAAAAGTATGAGAGTTTCCGTTTGGAATTTATGAGCAAATCCTCTTATTCTTATTTTTTGGGTTTTATTTATATGAAAATAAGAGATGTGTAATAATAATTAGAATAAAATTATATTAGGATATGTGATATGAGAGAATAAAAGTACTAAGTAACAAAACAAAGTAATGCGAATATAGAAGAATTTAAGGAGAGAATGGAGAAAGTTGGACCTTCTTGAAGATCTTGAGCTTGATCTTGGATGTTGGAGAGCATCCCTTTCACTTGGGTGATGATGGAGGGTACTTAATTCACAAAGTTTAATGTAAAAGGTGATGAAAGGTGAAGGTTGGAAAGGGATTTGGATGTGTAAATCATGCTGACTTCGAGAGGGGTTTTCTGAGCTTACTAAGAGTGATGAATCTCTTATCTTCCTCCCCTTTGAAATGAGGTCAGGCCCTCCATTTTATAGGCCCAAGGAATTTCCAATCGACATATCCATAGTCCTGCCAATTGGCAGGTGTGTTTAGGCACACTTTCGATAGGCAGGTTTTGGAGCCTGTCGTTTGGCAGTCTCTTTCAGGATCCTTCGAAAAATTGGTCGTAGAGCGCACACCGTTGATCTAAATCGTAACTGGGAGAACCATTAAAAACTTAATTCAGAGACCTTCGAAAGTCTTTTGGACTCCACCCGGGTTTGCGAGTTAACTTTAGGTCAAATGTAGCTCGGAAGCGGTCATCAGTCCTTTGAACGAGGGATCGTCGGACGCAAATGGATCGTTTATCGGCATGGTAAGTCAGAATTATGCACATGATGGACCGTTGGAAAGTTTAAGAGATTTACTTCGACATTCCAAATAGATTGAATCATTTTGGGGGATTGACTTGGTCAACCGAGGCCTGAAAGTGCTCGATGACCTTTCGGAGTAAAATGGATCGTTCGTCCTTAATGTAAGTCAGAATTGCACACGAGGCGGACCGTTGGAAAGAGGTTTTAGTGCCCTTTAAATATTCATTCAGTCTCGATCAAGCTGAAGAGTTGTCTTTGGTCAAAGGGAGCGTGGGAGCATTCGGTGACCTCCTTATCGAATTTTGGGGGAAAATGAGTCGTTCGTCTGCATGGTAAGTCAAAATCACACACTGGATGGACTGTTGGAAAGGAGTTTCAGTGCCCTTAGAAAATTCATTCACTCTCGTCTGAGATAAAGAGTTTAACTTCTGGTTAATCAGAGCCTGGAGCACCCGATGGCCTTTAGGTCAGTACCTAAGGTGTGACTTAGGTTTGAAATGATGAAGGGAGGTGCTAGGGACCTTAAGAGAAGTTAGGGGATATTAAAATGGGGTGTTTATAGATCCCCTCGATGGGTGAGTTTGGAACAAACGATAGCCTTCGAATAGACACCACATGATGCCTTTAAAAGAGGGTGACCAAAGTGTCAAGGTCGATTCTGAGAACCAAAGGATGAGGTTGACCAATTATGTGGGTCGAAGCCAATTCTGAGGGCTTAAAGATGATGGTGATCGATTATGTGGGTCGAAGACAATTATGAGGGCTTAAGTTTGAAATGATCAATTCGACGGGTCGAAGCCAATTCGGCGGGTCGAAGCCAATTCTGAGGGCTTAGGGATGAGGGTGATCGATTCTGAGGGTCGAAGCTAATTCTAAGGGCTTAGGGATGAGGGTGAATGATTCTGTGGGTCAAAGCCAATTCTGAGGGCTTAGGGATGAGGGTAAACGACTCTGCAGGTCGAAGCCAATTTTGAGGGTTAAGGATGACAGTGATCGATTCTGCGAGTCAAAGCTAATTTTGAGGGCTTAAGTTTGGGATGACCAATTCTTTGGGTTAAAGCTAATTATGCGGGCTTAAGTTTGAGATGATAAATTTTGCGGGTCGAAGCCAATTCTGAGGGCTTAAGTTTGAGATGACCAATTCTGCGGGCTTAAGGATGAGATGACCAATTATGTGGGTCAAAGGCAATTCTACGGGCTTAAGTGTGAAATGACCAATTATGCAGGTTGAAGTTAATTCTGCGGGCTTAAGTTTAAAATGACCAATTATGCGGGTCGATGCCAATTTTGCGGGCTTAAGGATGAGATGACTATTTATATGGGTCGAAGCTAATTCTGCGGGCTTAAGTTTGAAATGACCAATTATACGAGATTAAGTTTGAGATGACCAATTATGCGGGTCGAAGCCAATTCTACGAGCTTAAGTTTGAAATGACTAATTCTGCAGGTCGAAGCCAATTCAGAGGGATTAGGGATGAAGGTGACTGCTTCTGAGGGTCAAAGCCAATTCTGAGGGATTAAGTTAGAGATGACCAATTCTGTGGGTCAAAGATAATTCTGCAGGCTTAAGTTTGAGATGACCAATTCTGCGGGTCGAAACCAATTCTGCGGGCTTAAGGATGAGATGATCAATTTTACGAGTCTAAGGCAATTCTACGGGCTTAAATTTGAGATGACCAATTTTGTGGGTCGAAGCCAATTCTACGGGATTAAGTTTGAAATGACCAATTTTGCGGGTCGAATCCAATTATGCGCGCTTAAGTTTGAGATGACCAATTATGCGGGTCAAAGTCAATTCCGCGGGATTAAGTTTGAGATGACCAATTCTGCGGGTCGAAGCCAATTATGTGGTCTTAAGTTTGAGATTACCAATTATGCGGGCTTAAGTTGGGGATGACCAATTATGCGGGCTTAAGTTGGGGATGACCAATTATGCGGGCTTAAAGATGAGATGACCTTGGGGAACTCTGCCGAGAAATTACCTCGTGATTTTAATTTGAGTTGGGGACCTGATTACTGGGGAAATCCCCGTGACTTTTGGAGACATTACTGGGGAACAACCAATTTTGATTCTGGGGCAGTGATTAGGTGGTCCAAGGTTTGTACATATTTCTCAGGGAAATTTTGAGACCTTTGGGGAATTTTGGGATACCTTAGGGGTCCTTCGAGGACGTTGACAGGAGGAGGCCAATCGGTAGGTGGGGGTGCAGTGCCGATCGTCATGACCCTTGGCATTCTATATAGAGGGGAAAATTCCCCTTATTTTTTATAGCTTCTTTCCTTCTCTCTTTCTGCGATTTTCTTCTGCGAATCGTCCTAGCATTCTGGAATCTAAAAAATGGACGCTTTTATGAGCACTGCAATACATAGGGAGTGGTTGGATGTTGACAACTAGGAAAACGTGGAGTGGAGAGATAGGGTGCCTCATGCTTTGGGGAGAGAGAACTCTTTTGACGCATTCGAGCCGGTTGCGAATGAACAAACCATGCTGCGGGAGCTGTCGTGTCATCTCTCTTCGAGAGTGGTGAACCCCAGCGGTTATGTAAGTAAAATGACTTTTGGCATTCTTTTTTGGTGATTTTCCTTTTTTCTTCAATTTGACAAGGATTTTTCTTTTGGCAGTCGGATTTTTCTTTGTCGACTATGAGTGCTCGCGGGACGACGGGGCTTAAGGATTTCTGGGAGCATCTTCCACCTGTGGTGCGTTAGGGGGTATCCTCAGCGGGCTTTGGGAGGTTGGCATCTGTGCTAGATGAGACGCCTCATTCGACGGCGGTCTTATGTGCTCTGGGGGAGAGGTGGTGGGACACTACCTACACATTCCACTTTGGTTTTTAGGAGATGACTGTGACTCCCATAGATGTACAGCAGTTGTTGGGGTTAGATTGCGATGGGGAGCAGATAGATGTGGATAACTCCTTGCATGTGAGGCGAAGGTGGTGCATGAGGCGCTTGGTGATGTGGGGAGGATAGTGTCTGTGGACTCCATCCATCTGTCGCTGCTGAAGGATGTTTTATTGGGTAGGGTGATTGATGTGGAGGACGGGCTGCAGTTGAGACAGATGGCTCGGTTGTTCATTTTTCTCGTGTTGGGGGGAGTTATAGTGGCGTCGAGCGGTGACATCATCCACTTATGGTTTTCACCATATCTGAGGATGTTTTCGAACATCCCTCTCAATGATTGGGGGAGCCTGACATTTGCGACCCTTTATTTTTCCTTGGATGCATTAAGTCAGTGCCGCCGGTAGACTTTCACTGGAGACATATATCTTCTTGAGGTATTCTTTTAATTTGCGTATTTTCCTTTCATGCATTCGCATTTTCCTTAAGCATCTCTTTTTATTTGCAAACTTTTTGTCTTTGGTAGACATGGTTCTATGAGGTGATCGGGTGTAATACCCAGTTGATCGCTTTGAAGGGCGAGAATATTAGGGATTTTTGCCGATTATATCGATGGAGCAAGGCCAATCAGCAGTCGAGGAGGTCTCTCTCTCTGTAGACGGTGCGCCAAGTCTTGAATGGACTGACCAGTGATAGGGTAAGGCGTCTTTCTAATTGATTCTAAGACCTTTGGGTGCTCTGATTCCATATTTCCTTATATTTTGATGGGGATTTTTCATGTGACCTTTTACCCTTAGGGGACGACCGTTTAGGACACGGGGTTGACTGGAGTAAATGCGTAGATGAGGCATTTACTGGCGCACGAGTTTAGCCACTATTGGTATCTCGGGTGGAGGGTGGTCCGATAGATTGCTGAGGAGGAGGTGGTGGTGCCACCTGCGAGGCCCCCTATGTTTATCAGGCGGGAGCGGCTATTCCCATAGGATGCGAGGTTTGCAGCGATGATTGGCGAGTCCTACCTGCTGTACACCGATATAACTATGTCGTATGATTATAAGGACTTTGTGACGAGCTGGATGATGGCGCCCAGCATATATGATGCACTGCCCTTCCCTCTTGCGGGTTCGAGTCGGCCAGTGGGGTCCTCCCACAGCGGTGGTGGTCCATCGACATCTACGACAGCGATGACCTCGAAGGTCCCCTTTGTGCGGCTACATACTCCTTCATACAACTTTCGACGGATTGATGGAGGGATGGTGCCTATACTGCATCGTCCTTATGCGATGGACCCGGAGGAGTTAGGCTTAACAGAGGAGGTTCTTCGTCCTGAGGTATATCTTTTATGTTCTTATTCTTTGTTTTCTTTTGATCTTGTCTTCTTGATACTGATTTTTCCTTTTCTTGCAGCACATATGGGTGTTCACCACTTGGCTGAGGGATATTAGGGACTGGATATCTTCCGTGACTGCCCATATTCGGGATGCGGTTACAATTTTTTATTTCTTGGTGCCATCTGCCTCATCCGGTGAGGATTCTAGTTCGGGTAGCGGTGGTACGTCATCTCACCACAGGGGAAAAAGAGTGCGTCGCATGGGTGGAAGCTCTTAGGAGAGAGAGGTGAAGATTAGGTGTGAGAGAGAGAGGGAGAATGTGGATTCGGGCTGAGTCCCATTTGTTTTTTGCTTTTCTTTATTTTACTTTGAAAATGATATAACATAGAAACATATCTATGCATTGCAATGAATTTTTTTGATTATCTTCTCTTAATTATGGATTAATGTCGGTACATGCGCTTTTTACTTTGCAATTGAGACCGTAAAATATTTTTGGAAGTTTGAAAGAAATTTTTATTCATAATGAGGATTTATATAAAGATGAAAAGGGGATTTTTCAAATTCTATTTCAGAATATCAATTTATTTTGAGTTTTTTGAATTTTGACAAAAGAGGAAAAAGGGAAATTTCCAGAAGTAGAGGGTTGCCGATCGGCAAGCACCTTGACCTGCCAATCGGCAGGTCAGTCCAGTCCCATCAATTCAAAGCTTTGATTGGTACCCTCTTCAGCCTGTAGTACTTATGGTGCAGGATTTCCTCTGATTTCTTCAGGGGTTATGTCTTTTGTGGGGATTTTCAAGTGTAAAAGAGGGGAAAGAGTTGAGTGTTTTCCTCACACCTTCACATCTCTACTTTCTTGTTCTGTGAAATGACTCTCCCTAGTAGTGTTGAGTTTTCTAACTACCTCGAGACTTTGGAGGCAATGTGTTAATATAACGTCGACTACGATGATTACAACATGTGTCGAGTTTCTTTATGGCATAATCGGCCCATAGAGTGGAACATGTTGATGGCGGTTGTACAATTTTGGTAACTTGAAGACCATGTATTTAACTTTGTCTTGGAACAAGTCTATCCAACCTAGGAGGAATTTTCTGCCATGTTGTGGATAAATCCCGACGTTATTGCGTCTCTGCCTGAGTTTTCCCATTCTACCTGGGAGTTATTGGTCGGGCTTCTTTGTGTTTCATCATCGACGACTGGATCACTAGTAGATGGAGGTATGATTTATCTTCCGGCGGTGTTATGGTTCGTGCATTATAGGAGGTTGGTGATGTTGGATATACCAGAGCTTTCGTTCTGGGCTTGGTTTTAAAATTGCTGCTGGTAGACTCATAACTTGTAGCTATTACTTCATGGATGTTCTATCGTCGCAATCATGCGATGATGATACTGGAAGAGAATTTGAATGCGTAGATGCCTGGCAAGAAAGTCGTTCTGACTTTCTGAGGGGTAGCCCGATGATACTGTTCATGTTGTTGTCTGAAAGATTCCGCCTGGTGACTCTTTTAGAATACCCTTTTTCAGTTATACCCAACTTCTTTTTGTGCCATTTCATCATTTTTGATCGGGTTATTGAGAGCTGGGAGAACTGGTTCATGGAGCATGGGTCTCTAAATCTGTATTGGTCAGTGCCTTGGTGGGGATAGTTGTTGCCTATTCTGGAACTAGGAGAATACCCGTATATCTGGTTGGTTGGTCTTGGACATACCTCTTTTTATTTACCTTGGTGATTTCTGCTCCAATTTGGTTGGGAGTAGATCGTGCCATCTCGTACACTAGTCTTCTTTCCGGTAGAAGATTTGACAGAGTGTCTGCACAAGTATTTAGCTCTTTATGGGATAGTCAGCGTCCGTTGACCCATCCCTTTCCGTCTGCTGAGAGAGTTTGGCACATCCCTAGGGATTATATGAAGTGGTTGTGGAGAAGAGTAGTTAGCAAGATGTTGGAAGTGGAGACTGGACAGAGGTAGATTGTTTTATCTAATACCATGTAGGGAGGTGTGGTAGTTTTTTCGAGGCTGGATCGAGCTTATTCGTCCATGGAGCGTCTGCGGCACTCCATTCAGGCAGGGGAAGCTTGGGGACCCCAGGTTATAGATAACGATGATGGAGAGGGCTCCTCTAGTAGCTGTGGGTAGGGCTCTTGGGAGGAGTTTATTTTGTACTGGGGAATAATTTTGGGAATTTATTTGGCTTTTTAGGAAGGTAGGGGGAAGGGAATTATCCATTCCTTTTCTTATGAAATTACACTGTAACTTCTTATTAGTGAAATGAACAAGTTTTTTATCATCCAGCTATGCCTTTTGATGAATTTGGTATTTTTAATTATCTATACCGATCGCTAAGGCATGCATAATCCTTTTATTCAAATATATGTTAGAATGGACTGTCATTCTCGGAGATAAGAAAAGAATAGTTTTTTTATGAAAAAGAAAGGGTCATCCTCATGTAATATGTATGAGTTGCCTACGTACCTCTGGGGGTTTTTGAAAACTTTCAATTTTTCTGGGACTGATTTTTGCAGAGGATCATGCCCACATAGTTCTGGGTAGAGGGAAATGAAGGGATTTTTTTAGAATAGAAGGGAAATGAAAAGAGTCGTAGCGTGCTGTGATTTCGGACTAGGGGTAAAATTTCTTGAGAAGGTCCAGGTTGACTGGACGATCCATCTCTTCTCCGTCTAAATCGGTGAGCATGGCGGCACTGCCAGACAAGATATTTTTGACAATGTATGGGCCACTCCAATTGGGCTTGAATTTCCCTCTGGGGTCTCAGATGGGATCTACTATTTCTCTGAGGGATAGACCCCCTTCTCGAAAATCGCAGTCCTTGACTCTCTTATTAATTGAACGCGCTATGCGTCGATGATACCCTTGTATGTGATACAAAGGCTTCAGTCTCCTTTCGTCCAAGTGTGATAGCTCATCGAGGCGGCTTTGATGCCAGTTCTCCTCAGTGACCTAACTTTCAAGCATGACGCGTAACGAGGGTATTTTTAGATCCACGGGTAGGACGTCTTCCATATCATAGACTAGAGATTAAGGGTTATCCCCAGTAGAGGTTCGGATTGAGTTTCGATAGCCCAGAGGGCGTATGGGATTCGTTCGGCCCAATCTCGACAGCTTTCGGTTATCTTACTGATGATGTCTTTGAGGTTCTTGTTGGCGGATTCGACTGTACCATTAGTTTGAGGTCGGTAGGGAGAAGATTTGTGTTTATGAATCCTATACTCGTTAACCACTTCTGTGACTTCTGCCTCGAAATGAAACCTGTTATCGGACACTAGCTCGTGCGGCAACCCATATCGGCAAATGAAGTTTTTCTTGATGAATTTGTCCACTTTCTTGGCATTCAGGACTACGTATGAGTCGGCTTTGACCCATTTGGTTAAGTAATTAGTGGAAATCAGGATGAACTCATCCCCATTGGAGACCTTGGATGTAACCTTCCCTATGATGTCGATGCCCCAGGTGGAGAACGGCTAGGGAGAAGTCATGTTGTATAATTCTCGTGGAGGTAGGTGTTGAAGTTTGGAGAACTTTTGGCATTTGAGGCATCTCCGGACATAGGCGGTGCAATTCTGGATCATGGTGGTCCAGTAGTAGCCTTGTCAGATGATCTTCTTAGCAAGCATGTGACCGTTCATGTTGGGTACGCATTCCCCGATGTGGATTCATTGTATTACCTTTTTAATGTCAGCCTCCATGATGCAGTGTAGATGGGTTCCATCGAAGTTTCTCTTGAACAGTGATAAATGATTAATTGGGCGGACAATCTTCGGAGGGTTACCCGTTACTTCTTGTTGGAACCTTCGAGATACTTACCATGCTTGATAAGGTGCCATATATATATATATATATATATATATATATATATATATCATAATACCAACAATTGGCTAGTTCGGGATCTTCTTTGGTGATGAGCTCAATGTGGTAGCAGTGGGTTGGTTTGTCTTGCTTTTGGACCAAGATGGGGGCCATTATTTTTCCTTCGGGAATGTCGACCGGGGTGTCTAGGGTATCAAGGGCATTGGCTAGTTTATTTTTTGCTCGAGGTAGGTAGTGGAAGGTGATGTCTTGGAATTGATAGGCTAGTTCTTCTAAATGGGCATGGAACGGTTGGAATTTCTCGTCCTTGACTTTCCATTTTTTGAGCACTTGATGAATGATGAGGGCAGAATCCCCGTAGACATCTAGGCATTGAATTCCTTTCTTTAGGGAAACTTTGAGGCCTACTATACACGCCTCGTATTCATTCATGTTATTGGTGCAGGGGAAATCCAGTTTGATGGCGATGGGAGTGTGGGAGTCATCTAGGGCGATCAGAAGTATCCCAATTCCATATCCCTTTTTGTTGGCAGTGTCGTCAAAGAACATTTACCATCGGAGGTCTTCTTGAGCAGTGTATAGGATGTTTTCATCTGGGAATTCAGATATCTAGTCATCGTCTTCTTCCATGGGGTAATTAGCAAGGTAGTCAAATATGGTTCTTCCTTTCATGGCTTTCTGCGTGACATACATGATATCGAACTCAGCTAGGAGCATCAACCATCGGGCCATTCGAATAGATAAGGCGGGTTTCTCAAGTAGGTACTTGATGGGGTCCATTAGGGAAACAAGTTTAATGGGGAAAACGAGCATGTAATGTCATAACTTTTGGGTGACCCAAACAAGCGCGACACATGCTTTTTCCAAAGAAGTGTAGTTGACTTCGTACCCGGCCAGTATGCGATTGGCGTAATAGACGGATCTTTCTTTGTGGGAATCTTCAAGGTATTGAGCTAGAAAATCCCCAGCTGCAGTGTTGGTTATGATTAGGTATAGGAGTAAGGGAAGACCAAGCTATAGTGGCATGAGTACCAGAGGTTGAGTCAGGTATTGTTTGATTTGGTCAAAAGCTTCTTGGCAGGCCTCGTTCCAAACCTTACTTGAATCCTTTCAGAGGATTTAAAAGATAGGTTCACAGATGGAGGTTAGATGGCTGATGAACCGAATGATGTATTGCAATTTACTAAGGAAACCACGCACTTCTTTATCCATTTGGGGAGGTGGCATCTCAAGTATGGCTTTCATCTTGGAAGGATATGCTTCTATCCCCTTCTCACTGACCATGAATCCCAAGAGTTTTCCCTTTGTAATGTTGAAGACATATTTTCCTGGATTCAGTCTCATCTAATATCGTCGCAGTCGTTCGAAGCAATTTCCGAGAGTGGGGGCATGATCGTCTCTAGTTTTGGATTTGATAATCATATCATCCACATAGACCTCGACTTTTGGTGGTATGACCATTGTTTTGTTGAAAGGAGCAATGGCCATCTGGCTTGAAGTTTCTTGGAAGTGGATTAGGCAATGGACGGGATCAGGCTTTATGAGGTTTCAGCTTATTAGGTCTTGATAAACTTTGGAGAGGGGAGCATGGAGCTCGGTGTATTCCTCTCGGACTAGGACAGGGCGTCTTTCTAGTGACCATAAAGTGGTTGATTGAAAGATGTTGTTGATGGTTGAGACTGCATTACTGGCAGGTTTGTCATATTTTCTGGGGGTGAACTGTCCGAAAACTTTTTTTGGCTTAACCTCTATTTTAGCAAGACCTTCCTCGATTTCTACTCCTGCTTCTCTGAGAGCTCGGAAGTGGGGATTATATTATCCTCCCATAATTACTGAGACATGGAGCAAGAATTTCTTCTTCACTATGTTGACTTGTTCTTCCTTGGATGGCCGATTGGTCATAGTGGTTTCCATTTCCCTCCATCGGCCTACGAAGTTACTGACTGATTCCCCAAAGTTCTGTTTGAGAAGCTCTAAATCACGGCGGGTGACCTAAAGATCTTTGTTGTATTTGAACTGTGACATGAATTCACAGGCTACATCCTCCTAGCTACGGATTCTAGACTCCTCAAGAGACCAAAACCATCGTAGAGCGCTATCCTTCAAAGTTTACTGAAATAGTTGGGCCATCACTTCATCATAAGACCCTAGAAGAGTCATGGAATGGTGATAACTGTGAAGATGAACAATCAGTGGTCCACTTCCTCCGAATTTCTCGATATTCGGCATCTTGAACTTCTCGGGTAACCTCACCTTTAGATAAGGAAACATGTGGGTGCAGTCCATGTAATTTCTGGAGATTTGGACTTGGTCGAACTTCTTAGCCAGCATCTTGAGATCTTTTTTTACCTTGTTCAATTCTTTCTCTTTCGGATCAACAATCACAGGCAAGTTAGGCCCAGGCTGGGGGAGGTTTGGCATAGAAAGCTGGGCAGGTGACGACCCATTAACAGGAAAGGCACGTAGAGCATGCTGACACTCTTAGAGAACCCAGATAGGCTCAGGTAGACCCATAGCACGAGGGAATAAGGCCTCGGGCTCTTTAGGAACAAGAATCTGGTTTCGTTGCATCTCTCGGACTTTAGTCTGAAGGTTGTCAATTGATCAATTGAAATAACACTCACACTTGCCAACCCAGTATGTACTCAGAGAACATTAGGATGCAACTGCAGAACTTCCTCCAAAAGTAATAACTTTAATCCACTAAGAATATTATAATACAGAAATTATGCAGTCCCAAACTTCCAAAACGGGACAATTCGAAAGATCTCACTACAGGGGTAATGACTCTCAAACGGGTCTAAGGGTTATTGAATGCGTATGCATAAGAACTAGAAGGCTAGTATCTATGCGCACTATGTGTAATTGTAGGTATGTTTCATTTAATTATAATAAGTTCGTGGTCGTTCCACTCTCGAACGGGTCATGACTCAAAGTAATTTTAGAAAAAAGTCAAAAACTCCCCCCCCCCCCCCATTGATAGTAATCTAGTGGTCGTGCCACATCAAAAATTAACCAACTCAAAAAATTAAGACAACGTAATTATTTATGTATTTATTAGTGTGAATTAAATTAAGAATTTAAAAAAAAATTAACAACCAACTTCCATATCCTACCATCTCCGTCCAATATAATCCAACAGCAACAACAAACCAACAAATATGTATCCCGTACTCCATCTATTTCATCCACTCAATTAATTCAACAATAACAATTTCAAACCTAAATAAAAATAAAGAAACAATATTTATAATGTCCAATCAACATTAACAATTAATTTCAAGTCCTAAACTAAACATTAATTTCAAATCCTAAATCAATGTTAACAATTAATTTTAAGTCCTAAACTAAGCACCAATTAATTTCAACACACACGCATACACTCCCCCTGCCCCCTCCCCCCACCCCACACACACACATAAATGCGCACACACAAACCCACCTTCCCCACCACACCCTTCCCCCTCCTGCCCACCACACACACGCGCACTCACACACACCCCTGTACTTGCAAAAAAAAACACACATACACACTCGAACACATACACACATACACACACACATATACAAATGAAAGAGAAAGAGAGAGAAAAAAATACTTGTTAGATAGAGAGAGAGATATAATGGAGGGAATAAAAAGAGGTGGGAAAAAAGAAGAGGGAAGGGTTTTTTTACTGACAAACTTGTCATGGACCTATCACAGTCCTTGACCGTTACAAGTTTATAAGGTTGTCACGGTAAATAACCGTGAAAACCCCGTTTTAACTTTTATTATCACAGTCTTTGACCATGACAAGACTTGTCGCATGCAATGATCGTGGTAAAAAAAGCGTGTTTTTTGTCACAATCATTGACCGTGATAAGGGTGGCCTGCTCAAAAGTGATAATTTGAACTTTTTGGTGTAGTGGCAATTTGCATACATTGTGATAGTCAATCGAAAATTGGGATAGCACAGAGTTATATGTATAATGGTAAGTCTCGACATATGCGTTAAAGACATAATACCGTTAAACAAATTCTCTCTAATAGAATAATTTCCATTAATTATATTAAGTCTAACAATAATATAGTGGGTCCATTAACTAAAGGATTAAATATAGAGCAAGTGTATAATTTATCAAGGGGAATAGGACTAAAGCCCAGAAAATAAAGAATTGTATTGATGGAAACCCTATCTATATGATTGGAGATCCTAAAATCTAGGTTTAGAGGGACAATATAACCTTTACTGACTCTTTGAAAGGTTCATGGATGAGTTTCAAACTCATATTTATTCCTATAACAAAATAGTGTTGCCTCCAAAGTAAGTAATGATAAGCTTAGCTTACAGTGACTCCTATAGTTTGAAAATTCAAGTTGTCTATAGTAGTAAACTCTTAATGGGAAGTCATATATGTGAGTGTGAATGGGTCAGTTCTATGAGAAACTCAAAAGGCTGAAGTTTTCTAAAGAACTCATCAAACTAGGAATTATTGAGGGCCAAAATGAACAGAATCAAAAGAACCAACTTTGTTTGAAAAAATACCGTGTGAAATTTATTAACTTGATTTACACAAATCAGTGAATAGTTTAAAATACTGCATTCACTAATCTGTAAGTAAATCCAACAGTCTCTCATTAGGGAAGATTCGAGAACAAAAGCTATCTCTCTCAATACATGAATTTTTCTATAGAACACTCCAAGCGTCTGCATAGTCTTTTATGTTGATCCAACCAATTTTCATTCATGTGGGGGATTGTTAGAATTTATGAGTTTTAATTAAGTTGATAAAATTAGATTTTGGTCAAATTTAGGGTCAAAATAAAATGGGACCTAGACGTCTTTTTAGCTGGTTTGGAGTTGTAGTGCGTTCTACTCCGCGAGGCGTATAATGTGATATTCTCACATGCGTAAAACCATAAATTAATGACTAAAAAATTAAGGCTCAAAATTCCCAATTTGAACATGGAACTCGGTTGAAATGTTATGTTAAATCTATTATCTGATATAGGTCGAATGAGAAAAAATGGTGTACTATAATATAACTTATTTTGAATTAAAGGCTTTGTGACCTTGGGGTATCCTATCTCTTTGAATAAGGGAGGACTTTTATGGTCTTAGGTTGACTTCCAAGCTCATATGCGTGCACGCACTATCGCCCACCCGACCTGGTCCGGTTCGATTCGACTCGTGCTCGTGGGCCTTGAGCTTTGGTCTTTGTCTTGACTATTTATAAACTTTTTGAAACATTTTTTATTGGTTTATATATATATATATATATATATATATATATATATATATATATATATATATATATATATATATATATATATATATATTTCAAGGTCCATTTTGTTGTTTTATTTTTCATTTTTCGGCCGAAAATTTAACCCCGTTAATTTATTTCCAAAATAATCAATTATTCTGTTAATTGAGTTTTTAAAATTTCCAATAGTTGGTGATTATTGGGATTGGTCTTAACCAAATTTAACCGCTACTTATTTAGTATAAATAAGTGGTCTACCCTATCATTTTCAGGAGTTGGAAAATAGATAACAATAAAGGGTTTGTGTCGTTTTTTCCATGAATAAGGAGAATTTTGCATTGTTGGTTCACTATTGACTTGCAAATTAAAGTGCTAACTTTACAAGGTTGTTTGTTGTATCCTAGGAGATGTTTGCCATTGAGTCCATAGAGCACAAGTGCGGGGAAAAAATCATCTTAAGGTCAAAGTATTTAACGTTTGCCTCAATAAAAAATTATCCATTTCTTATACCTATGAATTTCATATAATTAATAGATTATTATGCGTGTTTTAATTTATGTTTATATTTTTTGTAAATATATTTATAATCATTTTGAATAACAAGTTGATGACCATCATTACCGGTAAAAGAATACTCCCTGAACTTTTATGAATAAGGTCTAATAGAAATCAAAAGGGCTCTGGATGGAATTTAATTTGAAAAACATGTTTTCTAAAATTTGATATCTATAGAATATATATATATATATATATATATATATATATATATATATATATATATATATATATATATTATAAATCTCATTACACTATTTACATATACTTACTCAAGGAGCACTCCACATAGCAGATTTAATGAACTTGTCTCTTTATGCCTTGAATCATCTAACCCATTTCATTTTTGGAATTTGATTATTGTCTTTAACATTTAATGCATTCCTACCTAACCCTGACTCTTCATATCTCTAATAGATTTTCTATCACAAAACAACCACACCTATTTTGTCTCCCACTCAATTATGAAGATTTCCATAAGTCCTTTTCCCCATCCTTCTTTTGGGGCTCTTCCATGTCCTCTCTAATTCTCCCCTCTTCAATATTTAGTCTTATTTTTCATGTAAATAATAAATTATGTCCCTACAATAACAAAATATAATTAAGAAATCTAGAATGAGTCCATGTATTTGTGTTCTCGATGTTCCCGTTCTTCCGTCTTATAGTTATTTATTATTCAAATAATTTTATTTGTTCTTTGTTTTTTTTTATATTTGGGTTTCTTCCTATTAAGTTTTTTTACTCTGTAATGTTCAATATATGTGTAAATATTTAATGCATTATTTCACTTTGTAAATGTCGATTATAGGGATGCTACCTAGAAAAATATATTTTCAATTGTGGTCATCTTTTTTTTTCCTTTTTATAGGAGAGGCTTTGTCATGAAAGTTAACAACAAAAACTTCAAATTTTAGTAGTTATAACAAATGTGTAGTACTGTTAAAAAATTATGATTATTAAGTTTAACAATATGGATATATGTGCATGTACATTTTATATACCAGTATAACCATTTGAATTTATTTAGAATACAAAGATTTGTTCAATGCATGGATTGATGCAAATTAATTGTTGAAAGATTTCTCCATTTACATCTTATTAACTATAGTCCAGTAAATCTCTGCCTTCTCTTAACAAACCCCAACCGCATTCATTTTTGCTCCCAATGAATTAGAGGGGGAGGATTCTTTATTTTCTTCATTTTTCCTCCAATAATTTATTTTTCCATATCCTAAAATGGCTTCTCCTTTGTGAGAGGTTTTTGTCCCTTTTCCTTTCTTTTGATAGGATTGTGTGCGGGAGTTTTTCTCCCTCAGTATGTTTTTTGTTCCTCTTAAAGTCTTTGTGCTATGTCATTTGCTCTCCTACGGAGTTGTTGTCGATGTTGTCATTATTAATGTTTCCTTCGTTTAGTTTGGGTCGATATCCGATCATTGATTTATAAATACTTTTCAAATTTAAGAGCATTTGAGTTCGCTTTCTTAGTTAGGATTCCACCTGTTTGGGGGATGAGTTGTAGTACAACATATCTAGGTTCTCCCCCACTTTTCAAAGGTTTTTGATACTGGTTAGTCATTTTCTCCCAAATGTTTGTTTTATTTTTTCCATATATCATTTTATGGGTCATTGGAGAGTTCGTTTTACTGGATGTTTAACTGTTGTAACATCTTATGGTGTTTAAAAATTTACGTTTTTGGAGCCGTCTTATTTTGATTTTTTATTTACCTTAACATTTAGGATTTGTGTGTTTTATCTTTATATGACCAGTATTGTCATAAAGTATGCATTTCTTATTTATTATTAATGATATATGCATTTTTCTAAAAAAAAAAAGATAAACTGTAGCTTTTGTCTTTTCGAGTATATGATAAAAAAATGGACATGATAATGTTTGATCAGCATATATAGGATTTTCTTTTATTATTAATGTTCTTGGTCGTATTATGAATCGAGATGAATATCATTTCTTTCATTTTCCATGGATATTATCTTTTTTCCAAATTATAATACAATATAGGGGATTCAATTTATTATTTTGGGTCGATACACCCTATCTGTGTAGCAACTTGTTTCGTAACTCATTTACTCCATTAGTCTCTCCCACATGTGCATTCTATCAAGAAATTATGGACTATTCTTCTCTCATCATTTACTCATGAAACCCCAAACATTTGTTCTCCATCTTTCGCCCTTTACAGTATCCAATGTTTTCCTCTTTTCTTTAAGACACTAACATGGATACTCCTTTAGAAGTGGCTTGAAGGTTCTTCAAGAATTCTTAAAACACTAAGCCACTAAGGTGGGCTTTAACACTAGTGATATATCGGTAAACATTTTTTGCATTTTTGGTTATATTCTCTCTATAAGGATTTTTATGAGGAATTTCTTATATTTTTGTTATATGGATCACGGGTTGGTAAGCCCGAGCCCACGTTGTAAGATAATGGTTGAGAAGTTTGGGAGGTAAGAAAGTTTCAAATTACCCCAAATCCAAAAGTTTGTTCTTTTATATCTATTTCCTTTCATCTTTCATTTTATCTATTTGTGTTTCATTTTATATTGATGATTTATTTTCTAATTTTTTTTCAAACCTCCATTAAATTTATCCTATTGAAGTTTCCCATGGTGCATATGAACCATTTAATGAAATGCGAAGAAAAATATTTGTATATTTTTTGGAATTTGGTTGTCGTTTGTCGAAGCATAAATACAAATCTTAAAGTATCTTCAACTTCAATGATGAAGCTTTTCTATTTTTTCATTTGTTGTTGGGGTGGCTATGTACAAATCTATTACAAGATTGGCATTACATTTTATATTATTTTTTATTTTTATGATTTATACATTTGAAGAGAAGTGTTTTTTCTATGGATTTAGTTTCAAGTGTGTTGCCTTGCTGGGTTTCGACACTACTAAAAAAATTCCCTTTAGTTAGTATTTTATGATAACCTTAAAATAGGTGGATTGCAAATTTAGAAGATATTCTTTATCAATCTTTAGTACATTGTGAAAAAAAAAAGATCATGGACAACTACGGTTTTGTGTTCTGAGCCATTTTTTTTCTTAATGAGATGTAGAATCCAATGGTATGTACTAGTTAAGTTTTCTATACAACATATTTTCCTATATATGTTATTCTCTGTATTTCTTTCATTCTAACCATGTTATTTTAAAGGCTGGGATTGTTGACTATTGGTTTTAAATTAGTAATTTACCCATCCCAACAAAACGTTTAGTATGCAATATTTTCTTATTCTGGTATTTTAATTTTTAATTATATTTTTTACAAATATTTTAGTAAGCATGAGTATCGCGCAGGTTGAACACTAATTCTTACAAACAACAATAGCTCTTTACCAGTGAAAGTCGTTACCCCTTTTCAAAATGTGTTGTAATGAAATTCCTGGACCCGATTTCAATATCAATGGGATATATGACGACCAAAAATTGAAAAGTTAAACTATTACTTTTTTCAGATTTAAAAAAAAAATAAAAAAACTCCTTCTACAAATTTACAAAAGTTACCATAAAACGTTGATGAGGAAGTCTTTGTACTTTATCATGGGGGCTCCACAGATGTGTAAAAGTTGTCATAAAACAAATAACACAACTTAGATAAACTATATAAACATGTTTCCAAAATATTAATCCAAATTGTTGTATCGGTAAAAGTATGCTCTTGCATATAACAATAGGTTTTTAAATCAAAACATTCATACTCCACTCATTAAATGAGTTATAATAACATTTTTGATCCTATTATATGTAGATTAGTTACACGACCAAGAAAATAGGTAATGGTTAAATTATGACTTTCTTAAAATAAAATCACTCCTTGTTCAAACTCATGAAATTCGCTATAAAATAATAATCAAAGAGTCTTTGTACTTTATGATGATGGTGTCGCTATGTATAACATGGACACATAAATGATAATTAGACAAAACATTAAGATACTAAATTTCTAGGTAACCATTTACAAATAAGTGTACACGTTTTAATTTTACTATGTTGATTACGACTCAAAATTTTCCTCTAATTAAGTTGAAGTAACTACCATTTTATTTTTACAAGTGAAAACTTTCACCCCAAACCAATGAACCTGAAATGAATTTTCAGATGGATTACAATAACATTTATTAATATAACAATTTATCCCATTATTTAGGAAACCTTGCATATTTTCTTTTATGGTCCGTTTAGTTTGGGGAAAAATATTTGTTACTACATTGAAAGATAAAATGGTGAAATATACTTTCACTTATTTCTAGTTACATTTTTTATTGGTTTTGTTTAAAATTGCACCACTATAGCTTGATCATCCATTCAAGGTTATAAACGAACAAAATTAAATTTCAACTATGTAAAAAATTTCCTATTTTTACTTTTCACCACGCCTAAACATGTATTACCCTTAAACAATGGGAGCTTAAAAACATCTTGGAAAGAGTCTTCTATATATACTTCATCCCTCCCAAATTAAGAGTCTCTTTTTTTTTCTATGGTTAAATGAACACTCAATTAGTGGTTAAGATCCAGATGTGTTCACTATGGTACTAACTGATTATGTTAAAAAAAAGATTTTCTTTACTTAAATACATCTATAAGTAGCGCGTTTTATGTTTCGTTCCATTTACTAACTCATTTTGAGTTTGGTACCTCTTCCGTTAGGCATGTGTTAGACTTTAAAAGTCATGTGAAAAAAGATTATAAATATTTCAAAATGGATTTTTTTTTCAAAGAATGAAACAAAAAAAGAGAAAAAATGGATAAAAGGGAGGACATATCATCTTCAACATTTCAATTCCCTCCGGAACAAACTCGGCGACTGTTGATACCAAATTTAGTCTGCTGACATGGACCAATCACTCGAAGATGCGTGTCAGCCAGATGGCAAATACAAATAATTCGAATGATCAACTCAAACACTCCGAGCAGCTTAAGCGTACTGAGTAGCCTAGGCACCCGAGCAACTCAGAGCTCCGAGAAAATCAAGCGTACCGAGAAACTTAAACGGTCCGAGCTACTTAGCATGCAGATCATCCAAATTTTTTTGATACCAAATTTAGTCTGCTGATATGGACCAATCACTTGAAGACACGTGTCAACCACATGGAAAATACGAATACTTTCAACGAGCAACTCATACATTCCGAGCAGCTCAAGCATACCGAGCAGCCTAGGCATCCCGAGCAACTCAGATCTCCAAGCAACTCAAGCGTACCGAGAAACTTAATCAGTCCGAATAGCTTAAGTGGTCTGAGCTACTTAGCGTGCAGAGCATCCAAAATAAGATAATCAAAAAGACGACTGCGCATTAAATGCTCATTATTATCGTACAGATGTATATGTCTACTAGATAACAGCGCATTATCCTTTCACATGTACAGCCTCAAGGCTATAAATACATTGTAACCTCCTCATTAGAGCGGGACTTTGGATCTCTTGGTAAACCTATTATCGGGAGTTCAAATAAACAGTCAGCAATACAAAAACAATGGACGTAGGCCATTTTCCTCAAGTTGAACCACTTTAAAAATCCTTTATCTTATTTATTCATTTTATCTGTGATTGATTAATTAGAGATAATCTAGTTTTTTACGTCAACAGTTTGGCGTCGTATGTGGGAAACGACTGTATTTAGTATTTTTCACCAAAACAATTCATCATCAATGGCTAATAATCCGAAATCCAGTAATCAAAACGCTGGGATCCCTCCAAATCCATGTACTCCTCCAAATGTTCCAAATCTAGCTGGCATAATGGCTAATTTATCCCATGTGACACCCAGCCTAGTAAAATACCGGGGTGTCACAGATGGTATCAGAGCATCAGATCTAGTGTCCTTAGGATCTGTGCGTCTTTTCACGTTTCGGCTTAGAAATATTTGATATAGAGCCCTATTATAGGATCGTTGTATTCTCATACGTATGCGCATATAAGTTCTTCTGCGAAATTTATATTTGAGAGTGAACTCATACCATTATTTTTACCCTAGGGGCATGGGGTATATTTTTGAGTGACAAGGAGGATGTCACAATATAATACTTATTTTTTACTAGAGTTCGCAAGTGAGTCGAATTTAGTGATTGCGTTGGCTGTAGCAGCCATAGTATGTGGATAAACTTTCCATAGGGTAGCGAAGTTTCCTTCGTATTCTTCACGGGAGAGTGGAGGTGTACACTGACTGAAGGTTTAAATTATGCGAGGAGTTACTAGTTTCGAGAACTATGGGAGTAGGGTTGATAATATTTCCTAAAAAAAATCGGCTGGATAGCGATGGAATTTAACTATGGTGGATAGTGGTGTAAAATTTTGTTGTTCACGACACCAGGGTATGGTATATACTATCTATCACCGGAGAGGGCGTATAGCCTATATATATGTGGATATATAAGTTGTATTGCATGGTGCGATACCACATAGTGTGGTTTTGTGTTCTCACATTTTATCCCGATAAGTGGGGATGTTTACTGAAGTGAATCAGGGTGGTTAGATTTATTTTCGAGCAAGAGAGATAGCTCGGGGTTTATTTTGCGGAAGGACTAGTGATATTAAGGGCGCGGCATTTTATGTTGTCCTTGGTAACATGAAAGTAAGCGTATATACTGTTATGTTGAGAGACAAGTATTTTGTGGGAAGATGGTTAGGCGTTAGTACATGGGTTGGGTACCCGGGAAATAGATATATATGTATATATATATGTGATATGACTACGGGTTCGAAGTTATATTACGGGTTACGACTAGCATAGTTGGGCAATTTTCGTGCGGTAAAGCGCGGGGATAGGGTGTATGGGCACCCGGGTTAATTAAGGCAAATTTTGTGCGGTTAAGCACGGGTATAGGGTGTATGGGCGCCCTGGTTATTTTAAATGCATACTTGTGTAACGTATGGTTAGAAGCGGATAGGATAGATATAGCGAGCTTGGAGGCACATGACTAGAGAGTAATATGCGAAGCTTGGGACATTACACTCATCTTAATTATGAGGATGAAATTCCTTTGTAAGGAGGGGAGTATGTAACACCCCCTAATTTTGGAAGATTTAATATTTAATTATTTTGGGAGTTATAAAAATAATTAAATTGGAGAATCTTAAATTCAGGAGTTGGAGAATCTATTTGAGTGAGCCGAATTAATTATAATTGGCGACTTTAGGTTTAATTATTCGAATTAATATGTGTCACATTTTGAGGTCGAAATTTGAAAATTTTGAAAAGTATCTCGGATGGAAATTTCGAGTGCGCGATTGCGTCCGGATGGGTCGAGATAGTTAGAAAAGAGTACTCGGGAATGGTGATTGGGTCTCGGGGTATTTTTGGGCATAGTCGGGCCCACACGGGGTAAGTTGGGCCTTTCTAATTAGGCCCACATGGCCAAAAACGGGATTGAATGTTTTTAACCTAATTGAGGGTTTTCGGAACGTCAGCCAACACACCTCTAAACCTAGTGTTTGAGAGGAAAATTGGGGGAAAGCTAACCAAGAGCCAATTTGGGGATTTGGAGCCAAATTAAGGGACTACACCGACGGATCAGACACTACGAACAATTTTAGGTAAGTGGTTAACTATTGTGATTTTTAAATTGATGATAATAAATTCATATCATAGTGACGTGTAAACCAAAATTCGTTTTGGGAATAAATGGGTACAAAAATGGGGTTTTTGTTCATGGAACTATTGAATGAGATTCAAAGTAAAAATTGTTGTGTTGTATATCTCTGAGTATAGATATCTGATTTGATTGAAAATCCGGAATATAAATTGGTGGGATTTGGATTTGAAATTTGGTTTGTAGAACAAAGTTGATGAACTTTAATTGAAAACCCATTTCGGGAAATTATGAAAGTAAATGGAGAAATTGTGTATCTTAAGATCCATATAATGTGTAGGATGTAGATTAAACATATTTATATGGTGAGGTCTTTTGATTAGAGGTTTGATTTAAGGTTAAAAACCTTGGATTTTCGTCAATGGTGGAAAATATTGGCCTGGAGAAGACGAAGTCTAGATTGATCGATCGATCGACCCAGAGGGTTCGATCGATCGATGGTTCAGTAATCTGTACAGTTCGGCCAATTTTGATTGGAAAGAGAAATTTATTTAAGACTTAATTCATTGTTGTTATTTAGTGATAAATTCATGTGAGGCATATATTCCCTAACCATTATAGGGTGATATAATTAGATGTAGGAGGGTGGAAATTGTATGCCATGAGATGAACGGATTTGGGGAAATAATTCATAAGTATTGATATCGGGCCGAGAAGTATTATTCGGGTATGGTAGTTGGGTGACGCTACCTTATTAAAGGAATTGAGGTAAAATATTTAATTATGGACCAAGTGGGCGAGTCCGGGTATGTTGGTAATTATAGGTAAATATAATTGAGAAATTATGGAGATGAATGTGCGACACATTGTAGGCAAAAATATGGGAATGAAATTATGAGAGGTAAAATGGACCAAGTGAGCGAGTCCGGGGATAATGGTTGGCTGACACCAAGTTATTAAATTAATAAGTGTGATAATTAATTTAATTAGAGTCGGATTGTAGACTCGGGTAGGATTAAATTAATAAGTGTGATAATTAATTTAATTAGAGTCAAATTGTAGACTCGGGTAGGATTAAATTAATAAGTGTGATAATTAATTTAATTAGAGTCAGATTGTAGACTCGGGTAGTATTAAATTAATGGGTGTGATAATTAATTTAATTAGAGTCGGATTGTAGACTCGGGTAGGATTAAATTAATAGGTGTGATAATTAATTTAATTAGAGTCGGATTGTAGACTCGGGGAGGTGCTGAAATAATAAGTGTGTTAATTAATTATATTAGAGTCGGACCACAGACTTGGATTGGTGTAAATTAATTAATGTGTAAATTAATTAACTTGGAGTCGGACCACAGACTCAGATTGGTATTAAATAAATGGGTGTGTTAATTAATTTAATTAGAGTCGGATGATAGACTCGGGGAGGTATTAAATTAAAATGTGTGTTAATTAATTTAATTAGAGTCGGACGATAGACTAAGAAGGTATTAAATTAATAAGTGTGTTAATTAATTTAATTAGGGTCGGACGATAGACTCGGGGGGGTATTAAATTAATATGTGTGTTAGTTAATTTAATTAGAGTCGGGTGATAGACTCGGGAAGGTATTAAATTAATAAGTGTGTTAATTAATTTAATTGGAGTCAGACCATAGACTCAGGGAAAGTATTATATAAATTGAGGTGTGAGTTAAATATATTAGAGTTGGACCATAGACTAGGGAAGACAATAAATTATAAAGTGAGAAAATTAATTACGTTGAGTCGGGCCACAGACTCAGGAAATTACATACGGTGTACGGGATTTTTAGTACACGGTAAAGCCGGGGTTTATAATATATATATACAGTGTAGTGATAGTATATATAAATATATATGTGTATATATTGTGTGTGATATTAAATTACAGGCAGTGTATGGGATTTTGAGTACATGGTAAAGCCGGGGTTTATATTATATATATACGGTGTAGTGATAGTATATATATATACGTGTATATATTGTGTGTGATATTAAATATCAGTGATTAGATATTTATTCAATTTATATACTCCAATGCTATCAAGGGAGTTTGCGCGATGTGGGTGAATCCCCTAGCTTGAGGAGTAGGGTGAGTATATCCCCAGGTCATAGCGTCTGGTATATATGGGTGAGGGATTTATCTTACTTTCAGGGAAGGAATATGACCGCCTCCATGTCGTTTATGTTTTGGGCCAGGTTGGTGAGCGATTCCAACTTGGGTAACTAAGTTATGTGAGCACACCTAGTGAGATAGGATTTTAGAGGTAATCATCCGGCGAGGGTATACTCGAAGGGATGGATATACGTATGTTATATGTGTGGATGCTGTAGTAAAGGTACGTATATAATGGTAGTAAATATTATATACGGGTAATAAAATAATGTGTGGTGTATTTACTTTATATAACTTGTGACACGGTTGTATGATACTATTTAAGAGGAATTAGTTAAGTTAATTGTGAAATAACTTATAATTCAAGAATCATTATACTCGGGATAGAGTAGTGTGGAAAGGGAAGGTTATACTAGGACTAGTTAGACGGGGTAGTACAAATTGGTGGGGTTAAGGTAACCGGGAAGTGTGCACAATAGTGGAGGGGTGAGAATGTCCACAAGGGAGTGGGACACTAACTTAATTATGAAGCGCATTCATGCATTTTTAATTACTGTAGTTAATTCACTTGCTAAATATTTTCAAAATGTTTTGGGTTCTAACCCTTGCTATAAAACTATTTTCAAAACCTTTTAGGTGTCCAGCCACAAGGACGCCAGGATTAATATTCTATTCCAGGGATACGGAGCTGCGGCATATGTGGATGCTAGCAGGAGTTTGGATTAGACACATCATTCATTCATTCCTAGAGTAGGAATCTTGTATCAGTTTCAGTTTTATTTAGGTCATGTCGCCCAGACTTTCAGTTCAGTTTTCAGATTTGTTTTATTCCGGTGTTGAATATTTGTATTGGATTATTTCACTTTGGTGGCCGATGGTTTATTCGGCAAGTTGTGTAATTAATCATTCAGTTGAGTTTTATTTAGTTGTGTGAATGGTTTATATTTATTTCCGCATGTATTATTTTGTTTAATTAAAAAGTTAAAAATTGGCACCAACTTTCGGAATACTAGGTGGTTAGTATGTTTTAAAAAGTTTTTGACAGTGACGCTAAGGATGAACCAACTGGGATTCCTGTTTTAATTTGGTATAGGACTGATCACCCGGTATTTTATTAGGCGGGGTGTCACGGCCCAAGGCCAAACGGCCATGCAAGAAACCATGCGTCAACTTATACAAAATGTTCAAGGCGGAGTGTCAGCCTAATCAGGACAACGGCATGGCCCAAAAACTGACCCTTTCCTTCATATAGAGCAATACCAAGTTGCTGCCGATATCTATGCAGTTTCAGACGAGATGAGATGCAGGGCATTTTCAGGAACTCTTACCGGATCATCTCATATATGGTACAACAACCTTCCTCGGGGAAAGATTGTAACTTTTTTTCAACTGGCAGAGCTCTTTATCGAGAACGTCTATTTTGGAGCGAAACCAGTCAAACGAGTAGCACACTTGCTGAGTGTTAGACAGAAGGCAGGTGAAAGCACCAAGGACTATATTACTCATTTCAATAATGAGAAACTTGAAGTAATTGATTATGAGGAGAATATAGCAATTACTGCCCTGATGAGTTGACTGTTGCCAGATAAGTTGGACTACACTTTAACCAAAGATTCGCCTAGGACCATGGATGAACTGATGGAAAAAGAAGCCAAAATCATGAATGGCGAGGAGGCCATGGCTGCGAAGAAGAATGCAGATACTAAGGAGACCAAGGTAGAGGATGGTAAAACCGAAAAGAAGGATCAGGAGAACAATGGTGGTAGCAGACAGTCGAAAGGAAAGCAAGCACTGGAACAGATGAGGAAATTTGGAAATTATAATCCTTTGAAGGTAGATAGAAATCACATTCCAGAGGAGATCAAGAACACCGAGGAGCTAGCCTGGCCAGCAAAAATGAAGACCGATCCTGACAGAAGGGACAAGTCCAAATATTTCAAATTCCACAAAGACCATGGTCATACGACCAAACGTTGCATAACTCTCCAGAATGAAATTAAAGCACTCATTAGACGAGGAAAATTGGCTAAGTATGTTGATCACCAAAATGGTGGGAAGACCAGCGACCGAGGAAGGGAAAGACCTAAATCTCCTCGTCGAGCAAAAAAAGATTAGAAGAGAGACCACGATGATGATCCAGAAGATGATCTCGACCTTCCTAAACGACCGAGACAACCAGAGTGTGAGGTATTTTCAATCCATTTTGGATCATTTGAATGTAATGTTATTATAGGTGGAGATGCAAGAGGGGGAGATCCTACTGCGGAGAGGAAAGCTTACCTCAATGAGGCTCAAGCTTGCTCGTACATACAACGAATAAATTTGGTTGAAGATGATCACTCGAGGAAGGTGAATAAGGACAAAATGGTTATTGGTTTCTCTAAAAATGACCTGGCAGGTGTATTATATCCTCATGATGACCTATTATTGATAAAGTTGAGAAAGAAAGAAGTGATGATTTCACGGGTGCTGGTGGACAATGGTAGCTCTGCAGACATCATGTTCTACCCATTCTTTGATAGTTTGAACCTGAAGTTAGCCCAGTTAGATCCCTATCATCGGCCCCTCCTTGGTTTTACTGGCGAGAAGGTTTTTCCACTTGGGACGATCAAGTTGGATATGCTTATTGGTACATGGCATGCTTATCGAACAGAAAGAGTATGCTTTTTCGTAATGGATAAAAATGTTCAATCGGCTTACAATATCATCATGGGAAGGGTAGGTCTGAAGAAGTTCGAAGCAATAACATCTACTATACATTAATGTTTAAAATTCCCAACCAATTTTGGAGTGGAAGTTATTAAAGGCGACCAGAAAGTATCTCGGGAATGCTACTATTTATCTTCTGAATAGGAGGAACGCAAAGAATTCAGGAAGAAGACAACTACTTATGAAGTGAGTGAAATAGAAGATGCAGAGATTGAAACGTTAGACCCTAGAGATGAGTCTCAGCTCGTGAAGGGCCAGGTCATGGAGGCTACCGAAAATATCATTCTGGACGATGAGTATCTAGAACGAACAACTCAAATTGGTGCATCACTGGATGTATCAACAAAAGGGGAATTGATAGAATTTCTAAGGCACAGAAAGCAGACTTTTACATGGAGTCATGAAGACATGTCAGGGATAGACCTGAGTTTTCTGTGTCACGAACTCAACATGAACAAGGAAATCAAGTTAGTAGAACAACGAAGAAGAGTGTTCAGTCTTTAAAAGAACCAAGCTATACAAAAATAAGTGGAGAAACTACAAAAAGCCATTTTTATTGAGGATGTCAAATATCCTGATTGGCTAGAAAATGTGGTGATGGTAAAGAAGAAAAATAACAAGTGGAGGATGTGTGCAGACTTCACCGATCTTAATAAGGCACGCCCAAAGGATCATTTTCCTTTACCCCTAATTGATCAGTTTCTGGATGCTACCTCGGGGCACGAATTGTTAAGTTTCATGGATGCTTAATCTGGTTACAACCAGATTAAAATGAAATCTAAGGACAGGGAAAATACCTCTTTTACCACCCCAAGGGGAACTTATTGCTATAATGTTATGCCTTTTGGACTTAAAAATGCAGGTGCAATATATCAGCGGATGATAAATAAGGTGTTTGTAGAGAAAATACATCATAACATAGAGGTTTATGTTGACGATATGCTGACGAAGAGAAAGAAAGATGTTGATCATCTGATTGACCTAGGTCAGACCTTTGATCAACTAGAGAAATATCAAATGAAGTTGAATCCCACCAAATGTATATTCGGAGTACGATAAGGTATGTTTCTTGGATATATTATTAACCAACGAGGAATTGAGGCGAACCCTGAAAATATCAAGACTCTATTGGAGCTGCGATCTCCAACCAGAAAGAAGAAAGTGCAAAGCCTCACAACGCGAGTTGCAGCACTTAATAGATTTGTGTCACGAGCAACAGACAGATGTCTCCCATTCTTCAAAATACTCCGAAAACTTTTGAGTGGAATGATGAATGCGAGGAGGCCTTTCAAGAATTAAAAAAATATCTGGGGACACCTCCATGTTATCTAGACCAGTGATGGGAGAAAGACCATACCTGTATCTAGCAGTTTCAGAGCATGCAGTTAGCTCAGCGTTGATAAGAGTGGAGGACGGAGTACAAAAACCAATCTATTACACCTGCAAGGCCTTCTGAGGAGCAAAAATCTGATATCCAAAGTTGGAGAAGTTGGCACTGGCACTAATCGAAGCGAGTATAAGGATGAGGCTATACTTCCAATACCATTCTATAATGGTGTATACTGATATGCCATTGAGACAGGCTCTGCATAAATCGAATAAATTAGGAAGATTGATGTATTGGGTAGTAGAACTTGGTGAATATGATATAGTGTATGAGCTGAGATCATCACTTAAGGTGCAGACAGTAGAAGATTTTATCGCAGAGTTTACTCAATCTGATACCTCCAAAGAATAGGAGTTTACTACAGACCAACCCGTGGATATTACGGGATCATCAAATTTAACCCCCGACCAACCTCCATCCTTGAACGATCAAGAGAAGATAATCAAAGAGCAGCAAGAAGTTTTTGGGGAAGACAAAAGGAAGCATCAAATATTCCACCGAGGTGCTATGTCTGACCAAGAATTTGATAATGATGTACCCGTGTGGAATCTGTATGTGGATGGCTCTTCGTGCACAACAGGCAGTAGAGCATGAATTGTTTTAAACAATCCAAATGAGATTGATATGGAGTATGCTCTGCGCTTTTAATTTAAAGCTTCTAATAATGAGGGCAAATATGAAGCTATGATTGTGGGTTTATGTCTGGCCAAAACCATGAAGGCAGAACAGGTCGTTGTATTCAGTGATTCCCAGTTAATCGTAAATTAAATTTTGGGGGTGTATGCAGTAAAAGGAGAGTTAATGATCAAGTATCATGCAAAAGAAATTGAGGTTGTATTAAGTTTTACTGCGGTTTAGTTGATTAGAATACCGATATTGGAGAATGCAAGAGAAAATGCCCTATCTTGTTTAGCATCAACCACAGGCACCGAGCTACGAAGAACAATCGAAATAGAAATAATGGCTGGTCGAAGCATCGAGACAAAGATTTAATAATGAACTTCATTTCTCTTGACTTGGGACCATCATGGATGGACCCCATCAGGGCCTATATTGAAGAGGGGGCTTTGCGAACTGATAAACTCGTAGCCAAGAAACTGAAGTTTAATGTTGCTCGTTATGTATTGACTAGTGGAATTTTTATAGACGAGGAGTTGTAGCAGGGATACAAAGATGTGTCTATCCCTTCGAAGTGAAAAATTTGATCGAAAAGGTTCACGAAGGGTCTTGTGGAGCCCATATAGCAAGTCGGACGCTTTTACAAAGAATAACAACGCAGGGGTATTACTGGCCAATAATGAGAGCTGATTGCGTAGCTTATGCCAAGAAGTGCGATAAATTCCAACGTTTCTCCTCCATCCGAAGAACTCCCAAAGCATTGTTAGAACCCATCACGTCCCCTTCTCCATTCGCCATGCGGGGGATAGACTTGGTCGGGCCACTTCCAATGACTAGGGGAAGAATCAAATACCTCGTGGTTGCTGTGGATTATTTTACTAAATGGGTAGAAGCTGAGCCTATCATTCATATGACATACGACAAAGTCTATCAATTTATTTGGAAAAATATTATTTGCAGATATGGTCTCCCACATGCATTCATTACTGACATTGGAACCCAGTTTGACAACGAGGAGTTTGCTCCATATTGTCATCAATCCAATGTACTAAAGATCCACTCTGCACCAGGCCATCCCCAAAGCAATGGGAAAACAGAGGTGATAAACAGAACGCTACTGAATGGTTTTAAAAAACCACTGGATGATGCAAAGGTAAATTGGATTAACGAGCTATAAACTGTGTTGTGGGCTTATCACACCACACCACAAACAGCAACGGGAGAGTCCCCATACATACTGGCATTTGGGAGTGAGGCTGTCATACCTACTGAATTGGGTCTACCTACGCATAGGGTGCTTATTTTCAAATCTCCTATCAGTGACTTGATTAGAAGATTAGACCTGGATATGCTCGAAGAAGTTAGGGAATAAGCAGCAATCAGGAATGCAGCATATCAACAACGAACAACTCTGTTCTACAACAAAAGAGTGGAGAAGTGTGATTTGAAGGAAGGGGATTATGTGCTGAAGAAAGTGATCCAAAAGCATAACAAACTAGAAGCCAACTGGCACGGACCCTACAGAGTAACAGAAGTTGTTCGTCCATGGACATACAAGATTGAAACTTTGGAAGGAGAAGAATTCAAGAATGCATGGAATGCAGAGCATCTGCGCAAGTATTATCAGTAATTGAAATTCCTATATAATGCAGTTTCTTCAATATGAATAAAGTGATGTTTCACCCATTTTATTTCTTTATTGAATTTTTTTTCGGAATATTAGTGCTACACACTACACAAATCCAAATTCAGAGCAACATACAACTCCGGTTGGTTGGGACTTCAATTACCACCAACTCTGGTTGGTCGAGAACTCAATTACCACCAAATCCGGTTGGTCGGGAACTCAATTCTGGAACTCAATTACCACCAACTCCGATTGGTCGGGAACTTAATACCACCAACTCCGATTGGTCAGAAATTCAATTACCACCAACTCCGGTTGGTCAGGAAGTTAATACCACCAACTCCGGTTGGTCGGCAATTCAATTACCACCAACTCCGATTGGTTGGGAATTTAATACCGCCAACTCCGGTTGGTCGGCAATTAAATTATCACCAACTCCAATTGGTCGGGAACTTAATACCACTAACTCCGATTGGTCGGCAAATTAATTACCACTAACTCCGGTTGGTCGGGAACTCATTACCCCCAACTCCGTTTGGTCGGTAAATCAATAACCACAAAATTCGATTGGTTGGTACCAAACTAGGAAAGAAGCTGGACGACCTCCCAGGGCATCCACTGTCTAGGCAACAAGGTAATCCATACGAGATTACTACAACTAAGCAGGAACATGGGATGCAAATCATTCCATTGCTTAGGCCCAAAGAGTGACAAGTCACTATAATCAAACAACAAATGGGATAAGTATAGTATATATATATATATATATATATATATACCAACCAACAAGCAAGGACATTCTATAAATTATTTAGAAGAAAATGAAATGGCAAAAGACTAAAAATTTCTTCATTCAAATCAAGTAAAATTACATATGATGTGAAAAGTCTGATTCATTACATAAGAATATCCTACTCTATAGGTTTCTTCCCCTCTGCTTTTGAAACAGGTTCTACCCCGGCTGGAGAATCATCTAATGCATAAGGATAATTTATAATACTTACATCTCGCAGCATTCTAACATTCACTATTGAGGGCCGATCAAACAAGTGCTCTGGGCGAGATATCTCAAAGTTTGCATGAAGACTATAATCGTCGAGATACTTGGAAATCAAGCATTGAGGAATTGCACGAGTAGGAATCCAACTAATATCAAGCTTAAAAGGAGGCACGGGCAAATTGAGCACTCGAGGATCATAATAGTCTCATAAGTAGTGGCCCTGCTCCAATTTTAGCACACACAAGGCATTCAACCACCCCTGATTATATCCCTCATTATTTGACTGATGCAACCGAGCATCGAGATGGTATAGAGCTTCGTTATACCCAGCCATCCAAAATTCCTTGGGCTGCTTGTGAAACTGATAAGTTAACCTCTCAAGTTGCTCGTGGAGTTTTTTCAATAGAATTTATTTACTTTACAGAGCAGAGCTTTCATTAGAGAGTTGTTCGGTGAAGTTCAGAATCTTCTTAGACATTTCTGCCAAGGATTGGTTCTTCCCCATCAACTGAACAGCTTGATTCTCTAAAGCCGACTGCGTTCTCGCTTCTTTAATAGTGACCCGACCAGCCCTTGCTCGTCCACGAGAAGATCTTGCTCTACCACGAGTAGATGTGGAAGGTCCATCTCGTTTCAAAGTTTCTAACTCATCTCGTAAGTTAGCATTTTCTACTTGCAAAAATGAAAAACCAGCATCATTTACTGGGACCAGGCCTCCCGAGGAAGATGCAGCAGATTTGAGTTATTTTTTTTTCTCTTGCAAAGTAATGTTCTCCTGCTCCAGCAACTTGGCGATGTGTCTATGCTCTTCAATTTCAAGATTTAGAACACTCTCCTTCTTCTCATGAGTAAATATGAACTTAATATATCCCTTATCAGCACTCAATTGCTGGTACTTTCTTTCATAACCTTGATGTAAAAGTGTGGAAGACTCTTTGTATTGCTACTGAAGTTCATAGATCGTTCCTTGGAGATCTTCAATCATCTCATAGTATTCCACATTATTGGCAACAGCACGATCGATCAAGCACTTCAAGTATTGGTAAGCTTCAACTTCTTGTTCAGAAGCATCTGAACCAAGGATATCATTGATTTGAGCTACAGTAAAATCAGCATGACTAGCTTTGAAATAGTCATTGCATTTCTTCATCAAATATGAATCATGAGCTGATAAAAGTTCCATCCTGGCCACAAACTAGCAAAGACAAAATGAAACACAAAATCAACAAGGGTGCGAACAGATCAAGAGAGAAATTTAAGACGAATAACTGAAGTTCAAATTTTATTCATCATGATAAGGGAAAAAAAGTTCAGGATTACATCCACAAAAACAACAAAATAAAAGTCCCGAACAACTTTACACCTTCTCCTTATTTCCTACGACTTCCTTGGATGACTTGGATGAAGGGGTTGGTTGCTCGGAGGGCAAGGGCAGCTGCTCGGTAGATGTGCTGGCTGGTTGGACTTGATCTGAGGATTGAGCAGTAGAAACAACAGGGACCTACTCTCCTATCATCATGGAAGATTCATCTCAAGCTTCTTCATCTTCTTCTTCTCCAGGAGAGGGAGGAGGGCCATGAGTGTGCTGCTGGAATAATTTAGAGTTCTCAGCGACCTTCAGCTCCTTTAAGGCTGATACACATCCATCCCTAAAGTATTTGACAGTAGCATACTCCATTTAAGAAGACATCACAGCCAGGCCCTTGTTCCAGCCTTTGTCCCAATCAGCACTGAATGATTTTTTAACTGCAGCTTTCCTTTTTGCCTTCTCCGAGGAGGTCCTTTCCCTAAGGATCTCCTTGGTAGACTTCAGCTTTTCTTCCACCTCCGTTTTCTGTCGCTCAACATCTTGAAGTTTAACAACTTTCGCTTCAGCAGACTTAAGCTTTACCTCAAGCTCCTTATTTCTCTGTTCAAACTCCTTCAAATTCTTCTCCAATTCCTTGGAGGCATTCATAGCTTTATCTCTGTCTAGCTCAAAGGACTTAAATTGCTTCTCCCAAACACCTTTATCTTCCTCGTACTTTTGATAAGAATCTTTTAAAGATTGGGTCAGCCCAACAAAAGCTTCCTCTACTCCACCCGAGGATCTTGAATCCCTAATAACTTCATCATTCTTCAAAATGTTGTTGAAACACGTCACCAGCTGAGAAAATAAGTAACTTTAAGTCAATACATGAACATAGTATTGAAAAATAAAGGGGTCAAGCTAAAGACACTTACTGAAGAAATGTGTTGAGCAGCCAATGTAGTAAGTTTCTCGCGAGAAAAGGTGTCTTCAATACCTTAAGATTCTGGAACATTCCAGGATCTTACCAAGCTCACAGCAGAGCTTGGAGTAATAAGAACTGGAACACTACCTTCAACATTTGAAGGTTGAGAGATAGGTTCAGGAGGTCTCTGAGAAGAACTTATTTTTAATCTCCTTACAGGAGCAGCAGCATTTTCAACTAAAGATGTTATCTTTATTAGTGATATGGCAACAACATCATTCGAAGGAGAGATAGCAATGGTCTTACTCGGAGTTATAGAGGGTTTTTCGCCGGCCTTCTTGGCAGCAGCGGGAGGGGGTATATCTATAGTCTTTGTCCCTTCTTCTGGGACATCGTTTTTACTCTTCTTTGCCTCTACAGTGGCAGAGGCAGACTTATCAAAAAAGTTAGGAGCTCTTCTCTTCTTCATCAGATTAGTGATAGGAATATTCGATTCATAATAAGAACCTTCCACACTAGCCTCGGAGGTTGGTACCTGATCAAGATCAACCACCACTGGATGAGGACGAGCAATGAAAGACGAGGTGTAGTTTTTGTATTGCAACAAGTAAGAAGCAGATATAATATGCTCCCTAGCAACAGATTGATGCAAACCCCAGATAAGTTTTAAATGATTTATATTAACATCAGTCTCTTTTGGCGGTTTTCTTTTAGTGTCAACTGTAACAAACAAAAACAAATGTCAGTGATGCATTTTATCAAACACAAAGAAAATAAGATTTCAAAAAATAAAAACAACCTATCCCATTGCCATAAGGTGGACACCTTGGACCTTGGTATACATCATCTCCATTTAATGGAGGGTGTTGCCAATTTTTCATCACAACCCCATGATCAAAATAGTCCCTATTGGCATCAGGAAGATTGACAACTAAAGATCTATTCAAAAAACTAGTTTTTAAATAGAATGTGGCATTATTAACAACCCATCTATAGCAATACATAATCTCAAGAATCCCTAATCAAGTCCCATGAAGTTTATTTAACCTATGTACGTCATTAACTACCTTCCATGTATTTGTAGCTACTATTGCAGGTTCACTATCTAAATATTGGCGAAACTCCAAACATAGGGGATTTGGCGAGAAAGAAAAGCCACATTAGGCTACAAAAAGACTTGGGAACCAATGTCCCTCACCCAAAGAAATATAATCAGAAGGTTCAGAAAGTTCTTCCAAAATAACCCACGAAGGGATTGAAAATTTAGATCAAAATTTGTCCAGCGATTCAACAAGATAAACCATGATGAACAAAGTAAATAAATGAGAGGGAAGAAAATCTAAAAAAAAAAGAGATCAGTTGATAATGAACGATGGAAAGAACAAAGGCACAAGAGAGAGAAAAATGAAGAGTTCAAAGATACGGATCTGAAAAGTTAAAGATTATAGGATTTCGGTCGCGCTTAAATACTTTACCTCGGGCATAGAGAAAGGCAATGATTACAAGGGAAGACGTTTGCATTTTCAGAAGCTAAAACAAGAAAAGGGCAAAAATATCGAAGTGGTCATAAAAATTCAAAATATTTATGAAGCCTGATACTATGCACTCTAAAAGGAGTGATATACAATGAAAATTTTCCTAAAATCCATAAAAACGAATAATCTAATCAGTTTTCAAGAAGAATGTTCCACACTTTTCTTCAACCTCAAACTGTGAAACATTGGGGGCTTCTGTTGATACCAAATTTAGTCTGCTGACATGGACCAATCACTTGAAGACGCGTGTCAACTACATAGAAAATACAAATAATTTTAACGAGCAACTCATACACTCCGAGCAGCTCAAGCGTACCGAGCAGCCTAAGCACCCCGAGCAACTCAGAGCTCCGAGCAACTCAAGCATACCGAGAAACTTAAGCGGTCTGAGCTACTTAGCGTGCAGAGCATCCAATTCAAGAGAATCTATGCGCTCAAAAAGGAGTTATATACAACGAAAATTTTCCTAAAATCCATAAAAACCAATAATCTAAGCAGTTTTCAAGCAGAATGCTCCACACTTTTCTTCAAGCTCAAACAGTGAAACATTGGGGGCTCTTGTTGATACCAAATTTATTCTGCTGACATGGACCAATCACTTGAAGACGCATGCCAACCACATGGAAAATACGAATACTTTCAACGAGCAACGCATACACTCCGAGCAGCTCAAGTGTGCTGAGCATCCTAGGCACCCCGAGCAACTCAAAGCTTCGAGCAACTCAAGCGTACCGAGAAACTTAAGCGGTCCGAATTGCTTAAGCGGTCCGAGCTACTTAGCTTGCAGAGCATCCAAATAAAGAGAATAAAAAAGATGACTGCGCATTAAATGCTCATTATTATCATACAGATGTATATGTCTACTAGATAACAGCGCATTGTCCTTTCAGACGTACAGCCTCAAGGCTATAAATACATTGTAGCCTCCTCATTAGAGGGGGACTTTGGATCTCTTGGTAAACCTATTATCGGGAGTCCAAATAAACTGTCAGCAATACAAAAACAGTGGACGTAGGCCATTTTCCTCAGGCAGAACCACTTTAAAAATCCTTTATCTTATTTATTCATTTTATTTTTGATTGATTAATTAGAGATAATCTAGTTTATTACATCAACATATTGGCGCCGTTTGTGGGAAACTATTTAGCGTTTTTCAGTAAAATAATTCATCATCAATGGTCGATAATCCGAAATCCAGTAATCGAAATGTTGGGATCCCTCCAAATCCATATACTCCTCCATATGTTCTAGATCTAGCTAGCATAATGGCTAATTTAGCCCAAGGCCAAACGACAATGTAAGAAATCATGCGCCAACTTATACAAACTGCTCAAGGCGGAGTTCCGGCCCAATCAGGACAATGAAGTGTTCAAAGAAATACCCGCTTACCCTCTTCACGAACTAGGGAAATGCTATTCCCAGAGGTATCTCAATCTAGACACACCGAATCATATCGTATTGATAGATCTGATGATCCTTGTTATCAACCTGATCGGACGTCATCGGTACGAGCTACAGATTCTCAACGAAACGTCACTATATCTATAGAAAGGACCAGCGCTCTAGAAAGGTTGAGTAGAGTCACTCCTTTTGATCATTTGGGACCTAGGAGGAATAGAAGTCCTCCTAGGACTGCGTCGAGGAATTCTCCACAACCATCCAATCTAAGGGAAGGCTTCGCTCAATCACGACCAGCAGCTCGATCCCAAGAGGAAAACACAATGCGATTAGTTGCTCGAAAAAATAGGCCCGGGGTGGAAAATGATGCATATAAGGGATCAATTCAAAGATTGGAGGACAGATTAGGGGAAATGTCTAAGGCCAATAATCCTCTACAAAGAACTTTTGTCCAAGGGACACCATTTATACAGGCAATTGTGGACTTTCCCACACCATCAAAATTCAAAGCTCCTACGGTGAAGCCTAAATATGATGGGAAAACTGACCCTGTCCTTCATATAAAACAATACCAAGATGCTGCCAATATCTATGCGGTTCCAGACGAGATGAGATGCAGGGCATTTTTAGGAACTCTTACCGGATCAGCTCAGATATGGTACAATAACCTTCCTCGGGAAAAGATTGTGACTTTTTTTCAACTGGCAGAGCTCTTTATCGGGAACTTCTGTTTTGGAGCGAAACCAGTCAAACGAGTAGCACACTTGCTGAGTGTTAGACAGAAGGCAGGTGAAAGCACCAAGGACTATATTACTCATTTCAATAATGAGAAACTTGAAGTAATTGATTATGAGGAGAATATAGCAATTACTGCCCTGATGAGTTGACTGTTGCCAGATAAGTTGTACTACATTTTAACCAAAGATTCGCCTAGGACCATGGATGAACTGATGGAAAAAGAAGCCAAAATCATGAATGTCGAGGAGGCCATGGCTGCGAAGAAGAATGCAGATACTAAGGAGACTAAGGTAGAGGATGGTAAAACCGAAAAGAAGGATCAGGAGAACAATGGTGGTAGCAGACAGTCGAAAGGAAAGCAAGCACTGGAACAGATGAGGAAATTTGGAAATTATAATCCTTTGAAGGTAGATAGAAATCACATTCCAGAGGAGATCAAGAACACCGAGGAGCTAGCCTGGCCAGCAAAAATGAAGACCGATCCTGACAGAAGGGACAAGTCCAAATATTTCAAATTCCACAAAGACCATGGTCATACGACCAAACGTTGCATAACTCTCCAGAATGAAATTGAAGCACTCATTAGACGAGGAAAATTGGCTAAGTATGTTGATCACCAAAATGGTGGGAAGACCAGCGACCGAGGAAGGCAAAGACCTAAATCTCCTCGTCGAGCAAAAAAAGATAAGAAGAGAGACCACGATGATGATCCAGAAGATGATCTCGACCTTCCTAAACGACCGAGACAACCAGAGCGTGAGGTATTTTCAATCCATTTTAGATCATTTGAATTTAATGTTATTACAGGTGGAGATGCAGGAGGGGAAGATCTTACTGCGAAGAGGAAAGCTTACCTCAATAAGGCTCAAGATTGCTCATACATACAGCGAATAAATTTGGCTGAAGATGATTGCCCGAGGAAGGTGAATAAGGACAAACTGGTCATTTGTTTCTCTAAAAATGACCTGGTAGGTGTATTATATCCTCATGATGACCCATTGGTCATCAATATGAGAATGAAAGAAATGGAGATTTCACGGGTGCTGGTGGACAATGGTAGCTCTACAGACATCATGTTCTACCCATGCTTTGATAGTTTGACCTGGAAGTTAGCCCAGTTGGAGCCCTATCATAGGCCCCTGCTTATTTTTACTAGCGAGAAGGTTTTTCCACTTGGGACGATCAAGTTGGATATGCTTATTGGTACTTGGCCTGATTGTCGAACATAAAGAGTATGCTTATTCGTAATGGATAAAAAAGTTCAATCGGCTTACAATATCATCATGGGAAAGGTAGGTCTGAAGAAGTTAGAGGTAGTACCATCTACTGTACATCAATGTTTAAAATTCACAACCAATTTTAGAGTGGGAGTTGTGAAAGGCGACCAGAAAGTAGCTCGGGAATGCTACTATTCATCTACCGAATAGGAGGTACGTAAAGAATCCAAGAAGAAGACTACTACTTATAAAGTGGATGAAATAGAAGATGCAGAGATTGAAACGTTAGACCCTAGAGAAGATTCTCATCTCATGAAGGGCCAGGTCATGGAGGCTACCGAAAATATCATTTTGGATGACGAGCATCCAGAACGAACAACTCAAATTGGTGCATCACTGGATGTATCCATAAAACAGGAATGAATAGAATTTCTAAGGAGAAGAAAGCAGACTTTTGCATGGAGTCATGAAGATATGCCAGGGATAGACCAGAGTTTCCTGTGTCACGAACTCAATGTGAACAAGGAAATCAAGCCAGCAAAATAGCGAAGAAGTGCGTTCAGTCCTGAAAAGAACCAAGCTATACAGGAAGAAGTGGAGAAACTAAAAAAATCCTTTTTTATTGAGGATGTCAAATATCCTGATTGGCTTGAAAATGTGGTGATGGTAAAAAAGAAAAATAACAAGTGGAGGATGTGTGTAGACTTCACCGATCTTAATAAGGCATGCCCAAAGGATCATTTTCCTTTGCCCCGAATTTATCAAATAGTGGATGCTACCTCGGGGCATGAATTGTTAAGTTTCATGGATGCTTATTCTGGTTACAACAAGATTAAAATGAAACCTGAGGAAAGTTAAAGTACCTCTTTTATCACCCCAAGGGAAACTTATTGCTATAATGTTATGCCTTTTGGACTTAAAAATGCAGGTGCAACATATCAGCGACTGATGAATAAGGTGTTTGCAGAGAAAATCAGTCATAACATGGAGGTTTATGTTGGTGATATGCTGACAAAGAGAAAAAAAGATGCTGATAATCTCGTTGACCTAGGTCAGATCTTTAATCAACTAGAGAAATATCAAATGAAGTTGAATCCCACCAAATTCATATTCGGAGTACGAGAAGGTATGTTTCTCGGATATATTGTTAACCAACGAGGGATTGAGGCGAACCCTGAAAAGATCAAGGCTCAATTGGAGCTACGATCTCCAACCACGAAGAAGAAAGTGCAAAGCCTCACAGGGCGAGTTACAGCACTTAATAGATTTGTGTCACGAGCAACAGACAGATGTCTCCCATTCTTCAAAACACTCCGAAAAACTTTTCAGTGGAACGATGAATGCAAGGAGGCCTTTCAGGATTTAAAGAAATATCTGGGGACACCTCCATTGTTATCTAGACCAGTGATGGGAGAAAGACTATACTTGTATCTAGCAGTTTCAGAGCATGCAGTTACCTCGGCGTTGATAAGAGTGGAGGACGGAGTAAAAAAACCAGTCTATTACACCTGCAAGGCCTTTCGAGGAGCAGAAATCAGATATCCAAAGTTGGAGAAGTTGGCACTGGCACTAATCGAAGCGAGTAGAAGGATGGGGCCATACTTCGAAGCCCATACTATAGTGGTGTATACTGATATGCTATTGAGACAGGCTCTGCATAAATCGGATAAATCAGGAAGATTGATGTACTGGGTAGTAGAACTTGGTGAATATTATATAGTGTATAAGCCAAGATCATCACTTAAGGGGCAGGCAGTAGCGGATTTTATCGTAGAGTTTACTCAATCTGATACCTTCGAAGAACAGGAGTTTACTACAGACCATCCCGTGGATATTATAGGATCATAAAATTTAACGCCCGACCAACCTCCATCCTTGAATGATCAAGAGAATATAATCAACGAGCAGCAAAAAGTGTTGGGGGAAGACAAAAGGAAGCATCAAATATTTCACCGAGGAGCTCTGTCTGACGAAGAATTTGATAATGAAGTACTCGTGTGGAATCTGTATGTGGATGGCTCTTCGTGCACTACAGGCAGTGGAGCATGAATTATTTAATCAGTCCAGATGAGATTGATATGGAGTATGTTATGCGCTTTCAATTTAAAGCTTCTAATAATGAGGCCGAATATGAAGCCATGATTGGGGGTCTAAGTTTGGCAAAACCATGAAGGCAGAACAGGTCATTGTATTCAGTGATTCCCAGTTAATCGTAAATTAAATTTTGGGGGTGTATGTAGCAAAAGGAGAGTTAATTATCAAGTATCATGCAAAAGCAATGGAGGTTGTATCGAGTTTTACTACAGTTCAGTTGATTAAAATACCTAGATTGGAGAATGCAAGAGCAGACGCCTTATCTCGGTTAGCATCAGCCACATGTACCGAGCTATGAAGAATGATCCCAATAGAAATAATGGTTAGTCAGAGCATAGATGAAGATTAAATGATGAACTTCATTTTCCTTGACTTGGGACCATCTTGGATGGACCCCATCAGGGCCCATATCGAAGAGGGGGCTTTGCCAACTCATAAACTCGCAGCCAAGAAACTGAAGTTTAAAGTTATTCGTTATGTATTGACTAATGGCATTTTATATAGATGATGACTTATAGCAGGGCTACAAAGATGTGTCCATCCCTCCGAAATGAAAAATCTGATCGAAGAGGTTCACGAAGGGTCTTGTGGAGCCCATCTAGCAGGTCAGACGCTTTTGCAAAGAATAACAACGCAGGGGTATTACTGGCCAATAATAAGAACTAATTGGGTAGCTTATGCCAAGAAGTACGATAAATGCCAGCATTTCTCCTCCATCCAAAGAACTCCCCAAGAATTGTTAACACCCATCACGTCCCCTTCGCGATTCTCCATGTGGGGGATAGACTTGGTCGGGCCACTTCTAACGACCGGGAGAAAATTGAAATACCTCGTGGTTGTTGTGGATTATTTTACTAAATGGGTGGAAGCTGAGCCTCTCATTGATATGACATACGACAAAGTATATCAATGTATTTGGAAAAATATTATTTGCAGATATGGTCTCCCACATGAATTCATTACTGACTATGGAAGCCAGTTTGACAACGAGGAGTTTGCTGTATATTGTCATCAATCCAATGTACTAAAGATCCACTCTGCACCAACCTTCCCCATAGCAATGGGAAAACTGAGGTGACAAATAGAACGCTACTGAATGGTTTGAAAAAATGACTGGATGTTGCAAAGGCAAATTGGATTAACGAGCTACAATATGTGTTGTGGGCTTATCACACCACACCACGAATAGCAACCAAAAAGTCCCCATACATGCTGGCATTTGGGAGTGAGGTTGTCATACCTGCTGAATTGGGTCTACCTACGCATAGGGTGCTTAATTTCAATTCTCCTATCAGTGACTTGATGAGAAGATTAGACCAGGATATGCTCGAAGAAGTTATGGAAGAAGAAGCAATCAGGAATGCAGCATATCAACAACGAACAACTTTGTTCTACAACAAAAGAGTAAAGAAGTGTGATTTGAAGGAAGGGGATTATGTGCTGAAGAAAGATATCCAAAATCATAACAAACTGGAAGCTAACTGGCACGGACCCGAGAGAGTAACAGAAGTTGTTCGTCCAGGGACATACAGGATTGAAACTTTGGAAGGAGAAGATTTCAAGAATTCATGGAATGTAGAGCATCTCCGCAAGTATTATCAGTAATTGAAATTCCTATGTAATGCAGTTTCTTCAATATGAATAAAGTGATGTTTCACCCATTTTCTTTCTTTGTTGAATTTTTTTCGGAATACTAGTGCTACACACTACACAAATCTAAATTCAGAGCAACATACAACTTCGGTTGGTCGTCAATTCAATAACCACCAACTCCAGTTGGTCGGGAACTTTATACCACCAACTCCGGTTGGTTGGGAATTCAATTACCACCAACTCTGGTTGGTCGGGAACTGAATTACCACCAAATCCGGTTGGTCAGGAACTCAATTACAACCAACTTCGGTTGGTCGGGAACTTAATACCACCAACTCCGGTTGGTCAAAAATTCAATTACCACCAACTCCGGTTGGTCGGCAATTCAATTACCACCAACTCCAGTTGGTCGGGAACTTAATACCACCAACTCCGATTGGTCGGCAATTCAATTACCACCAACTCCGGTTGGTTGGGAATTTAATACCGCCAACTCTGGTTGGTCATCAATTCAATTACCACCAACTCCGGTTGGTCGAGAAATTAATACCACCAACTTCGGTTGGTCAGAAAATCAATTACCACCAACTCCGATTGGTCAGGAACTCATTACCCCCAACTCCGGTTTGTTGGTAAATCAATAACCACCAACTCCGATTGGTTGGTACCAAACTAGGCAAGAAGCTGGACGACCTCCCGGGGCATCCACTGTCTAGGCAACAAGGTAATCCATACAATATTACTACAACTAAGTAGGAACATAGGATGTAAATCATTCCATTGCTTAGGCCCAAAGAGTGACAAGTCACTATAATCAAACAACAAATGGGATAAGTATAGTATATATATATTTACCAACCAACAAGCAAGGACATTCAATAAATTATTTAGTAGAAAATGAAATGGCAAAAGACTAAAAATTTCTTCATTCAAATCAAGTAAAATTACATATGATGTGAAAAGTCTGATTCATTACATAAGAATATCCTACTCCATGGGTTTCTTCCCCTCTACTTTTGAAATAGGTTCTACCCCGGCTGGAGGATCATCTAATGCATAAGGAGAATTTATAAAGTTTACATCTCGCGGCATTCTAACATTCATTACGGAGGGCCGATAAAGCAAGTGCTCTGGGCGAGATATCTCAAAGTTTGCATGAGACTGTAATCGCCGAGATACTTGAAAATCAAGCATTGAGGAATTGTACGAGCAGGAATCCAACTAATATCAAGCTTAAAAGGAGGCACGGGAAAATCGAGCACTTCATGATCATAATAATCCCATAAGTAATGGCCCTGCTCCAATTTTAGCGCACACAAGGCATTCAACCACCCCTGATTATATCCCTCATTATTTGACTGCTGCAACCGAGCATCGAGATGGTACAGAGCTTCGTTATACCCAGCCATCCGAAATTCCCTGGGTTGCATATGGAACTGATAAATTGACCTCTCAAGTTGCTCGTGGAGTTTCTTCTCTAGAATTTATTTACTTTTCAGAGCAGAGCTTTGATTAGAGAATTGTTCGATGAAGTTCAGAATCTTCTTAGACATTTTTACCAAGGCTTGGTCCTTCGCCATAAACTGAACGGCTTGAGCCTCTAAAGCCAACTGCATTTTGGCTTCTTCAATAGTGACCCGACCAACCCTTGATCATCCACGAGAAGATCTTGCTCTACCATGTGTAGATGTGGAAGGTCCATCTCATTTCAAAGTTTCGAACTCATCTGGTAAGTTAGCAATTTTTACTTCCAAAAATAAAAAACCATCATCATTTACTGGGACCAGGGATCCCGAGGAAGATGCATCATATTTGAGTTATTTTATTTCTTCTTGCAAAGAAATGTTCTCCTACCCCAGTAACTTGGCGATGTGTCTATGCTCTTCAATTTCAAGCTTTAGAACACTCTCTTTCTTCTCATGAACAGATATAAACTTATCATATCCTTTATCAGCACTCAATTACTGGTACTTTCTTTCATAACCTTGATGTAAAAGTGTGGAAGACTCTTTGTATTGTTGCTGAAGTTCCTCGATCGTTCCTTGGAGATCTTCAGTCATCTCATAGTAGGCCATATTGTTGGCAACATCACGATCGAGCATGCACTTCAAGTATTGGTAAGCTTCAACTTCTCGTTCAGAAGCATCTGAACCAAGGATATCAATGTTTTGAGCTTCAGTAAAATCAGCATGACCAGCTTTGAAATAGTCATTACATTTCTTCATCAACTCTGAATCATGAGCTGATAAAAGTTCCATCCTGGCCACAAACTAGCAAAGACAAAATGAAACACAAAATCAATAAGGGTGCGAATAAAACAAGAGAGAAATTTAAGATGAACGACTGAAGTTTAAATTTTATTCATCATGATAAGGGAAAATAAAGTTCAGGATTACATCCATAAAAACAATAAAACAAAAGACCGAACAACTTTACACCTTCTCCTTATTTCCTATGACTTCCTCGGATGGATTGGATGAAGGGCTTGGTTGCTCGGAGGGCAAGGGAAGATTCTCGGTAGATGTGCTAGCTGGTTGGACTTGCTCTGAGGATTGAGCAGTAGCAACAACAGGGAGCTGCACTCCTATCATCAAGGAAGATTCATATAAAACTGCTTCATCTTCTTCTTCAAGAGAGAGAGAGGAGGGCCATGAGTGTGATGCTGGAAAAATTCAGAGTTTTCAACAACCTTCAGCTCCTTTAAGGTTGATACCTATCCATCCCTAAAGTATTTGACACTGGCATACTCCATTTGAGAAGACATCACATCCAGGCCCTTGTTCTATCCTTTGTCCCAACCAACACTGAATGATTTTTTAACTGCATCTTTCCTTTTTGCCTTCTCCGCGGAGGTCCTTTCCCTAAGGGGCTCCTCGGCAGACTTCAGCTTTTCTTCCACCTCTGTTTTCTGTCGCTCAACATCTTGAAGTTTAACAACTTTCTCTTCAGCAGACTTAAGTTTAACCTTAAGCTCCTTATTGCTCTATTCAAACTCATTCAACTTATTTTCCAATTCAATGGAGGCATTCACAGCTTGATCTCTGTCTATATCAATGGACATAAATTGCTTCTCCTAAGCACCTTTATCTTCCTCGTACTTTTGACGAGAATCTTTTAAAGATTGGGTATGCCTAACAAAAGCTTCCTCTTCAAAATGTTGTTGAAACACGTCACCAGCTGAAAAAAAAAGTAACTTTAAGTCAATACATGAACATAGTATTAAAAAATAAAGGGGTCAAGCTAAAGATACTTACTAAAGAAATGTGTTGAGAAGATAGCGTAGTAAGTTTCTCACTAGAAAAGGTGTTTTCAACACCTTGAGATTCTGGAACAGTCCAGGATCTTACCAAGCTCACAGCAGAGCTCGGAGTAATAAGAACTGGAACACTACCTTTAACATTTGAAGGTTGAGAGATAGGTTCAGCAGGTCTCTCGAAAGAAGTTCTTTTTAATCTGATCAGAGGAGCAGGAGCATTTTCAACTAAAGATGTTGTATTTATTGGTGATATGACAACAACATCATTCGAAGGAGAGATAGCAATGGTCTTACTCGGAGGCACAAGGGGCTTTTCGCCATCCTTCTTGGCAGCAGCAGGAGGGGGTACATCTATAGTCTTTGTCCCCTCTTTTGGGACATCTTGTTTACTCTTATTTGCCTCTATTGTGTCAGAGGTGGACTTGTCAAAAAAGGTAGGAGCTCTTCTCTTCTTCATCAGATTAATGATAGGAATATTCGATTCAGAATAAGAACCTTCCACACTAGCCTCAGAGGCTGGTACCTGATCAAGATCAACCACCACTGGACGAGGATGAGCAATGAAAGACGAGGTGTAGTTTTTGTATTGTAAGAAGTAAGAAGCAGATCTAATATGCTCCCTAGCAACAGATTGATGCAAACCGCAGATAAGTTTTAAATGCTTTATATTAACATCAGTCTCTTTTGGAGGTTTTCTTTTACTTTCAACTGTAACAAACAAAAACAAATGTCAGTGATGCATTTTATCAAACACAAAGAAAATAATATTTTAAAAAATAAAAACAACTTATCCCATTGCTATAAGGTGGACACCTGGGACCTTGGTATACATTATCTCCATTTAATGGAGGGTGTTGCCAATTTTTCATCACAACCCCATGATCAAAATAGTTCCTATTGTCATCAGAAAGATTGACAACTAAAGCTCTATTCAAAAACCTAGTTTTTAAATAGAATGTAGCATCACTAACAACCCATCTATAGCCATACATAATCTATGGAATCCCTAATCGATTCCCATGCAGTTGATTTAACCTATGTACGTCATTAACTACCCTCCACGTATTTGGAGCTACTTTTGCAGGTTCATTATCGAAATATTGGCGAAACTCCAAACACAGGGGATTTGGCGAAAAAGAAAAGCCACATTCGGCTATAAAAAGACTTGGGAACCAATGTCCCTCAGCCAAAGAAAAATAATCAGAAGGTTCAGAAAGTTCTTCCAAAATAACCCACGAAGGGATTGTAAATTTAGACCGAAATTTGTCCATCGATTCAACAAGATAAACCATGATGAGCAAAGTAAATAAAGGAGAGGGAAGAAAATCTTACAAAAAAAAGAGAGATCAGTTAATAATGAACGATGGAAAGAACAAAGGCACATGATAGAGAAAAATGAAGAGTTCAAAGATATGGATTTGAAAAGTTAAAGATGATAGGATTTCTGTCGCGTTTAAATACTTTACCTCGGGAATAGAGAAAGGCAATGATTACAAGGGAAGATGTTTGCATTTCCGACAACTAAAACAAAAAAATGGCACAAATATCGAAATGGTCATGAAAATTCAAAATATTTATGAAGCCTGATACTATGCGCTCAAAAAGGAGTTATATACAACGAAAATTTTCCTAAAATCCATAAAAACCAATAATCTAAGCAGTTTTCAAGCTGAATGTTCCACACTTTTCTTCAACCTCAAACTGTGAAACATTAGGGGCTTCTGTTGATACCAAATTTAGTCTGCTGATGTGACCAATCACTTGAAGACGCGTGTCAACTACATAGCAAATACAAATACTTTCAGCAAGCAACTCATACACTTCGAGCAGCTCAAGCGTACCGAGCAGCCTAGGCACCCTGAGCAACTCAGAGCTCCGAGCAACTCAAGCGTATCGAGCAACTTAAGCGGTCCAAACAGCTTAAGCAGTCCGATCTACTTAGCGTGCAGATCATCCAAATCAAGAGAATCTATGCGCTCAAAAATGAGTTATATACAACAAAAATTTTCCTAAAATCCATAAAGAGCAATAATCTAAGCAGTTTTCAAGCAGAATGTTCCACACTTTTCTTCAACCTCAAACTGTGAAACATTGGGGTCTTTTGTTGATACAAAATTTAGTCTGCTGACATGGACCAATCACTTGAAGACGCATGTCAACCACATGGCAAATACAAATACTTTCAATGAGCAACTCATACACTCCGAGAAGCTCAAGCGTACCGAGCAGCCTAAGCACCCTGAGCAACTCAAGCATACCGAGCAACTTAAGAGGTCCGAACATCTTAAGCGGTCCGAGCTACTTAGCGTGCAGTGCATCCAAATCAAGAGAATAAAAAAGACGACTGCGCATTAAATGCTCATTATTATCGTACAGATGTATATGTCTACTAAATAACAACGCATTGTCCTTTCACATGTACAGCCTCAAGGCTATAAATACATTGTAACCTCCTCATTAGAGGGGGACTTTGGATCTCTTGGTAAACCTATTATCGGGAGTCCAAATAAACAGTAAGCAATACAAAAACAGTGGACGTAGGCCATTTTCCTCAGGCTAAACCACTTTAAAAATCCTTTGTCTTATTTATTCATTTTATCCGTGATTTATTAATTAGAGATAATCTAGTTTTTTACATCAACAACGACCGCCCTCTAATAACTACCATGCCTCTACCATCTCCAACCCTCTTTCATACCCATATATTTGCCAACCCTCTTTCTTCCACACACCACCCCCGCGTCGTCATCCCACCCCTAATCCTTCGTCACGGAATAAAAGGTATAATAAATAATCTCTCTCTCTTTCTCTCTCCCTCTCTCTCTCTCTCTCTAGAGAGAGAGAGATGCACACACGCACATTGAATACAAACACGCATAATTACCACTTCATCCACCTAATTCTTAGATGTTCTTGTTTTATAATGAAGTTAAGGTTATAATATATTCAGAATCAAGGGTTATCTATGGGTTTTAACTTTTAGATTTGTAGAATAAGGGTTCTATTTAGAGGTGGTGGTGGAAGAAGGTTACAATTTAAAGGTGATTACGGTGGAAACTCTCTCTCACACATATATATGCATACACACACACACACACATAGAGAGAGAGAGAGAGAGAGAGAGAGAGAGAGAGAGAGAGAGAGAGAGAGAGGGGATATGGGGTGTGGGGTGTGGGGGGATGGAATATTATATGTTTTTTAAATGAGGGAAAGGGGGAAAAGAACATTTTGGGTGGGGGTAAGGGAGCAGTAGGGATTGGATGTGTAATGGTGGGATGGTGGCAGTGGAGGGGCAAGTTAGAGTTTTTTTGGGGGGTGGGGTGGGGGAGGGACTGTAGTGATTTAATTTTATAAAACCATGTGTAAAATATTTTTTATTATTATTTAATAAACGATTGTTTTATTAATTTTGAAATCAGAATCAATTTTGTGAGAATCCTATATTTTAATTTAATTGAAGTTTTTGATATTTAACGTCGGTCAATATAGATTAGAGGACTCCTAGTGAGTCGGATTTGGGTTGATCACTCGGAAATTAAAATTTCGATTCTAGAACTATTGAATTGTTCACATCATCGATAAGGAGTTGACATCCTTTTGGAAGGGTTGCGATGCAATCCTTGTAGTTTATCTCAAGCTAGAAGAATTTATATAATAGTTCAACAGAGGATTGTTATTGGTACATCTCATAAATGTATTTAACAAGACCACCTAAGAACTTCGAGTCTAAGGGATTTCTTAATTAGCCTTGAAAATTTCGAATCATTTGCAAATAGTCCATAGACTATTAACTTCGAGAATTACGACGATGGAAATGTTTTTGTGATTGTTACTTTTGCTTCTATGGTTGTAATTCAATCTTGGATTGAATCAAATGGAATATGCATATTTGGTGTTAATTATATGAGTATGCATGATATCTTGATTTTAAAGAATCAACATTCCGGGATACCTTGGGTTGTGATACCCCCTTGATAGACATATAAGATTTGTTTCTTCTAATAAACCTCATCATTGGATTATTAATAATCGGATGGAGTTGAAATATAATTTCAGTTTTAGACTAAATTAATTAAGTAAATGTTAGTTAAAGGATGTTTGTGGCAAAGTGATTTAACTAATTAGTTATAGGATTATTAATGTGGGTAATCAAATTATATGTCATTGCCGACTTTGAATATAAAAACTCGTTATATCTGAGTGATTCTATAATAATTAAATAGTGGAGTTAATTATGATTAGTAATGAATGGAAATATAATTATGGTAAATATAATTTAGAATTTCCAAGTATTTATTTCGATTTAATTTAATTATTTGTCTTAGGTCACTGTTGTGTTCCAAATACCCAAGTAGTCATGTACATATTCTCAAGAAATCGCATCTGGACACTAAGCCCACTTCTGGTTCTTGTATATAAAGTTGTGGGGAGAGGTTTAATCACACTTCTTCATCATTAGGGTTTGACATGAGCGAGATAAATCACTATTCTCATTTTTATTGAAGTATATGAGAGAGATCAACATTTCTCAAGATTTAGCAGAGGTTTAGATCTTAAAAACTATCCACCCAGATACCTGGCTTTTAGAGATGATCATTCACTAGAAGATCCTAACATTCAGAATGTTTGAGATAGGTTTTACAGATCCAAAACAAGAAAGTCACGCATCTACAATAATTACTTTTCTCCCCCATCAGATTGAAAATGTATCTGCAAACGTGTTATGTTTTATATCCTAAGTTTATTCTTCAAGCCTAGTTTATGTCATACCAATTTTCTAAGTCTGATTAAGTGAAGTTCTATATATGAAATTTTTGATTTCACATATTTCTGGCCCTAAAATTGATATGAGAGCCTTTTGTTTACATTAATAATCCATTGAAATAATCCATATATGTTGTTATAATAAGAAACCCCTAGTTTTGAGTGTTGTGAGAATGGTGTATCTTTGTGCATGCCTCTGTACTAACATGATTTTGCAGTAATTTTTCACATATAATGTAACACCCCATATTTTTATGCTTTTTAAATATTGGATTAATTAAATTAAATATGGAAAATTTTATTTATAATTAATTAGGATTAAATACATATTAACTAACGAGATAAGGGTTAGTATTTATCAGTGAGAATTATACTAAATATTACTGCATGAATAAAGTAATATATGATTTTGAACATGATTGTGAATTTATGAGAATTGTCGTGAGTGAGAAATACGATAATTATGGTAAATAACAGAGGACGCGCGTGTCAGTTGTATCGGGACTAAATTTATTGAATAAAAAGAAAATTATTTATGTAATGACCGTACTTTTATATATATAGTTTGTTTTTACACTCTTGTGTTACTTATTATCTTATAAATTTTATATTATTAGATTTGTGGTATTATTGGCTATCAATATAACAAACCTCATTTTTAATTACGAAGAATCAACTGTAAATTGGATGAAATCGAAGTCTTATGACATATCTTAAGGTAAATAATAATTTTTGGGGTAGAAAATATAATTTTATGAAACTTTAAGGACTAAAATAAAAATATAAAATGGGTCATTTTGTAAATAAAATATTTTTAAGGACCTTTAAGTAATATTCAAAATATATAGTGTGAAATTATCAAAATACCCTTCATGTGCAAAATGACCCTTATACCCTTATCATCTTTCCACCATCTGCTGGTCACTTCCACCTTACACATGTCGTCTTTAGAGAGAAAGCTAAAACACTTGTAATCATTTTGTGATATTAACACTACAAGACCACTCTGGATTGTGACACCTCGGTGTTGAATCAACACTCTAAAAAGCCTAGTTATTAGACACATGTCAACACTGTAATACTTTTGGAAACCTATAAATAGGGCCTTAGGGTTCATTTGAAACTCACACAAATTCCTTGAGAATTATAGTAAGAAAGAGTGATAGAACGCTTCGGAAATATCTTAAGAATGAGTTCTATAATTTCGAAGAAAGAATTAATTTTGTAGGTATGATTTTATATAAATGTTAAAATGTATTTTTATAGTTTTAATTTTGTGTTTTATAGCTTTATTTAGTAGTTATGCCGGTAAAATACACTAAGGACTTCACTAATCAAAACTTAAAGTTTAGAAGAAATCCAAGTTGATTTTATTTTCATGTAAACTTGTTTGAAATTATATATACGCTTTTAAAAAATGATTTTTAAAAGTAATTGCTCGTTATTATGGAATCCTATTTAAGTAATTCCAAAGTCAGGCCTAGTGAAACTTTGTCTAGATGAAATGGTATTTAAGTGGTGCCCCTGTGACCCTCCATCTCCAGTGGGAATGAATCTAGAAATGTTTTGTCTAGAGGAGATGGTATTTAACCGGTGCCCCTGTGACCCTCCATCTCTACTGGAAACCAACTGATTAGGAAGAACTATGAATTGAATCCTTTAATTACGATCAATAAGTTTTAAAAGTTAAGAAAATGGCTTTTAGTAATCCTTCGAAATAATTTTTTATTAAAATACAATATGTAGACTGGACCATGTTTAGAACGTATACTTAAACCTTTATCGTATTTGTTAGATTAACGTACGATCAAAGAATCGTTATCTATAATTTCGACCTCTATTTTAGGTGAGTACTCTATGCAATTTCTTGTGCACTTTGACTATATTATATAATGCAAACTATGTATTCTTTGTGAAATGCTTTTATTCTCAAAATACATATGATACTGATGATTACGGCGTTTATTATAAGTGTATATCTCTCGATATAAACATCTGGTTTGAATTATGAAAATTTTGATTCGGCCTATGAAAACTCTTTTACTATTTTGGCCTTGACTACCGGGTGGAAATATTTGGGTGGTACCTTCCCAGTTGGTTTATCACTGGTGTGCCCTAAATAAGGCGTTGTTCCAGAGATCATGATTTTATGTCCGTGTTGTTGCCGGGTGGAAACATTTGGTAACACTATCTGTCTGGGTATTAGAGCTTACATGGCCGCTAAGACTGAATAGTTGACATATTGCTCAATTGTTTTATATGTTCTGTTCCGAACTGTTTATTTTGAAAATATTTATACTGTCAATTAATTTATATATATGAATGCAAGTTCCTATCCATATATGTATATGCCTTTTCTTTTGACTTGAATAGGTATCTATTTTCTGAAACCTTAGAATATTTGGAGATTGAATCTCATTCGGCTTTTATTTGATGTTTTATAATTAACTAATTCTTCAAGAAATAATTAGGCAAGCGGGCGGAACATAAGAGGACTATGTTGAAGATTTAGCTTTTAGAGATCTTTTTGTTACATTAGATAGAGGATATTTGGCTCTTTAATTAAAAGGCTTTGAAATTTGTGTCATGTTGTAACTCTTGGATATTTTAATATAAATGAAGTTTCCTTTAGAAAGATCTGATGATGTAATTCCTTCACTTTTAGTATTTTACAATTCATAACCATGCGATTTTATTTCCACTACATATATTTTAAGAGAAAAATTTTAGGGTCAGAATATTGAATTCCTTGGTGCATGTCAAGACACTCATTCCCTACTATTTTTGGGTCGGGGTCGTGGCAATTTATAATTCACCTGTATGGTCATTTTGAGTGTTCTAATGTGTCCGAAAGGGTCGAGAGAGTCAGGAAATTCTTCTCGGGCGTTTAGTTTGGGTCCCGGGGCAATTTTAGGCCAAACTGGCATCTCGGGAGGGCAATTTGGTAATTTACATTTTTTGGTGAATAGTACCTACGAAATTCCTTAGGGTTATATTTGATCGGGAAAAGGGGGTTAGGTTAAACTACATGAGAATTATAAGAAATCCAGAGAGGGGCCATAGGAGTAAGAGGAAGGAGGGTCTAAGGCTAGAACCACCTCTTAACACCACCACCACCGGATTAAAGATCGGAGGTGGAGGAACACAAATCCAATGTCTTCTTCAATGGATCATACCTACTTACGAAAGGAAATTGTTTAAATCTTGCTTAATTAGAACAGTAATATAACCCATGTTAGTGTATGTTGAAATTAATTATGAATCATATGTGAAATTCATGAAATTAGAGAAATTAAATCATAATTGAAGACTGCAAATTATTTAAGATTGATTCTTCATGATAGGTAGATGATTACCCAAGAAATTTTGATTTAAATTGATGAACAAATATGAGTTTTTATGGAAGTGATTGAAGAAAATGACAACGTACGGTTCATAATGATTATTCCTGAATTAAACCCATATAAATTGATGTCTTTGGTGAAATTATGATCGGTAATGATTAGAACTTGTTTATATATGTTAGTATAACACTTGATAACGTTGAATTGGTGTTTGGGATGATTAGAATCAAGATTTGGAGTTAGAAATTGATGCAATCCATAAGAACGTAAGTGCAAATTTTCCAAACCTATATGGGCGAATAGATTCGGTCTATGCCAAATCAATTCGGCTGTCCATTTTTGCCTAATGTTCTCCTTTGGTTAATTATGGTTAGAAATTCATTTAGAATTTATTCTTGGGAATTATTTTAAATTACTTGGGCATAGGTGAGAGGACTAGTAGGCCTAGGTTAGGTATTAGGCTTAATCTCATAATGGTGTATTTAGGATAAACATAATTGGGTTTACGTGAGGGAATTACGTAATTTCAAGATTAATTCGGGTTACGGGAATTCGATGAGAATGATGGCTAAGGCCAATAGGAAAAATTGGGTACCTACTGATATTTTGGAGTAGAATAATGTGTACATTTTGAGTAGTGAAGGAATACTCGAGAGCGTACATTAAAGAGTGAAACTGGTATCCAAGTAAACGTAGGATATTTGAGAAAATAATATACTACGCATGAGAATTATGATATGGGACGTGAGTATACCTATATATGTGTTATATATATATATATATATAGGTGAGACGGATACCTATTATATGATTGATTTATTCTGTGTATGACATACCTATGTTGCTTGGTATCGCGGGAGGTTAGGAAGGTGATAGTCTTATCTAGAGGAGCCTTCGGGGGGATTTAGACTTTTGCCTCAGAACATCGGACATAGGTTAGATTTCCATTTGTGCTAACAATGGTATTGAACAGTCATTTTGGTGCATAGGTACGTGCATAACTGTGACACCCCGACTAATTAAATACCGGGTAGCTACTCCTTTATTAAATTAATACAAAATGCCAAGTTAGTTCAGTTAATAGCCTCACTGTCGAAAACATTTTAATGATTACTAACCACCTAGTATTTAAAAAGTGAGTTGCCAATTTTAAGTTAACTCTGATTAACATGCAATAAGTGAAAAGTAAAGGATAACATAACCATTCACAATAAAGTCCAACTATAGTAAATCAATAAGTAAAAACGAGTCTAGAGGAAATACTCCTCACAACAATCCCAATATGGAAAGAAAATAAAACAAGTCTTCATCCTGAATTAATTACAAACCAAAAGTCTGAATAACTGAAAGAAATGAAATGTCTCTAAAAGAAATGGGCGACATGCCCTAAAACTGATGAAATCTGAATGTAGATTCAAGGCAAATGAAATGTCTACTAGCAAGGTCCTGTAACTTCCACAACAGCTACAGCTCATCACCTGACTGCAAATACTATGCTTGGGGTCCTTGTGGCTGGGCACCTAAAATGGTTTTTACAAAAAGATAGATTTGAAAGCAAACGGGTCAGAGCCCGAAAGTGGAGAGTATTTTAAAAACAGAAGGTGCTTTAATAACATTAAAACAATGAATGTAAAGTACATGTTAGGACGAGCTCTCACATGAAATACTCACCTTTCGGCTATTTGTGCACTCCTAACGTACCGTACCCATACAAGTGTTTCTCATATCTAACTAGACCAAAACAAATACTGACCTTTCTACTCGATTCGTACTATAAGTCCCAACGTTATCAATTTAATAGAGAGCTTTAATTAAATTCTCAAATATCAAAGTATTAGTAGTACAATTTACCGAAGGTTATCTCCCATTTTACATTCTCAATGCGTTACTATAGTGATTCTCACATTCAAACATAACAATTCTTTTCATTTAACCGTATATTTTTCACATCATAAATATACAATACAAGCACCCCGAGGATAAGCTGCGGTGCACACATACTCTGCTATCCATCCCGGTACATCGCGTATATAAGGATTTCAAATTCCGAATCTCTCAGGAATTGTTAGAATAAGCTCAACACACAAAAATGGAGGCGAACATAATTCAACATATCCATGGTCACGTACATACCTACGCTTCATAGTCAGCTGACTTATTAACTCACAAATAAGTCATTCTCTTGAACTATGTCCTCTAGGCACCAATCTAAATCCGGGCACACAAGGAGTAGATGGCCCTAAGCGAACGTAAACCTCCCGTGATAGCAAGGATGGTAGGTATGTCATACACATAAAATCATATACATATACTAAGCATGCACACATCTTAGTACTTAACATATTTTATTAGTGGTATACTTCTCATTCTTATACCAATACACTTGTCCCCGGTTTATATATACACATCATCCATTATCCTCACGTCGTAATTTGTTATTCATGTTCTAACCCATAAATATCATTTGGTTCAAACCACACTTCTATGTTTAACTCCTCAATATATCCCAAATGTCCCAACTATATCGATTAGTCATCAAGGAATTGTCATCTCTACAATTAAACAAGGTTACGGAACACTAGAAGTCAAATCAGACCAAAAAGGCCAAACTGTCAACTCATTAGAAGTCTCGTTCGAACGAGGCTGTTCGAATGAGAGTTCGTTCGAATGAAGTGGGCATCTAACGAGATCTCGTTTGAACGAAAGGCATCGAACGAACATCCCTCTCGTTAAAAGGCAAACTGTCAACTCGTTAGAAGCTCGTTCGAACGAGCTCGTTCGAACGACCTGGGCAGGTCTTCTAACGAGGTGACAGTTCGAGCCCAGAAAATTCCTATTACGTTTTTCACCAATTTTCTCTTCTCAAAACTCATCCCAACATTAACCCAACAGTGGTTTAAGGTTTCTAATCCACATTAAACGTTCATAGGTCATAACTAAACATTTATATAGGGCCAAATCTTTCTAAACATCATCTAATAATCAAATCTCCCCAATTTTCCCCAAATCCCATGAACATGAACCCTAGAAAATTAAAATCACCATAGACATAATTAAATCCATTTTTGGTGATATAAAAGATGTATTTCTATCAGAATAATCACCCTAACACAATTATACATGCAATCTCCTCATAAAAATGTAATTTTCTAATTCCAATTCAATGGGTCTTTATCATTCTCCAAGAACAAAACAATTATATAAATTTCCTACGCATGGAAGAAACATTCTTTACAAATAATGTAATTAAACCACTTGCCTCTAATCTTTCTCTGAATTTGATGTTGAATCTTGAAGGTTAAATTGTTCTCTCTCTCTCTGCAGAATTCTCTTTTCTCTCTCTCTCTATAAGTTCTTCTCTAAAGGTGGTGACAATGGAGGTGGGGTTTATTTCTGGACCCTTAACTTCTATTCTAAACTTCTCCCGTAGCCCACTACTTAGTTTAGTGATGATAATGGGTTGGTGGTTTTCATTAATAATCATAATTAAACTCTAATTTTCGTAGGTTTTAATTCCCAAAATTCCAAAATTACCAAAATACCCTTTTAAGTTGTCGGTATGGCCCAAAAATGCCCCGGGACCCAAACTAAACCCCCGGGTAGTGTTTTCTGACTATTTCGACCCTTATGGACACGTTGGCGCACTCAAAACGACCATACGGTTAATAGAAATAAAATTCACTGTTTAATTAAATAATTACTTTCCTGACGCGACTGTCACACGCGTCTCAACAAAATTTCCCAAATTGCTGTATATTAATCTCACGACAAATTTAATAATTTCAATATTCATATAAAGTCGTATGTACACATTATAATCAAATACCAACTCACATCTCGTTAGTATTTTATCCGGATTAATTCCCAATTAATACACATTTAATTCAATTAATCCCATAAATAAATATCACAAAAATACGGGGTATTACATACTTCCCCCCTAATAACAGAATTTCGTCCCGAAATTCGGAACTGGAAAGTACCTGGTAAAAATAAATCTGGGTAACGTTCGCGCATCTCATCCTCGCGCTCCCATATGGACTCTTAGACATTATGATGCCGCCACTGAACACGTACTAACAGAACTATCTTTGACCGCAGTTTTCGCTCACTCCGGTCCAAAATAGCAATCGGCCCCTCCTCGTAGGAGCTATCGGGCTGGAGATCAATGTCCTCCAAAGCAATGTGAGAATGAGCCAAATCATCTCTAAGATATTTCCTTAGCGAGGAAGTATGAAACACATCATGAATCCTGTGTAGATGCTCCGGTAACCCAAGTCTATACGCAACAGACCCAATCCTCTCGATGATAGGAAATGGTCCCACATATCTCGGTGCCAATTTCCCCTTCTTCCCAAATCTCATAATCCCCTTCATAGGAGATACTCTGAGTAAAACCTGGTCCCCCACTTTGAACTCCCTGAAGAACCTCTTCGCATCAGCCCTAATGCGACTCCGTATCAATTCTATCCTTGCCGAAGTATCCTGAATCACTTCCGGCCCAAGTAGTTTGTTGTCCCCCACCTCCAACCAACATGCTGGGGAACGACAAGGTCTACCGTACAATTCCTCAAATGGATCCATACCAATGGTGAACTGGTAGGATTTGTGGTAAGCAAACTCCACCAGTGTAAGATACTGTTCCCATCCACCCCCGAAATCAATGATGCACATCCGCAATATGTCTTCCAACATCTGATTTGTACGCTCGGTTTGCCCATCGGTCTGCGGATGATAAGACGTACTCAACCGCAATTCCGTGCCCATGGTCTCCTGAAAACTCTCCCAAAACCGTGAAACAAATATCTTGTCTCGGTCAGACACGATATTTAGGGGCACACCGTGAAGTCTCACTATTTCTGCAATAAAAAGCTGGGCATACTGTCCCGTAGTGTAGTCGGTCCTTACGGGTAGAAAATGAGCCACTTTGGTAAACCTGTCCACAATTACCCAAATGGAGTCGTGACCTCTCTGTGGCGTAGGCAACCCCGTGATAAAGTCCATGGAGATGCTCTCCCACATCCACATCGGGACTTCTAATGGCTGTAGAAGTCCTGTCGGTCTCTGATGGTCCACCTTTACCAGCTGATAAGTGGCGAATTTAGAAACGAACACGGTAATATCTCTCTTCATCCCGCTCCACCAAAACTTACGTCTCATGTCCTGGTACATTTTTTTCCCACCGGGATGTACCGCGAACCGTGAGTCGTGCGACTCTGCCATCATCTCTTGTCGCAGTTCCTCCCCTTCTGGAACTACCAGTCTGCCATTGAAGCGTAATCCCCCATCTGAGCTAACGGTATAGGACTCGGCTCCCTCTGCTAATAATCAAATATGTGCTCCTGACAGAACGAGTCATCTGCTTGTGCCTTTACCACTCTCGTGACAATCTGCGGTGTAACAGTCATCACCGACATGAATGATCGGTCCACTGCATCCTGGTGTCCCAACTCCTTCCACTTTGCCTTCCACACCCCTGCCACTTCATCTACTGGCCTATGACTCAACGCGTCTGCTACCATGTTAGCCTTCCCCGGGTGATATTGGATATCAAACTGATAGTCCTTCACAAACTCAAGCCACCTCCGTTGTCGCATATTCAACTCCTTTTGTGTGAATAGGTACTGTAGGGACTTGTGGTCTATGAACAATCGAAACTTCTCCCCCAAAAGGTAATGTCTCCAAATCCGAAGGGCAAATACAACTGCCGCTAACTCCAAATCATGAGTGGGGTAATTCTTCTCGTGAGGCTTAAGCTTATGGGAAGCATAAGCTATGCCCTAACTCTCCTGCTGCAATACACCTCCAAGTCCTTGTAAGGACGCATCAGTGTAAACTAGATACTCAACTCCCGGTCTCGGCAATGCTAACACAGGTGCTGAGGTCAACTTGTCCTTAAACTCATCGAATGCCAACTGACAGGCATCACTCCAAATAAACGGCACACCTTTTCGAGTTAGATGTGTCAAAGGACCTGCTATCTTCGAAAATCCCCGAATAAACCTCCTGTAGTATCCTGCTAGTCCCAAGAAACTACGGATCTCCGTTGGCGTCGTGTGCTGTCCCCACTCCCTCACCGCGAATACCTTCCCTGGATCAACAGATATCCCCCAGTCGGAAATAATGTGCCCCAAAAACTGAACCTCCTTCATCCAAAACCCGCACTTCTCATACTTTGCATACAGCTCGTTCTGACGTAGTGTCTACAAAACCTTCCTCAAATGATCGGCGTGCTCCTCCTTTGTCTGGGAGTAAACCAAAATATAATCAATCAAGACAATGACAAACTGATCTAGGAACTCTCTGAACACCCTATTCATCAAGTCCATAAACACTGATTGAGCGTTGATCAAACCAAAAGGCATAACCCGAAACTCTTAGGAACCATATCTCGTTAAGAAAGAAGTCTTCGACATGTCCTCTTCCCTGATACGCAATTGATGGTATCCTGATCGCAAATCAATCTTTGAGAAGAAAGAAGCTCCTCTCAACTGGTCGAATAAGTCATCGATTCGGGGCAATGGATACTTATTCCGTATCGTGACCTTATTCAACTCCCACTAATCCACACACAACCTCAACGATCCATCCCTCCTCTTAACGAATAACACAGGGGCACCCCACGGCGAAGTACTCCTCCGAATAAACCCCTGACCCATCAACTGCTCAATCTGATCCCGTAACTCTCTCATCTCAGCTGGAGCCATACAGTAAGGTGCGCGGGCAATAGGCCGAGTGCCCGGCGTCAAATCAATCAAAAATTATATCTCTCTACTCGGAGGTAGTCCAGGTATATCCTGGAATACATCAGCGAACTCACTAACAACGGGTATCGAATCAAGTGGTATCACCACTTCCTTAGAGGTCTCCTCCTCTATGTAGTACAAGTGAGTGGACGATCCTCCCTCAGGACGAGGCATCGCCACCAAAAACATCTCCTGCCCGGGAACAACAAAGATAATACTCCTACTAAAACAGTCAATCATGGCTCGGTACGCAAATAGCCAATCCATACCAATAATGGCATCATACTCGGTCATCTCTAACACTAACATATCAGCGGGTAAAGTAAACTTCCCGATCTCTATACCCACACCTCTACACATAAGCGAAATTATGGAACCCCTACTCAACGGTGAGTCTACACGAGTAGCGGTGCTCTCTGCGGTGTCTAACAACCCAATGGTGAATGCAAATCTCATAGCAATAAAATAGTGTGTAGCCCCCATGTCAAATAAAATGCTCCCCAGAGTCTCCTGAATAGAGAACATACCCTCAATGGCTGGTGGATCATGTGGGGCTGCGACCTGCTGGAGCTAATACACTCTCCCATACTGAAGTTGTCCTTGCTGAACTGGGACTGCTGGAATGGGTGGTAATGCTTCCATCTGGGGTGCTGGTAGGGCAGAGGGAAACATAGCCCTCTGTGGCTCGTATCGAGCACCATGCTGCTGCTGCTGTGGGGCCTTGCCCTTATCAGGACACTCCTGGGCTTTGTGGCCAATCTTACCACAAATGAAACGCATCCCTTGGAAGTTTCCCCCTCGCTGTCCCTGCTGACCACGGCCCTGGTGACCGTTACCATTTCTGCCCTGGCCTTGCTGGCCCTGGTGAAACTGCTGATGTTGACCATTTTGACCTTGTTGGCCCTGATGGACGTTTGGACCCTGATGTCCCTGCCTAAAACCTCCCTATCCATGCCTGAAACCCCCTGATCGGAATCTCTTAGAATCCCCCTGTTGGGAACCCTGATCACCCTGCCTATACTGACCCTGAGCTGATTGTGCCCCGCTGGCACCATTTCCCCCTGTCCTGCCCTGATGGCTGGACTCTCCTGATCGTTTCCCCTCTGTCAAGCAAAAGCGGTGGTCCTGGCAATGGAGCAGTGCAGCGTTAACCACATCAGAGTAAGTGGCCAACGATAGATTCCTCAACAAGTGCTGACGGATCCTCCAAGTCAATCCATCTGTAAACTTCTGAATATTTTTCTCTTCTGTCGGTATCCCATCCGCAATAATATTCAGCAAATTAGTGAATTCGGCCTCATACTCGGCCACAGTCTTTCCCTCCTTCTTGAGGCTCATCAACTTCCTTCTCATCTCCGTGTGAACAACTGACGAAAAATACTTGCGGTCGAACCGCACCCAAAACTCCTGTATAGTGAGAGTATCTTTCTCCTCCACGGTGGTAATAGACTCCCACCACTGCAATGCATATCCTACTAGCTTAAAGGTAGCTAGTATCTGCTTTTGGACATTGGTGCACTCATACATCCTCAAGTGCCGCTGAATGTCTTTCCTCCACTGACTAGATACCACAACATCGGAGCAACCTGCGAACTCCGGAGGGTGTGCTTTCTGAAAAGCATCTCGAACATGTTCCCAAGCAGAAGGGAATGCATGTGCCTGAACTGGCGCGGCTACTGGCGCCTGAGGTGGTGCCTGCTGAACCACGGCTAGTGCGACATTTACCGCTTGGGCTACAATGGCTGCATCCTCGGCGGCATTCATCGTGCCCTGAACTGGTGCGGGTTGTGGTTCTGGCGTTGCATCCCTGGGAACCCGTGGTGCACGTCGTGGAGGCATCTAAAACAAGAATAAAGTCTATAAGTTCGGAGTTATAAACTCAAAATAGCTGAAGAACGTAGCATATACAAAAGAATACAACAGTCCTAAAATATAGGGCTCTACATCAAAGAAAGCTCAGCGGAAACATAATAAGCCGTACAGATCCTAAAGGAAACTAGAACCTGATGCTCTGATACCATCTGTGACACCCCGACTAATTAAATACCGGGTAGCTACTCCTTTATTAAATTAATACAAAATGCCAAGTTGGTTCAGTTAATAACATCACTCTCGAAAACATTTTAATGATTACTAACCACCTAGTATTTAAAAAGTGAGTTGCCAAATTTTAAGTTAACTCTGATTAACATGCAATAAGTGAAAAGTAAAGGATAACATAACCATTCACAATAAAGTCCAACTATAGTAAATCAATAAGTAAAAATGAGTCTAGAGGAAATACTCCTCACAAAAATCCCAATATGGAAAGTGTTGATACCAAAATTAGTATGCTGATGTGGATGAATAATAAGAAGACACGTGTCAATCTACATGGCACAATTGCAACGAGGAAGTTCATTCCCCCGACCAAGTCAAAATCACTCCAAGCAACAACTATACTCCGAGGAACTCCAGCTCTCCGAGGAACTCCAACGCTCCGAGGAACTCTTGAATGACGAGCAACTAAGGCGGTTCGAGCTGCATCTCGACCGCAGCATTGATTGCCAGATAATCAACAGTTCAACTATTCATTGAATGCTTATCACCTTGACGCACACGTTTGAAGAGCATTAAATGAATTACCCTTTCATATGTGTATCATTTAATGTAACACCCTTTCATGTACAGCCTAAGGGCTATAAATACCTTGTATCACCCTCATTCAAAGGGACCGGAATTTCTTGATAGAGCTTGTAATCGAGAATTCCCAAACACTCAGCAATAACATAACAGTGGACGTAGGCCATTCATACAAGGTTGAACCACTTTAAAATATTATGTCTCATTTATTTATCTGTGATTAAATTATTAGAGTGATCTAGTTTTTTACATCAACGGATTGGCGCCGTTTGTGGGAAACGATTGTTATTATCGTTTTTCACCAAAAATCATTCATCATCAATGGCAGATAATCCGGAATCCAGTAATCAAAATGCTAGAAATACTGGAAAGCCTCCAAATCCCTCTGTACCTCTAGATCTGGCTGGGATTATGACGAATCTGGCTCAAGGACAAACCGCCATGTAAGAAACAATGCGACAACTCATACATACCCTTCATAGTGGTGCACCTGTACGTTCAGGACAGCGAAGTGGTCAGAGGCAAACCTACTTACTTTCTTCACGATCCAGGCGTACTGAGTCATATCGTAATGAGGAATCTGATGATTTCTCTTATCAACCTGGGCGAACTTCGTCAATAAGGGCTACAGATACTGATCAACGTATCACTCTCTCTCCAGAAAAACCCAGTGCCTTGGAAAGACTGAGTAGGGTGTCTCATTTCAGTCGATTAGGCCCTAGAAGGAATAGGATTCCACCTAAGACCGTGTCGAGGAGTTTTCGACGACCATCAGATCTAAGAGAAGGATCAGCACAATCACGACCAGTTGCTCATCAAGATAGATCTCAAGAGGCCACATCAGGACAATCAATTGCTCGAACTAATAAGCTCGAGGAAGGAAACGATGCGTGGAATGGTTCCATTCAGCACTTGGAGGATAGATTGGGAGAAATGGCTAAGGCGAAGAATCTCGTACAACGAACTTTTGTTCAAGGGACACCTTTTGTCCAGGCCATTGTGGGTTTTCCTACCCCATCAAAGTTTAAAGCACCAGTGGTGACCCCCAAATATGATGGAAAAGCAGATCCTGTTCTACACATAGAACAATATCAAGCTGCTGCCGACATCTATGCCGTCCCCGACGAGATGAGATGCAGAGCATTCTTAGGAACTCTTACTGGAGCTGCCCAGATATGGTACAACAATCTTCCTCGGGGTAAGATTTCAACTTTCTTTCAGTTGGCCGAGCTGTTCATCGGCAATTTCTGTTTTGGAGCAAAGCCAGTAAAAAGAGTAGCACACTTCTTAAGTGTTAGACAAAAATCAGGTGAGAGCACTAGAGATTACATAACTCGTTTCAATAACGAGAAACTGGAAGTCATAGATTATGAGGAAAAGACAGCAATCACCGCCTTGATGAGTGGGTTGTTACCTAACAAGTTGTATTACACTTTGGCCAAAGATCCACCTACAACTATGTCAGAGTTGATGGAAAAAGCGGCCAAAATCATGAATGCCGAGAAGGCTATGGCTGCGAAGAAAAATATGGATAAAGAAACCAAGGTGGAAGACGACAAATCCAAGAAGAAAGAGCATAAGGGCAATGGCGGTGACAAGCATTCCAAGAATAATAGGTCGTCATGGGAAGTCCTAAAGAAATTCGATAATTATACTCCTTTGAAAATGGGTATTAATCATGTCTTGGAAGAAATCAAGAATAACGAAGAAGTAAAGTGGCCAAAGAAACTGAGGTCAGACCCTGACCTAAGGAACAGGGATAAATATTGCGAGTTCCATAAGGATCACGGCCATATGACCAAAAATTGCATAGCTCTTCAGAATGAGATTGAAACACTCATCCGAAGAGGGAAACTAGCAAAGTATGTTGATCGGGGAGGCGAAAGAAGAAATAATGACCGAACTAGAGAAAGATCCAAATCTCCTCGTCGAGCAGAGGAGAAAAATAAAAGGGATCATGAAGATGATACAGAGGATGACCCCGATCTTCCCAAGAAACCAAGGCAGCCAGAACGAGAGGTATTTTCCATACGTTTTGGATCATTTGATTGTAAAGTTATTACAGGAGGAGAAGCAGGGGGAGGAAACCTTACTGCATAAAGAAAGGCTTACCTTGGACAGGCTCAAGCTTGTTCGTATATTCAGCGAATAAATCTAGCTGAAGAGGATCGCCCGAGGAAGATAAACAAAGAGAAGCTGGTCATTGGCTTTTCAAAAAACGACCTAGCAGGTGTTCTTTACCCTCACGACGACCCTTTGGTGATCAAAATGAGGATGAAGGAGGTAGTGATTTCAAGGTTATTGGTAGACAATGGTAGTTCGGCAGACATCATGTACTATTCATGCTTTGATAGCTTGAATTTGAAATTATCTCAATTGGAACCTTATCACAGACCCCTTCTGGGTTTTGCTGGCGAGAAAGTTTTTTTACTTGGGACGATCAAGTTGGATATATTCATTGGAACTTGGCCTGCTTGTCGGACAGAGAGAATATGCTTCTTTGTGATGGATAAGAATGTGCAGTCAGCTTACAACATCATCATGGGAAGAGTTGGCTTGAAGAAGTTCGAAGAAGTTCCATCAACAGTACATCAGTGCCTAAAATTCCCAACAAACTTCGGAGTAGGAGTTGTGAAAGGTGATCAAAAAGTAGCTCGGGAATGCTATTATTCGTCTGCCGAGCAAGAGGGGATTGAAGAATCAAGGAAAAAGACTACTACCTACCAGGTGGAGGAAGGTACAGAAATTGAGACACTTGATCCCAGAGATGAATCCCAACTTGTAAAAGGACAGGTAGTGGAGTCTACAGAAAATGTTATTCTGGACGACGAGCACCCTGAACGAGTAACCCAGATAGGTTCATCGTTGGATGTTTTGATAAAACAGGAGTTGATAACTTTTTTAAGAAACAGAAAGAAAACTTTTGCATGGAGTCATGAAGACATGCCAGGAATAGATCCAAACTTCTTATGCCATGAACTCAATGCGAATAAGGAGATCAAGACTGTAAAGCAGAGAAGAAGAGTGTTTAGTCCTGAGAAGAATCAAGCCATACAAGAGGAGGTCAAGAAGCTCCAGAAAGCCCAATTCATTGAAGATGTGAAATATCCAGATTGGTTAGCAAATGTGGTGATGGTAAAGAAGAAAAACAATAAATGGAGAATGTGTGTTGATTTCACTGATCTCAACAAGGCCTGCCCAAAAGATCACTTCCCATTGCCCAGAATTGACCAACTAGTGGATGCTACCTCGGGACACGAGATGCTCAGCTTCATGGATGATTACTCTGGTTACAACCAGATCAAAATGAAATCTGAAGACAGGGAAAGCACTTCTTTTATTACCCCTAGGGGAACTTATTGTTATAATGTTATGCCTTTTGGTTTGAAAAATGCAGGAGCGACATACCAGCGGCTGATGAACAAGGTTTTTGCCGAACAAATCAGTTGCAATATGGAGGTCTATGTCGACGATATGCTGATAAAGAGCAAGAAAGCTGCTGATCATCTAGTTGATTTAGGTCAGACCTTTGATCAACTGGATAAATACCAGATGAAGCTCAACCCGACGAAGTACACCTTTGGAGTACGAGAAGGAATGTTCCTCGGGTACATCGTCAACCAGCGAGGCATTGAGGCAAATCCAGCAAAGATCAAAGCTCTTTTAGGGTTGCGATCTCCAACGACGAAGAAAGAGGTGCAGAGCCTTACAGGGCGAGTTGCAGCGCTCAACAGATTTGTATCCTGAGCAACTGATAGATGCCTCCCATTCTTCAAAACACTTCGAAAAACTTTCGAGTGCAATGATGAATGTGTAAAAGCCTTTCAAGACTTGAAGAAATATTTGGGAGCACCTCCACTATTGTCCATACCAGTAATGGGAGAAAAGTTGTACTTGTACCTGGCAGTATCAGAGAATGCAGTCAACTCGTCATTGATCAGATTGGAGAATAGAGTCCAGAAGCCAATTTATTACACAAGTAAGGCTTTCCGAGGTGCAGAGATCAGGTACCCAAAGCTGGAAAAATTGGCATTGGCATTAATTGAAGCAAGTAGAAGAATGGGGCCTTATTTCCAGGACCACACCATCGTCGTGTATACCGACATGCCAATGAGACCAGCCCTTCATAAGCCAGAAAAATTAGGGAAACTGATGTATTGGGCAATAGAACTCGGTGAATATGATATTGTGTATGAACCCAGATCATCATTAAAAGGGCAGGCTGTAGAAGACTTTATAGCAGAATTTACATATCCTGATACCCCCGAGGAACAAAAGTTGCTCGCTAACCAACCTGTGGATGTTACAGGATCAACAGACATAAGTCCAGATCAACTCCGGTTGGTAAAAGGGCTTGTGGATGTAGAAAGATCATCAAACTCAAACCCAGACCCACTCCGGTTAGTAAAAGGGCAAGAAGAGATGGTCGATGAAGAGCGAAAAATACGAGGGGAGGATAAAAGGAAACAGTAGATATTTCACCGAAGAACTTTGTCAGATAAGAAATTTGAAGACGAGTTACCTATATGGAGGTTATATGTAGATGGCTCATCTTGCACTACAGGATATGGCGCTGGAATTGTTCTGAGCACTCCAGACGAGATCGACGTGGAATACGCCCTGCGATTCCAATTCAAAGCTTCCAATAATGAGGCTGAATATGAGGCGATGATAGCAGGTCTTAATTTAGCAAAGATTATGGAAGCGCAACAAGTGATGGTATTCAGTGATTCTCAATTAATTATGAATCAGATAATAGGAATATATGTTGTTAAAGGATAATTAATGGTCAGATATCATGCAAATGTGATGGAATTATTGGCAGAATTTGATGCCATTCAGTTGATCCAAATACCAAGACTGGAAAATGCACAAGCAGACGCATTGGCCCAACTAGCATCAGCTACTCGTACCGAGCTGCGAAGAACGATACCAATTGAAGTATTAGAAGCTCGGAGCATAGATGAAGCCCTAACAATGAATGTTATAGCCCTTGATTTAGGACCATCTTGGATGGATCCCATCAGGGCATATATTGAAGAGGGAGAATTACCGGAGGATAAGCTCACTGCAAAGAAATTGAAGTTTAAAGTTGCTCGGTATGTACTAACTAATGGTGTTTTGTATAGACGGGGGATTATGGTAGGTTTGCAAAGATGTGTACATCCCTCTGAGGTGAAAGAATTGATTGAAGAGATCCATGAAGGGTCCTGTGGAGCCCATGTAGCAGGTCGGACACTTTTGCAAAGGGTGATGACGCAGGGATATTACTGGCTGACGATGAGGGCGGATTGTATAGCATATGCCAAGAAGTGCGACAAGTGCCAACGTTTTTCCTCCATCCGACGAACTCCACAAGCATTGTTGACACCCATAACTTCTCCTTGGCCATTTGCCATGTGGGGAATTGATTTGGTTGGACCACTGCCAACGACCCGAGGAAGATTCAAGTACCTCGTTGTTGCAGTGGATTATTTTACTTATTGGGTTGAAGCTGAGCCACTTATTGATATGACATACGAGAAGGTGTACCAGTTTGTTTGGAAGAATATCATCTGCCGATATGGTCTCCCTCATGCCTTCATTACAGACCATCGGACACAATTTGATAATGAAGAGTTTGCCGCTTATTTTCATCAGTCAAACATTTTGAAGACTCATTCAGCACCAGGCCATCCTCAAAGCAATGGACAGACTGAAGTGACGAACAGAACATTACTAAATGGTTTGAAGAAGAGGCTAAGTGAGGCTAAAGCTAATTGGATTAATGAGCTACAGTCAGTATTGTGGGCTTACCGAACAACTCCCCGAACAGCAACTGGAGAATCACCATATATGCTGGCATTTGGAAGTGAAGCTGTAACACCTGCCGAGTTGGGTCTTCCAACACACAGAGTGCTGAATTTCAATTCCCCAGTCAGCGAATTGATGAGGAGATTAGATTTGGACATGCTCGAGGAAGTTAGAGAAGAGACAGCCATTAGGAATGCTGCTTATCAACAGCGAACAACCCTGTTCTATAACAAGAGGGTGAAAAAATGTGACTTAAAAGAAGGAGATTACGTGCTAAAGAAAGTCATTCAGAAGCACAATAAGTTGGAAGCAAACTGGCATGGACCTTATCGAGTTACTGCAGTTGTCCGACCAGGAACTTACCGAATAGCAACTCTAGAAGGAGAGGAATTTAAGAATGCATGGAATGCTGAACATCTACGCAAGTATTATCAGTAATGTAAAATGTAAAGCAGTTCCATCAATATGAATAAAACGATGATGTTTCACCATCCTCTTTCTTTTTATTGAAAGTTTTTTGGGGAATACTAGTGTACAACACTACGATGTTCAGCAATTTATGGCAACACTGATAGTTCAAACCCACGACCAACTCCGTTTGGTAAAAGGGAGAGAACAAACTATACTCCTTTGGTTAGGAGGCGTACACTAGCATGACCAACTCAGGTTGGTAAAATAACTAGTGGGCGTGATAGTTCAAACCCACGACCAACTCCGGTTGGTAAAAGGGCGAGAACAAACTATACTACTTTGGTTATGAGGCGTACACTAGCGTGACCAACTCAGGTTGGTAAAATAACTAGTGGGAATGATAGTTCAAACCCATGACCAACTCCGGTTGGTAAAAGGGCGAGAACAAACTATACTCCTTTGGTTAGGAGGCGTACACTAGCGTGACCAACTCAGGTTGGTAAAATAACTAGTGGACATGATAGTTCAAACCCACGACCAACTCCGGTTGGTAAAAGGGCGAGAACAAACTATACTCCTTTGGTTAGGAGGCGTACACTAGCGTGACCAACTCAGGTTGGTAAAATAACTAGTGGGCATGATAGTTCAAACCCACGACTAACTCCGGTTGGTAAAAGGGCGAGAACAAACTATACTCCTTTGGTTAGGAGGCCTACACTAGCGTGACCAACTCAGGTTGGTAAAATAACTAGTGGACATGATAGTTCAAACCTACGACCAACTCCGATTGGTAAAAAGGCAAGAACACAAGATGATCGACGAAAGGCTAATCTCGGTTGATTAGGAAACAAAATATGCTCTCAAATGCCAACTTATGTTGGTCGGGAAGTAAGTCTATTACATAAAAGTTCCTCGAAGAATAAATATTCTAGACTGAACCAAGTATAGTTGGTCGGGGATAAAAACCCACTAACTGTAGTTGGTCGACGAGGAAAAATCAGTCGGGCACATTTTAAACAGTACCAAGTATAGCTGGTCGGGGATAAAAATTCTCACTAACTATAATTGGTCGACGAGCACAATTTAACAACCTTGGTTGGTTGGAATAATTTTCAACATTTCTGATACTGGTAACTGTTTATTACTAAATTGGTCGATGAACCATACAATATTGTTATGCAAGCACAAATATAAAGTGTTTGACAATATAAATAGCAATACAGATTTGCAAAACAGAAAATGAAAGTCTTTCATTAAAACTCAAAATAAATGACAAGTTACATATGTGTACTAACTATTACATTGAGATCCCTACTATATTGGTTTCTTTCCCTCTGCTTTTGAAATAGGTTCCTCGCCAGCAGGCGGATCATTTAAAGTCTGAGGAGAGTTAATAAAGTTCAAGTCCTTCAGCATCCTAACGTTCATCACAGAAGGTGTGTCCAGTAGATGCTCGGGACGAGATACCTCAATTTGAGAATGAAGATTATAGTCACCAAGGTATTTTGAAATTAAGCTTCGAGGAATGGCACGAGCTGGGATCCATTCCATGTCCAATTTATAAGGTGGTACAGGCAAGTCTAGTAGCCCAGGAGCATGATAATCCCATAAGTAATGGCCCTGCTCTAGTTTTAATACACCCAGGGCGTTCAACCATCCCTGTTTGTAACCTTCATTATTGGCATTTTCAAGGCGAGCATCCAAGTGATAAAGGGCCTCATTATAGCCTGCCATCCATAACTCACGAGGTTGTTTGTGGAATTGGAAAGTTATTCTCTCTAACTGCTCATGAAGGCTCCTGGCAAAAACATCCTTATTCTTCAGAGCAGATTTTGTCGATGCAAGTTGATCCTCCAGAGTTTGGATTTTCTTGGACATTTCAGACAAAGCCCGATCTTTTGCGTTCAATTGGTACGCTTGAGTTTCCAATGTTGACAGAGTACGAGCTTCTTCAATACTACGAGGAGTTCTTGATCGACCCCGAGTAGGTGGAGTACTTCGTTCCTCGACAACATCCTGGGAAACTCTTCCTCGCCCACGAGAACCTCTTCCTCGTCCCCGAGTAGAAGTAGAAGTGCCAGACCTTCTCAGGATATCCAACTCTTGCCTTAATTTGGCATTCTCAACCTCTAAGAAGCAAAATCCCTCATCAGTCACTGGGATTACCGCTGTTGAAGAAGAGGCTGCAGACTTATATTGTGCTAGCTCTTTCTGCAAATTATTATTCTCTTGCTCCAGCAGCTCATCAATTTGTCTACAAGCTTCAACTTCTCCCTTTAGGGTCCTCTCCCTGACATCATACCCAGTAAGGAGTTTGTCGTAGCCCTTCTCGGCAGAAAGTTATTGATACTTCTTTTCATACCCCTCATGAAACAAGGCATTTGATTCCTTGTACTGAGTCTGAAGATCTTCTAAAGTATATTGAAGCTCTTCGATCATGTCATAGTAAGCCACGTTATTGGCCATAGCTCGATCAAGTAAGCCCTTCAGGTATTGATAAGCTTCTACTGCCTGCTCTGAAGCACCATGGCCAAGGATGTCGGTAACTTCTGATGCACTTAAGTCTGTGTGACCAGCTTTATAATATTCATGGCATTGCTGCATCAACTTTGTGTCATTAGCAGACAGCAGATCCATCCTGGCCATAAACTAACAGAGAAAGAAAAAGAAGATCAAGACAGAGTGCAGATAGAGAAGAGACAATCATATGGAAGAAAAGAACTCAAATTTTATTAGATCATAAGGCAAAGTTACAAAGATCTGGGGTACAAAGTACAAGTAAAAGGAAAAATAAAAGAGAATACCGAACAACTTCACACCTTTTCCTTGTCTCCCAAGACTTTCTCGGGAGGCTGGGATGAGGAGCTTGGTTGCTCGGTGGGAACAACGATTTGGTTGGCAGAAGTTGGGACTTGTTCAGGAGGAGCAGGCAAGGAAGAAATCTCCTCGGTGGCTGTCTGATTGGGTTGTGGAGCAAGGACTTGATCACCCACTATCACTGAAGACTCCTCGGATGCAGCTTCATCCTCTTCTTCATCTTCAATAGCAGGAGGAGGACCAGGAAGATGTTGTTGAAATAGTTTTGAGTCCTCGCTCACCTTCAGTTCCTGCAGGGCAGCAACCCAACCATCTTGGAAGTATTTCAAACTCCCATAATTAACCTGGGTCATCATTGCCGCTACCCCCCTATCCCATCCTTTGTCCCAACCAGTTCGAAAGGATTTCTTCACAGCCACTTTTCTCTTCATTTTCTCCGAGGAGAGCTTCTCGGATAGAAGATCCTCGGTGGCTTTCAACTTGGCCTCCACATCCTCCTTTTGGCGATTTACTTCTCGCAGAAGGGTCAGCTCTTCCTCGGCCGACTTCAACTTATTCTCAAGGTCCCCAAATCTTGTGACCTTCTCGGCATATTTTTTATTCTCTCTCTCTAAATCCTTCACTTTATTGCCCAACTGTACCTTCTCTGCCTCAGATGCAGTCAACTTCTTTTCCCATTCACCCCTATCCTCGTCGTATTTTTGACGGGATTCCTTTAGAGATTGGGCCAAACCCTGGAAAGCATCCTCTACTCCGGACGAGGAGCTTGAAGCCTTGAGAGCTTCATCTTACTTCACAATGGTGTAAAAGCAGCTCACCAGCTGAAAAAGAAGGTAATGATAAGTCAGTGCCGAGATACATATATTGACTGAAAGAAAGAAAAATTCAGAATACGAGAAACTTACTGAAGCAATGTGACGAGTAGCTAAGGATGTCAGCATATCCCTAGACATGTTTTCTTCAATCCCTTGGACTTCAGGAATAGTCCAAGTCTTTACCGATCTCATCGCAGAACTCGAAGGAATAATGGTTGGAACTCCAGCTCCACTAGCTTGGAGCTAGGGAATGGTTTCAGAAAAACTGACCGAGGAGGATTTCTTCAATCTCTTCAGTGGTACTTCAGCAGTTTCAGCCAAAGAACCTTTGGTGGGGGAGATGGTAACCACTTCCACAGAAGTACTTCTCTTGCTCGGAGCCACTGGAGGCTTCTCGGCAGCCTTCTGAGCAGCAACAAAAGGAGCAGCGTCCACTTTCTTTGTCCCCTTTGGGACATCAAACTTGTTCCTCTTTCCATCACCGGCAGAGGAGGTCTCCTCGAAGATAGCAGGAACTCTTCTCTTGCCCATCTTCTGACTTAGAGGAATATGAGATTCTGGTGAAGATTCCTCAGAAGCTGGCAATGGTTCACTAATGCTGACCACAGGACGAGCAGTAAAGGATGATGTGTAGCTCCTGTAATACAACAGATATGAAGCAGATCTGATGTGCTCGTCTGTAACTCTTCGATGCAAATTCCAGATATGTTTCAAATGTTTAATTTTTATTTCTGATTCTTTTGGAGTTTTTCTCTTACTGTCAACTGCAAACAAATACATAGTGAAATATCAGTCATACGTTTGGTCAAACACAATGAAATCATAATTTCAAAAAAAAAACAAAATAAGATGAAAATAACCTATCCCATTGCCATATGGGGGGCATCTGGGACCCTCATATACTTCATCTCCAACTAGAGGGGCATGTTGCCAATTTTTAATGACTACCCCGTGTTCAAAATAATCCCTGTTTGCATCAGGGAGGTTGACTACTAAGGCCCTATTCAAAAACCTAGTTTTTAAATAAAAAACATTGTCTAAAACATCCCATCTGTAACAGTACATAATCTCAGGAATTCCTATACGAGTTCCATGAGTTTAATTTAACCTATACACCCCATTAACTATTCTCCATCTGTTGGGGGCTATTTTTGCAGGGACAACATCGAAATACTGACAGAACTCTAAACACAACGGATTTGGTGGAAAAGAAAATCCACATTCATTAATAAATAGGCTAGGGAACCAATGTCCCTCAGCCAAATTAAAATAAGTTCAAGGTTCAGAAAGACTTTCCAAAATTACCCAAGATGGAATAGAGAAATCAGAACGGAATTTCTCAAGAGACTCAATAATGTAAACCATGATGAATAAAAGAAGAAGGAAGAAGAGCTTACAGGGAAAAAGGAGATCTGTTGACAAACAAACGAAGAAAGGGATGAACGCACAGGAGAGAGAAAAGCTATAGAAAACTCGAGAGCAGAAATTGAAAAGGTAGAAGATGATGGGATTGCCTCTGAAGCTTAAATACTTTGTCTTGGGAAACGGCGAAAGAAATGATTACAAAAAGGAAAATATTACGCTACCGGCGGCTAAAAGGACAAAAAAGGGCACGAAGATCGAAGCGCCTATAAAAATGTAAAAAGGCGGATTCTGCGAATTTGGAAGGAAATTCAAATATGAAGAAAAGGCTCCTAAAACCCAGGAAGGTCATTTAATATCGCCATATACCGAGAAAGAATGTTCCATACTCCTCAAAGTTCGAAATATGAAACATTGGGGGCTTCTGTTGATACCAAAATTAGTATGCTAATGTGGATGAATAATAAGAAGACACGTGTCAATCTACATGGCACAATTTCACCGAGGAAGTTCATTCCCCCGACCAAGTCAAAATCACTCTGAGCAACAACTATACTCCGAGGAACTCCAGCTCTCCGAGGAACTCCAACGCTCCAAGGAACTATTGAACGACGAGCAACTAAGGCGGTTCGAGTTGCATCTCGACCGCAGCATTGATTGCCAGATAATCAACAGTTCAACTATTCATTGAATGCTTATCACCTTGACGCACACGTTTGAAGAGCATTAAATGAATTACCCTTTCATATGTGTATCATTTAATGTAACACCCTTTCATGTACAGCCTAAGGGCTATAAATACCTTGTATCACCCTCATTCAAAGGGACCGAAATTTCTTGATAGACCTTGTAATCGAGAATTCCCAAACACTCAGTAATAACATAACAGTGGACGTAGGCCATTCATACAAGGCTGAACCACTTTAAAATAATATGTCTCATTTATTTATCTGTGATTAAATTATTAGAGTGATCTAGTTTTTTACATCAACAGAAAGAAAATAAAACAAGCCTGCATCCTGAATTAATTACAAACCAAAAGTCTGAATAACTGAAAGAAATGAAATGTCTCTAAAAGAAATGGGCGACATGCCCTACAACTGATGAAATCTGAATGTAGAGTTAAGGCAAATGAAACGTCTACTAGCAAGGTCCTGTAACTTCCACAACAGCTACAGCTCGTCACCTGACTGGAAATACTATGCATGGTGTCCTTGTGGCTGGGCACCTAAAATGGTTTTAACAAAAAGATAGATTTGAAAGCAAACGGGAACCCGAAAGTGGAGAGTATTTTAAAAACAGCAAGTGCTTTAATAGCATTAAAACAATGAATGTAAAGTATATGTTAGGACGAGCTCTCACATGAAATACTCACCTATCGGCTATTTGTGCACTCCTAACGTACCGTACCCATACAAGTGTTTCTCATATCTAACTAGACCAAAACAAATACTGACCTTTCTACTCGATTCGTACTATAAGTCCCAACGTTATCAATTTAATAAATATCAAAGTATTAGTAGTACGAATTGATAACGTTAGGACTTATAGTACGAATCGAGTAGAAAGGTCAGTATTTGTTTTGGTCAAGTTAGATATGAGAAACACTTGTATGGGTACGGTACGTTAGGAGTGCACAAATAGCCGAGAGATGAGTATTTCATGTGAGAGCTCGTCCTAACATGTACTTTACATTCATTGTTTTAATGTTATTAAAGCACTTGTTGTTTTTAAAATACTCTCCACTTTCGGGCTCTGACCCGTTTGCTTTGAAATCTATCTTTTTGTAAAAACCATTTTAGGTGCCCAGCCACAAGGACACCATGCATAGTATTTCCAGTCAGGTGACGATCTGTAGCTGTTGTGGAAGTTACAGGACCTTGCTAGTAGACGTTTCATTTGCCTTGACTCTACATTCATATTTCATCAGTTGTAGGGCATGTCGCCCATTTCTTTTAGAGACATTTCATTTCTTTCAGTTATTCAGACTTTTGGTTTGTAATTAATTCAGGATGCAGACTTGTTTTATTTTCTTTTCATATTGGGATTGTTGTGAGGAGTATTTCCTCTAGACTCATTTTTACTTATTGATTTACTATAGTTGGACTTTATTGTGAATGGTTATGTTATCCTTTACTTTTCACTTATTGCATGTTAATCAGAGTTAACTTAAAATTTGGCAACTCACTTTTTAAATACTAGGTGGTTAGTAATCATTAAAATGTTTTCGAGAGTGATGTTATTAACTGAACCAACTTGGCATTTTGTATTAATTTAATAAAGGAGTAGCTACCCGGTATTTAATTAGTCGGGGTGTCACAATAACCTAAAGGCTTAAGACTATATTCACCTCCAAATATGTGTGATTTTTATTTCTATGGTTCATGAGTGATTCTGAATCATCAGTCCTTATTTAGTACGAGATGTACTGGGACTTGATAGCAGAGTATGCATGCACTGCAACAGAGTGTGGGGGTGCCATATTAGTATATATGTAATATAGTGACAATTATGTATATATACTTGTGATATTATCCATTGCGTGAAATTTATAGATAAAGAAGATAATGAATTCTTAAATGACTTAAGTATGTGAACACATAACCTCATTTTGGAACTCTTACAGTAAATTAAATGCAAGAAAATTTAATAATAATGGTTTGTGGGAAATAAGGTTTATTTCTATGAATGATAGTTGGAAAGTGGATGTGTATGTTATAGTTAAGTGATGACGATAACTAGGATGGTTTATAGGTACGTTAGTCGTGCATAATAGTTGAGCGGTGAGAATCTAAAGTTAGTGTCCTAAATCTAACATGTGTATTATATTTTCTTTACCGCATTTTTAAATAATTTCTAAACTGTTTCAAAATTTTTTACACTCGTACTCTGACCTGTCTCTTGCAAAATCTTTTTTTCTTATGAAATTATTTTTAGGTGTCCAGCCACAGGGACGTCAAGCTTAGACTGTCAGATCTCTTGTCATGTTGTAGCTATTGTGGGAGTTATAGATCCTCGTATTTAGACGCCTCCACATCTATCATCTCAGTTCTATTATTTAGGCTTTTCAGTTAGGGCACGTGTCTCCCATTCTCATTTTAGTTATGCCAGAGAGACATTGTACTCATTTATTTCAGTTTTCAATTGGATTTATCATTATTATGTTTGATGGTTTGGGATTGTTTTAACTGGGACGACTATTCCGGTTTTATTATATTCACTTAGATGGTGTTTTATTAATTTTTTATCTATTCATGAGATTAGTGAATGTACTAAACGGTTTAATTTAATTGACATTAATTATTGGGTTAAACGTTTTGACATTGGCTTAATTAATTATTAGATGATTAATAAAGAAAAATATTTTTCGACAGTGATGCTAAAAATAAACCAACCGAATATCATGTTTTAAATTTTCTAAAGGAATGATTACCCGATATTTAATTGGGTGGGGTGTCACTGGTGGTATCAGAGCATTGGGTTCTAGAGTATTTTAGGATCTATACGACTTATTGTGCTTTCATCTTAACATTCTTTGATATAGAGCCCTATTATTAGGATTGTTGCATCCTTGATTATGTGATTATGTCTTCAACTATTTGAGATTTATGTAATTGTGGACTTATAAGTCCTTTTTCGTTTCAAATGCCTCCCAGACGTGCACCGAGAGCCAAAAATGCCCAACTCGAGCCACAGATAGTGCAGACTACGGGTACAATAAATGCTTCAGAGGTTGTTGCCATTGCCACTCAGGCAGTTAATACAACACTAGCATTGGTTCAGCAGGCCCCACCATAGGCACAGACAGTGTCCCTTATGTTTGGGAGCGAGTCAGAGATGCCTTCCAGAAGTCACATCCCCAGAGTTTCAGGGGAGTTCAGACGTGGTTGTGGTGATCTAAGGGAAGGAAGATATCCAGTAACACTTGAGGACGTATGGGTGCATGGAGGTGTAGAGATAGATACTAACTACTCTCAAGTGAGTTGGGGCTACATTACAATGGTGGGAGTCCACTACTACCACAGAGGAGCATGATGTTTTGATGATTCAGGACTTATGGGTGGCGATTCAAGACTTCTGGGTGCAGTTTGATCGCAAATATTTTCCTTCCGTCGTCTAAACTAAGATGAGGCGAAAATTACTGGACCTCACCCAAGAGGGGAAGATGGTAGAAGAATATGGGGACGAGTTTACTAGACTCGTAAAACTAGTACTAGATGAGGTACCTACTGAAGAGAAGAAAAACCAGATGTTTATGGATGCCCTAAACTGGAGGATTTGACCGTATCTTCTGGGTAACCTCTATTTGCAGTCTTATACCGATGTACTCAATGCCGCATTACTACACTGGCAAGATCACCGTTTCCATGTTAAGGGGAGCAAGAAAGGAGGTGAGTCCATCCAGCAGGACAGGATAGGTGGGGGTAGTGCCAGCGGGGTACCAACAACTTAGAGTCAGCACAGGCAGAGTGAGTAGGGTTCCCATCATGAGGATTTTGCTAAGAGGTGCAGATCAAGGGGATTTCGTTACGGACAGGGAGGTTTCAGGCATGGCCACCAGGGTTAGCATGGCCAACAAGCCCATCAGGGCCAGTAGGAACTGTAGTAGTTCCATTAGGGCCAAGTGAGAGGTGGCAACAACCAGTAGGGTTGAGGCCAATAAGGGAATAGAGGAGGTAACTATGCAGGTAGATGTTTCACTTGTGCCAAGACTGGACACAAATGATTTGACTTCCCCGACAAGGGGAAGTATCCTCAACAGTAGGGTGCTCACCAGGAGACCTAAAGATCGATCTTTCAAGCTGCTCTCCCAGCACTAGTGCATATTCTAGCTTTACCTGCCATCCCAGTAGCCCCGAATCAGTAGGGCCAGTTACAATATGGGCATGTTTATAACGTCCACCAAGAAGCGTCTCCATAGGATCCACCCGCGATTGAGGGTATATTTTTTATCCATGGGTATATGGGGGCGTATTTTGTTTGACATGGGGGCCTCACACTCTTTTATAGCCATTAGTTTTGTACGGGCCACATGGTTGTTAGGCACAGTCGACAGTACAGTGATGTGTGTAGACTCGCCGTTGGGTAATGGGTCGATGATTTTCTTTATATGTAGGTATGTGGGTATAGAGATTGGTAGTCTTATTTTTCTAGCTGATATGCTTATTTTAGACATGTTCGAGTACGACGCTATTATTAGGATGGATTGGCTAGTCGCATATAGGACCATGATCGATTGCTTTAGTAGGAGTTTTATTTTTGTCATCCCTGGGCAGGAGATGTTTATAGTGTCGATGCCTCTTCCCGAGGTAGGATCGTCCACTCACTTATTTTATATAGAGGATGAGACCTCTACAGGAGTTATAATTACCCTTGATTCGATTACTGTTGTTCATGAGTACGCTTATGTATTTTAAGATATAACGTAGCTACCATCAAGTAGAGATATAGATTTTGTGACAGATTTGATACTTGGAACTCGGCCGATAGCCCATGTGCCTTATCGTATGGCTCCGGTAGAGATGAGGGAGTTACGGTACAAGATTGAGCAGTGGTTAGGATATGTCTTCATCCGTAGGAGTACCTCACCTTGGGGCCCAGTTATATTTGTGAAGAAGAGGTATGGATCCTTGATATTATGCGTGGATTATCGGGAGTTGAATAAAGTCACGATATATAATAAGTATTTATTGCCTCGCATCGATGACTTATTCGACCAATTGAGAGGAACTTCCTACTTCTCGAAGATAGGCTTGAGTTCTAGATACCATCAGTTGCGGATTAGGGAGTAGGATGTGTCTAAGACTGCCTTTCTAATGAGATATGGGTCCTACGAGTTTCGGGTTATTCAATTTGGGTTAACCAATGCACAAGCAGTTTTATGGACTTAATGAACAGGGGGTTCTGAGAGTTCCTATATCAGTTTGTCATTATCTTCATAAATTCCATCCTAATTTATTCCCAGACTGAGGAGGAGCTTGCCGACCATTTGCGTCGGGTTCTACAGACACTACGCGAGCATCAACTGTATGCTAAGTATGAAAAATGCGGCATTTTGGCTAAAGGAGGTTTAGTTTTGGGTGCATATCATCTCTGAGTTAAGGGTATCAATGGACTTTGTCAAAGTGTCAGCGGTGAGGGAGTGGGGATAGCCCATGACACCGAGAGAGGTGCATAGCTTCTTGGGGTTAGTCGGGTATTACAGACGATTCATCTGAGGGTTCTCAAAAATTGAGAGACCGATGACTAATTTGAATCGTAAGGGTGTGCCGTTTGTTTGGGATGATGAGTGTCAGATGGCATTTGATGAGCTGAAGGACAAGCTAAATTTAGCACCAGTTCTAGCACTGCCCAGGTCGGGAGTGGAGTACATAGTCTATAGTGATGAATCGTTACAGGGACTTGGTGGAGTGTTACGGTAGGAGGATCATGCTATAGCTTATGCCTCCCACAAGCTTAAGCCTCACGAGAGTAATTACCCCACTCACGACTTGGAGTTAGCAGCAGTCGTATTTGCACTTCAAATTTGGAGACATTATCTCTTGGGAGAGAAATTTGTCCTATTCATAGATCACAAGTCACTACAGTACTTATTCACTCAGAGAGAGTTGAATATGCATCAGCGAAGGTGACTTGAATTTATGAAGGACTACCAGTTCGATATCCAATACCACCAGGGGAAGGCTAACGTAGTAGCTGATGCGTTGAGCCGGAGGCTAGTAGGTGAGGTAGCTGAGGTGTAGAAAGTGAAATGGAAGGAGTTGGATCACTAGGATGTAGTTTCTCGATCATTTATGTCAGTTATGACAGTTACACCCCAGATAGTCATGAGGGTTGTATAGGCTCGGGCAGCAGATCCACTATGCCAGGATCAGATCTTACAACTCTTAACTAAGGGAGATTAGTCTTATTTTGTGGGTTTATATGGGGGTTTGCTCTTCAATGGATGCCTATTTGTCCCAAAGGGAGAGGATCTATGACATGTGGTGATGACACAGTCGCATGGTTCTCTATTTTCGTTTTATCTCGATGGGGATAAGATGTACCAGGATGTGAGGTGGTAGTATTGGTGGATTGGAATGAAGAGAGACATTTCTATGTTCATCTCAAAGTTTGTCACATGTTAGCTAGTCAAGGTAGACCATCACAAATCGATAAGGTTTATTCAGCTGCTAGAGATTCTATGTAAAAATGGGAGAGCATTACCATGGATTTCATCACAGGGTTTCCTACTTTTTAGAGGGGTCACGATTAAATATGGGTGATTATGGATCGGTTGAATAGATAGACCACTTTCTACCGGTCCGGACTGACTATACTACGGCACAGTATGCCCAGATTTTTATTATAGAGGTAATCAGATTACACAAGGTGCCCCTAAATATTTTGTTTGACTGAGATAATATTTGTGTGTCTCCTTTTTTAGAGTGCTTCCAAGAGGCCATGGGTAACGAGTTGCAATTGAGTATGGATTTTCAACTGCAAACGGACTGGCATACCGAGTGGACTAATCAGATGCTGAAAGATATGTTACGTACGTGTATTCTGGATTTTAGGGGAGGTTAGGAGCAATACCTTCCATTGGTGGAGTTTGCATACAACAACTCCTATCTGTTTACTATTGGCATGACCCCATTTGAGGCATTGTACGATAGACCTTATCGTTCTCTCCCTTATTGGTTAGAGGTGGGGGGCCACAAGCTACTCAGGACAGAGGTGATTCAGGGTATGTCAGCTAGGATTAAAATAATTACAAGTCGCATACGGGTTGCTCAGGATAGACAGAAGAGCTAAGTCGATGCCAAGAGATTCTTTAGGGAGTTCAGTGTGGGTGACCAGGTATTGCTGCGAGTATCTCGTATGAAGGGGATAATGCAATTTGGGACGAAAGGAAAGTCGGTGCCGAGGTATGTAGGGCCATTCTCTTTTATTGAGTTGATTGGGCTAATGGCTTACAGACTTAGGTTCCCTGAGCATTTGAATAGGATTCACGATGTATTCCACATTTCTTCATTGAAGAAATATCTTCGGGATGAGTTGGCCCACACCCATATTTCTTTAGAGGAGATTGATCTATATCCTGATAGTTCCTACGAGGAGGTGCCGGTTGCTATCCTGGACCGTAGTGAGAGGAAACTAAGGTCCCAGGTAGTACCGTTAGTACGTATTAAGTGGTGACATAATAATATCGAGGAGTTTACCAGGGAGGGCGAGGATGAGATGCACGAAAAACATCCAGAGTTCTTCTTATAAGGTATACCTTTATTTTTCGAATTTCGGGATAAAATTATGTTGAAAGGGGGGGAGTATGTAATACCCCGTATTTTTATGCTTTTTAAATATTGGATTAATTAAATTAAATATGGGAAAATTTATTTATAATTAATTCGGATTAAATATATATTAACTAGCGAGATAAGGGTTAGTATTTATTAGTGAGGATTATAATGAATATTACTGCATAAATAAAGTAATATATGATTGTGAATACGATTGTGAATTTATGAGAATTGTCGCGAGTAAGAAATACCACCATTACGATAATTAAGACAGGACGCGCGTGTGAGTCGTGTCGGGACTAAATTTATTGAATAAAAAGTAAATTATTTATAAGTCACTCGTATAGTAATTTCGAGTGCATCAATATGTCCGGAAGGGTCGAGATAGTTAGGAAATTCTACCTGGGGGTTTAGTTTGGGTCCCGGTGATATTTTATGCCAAACCACCATTCCGGGGGGCGTTTTTGGTAATTTACATTTTTGGGTCAATAGTACCTACGTAATTCCATACGGTTTTATTTGATTGGGGAAAAGGGGGGTTGGTTAAACTAAATGAGAATTAGAAGAATGCCATATAGGGGCAATATGAGGAAGAGGAAGGAGAGTCTGAGGCTAGAACCACCACTTAGAACCACCACCACCACCAGATTATAGATCAGAGGAGGAGGAACACAAATCCTACGTCGATCATACCTACTTGCAAAATGAAAGTGTTTAAATCTTGCTTAATTAGATCAATAATATAACCCATGTTAGTGCAGGTTGATATTAATTATGAATCATATGTAAAATTCATGAAATTGGAGAAATTAAATAATATTTGAAGACTGAAAATTATGTAAGATTGCTTCCTCATGATAGGTAGATGATTACCCACAAAATTTGATTTAAATTGATGAACAAATCTGAGTTTTTATGGAGGTGACTGAAGAAGATGACAACATAGTGTTCATAATGATTATTCCTGAATTAAATCCATATAAATTGATGTCTTTGCTAAAATTGTGATCGGTAATCAATAGAATTTGTTTATATATGTTAGTATAACATTTGATAATGTTCAATTAGTGTTTGGGATGATTAGAATCAAGATTTGGAGTTGGTAATTGCTGAAATTCGTAAGAACATAAGTGCAGATTTTCCAAACCTGTAGGGGAGAATCGATTCGTTCAAAACGAGCTCGAGTGGGGTTGTAATGTGTTATGAATGAAGATTGGGTTATACTTTTATTAAATTAATTTATTCTCCGTGCTTAAAGACTATACATTGAAATTTAAAAGCAAACTTAATCGTGTTATTATTTTACGAATTAAACGTGACGATACTCGATTTAATTTGAGTTACAAAATTGGGAATGACGAGTATTAGTTAAACGTGATAAATGAATCCAACATCCCCTTTTTATCGCACAGTTGATTATGTATTTCGTAGTCGCACTTTTTATTTATGTTAGATTTGTTTAAAATTTCATCTCTCCTCTAAAATCATTTCATCTAGTTGGAAAGTTACAATTATTTTGAATGAAAAAATTGATAAATCTTCGTGAGTTCTACCCGTACTTGCACTCGTTATTCTATAATAGCCTGTGCACTTGTGGTATTTCATAAATTGACAAACAAAAAACTGCAACACTTGTGTTGCAACCATTCTAGTAGGATGTTAAACCATTCTAGTAGCTGTCATACGTGGTTTTAAGAATTAACCACAATAGGTAGAAGATCAATTGCATATTGGATGATATCCCAAGGTTACTGTTGGCCTTTCATATAAAAAGATGCTCCTTAATTCATTCTTAAGTTTTCTAAATGTCAAGAGTTCTCCGCTATCATCAAGCAACCGAGAGGGGATTTCAATTTTCTTGGCCATAGCCCTTCGCTCAATGGGGCATGGATATTGTGAGGACCTTACCAGTGAAATAGGAAGTATTCAACTGCTGCCACTCATTACTTCACTGTGTGGAAGCTAGTTTGTTTGGAGAAACATCTTTACAAGGTTTACAATCCCTAAATTTTTAGTAATCGAAAATAGGAATCAATTCAACAACAACATCTTTAGAGATTTCTATACGGAATATGGGATCCGAATTCACTACGGATTAGTCATTTTTCCATAATATAATGGTTAGGCTGAGACCACCAATGAGACACTACTCGCTAAAATGAAGCGCTAATTTGAAAATACACAGGGAATATTAGTGGAAAATCTTTCATATGTCCTCATAGCCTGAGAACAACACCTAAAATGCCGAAAGGAGAAACCCCATACTCTTTGGCATGCGACTTGGAAGTAATCATACCTCTAGAGATCGGTCTTCTAGCGTTGAGGACGACAAAAATTAAAGATGGACAATGATCGATAGCCTACGGGTTGAGGTTATCGAAGGGATGAATAGAGAAGGCCCTCAAACATCTCACCGCTTACCAGCAAGAGCTTTCCGATAAAGTGACATGAAGGCCAAGATCAGGGAATTTAAACTGGGTGACCTTATTTTAAGAAAGCTCATACTAGTATCCAAGAAGCCCTTAGATGGAAAATTAAGACCAAAATCACAAGGACCCTATAGAGCAGCATCAAAAGGATGGGCATCTGTAACACCCCGTATTTTTGGTACATTTAATTTAATTAATTCAGAGATTTTAAATTACTTAGTGTGTTGTAATTTAATGAATTAATTAGAACAGAAATATTTATAAATATTAATCTGGGATTGAATGGTTAATATTTAGGGAAAACTTATTTACTAAGCGAATAGTAATAATGTAATTATGTCGTCTAGAGTATTAATGACGAGGTATGTACTTATCGCATCCGATAGTCGGTATAGACTGTATTAGGTGGGGGATAAGTATTTTTAGAAATTAACTTGGATGCAAATTCTGAGGGTACAATTGAGTCCGGATGGGCCGAGATAGTCGGAAAAGTGTACCCGGGGGTAGTAAACGGGTCACGGGACGTTTTTAGACATAGCCGGGCCCACTCGGGGACATTTGGGTCACTTGGGCTTGGCCCATTAGTCAAAAAACGGGATTAAGTAATTAATCTAATAAAAAAGAAAGAAGGGGGTGGCTGAACTTAATTAGAGAAAGCAAATTAAGGATTAGGAAACCCTAACAGCAGCCAAAGCCAAATTGGGGATCAAAGAGAGCCATCAAAGGGTCATCTTCAACCTTGGGATTTAGCTCCAATTCAGACTCTACGAACCTTAAGGCAAGTGGATAACTTGCAATAGCATTAAATCTGTTTTCGATTCATATTCATGTGTAGTGATTATGTAGAAATCCGTTTTTGGGTGTTAATGGAATGAACATGGGACTTTGAAAACAAAAATTCTGATTTACGAAATTTGGGGTGATGATTCTTGTAAAATCTGATAATGGTGAGTTATTGCATATCTGATAAGAATGTTATCTGCATATTTGGAAACGAATTTGATGATGAAATTTGGGGTATAAATGGACCTAGAGTTAATGATGAAACTTTCCTCAAATTTAGAAATTTGAGTTAATGGACGAATAATTGATGTTGATGAATACTCTGGAGATCCTTAAAGAGTTTCCTAATATGTACAAATGCTAAAAGAGACTTAGTTTCAGTGTAGAAGGAAATTAGGGTTTGCAGATTTTCGCCCATGGCTGTCCGTCTTCGCGAAGAAGACGAGTACCTGTTCGATCGATCGATCGACGCCATGAAGTCGATCGATCGACGGTCGGCAGAAACTGACAGTCCGCCCAGTTTTATTTATATAGGAAGTGATTTATATAAAAATTGTTATGTAATTAATTATTGTTGAGAAAATTAATGCATGGGGTTACCTAATTAAATGTGAGTGAATTAATTAGGAGATGGGAGGAGAAATTTGGATGACACGTCAAAATTGGTTGAGTGACATCGAGGTAAATTATATTACGTAGTAATGGACTAAGAAATTTAGAGTCGGGATTTAGACTCGGGTGAGGTTAATTCGGGCTATGAGATTGAGTCCAATTAAATGGTGAGGGCAACATCAAAAGCAACTGAAATTATTAATGTGCAAATTAATTAATAATTCGAGTTGGGTAATAACCTCATAATAAAAATGGAATAGGCTTGTGTCACGGGTTTGGTACACGGTGTAGCTAGAACATTTTTATATATGTATATATATATACGGTGTGTGATAGTATATATATATAGTGTATGCCTTAATATCAGTGGTTAGATATTATTATACTCTAGTGCTATAGGGGGAGGTTACGCGCAGTGGATGAATCCCCTAGCTTGAGGAGTAGGGCGAGTAGATTCCCAGGTCATAGCGTCCGTTACAGGGGGTGAGGGGCATCTCACTTTCCGGGAAGGAATATGACCGCCTCCAATCGTATACTAAACCAAGTTAGTGAGAGATTCTAACTTGGATAACTAGGATATGTGAATATACCTAGTGTACTAGCACTTTAGAGAAATTATATCCGGGGAGTACTTTTACTCTGGTGGATATTAGTGGTTTATGTATTCCAGTGTGTGTGTGAATGCTGCAATATTCTAAGTATATAATAGGGTGATTATTATATACGGACTAAATAAAAACAAGCATGTGTTGTTGTATATGTATAACGAGTGGAGTAGTTATATGAATTAAAAAGGGAAATGATTTAATTAAGTTGATGTTACTAATGACTTAAAAATCATAATCACATCTTACTCAGGTTAGAGTAGGGGAGGAGTATAAGGAGACTTTAATAATTATCTAGTCATGAGATAGATAACTAGGTGATAATTAAAGCGTTAGTGGTGCACATTAGAGGAGGGGCAAGGAAGTTCTCAAGAGAGTGCGACACTAACTAAAATATGAAGAGCATGCATATTTATTATTACTGCAAGTTAATCATTTGCTAAATGTTTTCAAATGTTTTGGGTACTAACCCTTGCTATAAAAACTTTTTAAAAACCTTTTAGGTGTCCAGCCACAGGGACGCCAGACTTGACTTAATTCCAGGAACTCCGTTGCTGCAGCATATGTGGATGTTGCGGGACCTTTGATAGACGCCTCTTTCTTCATTCATAATGTAGAGACTCATTATTATTTATTCGAGCATGTCGCTCACTTTCCATTTATTTGTTTCTTAGATTGTTGGGATTCTATTCTTGTCTTTATGGGATTTATTATTTGGACCGATGGTTTATTCGGTTAATTATTTTTACTTGTGGAATGATTAGTTCAATTATCTGTGAATGTTATTGTTTTATTTTCCGCATGGGTTTTTGTTTAATTAATGAAAGATAAAAATTGGCACCAGTCTATTTTCTCACTTAGGTGGTTAGTAATTTAATAAAACGACAGTGATGCTAAGAATGGACCAAATGAGAAACCTGTTCTAACTTGATTTAGGACTGATCACCCGGGATTAATTAGGCGGGGTGTCACAGATGGTATCAGAGCATCAGGTTCTAGAGTCCTTAGGATCTGTACGGCTTTCTACGTTTCAGCGTAGCGTTCGGTTGTTATAGAGCCCTATTATTAGGACTGTTGATTATATTTTCCGCTTGTGAGATATCGTATTCCTGCTATTAATTTTTGTATAAATTGTGTACTTATACAATTCAATCTATTTCAGATGCCGCCAAAGAGACAGAGAGCGGAGAGGGCTGAGGCTAGAGATGAGGTGAGGGAGGCTCGACAGGAGCCACAGGTACCGCCACCACCACCACCGCCCGAGTTAATTTCCACCACTCAGGTGGAAGTGATAGTGGCCCAAGCGGTCGAGACAGCGATGCGAGCTATGGCAGCTCATTTTCCACAGCCCCAGGCACCGCCTCCATTGGCTCCAGCAGTTCAGGCTCCAGTGGGGCCACCATCTTGGCAGCGAGTGAGGGAGACCTTTCAGAAGGGTCACCCACCTGAGTTTCGAGGTAGCACCAATGTGGTTGAGGCTTGTGACTGGAAGAAGAACATTCAGCTCCATCTGCGCATGTTAGAGGGTACAGAGGTGCAGAAACAGATGCTGGCTACCTTTCGTCTGTCAGGGGCAGCCTTACAGTGGTGAGAGTCCGTAACCACCGCTGAGGAGCGGGATTTGATGCCGATTTCTGAATTCTGGGTGCGGTTTGACCGCAAGTACTTCCCTCCAGCAGTAGAGTCTGAGATGAGGAAGAAATTCAGCGAGTTGGTACAGGGTGACAGGTCAGTGGCAGAATATGAGGAGGAGTTCACCCGTTTGGCAAACTTTGTGCCAAACGAGGTGAGCGATGAGGAGAAGAAGAAGTCCAAGTTCATGGATGGTCTGTCTTGGAGAATCAGGCAGCACTTGATTGGAAACCCGGCATTGGTGACCTATACAGATGTCGTTAATGCCGCACTTATACATTGTCATGATCATCCTTTCCACACTAAGGGGAACAAGAAGGCAGGTGAGCCGAGCCAGCAGGGCAAGGCGGTCACTAGTAGTGAGACGAGTGGCACACAGCAGCAGGTCATCATTCAGCAAGGGAATCAGGCTAAGAATTTTAATCCTGGTGGGTTCCGACCGGGAGGACAGGGGTTCAGACAGGGGCAACCAGGCCCTAATCAGCAACAGCAGGTTCCTCAGGGCCGTCAGGGCCAAGGAAACAACGGGGGAGGCCAACCGGGCCAGCAACGTCAGGGCCAGCAGGGCCAACGGCAGGATGACGACCAGAAACGCTGTTTCTCCTGTGGCCAGCCAGGACACTTCAAGAGGGAGTGCTCGCAGAGGGGCAGAGGCCAGCAGCAGGGTGCCCAGCAAGGGCAACAGGGTCAGATACCACCAGCAGCACCAGCACCACCCGCCCCACAGCAGCAGGGGCAGATGCACTACGGGCGTGTGTATAATGTTCGGGATGTTCCCAATCCTCCAGCACAGCAGGCGCTGCCCGCGATCGAGGGTACGTTCTCTATCCATGGCACTATGGGTCGGGTATTGTTTGATACGGGGGCCACTCATTGCTTCATAGCTACACATTTCGCGAAGGCTTTAGGGTTGTTAGCCACCGCAGAGAGCACTGTTACGTGTGTCGACTCACCTTTGGGAAACGGGTCGCTTATATTCTTTATATGTCGGAGAGTAGGAGTGGAGATTGGCGGTTTAGTTTTACCTGCGGACATGTTGGTATTAGATATGCATGTTCATGACGTGATCATCGGTATGGATTGGCTCGCTGACTATAGAGCCATGATTGATTGCTTCGGTGGAAGCCTGATTTTTTCCATTCCGGGGCAAGAGATGTTTGTAGTGGCGATGCCTCGCCCAACGGGAGGCTCGACCACTCATCTCTATTACAGTGAGGAGGAAACCTCACAGGAAGTGGTAACTCCTTTAGACTCTATTCCTGTGGTGAGGGACTTTGAGGATGTGTTCCAGGAGATACCAGGATTACCACCCAGCAGAGAAATCGAATTTGTTATCGACTTGACACCGGGGACGAGGCCGATAGCTCGGGCACCTTACCGGATGGCCCCTTCAGAAATGCGGGAATTGAGGGAGCAGATTCAGTAATTACTGGGTCAGGGTTTTATTCGGCGGAGTACATCGCCGTGGGGTGCGCCGGTGTTGTTTGTGAAGAAGCGAGATGGGTCACTCCGATTGTGCGTGGATTATAGGGAGCTGAACAAGGTGACGATACGGAATAAGTATCCGTTGCCTCGGATTGATGATTTATTTGACCAACTGAGAGGGGCGTCTTACTTCTCCAAAGTCGACTTGAGGTCAGGGTATCATCAACTGCGTATCCGAGAAGAGGATGTTCCTAAGACCGCTTTCTTGTCGCGGTATGGATCGTATGAGTTCAGGGTGATGCCCTTCGGGCTCACTAATGCACCAGCAGTGTTCATGGACCTCATGAACAGGGTTTTCAGGGAGTTCCTAGATCAGTTTGTCATCGTGTTCATTGATGACATCCTAATCTACTCGCGTACCGAGGAGGAGCACGCAGAGCATCTGCGCCTGGTTTTACAGACACTGAGGGATCATCAGCTCTATGCCAAATTCGGGAAGTGTGGATTCTGGCTACGGGAGGTACAGTTCCTTGGTCACGTCGTGTCAGATCAGGGTATTGCAGTGGATCCGGATAAGGTGTCGGCGGTGAGGGAGTGGGGACAGCCCACGACACCGACCGAGGTGCGCAGTTTTCTGGGATTGGCCGGTTACTACAGACGATTCATTAAAGGATTCTCTAAGATTGCAGGACCTTTGACGAATCTGACTCGGAAAGGGGTGCCTTTCAAGTGGGATGATAGTTGTCAATTAGCGTTCGACGAGCTAAAGGACAAGTTGACATCTGCACCAGTGCTGGCATTGCCAAAGGGAGGGCTAGAGTATCGGGTTTACACAGACGCATCCTTACGGGGTCTTGGGGGTGTGCTCCAGCAGGAGGAAAGGGCTATAGCTTATGCTTCCAGGAAGCTAAAGCCCCACGAGAGGAATTACCCCACTCACGACCTAGAGTTGGCAGCGGTCGTTTTTGCTTTGAGGATATGGAGGCATTATCTTCTAGGAGAGCAGTTTACTCTATTCACGGAACACAAGTCACTTCAGTATCTCTTCACACAGAAGGATCTGAATATGAGACAAAGGCGGTGGCTAGAATTCGTGAAGGACTACCAGTTTGATATCCAGTATCATCCTGGTAAAGCCAATGTAGTAGCAGACGCATTGAGCAGAAGACCGACTGGGGAAATATCGGAGGTATGGAAAGCGAAGTGGAGAGAGCTTCAATATGAGGACGACGTAGCAAAGGCTTGCATGTCGGCTTTGTCCATCACACCCGAGATCATTATGCGGGTTGTGAAGGCTCAGGCAGAGGATCAGATTTTCCGGGATAGGGTGGGCCAGTTGTTAGCTGAGGGAGCAGAGGGTTACTCGATTAGCTCAGAAGGAGGCCTACGTTTTAATGGGAGGTTAATGGTACCAGAGGATGAGGACTTGAAGCACGCAGTTATGACAGAATCCCATGGTTCGAAATTTGCAGTACATCCCGGTGGGGATAAAATGTACCAAGATATGAGGAGACAGTATTGGTGGGCAAGGATGAAACGGGACATAGCGGAGTTTGTTTCGAAGTGTGCCACGTGTCAGCTTGTGAAAGTTGACCACCAGAGGCCATCAGGGATGCTACAGCCGTTAGAAATTCCCGTGTGGAAGTGGGAGAGCATCTCCATGGACTTCATCACAGGTTTACCGGTATCGCAGAAGGGTCACGACTCCATATGGGTTATTGTGGATCGGTTGACTAAGGTAGACCACTTTTTGCCGGTACGCACAGACTTTGAGACGATGCGTTATGCACAGCTATTCATAGCAGAGATTGTTAAGATGCATGGAGTGCCGATAAATATCGTATCCGACCGAGACAAAATCTTTGTTGCCCACTTTTGGCAGAGCTTTCAGGAGGCAATGGGCACGGAGTTACGCTTGAGTACAGCGTATCACCCACAGACTGACGGACAGACTGAGAGAGTTAATCAGATGCTGGAGGACATGCTCAGAATGTGCATTTTGGACTTCGGGGGAGGATGGGAGAAATATCTTCCTTTGGTAGAGTTTGCGTATAACAACTCTTACCAATTCACAATTGGGATGGCACCGTTTGAGGCACTATACGGGAGACCTTGTCGTTCACCCGCTTGTTGGTTAGAGGTGGGGGACAACAAACTCTTGGGGACGGAGATTGTCCAGGAGACATCTGCCAAGATAGAGTTGATTCGAGGAAGGATTCGAATAGCTCAGGACAGGCAGAAGAGTTATGCTGATGCTTCTCGAAGACATGTGGAGCTAGAAGTTGGGGACCAGGTTTTAGTCCGGGTATCCCCTATGAAAGGGGTGATGAGGTTCGGAAAGAAGGGTAAGTTAGCACCGCGATACGTAGGACCTTTCCCTATTATTGAGAGGGTGGGACCGGTGGCGTATAAGCTTGGATTACCAGATCATCTTCAGCGGATACACGATGTGTTCCATGTGACATCGCTGAAGAAATATCGAAGGAGCGAGAGAGCCTTTTGTCATATTCCACTCGAGGAGATCGACTTACAGCCAGACATCTCGTATGAGGAGAGGCCGGTAGCAATTCTGGATCATAGTGAGCGGAAATTACGATCCAAGGTTGTTCCATTGGTTAGAGTACAGTGGGGTCATCACAATGTTGACGAGTCTACCTGGGAGAGAGAGGAGGATATGCGGGAACAATATCCAGAACTTTTCAACGCAGGTACGATCTAATTTCGGGGACGAAATTCCTTTATAAGGGGGGGAGTATGTAACACCCCGTATTTTTGGTACATTTAATTTAATTAATTCAGAGATTTTAAATTATTTAGTGTGTTGTAATTTAATGAATTAATTAGAACAGAAATATATATAAATATTAATCTGGGATTGAATGGTTAATATTTAGGGAAAACTTATTTACTAAGCGAATATTAATAATGTAATTATGTCGTCTAGAGTATTAATGACGAGGTATGTACTTATCGCATCCGAAAGTCGGTATAGACTGTATTAGGTGGGGGATAAGTATTTTTAGAAATTAACTTGGATGCAAATTCTGAGGGTACAATTGAGTCCGGATGGGCCGAGATAGTCGGAAAAGTGTACCCGGGGGTAGTAAACGGGTCACGGGACGTTTTTAGACATAGCCGGGCCCACTCGGGGACATTTGGGTCACTTGGGCTTGGCCCATTAGTCAAAAAACGGGATTAAGTAATTAATCTAATAAAAAAGAAAGAAGGGGGTGGCTGAACTTAATTAGAGAAAGCAAATTAAGGGTTAGGAAACCCTAACAGCAGCCAAAGCCAAATTGGGGATCAAAGAGAGCCATCAAATGGTCATCTTCAACCTTGGGATTTAGCTCCAATTCAGACTCTACGAACCTTAAGGCAAGTGGATAACTTGCAATAGCATTAAATCTGTTTTCGATTCATATTCATGTGTAGTGATTATGTAGAAATCCGTTTTTGGGTGTTAATGGAATGAACATGGGACTTTGAAAACAAAAATTCTGATTTACGAAATTTGGGGTGATGATTCTTGTAAAATCTGATAATGGTGAGTTATTGCATATCTGATAAGAATGTTATCTGCATATTTGGAAACGAATTTGATGATGAAATTTGGGGTATAAATGGACCTAGAGTTAATGATGAAACTTTCCCCAAATTTAGAAATTTGAGTTAATGGACGAATTATTGATGTTGATGAATACTCTGGAGATCCTTAAAGAGTTTCCTAATATGTACAAATGCTAAAAGAGACTTAGTTTCAGTGTAGAAGGAAATTAGGGTTTGCAGATTTTCGCCCATGGCTGTCCGTCTTCGCGAAGAAGACGAGTACCTGTTCGATCGATCGATCGACGCCATGAAGTCGATCGATCGACGGTCGGCAGAAACTGACAGTCCGCCCAGTTTTATTTATATAGGAAGTGATTTATATAAAAATTGTTATGTAATTAATTATTGTTGAGAAAATTAATGCATGGGGTTACCTAATTAAATGTGAGTGAATTAATTAGGAGATGGGAGGAGAAATTTGGATGACACGTCAAAATTGGTTGAGTGACATCGAGGTAAATTATATTACGTAGTAATGGACTAAGATATTTAGAGTCGGGATTTAGACTCGGGTGAGGTTAATTCGGGCTATGAGATTGAGTCCAATTAAATGGTGAGGGCAACATCAAAAGCAACTGAAATTATTAATGTGCAAATTAATTAATAATTCGAGTTGGGTAATAACCTCATAATAAAAATGGAATAGGCTTGTGTCACGGGTTTGGTACACGGTGTAGCTAGAACATTTTTATATATGTATATATATATATATACGGTGTGTGATAGTATATATATATAGTGTATGCCTTAATATCAGTGGTTAGATATTATTATACTCTAGTGCTATAGGGGGAGGTTACGCGTAGTGGATGAATCCCCTAGCTTGAGGAGTAGGGCGAGTAGATTCCCAGGTCATAGCGTCCGTTACAGGGGGTGAGGGGCATCTCACTTTCCGAGAAGGAATATGACCGCCTCCAATCATATACTAAACCAAGTTAGTGAGAGATTCTAACTTGGATAACTAGGATATGTGAATATACCTAGTGTACTAGCACTTTAGAGAAATTATATCCGGGGAGTACTTTTACTCGGGTGGATATTAGTGGTTTATGTATTCCAGTGTGTGTGTGAATGCTGCAATATTCTAAGTATATAATAGGGTGATTATTATATACGGACTAAATAAATACAAGCATGTGTTGTTGTATATGTATAACGAGTGGAGTAGTTATATGAATTAAAAAGGGAAATGATTTAATTAAGTTGATGTTACTAATGACTTAAAAATCATAATCACATCTTACTCAGGTTAGAGTAGGGGAGGAGTATAAGGAGACTTTAATAATTATCTAGTCATGAGATAGATAACTAGGTGATAATTAAAGCGTTAGTGGTGCACATTAGAGGAGGGGCAAGGAAGTTCTCAAGAGAGTGCGACACTAACTAAAATATGAAGAGCATGCATATTTATTATTACTGCAAGTTAATCATTTGCTAAATGTTTTCAAATGTTTTGGGTACTAACCCTTGCTATAAAAACTTTTTAAAAACCTTTTAGGTGTCCAGCCACAGGGACGCCAGACTTGACTTAATTCCAGGAACTCCGTTGCTGCAGCATATGTGGATGTTGCGGGACCTTTGATAGACGCCTCTTTCTTCATTCATAATGTAGAGACTCATTATTATTTATTCGAGCATGTCGCTCACTTTCCATTTATTTGTTTCTTAGATTGTTGGGATTCTATTCTTGTCTTTATGGGATTTATTATTTGGACCGATGGTTTATTCGGTTAATTATTTTTACTTGTGGAATGATTAGTTCAATTATCTGTGAATGTCATTGTTTTATTTTCCGCATGGGTTTTTGTTTAATTAATGAAAGATAAAAATTGGCACCAGTCTATTTTTCTCACTTAGGTGGTTAGTAATTTAATAAAACGACAGTGATGCTAAGAATGGACCAAATGAGAAACCTGTTCTAACTTGATTTAGGACTGATCACCCGGGATTAATTAGGAGGGGTGTCACAGCATCTTGCCATCGGTAAGAATTAGATGGCACTGTAGTCATGGAATTCAATGAACCTTAGGAAGTTTCATCACTAGTTAGGTTTTTCCTTTTGCAAATGCTTCAACAAAATGACTGTATCAATAAAAGTTGTTCCACCTGAATTTGCATCTATAACATTCTACTTCAGCATAAACCCACCATAAAGTGATGGTACCGCATTGGGATGGTCAGCATTGAAAAGTCATAAACACACCTAGTAATTGGATGGTACTATATAGAAATAAGTTGGTCGTCTACGTTTGGCACATAAACCCACCTAAAATATGTATCACGTGCCAAGTTGGGATGGTCGGCCTGGAACATGCAAAACCCCGTCTAAGAATTGGTTGGTATAATTTAAAAATTAGTTGATCTCTTAAATTTGACACATAAACCCACCTAAAAACGATGCTATATCCCATGTTGGGATGGTCGCCTATAACATGCATAAACCCATGTAAGAATTGGGTGGTGCAACTTATAAATAATGCAGCCACCTAGGTTTGGCACATCCCAACTTAGGATGGCCTTCCTTGAAAAGCCATAACCCCTCTTATGAAATGGGCAGTAGAACTTGTAAATAAGTTGGTCGCGTTCGTTTGGCAGATAAATCCACCTTAAAACGGTGGTACATCCCAAGTTGATATGTTAGGCATACAACAAGTATAAACCCACCTACGAATTTGGTGATATGACTTGAAAATAAGTAGGTTGCCTTTTTTTGGCACACAAACCCACCTGAAAATGGTGGTACCTTCCAAGTTTGAATTGTGAGACTTGGATAGGCATAAAACCATTAAAAAAAATTAGGTGTTATGAGTTAAAAATAAGTTGTTCGCCTACGCGTTGCACATAAATCCAACATAAAATGTTGGTACATCCTAAGTTTACACAACTAATTTTTTTTAAGGTCAATCAAACAATAAATTAGACTCCAGATGGCCAATTAATTTTGGTCAACAAGTGAGGTAGGTCAACATTGCTTTGAAAAATGTGAACATTATTATATTATCACTCCTGATAATTATATATTGTCTTTGTAATATATGTGGAACATGTACTGCATAAATATAGTATCTTTCCTAGTGTATAACACGTGATATCCTAAACGCATTATACTTTTTAAGTGATAAGACTTGTTAATGTTTTAAACAGCCATTAAAGAAATATAGCCAATGATTATTAGTCTAGTTTGGATCATAAAAAAAAACTTTAAACCAAATAATATCATTGTAAAAAAACAAAACGTGTCAATATTTATTATGAAAATTACCCAAATGCAAAATGTGTTTAATTTACGTCTTCTTCTTTATTACTATATAGAAATAACATTAAATATGACACCCTTTTTGTCTCAAATTACCCAAAAATTTTATTTTGAATTGTCAAGTTATTTACTTCAACCGTCGTACTAACTACTAATCTCTTAATACTATAAAATGCAAAAAAAGGCATTTATTATGCTTTGCAGTTAGCCTATCCACGTGGACACCAAATTGAAAGGAATTATAGTACACAACATTCCTCCTCTCTTTCTCTCTCCTTGAATGAAATGACCACCTTCGTCCCCTTTCAGTTCTCAATGCTATTGATATTCTACCGTTTCATATCGATAAGAATGGGACTTTTCAGTTGGCAGCCCAGATGAAACCAAGAAAATGCCGCCTGCTATGACTCTTTTATTTCCTTCTTTCTCTCTCTCTCTCTCTCTCTCTCTCTCTCTCTCTCTATAAAACCCGTAATACTAATACGCCAACGTCGTCATCACAAAAGCCCATGAATGAAGGCAGTGATAGTGAAGCCCCATTGCGCCCCCAATTTTCCTAACATTTTGTTCCTTACCATTTTTTAAATGATGCCTTGGCCTTATTTTATGGTCATCCAAAGACTTCGCATATGATATGATCTGATATTTATGTTGTTTACTCTTTCAACAACAATAAAAAGCCTAAAAACTTCCTAACCAAACCCTAATACACGATTTCTCTCCTGATCTTTCAAATTCAACCGTCAGCTATTATTTCTCTCTCCAGGTCTGTTTTGAAAATGGTAATTGATAATCTTATTTTTAACATTTTCTCTTTTAAATATTTCTTATTGATTGCCATAATTTGTGTCTGTTATTGATTAAGCAACTCCAGAAGCGTTTCAAGGTGTTTCACCTCTCGAATGCTTCTCACAAAGGTGTTTCACCCCCTTTCAGATTCGGCTTCCTAATCCTACCCGCTGCCTCAACTAGAACCAACTAAACCCTTTACTAACAAGCGGCTGGAGTTTTGCCAGCGGTAGGGAGTTTCAAACTCACGGCAGATCCGACCAATACCATCTCTCTCTCTCAAAGTGGTATGATGTTTTTTTTATTTCAGATCTATGCATAATAAACGTTCAGATCTAGGGTCCTATTTCAATATGGTACGATGTTTTTTTATTGCAGATATATGTATACATAATAAACATTCATCTCTTGCCGGATTTTCTTGGCAGTCGCCGGCTCCGATGGGGTGGGTTTCATCTGGAGAGGTACTGATCTCAAATCCAAACTCTGTTTGTTTAAATTGTTTTAGTTTTATTGTGTTTTGGTTTTGGTTTTGTGGTGACAAAAAAACTCAGCTTACATTACAGGTAGGATTCAGGGTGTCACCTTTTGTTTTTGTTGGAGGAAGGATGGGAGACTGTGACAACGCCTCAATGGGGTTGCTGATTTGAGTCGATGATTATGGTTCACTTTTTTTTTTGGGGGGGGGGGGGGTCGAATTTTTGCGATCTTAGCAGATGTGTTTTATTTTTACATTTTTAAGTTTGTTTTTTCAATTTTTGTTACAGGCATTGAATATACAATACACACGGGCGTTAGCATCTCTTACTTCAGATAAGGTTTTGTTCATTTCTGGGGATAACATCACATTATCAACAATGCCTCAACCTTGCAAAAACACATTCTAATTAGGAGGACTTAACTTTTAGGTGCAAAAAGACAATCTAATTAGGACCCAACTTTTAGGAGAAATCAACTTAGGCAAAAATCTGGTCAAATGATGATTTTAGAAATAATTTTATTGATAAAAACTACTTGACGCATCATTTTTTAAATTACATCACAGGCATGGTAAGCGTATCTATATATTACCTACAAACAAATATTTTTAATATAAATTGAAAGTTACTATCTAAACGGTATTTATATTTTTACATAAAATAATGTTATTTTGTAGGACTAAAGGAATCGATATCAGGGATTGCTTTCGCACATTAAACCTCGAAAAGCTAAAGATTTGACCCCGCATATTTTTTTTTGAAACGGGAGGGGGATTTCAAAACTACAGTACATTGATTCGGAAAAACTTTTACACAATTGATTTTGTTTATCATTATTCTTTGAAAACATGTCATTTAGATATAATAAAATATTATATTTCGACTCAAATCTACTCCCTTTATTGAAGATGGTAATACATGGTTATGATCCTGCTTATGACCAACGGAGGATTAAGTTAAATTTTGTTTGATATTTCATTTTTATACTTCCCTGTTACAATTCTGTTTTGTATGGTTATATTCCAAATAATGAAATTTTTGCCTTAGCTTATTGTTTTGACAAATCACATATCTATTTCAGCATGTCATGTAGAGTATTTGGCCACATGATCTTTTATGCCAAAGTACCTACTTTATACAGCGCAATTAAAAAAAGTCAACATAGTTTGAGTTCATTCCTAAGAATCTAATGCATCAAAATATGTAGGTGTCTAATCTATTTGATTTTTTTTATTCGTATACTTCAATCCTCCATTTAATGATATGTTGACATTAATTAACAAATTCGCTCAGTTTAAAAATTCATATTGTTAACATTCTCACTTTAATAATAAAGCTAAATTTTAGATCAAATCAAATACTTACAATACTTATTAGTATTGAAATTATAGAGGTTACGTTATCTTCTTTATTTAGTGCTCAAGATGTTTTATAATCTCAATAAAAATTGCGTTATGTGTTCTATTTAATTAAATATATTCAATATCATCTTTTTGCTACCTAATTACTATTCTACTATGGTACTTCATCCCTCATTTCAATATAATTACTTACTTTAACAAGCATTTAATGATAGCTTCTAAGGCTATCCACGTGGCACATCTATTCTCTATTCTAAAATGCTATGTAGGAGTGCAAACGTGGTATCACCGAAACCACCAGCAAACGAGGAACAAACCCACAAGGCGCCATCAAACAACACACCGCCAAATATTAACCCCCATAAAGTAGCACAATTCGCCTACAGGTTAGACCCAAAAAACCTAATCCCGGCTTTTTATGATGATTCATGGACTTCTTTAAATGATCGTTCCGACTTCACGTGGGTTTTCTTGGCAGGTGACAGTGAGTATCACTTTTAATTAATTATTGAAAGCCTAATCTCAGCCCAGCCCTAGAGAAAGAGAGAAGAAATAGAAGAAGAAACAGCTCGAGCGTGAGTCTCTACAGCATCAAAGATATCTACAATCGGGTATTTTTTTTTTTGGTCTTGATGTTATTTGTTGCTTAGGTTAATGGGTGTTATTTGTAAATCGTCTAGATGATAGTACAAATAATTGTAATATGTTAAGACTTTCATTATTCCCATTTTGACTGTAGTGTACTTTTGCTCTCTACCGCAAGTGATAAGAGTAAAAAAAAAATTGTAATGTCATAATGGGACGTTGAAGTATTTTTTTTTTTTTTTTACAAACAAAAGGTTTGTGGCACATAGTATTAATTGCGAGGACTGTATAATTTGATACAAAAAAATAAAGATTATAATTTCTTATACAGGTGGCCATAGTAATAACTGTGAAAAATTATTTTCTGCTTTGATAATCTTTTTTTAATAGTGTTGTTCTTGGTTTTAAGTATATTTTTGAAATAATTGTTACCACGTAAAATGATATGCTTAAATCAAAACTAAACCATAAACTTGATGCCTTTTATATTGTTGGTTTCAGGGGAGGATCTGGGGGGGGTGCCAGGAGGGGCGGAGGCCCCCCTGAGATAAAAAATAAAAAAAACAAAAAAAACTAGGTATGTAAAATGTGTAATTTTTTTTTAGGGGTGCAATTTTTAATGGAGGCCCCTCCTGAGATCTTGCGCATACACTGTTTTTTAATCAAAAATTTGTATTAACCCAAAAAAAAATTTCCTCGGGGGCTCCCGCCCCCGAACCCCCGCCACCACTCGAGACTTTCGCCCCTCCTAACCAAAAATCCTAGATCCGTCGCTAGTTGGTTTTATGCTGAATTCACCTAAATAAAGTCAACTGTTTGATGTAACTAATAGAAAAAATATATGGGTAACAAGTAATAAAATCAACTGTGTTCCCTTGAGTTGCACTCCCATTTGATAAGATTTGCAAAAAAAAATAGAAATGTCATAATGGGACGTTGAAGTATTTTTTTTTTACAAACAAAAGGTTTGTGGCACACAGTAGTAATTGTGAGGACTATATAATTTGATACAAAAAATAAAGATTATAATTTCTTATATAGGTGGCCATAGTAATAATTGTGAAAAATCATTTTCTTCTTTGATAACTTTTTTAATAGTGCTCTTGGTTTTAACTATAAATTTGAAATCATTTTTACCACATAAAATGATATGCTTAAATCAAAACTAAACCATAAACTTGACATTCCATGACAACCTAAGCCTATAAATAAAAAGTAGTAGATTAGAAATAAGTAAGCCAAGTAATTGATTACATCTATTTAAACGACTGGATAAGGAGATGGAAACAAAAACTGAATATCATTTTCTCAAATTTTATGACACGAGTTCTTATTGGAGCTTTTTTGTAGGAATTCTTTTTATGTTAGTTACAATTTCAATAAAGCTAATGATGTTCATTTACGCTCCACAAACTATTTTTATGGTGTCACTAAATAGAACAATGCCCATAATGAGTTATCTTTTATTAGTTTTCTTCTTTAGAGATTTAGACCTGTCATATCGTAATATATTTAAATTCAAGGAATTCATGTTTGAATTTTAAGTTATTTATTATATGTAAATAAAGCTAACTTTCGACTTATAAATGTGTAATCACACACAGTAAATGATAAATTTACACACCATTTTTCATGTGTTTGGTTTTGATATTTTACATTGTAGGTTTTTGGACGTGGATTCTTGGACAATTGTCTTACCCGCGCATCGCGCGGATTTACATCTATAATAATAATAATAATAATCTATATCTATATATACTATAAAATGCTAAACAAGCATTTAATGACAGTGTTGATACCAAAATTAATATGCTGATGTGGACGAATAATACGAAGACACGTGTCAATCTACGTGGCACAATAGCAGCGAGGAAGTTTATTTCTTCGACCAATTCATGTTCTCTCCGAGCAACGAGGATACCCCGAGGAACTCTAGCACCCCGAGGTACTCCAGCGCTCCGAGGAACTCTTGTTCAACGAGCAACTAAGGCGGTCCGAGCTACATCTCGGTCGTAGCATTAATTACGAGATAATCAACAGTTCAACTATTCATTGAATGTTTATAATCTTGACGCACATGCTGCATTAAATGTATTGCCCTTTCATGCGTGTATCATTTAATGTATTGACCCTTTCATGTACAGCCTCAAGGCTATAAATACCTTGTATCAACCCCATTCAAAGGGACCGGAATTTCTTGAGAGAACTTGTATTCAAGAATTCTGCAAACACTCAGCAATAACATAACAGTGGACGTAGGCTTTATTCCTAGCCGAACAACTTTAAAAATATCTCTCTTATTTATTTATCTGTGATTGAATAATTAGAGCGATCTAGTTTTTTACATCAACAGATTGGCGCCGTCTGTGGGAATCGACTGTTACTATCGTTTTTCACAAAAATCATTTATTATCCACGACAGATAATCCAGAATCCAGTAATCGAAATGCTGGAAATACTGGAAATCTTCCAAATCCATCTGCACCTCCAGATCTGGCTGGAATTATGACAAATCTGGCTCAAGGACAAACCGCCATGCAAGAATCTATGAGGCAACTCATTCAAACTCTTCAAGGAGGTGCACCTACCTATTCAGGACAAAGGAGTGATCGTGAGCAATCACGATCCAGACGTACTGGGTCATATCGCAATGGGGAGTCTAATGATTCTATGTATCAACCTGGGCGAACCTCATCGATACGGGCTACGGATACTGATCAACGTATTACTCTCTCTCCAGAAAGACCCAGTGCTTTAGAAAGACTGAGTAGGGCTTCTCCTTTCAGTCGATTAGGCCCTAGGAGGAATAGGAGTCCACCTAAGACCATATCAAGGAGTTTTCGACAACCATCAGATCTAAGAGAAGGATCAGCACAGTCACGACCAGTCGTTCGTCAAGATAGATCTCAAGAAGCTACCTCAGAACGATCGATTGCTCGAACCAATAGGGCCGAGGAAGGAAATGAAGCGTGGAAAGGATCTCTCCAACGATTGGAGGATAAATTGGGAGAAATGGCTAAAGCAAAGAACCCCTTACAGAGAACTTTTGTGCAAGGGACACCTTTTGTGCAAGCCATTGTGGATTTTCCTACACCATCGAAATTCAAAGCACCTGTAGTGACCCCCAAGTATGATGGAAAGACAGATCCTGTTCTTCATATAGAACAATACCAAGCTGCTGCCGACATCTATGCCGTCCCCGACGAGATGAGGTGTAGAGCATTCTTGGGAACTCTTACCGGATCTGCACAGATATGGTACAACAATCTTCCTCGGGGTAAGATTTCAACTTTTATTCAATTAGCCGAGTTGTTCATTGGCAATTTTTGTTTTGGGGCGAAACCGGTAAAGCGAGTAGCACACTTGCTAAGTGTTAGACAAAAATCAGGTGAAAGTACTAGAGATTATATAACTCGTTTTAATAACGAGAAGTTGGAAGTCATAGATTACGAAGAAAAGACAGCAATCACTGCTTTGATGAGTGGTTTGCTGCCTAACAAGTTGTACTACACCTTGGCCAAAGATCCACCTAAAACTATGTCAGAGTTGATGGCGAAAGCGGCCAAAATTATGAATGCCGAGGAGGCTATGGCTGCGAAGAAGAATATGGATAAAGAAATTAAAGTGGAGGTCGACAAGTCTAAGAAGAAAGATCAGAAAGGTAATGGTGGTGACAAGCACTCCAAGAATAATAGGACGTCATGGGAGGTCCTAAAGAAGTACGATAATTATACTCCATTGAAAATGGGTATTAATCATGTTTTGGAAGAAATCAAGAATAGCGAGGAAATCAAGTGGCCAGAAAAACTGAGGACAAATCCTGATCTGAGGAATAAGGCCAAATACTGCGAGTTTCACAAAGATCATGGCCATACGACCAAAAATTGCATAGCCCTTCAGAACGAGATTGAAACGCTCATCCGAAGAAGAAAATTATCAAAATATATAGATCGCAGGGGTGAGAGGAAGAATGATGATAGAACGAGAGAGAGATCTAGATCTCCTCGTCGTGCAGAGGAGAAAAAGAAGAGGGACCACGAAGATGATCCAGATGATGATCCTGATCTTCCCAAGAAGCCAAGGCAGCCTGAACGAGAGGTATTTTCCATACGTTTTGGGTCATTTGATTGTAATGTTATTACAGGAGGAGATGCAGGAGGAGGAGACCTTACTGCAGAAAGAAAATCTTACCTCGAAGAGGCTCAGGCTTGTTTATATATTCAGCGAATAAATCTGGCCGAGGAGGATCGTCCGAGGAAGGTAAACAAGGAGAAGCTAGTCATTGGTTTTTCAAAAAATGACCTGGCAGGTGTTCTTTACCCTCATGACGATCCTTTGGTGATCAAAATGAGGATGAAAGATGTGGTCATTTCAAGGGTGTTGGTAGACAACGGTAGTTCGGCAGACATCATGTACTATTCATGCTTTGATAGCTTGAATTTGAAATTATCTCAACTGGAACCTTATCACAGACCCCTTCTAGGTTTTGCTGGCGAGAAAGTTTTTCCACTTGGGACGATCAAGTTGGATATACTCATTGGAACTTGTCCTGCTTGTCGAACAGAAAGAATACGCTTCTTTGTGATGGATAAAAATGTGCAATCAGCCTACAACATCATTATGGGAAGAGTTGGATTGAAAAAGTTCGAAGCAGTTCCATCTACGGTACATCAGTGTTTGAAATTCCCAACAAATTTTGGAGTCGGAGTTGTGAAAGGTGATCAAAAAGTAGCTCGGGAATGCTATTATTCGTCTGCCGAGCAAGAGGAACTTGAAGAATCAAGGAAAAAAACCACTACTTACCAAGTGGAGGAAGGTACAGAAATTGAAACTCTTGACCCTAGGGATGAATCTCAACTTGTAAAAGGACAGGTGGTGGAATCTACAGAAAATGTTATTCTAGACGACGAGCATCCTGAACGAGTAACTCAGATAGGATCGTCGTTGGATGTTTCAATAAAACAGGAGTTGATAACTTTTTTGAGAAACAGGAAGAATACTTTTGCTTGGAGTCATGAAGACATGCCAGGAATAGATCCAAACTTCTTATGTCATGAGCACAATGTGAATAAGGAGATCAAGCCTGTGAAGCAGAGAAGAAGAGTGTTTAGTCCCGAGAAGAACCAGGCCATACAAGAGGAGGTCGAGAAGCTCCAGAAAGCCCAATTCATTGAAGATGTGAAATATCCAGATTGGTTGGCAAATGTGGTGATGGTAAAGAAGAAGAACAATAAGTGGAGAATGTGTGTTGATTTCACTGATCTTAACAAGGCATACCCAAAAGATCATTTTCCATTGCCCAGAATCGACCAGCTAGTGGATGCTACCTCGAGACATGAGCTGCTCAGCTTCATGGATGCATATTCTGGCTACAATCAGATCAAAATGAAACCTGAAGACAGGCAAAGTACTTCTTTTATTACCCCAAGGGGAACTTATTGTTATAATGTTATGCCTTTTGGTTTAAAAAATGCAGGTGCAATATATCAACGGCTGATGAACAAGGTTTTTGCCGAACAAATCAGTTGCAACATGGAGGTCTATGTCGACGACATGCTCACCAAAAGCAAGAGAGCTACTGATCATCTAATTGACTTAGTCCAGACCTTTGATCAACTGGATAAATATCAAATGAAGCTCAACCCGACGAAGTGTACCTTTGGAGTACGAGAAGGAATGTTCCTCGGATACATCGTCAATCATCGAGGTATTGAGGCAAATCCAGAAAAGATCAAAGCTCTTTTAGGGCTGTGATCCACAACGACGAGGAAAGAAGTACAGAGTCTTACAGGACGAGTTGCAGCGCTCAACAGATTTGTATCCCGAGCAACTGATAAATGCCTCCCATTCTTTAAAACACTGCGAAAAAGTTTTGAGTGGACTGATGAATGTGAGAAGGCCTTTCAAGATTTGAAGAAGTATTTGGGATCCCCACCATTGTTGTCTAGGCCAATAACAGGAGAAAAGTTGTACTTATATCTGGCAGTATCAGAAAATGCAGTCAGCTTGGCATTGATCAGATTGGAGAATGGAGTCCAGAAGCCAATTTATTACACAAGTAAGGCTTTCCGAGGTGCCGAAATCAGATACCCAAAGCTAGAAAAATTGGCATTGGCATTAATTGAGGCAAGTAGAACAATGAGGCCATATTTCCAGGCCCATACCATCATCGTGTATACCGACACGCCATTAAGGCAAGCCCTTCACAAACCAGAAAAATCAGGAAGATTGATGTACTGGGCAATAGAACTTGGTGAATATGATATTGTGTATGAACCCAGATCATCATTAAAGGGGCAAGCTGTAGCAGATTTTATAGCAGAGTTCACATACCCTGATACCCCCGAGTAACAAAAGGTACTTGCGGACGTACCTGTGGACGATACAGGATCAACAGACACAGGTCCAGACCAACTAAGGTTGGTAGAAGGACTTGTGGATGTAGAAAAATCATCATATTCAAACCCAGACCAACTCCGGTTGGTAAAAGGGCACGAACAGATGATCGACGAGGAACGAAAGATACCAGGGGATGATGAAAGAAAACAGCAGATATTTTACCGAGGAGCTCTGACAGATAAGAAATTTGAAGACGAGTTACCTACATGGAGATTATATGTAGATGGATCATCTTGTACAGCTGGTTGTGGAGCAGGGATTGTTTTAAACACCCCAGATGATATTGACATGGAATATGCCTTGCGATTCAAATTCAAAGCTTCCAATAATGAAGCTGAGTATGAGGCCATGATAGCAGGTTTTCATTTGGCGAAAGTTATGGAAGCACGGCAAGTAATTGTTTTCAGTGATTCTCAATTAATTGTGAATCAGATGATGGGAATATATGCAGTTAAGGGAGAATTAATGGTGAAATACCATGCAAAGGTGATGGAGTTATTGACAGAATTTGATGCTATTCAATTAGTGAGAATACCGAGGATGGAGAATGCTAGAGCAGATGCATTGGCCCGATTAGCGTCAGCTATGCGCACCGAGATGCGAAGGACAATACCAATTGAAGTATTAGAAAGTCGGAGCATAGAAGAAGACCTGATGGTGAATATAATTACCCTTGATTTAGGACCCTCTTGGATGGATCCTATCAGGGCATACATTGAAGAAGGAGAACTACCAGAGGATAAGCTAACCGCCAAGAAATTGAAGTATAAAGTTGCTCGGTATGTATTAACTAATGGTGTTTTGTATCGACGAGGAATTATGGCAGGTTTGCAGAGATGTTTACATCCATCAGAGGTCAAAGAATTAGTTGAGGAAATCCATGAAGGATCTTGTGGAGCTCATGTAGCAGGTCGGACACTTTTGCAAAGGGTGATGACACAGGGATACTACTGGCCGACGATGAGGGCTGATTGTATAGCCTATGCCAAGAAGTGTGAAAAGTGCCAACGCTTTTCCTCCATCCGAAGAACTCCACAAGCATTGTTGACACCCATAACTTCACCTTAGCCATTTGCCATGTGGGGGATTGATTTAGTTGGACCATTGCCGACGACCCGAGGAAGGTTCAAGTACCTCGTCGTGGCAGTGGATTATTTTACAAAGTGGGTGGAAGCTGAGCCACTAATTGATATGACGTACGAGAAGGTATATCAGTTCATTTGGAAGAACATCATTTGTCGATATGGTCTCCCCCATGCTTTCATCACAGACCATGGAACACAATTCGATAACGAAGAATTTGCTGCCTATTGTCATCAGTCGAACATTTTGAAGTTTCATTCAGCACCAGGCCATCCCCAAAGCAATGGACAGACTAAGGTAACGAACAGAACATTACTAATGGTTTGAAGAAGAGGTTAAGTGAAGCTAAAGCAAATTGGATTAATGAGTTCCAATCAGTACTATGGGCTTACCGAACAACTCCTCGATCAGCAACTGGAGAATCACCATATATGCTAGCATTCGGAAGTGAGGCTGTGATACCTGCCGAGTTGGGTCTCCCAACGCATAGAGTGCTGAATTTCAATTCCCCAGTCAGCGATTTGATGCGAAGACTGGATTTGGATATGCTCGAGGAGGTTAGAGAAGAGGCAGCCATAAGGAATGTTGCTTACCAACAACGTACAGCTCTGTTCTACAACAAAACGGTGAAGAAATGTGACTTAAAAGAAGGGGATTATGTGCTAAAGAAAGTCATTCAGAAGCATAATAAGCTGGAAGCAAACTGGCATGGACCTTACCGAGTTACAGAAGTTGTTCGACCAGGAACTTACAGAATATCTACTCTAGAGGGAGAGGAATTTAAGAATGCATGGAACGCTGAACACCTGCGCAAGTATTATCAGTAATGTAAAATGTAAATGCATTTCCTTCATCATGAATAAGACGAGGATGTTTCACCATTTTCTTTCTGTTGAAAGTTTTTCGGGGAATACTAGTATAATACACTATGCAAAAAATACTCCTTTGGTTAGGAGACGACACTAGCGTGATCAACTACGGTTGGTAAGATAACTAGTGAACAGTTCGAAAGAACCAAAAAATACTCCTTTGGTTAGGAGACGACACTAGCGTGATCAACTACGGTTGGTAAGATAACTAGTGGACAGTTCGAAAGAACCAAAAAATACTCCTTTGGTTAGGAGACGACACTAGCGTGATCAACTACGGTTGGTAAGATAACTAGTGGACAGTTCGAAAGAACCAAAAAATACTCCTTTGGTTAGGAGACGACACTAGCGTGATCAACTACGGTTGGTAAGATAACTAGTGGACAGTTCGAAAGAACCAAAAAATACTCCTTTGATTGGATTTGAAAAATATACTCTCACATTCCAACTTATGTTGGACGGGAGGTAATATTATTACAAAATTTCCTCAGAGAACAAAATATTCCAAACTGAACCAAGTATAGTTGGTCGGGGATAAAAACCCACTAACTGTAGTTGGTCGGCGAGGAAAAATTATTGAAGTTGGTTGGTCGGACACATTTTATGAAAAACATTTTATGAAAATATTTGAAATTGAACAAAGTATGGATGGTCGGGGATAAAGACCCATCAACTGTAGTTGGTCGACAAACATTATTTATCCACCCTGGTTGGTTGGAAACAGTTTGAACATTTTATACTCATTACTTTATTATTAAGTGATTGAACAACCTTGATACTTGTAACTTTTTATTAAGTTGCTCGATGAACAATATTATTGTTATCTTTTTAACAGATACATATGCACAAATATAAAGGTGTTTGATAAACACAAGACAATAGCAAAATTTGCAAACAGAAAATGAAAGTCTTTTCATTAAAATGCAAAATAAATTACAGGTTACATGAATGTACTAACTATTACATTGATATTCCTATTCTATTGGTTTCTTGCCCTTTGCTTTAGAAATAGGCTCTTCGCCAGCAGGAGGATCTTCCAGGCAAAGGGGAGAATTGATAAAGTTCAAGTCCTTCAACATTCTGACATTCATTATTGAAGGTGTCTCCATTAGATGCTCTGGACGAGATACTTCGATTTGGGAATGAAGGCTATAATCATCGAGGTATTTTGAAATTAAGCTACGAGGAATGGAACGAGCTGGTATCCAGGCCATGTCCAATTTGAAAGGTGGCACAGGCAAGTCTAATAACCCTGGAGCATGATAATCCCATAAATAATGCCCTTGCTCCAATTTTAACACACCCAGTGCATTCAACCACCCCTGCTTATAACCTTCATTGTTGGCATGTTCAATACGAGCATCCAAATGAACAAGAGCTTCATTATATCCTGCCATCCAGAATTCCCTGGGTTGCTTATGAAATTGAAAGGTTAATCTATCCAATTGTTCGAGAAGGTTTTTGGCAAAAAGATCCTTAGTATGTAGAGCAGACTTCGTTGCAGTAAGTTGATCTTCCAAGGATAGATTTTTCTTGGACATTTATGATAGATCCCGATCTTTGACGTTTAATTGGAATAATTGAGTTTCCAAAGTAGATTGGGTACGAGCCTCTTCGACATTACGACTAAGAACTCTTGATCGACTCCGAGCAGCGATTGGAGAACTTTGCTCCTCGGCAACATTTTGAACAGCTCTCCCTCGCCCCCGAGAACCTCTTCCTCGTCCCCGAGCAGTCACAGAAATAACAGATCTTCTTAAGTCATCCAGTTCTTGCCTTAATTTGGCATTCTCCACTTCTAAGAACGAGAAACCTTCATCGGTAACTTGCACTAAAGCAGTGGAAGATGATGCTGCAGATTCATACTGTGCCAGCTTTTTCTGCAAATTATTGTTCTCTTGTTCCAGCAACTCAGCAATCTGCCTGCAAGCCTCAACTTCACCTTTTAAAGTTCTTTCCCTAACATCATATCCAGCAAGGATCTTTTTATGACCTGTTTCAGAAGAAAGCTGTTGATATCTATTTTCATAATCCTTGTGCAACAAAGCCATTGATTCATTATGCTGACCTTGGAGATCTTCTAAGCTACAATGAAGTTCCTCGATCAATTCGTAGTATGCCACATTATTGGCCACAGATCTATCAAGTAAATCCTTCAGGTACCGTTAAGCCTCAACTGCTTGTTCTGAGGCATCGTGACCAAGGATGTCGACAATCTCTGATACACTTAGGTCTGTATGACCAGCTTTATAATATCCATTGCATTGTCGCATCAACTCAGTATCAGGAGTAGATATCAATTCCATTCTGGCCAAAAACTAATAACGAAGAGAAAGCAGGAGTTAATAAATAAAAGCAGACAGAGGATCAACAATGAAGAGGAATGAAGATGTGTTTTATTAGATCATCAAAAGATTACATTGTTCGATTACAAGTAATGAAAGAAAGAAATAATACCGAACAACTTCACACCTTTTCCTTGTCCTCCAAGACTTTCTCGGGAGGCTGGGACGAGGAGCTCGGTTGCTCGGTAGTAACAGCGGCTTGATCGACAGGAATCTTCTCAGGAGGAGGAGGCATGGAAGAAATGTCCTCGGTGGCAGAGGGTTGAGAGGCAGAAACCTGATCACCTATGGCCATAGAAGATTCATCAGAGACAGGCTCATCTTCTTCTTCTTCCACAATTACTGGAGGAGGACCAGGGAGGTGTAGTTGGAATAGCTCAGAGTCGTCTTTGATCTTCAACTCTTGCAGAGCAGCTACCCAACCATCATGGAAGTATTTCAACTTCCCATATTGAACTTGGGATGTCATTGCAGCAATTCCCTTATCCCATCCTTTCTCCCAGCCAGCGCTGAAAGATTTTTTGACTGCGACTTTCCTTCTTAGTCTCTCCGAGGAGAGCTTACATCTAATTCTTCCTTTTGGACCTTGATATCTTGCAGGGCGGACAACTTCTCCTCTGCCTTCTTCAACTTATCTTCAAGCTCTCCCAAGTTCTTGAGCTTGACATCATACTTCTGATGTTCGACCTCTAAACCTTTTACTTTATCCTCCAAATTCTTGGAGATCTCAGCCATCTTCACCTTATCGGCCTCAACTGCAGACAACTTTTTCTCCCAAATAGCCTTGTCCTCACTATACTGTTGGCGAGATTCCTTCAGGGATTGGGTCAAACCCAGCAGAGCATCCTCTACACCTGACGAGGAGCTTGAAGCTTTAATAGCTTCATCCTTCTTCACGATGTTATTAAAACAGTTCACCAGCTGAAAGATGGGAAAAACAGTAAAGTCAATACAAAAATGCAAGCATTCAGAGAAAGAAAGAAATTCAGAATGTGAGAAATTTACCGAAGCAAGGTGACGAGTAGCTAGGGATGTCAACATATCCCTAGAAATATTATTATCAATCCCTTGGACCTCAGGTATGATCCAAGTTTTTACCGAGCTCATTGCAAAGCTCGGGGGAATGATGGTTGGAACACCAACACCACCAGCAGGTAAAGAGGAGGCAGTTTCAGCCATATTGATTGAGGATGATTTCTTTAATCTTCTCAAAGGCATTTCAGCAGCTTCAACCAAGGAAGAATTCTTGGTCGGAGAAATAGTAATCACTTCCACAGGAGCAACTTTCTTGCTCGGAGCCACTGGGGGCTTCTCGGTAGTTTTGGAAGGTGCAGCATCCACCTTCTTAGTCCCCTCAGGGACATCAGTTTTTCTTTTCTTGGCCCCAACAGCAGAAGTAGTGTCGTCAAATAGAGAAGGAGGAGCTCTTTTCTTGCCCATTCTCTGACTTAAAGGAAGATGAGAATCTGAAGAAGAGTCCTCTGGAGTGGAAGCTGGTTCAACAGGGCGAGCAGTATAAGAGGTTGTATAACTCTTATACTGTAGCAAATATGATGCAGACCTGATGTGCTCGTCTGCAACGTTCTTATGCAAACCCCAGATAAGTTTCAGATGCTTGATATTAACTTCTGAATCTTTAGGAGTTTTTCTTTTACTCTCAACTGCAAACAAACACATAACAAAATATCAGTCATACATTTTATCAAACATAATGAATTCATAAATTCAGAAAATAGATAAAATGAAAAATAAACCTATCCCGTTGCCATATAGGGGGCATCTGGGACCATTGTATACTCCATCTCCAACCAGAGGGGCATATTGCCAATTTATAATAATCACCCCGTGTTCAAAATAATCTCTATTGGCATCGGGGAGGTTAACTACAAGAGCCCTATTCAAAAACCTAGTTTTTAAATAATAAATATTATCTAAAACGGCCCATCTATAGCAGTACATAATTTCAGGGATCCCTATACGAGTCCCATGAGTTATATTTCATTTACGCACCCCATTAATTATTCTCCATGAATTTGGGGCTATTTTTGCAGGGACAAGATCAAAATACTGACAAAACTCGAGACACAATGGATTTGGTGGAAAGGAAAAACCACATTCAGCAATAAAAAGACTGGGGAACCAATGTCCCTCAGCTAGACGAAAATAATTTTGAGGTTCAGAAAGCTCCTCCAAAATTACCCAAGATGGGATGGAAAAGTCAGAGCGAAACTTTTCAAGAGATTCAATAATGTAAACCATGATGAATAAAAGAAGAAGGAAGAAAATCTTACAGGAAGGAAGGATGTCTGCTGACAACTAACGAAGGAAAAGATGAACGCACAAGAGAGAAGGAGAGAATAGAAAGCTTGAATGCAGAAAATTGGAAAACGTAGAAGACGGTATGGTTACCTAAGAAGTTTAAATACTTTGCATTGGGAAGCGGCGAAAGAAATGATTACCAAAAAGAAACTACTGAACCCCCGGCGGCTAAAAGGACAAAAACTGCACGGAGATCGAAGCGCTTATAAAAATAAAAAAAAAAGGCGGAAGCTGCGAAATGAGAAGGAAATTTGAATACAATGTTCCTGAAACCCAGGAAGGTCATTTAATATTACCATATACCGAGAAAGAATGTTCCATACTCCTCAAAGTTCGAAATATGAAACATTGGGGGCTTCTGTTGATACCAAAATTAATATGCTGATGTGGACGAATAATACGAAGACACGTGTCAATCTACGTGGCACAATAGCAGCGAGGAAGTTCAATTCATGTTCTCTCCGAGCAACGAGGATACCCCGAGGAACTCTAGCACCCCGAGGTACTCCAGCGCTCCGAGGAACTCTTGTTCAACGAGCAACTAAGGCGGTCCGAGCGTCATCTCGGTCGTAACATTAATTACGAGATAATCAACAGTTCAACTATTCATTGAATGTTTATAATCTTGACGCACACGCTGCATTAAATGTATTGCCCTTTCATGCGTGTATCATTTAATGTATTGACCCTTTCATGTACAGCCTCAAGGCTATAAATACCTTGTATCAACCCCATTCAAAGGGACCGGAATTTCTTGAGAGAACTTGTATTCAAGAATTCTGCAAACACTCAGCAATAACATAACAGTGGACGTAGGCTTTATTCCTAGCCGAACCACTTTAAAAATCTCTGTCTTATTTATTTATCTGTGATTGAATAATTAGAGCGATCTAGTTTTTTACATCAACAGACAGGCTCTTCTAAAACTATCCACGTAAGCATCTATTAAAATATTGAGTTTTTTTTCTCTCTCCTCCCATTTAACCCATTTACAAAATCACGTGACAACTCCTTATCTCCTTTCTCTCTCCGTCCCTTCATTTTTTTAATTCTATCATCAACAGGTATTAACTTTTCTACTCCTCTCTCTCTCCAACTATTCATCTTCTTCTTCTTAATATATAAGAGAAGCACATGATTGCCACTTCATATACAAGCCCTTCATCTCCACTCCAAAGTATATTCCATTGTTAAAACTTCATAGCCCCCAAAAGGATTTGAGAATGGGTTCTTACTGACTCAACTGACAGAGTGCATATATATGCTCGCAAGCACAGACACAAGTATAGCATTTTCTGTGTCCAAACTCACACACTTTCCGGTTTCCATCAATGGCTGTTGAGATTTGTGTTAAGGCTGCAGTTGGTGCCCCTACGCTTCTTGGAGAGTGTAAATAATCTCTTTATCTATCTATCTATCAATTTATCAATGCATGAATATCTGTATAATTTCGTCTATGTGTTTCTGGTTTTTATCTGTGTGATGTGTGAGGATAACGTGTGAGGAATGTGATGGTGTTTTTGTTGTTAGGTCCCTTCTCGCAGAGGGCACTCTTGACTTTGGAAGAGAAGAAAACTTCATACGAGATGCATCCCATCAATTTAAGCAACAAACCCCAATGGTGATTTTTTAAACAAAGATACTCGAGTGTTTTTTTTTTCTTTTTCTTTTCAAAAGTATATATTTATCTACTTTTATGAGTGTGGTCACTGTATATAGGTTTTTGGAGGTGAATCCAGAAGGGAAGGTGCTGACGATTAAATTGGTCTTTATTGAGAATAGCACAAAAAAAAGGATTTGAGAATGGGTCTTTATTGAGCATACAAAAAGAATGTGACAGAAGGGACAAAAGGGCTCAAAACTTCTCCATTCTTCAATTCATGCTCCCCAATATTTTTCCCAAGGTTGTTTTCCTTATTTTCAACCATCAATTCATTCTCTACATTTATAAATGTGAATATATGCATATTTTTTTTAATTACACACTGCAAGAGAAAAATATAATAACTCCTTTTTCCATAAATTCTATGTGTGGTAACAAATCATTTGTGTACAAGACACTACTTAAGTTGGTTTCAATGATGAATTGTTTGTATATAGGGCCTTTGTGATATGTTATAAACCATTATCTTACGTTGACTGTGAATTATTGTACCTAAATTACTATTCAAATTCAGTGTTATGGTTAATTATATGTTTCCATGGTTAAAAAAATTCTTGCCTATAATACTACAATAAATCAACGGCTAGAGATTTAAAGCCTTGATTTTGTATGTATATATTTAATTTGGTGTAAATATGTGTTGATTTTATGGATCCTCATTTGTTGTATTGAAAATCCCCTGACCTTTTAAGATAAGAGGGTTTTTTTTGGGTAACAATTTTAGATAAAAACAGTGGAGATTCTAAACAATTCCCCATAGACGTGTTCAAGAGGGAGTGGCCAAAGTTTGGACAATTGGAGATGTTTTGTACATGATTTTGAATAAAATTAGATTTTGGTGTTTATATTTTAATGATTCCTTTTGTGTTAATTTGCATTATATAAGTGAATACACGGAATACATTCAGATTGGAGGAGGGTTGTAATTTCATATTTTTTTTCGAGAAACCAAGGGTGGGGAAGACTATATATGGTGGAAGTGTTTGGAATATAACTCCCTTCACACTTTTTCATGTGAAGCGCGTGTTTTTGGCATAATAATATAATAATATTAAACCTCACAATTTTTACTTTCATTTTCTCTTCCTTTTTTCGATAATTGATACTTGATATTTAGTACGGTATTCTCACTATTTCAAATAATAAAAAATTTATATGATTGATATATACACAATCTACACACGATGTATAAACACACACAATCCAATATATGTTTTGAAAGTGCAATTTCTAATAGATATTTTCTCAATTGATGAGATATTAGAATGCAATCAATGTAAAATCAGAGTATTATATATGTGTATGAGTGTGATTTTAGGGTTATCGCAAATATCGACCAGACAAGATTACAAAAGGGTTATCGATAATCCCCTGACTCGCGCATCGCGCGAGTTTACACCTAGTTTACCAGAGAAATGAATAACACATGACAATAAATAAGTCAAATACGAATAAATAAATGTTTAGGACCCTTTCCGTCTGAAAACACAAACTTAATTACAAAACTTGTTATTACAAATCTAGCAAAAGCATGTGTGGAAAACATTTGAGAGGGCTACCCTTCATCTTCATCTTTTAACTGATATTGGAAATTGCTTGAGTTGATAACCTTCATGTTCATCAGCATCTGCTAATAAACGTGGTTGTGATTTCAAGTCCTTGTGCTCCCATTCTTCAAAACCCATACTCCACTCGAGAAGCTAAAGCAAATTCTGAAGAGTTGAATTGAATGGTTGAACTGTTTTAGAGGGAAAAAGACGGGGGTTGATTGTTAAGTTAAATAGTAAAAAAACAATCTTCTCGTGATTACCCATTTGACCACATTTTCTTTTGCTACAAATCAACGAAGGATGATGCTCTCGGATGTGTTTAATAACATTAATTTTCAAGAAAAATATAATATATAGAATCATTTTTCATCATTTTAGTGTTTAATAAATAAAATATTATATGAAATTGATTTCTTTAAAATAAATCACGTAATCATTTTTTTCATAAAAAGATGTAATTAAAAAACCTTCTCCCACCTTGTTATTCATTTTACATGGAAAAGAATTGCTACACCAAAAAAATTAATAAAAAATCCATAAATAAATAAAACAATGAAAAAACATCCAAAAAGTGAATAAAAACCAACCAAAAATAATACAGGAAGTGAATAAAACGCCGAAAATCATGAAAAAATTCCAAAGAATGAATAAAACTCCAAAAATAATATAAAAATAAAGAAAGTGAATAAAAATCCAAAAAATGATGAAAAATTAAAAAAAAGGATGAAAAAAATACAAAAAAGTTAATAAAATCCCAAAAATAATGAAAAAAAATCCAGAAACTTAATAAAACCCCAAAAATAATGGGAAAACATCCAGAAAGTGAATAAAAACACCAAAAAAAATTACAAAAAAGTTAATAAAACACCAAAAATAATTTAAAAAATCCAAAAAATGAATAAAAACTGAAAAAACAGAATATTTTTTTTCCAAAAAGTGAATTAAAACCCAAAATAATGAAAAAAATACAGAAAGTGAATAAATCCCCAAAAAGAATGGGAAAAAATCAAGAAAATGAATAAAACCAAAAAATAATGAAAACAATACATAAATTGAAATAATAGAATTTTTGGACTTAGTCCTAATTGTCAAGAAGAGTTAAAAATCCCATAATTTTTTATATATAAATGGTCTTATAACTGCCCAACTGTTATACACATAGGAAACCACGTTTTTGTTTTTAACCAAAACCCATGTATGTTAGGAAGCCACGTTTCTTTGAAAGGATCGGAGGCCAAAAAAAAATGTATGGGTTCAAAGACCATGAAAGGACAGTTTTGAGGACTATATGCCTTTTCTCTCTTGAAATAAAACCCAAAAATAATGAAAAAATTCAAAAAGTGAATAAAACCCTCCAAAAATTGAAAAAAAGTCCAGATAGTGAATAAAAACCCAAAAAAATGAAAAAAAATCCAGAAAGTGAATAATACCCCAAAAATAATGAAAAAATATAGAAAATGATTAAATTGAATAAAAACCCCAAAAAATGAAAAAAATTCCAGAAAGTGAATAAAACCTAAAAAATAATGAAAAAAACCGAAAAAATTAATAATAGCCCAAAAAAATTCATATTGTGACTAAAACCCCAAACATAATAAAAAAAAAACAGAAAGTGAAAAAAAACCCAAAATAAAGAAAAAAATACGGGAAGTGAAAAAAACAAATAATGAAAAAAATTCCAAAAAGTGAATCAAAACCCAAAAATAAAGAAAAAAAATCCAAAAAGAGAATAAAATCGCAAAAATAATGAACAAAAACCTGAAAATTAATAAAAACCCAAAAAAAAATGAAAAAAAATCTCGAAAGTGAATAGAAACCCATTAACCCCGAAATTAATTTTAAAAAGCACCCATAAATTATTTAAAAAGTTCAAAATTATTAATAAAGAAAAAAATAATAGAAATTAAAAAAACGCTTAGAAAATTTTAAAAAAAAAAGCATAAATAAATAAAAACAAAAAATAATGAAAAAATTACAGAAAATGAAAAAAATACATAAAATAAATATTAGTCCTAGAATTAATTTAAAAAACACCAGAAAATAAATAAAAAAGCTCAGAAAAAAAAAATCAATAAAAATACAAAAAAGATAAAAAAATACAGAAAATAAATCAAAAATCAAAAATAAACATTATCCCCTGAATTAATTTAAAAAAACACCCAGAAATTTATTAAAAAGTTCAAAATTTTTTAATTAAGAAAAATAGAGGAAGATGAAAAGGAGCTAAAACAATTAAATAAATGGAAATGAATAAAAACCTTAGAAAAATAATAAAAATGCAAATATTAGGGAAAAAACTAAAAAAACAAGAGAATTAAAAAAACAGCCTTAGCGACAGGGGGGATGAAACAGGGTAGGGTGGGGTGGGGGCGTGGGTGGGGTGGATTTTATTTTTATTCATTTTTTTATTTTTTCTTAATAATCTTGACAAAAAAAAATTTGTTTTTTTATATTTGTTTTTTTAAATTCATTCTAGGGCTAATATTTATATTCTGGTTTTTTTATTCATTTTTTGTATTTTTTATTTTTGGGATTATTATTCATATTTTGTGTTTTAAAATTTTTTTTGGTTATTATATTAATTTTCTGGGATTTTTATAATTTTTCTGTTTTTTATATATATTTTCTACTTTTTTTCCATAGAAAATTTTGAGAATCAAACATATAAAAGATGAAAATAGAACATTTTCCACCTGAAAAATAATTGCAATCAAACAACACCAACAAATTTTTTTCATAGAAAATATTTTCAAATTTTCAATTTCACGAAAATTGACTCTTAGGTTCCATTTGATAGACAGATTGAAATTTAATTTCAAGTCATTGAAAAGCTAGAATTCAATTCTTAACCCTCCCCCCAAAGAATTGAATTTCATGGCAAATTAACTTTTTGTGCATAAGGTGTTAGTATGTTAGTGTAACTTAGAATTATTTTTCTGTGCAAATGAATACTATCAAATGTACATAAAAGATAGAAAATGTGAAAGATTTCTTATTTGTCAGGATAAATATTGCTATCAAACGGACCCTTAGCACTTATTTTCCAATTTTTTTATCAAATACACCCTAACTGTTAAGGTTTCGTTAATATTACTTCCCTTAATCATTATATTATGCTTCAATACTATGTTACAAGCTGACATGGTTTAAGCTTTTCCTGTGCAACCCGGCGGTTAATATGAATTCTCTAGCTTTGCGTAAGAAAAATGGTTCATGTTCTAAAGACAACTTTATAACGGAAGAACGTTGATGGGTACGGAATTGCATGTTGTTTATATATTTAATTATACTTGAAAGTAATGAAATAAAAATGCTTTTAACTCAACTTAGATTCTTACATGTAAACAATAATACGATTACTATAGATCTATACAGCTACACCCATTTTTCTTAGTAAATCTTGTGCACTACACTTTTGACAGCACTTTGAATTTTACAAAAATAAAACCGTATTCTGCCTTCTAAAATTTTTTTCTTTCATTACTTTTGATAGTCCAAAATGCATCTTTTCTTAATAGAGAATCAAAACCTTCCTTTATCACGAAAATACAAGATTTTGATCGTGAAACTTTCGTAAGAAGATGTTTCCTCTTTTCCATTGCATTCAGCTTCACAATATGCATTCAATATTATAAATACAATGCACAACATACTCGTGACCATAATAATTGTGTTTCCCAATTCATCATTGAATGTTATGACACGGTACACATTGACTACACGCAAATTTGAAACAAATTAAGGCTTCAAAAAGTTAAAATAACGGGTATATATATGGAATCAAACCCACATGTATATATACGGAATGGAGTTAAAACAGTTTCCGTATATTTTGACGAACTACTTGTACGTGAAAAATAAGAAGCAATGTCTATTGAAGCATTGGCAATGGCAGGTGCTGATTACTTGAAAAGTGGCATTGAGATTAAAGCATGGGAACGGTGTGATATTGAGGGGTCACCACCTCCACATCTTTTTGCAAATCAAAATATTAAAAAAAAGGTCGACAAAAAGACTACTGATGAGAGGCTAATACAGATAAGAATGCGGCAATGGGCTAAGAGGGTGGCTTCATCAATGGTCCTTAATAATGCGGTCTTGCAAACGAAGATGAATCGATTGAGCTGAAGGCACACTGTTGGATCCTTAATTCCTTCATTTTTTTGTAGCTGTACGTTTTGCAATGAACCTACTGTAATAATACTTGTAACTATTTTTATTTTATATTACTAAACACAGACAATAACGTCGACTCCTCATTATTATTACCATGAACACTGTAATAATTAAAAAGGCAACCTACTTGATCATGAGGGCCTTGTTAACATGTCATGACAAACAACATGGCATATATATAATTTATAAACATGTTTCCAAGTAGGTAGGCTGTTCCCTCCACTCAATTCCTTTAGCACTTCAATTCTAATTCTAATTATCTATATTATAATTCTAATACCATAGTATTAGAGATTAAATGAGGGTTCATAAATTCATTGGATTAGAGGGTTCTCTTTCTTTCTTTCATCTTCTATTTCCCACATAAATTCACCACACTCCACGGGTCTCTTTCTCTCTTTCATCCTTTTATCTCCCACACCCTCATTCAGATCCCCTCAAGATTGGCTTTTTAGTATGCCTCATGTATTCATGAATTTCCCATGTTAATTATTTTTGTGTTAGCTCTGAAAAGATTCAACCTTTTAAGTAATTGAAGGAATTAATGGTAGAATCAATGATGGAAGCACCAAATACCCAATATAAGGTAAACCTTTTTATCTTTTGATCACTTGAAAATGACACATTTTTTCCCTTCTAATTATTATTATTATTAATATTATTATTGTTATTAGTTTAGTGATTGTTTTAGATTTTTGGTTGGTTTGTTGTAAAACTCTCAACACTGTTTTGTTTCTGATGAGATGTGATTCTCCTTCTCTCATATTCTTTGATTTTTAATGCGTGATATATAAACAAATGGGTGAGCCTGTTAACTCTCATTCTAGCGTGGAAGTATCAATTTGATTCGGTAGGTTTGAGAATGATTCACTTTCTTGAGAAAAATGGTGATTTTTTGGCCAAATAAGTACTAGGAAGAAGTTGAGAAGTGTTCAACCCCCGGATCGGTAGCCCAAAAAAAGGCTTATGTTGATGCTCACTACAAGAAGATTGCTGCTAGAATCTAAATGTAAGGCCCGTAATCGTTTTTTATTCTCAAACTTACACCTCTCTCATAAATGTCAAGGGACAGGAAAACAAAGGACAAGAAGGTTGCAAATTTGAACCTCATTTTCTTTTTTGGATAAAAAATAAATCTTTTTCTCTAGGGGTCTCATCTTAGAATTTTTAGTGTAGGTCTTTCATTTTCATCATACATACATGTTTATTGATATAAATCTACCAACTATTATGTGTGATCTACATGTTTCGAAATTCTAAGGACAATTTTCTGATGATGTCATTCAACTATTTTTTTCATTGATTATTGATTTTTTTTTCTCGAATGATTTATTATAGTATTTCATGTCATGGATCAATATGTGAATAAGACTAAATCTGAATATATTAGACTAGGAAGATAAACTGAGTGGTGTTTCTTACATAATATTGCTTCTCAACTCTTATATTAAAAATTTTATTAATATAAAATCAAGCTAATAATTATATTACATGTTCTCACTTCGATCAATGGGACGAAGCTTTCAGTCCTTGAAACGGTCTGTGGGGCTCCAAACAATTTTAAAAAATCACGTGTTTATAAATTAAATTTAAATAAAGGTTATAAAAGACCGATTTATAAAATAAATATACATAAAAAAATGTTTTGAAAAAACGCGAATTTCAATTGCTAATTTTTTTATTTATAAAGAGATACTTTACAATAAAAAAAACTTATTTATAAAAAAGTCACTTCATAATGAAAATATTTTTTAAAAAAATCATTTTTTATATTTATGAAAAAGTGTCGTATTTATAAAATAAAATTTATTATAGCTTTTATGATTAGTTTTTTATTTATAAAAAACAGCAGTTTTAACTTTAAAAAAAAAATTCTAAAAACAATGTATTAGAAAATAGTTATAAAGAAATCATATGTACTCATGTCCATTGTTTATAAAGTTATAAGGGCATCTTAGATAGTGCGTGAAAGAAAGTAACGAATTCATAACATTGTTGGACATTTTCAACATCGAATTATTTCACACGAACATTAAAATTTAGCTCAAGAGTCCTAACTACAAACAAACTTTTCATATCGCCTCATTACATCCATCGGTCTCCCCCATTAATGACGATGTATTTGACCAAGAACATGACTCTCTATTTTGGACCCCTATCTCTTCCTACCCATTTCCTATTTCTTCCATACAACCCCTATATACAATATACAATATGCGGTAGATCATCATTGTCCGACGCAATAAGGTAAGAGATGACTTGAAATAAAGTTATGAGATTTTATGGACAACAACCCTCAAATGTCCAAAATAGGAGACGACCATTTCCCAAGGCAGACAGCTGTCTTAACAAAGAACTAAAGTATGTATAGATATATTTGTAGTGGATGTAGTGGGTATTCCATAAAAAGAAAGTATATATAGGTGTGTTTTCGGATTAATTCTTTTATTGTTTTGCACAGTGGTGAAACTTTTATATTTGAGTACATTTTTATTTCTTTGGTTCTTATTTTTTTGTGAGTAAGAATAATTTGGTGTAAATAATTTAGAATTGTTTAATATTTGGGTGACTATATTGTATCGTAAGAAAAAATATTTGGAGGGTACCTTGGAACCTATTATCATCACAGTTGCATGAGAAAATAAGAGAGAAGTAAACATTGCATGGTATATAAGTTTTGTGTTTTGATGAATTTAGGCTTATAGTAATCATTTTTGTGCATATCATACTCAAAGTAGGTTCAAAGTATGTAATAATGTAAATGTGGAGACATATAACTCATATAAATAAATAATTACTCACATTCAATATGAATAAGAGTTTTTTGAACAAAAAATGTCTATATTTATTTGTAACATTAAAGGTGAAATAATTTCAATATAAAAAATAAATGTAATTTTATATGATGGACAATGCAATATAAAATATTTTTAATGAAAGAAGTGTTTAGATAATTAAAATTATTAGAATGAATTTGCATTGTACATTCGATTGTATATATGAATAAATTATAAATATTTTATATATGTCACTCACACATCGTGCGGGTTACATGCTAGTGTTAGATAAAAATATTATCCCTTTTGACACATACTGTCCTCTTAACATTTCTTTCCTTTATATCGGTGAACTAACCACATATTGTTAAAAGATTAAACGTCGAGTAACTTGTTAAGAAATTCTAGAAATCATGTTTTTTTTCACCATTTTTACTTTAAAGATTTAAATAGAGTTGTTTAAATAAATAATGTGATTCACACTTTAAACCTATTAAATATTTGATTAACACTTACGTACTTATTTTTTTTTTAGCAAGTACGAACATGGCCTAATTAAAACACGAAACGACATAGCACAGTAAGATCTTATTTTTTTAACCTTATACGAACACTACAAAGAATCATAATCTTTTTTGCCTAACCTGAAGATGATTCAAAACATGCAATGTGAGATGACATGAGACACGAAATCTTTTTTTTAATCAACATTAAGAATACGGCCCAATTGAAATAGGGCAAGACACATATCGATACAAAATCTTATATTTTTACCTAAAAACAATCCAAATAAAAGTGCCACAACATGACACAACACAATTCTTTTTTTAACTAGAGATGAACACGACCCAAATAAAAGTAGCATCACACAGGACAACACAACTTCCTTGTTTTATAAACTAAACACGAACACTATTCAAATAAAAGTGACACGACACGACATGATATGAAATATTACTTTTTTACCTATTGATTCGGCACAAATATTCCATATTTTCCCTTCAATATAGGTACTTTTACGGTCCCGAACATTACAATTATCACGAATTAATCTTGTATTTATTGCAACCAACCCTTTTGGAATGTATTTCATATTTTATGTACTTCTCATGTGTTTTACAGATTAATCGTACAATTGGATGAGAGAGAAAAGTCAAAACAGTGAAAGGTTTGAAAAAAAGGAAGCCAAGGGAAAAACAATAAATTTTCAACCAGAACCCAAAGAAGGATCCGATAGGGAAGTTCAAGATCTCGAGTTCATGAAAACAAAGGAAGAAACGATACCTCAATCCGATCTACAATGAAGAAGTTATGGCCACTTGAAGTTGAAAAGAAATCTAAGGGTAAAACTGCAAATAGGGAAAACAAGCAAGCTAAAATAGCAGTTATCAAACCCACAGACCGAACCGGTTCGGTTCTGGGAGCAAACCGGTTCGATTTGGTTTCCAGCGGGATTTCTTATCTTTTCCTACTGGGTCAAGGCTTAACTCTTAGGCCGAATTTTGGCACTTGTTTAAGTTATTTAGTAGTCTAATTTTCATTAGTCTATACATTTCTATCTAACTAATTAAAAATATTGAATCTTTTCTACCCCAAATTGATTGGATTTTTGCTATTTCCGAAAATTCTCATTTGTTGTGAATTACCTTCATTGCATCTTTATTTCTTCAAGTTTGTTATAAAATTCTCTAATCTATTTTTTTTAAAATTATGAACACTTGCTTGGTGGTGATAATTTGCGTGAAATTCGAATCCATGTCTATCTAAACTATTAGTGGGTTGAGGAACATGAACCCGACCTAGGTTTTTCAAAGTTAAATGTAAAATTTAACATCATTAAATATTTCATCATTGGAGTTTGATACATTAATAAAAACTAATAGTGTATAACTCTTAACTCCATTTGATCGAAGCAATCATAATGTTTGAAGATGCATTATCTGTGTTGGTAAATTTATCATTCGTGCTAATTAATTTGTTGACCAATTATCGTGCGGGGTAATGCCCAAACATATTCTGTGCTTTAAATTAGTTTGTGCTCTTCTTCTAATTAATTAAATCTTGTTCTAGATTTTTTTTCATATGCTAAGTTATTAAAGGACTTACTCCCGATGAAACAAAAATTAAAGATAAAGAATAAGTTTTGCTAAGAAAAATATCAGTTTGGTACTTTTGAGTGACCTCTCACAAATGTATAATGATCCGGGAGTCCCCGCAATTTCGTGCAATATTGAAGATAATAAATTTGAGAGACCTTTATTAGATTTAGGGGTGAGTGTCAACATTCATATCTATTCCATATTTAGGAATCCTTATTTGGTAGATCTTTGGCCCACCAAAATTACTCTTTAACTTACGGATTGATCTATGAAAGTACCCCATGGGATAGTTGAGGATGTGATCGTCCAAATCGACTTTTTTTCCTTCCCGGTGGATTTTTTTTGGGACAAAGATCCCTCCTCCCCCTCAAGCCATCATGTTCCCATTATCCTTTGCTGCCCTCTCCAAGATACGGCTAACGCATTAATTAATACGCATAATGGGAATATATAACTTACATTCTAGAGTATGAAATTTGAAACGAACATTTTCAACATCTTCAAGAAAAAAGGTGATGAGTATGATTTAAATGACACAAATCTTATCGGGTAGATAGTACACGAGCATTATGACAGTAATCATGTTAGGGATCCACTAGTGGCGTATTTAGTGACATCTAGCAAGAGCGAGAGAGAGAGAGTAGACCCAGTTCAATCGAGAGATGAGTATTACGATGGAGTTGTTAGAGGAGGGAAAGATTGAGGGCTATGTGAGAGATGTGAGTTGGGTCTTGAGATTCAAGGAATTAACACCGAGGGAGTCCTACGAAGTTCCCTCTCATGTTAAATTTCCTAAACTCAAATTGAAGAACCTACCTTCCATTATCAAATATTATTATTTTTTTTGGGGGGGGGGGGGTGGGGGGGGGGTGATGAGACATGTCTTGTCGTTTTATCCTCTAGCCTAGATCAATAGTAATAAGGGAAGCTTATGGCTACTTTCAGGAAGCATAAAGGTTATTTTGGTTTGTCTATTACGTATTTGTCAGGTATAATTCCCTTAATTTGTAACCATAAAATCCATAAAGATGAGGATGCGAAGCACTATGAGGAGATGCAAAAGAGATTGAACCTGGTCATGAAAGGCATTACGAGGATGAAAATCATAAAGTTGTTGGATACGGGCATAATCTATCCCATCTCAAATAGTAAATGGGTTAATCACATCCAAGTCGTTCCGAAGAAGTAAAGAATGTTTGTGGTTAAGAACGCAAAGGAGGAACTTATCTCAAAATGTACCACCACTGGGTGGCGTATTTACATTGATTACCAGGAACTCAATTTTGGCATTAAGAAAGAACACTCCACCTTACCGTTCATGGCCCAAATGCTCGAGAGAGTTTCGAGCCACCCATTTTACTGTGTTTTAGACGATTATTTTTTGTATAACGAAATAAAGTTGACGTGTTTTACCAAGATATGACTATGCACATGTCCGTTCCGCACTTTTGCATATAAAATATTCCCATTTGGATTATGTAATGCACCGACAAATTTTTAATGGTGCATGCTAAGTTTTTTTAGTGACATGGTTGAGGGAGGTGTTGAGGTGTTAATGTATGATTTTAGTGTCTTCGCCCCCAATTTTAGACATTGTCTTACTAATATTGAGAAGGTGCTTGCTCGATGTGTGTAATGAAATCTTGTACTAAATTGGGAGAAATGAAATTTCATGGTTAACGAAGGAGTAGTTCTAGGCCACATTTTATTATCCAAGGGGATATAAGTGTATAGGGTGAAAATTGACATAATTGTCGAACTTCACCCACCCAAGTCACTAAAAGATGTGTGCTCACTTTTGGGAAATGATGTGTTCTACCATAGTATTATTAAATATTTTAGATCGATAGTTAGGTACTTAAGTAAATTACTCATCAAGGATTCCCTTTTGATTGGAGCGAAGCGTACTAAGAGGCATTTAAAAAATTTAAGAGTAGGCTAGTCTCCGCTTTCATTATGCAAGCTCCGGATTGGACCCTTCCATTTGAGCTAATGTGTGATGCAAGTGACTATGTGGTAGGGGCTATTTTAGGCCAAATGAGAGATAAGAAAGCACATGTCATATACTACACTATTCGTACTTTAACCAGACCCCGACTAAACTACTCTACTATAGGGAAAGAGTTATAAGAGCTAGTGTTCGCTCTTGTTAAATTCCTTTCATATCTTATCAGGTCACTTATTATATGTATTACCGACCACGCGACTCAAAAATATCTCTTTTCCAAGAAGGATTCAAAGTTGTGCCTCATTAGGTGGATCTTGTTACTCCCAAGAATTTGACATTTCCATCAAAGATAAGAAAGGAGTAGAAAATGTTGTAGTCGATCATTTGTCTAGACTCTCATGTGACGCGCCTCAAGATCCTACACCCATACACGAGTATATTATGGATGAGAAACTTTTTTCTACTTCTTCTCTACATTGATTTGCATACATAGTGAATTAACTAGTGACTAGGGTTGTTGCCACAAATTGGAATTCTCAACAGAAGAATAAGTTTTCACTTGGTTGCACATGTTCTTTTACGACTATCCTTATTAATTTAAGCCATATCTAGTGACGTGTATTGGAGAAATGGAGACAATATTATAGTTAGACCCAATTTACTTAGATGAGTAGGTTTTAGAGAGAGGTCGTCGCACCCCCAACATCTATGGGGTGAGTTTTTGTTGTATATTTGAGTCGTGTGAGTGCGTCTTGCGTTTCGAAGTGTGTCATGTGTATTTTAGTGAAAGTGGAATTTTTTTAGTTTTTCGAGACCCATCTCGAGAGTGAAAAATGAGTCTGTTATGAGATTGATTCTTTTCGATTAAAAATGTTGCACTTACGTTGATCCTATTGAGACTTTCGGGAAACCCCCAACCTGTGCCCGAGGGAGCATGAAATTTGTGAGGACAAAGAGGAAATACAAAAAAAAATGTGTTCAAAAAATCAAGCCCTCCAATGTAAGTTTTTTCTTTTGCAGACATCTAAACAGAATCGGTTTCGTTCTAGGAGCGAACCCGTCCGGCCCCTGGAACGAACCGGTTCGCTTTTTCTGAGGGTGTAATTAGAATTTTTCTATTTGTCTATTTTTTTCACTCCACCTAAAAACCACTCCCCTTCCCTCTAACCATGAAAATTAACCCAAAAACATTCCCTCCACCCTCAAACCCTTTCATTTTCCCATAAACCATCAATCTCCCACCAAATACCCTTTTATTTTCCGATAATTTCCCACCATTTCCCTCTTATAAATACTCCACTCCTCCACCATTCTTCCTCACACCTTCAAAATTCTCTCATATCCTAGAATATTCTCTAGTTATCCATAAATTCCATTATTTCCCAATGGCCCCTACGCTCTACTTGAAAAAATACGAATCCGCCGATGTCACCAAGAGTGACAACCGAGAGATATTACATTCCCCACATGAATGGAACAAGTTCAATGCTTACTTTAACACTAAACACACGTTGTTAATCAAAAGAAAAATTGTGTGGGATGACGATCCGGACAACTTGATCTCTCTTTTACCACACTTTGGGTGGAAGGACTGGTTTGCCAAAGACACAAATGCCGTTTATGAACCCTTTGTCAAAAAATTTATGGGTACCTTATTTGCACCACCAATGGAAAATACGAAGCTTACATTGATGGGGCAATGATTCCATCCTCTCATCAAATCGTGAAAAGTAAAATCAAAGCGCTGGGAGTTGAGTATTTGAGGTTTGAAAACTATCCCTACCACCGAAAACATATTCCTCATATTGAGCTTTCTATCCGTTGAGCCCCGAACTCTCCATGGATAAGTGAGAACTTCCTTTTGTGAAAAAAACTTCCTACTCGCACTCGATTGGAAAATCTCATCACTT